>CM044317.1:65904729-67154729 GCA_024291935.2 Okapia johnstoni | reverse complement strand
GAAAGCATTTTGTTTTGTAAGCCAAGAATTAATCTGGGGGAGATAATCATGATTACATGTGAGAGTGTGAAGGATTCTTCACTCTAACATAAGTATTTCACGCATGTAAGTATTACCACTCACAGTTTTTGTTTTGTTTTGTTTATTTTATCCCAGCATGAGTATATACTACGATGCCTGCCTGCTTTCTCTCAAAAAGCTCTTCTCAGTGCAGAGGAAAGCGTACAATACACTGAAATTCTGAACGCACTAGAATTAAGAGCTGAAAAGCAAAGTTACAGAAGATAAAGACAAGTTGGGCTAACAAAACTACAATGAAAACAATAAAAAAAGTATTAATGAAATTATTTAAAGGCATTCCTTAAAACATTTAAGAAGTCTCACTTTCACTAGAGTAAAAAAGTAGAAGGACTATTAGTACTGACAGATGATCTTCTAAAATTTTTACTTTTCACATTTTCTACAACTATCTAAATAGTAATAAGTTTAATGAACTAAGATATTTCACTGTCTTACATGAATGAAAACTGTGTATGTATTTTAATAATTCATTAATTCAACAAATATCTCCCAAGCACCTAATATTCTTAAGATTATTGAGTTAAGCATTCAGGTTACAGTAATGAACAAGATGCAGTCCCTCCCTTAGTGAAGTTTCAGAAAGACAAGGAAACAGATAATTTCAATTTAATAGAGTAAGTGCTGATGGTTGGTGGTATAGTCACTAAGTCATGTTCAACTCTTGCGGCCCCATGAACTGTAGCCTGTCAGGCTCCTCTGTCCATGAAATTCTCCAGGCAAGAACACTGGAGTGACCTGCCATCTCCTTCTCTAGCAGATCTTCCTGTTCCAGGGACTGAACCCACATCTCCTGCAGTGGCAGGCAGGTTCTTTACCACTTAGCCACCAGGGAAGCCCCTACTTATCAGTGAGCAATAACCCTATGAGGAGACAATATTTATTTAGTAAACAAATAGGTGAGATAATTAAAAGTAATGTAACCTTTCAGTTCAGTTCAGTTCAATCGCTCATCATGTCCGACTCTTTGAAACCCCATGGACTACAGAAAACCAGGCCTCCCTGTCCATCACCAACTCCCAGAGTTTACCCAAACTCATGTCCATTGAGTCGGTGATGCCATCCAACCATCTCATCCTCTGTCGTCCGCTTCACCTCTCACCTTCAATCTTTCCCAGCATCAGGGTTTTCTCAAATGAGTCAGCTCTTTGCATCATGTGGCCAAAGTACTGGAGTTTCAGTATCAGTCCTTCCAGTGAACACTCAGGACTGAGCTCCTTTAGGATGGACTGGTTGGATCTCCTTGCAGTCCAAGGTACTCTCAAGAGTCTTCTCCAACACCACAGTTCAAAAGCATCAATTCTTCGGTGCTCAGTTTTCTTTATAGTCCGACTCTCACATCCATACATGACTACTGGAAAAACCATAGCCTTGACTAGAGAGACCTTTGTTGGCAAAGTAATGTCTCTGCTTTTTAATATGCTCTCTAGGTTGGTCGTAACTTTCCTTCCAAGGAGCACGTGTCTTTTAATTTCATGAGTGCATTCACCAACAGCAGTGATTCTGGAGACTAAAAAATAAAGTCTGCCACTGTTTCCACTGTTTCCCCATCTATTTGCCATGAAGTGATGGGACCGGATGCCATGATCTTAGTTTTCTGAATGTTGAGCTTTAAGCCAACTTTTTCACTCTCCTCTTTCACTTTCATCAAGAGGCTCTTGAGTTCTTCTTCGCTTTCTGCCATAAGGGTGGTGTCATCTGCATATCTGAGGTTATTGATATTTCTCCCAGCAATCTTGATTCCAGCTTGTGTTTCTTCCAGCCCAGGGTTTCTCATGACGTACTCTGCATATAAGTTAAATAAGCAGGGTGACAATATACAGCCTTGACGTACTCCTTTTCCTATTTGGAACCAGTCTGTTGTTCCATGTCCAGTTCTAACTGTTGCTTCCTGACCTGCATACAGGTTTCTCAAGAGACAGGTCAGATGGTCTGGTATTCCCATCTCTTTCAGAATTTTCCACAGTTTATTGTGCTTCACACAGTCAAAGGCTTTGGCATAGTCAATAAAGCAGAAATAGATGTTTTTCTGGAACTCTCTTGCTTTTTCGATGATCCAGCAGATATTGGCAATTTGATCTTTGTTTCCTCTGCCTTTTCTAAAACCAGCTTGAACATCTGGAATTTCACGGTTCACGTATTGCTGAAGCCTAGCTTGGAGAATTTTGAGCATTACTTTACTAGCATGTGAGATGAGTGCAATTGTGCGGTAGTTTGAGCATTCTTTGGCATTGCCTTTCTTGGGATTTGGAGTGAAAACTGACCTTTTCCAGTCCTGTGGGCACTGCTGATTTTTCCAAATTTGCTGGCATATTGAGTGCAGCACTTTCACAGTAAGAAAAAAGAGAAAATTAAGAAAAAGATGATATAAAAAGAGAATTAAAAAGCAAAGATGAAACAACTTCCCCTGATGGTCCAGTGATTAATAATTCTCCTTGCAATGAAGGGGAATGCAGGTTCGATTCCTGGTTGGGGAACTAAGATCCCACACGTCGCAGAGATACCAAGCCCATGAGCCATAACTAGAGAGTCCATGGGCTGCAATAAAAGATTCAAACATTGCAACAAAGAGCCTGCGTGTGGGAACTAAGACCCAACACAGCCAAAGAAATTTAAAAACAAAGATAAAGAGGAAATGAAGTATTTAAAATTAGATGCTTAAATAAAGAAAACGCCTCTAAATCTTGTCTTAAAAATACCCTCTGAATATCAAAACGAACAAGAAGCAGAAACGCAAACTCCCTATTTCATGTAAGTATTGCTAGAAGCCAGGAGACATCTGTAACCCCCTCCACAATAGATTATAAACTTAGAAAGCAGATAAAGAAATGGAATACCTTTAGCAGAGGGGAAGAGCATTCAAAGCCAAGTGATTAAGACAAAGAACCCTGATGCAAAATAAGTCAGTTTGTATTCAGATACCCGCAAAGCCTCAGTAATGAGAGATGTCAGGTATTTCAGAATGTTGGCATGTCAGATATTTGAAGACAACAGGAATAGCTATGAATCTTTAAAAAGAGCAATAGGACTCCATCTGCCTCCTCTCAGTGCAATTAGGTGATTACCCCTTAAGCACACTGCAGGAAATGAGCTTTCTTTTTCCCAAGAGAAACTGAACCTGAATTGTCTCTAAGATGGAAAATAAAACCCAAAACAATTCTGGAGTAAGACATAAAACAATTTCAGAGTGACGATGGGGGAAGGTAAGATAAGATTTAGTAAAAATCTACATAGTCTATTGTGAGCTACACAGCTCCTAGACTACCCAGCCCGCGAATGCCAGCTGTCAGATTTACAGCCTCAGAGCAGGAGCCTGGAGACTCTTTCCTGAAAGCAATTAAATCATCCAACAAAAATCCCATAGGTCCATCAGTCCAAAGGGTAAATCTGTCCCAACACAAGAGCTTCTAAGCCCTTTATTGGTGCTTCACTCTTGAATGTATATTGATTATCAGAGAATGTTAAAAGACAATCTGAAACATGAAAGACAATAAACAAAACTAACTGGGAAGTTTACTTCAGAGAAAGCTAAGATAATTTATGGTGGTGGGGAGAAAATTTTGAAGAAACTGTATGAATATTCTCAAAAGATGAGATGTTTTTACTTTTGTGAAAGATTAGGATTCCATGAAAATAGTAATGATAATAAAACAAAAAAGTGTTCTAGAAATGAAAAATGATACGCAAATAAATATCCATTGCTGCAGCTGCTGCTGCTTCAGTCGTGTCCAACTCTGTGTGACCACATAGACAGCAGCCCACCAGGCTCCCCGGTCCCTGCGATTCTCCAGGCAAGAACACTGGAGTGGGTTGCCATTTCCTTCTCCAATGCATGAAACTGAAAAGTGAAAGGGAAGTCGCTCAGTTGCGTCCAACTCTTCGAGACCCCATGGACTGCAGCCTACCAGGCTCCTCCGACCATGGATTTTCCAGGCAATAGTACTGGAGTGGGTTGCCATTGCCTTCTCCAGAAATATCCAATGAAAGGGTTAGAACATAAAGTCAAGGAAATCTCTTAGAAAAAAGCAGAAAAAATAAAACAAAAACAATGGTAAACAAGAAAGCAAAAGAAGAAAACTGGAAAATTGACCCAAGATGCCCCACATTCAACAAGTACCTATTACCAAAAGAATTAATAAAGGAGTGGGGAGAAAATTGCTTCCTCCCTCAAAAAATAATAATAATAATAATAATTAAAAGAGAGAAATATTTCCCAGAATGTGGCAAAATAATCTGTGTATAGGAAGGGCCAACTGAACGTTCAATAAAATTAAAGATGTGCAGGGAGAATTTTTCCACTTTTTTTAAAAAATAAAATTACATGAAAGTACTGGGAATGGGTTTCTCTGCTATAACACTAGATGCTAAAAGACAAAGCTATTCATTCAGAATTCTTTGAAAATAAATTTTAATCCTAAATTCTATAGATAGCCAAAATATTAATCAAATGTAAGGTAAAAATACTTTTTCAAATATTAAAAACTCAAAAAATGTATTACTCTTTTGCCTTTTTTCAGGAAGCTATTAGGAAAAGTCTCTTGTAAAATGTGTGATTAAATAAACAAGAAGAAAACATGAGTCCTGAGAAACTGAAGTCAAATATGAGAGATATACAAAGGAAATTCCAAAGTCAAAGAGAAGCCTAGATAGGAATGAAAGGATGGATGGTTCAAGAGAAAAGTCATTCAAAAAAGTAGACGAAAGATTATTTAACAAGTTTAAATTGTAGAAAATTTACTGAGAAACATTTTGGAGAACTATTATTGGAAAGGGTAGAAAACTCCTGGTTCAAAGAAGCCAAATAAATGAAAAAATATGAAGCGATGATTAACTCCAGGAAAAATTGTAAAGTGTAAGAAAAGAACTTATTTGTACCATTTATCAAAGCAATGAAAAATTTGCATAGTCATAACAATAATTCTAAGTATGTATTTTACAAATTGAGTTATAAATATACTGAGCAGATGTGAGAATTATAACGAGAATGTAAAAGAACTAAAATCTCTACTTATTTTGAGAAAGCAATATGAAATATCTAAACTGAATGAACCAAGAACTAACTATCAATACTTTGATAGTATTTAGGAATATGTAAGTAAACACCACAAAATAGTTTAAAAGTTGAAAATAGTTGTCTTTAATCAGTGGTAAAAACCAAGGAAACTATGAATAGGAGGGGCCTCTGGTTTTATTTGTTAAGTCTTTTTAAAATTATGTGCATGTTTTACTTTGGTAGTTTAAAAAATCAATATAATTAGAATTTTAAAGGATATTTAATGTACTTTGACCACATAGTATACACAGAAAGTGGAAAACAGAATAGCTAAATCTTCTATTTTCTACCAGTTTTCTGACTGTGCTAGGCTTTTAACCAGCACATCAACTGTTAGTGAATCACCAGCAATTTCATTAATACATTTTGTCTTTAAGTCCCCAATCCAGGACAGGCACAAGTCCAAACTGTTTAGGAAGTTCAATCTGGTAAATGTCGACAGAGGTCTTAGATATTTCTATAAGATATTCATAAGTAAAATAAGGAATAATTTAATTCATGTTTCTTTGGAGAGTTTTACACAACATGTTCCTTTCTGAGTATATTTATAAATGATAAACCGTTTATAAGAACATTCAGTTTTTTTCCTGAGATATTCCTACACTTCCTAAACTGCCAAGGGATCCCTTGATCCCTCTGCCGGACAAAATACTTAATATTTTACTTTGATTTCCATTAAGCTATATTTTAACAGCTAGTACATGCCAAAATCTCCAGCAAATCAGTTACACATATTATTTCCTTTCATCTCTATAATCCGGTGATATAAGCACTAGAATAGAGACTCAAAGAACTTACGGGACCACAGTTGGTGCACAGTGAGTGTAGAACACAGACTAGACATTTTGCCACTTGTTCAGAAAAAGGTAGAATTTTTTTTTTAACCAGTACTTAATGTCATAAGATTTCAAAATAGTTGTTGAGTAATCTAGATCTGTAATTTAATGTCAACAGAGATTAAATGTTCCTTTTAGTCAGAAGATTTATTACATCCAATTTGATACATTTAGTCTGTTTATGCTTCTGAATACTAACACAATCAAATCTAAAGAAGCAGAAAAATGACTCCAGGGATTATTAATTTTTAATAGAGTTCCAAACTAAAACTTCTACATGCTGAAGAATCTGGAGGAACATGTAGTGATGTCTACAGCATATTTCAAAATATATCAAAAAGTGATAAGGATGGCTAGATGAATAGAAAAAATTAATAGATGGCTAAAAACATGACAAAATAAGTATAGTAAAATGTTGATGGTAGAGGATATTGATGTTCACTTATAATTCTTTCAACTCTCTATTTGTTTGAAAACTCTCCACGATAAAATATTAGAGGAAAAAAAAAACTAAAGCATCAAGATCACACTGTTTAATAGAAATGTGAGTACCACACTTTTGAATCTACATAATTTGAGTTTAAAATTATATACAATTTTAATTTTCTTAGTAGCCACATTAAAAAGAGAAAAAGAAAAGGGCAAAATTAATGTTAATATCAATGGTGTACTTGGGGGTGTACCCCAAGTTACTGAGGAACATGTGCTTTGCCGAGAAGCACAAGAAGAGCCTGAAGAAGATGCAGGCCAACAATGCCAAGGCCATGAATGCACGTGCTGAGGTTGTCAGGGCTCTTGTGAAGCCCAGGGAGGTCAAGCCTAAGATCCCAACAGGCGGCAGCTGCAAGCTCAGTCGACTTGCCTACATTGCTCATCCCAAATTCAAGAAGCATGTTTGTGCCCATATTGCCAAGGGTCTTGGACTCTGCTGGCCAAAGTCCCAGGCCAAGTCTCAAACCAAGGCCAAGGCACCTGAGGCTCCAGCTCAGGCTGCCAAAGACTCCCAGACCCCCACCAAGGCTCCAGAGTAGAGACCTTCTTCATCTGCCAGTGTGAGGACAGAAGGATTCGTGTGAGCCCTGGGCTGCTGTCTGCATGGGGTTGATGTCCTCCTGTGCTATTTGTACAAATAAATCTGAGATAGGAAAAAAAAATAGTATATTTTATTTAACCCAATACATTCTTTTTTTTTTTGACTGCACTCAGGTGGCATGTGGGATCTTAGTTCCCGGATCAGGGGTGGAACCTCTGCTCCCTGCGGTGGAAACACAAAGCGTCAAAGACTGGACCACCAGGGAAATCCCTAACCCAATACATTCATTTGTTATTTTCAATATGTAATCAATAAAAAAAATACTAATGAGATTTTTTTTATAAGAAGACTTTAAAATCTAGTGAATATTTTCCATTTGCAGCACATCTCTACTCGAATTAACATTTCACTATGCTAAAGATCTACATGTGACTATCAGCTATTCTATTAGTACTACTAGTAAATACACTTGCTATCATGTTCATAAACTCATTTTAAGCAGTTGCATAAGCAAACATAGAGATAATAATTTCATAGGAAAATTATAATGCAATAAATTATGACCACTTAATAGTAGATCTTGACCAAAAAAATATTTACTTAAAAGTCACATATATTTCAAAATATATATTCAAATAAGTTTCTTCTGTTGCTTATCTTGGGAATAACCCAATTAGTAGATGAGTATAGAATAAAAACCTATAAATCACACTTTAAAAAAAATACAATCCTTGCCTCTCCCTACTCTTCCTTACCTTTCCATGTGTGTGTTAGTAACTCAGTAGTGTCTGACTCTTTGTGACCCCATAAACTATAGCCCTCCAGGCTCCTCTGTCCATGGAATTCTCCAGGCAAGAATACTGGAGTGTATTGCCATTTCCTTCTCCAGGGGATCTTTTCAACACGGGAATGGAACCCTGATCTCCTGCACTGCAGGCAGATTCTTTACTGTCTGAGCCACCAAGGAAGCTCCATGTAACCCCTTTCCATAGTTACAGACAAAATAGTGCATATAAAGAAAAAAAAACTGTTTTCCAAATTTTAAGAAATATTTTATCAGGTTGTAGCATTTTCCTCAGCATTTTCATCGTTTTTCTCTTTTAAAACTCTGATAGTATACTTCTGATTGCTAATATCACAGCACATTTCATAAATAAAAGTAGAAATACAAATACTGACACTGCATGTAGATGAAACTATTTCTCTGTTGTTTGGAGACTAATCGTATTCATGGTATAGGTAGAATTTCTAGGATTAGAGATAAGTAAACCATTGATCTTTTCCTACAGGATGAGATTTTTAGCTAAAATCTTAATGATCACAAAATAAAAAGCCTCTTCTGCAACATATGTAACAGTAAAATTTTAGTGAAAATTTTTCGTCCTGTATTTCCTTAGTGACTTGAAGCAAATATAATTAGAATCCTCAAATTTCTCACTAAATGAGAAAATCAATACCGATCTTTAAATAGAGTTGTTTAGTATGATATATTAAGGTTAATATGACTTAACCTATTCAATGAGATAGTAATCAATCAGGGAACAAAACACATCCCCGTTAAACTTGAAGCTAAAAGCCGTCTGCATGCAATGACTGGATGTTAGGGTACCAAGGCCTGACCACCTTGTTTTAGTTCAGACAACTCTGAAGGGCCATCTCTACTCCAGAGTTCCCTAAACCATCACCTCTGGTTTCTGCTGCAGCTCAGCAGAGTTCACACTCTTCTTCCCACACTCACTTCCTTCAATCTCTTACAGGTGTTTCTAAGAGTGCTTCCCAATACACTTCATGCATAAAAATCTCCACTTCAAATAATACAAACAAATTTATTTATAAAACAGAAACAGACTCACAGACTTAGAAAATGAACTTATGGCTACCAGGTGGGAAGGATTGGGGATGGGGAGGGATAGTTAGGGAGTTTGGGATGGACATGTACACACTGCTATATTTAAAATGGATAACTGACAAGGACCTTTCGAATAGCACAGAGAACTCCATGTTATGTGGCAGTGTAGATGGGAAGGGAATTTGGGGGAGAACAGATACATGTATATGAATGGCTTAATCCCTTTGCTGTCCACCTGAAACTATCACAACATTATTAATTGGCTATACTCCAATATAAAATTTAAAAAAAATCTCCAGCTCAGAGTTTGTTTTCAGCGATGGAGGTATTTGACTGATTCTGGCCTATCAGGCTGTCATCCTGAAAGATACAATATACCACCACCTATGAAGTACTATTTCCAAAATATTCATGCCAGTTTAAAGGAAATACAGATGATAGAGAAGGCTAAATTTTACCCTGAATAAGCAATCAGAAAATTTTCACTGTGAGAAATTCTACAAAATAATCAACCAGATTTTTTCAACAGATAAATAGTCAGGAGAAAGAGGTGAGTAGGATGTGGGAGCGTGAGGGGAGGGAGAGCGGGAAAGAGACAGAGGAGTGGGCGAGAGAGACACAGACATGAAGAGATGCCAAAAACGGACAAGAATTTAAATGATGTATCAATCAATTACCTTGTGCAGACTTAATTTAATCCATATTTAAACTGTAATGTGTATTTGTGAGACAATTGGAAACTTGGTGTTTGATGATATTAAATACTTATTGCTAGTGCTTGGGTGTGACTGTGTTATTAAACTATATGATTTATAAAAGGGTCCTCGTCTTCTATTGCTACCTGCTAAAATATTTACAGATGAAATGATAGGATGTCAGGAATTTTCTTTTAAGTAACACAATGGAAGGAAGTGGGTGGGAGTATAAGATGAAACAAAATTAGACTTGAGGAATGACAGTTAAACCATGAAATAGGGTCACGGGGAATTATTTAACTACCTATCTACTTTTCTGTATGTTTGAAGTGGTTTACAGTAAAAGCCTCTTAAAACTGAAAAAAATAATTACAAATGGATTTAAGAAATATGTCAGTTTTGCCTTAATCCTATCACAAGCAAAACAACAGAAATGAGTATGATGGTAAAAGACAACTGTCTCCCATCCTCTGAGTCAGGGATGGCGGAGACTGGTGGAGGCTGTGGCAGACATGAGAATGCATGCCCATTGCAAGAGGCAGGAGTGTGACTCAGGCTAAAACTATCTACAGCAGCAAGGTCAATGATAATGCATCTTCTGGTGCTTTCAGAAAAGATGTAAATACAGAAGAAAATGTCTTTACTGTTAAATGCCAGCAACTAATTCAATTATTGTTTAAGTCCCTCTGGGTAAGTATTACATGGATCAAACAAAATATGATATTTTGCATGCTCTCTTCTGGTTGATAATGAGCCATCACAGCACCTAAGCAACTGGCTTCCTCATCACCTGTAAAGGAGTCACAGGTTATAAAACACCAAGCACTGAAGTCTCATGGAATATTACCAGGAACTCCTTGTTGGTTTACATGCTTTTAAGTCACTCCATTTGCCTCACGTCCAGTTTCTCTTTCTGTTCCCAGTTTCTCCAGATTGATCCTTGGCTGGAAAAACCACTTGACTTTCAACTCCAGATATCCTCCTGAATACTATATTAATCAGATCTTTAGAGTCTCAGGGTCCAAGGTAGCTCCACTTTCAGCAAAAAAAAAAAATGTATAAATTCCTATCTCTGTCCAGAACCATAGGCACCTAGCTTGTCCAAGAGGGTTGTTTGGTACGAGGTTAATTTGTAGTTGTTGCATGCAAGTGCGCTAAATCACTGTCTTGTCTGACTCTTTGCCACTCCAGGGACTGTAGCCCGCCAGGCTCCTCTGTCCATTGGATTTCCCAGGCAAGAACACTGGAGTGGGTTGCCATTTCTTCCTCCAGAGAATCTTCCCAACCCAGGGGTTGAATCTGTATTTCCTGTGTCTCCTGCATTGTAGGCAGATTCTTTACCCCTGAGCCACCAGGGAAACCTCCTTGCAGTTATACTAAAAATTAATATAACTTTACTAAAAAAAAATGTTTTCTTCATTCTCATTTATGACTAGCTTCTCCTTGCCTTTACTAAATGCTGAAGCCCTTTAGATAATTACATGCTGTTTGTTTATAATTCATATCCCACTGGAAAATCACTATCTGGCTGAGTATAAACACATCTAACATTTGACCATCAAACTGACCCAGCCACTTCCTCTGAGTCCACTTGTACGAACAGTGACATAATAAGCTCTTGAATGTCATCTCACTAGTACTTCCAATTTGTTTGCTATTCTTAAGGCTAGACATAGTCATGTAAATGTTGACGTAAGTTAGGTTTAATTTATCTAAATGTTGCTCTTTGTAATAAAACTTTGTGTACAGATATTAGGTGCTTAAAATGTCACTAATAAAAATAGACATAAATTTACAGCAGTATTTTCTAGCAGGATTTTTTAAAATATGGCCAGGTTCATTAAAGAAAAATTTAATAGAATTACTTCCCTATAGCTGTTCCTCTACCATTCCACATCCCTCAATCTTGCTATGTATAGGTCAAACACGAACCAACATTTTTATGTATTGGACTAGTTGGGGCACAACAGAATGAGATTAATGAGTTTGATCAACATCTATGGCATTTTAAATATTTCTCTGTCTAAATATATATAAATAAAATGAGTTGGAACCTTCTGTAAAATATCCTTTGCTTATGATAAAAGGACATTTAGATAATCTCTTTTGATAATTGTCTCAACAATAGAAAGAAAATATTTAAAATTTCCTTAGATTATAAGTCATTTATTTATTGGTGATCATTCCTCTAATCTCCAGAGCCCAGCTATGAGGCCTTGGTGCTCTCCCATTGCCTGATATTTAACAAGTATGGCAGCTTCCAGCAAACCCTAATCAAGTCTTAGTTCATATCTCATTTAGAATTAGTATTCATAGGCTATTTTTCTCCCCATTTAGTACTTAAAAAAAAGTTGTTTAAAAAAGCAATGTTTTGTATAAAAGAGTCTCAAAAAATAATTACAGAACAAGGTCAATGGAAAACCCATTAACAAAATTTTGGATGTGCAGTGGTATGTGTGTGTGTGTGTGTGTGTGTGTGTGTGTGTGTGTTCCGATATAATTAGTTTGTAAATGTGTTAAGTTTACTTCTTATTTTCCTGAAAGAATTCAGTTCTCTTCTTCTTTTGTTAGATAAAGTTAGAAAAGTCTCTACTCAAATAAATCCTAGAACTGTAGCAATTTAGCTGTCCATACATTTAAACTAAACCCTTTATTGGATCATGTACTTAAAATTAGGCAAAAGAAAAAGAAACTATTGTACAAAATAGGATGTGTCAGAAAAGAGACATCTTTAGACTTCATTAGGGCATCTGAAGGATTTAGTTATTTTCTATGTACTAAGACTCAGAAAATGCATATCTACTTGCAGTGATGTAGCTTGTTGTTGTTCATTTGCTAAGTAATGTCCAACTATTTGCAA
This sequence comes from Okapia johnstoni, assembly GCA_024291935.2. NCBI lineage: Eukaryota > Metazoa > Chordata > Mammalia > Artiodactyla > Giraffidae > Okapia > Okapia johnstoni. The sequence continues at coordinate 67,142,325 of CM044317.1, read as the reverse complement.
CCCCATGGACTGCAGCACACCAGGCTTCACTGTCCATTACTATCTCCCTGAATTTGTTCAAACTCATGTTCATTTAGTCAGTGATGCCATCCAACCATCTCATCCTCTATCATCCTTTTCTCCTCTTGTCAATTTTTCCCAAAGACCTTTCCCAGGGTCTTTTCCAAAGAGTCAGCTCTTAGCATCAGGTGGTCAAAATATTGGAGCTTCAGCTTCAGCGTCAGTCCTTCCAATGAATATTCAGGGTTGATTTCCTTTAGGATTGACTGGTTTGATCACCTTGCAGTCCAAGGGACTCTCAAGAGTCCTCCAGCACCATATTATGAAAGCATCAGTTCTTCAGTGCTCAGCCTTCTTCATGGTCCAGCTCTCACATCCATACATGACTACTGGTAAAACCATACCTTTGACTATATGGACTTTTGGTGGTAAAGTAACGTCTCAGTTTTTTAATATGTTGTCTAGGTTTGCCTAAGCTACCTCTGGTTTTTAATACACTGTCTGGATTTCTTGATAGGAGGTAGCTTAGGCAAACAAAAGTGCATCTTTTGGCAAGAATCATATCATTTATTATGAAAGCATGGTTTCTTTTATGCTGATTGGAAGTTATAAATGCTCTTCATTACTTTAAAAAGGGAAAATACATCATTAATACCTAGAATGTTCAATTAAATCAGTTGACAAAGCTTTTAGAGACTTTGGGTTTAGTAATCAAAGGACTGATACATATACACTACTAAGTATAAAATAGATAACTGATGAGAACCTACTGTATAACATAGGGAACACTGCTCAACACTTCCACTGCTTATGTGGCAGCCTGGATGGGAGGGGAGTTTGGGGGGAAATGAATGCATGTGTATGCATGACTGAGTCACTTGTTTTGCTGTGCACCAGAAACAATCACAACATTGTTAATCAGCTATACTCTAATATAACATAAAAAGTTTTAAAAAATGTTCAGCATCATGGATATAGTCTAATACAGAATACAATTTCCCCTGGAGACTAGAAAACCGAAATTACAAACCGGAGTAAATTAACTCTGAACCAGGTCTTATTTTCCATTGATATAGGGGAAAAGTTGTTTTTTCCAATGATTTCTCCTGGTTAAAATTAGTCCTTTTAGATTTCTATGAAATAATTCACATTTTTAGTAAGTATTGTGATTGACTGCCTAACATCCATCGCAACTCAACTGCACTGAGTAGCAGTTATTCAGCTGGAGAATTGTTAATTCAAGAGATGGCTCTGCTCTAGCTGAGGATAATCCCATTTTCCTTGCAGGTAACTGGTTTAGAATGGCCTGATTCTAGCCATTTGGATATTAGGAGGTTAATGGGCCCTTCTTGCAAAGATTCCTCTTTACTTAAGGGCAGTAATGGAAAACTATTCTGTCTTTCTCTCCCAGAATGTGAATTTGAAGCACGTGGCTCCACTGGCAATTGGCAGCCATCTTGAGAGCATGAGGCATGCATGAGACCCTGTAGACAAACCTGATGTTGACAATGCAAAGCTGAGAGGAAAGCAGAGAAATATTGCCAGAATCCTAATTAAATTGTGCTTAAATTTCACTTCTGGATTGACAGTTAGTTGAGCCAAAATAATCCTTTATTTAGTCAGATAAAATTGACACCCAGATACTTTCAACCAAAAGCATCCTACCTAAGAAAGCATTAGTCCTTCTGTCCTTCTTTATCCTCCCCTCACCACACCAAGGACTTAAACTACAAGATTAGTGTTTGTTCTCTAAGAGCTGCGAAAAAATGTCTTCTCTACTCTGGAGTTCTACAACGAAAACTCTTCTCTTTTTTAGTTAATATACGTATGAGCCAACCTAAGTATACCAAGACACCAGGTAGCTTTTATATATTAGTTACCTGAATAAAACTTTTAGCAAATGATAACACGTATTCCACTAAAAGGGAAGGACAAAGATGACCAAGTACACTTCTTAAAGAATGCACTAAAAAAATGATCTCATCCTCAATAGATTACCCATAGTCTATTGTCTTACCAGTAAACATTTCCCCAAAATAGAATAGATGTTTAGATGAGTCAAGAAGTTGAATAAGCAGAAGCATGAGTTTTCAACATGATGCTAAAATAACGGTTAGTATTAAAATCACTACACGAGTCTCTATTTCTCTTACTGTAACTTCTATGTCCTTTCCTCTTCAGAAAAATATACCAAAACAATATACCAAGACAATATCATTTCTAAAATATCAGCTACAATTCCTATCACTCTTGGCCCTTTCTTGTTTGTATCTTTCCTATCACATGTGCATGGCAAGGGTTATGCCAATAAATTCCTGCTATAAATTTAATCTGACATTGAGAACTTCTTCCCAGCCAATATCAATTTCTCATTCCTAGCTTGTATCTTTAAACTGTGTATCTGCAACTATCTTGAGGGGGGTTGGGCAGAACTGAGAGAACATAGTAATGGAGAAATTCAAGTCTTGACAAGTTGCCAATTTTCATGGGTGTTCTAAGCCAGTGAAATAAGATTTCAGTATCAAGGGCTTGTCAAAATGTTTCACCTATGCTAAAGACCAAAGATGAAATTAGAAAAATCATAAGTTAAGATTTCCAAAGTTTTTTGGATATCAGAAACACTCCAAAAAGTAATCTAATAATATTTATGCATTAAGAACAAATATATGATGAAGTTTCTGCAAAAATATCAAATGCTGAAATGTAAGAGAGAAAAAAAAAAACTCAGAAAAAAAAATGCAGAGGGTGCATTTGGCACCTCAGAGACATAAACGTTTTGTGTGTTGGCCTGGGCTGCAGGGATATCGTTCTCGGAAAGGTGTCTGAGGATTTCCAGAGGAACTGGTGATGGTGGCAGATGACACTCAGAGGACACACAGTAACTAGAAAGGAGTGTGAGGTGGACGGTGGCTTCATGAAATGTGCTGCAAATGAGAGGTAGCAACCTGTGGAGACTGTGCCACTGAACAGTTGGGTCCCTAGGCACACAGGGTTCAGAATGCAACATGGAAGGACTTCTCTGGTGGTCCAGTGGCCAAGACTCTCTGCTCCCAATGCAGGGGCCCTGGGTTCAATCCCTGGCAGGGAACTAGATCCGACATACCACAACTAAAGATCCCGCATGCCACAACAAAGATCGAAGAGCTCACGAGCCGCCAAGCAACTGAGACCCAAAGCAGCCAAATAAATAAATGAAACTAAATATTAGAAAAAAGAGAGAAAAATTGGAAACGATTTTTGAATGAGCGTGATGGGGAAGAAGGAACCTCAGATGAGCATCTGGTATATCGTGGTAGCATGCAGATTCCTATTCGAGTCTAAGTTTTCTCACATGCCATTAAAAGAGGAGGTGGTTGGATCAGGGATTGTTTCACCAAGCTAAATATAATGCCATAGTTAACCCCTTCAAGGGAGATGTTTCCCCATCAAATTTCCAGTCACAATTTGAAGGTTTTGGACAACTGGCACACACCAACCAGGATGCTACTGAGAATGAAACCAAGATGAATTTCAGTTTCTGACAGACAGTCTCCACTTAGCACTAGGGTTTGTGTCCCCAGGGTCCTTGCATGGTGATAATAACATGGATCTTTATGTTACCATTTATTGGATACTAGGGATTTGCTGATGTTTATGGATGAGGAACTGGGACTGTGATAGACTTACAGGTCCTATTAATTCTTAGATTCTTTACAAAGTAGGGATGTAGGAAGTGTGAAGTTGGAGCGATGCAGTTAATTTCAGCTAATGTACTGAAAGAACTACATAACCTACTAAAGGATGCTTGAGGCTTCAGTTTCAAAAGGTTTAGTTGCTTGAAGGTCAGCATAACTAACATCCACATTGTTCAAGGATTAATTATTAATATACAAAAGAAAATTATTAATATACACAAGAAAAGTGTTGTTTTTTTCAGAGCAGCCTCATGAAGATGGGAGTAGGATTGCCCTGAAATTTTCTAGTCTCCTCCACATTTGTAGTTAACACAGTGTGAATAAAAAGGCCAAGTCAAGGGAGCAAAATAAAAAACCATTTTCTATCCTTTTTCCCCACATACACACAGATATACACATACAAATTTCAGCACAGGCCCATAGAATAGAAACCAAGGAAGAATATGTGCCTTATCTTATTGGTGGTGGGTTTCCCAGGTGGCACAGTGGTGAAGGATCCACAAGCCAATGCAGGAGACACAGAAGGCATGGGTTCTATCCCTGGGCTAGGAAGATCTCCTGGAGAAGGAAATGGCAACCCACTCTGGTATTTTTGCCTGGAAAATTCCATGGACAGAGGAGCTGGGCAGAGTAGAGTCCATGGGGTCCCAAGGAATACATAGTACCATTTCCTCCATCACCAGATTACATAAATCCAGGAACCCACAGATAGGGGTGGAAGGGATCCCTCGCACTATTTTATCATCCTCTGAATTTTGTGTCTGTCCTTGGAAGCAAAGCTCTTGACCATAGTTTTATTCTTGATTATGACTACAGCTCCAGCTGGACTTCCCTGGAGGCTCAGATGGTAAAGAGTCCACCTGTAATGCAGGAGACCTGGGTTCAATCCCTGGGTAGGGAAGATCCCCTGGAGAGAGGAATGGCTACCTATTCCAGTATTCTTGCCTGCAGAATTCCATGGACAGAAGAGCTTGATGGGCTGTAGTTCAGGGGGTTGCAAAGAGTCAGACATGACTGAAGCGACTTAGCGCGCGCGCGCGCGCACACACACACACACACACACACACACACAGCTCCTACTAGGCAGCTCCTCTTCTATGGGGCTCCAGTAATAATATTTTACTCCCTTTGCCTTTTCAATTTTAGCTTCCCATAATTGCTAGTCATTCCTGCTCTAAAGTTCTCGTTCAGAGTAAAAGCCAAAGCTGTTGCAAAAAGCCACAAAAACCTACACAGCACATCTGTTCTGCGGGTTTGCCCTGTGATGTCTCAGATCTCATCCCCCAACCCCACCTCTCCGTCACTCCCTCCATTCCATTTACATAGACCTCTTTGCCTGACACCCTACATCCTGGGGGGGGGGGGGGTGTGCTTACTCTGCTCTCCACGTGAAATGCTTTTTCCGTGATGATTGGGCTGTGCGTCTATATAGTCCAGTGGAGAAAGAGATGATGAGCAACATTAAGTAGGTGGAACAGATGAATGAAGATGGGCCATGAGCTGGTCATTACTGAGTCTTGGTTGGGTGTGTGAGAGCTTAATATGTCATGCTCTATACTTTTGTATGTTTGGAATTTTCCGTAGTGAAAAGTTAAAAGAACTTCTAAAGATCTGAGAAGAGCACACTTCGGCAGGCATCTCACGTGACCTTCAGTTTCTGTTGTTTGAAAAGCACCTTGGTCCTGCTACCTCTGAATCTCCCTTAAGGTTCCGAATGGTGGGAGTTTTCCACTTAGCCTCGGTTGTGCCCTTTGTCCTCATTCCTCGTTATCATCCTTTGCCCGCCAACTCTCCTCATGCGTCCTTGCCACCTTCTTAGAATCCTTTCCTTTCTGACTTTCACCTTGGATTTCTGTTACATCCGACGTGGGAGTTCTGCATCCTCTTTAATTAGCCTGGTAGTTTTCCTCAAACCCTTTGGCCAGCGCCATCCCCAAAGAGATCAGCTGACGTTGGGCTCTCCCGTAATTACAGAGTGCTTTGGGCGACAAGATAAATATAGAACAGAGCCTTCAGGTCACTGGAAACAGTGCCTTTGTGTTTACAGTTCTGGGTTTACAGTTATCTACAGCCTGTGAACCTCTTCCTGGATATGACTCTCCTAAACTGTCACAACAAAATTCTCTTTTGCCCTAAAATTTCTCTCTTGAACTTGCTGACACCTAGGAAATTAGAAACCCCTGGGAATCAAGAGAGTTCTCAGCTTACTGCATGTAGCAAACAGTTGTTAGTTTACTAAAGTGCGGGTAATTAACAGTTTGTGTCAGCTCAGTGTCCGCCAGCACACCTCACAGCCACCATAAACACACAGAGGCTCTGGAGCCAAATTTTCCAAATATTGGCACCTTTCCTTGCCTGCTACTTTCTGATGGACTCTATTTTTTTTTTTAATTTATTTTTTTTTTTTTTTTGTACTAGGGCAATGTACGGTGAAAAAAGTGGAGGGTTGCTGGGAGTTGAAGACAGCTCTGCCAGTGTCTATAAGTCCTTTATCTATAATATAGAGATTTGAATGCATGGTCTCTCTAACCTTTGCTACTCAAAGTGTGGTCCCCAGTCCAGCAGCACTGGCCTCACCTGGGATCTGGTTAGAACTGCAGACTTTTAGGCTTCACCCCAGACCTACTGAACCAGTAACAGGACTTTAAATAGACCTCTGACGATTTCTGGGCTTCCCTGGTGGCTTAGTGGTAAAGAATCTGGCTGTCAATGCAGGAGACATGGGTTCAATCCCTGGATCAGGAAGAGCCCCTGTAGAAGGAAATGGAAACCCACAACAGTATTCTTGCCTGGGGAATCCCATAGACAGAAGAGACTGACGGGTTATAGTCCAAGGGGTGGCAAAGAGTCAGACAGGACTTAGCAACTGAACAACAACCTGTGATTCCTATGTATAGTAACATAGTAATCCATGTTGCTTCTTTATTTCTGCTATGACATATTAGCACAAACTTAAATTTATTGTATTACAGTTCTATAAGTCAGAAGGGTCAAACAGGTTTAACTGGGCTAAAATCAAGATGTTGACAAGGGTGAGTTCTGAGGCTCTAGGAGAGAATCTATTTCTTTGCCTTTTCTTGCTTCTAGAAGCTGCCTGCTTTTCTGGTCTCCTTGCCCCATTCTTCCTACAGCAGTGTTACATCTCCCTGACCCTTCTAGAATCACATCTCCCTCTAACCCTGAACTCAGTGGGGAAAACGTCTCCACTTTTAAGCATCAGTGTGATTAGACTGGATTCACTTGGATTATCTAGGATAATTCTGCTTTCAAACTCCTTAACTAAATAACATCTGAAGATCCTTTTTGCCATATAAAGTTGGATATCACCAGTTTCCAGGGATTAGGATATGAACATGTTTGGGGGCCATTTTTCTGCTTGCCCCACACACCCTAAATGTTGAGCTCTATTCTCTACCACACATTCATCCACAAGAAAATAAAAAAGTAGAATTCTTTTACTTGTCCATAGTTGACTGCATTCCTCCTATTATGGGCTGAATTGTGTCTCTTTACCCCAACCCTTTGCCCCCCAAATTCATGTGTTGAAGTCAATAACCTCTAGTATCTCAGTGTGATGTTATTTGGAGTTGGGGCCCTTATAGGTAATATGTGGTTATACGGGGGTGGAGGCATTGGAGAGGGTTCTAATCCATGTGATTGATGTCTTTACAGGAAAAGTATACTAGGATACACACATGGACAAAGAGGGGGAAAAATGTGAAGATAGAGAGAGACAGCCATTTACAAGGCAAGGAAAGAGGCTGCCAAAGAAACCAACCCTGGCCATTCCTGAATCTCTCAGACTTCCAGCTTTCAAGGTGATGAGAATGTAAATTTCTCTATCCTGCCTGTAGCACTGTGTTATGGTTGTCCTAGCACAAATTAACACACACCCCTGTGCAATTTCAATATATCTTGATACAACCATGACTACATTCTCATTGTTGCTGCTTCATTATGGAGCAACTGAAGTCCTCCCAAGCAGAGTTGAGTCATTTTTGTTCCTCTCCACTTGTGTGTGTGTGTGTGTGTGTGTGTGTGTGTGTGCACGTGCATGCACGCGCGCACTCAGTTGAGTCCGATTTTTTGTGACCTCATGGACTGTAGCCCACCAAGATCCTCTGTCTATGGAATTTTCCAGGCAAGAATACTGGAGTGGGTAGCCATTTCCTACTCCAGAGGATCTACCTGACCCAGGGATCAAACCGATGTCTCTTGCATCTCTTGCATTGTTGTTTTGGCAGGTGGATTCTTTACCATTAGCACCACCTGGGAAGTCAGCCTGAAAAGCACCTAATTCCTACCTCAGCTACACAGACTCATAGCTCAACCTCCCTGCCTCCTTCCTGGGGTCTCGGTCTTTGGACAACATGTTTAGCCTTCTCAACAAAACTCGCCAATTCAGCTCAGCTCTTTATCCAACCCAGGAAGTTTTTCCCAAGATTTATGCCTTTAATTGTCCTCTCTCTCTATCTTTTGGGCTACAAGGTGTGACATGTGGAATCTTAGTTCTCTGACCAGCCCCCTGTTTTGGAAGCACAGAGTCTTAACCACTGGAATGCTTGGAAGCCTCTTCCATTCTCTCTAGCATCATCAATGTTTCTTCTCTCTGCCAAGAAATCTTCCCTAACTACAAAAACACTTGGTTCTACCTGCTCAATATAGCCTGTAGCTCTCTAAAAGCATGAAATCTCTGAAAACAGTCTCAACCTCTGCATCCTCATCTCCAATCCACTCCTTCACACCTCACAATCTGACTTCTGTCCCAAACATTTGGCTGTAACTGCACCTCTGCTATCTCTGGTGACCATTTTTACAACTGCCAAATCTAGAAGTGAACTCTTTGATCTGTCTGCAGTTTTGACAGCATCAAATGCCCTCTTTCTCAATGCACTTTTTTCCTCCTATTGCTTTCTCATCGATCTTTCTTTGCCCCTTACGCTGATTCTACTCAAAATGTTTATATCACCTCTACCATGTTTCAGAACAAGACTGATTCCTACCCTCAAATACTTTCAAGAATTTGCTTTTTGTCTTCCCTACCTGAAGTGGGCTTTTCCATATTTAAAGGTTAATTGTTTTTTCAAAGATCAATCTTTGATAATCTCATTTGTATATGGGTCTTTCTCATAGCAATGTGTTCACACCTAATGATTTCAACTAGGACTTCAAGGCAAATAAAACTCCAGATTTTATTTCTCTAAATAATTTCTCTAAAATATTTCTGAAAAAGTTTTCACTAAACTTTTCTACCACCTTGTTGTTGTAATATTTTATATTCAATACACTTAAGTTAAACTCTTTATACAATTAACCAAAATTGTACATTGAGAAAGATAGAATATACAATATTACATATCTTGATAGACTTGACCATTAGGTTGAAACTAATAACATGAATTTTAATGTGGATAAATTTGAAGTCCTGCAAATATCGATCCCACTATACAAAGATGAGAGACCGGTTCTTGTAAAGGAATCTGTAAAAAGAGACATGAAACTACATTGAAAAGCTGGTAAATCTTGTACCTGAAACTAACACAATTTTGTAAATTACCATACTTAACTTTTTTAAAAAGCTAGTAAATCTTAGACTGTATTAAGATAGCATGCAGTCTAGAACAATAATGTCTTTCATTATTCTTTGAGTAGATAATACTAGAGTCCAACTTTTGAAACAGTTGCTGGAGCTTACTAAGGAGCAGCTAGCCAAAGAACATCAGTAAAAACAATCAAGAGGGAGGGAATCTGGAAATTGTTTCCTATGACAAAACATTTTTTTAAATTTAAAAAGGAAATATTTTGGATCAGGTGGCTAGCTTCAAGTATTTGAAGAGCTGATATATGAAAATGTAGTCAGAGGGAAAAACATATAAGATCTGACTCAAAATATGACTTTTCTAACAAAGATATTTTTATATACAGCAGTCATATAATAGGCTTTGCAAAAAAACAAAATTCTACATCACCAAAAATGTCCAAGTATTTAGGAGACACATTGAAAAAAGCCAGTAAACCTAATAGAAAGACAATGGACTTTAGATTCAAATAGTATTCAATTCGGATACTGACTTAGTGACTGCCACCCAGGTCATCTTGGAGAAGTTACTTATTTTATTGAGCCTCATCTTCTCATATATAAAACTGTGTATTAACTTGGAGTATTATGAATATTATACATAATACATAGGAATCATTTGACCCTTATTATTATAATTTTAACAATATATGGGTGAGATTTTTGACTAAATTAGCTCTAAGCTCTTTTCCAATTCTAAGATCTTATGATTCCACATTTTCTTAGAGCTCAGTCAAAATATGTAGCATTGTTTAAATACAGTTATTTCTCTACAACACAAAAGAGTTCTTTCATCCCCGAGTAAAAGTTATCCAGAGAAACAAAATGTGTGTGTGGGGGGGGTGTGTGTGTGTAGATATAGATACTAGAGAGGGAAACAGATTTTTTTTAAGGAATTGGCTCACATAGGCCAGCAAGTCCCAAATCTTCAGGGCAGGCTGGCAGGCAGGAGACCCAGGGAAGAGCTAATGTAGCAGTACTGACTCTGAAGGCAACTTAGAGTCAGAGCGCTTCTTTCGCAGGGAATCTTGGTATTTTTCTCTTACGGGCTTCAACAGATGAAGTCAGACCTATTACATTATGGAAGATAATTGTCTTTACTCAAAGTCTAGTGATTTAAATGTTAGTCACATCTAAAACCAATGTTTGGCCAAAGTCAAGCCATGCTGACACCTAAAATTAACCATTAAAATCCTCATTGTCACCTAAAGGGAGTGACACTAGTGTCAGAGGATGGTATTAGATCACCTCCCTGTCTGTACTCTGAAACTTAAAAGATTTTCCTTTCTATGAATGTCATCATTTTCATTGATCAGGTAGGTCTACAAATTTTCTCACTATGCAAACATATTCCATATTCTTTTCTGTTTTTCTAAGATGATCACTGAAATTGGTAACATGGTTTGAAATGGTCAAGGCTTTGTTAGAGTTTGCTGCCAAAGGTGACTTCCTTTCTCTGTTGACCACAGTCCCCTTGGTTTCACTTTTCAGAGCTGTGAGACAACATTTACCTGTCCAGAGAAGTGTGAATGACCAATATGCATGATCTGAGAAAAGCCAAATAATGCACAAACACTTCCATTCTGACTCTTCGATTTCTGCGCTCATATATGTGGAACCCTATAAAAGACAACAAAGTGAGTATATTGCTGGGAGGACCAACAATTTGTTTCTTTGTGCAACTGAGCTGAACTTATGGAAAGAACTGAGAGAAAAAGATAATTTCAGGTTCATGTTTTTCTCTAAATTTTAGATATAATTTCTCTGTGCCAAATGAAGTACTGAAAGCTACGGCATTTCATGAATCTCCACTTGAATTGAAATTTTCAGTGCTATAAGGGCTTTTTTGTTATTTTTAAAAGTCTTTATATTTTGGAGCTACAGATTAACGTATTTACTGATAAAAACGGTAAAATATCTGAGATAGTGGTTGAAGCTGGGGGGTGAGTACATGAGAACTCCTTATACTATTTTCTAACAGAAAATTTCATAATAGAAAGTTATAAAAAATTTCTATGTGGCATGATGATATTTTGCTAGCATGTTTTTTTTTTAATGAAACAGGCAATATGTTTTGCTGGTTACCTGCTCATTAAAGCTACCATTAGTGCAAGTTAGCTGATATTTTAAATTATATGACTATAACCTTTCCTCTTGCATTTGTCTTTATACTTGTGGCTAACTCTATTAGTCCCCAAACTGCTCCCTTTGGGGAAGAGGGAGAAGTTTTCAGTAGACACACAAATACTTTTTTTCTTTTTTTTCTTTCTTTTTCTTTTTTATTTGTAGAAACACAAATTCTTAATCTTTGGGGCTCAACAAGTAGATAAAAGGAAAAATTCAGTAGACTATCCCATATAAATAATTTTCAACAATACTTAAATTTTTACTATGAGGATTACTGAAATGTTATCATTTGTTGGGAGATATTCTAGTATTTGCAAAGGATTGCTGGTTACTACAGCTATCATTATTATCATTATTTTTTGCCTAGCATTAGTTTAATACTTGCCATGACCCTACTCATCACTGACCTCAGCCCAGTTCTTCACTGTGGCCTCAAGGAACCTTACAAAATATAAAAAAGGAAAAAAAAAGTCCTTATCCCAAATTAAGGTTAAGGAAGAGTAAACTTCCTTTAGTGACTTCCTGCATGAACAATAACTTGAGACAAAAAAGTCATAGGTTGGTTTGTGTAGACTGCTATTTAAAGACCCCTAATTTCTCTGAAAGTTTTATCAACATAAAAGGTAATTTAAAGGGATGCTTTCTTGGAGGTTGAACTAAGGTCTTCTCGTTGCAGGGCATTCACATTTCCTTGTTCTACTTGATGTATGTGATGGATAATATACCTATTGGATCGTTGCAAAAAATGCTCACATCTATACCATTAAAATTTTTCAAATAACATTTTTTTCAATAACAGTTTTCTTCTTACATAAACTAGATTTTTAATATCTGTTGTGTTTATGCAGCTTCAAATATTCTCTCTTCTGTCCCAAATATGCAGCTCTTGCTGAGCTAATGGTTTTCTATCTTGCTATTTATAATACACTGATGTTTCTTACCAAGAATCTTTGGTTTAATCCGCAAAACTCAAATCGACCATCTGAGCCCACTGCCAGCGCTAAGTAACACTGTTTTATTGCCGTTATTCAATCACAGAAATATTTTCTGTACACACATTCATTTCAAAATTATTTAAAATAAAATCCTCCAAGGCTATCAGATTATAGCTCACAATTGCTTTTGTACCTTAAAATTCTGTGGACATGTTGCTGAAGGAGTGCAGGTACTATTTATGAAAATCATTCTTTGCTTCATTTTTTCAGTGAGTTTAAATAACATAATTTGGAAATTTATTACATTTGTTTTTCCTTCCTTTACTACGTCATCAACACTGGCTGCACATTCTTTGAATTGCAGTGAAGAATTCAGCTGTCTAGACACAACAATAGAAAAACACAAGGCTTACTTCAAGTAAATCACCAACTCGTGTTAGCCAATAATGAGCAGGAAGATTTTCCTAACACTTTTGTTCTGTGTCATTGAAAGACTCGAAGGTATAAAGACCATACGCAGTTCATATTTTCTCTCTTATCTTTGCCATTCTATGAATAAAGACTTTCAAAAGAGAAACTATCAAAAAAGTACAGAGGTTGGCCCAAACTGTCTTACACTGATACATTCTCATCGGAGAGTACAATATGTAATGCCAACTTTGCCTAACAAATCTAGAAGCAAGAGATGTTACCTGTTTCCCTGACCTACATTTGGGAAGCTTCTGTCCAGGCTCTTTTTTATTACAATAATAACACAGCCTACTGAAGGGAGAAAAAGCCTGGAGTTTTGTGCATGGCCTCCTTCTTTTATGGACACAGAAACCACAAATAGATCAAAGGCATTTTCCAAAATCACTCAACAAATCCATACTCTCTATTCCTCACATATCTTTCTTAAAAAAAATTAAAAAAATGAATAGACCTAAAAAGTTCTGTCCCTGACTTGAAAGAGTAGCTTAATTTATGGTAAGTTAATTTTACATAGAAGAAAAATTATTACTTTAATACATGTGTGTCTAAATCATTTGCCTGTTAGAGACTCCTTAAAAAGCAAAGCTTTCAAAATTCAGATCTCCGTCTGTTCCTTTTGGTAAAAATTAAGAAACACATGCCATCTTTGCTGTGGTTAGCCATGACAGAAAACACTGAAGCATGCCTTTTAGCTTCTCTAAAGGGATTTTTAACCCTCATGAAAATTCCTTAAGCTGAATTACTAATGCTAATTTTGTGATGCTCTAATGGTTTTACTTGTTTGTTAATGTAATAACATTCAAATCCTATTGTTAAATCTAGACATACCAAGAGACATTGCTAACTCTGTGTATGACAGATGACTCTCATATTCCCATTACAAGCAATTCAATAAGCGAAGCAGTAAGGCATTTCACTGCATACTGTCTGTGGGGATGAACAATTTAAGGGACTTCTTCCTTTATTAACATTGTTAGATTTTGGTATTAAAAAGCTTGGGATTCAGATGTAAACTAGGCTATTCAGTACTGGCTCTGCAATACTAAACTTAAAAGAGGTTTCAAATTTTGTTTAAAAGTGATTTTTTGGCATCAAAAATTCTTTCTGTAGCATCTTCATACACAAATCTTCCTCCAACACACACACTTAAATTTACACATCACATACCTACAATGCTCCTAACTTAACTTTTGAAGTTCAGTATCCCAAAAGAGAAGAGCAAAAGGCATATCCTCAGTGTATGAAAGTTTAAGAGAGACTGGCCTGCCCCATCACAAAATCTCTTTGAAGTTTCATGTCTTGAAATCTTACTTTTTATTTTTAAAATTACTGTAATTTTTGCATCTGACTGCATAATATGTTCTTGTTTTAATATATATTATGTCTCAAAGAACTAAGTGACCCAAACTGACATATCAAGAATTGGTATGCCTTGTAGCTTCCCATAAACAGTGACATAGGTCATGTGTGCCCTGTTTGAGAGTCTGGAAGTACAAAAGGTATCTGTAAGCAAAATTAAATCTGGTTGATGTTTAATATCATCTGCATAAAGGTCAATCTCAGCTTCCCGGTTTGCATCCAGTTAAATCTAGGACAAGTCCACTTGGGGTCTAGAGATGAGGACAGAAGGCAGTCCAAGGTCTTCCAAAAGGCAAGCAGGAGATGCAGCTCAGGGCAGGCAGGTGACTGAGTATTGTTGTTGTTTAGTCACTAAGTCATGTCCTACTCCTTTGCGACCCCATGGACTGTAGCCTGCCAAGCTCCTCTGTCCATGGGATTTCTCAGGCAAGAATACTGGAGTAAGTTGCTATTTCCTTCTCCAGGGGATCTTCCTGACCCAGGGATAGAAACCACATCTCCTGCATTGGCAGGCAGATTCTTTACTAATAAGTCACCAGGGAAGCCCAACTGAATATTAGAGGAATCAATTACTTGTTTGTTTATTCATTCTCTTCTGAATTGCAGGCACTGAAATAGACAGCTAGCTAGAAATACAAAAATATATAAATTACACTTTCTAACCAAAGGAGTTCACAAAGTAGTGGAAGAAAGCAGACATCTACATTGGAAATTATAAATCAAGTGAGAAGGTTGAGAGATTTACTGCCTTTGAAACTGAGGAAGTGGCAGGAATGACAGCAGCGGCATAATAAGAAAATTCTGCGAATTTTGCCTCTTCTGTGTCTTGAGAGGTTTAAGAACTGTTTTAAGTTTCATTGTACAGCATGAGGAATATAGCCAATATTTTATAACAACTTTAAATGAAGTATAATGCATAAAAATATTGAACCATTATGTTGTACATGTGAAACTAATATAATATTGTAAATCAACTATACTTCATTTAAAAAAAAAGAAAAATTGGTTTAAATTTTTGAAACAATGCTTAGAGTTCAGAGAGAAACATGAAGAATGCAGGTTTTTTGCTTTCTTTGAACTAAGAACTCATTGCGAAGAGGTAATGTCTGACTTGTTTCAACAAGATTAATTCTAAAACCATCCTCATGAATAACTGATTATTCCAACAGGGTGAGAATGGATTTCTTGATTTAATCAAGTTGCTTCTTCTGGAAGACAGGGTCAGATCCCAGAGGTCTTGCTCCAAGGAATAGGGTCCCAACTATGAAACTAGGTGATGAGATAAGACCTGAGTGGTCAAGCTAGATGTTCCCTCAAGATTAACATGATAGAGGATGGAGATACATAGAAGTAGTCAAGAAAAATATTCTATGTCACCATTTTGAGCAAATCAGTGAGTAAGGTGATAGGAAATATAGGAACAGAATTGTTTTGTGGAGATTAGGAACACAACTTGATAAATTCACATTTGGATAAGTTGGTTTGCAATGCCTTGCAAACCAGAAAAATGGGTGTGTAAAGTCTTTTATTAGGTTTATAGGTCCACAGGTCAGGAGAGAGATTAGTACTAGAAATTTGGGGAGGGGTGTAGTTTTTAGAATATCAAAAATGACAATAATTATGGGAGCTGTTTACTTAGGAACAATGGGTAGGCTGGAATGAAGGAGACCAAAGCCATAGCCATGAGGGAAACCACACTTTCTGTGAATACATAGAGGAGAGCCAACAAAGAGGAATGAAAAAAAAAAGTGCCCTGGGAAATTAGAGAAGATCACAAGAGTGTATTTTCTTAGGAAACAATAAGAAAGGGTGTTTTTTTGAAAGGAGAAAGAGATCAAAGGTGTCAAATTCTTTTGAGGGATCAAGACAAGGGGGCAGATCTAAGGGCAGAAATGTCATTTGTGAGCTTAATGAAAGCAATTTCAGTCTGTGGAAGAGTAAGAAGCAATTTCCCCTTGAGAAACCAGCAGGAGGTTAGTAAGCAAAGACAAAACTACGGATAATTTGTTTAAGCATTTGGGCTATAAAAAGCAGAGAGAGGTCAGCAGCTAAAGAGATGTAAGATCCAGGGAGAACTGTTCTGGTGCATTTGCCTTCTTCCTGTTCATCTTATTGTTGGTTTAATACCATGCGCTTGCATCCAGTGAGTAAAACAGAACAAGAAAAATGGGAGAAATTGGAGACAGAAAAGAAGAGAGGATAATTTTCAGTTTCAGTTCAAGGATGGGGGAAGAATCAGATCCTGAGAGGAAGAATCAGATCCTTCCCATTAAAACTGTAGGAAAGGGACTTCTCTGGTGGTCCAGTGGTTAAGAATCTGCCTGCCAATGGAGGGGACAGAGGTTCGATTCCTGGTCCAGGAAGATCCCACATGCCTCAGAGCAACTAAGCCCATGAGTTGCAACTACTGAAGCTCACCTGCTTAGAGCCTGTGCTCCACTGCAGTGAGAAGCCTGTACTCTGCCACAACGAGTAGCCCCTGCTTGACGCAACTGGAGAAAGCCTGTATGCAGGTTAAAAAAAAAAACTGTAGGAAAGGAAGAAAAAAAGATGGGAGTAGTGTAGTGCTATGTAGACATAATTCTGGAACATTGAGAGAGTTTCTGTCTAAGGTCACCCGTTTTCTCTGTTAGGGTTCATTGCAGAAAATGAAGTGAGAAGTGAAGGGAAAAAATGGCTAGAGTCAGACACTTGAGGGCAATTACTAAGTTTGATATTACCATAATGAAAAGTAGAAGGACAAATTTGCTTAGGAAATAGAAAAAAAAATGCCTATCAGTGTTCATGGGCCAGTAGAAGTGGTTACTATGAATTTAATGCATATTAGTCATCCTTGTGTTTTTGTTTTAATTTTCTGTAGTAGTGCTTAGATGCTCAGAAACTAATGTGAAGAATGTAGATTCATTCCCTTCTCCAATGTAAGCCCTAGGTGTGAAAAGGTAAGATCGGGCTTATTCCAACAAGACCAATTCTAAAACCATCGTCAAGCGCTACTGATTTATTCCAACAGGATAAATTCACTTTGTTGCTTTGAAAGACCTCTCTTAACTTAATCAAGGTCAGGTCACGGAGGTCAAAAGGATAGTCTTAGCTACAAAATTGAGTGATCGGACAAGACCTGAATGACCAAACTAGATATCACTCCCATTTTTAGGGGAATGGAGATCCAACAGAGTGTATACTGAGTTCAACACCAGTTGTTGTAGGATAAGAGGAACCAGTTCTTAGAACTAATTTGGTCACAAGAATTTTTAACTTGTTGTACAAAGTCAGAGAACAAAGGACTATGCTAACTTGATAGGATATTTTTGGCCAATTTTTTTAAAATTCCTACTACTTAAGAGAAATCGGTCTGAGAAATTGAGTTGAATTTACAGATAGGAGTTAAGTGGCCTCCACTGTGTGGATTGAAGGGTTGCAGAATCAGGCAGATTACAAAACAAAGCTTTGTAATCTTAGAAGAACTCACTCCCCACCCTCAATTCCCTAATCATATGCTCAGAGCATTTGTGTGGTATCGCCAAAATGATGGGTGCTGTAGCAACTCCATGGGAACGAAGAGAACACGCTGTGATCACGAGTAAATGTATTATATGGTATCGCCAAAATGATGGGTGCTGTAGCAACTCCATGGGAACGAAGAGAACACGCTGTGATCACGAGTAAATGTATTATAATGAAAAGAAAGAGGAGCACAGGAAAACAACAATAGAACCAAAGTGAAAGAGAGGTCAGAAGTTCAAAAATTCCAAAGGAAAATTTCACATGTGAATAAAAACAGAGTAAAAGGATGTAGAAATGCTAGTATCCTTTCTTAGTTTCCTTCAGATATAATATTGGTTTGTAAGGTATACAGTAGGAATGTAGGAAAAAAGAGCAAATACTTGGGATAGATGAAGAAAAGAAAAGAATTATAGATAATAGGAGTCAAGTGTACTATTCAGCAAGAAGCAATTAAATAAGAACTAAGCAAGGATGCACAGAAACAGAGTAACATGACCATTGAGGAAACCAGTAGGAAGCTTCCAGAGGAGTAGGAACACAATATGCAAAACTGGAATCTAGAGCTGTGCTGTGCTTACTCGCTCAGTTGTGTCCAACTCCTTGCGACCCCATGGACTGCAGCCGTCCAGGCTCCTCTATCCATGGGGATTCTCCATGCAAGAAGACTGGAGTGGGTTGCCATGCCCTCCTCCAGGGGATCGCCCCAACCCAGGGATTGATCCCAGGCTTCCTGCATTGCAGGCAGATTCTTTGCCAGCTGAGCTACCAGGTAAGCATGGAATCTAGAGCATTGGTTCTTAACTACTGGATACTGCTATTGCTCTCAAATTTTTTAGGAAGTTGCTTTAACTAAGATTTATCATCATTATCCAAAAGCATAAGAGAAAACCATATACAATTTAAAAATTAGAATAATCACATAATTTTTAACATTGCTGTTGCAATGACTGTTTTGCTGTACCTTTTATTTAATAATGCTGGGAAACTCAAATCTTTGAGTATATATGTCATCACATACATTTACATGCCTTTTGAACTTTTGATGATAAAAGTGATGAAAACATTATCATACACGTAAACATGATTTCATCCCCCACATTGTCTTAATTTTAGAAAACATGCTGCTTGAACAGTCCAAAATTTTTCAAACTTCATTGTCTCAAATAATAGGTGGATTAATCACCAAGGGTCAGCAAGTATTTTCTGGAAAGGAACAGACATTAAATTTCTTAGGCTTTGCGGTCCCAGGGTATCTTTTGTAAGACATATCAGTAGACAATAGGTAAACAAATGACTGTGGCTGTGTTTCAATAAACCTTTAATTACCCAAACTGGTATTGGGTCAGATTTGCCCATGTGTATGATTTGTAGACCCCTGGATTAGTCTGTGAATTCATAAATTAATTAAATTCTTTAATCGAAATATCTTGTTTATATAATCTAAGTTTATAACTTAACTAAAAGCTTATAGAACATGATTCAATCAATAATTATTTTATTTATATGTCAACAATGACTGAAGAAAACAATTTATGTGGTATAAACAAACTTTATTTAATACTTCATGAAACAGACAGCCTTCTTTTAGAGAACTGAAAAATAGGCAGGAAGGAAGAAAGTCACTAATAAAATTATTAACTTTGTTACCCAACAAAAGTGATACTTCTTTCTCTTTATATTTCTTCTTTATTACTAATTTGAAACATACACACACACAAGAATATTGTTCCCTTTCTTGCATTCCTACTATAACACTTTTAGTTCTTTTTGAGGCTACATAGATGATTCTGCCTATAGGAGAAAAGGTCAAAATAAAAAGGGAAATTCTTAATATTGTCATGTTCATGAGATAGAATGTACTTCTGGACATCAGTAAACCAACCACTCTATCTCCAGCATGAAGTATAACCAGTCCAGCCTCTCACCAGTCCAGCCTCTCATGAGCACCATGCCTGGACTCTCTCTCCAGATATCCAATGCCCCGATTTGACCCTATCTGTTCTTTTACAGGATTCTGAGAGAATCCAAGGCATAATGAGGAGCTATCTTACAGGTCCCTGCAGAGAAATACTCATGGCAGTAGGGGCAGGGGGACACTCAGCAAAGTCTCAGGGCACACAAGAGTATCCTTCTGCTGGACAATTCCCCAAGGATTAGGCAGGTTTGTCATCCAGCACTTCCACAGACACTGGCTTTCATGTGTTCCTGAAAATGATCACCAAAATACTCAGTCTCTCTGCCCACTTCCTCTGCTGCAAACTCGCACTTCTCCACCAGCACAAGCTTCCACCACTGCACCCCTTTTTCCCCTGCCACACACCCTTCAAGGTTACAACCAACCACCCTTTCTTCCTTCCTAAACAACCTGTCTTCCTGAGGTGGGGCAGAGATAGAGACCTTCGGTCTCTTCTATTCCATTAACAGCATAATGTGCTGCACAGTCATCAGGGACTTTCCTTTTAATATTCGAAAGCCTCTTTGAAAGTAAAATAAATGAATAAATAAATAACTGAACATTAACTTTCTTTTTCCTTGCATTCTTGCTATATTGCTAGCTTGGGAACATTACCCTCTCCAAAAAAAAAAAATACTGTCTTCTTTTGGCATTCCTTCTGTAACAATCTGAACTCTTTCACCTGCGGCATGTATGATTCTGCTATCAGAGGAGATGTGCAAAAGAAAAGGAAAAACTTAACAGTTCATATGCACAGTAAAAAACTGAAATCCCTTCTATGGCCTGCAGGCCTTCCATGATCTGTGTTTTCTTCAGTCTTTGACCTCATCTCCTGTTACTCTGCCCTTTCACTTCCTACTGTAGAGCCACACTGCCTTCTTCCTTTATCTGAAAATTGTCAGTGTATTCTCATCACAGGGCCTTTGCATTTGCTGCAGCCTCACTTAGAATGGTTTCTTTTTCCAGACATATACTAGTTCTTTCAGTCCATCACATCTTTACTCAAAAAGCCATCTCAGTACAAGCCTCACTTGCCATTTTATCCAAAATTACAAACACCTTTGCCCATGCTTTATATCCTTCTTCTTTCATTTTTCTTTATAGCTAGCTAACTCCTTTTTAATTTTATATCGTTTATTATTTGCTTTTTTTATTCAGCAGTCCTAGATGTTAGTTGTGGCACTTGGGATCTTTAGCTACAGTGTGTGGGATCTAGTTCCCTGACTAGGGATTGAACCCAAGACACCTGCATTGGGAGTTCAGAGTGTTAGCCACTGGACCACCAGGGAAGTCCTCTATATTGTTTATTGTTAATCTCCTCTTTTGAGAATGTAGTTTCCAGGAGAACTAGATTTTTTCTCTGTTCTTGTTGCATCTCCACTGCCTAGCAGGCTGTAGCACTCAATACATATTTTTTGAATTAAATGAATACTTGATTTATTTTAAAGTGAAAGATGAACAGTATGCTCAGCATTGCTGTGTCCTTATTCGCTAGTCATGTCCAACCCTCTGCACCCACCATGCTCCTCTTCCATGGGATGTCCCAGGCAAGAAAACTGGAGCAAGTTGCCATTTCCTTCTCCAGGGGATCATCCCAACCCAGGGATCAAACCCCAGTCTCCTGCATTTCAGGCAGATTCTTTACCACTGAGCCACCTGAGAAGCCTCCACTGCTCAGCATAAGGAAGAGACAATGGTTTAAAGCATAGTCTCTGATAAAGTTTACTGCACTCACTGCAATAAACACCCTTCTGTTTCCTAGGCAGTTGCAGAATGGCAAGTATATAATGCTGCAGCAAAAGTGGTCATGAAAATTCAAGCTATCTCTTTGTTATATAGCTGCAAAATCCCGATTTTTTTCCTAGTAAATAGGTGTCCCATCAGTATGAATGACTTCACAGCACATATGACAGGCATTATCTTACACTTTGAAATGAAACTGACAAGATTGAACACATCGTGAACTATACAATGATTCGCTAAACAAGAATTCTGCTGTAATTACATTCTCTTTTACCTCCAGCACAAACACTAAAATCTGACTACAGGCATCAGAGCAAATTGACATGTTTAAGCAGAATACCCTTGTTAAAAGATTAATACAATATCTTCCATAATTTGTCATGAGATATCCTGACTCATCTCACGACTTCTGGAATGGACCAAATATTGAGCAAAGAGATTTCATAAAGCTTTTTGCCATTCCAATGCAAAAAATGTCACTAATTCACTAACAACTGTGTTAGGCTTTTAACAAAGTCGTATGAAATGTGGTAGAACACTTTGTAATAACTTTTCCAGAGAGGAAAGCCCAAATGTCCTTGGATTTGCTGTGATCAAATTGTGCTCAAGTTATCAAAGTCATGTCCATCTGTAGCATAGCTTCAAGGGCTTGAGATTAGCATTTGGAAATAGTGTAAGCAGATAAGGCAGAGATTCACCACAAAAAGAGAACCAGGAACGGATATTTTGACATAAGAGAAACAATTTTGACCTAAGTCAAGTTTTGTGATCAAAGCCTGGCTCCAATGCTTGCCCTTGAACAGTTCTGAATAATGATCTTAAGGCAGGAGCTATCAAAAAACAATAGTGCAGCCTGGGGGCAGAGTCCTGTTCCTCACAGTCCTGTTCCTCAAGGATACAATAATATATCTTTGAGTAAGAAAATAGGAGGGAAAAATTGAATTTAGAATCAAACCCTTTACCTGCCAGAGACTAGAAGGGTTCAAACACACCTTGTGGGCACCAGGACCCACAAACCTCACAGACTGAGCCAGAATTGTGCCTGAGTGTCTCTTGCAGAGGTATAGGTCATGGTGAAGAGTTCTGACAAAATGTGACTGGAGAAGGGAATGGCAAACCACTTCAGTATTCTTGCCTTGAGAACACCATGAAGAGTATGAAAAAGCATAGATAGGATACTGAAAGATAAACTCCCCAGGTCGGTAGGTGCCCAATATGCTATTGGAGATCAGTGGAGAAATAACTCCAGAAAGAATGAATAGACAAAGCCAAAGCAAAAACAACACCTATTTATGGATGTGACTGCTGATATAAGTAAAGTCCGATGCTGTAAAGAGCAATAGTGCATAGTGCATTCCTAACCTGGAATGTTAGGTCCATGAATCAAGGCAAACTGGAAGCGGTCAAACAGGAGTTGGCAAGAGTGAACATTGACATTTTAGGAATCAGCGAACTAAAATGGATTGGAATGGGTGAATTTAACTCAGATGACCATTATATCTACTACTGTGGGCAGGAATCCCTTAGAAGAAATGGATTAGACATCATAGTCAACAAAAGATTCTGAAATGTAGTACTTGGATGCAGTCTCAAAAATGACAGAATGATCTATGTTCGTTTCCAAGGCAAGCCATTCAATATCACAGTAATCCAAGTCTATGCCCCAACCACTAATGTTGAAGAAGCTGAAGTTCAACAGTTCTATGAAGAACTATAAGACCTTCTAAAACTAACACCAAAAAAACCCCACAAAAGATGTCCTTTTCACTATAGGGGACTAGAATGCAAATGTAGGAAGTCAAGAGATACCTAGAGTAACAGGCAAGATTGGCCTTGGAGTACAGAATGAAGCAGGGCAAAAAGCTAACAGAGTTTTGCCAAGAGAAAACACTGGTCATAGCAAACACCCTCTTCCAGCAACACAAGAGAAGACTCTACACATGGACATCACCAGATGGTCAACACTGACATCAGATTGATTATATTCTTTGCATCCAAAGGTGGAGAAGCTCTATACAGTCAGCAAAAACAAGACCGGGAGCTGACTGTGGCTCAGATCATGAACACCTTATTGCCAAATTCAGACTTAAATTGAAGAAAGTAGGGAAAACCACTAGACCGTTCAGGTATGACCTAAATCAAATCCCTTACGGTTATACAGTGGAAGTGAGAAATAGATTCAAGGGATTAGATCTGAAAGACATAGTACCTGATGAACTAAAGACAGAGGTTTGTGACATTGTACAGGAGACAAGGATCAAGACCATCTCCAAGAAAAAGAAATGCAAAAAGGCAAAACGGTTGTCTGAGGAGGCCTTACAAATAGCTGTGAAAAGAAGAGAAGCCAAAAGCAAAGAAGAAAAGGAAAGATATATCCATTTGTATGCAGAGTTCCAAAGAATAGCAAGGAGAGATAAGAAAGCCTTCCTCAGTGATTAGTGCAATGAAAGAGAGGAAAATAATAGAATGGGAAAGACTAGAGATCTCTTCAAGAAAATTAGAGATACCAAGGGAACATTTCATGCAAAGATGGGTACAATAAAGGACAGAAATGGTATGGACCTAATAAAAGCAAAAGATATTAAGAAGAGATGGCAAGAATACACAGAAGTATACAAAAAAAATTTTCACGACCTAGATAATCACAATGGTATGATCACCCACCTAGAGCCAGACATCCTGGAATGTGAAGTTAAGTGGGCCTTAGGAAGCATCACTACAAACAAAGCTAATGGAGGTGATGAAATTCCAGTTGAGCTATTTCAAATCTTAAAAGGTGATGCTGTGAAAGTGCTGCACTCAATATGTCAGCAAACTTGGAAAACTCAGCAGTGGCCACAGGACTAGAAAAGATCAGTTTTCACTCTAATCCCAAAGAAAGGCAGTGTGGAAGAATATTCAAACTACTGCACAATGGCATTAATCTCATATACTAGCAAAGTGATGCTCAAAATTCCAAGCCAGGCTTTAACAGTATGTGAACCATGACATTCCAGATGTTCAAGCTGGTTTCAGAAAAGGCAGAGGAACCAGAGATCAAATTGCCAACATCTGCTGGATCATGGAAAAAGCAAGAGAGTTCAAGAAAAACATTTACTTCTGCTTTGTTGACCAAGCAAAGCCTTTGACTGTGTGGATCACAACAAACTATGGTAAACTCTTGAAGAGATGGAAATACCAGACCACCTGACCTACCTCCTGAGAAATCTGTATGCAGGTTAGTTAGAACTGGACATGGAAAAACAGACTGGTTCAAATCGGGAAAGGAGTACGTCAAGGCTGTATATTGTCACCCTGCTTATTTAACTTATACGCAGAGTACATCATGAGAAATGCTGAGCTACATGAAGCACAGGCTGGAATCAAGATGCTAGGAGAAATATCAATAACCTCAGATACACAGACGACACCACCCTTATAGCCAAAAGTGAAGAAGAACTAAAGAGCCTCTTGATAAAAGTAAAAGAAGAGAATGAAAAAGGTCAACATTCAGAAAACTAAGTTCATGGCATCCTGTCCCATCACTTCACGGAAAATAAATGGGGAAACAATGGAAACAGTGAGAGACTGTGTTTGGTCTCCAAAATCACTGCAGATGGTGATTGCAGCCATGAAATTAAAAGACGCTTACTCCTTGGAAGGAAAGTTATGACCAACCTAGACAGCATATTAAAAAGCAGACATATTACTTTGCCAACAAAAGTCCTTCTAGTCAAAGCTTTGGTTTTTCCAGTAGTCATGTATGGATGTGAGTGTTGGAGTATAAAGAAAGCTGAGTGCCAAAGAATTAATCTTTTGAACTGTGGTGTTGGAGAAGACTCTTGAGGGTCCCTTGGACTGCAAGGAGATACAACCAGTTCATCCTAAAGGAAATCAATTCTGAATATGCATTGGAAGTACTGATGTTGAAGCTGAAACTCCAATACTTTGGCCACCTGATGTGAAGAACTAGCTCATTTGAGAAGACCCTGATGCTGGGAAAAATTGAAGGTGGAAGGAGAAGGGGACAACAGAGGATGAGATGGTTAGATGGTATCACCGACTCGATGGATATGAGTTTGAGTAAGCTCTGGGAGTCAGTGATGGACATGGAAGCCTGGCATGCTGCAGTCCATGGGGTCACAAAGAGTCAGACATGACTGAGAAACTGAGCTAAATTGATATCTTTGAGATCTGCTGGAACAAAGGTCTCTGTAAAGATGTGATGGACTGAAAGAACTAGCATATGTCTGGAAAAAGAAACCATTCTAAGTGAGGTTGCAGCAAATGCAAAGGCCCTGTGATGAGAATGCACTGATAATTTTCAGATAAAGAAGAATGCAGTGTGGTTTTACAGTCAGAATGATGTTGTTGATCCTCCTGACTTCAATCAACTAAAGCTTGAACTCTGTTGACCTTTGCCTCAATTCTATGCTGAATTACCCTGTGCTCAAGCTCCCTCATGAATATGCATGTATCCTTAGCTTAATACTGCCCCAATTTTGCTGTTGGAGAGACATGGCTTTGCATCTGCGTATATATCAACAAATACCTATCCCCCCATCCAAATTGCAGATTGAAGTCCATACCCCATTGCTCACCTAGATACCATATATAAGTTTTCAGGTACACACAACTCACCAAAGCATATAACTTTCCCAATGGTCACAGGAATTCTCTAATAACTAGCAAGCACATATTTGCACAATATGAGCTGACCATTAGCATAATTCATGTTATGTTCTTTTCTGTTCCATTTATCACCCTTACAGTTTCTTCAGTGACCTTTCTTTTCCACAATTATATGAAAAAATTCCCACTGGTCATAAGGCTTCACTGTATTGTTTTTCTGCCCTTCCTCCCACATCTGGATCACAAATGCAGTTCCATTAAACTTTGAATGAACAAAACTTTGAACAAAACCTTCTTCAGTTTGGAACAGTGTTTCTCAATTTTTTTTTTCACAGCTTTTTCCTGAAGAAATTTTTCAGTCATTTTCCTCCCAGTTATCCTTTCCATGAAATTTTAATACCAGAAATATACATGTCTGGTTTTGTATTGTGGCCCTCTGAAGGGCCATCAGTTCAGTTCAGTTCAGTCACTCAGTCGTGTCTGACTCTTTGCAACACCATGGACTGCAGCATGCCAGGCTTCCCCATCCATCACCAATTCCCAGAGCATACTCAAACTCATGTCCATCCAGTTGGTGATGCCATCCAACATGGCAACTGAAGGGCCATAAACCATTGTAATAGCTGAGCCACTCTCCTCTCACCTAATCTTCAAAATCCAATTTTAATCTCTTTGGGTGAGAATGCATGGTTTAGAGCAGTTTCTCAGCCTTAGCACTATTGACAGATAATTCTTTGCTGTAGGGTGTTGTCTTGTTATTTAGTATATTTAGTAGCTTCCCTGATTTAACCTATAGTTGCCAGTAGCAATCTCAGTTGTGACAACATAAAGTGTACCCAAAGTGTCTTCAGACATTGCCAAATGTCCCCTAGGAGGTAAAACTGCCTTGGTTAGAACCACTAGCTTAGAGGGGAGAAGAGATGAATGTCCAAATGGCCAAGAGTAGAAAGGAAAAACTTTGAACATTTACATAATAAGAAAAAATGAAACCTGGAAAAGGACCCTTACTTAAACTTGACGGTGCCTGCACCTGATCTTGGACTTCCAGACGCCGGAAGTGTGAGCAATAAATTTCTGCGGTTTCTACGTCACCCAGTCTGTGGTATTATATTGCAGCTCAAATGGATTAAGACATATAGCAACCAATGCCAACTGGAGAAGCCCGGAAAACTCCAGGTTAGAGGTCTCCAAAATGAAATAGATAAGGTACCAGATAAACCTGAAAACATTAGACAACTTGACAAGAGTCATGGCTCCAATTTCTTCTGATAAAGACATAGAAAACCAAGTAAAGAAACAAATAAAACAACTATTAACCCTTGGAAGGAAGTTATGGGTAGCATTTAAATTGTTGTAATAATTTGGGCAGTATCTAACAAGATATGTTTTCACTGAAGCAAAACTGTCATATAATTAAATAAGGAGGGTAAAGAACTGGAAAGGTGTAAATATCAGAGTTAGGATAACGAAGACCACGGCAGGGTAAAGACAGCTGAATCTTCACCTTATATGGTAAAAAGTCAGGTGTAGTGCCCCAAACTGAAATAATCAGGAACAAGTAATATAAGAATTTCATTTAGAAATATGGAAGCCAATAAGTGAAAATCAGCTAAAAGAACAAAAACAAAACAAAAAAGTTGGTTTTTTTTTTTTTCCTGAAGTGGAGAAAATAAGGAAGAAGGAGAGAAGCAGACACTGATATTTAAGCAGTTTTCGGGACTTCCAGGTGGTCCAGTGGCTAAGATTTTACCTCCCAGTGCTGGGGGCGCAGGCTCAGTCCCTGGTCAGGGATTTTACATGCCTCAAAGTCAAAAACCAAAACATAAAACGGAAGCAATATTGTAACAAATTCAATACAAATTAAAAAAAAAAACCCATATAAAAAAATCTTTTGAAAAATAAAGCAAAGAGCTTTATAAAATATGACTTTTCAAACAGTCTTCATGTATAAGAATAAAAAAAAATGTATCTTTAATTGAAGTACAGTTAAATGGGGCTTCCCTGGTGGCTCAGATGGTAAAGAATCTGCCTGCAGTGCAGGAGACTGGGGTTCAATCCCTGGGTTGGGAAGATCCCCTGGAGAAAGAAATGGCTACCCACTCTAGCATTCATGCCTGGGGAATTCCATGGACGAAGGAGCCTGGCAAGTTATAGTCCATGGGGTCACAAAGAATCAGACATGACTGAGCAACTAACATAGTTAAAGTATAATGATTTACATTTTATTAGTTTCAGTTGTGTAACACAGTGATTCAATACTTTTATAAATTATACTCCACTTAAAGTTATTATAAAATATTGGCTGTATTCCCTGTACTGTACAGTATATCCTTGTGTCTTACTTTATATATAGTAGTTTGTATCTCTTGGGGGAAAAAAGTATTTAAAAAACAAATAAGAGAAGGAAGAAAGAGAATACCAGTAGGAGATTCATGAGCCATTTAAAAAGCCAAAGTCCACTTTTAAGTATATTTTGGTTTTAATATTTAAAGTTGTCAACTATTCTTAAGCTAATGATTTTTTAAAAAAATCTAAACATACTGACTTAAGTCAGGAAAGTATCCAGGGAAAAGCATGTTATTTAATGATTAAATGATACATGGAGATGTATCTAAGTTATATAGAAAGCATCATAATGCAAACTGATTTTTTTTTTGACAGTTAAATTAGGCAGAAAGAATTCTTGGAAGTTTATGGTTAATGGTATAGTTTTTTTCACATTCCTGGATCCCATCTCACAAAATCATATAATACAGCAAAGCCAAAAAACCGCAGACAACACTTGATATAAAACTATGTGATAAGGTATCCCTACAAATTTCGAACAAGAGGATGGGAACAAAAGCCAACAGCCACAAGAGCTGCATGCTATTGGCACCTATAAAGGAAAAAGACAGTTGTCAAAATAGCCAGTAGGTATTCACTGGAAAATGTTGCATGTCCATTAAAGAGCGGCAGCTAAAACTGGGAGTTTTGCCCAATCCAAAAAAGTGAGGGCAAGACACCTACAGTGAGTCCTGAAGAGCAGGTCAGCTCCATGAACTCTCAGAACTGAGCCACCGGGCCTCAGTCAAAATGGAACAGAGTATGATGTGAAGGAAAGATCAAAGTAAAAGCCAGGAAATCTCAGAAAGTAAGCGGTCCTGGAACTTCCCTGGTGGTCCAGTAGTTAAGACTCTGCATTTCCATTGAAGGGGGTACAGGTTTCATCTCTGGTCAGGGAACTAAGATCCTACATGCTGAGTAGCCAAAAAAAAAAAAAAAAGAGAGAGAGACAGAGAGAATAAGGAGCAGAATAACACATCTTCAGAAAATGAAAGTGCCCTAGAAAAGACATTCTCATAAAATATATCAAAACTATAACCTTCTATTTCAAAACAAACTAAAAGACATTAAGCACATTATATGAGACAGAGGACGAGATGGTTGGAAGGCATCACTGACTCAATGGGCTCGAGTTTGAGCAAGCTCCAGGAGATGGCGAAGGACAGGGAAGCCTGGCGTGCTGTAGTTCATGGGGTCGCAAAGGGTCAGACACGACTGAGCGACTGAACAGCAAAATGAGACTTGAAAGAATGATGTTCTGATTCGAGTTAGAAAAACTCGAAAACAGCATGACAGATCTCGGTGAAGAATTAAAAATCAAATAGTTTCAAAAATAAAAGCTAAACTAAAATAACATGAAAGCAATTGAGTACAAGCAAGTGAATAAAAGGAATAGAAGCTTAAAGGGGAGAAAAGATTTCAAATAAAAAATAAGCAAAAGAAAATAGACTTACATGAAAATAGTGAAGACAGAGAAAGAATATCTAACATGTGGATAACAAGGGTCGTTAGATAAGAAAGCCAAAGGAAAAAAAAATATATGTATGAAACTATAATTTAAGAAAGCTTTTCTGAAACACCGATTTAAAGAGTAATTTCATACCTAACAATTTCTACCTAGGATGACCTACTCTAAGATGTAATCTAGTAGAGTCACTGGGCTTATAAACCTTCTGGCATCTGGGCAAAAACAATAAGTAACTTGGAAAGAAAATTAGTTGCTCATCAGACTTTAATTCTGGAGGAAAATGAAGTAAGTATTTTATTTATTTAATTTGGTTATGCCATGCAGCTTGTAGGATATCTTACTTCCCCAAGCAGGGACTGAACCTAGGCCATGGCAGCTGAAGCAGCAAGCCCTAACCCCTGGTCTGCCAGGGAATTCTCTAGAGTAAGTACCTAAAATATTCATAGGAAACAAATGTGAGTCAAGAATTTTATATCCTGCAAGATTGACTTTCATATATAAAAGACCCATAGTAGATGCTGTCAACATACAAGATCTCAAGAAAATAGTGGTTCCATCAGCCTGTCCAGATGAATCTATTAGAAAACAACTTTCAGATAACAAATGACTAGACACCAAAAGACCAAATAAGGGAGAGAATACATTCAGTGATGGCTTACATGTGCTGACAATGTAGATGTACCACATATATTTTTAAGAGGTGGAGGTGGGAGAATGGAGAAGAAAATTCAAAAATTATTCAATTGTTTCAATAACAATCAGAGGTGATAGGACTTCTAACAAACCTCTGATTTGGATTTTCCAGACTATTTGTTTCAGTTCAGTTCAGTCGCTCAGGCATGTCCGACTCTTTGCGACCCCATGAATTGCAGCACGCCAGGCCTCCCTGTCCATCACCAACTCCTGGAGTCTACCCAAACCCATCTCCATCGAGTCAGTGATGCCATCCAACCATCTCATCCTCTGTCGTCCCCTTCTCCTCCTGTCCCCAATCCTTCCCAGCATTAGGGTCTTTTCCAGTGAATCAACTCTTCGCATGAGGTGGCCAAGTATGGGAGTTTCAGCTTCAACATCAGTCCTTCCAATGAACACCCAGCACTGATCTTCTTTAGGATGGATTGATTGGATCTCCTTGCAGTCCAAGGGACTCTCAAGAGTCATCTCCAACACCACAGTTCAAAAGCATCAATTCTTCAGTGCTCAGCTTTCTTCACCGTCCAATTCTCACATCCATACATGACCACTGGAAAAACCATAGCCTTGACTAGACGGACTTTTGTTGGCAAAGTAATGTCTCTGCTTTTAAATGTGCTATCTAGGTTGGCCATAACCTTCCTTCCAAGGAGTAAGCGTCTTTTAATTTCATGGCTGCAATCACCATCAGCAGTGATTTTGGAGCCCCCCAAAATAAAGTCTGACACTGTTTCCACTGTTTCCACATCTACTTCCCGTGAAGTGATGGGACCAGATGCCATGATCTTAGTTTTCTGAACGTTGAGCTTTAAGCCAACTTTTTCACTCTCCTCTTTCACTTTCATCAAGAGGCTCTTTAGTTCTTCTTCGCTTTCTGCCATAAGGGTGGTGTCATCTGCGTATCTGAGGTTATTGATATTTCTCCCGGCAATCTTGATTCCAGCTTGTGTTTCTTCCAGCCCAGTGTTTCTCATGATGTACTCTGCATATAAGTTAAATAAGCAGGTGACAATATACAGCCTTGACGTACTCCTTTTCCTATTTGGAACCAGTCTGTTGTTCCATGTCCAGTTCTAACTGTTTCTTCCTGACCTGCATACAGGTTTCTCAAGAGACAGGTCAGATGGTCTGGTATTCCCATCTCTTTCAGAATTTTCCACAGTTTATTGTGAGCCACACAGTCTAAGGCTTTGGCATAGTCAATGAAGCAGAAATAGATGTTTTTCTGGAACTCTCTTGCTTTTTTGATGATTCACCAGATGTTAGCAATATGATCTCTGGTTCCTCTGCCTTTTCTAAAACCAGCTTGAACATCTGGAAGTTCATAGTTCACGTATTGCTGAAGCCTGGCTTGGAGAATTTTGCGCATTACTTTACTAGCATGTGAGATGAGTGCAATTGTGCAGTAGTTTCAGCATTCTTTGGCATTGCCTTTCTTTGGGATTGGGATGAAAACTGACCTTTTCTAGTCCTGTGGCCACTTCTGAGTTTTCCAAATTTACTGGCATATCAAGTGCAGCACTTTCACAGCATCATCTTTCACGATTTGAAATAGCTCAACTGGAATTACATCACCTCTACTACCTTTGTTCATAGTGATGCTTTCTAAGGCCCACTTGACTTCACATTCCAGGATGTCTGGCTCTAGGTGAGTGATCACACCATCGTGATTATCTGGGTCGTGAAGATCTTTTTTATGCAGTTCTTCTGTGTATTCTTGCCACCTCTTCTTAATATCTTCTGCTTCTGTTAGGTCCCTACCATTTCTATCCTTTATTGATCCCATGTTTGCATGAAATGTTCCCTTGGTATCTCTAATTTTCTTGAAGAGATCTCTAGTCTTTCCCAATCTGTTGTTTTCCTCTATTTCTTTGCATTGATCGCTGAGGAAGGCTTTCTTATCTCTCCTTGCTATTCTTTGGAACTCTGCATTCAGATGGGAATATCTTTCCTTTTCTCCTTTGCTTTTCACTTCTCTTCTCTTCCCAGCTATCTGTAAGGCCTCCTCAGACAGCCATTTTGCTTTTTTGCATTTTTTGCTTTTCTTTTCCATGGGGATGGTCTTGATCCCTGTCTCCTGTACAATGTCACTCTGTCATAGTTCATCAGGCACTCTGTCTATCAGATCTAGTCCCTTAAAACTATTTGTCACTTCTACAGTATACTCATAAGGGATTTATTTATAAACTATTTGTTTATGAGGCCAAAAATACAGGAATATTTTAACTCTTCATGGATGCAAACAGTTAGAGATTATTAGACATGTTGTGACATGTTGCTCTTCTTCTACACATGAAATTTCTCAAACATATCAGATCTGATTCCTGGACAATGTCACATAAAAAGAATTTTACATTAAAAATCATAGAATCATTGATTTTGCATGAAATTGTTGCAAAGAATGTTTTTCATTAAAATACAGACTTCTAAAATGGCTTAAATTAAGTTTCAATAAGCATCAAAGATTGTTTTATATCAAACGAGATCCCAATAAACTTCCTGAAGCACATTTTCATAAAACAGCACTTTGGTTCTGTTTGCAATATTGACAAATGAGGAACTGCTTAAATTGCTGGCATACTGACCATTTACTTTGTTTTATTACCGCAGTTAATTTCCTTATATTGTAATAGTCCCTAGTGTACGTATAACTAATGAGTTAGAATCTATCCCAACACTGTTCCATATGCTGCTCTGAGCCAGTTAAGTCTAAAGCAAGCTGACCCACTAGGACTTTTGTTGATGTGTGCATCAAGACACGTTCACAGCCTACTTGGAATTACTCAGAGCAAATGATTCACACAATATTTACATCTTCGGCTCTTTAAGTCTTGTTGAGCTTGTTTTTTGTTGAGTTCAAATCTCCCTTCCCAAACACAGATACTAAATAGGTAAGATGTGGGCTTTATCTCATGATGTACTCTGCATATAAGTTAAATAAGCAGGATGACAATATACAGCCCTGACGTACTTCTTTCCCAATTTGGAACCAGTCTGTTGCTCCATGTCCAGTTCTAACTGTTGCTTCGTTACCAGCATACAGATTTCTCAAGAGGCAGGTCAGGTGGTCTGGTATTCCCATCTCTTTCAGAGTTTTCCACAGTTTGTGGTGATTCACACAGTCAAAGGATTTGGCACAGTCAGTGAAGCAGAAATAGATGTTTTTCTGGAACTCTCTTGCTAACGGATGTTGGCAATTTAATCTCTGGTTCCTTTGCCTTTTCTAAAACCAGCTTGAACATCTGGAAGTTCACGGTTCACGTGCTGTTGAAGCCTGGCTTGTAGAATTTTGAGCATTACTTTGCTAGCGTGTGAGATGAGTGCAATTGTGCGGTAGTTTGAGCAGTGTTTGGCATTGCCTTTCTTTGTGATTGGAATGAAAACTGACCTTTTCCAGTCCTGTGGCCACTGCTGAGTTTTCCAAATTTGCTGGCATATTGAGTGCAGCACTTTCACAGCATCATCTTTTAGCATTTGAAATAGCTCAACTGAAATTCCATCACCTCTACTAGCTTTGTTTGTAGTGATGTTTCCTAAGACCCACTTGGCTTCACATTCCAGGATGTCTGGCTCTAGGTTAGTGATCATACCATCATGATTATCTGGGTCTTGAAGATTGTTTTTGTACAATTCTTCTGTGTATTCTTGACACCTCTTCTTAGTATCTTCTGCTTCTGTTAGGTCCATACCATTTCTCTCCTTTATTGTGCCCATCTTTTCATGAAATGTTCCCTTGGTATCTCTGTTTTCTTAAAGAGATCTGTAGTCTTTCCCATTCTATTGTTTTCCTCTTTCTTTGCACTGATCACTGAGGAAGGCTTTCTTATCTGTCCTTGCTATTCTTTGGAACTCTGCATTCAAATGGGTATATCTTTCCTTTTCTCCTTTGCTTTTGGCTTCTCTTCTTTTCACAGCTATTTGTAAGGCCTCCTCAGACAACCTTTTTGCATTTCTTTTTCTTGGAGATGGTCTTGATCCTTGTCTCCTGTACAATGTCACAAACCTCTGTCTTTAGTTCATCAGGCACTATGTCTTTCAGATCTAATCCCTTGAATCTATTTCTCACTTCCACTGTATAACTGTAAGGGATTTGATTTAGGTCATACCTAAATGGTCTAGTGGTTTTCCCTACTTTCCTCAATTTAAGTCTGAATTTGGCAATAAGGAGCTCATGATCTGAGCCACAGTCAGCTCCCGGTCTTGTTTTTGCTGACTGTATAGAGCTTCTCCACCTTTGGCTGCAAAGACTATAATCAACCTGATTTTGGTATTGGCCATCTGGTGATGTCCACGTGTACAGTCTTCTCCTGTGTTGTTGGAAGAGGGTGTTTGCTATAACCAGTGCATTTGCTATAACCAGTGCATTCTCTATTAGCCTTTGCCCTGCTTCATTCTGTACTCCAAGGCCAAATTTGCCCTTACTCCAGGCATTTCTTGACTTCCTACTTTTGCGTTCCAGTCCCCTATAGTGAAAAGGATAACTTTTTTGGGTATTAGTTCTAGAAAGTCTTGTAGGTCTTCATAGAACTGTTCAACTTCAGCTTCCTTGGCATTACTGGTTGGGGCATAGACTTGGATTACTGTGATACTGAATGGTTTGCCTTGGAAATGAACAGAGATCATTTTGTCGTTTTTGAGACTGCCTCCAAGTACTGCATTTTGGAATCTTTTGTTGACTATGGTGTCTAATCCATTTCTTCTAAGGGATTCTTGCCCACAGTAGTAGATATAATGGTCATCTGAGTTAAATTCACCCATTCTAGTCCATTTTAGTTCGCTGATTCCTAAAATGTTGATGTTCACTCTGCCATCGCCTGTTTGACCACTTCAAATTTGCCTTGATTCATGGACCTAACATTCCAGGTTCCTATGCACTATTGCTCTTTACAGCATCTGACTTTACTTCTATCAGCAGTCACATCCATAACTGGGTGTTGTTTTTGCTTTGGCTCCATCTGTTCATTCTTTCTGGAGTTATTTCTCCACTCATCTCCAATAGCATATTGGGCACCTACCGACCTGGGGAGTTCATCTTTCAGTGTCCTATCTTTTTTTGCCTTTTCATGCTCTTCAGGGGATTCTCAAGGCAAGAATACTGAAGTGGTTTGCCATTCCCTTCTCCAGTGGACCACATTTTGTCTGAACTCTCTCCCATGACCTGTCTGTCTTGGGTGGAACTACATGGCATGACTCATAGTTTCACTGAGTTAGACAAGGCTGTGGTCTATGTGATCAGATTGGTTAGTTTTCTGTGATTGTGGTTTTCAGTCTGTCTGCCCTCTTATGCAAAAGGGTAAGAGGCTTATGGAAACTTCCTGATGGGAGAGACTGACTGAGGGGGAAACTGGGTCTTGTTCTGATGGGTGGGGCCATGCTCAGTAAATCTTTAATCCAACCTTCTGTTGATGGGTGGAGCTGTGTTCCCTCCCTGCTATTTACCTGGGGCCAAGCTATGGTGGAGGTAATGAAGATAACGGGGACCCCTTCAAAAGATCCCATGCCTGTACTGCTACACTCACTGCCACTAATCTTGCAGAAGGCCACCGTTAGCCCACGCCTCCACTGAAGACTCCTGGACACTCCCAGGCAAGTCTGGGTCAGTCTCTTGTGGGGTCACTTCTCCTTTCTCCTGGGTACTGGTGCACACAAGGCTCTGTTGTGCCTCCCAAGAGTCTGTTTCCCCAGTCCTGGGTAAGTTCTGGCAGCTCTATGGTGGGGTTAATGGCGACCTCCTCCAAGAGGGCTTATGCCATATGCAAGTCTGCTGCACCCAGAGCCCCTGTCCCTGTGGCAGTCCACTGCTGACCTGTAACCCCACAACAGATGCTCAAACACAGTTCTGTCTCAGTCTCTGTGAGGTCCATAGGTGCTGGTGCACACAAGGTTTGTTTGATCCCTCTGAGCCTCTCTGACGGGAATAGGGTTTGATTCTAAATGCAAATTCACCCCTCCTGCCATCTTGCTGTGGCTTCTCCTTTGCCCTCGGGCATGGGATATCTCCTCACAGCAGCTCCAGCACCACGCAGCCACTGATGAAGCACAAGATGGAATCAAGATTGCCAGGAGAAATATCAGTAACCTCAGATATGCAGATGACAGCACCCTTTTGGCAGAAAGCGAAGAACTAAAGAGCCTCTTGATGAAAGTGAAAGAGGAGAGTAAAAAAGTTGAGTTAAAGCTCAACATTCAGAAAACTAAGATCATGGCATATGGTCCCATCACTTCATGGCAAATAGATGGAGAAACAGTGGAAACAGCGGCAGACTTTATTGAGAGGCTCCAAAATCACTGCAGATGGTGACTGCAGCCATGAAATTAAAAGACACTTACTCCTTGGAAGGAAAGTTATGACTGACCTAGACAGCATATTAAAAAGCAGAGACATTACTTTGCCAACAAAGGTCCGTCTGCTGCTACTGCTGCTGCTGCTAAGTCGCCTCAGTCGTGTCCGACTCTGTGCGATCCCATAGACGGCAGCCCACCAGGCTCCTCCGTCCCTGGGATTCTCCAGGCAATAATACTGGAGTGGGTTGCCATTTCCTCCTCCAGTGCATGAAAGTGAAAAGTGAAAGTGAAGTCGCTCAGTTGTGTCCGACTCTTCGAGACCCCATGAGCTGCAGCCTACCAGGCTCCTCCGTCCATGGGGTTTCCCAGGCAAGAGTACTGGAGTGGGGTGCCATTGCCTTCTCTGAAAGGTCCGTCTAGTCAAGGCTATGGTTTTTCCAGTAGTCATCTATGGATGTGAGTGTTGAATTATAAAGAAAGCTGAGTGCCAAAGAATTGATGCTTTTGAACTGTGGTGTTGGAGAAGACTCTCAAGATTCCCTTGGACTGCAAGGAGATCCAACCAGTCCATCCTAAAGGAAATCAGTTCTGAATATTCATTGGAAAGACTGATGCTTAAGCTGAAACTCCAATACTTTTTCCTCCTGATGCAAAGAACAGGCTTATTTGAAAAGACCCTGATTCTGGGAAAGATTGAAGGTGGAAGGAGAAGGGGATGACAGAGGATGAGTTGGTTGGATGGCATCAGTGCCTCAATGGACATGAGTTTGAGTAAACTCCTGGAGTTGGTGATGAACAGGGAGGCCTGGCGTGCTGCAATCCATGGGGTCACAAAGAGTTGAACACAACTGAGCAACTGAACTGAACTTAAGATATGGGCTTTTGCCCAGCAGAGCACCTGATTGAAATTTTAAGCCAAGTGTGTGTGTTATTCTGACTTCCAGCATCAGTTGTTTTAGTCAACTTATTTCCTCACATCCCAATTTGACATTCATTTACAGCTATTTTTAAATGGCCTCAAGGGATAAACATGTATTTCTCCAACGCTATTCCATTTTAGAGCATCTCTATCTCCTGCATAAGGGGAAGGGTACTGTAAGGAATTTTCTGTTCGCTGGACTACTTCTTGTGCTAACGATTTGAAAAATTATATCAAGTTACCAGTCTGAAGATTACCTCCTAAGGATTCTTATGGGTGTGTGAAAAGTAACACTTATTAAAGACAGAATTTATAGGTGTGCATTATTTCTAAGATTACTGGATATCTGTCTTGACAAGTTGCAAGTAATTATTGTTGCAAATAAAAGAGCTCATCCTAACAGGCTAGAAATGAAGGGAGAGAAATATGCCCAGAGCAATGATAGGTCAATTTCTCATCACATACTTGCATGATCAAATTATAAGAAATTTTTGAAAGTATAGAAAAAGGAAACATGGTAAGAAATGAACTATACATCAAAACCTTAAGAACATGCAAATCATGAAAAGACTGTCTCTTAAGAAAGCTAGGAACTGAAAGAGACGATGCATGGTAACTGTCACAGGAAATATCTTTCTTGAATAATGTAAGAAATATTTAATTCCAAATGATTCAAAGGGTTAGAAAAAAATAGCATTTTCTTTTTGATTCATTTAAAGAAAGATAAAAACAGATCCTTATAGGTTAAATATAACAGATCTACAGAGGCAAGGTAAGATTTTAGCTAACATAGCAATTTAACTCACTCTTCTCTCTTTAAATGTTATAATTTTCAGTGCTCATAAGCCAAAAAAAAAAAACTTTCCTATTTTTAGTGTTGGTGTTCCACATGAAAACATTTTCTGTGTTCTGAAGAGGAATTTGGACTTGATGTTGTAGTCACCTGCAAATTGACAGTTTTGAGAAGCAGGGGGAAATGGTATTTCTCTAAGCTAAGGGAGAAGAGATCTCTATGAGTACACACAGTATGTTACACCAAAATTCATGAGAGAGGGATGGAGTTTTAGTATTTACTATAAATGTTTCATCTAATTGAAAAGAATTTTGTGTAAATTTTACAATCTGCTGTTACTTTTCCAATTTTAGAAAATTGTTACAAATTCAGTCTTTGTTTGAATATATTTTAAGTGTTTTGGCATTTTGTGTGGGGCAGATTTTAAGGAGAAGCAGTGAAGTTATCATCTCCTCCATTACAAATTTGAATGGCCACACCCAAGTAATTCCAGCTTTCAGACACCATAGATTTTCCAGCTACAGACAGCCAATGAATTTCAGTCACTGATGTTATTCATAGCTACGACTGTTTAAAACCTGACAGTAGTAACTATAACTAACATAGTTGTATTTTGCCTGAATTTTTACAAAAGGGATTGTACATTTCTTTTAAACTGCACATTAGTAAAGAAAATCAGTATATATCATTTAAAGAATATCTTGTGATTGTCTTATAATGGGTAGTCCAAGAAAAAGTTTCACAGAAGTTGAATTTGCTGGTTCAATTTACATGGAATTTGAAATTTGTCTACATAAAAGTTTGAAACAATGGTATTAGACATTCTGTGACTAAATAAATAAAATAACATTTATTTCAAAACAGATGTGATTTGTCATTAGTGCAACTGTATCTCATCTATATCTCTCCATATTGACCTTCAGCCTCAAATATCTTCCCATTTTATCCATATTTCACATGAGTTTCCTTCATAAAACAGAATTTCAAAGTATGTTACAGAAAAAAGATGGGAAAAGGGCAGAAAAGAGATTAGCAAAGGGGAGAAAAGAGAGTTTCATGATCGCGTATACATTTAGAAAACAAAGGCTTCCTAGGTGACACTAGTGGTAAGGAGCCTGCTGCC
The DNA here is from genome assembly GCA_024291935.2 of Okapia johnstoni. Classification (NCBI taxonomy): domain Eukaryota; kingdom Metazoa; phylum Chordata; class Mammalia; order Artiodactyla; family Giraffidae; genus Okapia; species Okapia johnstoni. The sequence goes on along the minus strand of CM044317.1, from coordinate 67,102,763 downwards.
ACTGCAAGTAGAAGTAAAGGACGTGGGTTTGACCCCTGGATCAGAAAGATCCCCTGGAAAAGGGCATGGCATCCCACTCTAGTATTCTTGCCTGAAGAATCCCATGGACAGAGGAGCCTGGTGGGCTGTAGTTCATAGGGTCGCACAGAGTCGGACATGACTGAAGTGATTGAGCACCCAGGCACAGACTAAATATATTAACAGGATTACTTAATGCAGAATTTTTCCAAACCTTCGATTTGTTGATGAACACAATGAATCTCCAAGAAGAAAAAGGAGACTGCAGCATACCCCACATTTGTTTTATCTTGAGTCTTAATTTTGGAGTTTAGTGTTCCTTTAGTCTAGAGGCCATTTTCAAATTGCTATTCCGAAATAAAGAGGCAAACCTTCTCAAAGACTTTTCAGGTCCCCTTTTCTACTGAATGAAGTTCAGATTCTTTGGCATAACTCTGTATTATTTGTAATGTTCCCCAATCCATTTCCCATGAATCTTTGGCTAATCACCCTATTTTCCTAAGTCTTCACCATCTTGAACTATTTGAAATTCCCTGCAGACCACCCTGCCTTCCACCACAGTGTCTTTCCAGCCTGAAGTGCTCTTTTTGTTGCTTTTTTCAGCCCTTAGAATCTCAGAGCAGTTTTATTCTCTTTGTAAATCCCTGTTACTGTCCTCCCCACTTTCCATCTGCATTCCTATAGCACCTTATTCTCACCTTTACAGTAGCATTTAACAAATACTGTTACCATAAAGTTGTATCTTTGTTTCCCCACTCCTCCAGATTATGAGAGTCCCAGACCTAACTCTTATTTATATTTGTACTACCAACAATGCCTGGAACACTGTAGGTACTTATGAAACCATGGCTAAGAACACAAATAGACAAATATGTATGTATCCACCTATGGACTGGTTCAAAATTGGAAAAGGAGTATGTCAAGGCTGTTTTGTCATCCTCCGTATTTAACTTATATGCAGAGTACATCATGTGAAATGTTGGGCTGGATGAAGCACAAACTGGAATCAAGATTGCTGAGAGAAATATCAATAATCTCAGATATGCAGATGACACCAACCTTATGGCAGAAAGCAAAGAGGAGCTAAAGAGCCTCTTGAAGGTGAAAGAGGAGAGTGAAAAAGCTGGCTTAAAACTCGACATTCAAAAAACTAAAATCATGGCATCTGGTCCCATCACTTCATGACAAATAGATGGGGAAACAATGGAAACAGTGACAGACTTTATTCTATTGGGCTCCAAAATCTCTGCAGATGGTGACTGCAGCCATGAAATTAAAAGATGCTTGTTCCTAAGAAGAAAAGCTATGACAAACCTAGTCAGTGACATGAAAAAGCAGGGACACTACTTTGCTGACAAATGTCCGTATAGGCAAAGCTATGGTTTTTCCAGTAGTCATGTATGGATGTGAGAGTTGGATCATAAAGAAGGCCGAGCACCAAAGAATTGATGATTTTGAACTGTGGTGTTGGAGAAGACTCTTGAAAGTCCCTTGGACTGCAAGAAGATCAAACCAGTCAATCCTAAAGGAGATCAACCCTGAATATTCATTGGAAGGACTGATGCTGAAGCTGAAGCTCCAATCATTTGGCCACCTGATGCGACAAGCCAGTTCATTGGAAAAGATCCTGATGCTGGGAAAGATTGAGGGCAGGAGGAGAAAGGGATGCCAGAGGATGAGATGGTTGGATGGCCTCACTGACTCAATGGACATGAGTTTGAGCAAGCTCTGGGAGATGGTGCTGTGCTTAGTTGCTCAGTCGTGTACGACTCTTTGTGACCCCGTGGACTGTAGTCTGCCAGGCTCCTCTCCTTGAGATGTCCCAGGCAAGAATACTGGAGTGGGTTACTATTTCCTCCTCCAGGGGATCTTCCTGACCCAGGGATTGAACCGGTATCTCTTCTGTCTTCTGCATTGGCAGGTGATTCTTTACCACTGTGCCACCTGGGAAGCCCCATACATACACATATGTATACGTATATACATATATATAGTTTCTTCTTTTAAAAAAGACTGTAGTACTGTAAAAACAAAGAAGTGAATTAAACCAATCTTCTAGTCAATTTAAGTCCAAACATGAATTTCCTAATTAACAGATAATTTAGATTTGGTGGTATGAATTCATTCTGAAAGGGATCATGCTATTAATCCATCATTGAGTTTTAGTGTGTTAAAAAATTCATGCCCATATACCAATTAAGATTCTTTAGTTGCTAAAATTATCACATTAAATAAGTACCATCAAAAACAAGTTTAAATTATAGAGGAAAATATTTCCAATAAAAAAGCTTTAATCCATAACACAAAAAATTCATGGGTTACTTTTAATTCTTCAAACATTATGGCTTAAAGAGGATTAAGCAGTATGCCATGATCTAGGTGATGAAATCTCAGTAATTCTTTTAAAAAACTTCTTAGAAACAGAACTTTCTAAAATGAGGTTGCTATAGACCTCCAGGAGCTTGCAGTTCTTTAATTGAGAAGTTACATCATCTATTGGATGCCCACCCAAGATACCATGAAGGATAGTGTAATAACATACCATGCTAATGAGAATATTCTACTAATGAGGACAGTCACAAGTATGAAAACTTAGGCTAATAAAAATAACCACTGCTGTCATGGCTTAACCACAGATTTTGTTTATGTGCTTTTCTCCCCTTTCAGATATTAATTAATCATCATTTAATAAGCCGCAGATATGTCAAATAACTATTTTCTCAAAATTCACTTTTTTTTTTTAAATTGGTAAAGTCAGTTGAAAGTGCCACAATGTTAAAAGAAAACCCTGGGTGGTAAAACGACTTAACTTTATGTATCTAAATTCTTCTAGAATTTAGGGTCCTATTATCGTGTTCTTACATGGGAATTTTCACAAGTTTAGTTTAGTAGATAAAGTAATTTGGCAGTCTCCTGAATATGCTGTAATCAGAGCTATCCTAAGAGAAAAATCAAAGAATCAGATGTGAACTGTGCTGAATCAAAACTTACTCTTTAGAAATGGTGGCAAAATACAAAGTTGTTCTTTTCTCCTGAAATCTCTTTTCCTCTAAATTTCTAAAAACAATTAACTTGAGTTCCATAGAAAATGGTTTTAGAAAGGTTGAGGATTGTTTCAACAATATATATCCTTGTTAAAACTGTCAAGACTAGTGAGAAAACTAGTGAGAAAGGAGATCAAGAAACCAGATTGAAAGTTTAGCCAATGCATGAGTCAACTCAGGATGTGACATAACATAGCAATGGAAACAGTGGACAAGATGAGTTTTCTTCAACATAGAAAAGTGATATGTGATTTTAAAAGCTGGGAACTATTGGGGTACAAAAGCTGCCAGTGCTTATAAGCGTGAGTCTACAAACATGATAATCATAGTACACATCCATTTTTCTTTTCCATGTCAATGAATCAGTCGGCTCGTCAGAATCTATGACTTTCTTACTTCTGATGTATTTCCTATTACAGTAGTAGTACTCATTCATTAAAGATGACCACCGGGAAAATGGCCAGAGAACCTACCAAAAAAGTGAAATACTGCCAACCTGTAAAAACAAGGTTGCATGTATATATGTATTCTGTACACTTGATGCCTTTTAATTTCATGGCAAAGAAGTTTGCCAGGGATTTTTTTTTTTTAATGACCAGAAAATACCTAAACTTGGTAAAATGGATAGATTGGCTTATTATCTGGGTGATTCATTTCCACTTGGTGATTTTTTTTCCTCTAAACATCTTTAAAAGATAATTAATATTCAACTGGCATTACTAGATCATACATTGGCCTAGCATGAATATCACTGTCCACTGCCAGTTTATTATGATGTTAGTGCTACTTACTGTGGCTGTAGTTTGTGAAATAATGAACTTTTAAAATACATACACGTACACACATTTAACTGAATGGTGATATTAATCACATAAAAAATAACTGTTGCTACTAAATAATATCTTCTCCCAAAATATCATGACAGTTACACATAGCACTCCCAGAGGCAGAAATTTCAGAAAAAATTACTTTTTTAATACCAGTCTTCCTTCACTGAAATGCCTTTCATACAGATGTGACCAAGAGAAGATATGTGATCTTCAGAACAAATTATAATAGTCATTTTTTAGGTACCTTTTTTCCTATCAATTAATGATGTCAATCTTCACCATTAGGCAAATTAGAGACCATGTTGAATTTATAGTCCAAAGACTTGCTGTTGTTGTTGTTGTTTTTGCCACTAAGAGCTAGAAGTTTCTTCATAAATAAGGACATTGGACGGGGACTTCTCTACTGGTCCAATGGTTAAAAATACGCCTTCCAGTGCAGGAGATGTGGGTTCCATCCCTGGTCAAAGCCCATGGGACACAACTAGAGAAAAGCCCATTTGCACCACAACTAAAGAAAGTCTGCACCCCACAACAAAGACCCAGCACAGCCCAAAAATAAATAAAAAATATTTTTTCTGTGCTGCATTTATTGTTGCATGTGTCTTCTTTTGTTATTTAAGCTCCAAATACCAAAAGCGTTTAGATTATCTGGCACAATCTGAAATCAGTGAATCCATGGAAAAATAATACAGCTACAATTTAAAATATTTCACTTCTGTTTTGGATTTCTGAAAATGCAGGCAGTGTCTTGTGGTCTTTAACTGCAATATTCCAAATGTCCATGATATTTAAAAAGACACATTTAAAAATTTTCAACTTGTAGAACATATACACAGTACAATATTCAAAAGGAACAAAAGTTACACAAAGAAAAAGAATTCTCTTTCTCACACTGCTGCTCAGCTCTCCTCCAAAAATACAATCATTTAAACCAGCTTTTTGTATATACTCTTTTAAAGATAATCCATTTAACTTTATTTATAAGTAAAGACTTACACAAAAATACTAGGGAGACGTGTAGAAGAGTAGTGTTATAGCACTGCAAACTCAACATTCTCCTTCTCAGAGCCATGAAAACACAGAGCAATGCACACACACAAATATGAGCCAAAAGTAGTTACAAAATGATATGAAAAACAGTAATTGATGATGCTGTCATAACAGAAAAAGAGAAGATAAAGATTGTTAACGTTGATTTTGTGCAAGCACAGCAAAAGGCTTAGGAGAAAGTTGCTTTGCCTTTGTAGTAATGTGGTGCAGTGGACAAAATACTGACTTCATCGTCAGACAGATCTGGATTTAGCTGTATGGCCTTGGCAAAATAATGAGTTCTCCAGGCCTATTTCCAACTTCAAAAATGTGATGATAAGCTGCAGCTCATAATCTAGTCCCCAGGATCATGTACGATAATGTGTATACAAGATTTTGCATATAGAATTCTGGTTTTCACTTCTTCTAAGACCACATAAAAAAGAACTGCTAAACAACTGTTAAATAACTTAAACATCTTCCATGTTCATTTTTTAAAAAGATAAATGAAGAACATAACAACAGAAATCAAGTAGATGGAATAAGACTGCATGATGACACTTCCCCGCAGTCGTGTAAAACCCCAAGTAAAATGCAGTTGGGAATCTCCTCCCAGGCTCCCAGAACTCCTAGCCAGCCAGATGCACAGCCCCGCCAATGTCATTCCATCAGCCTTGCAGTAAGTTGAGTCTTTGTTTTTCCAATTGATTTTTTTTTCTTAACCTCACTTATTAGCAATCAGGTGAGGTTCTCCTGTATTAGAAAATTAAGACAATTTTTCTCCTACAAATAGAATAATTATCCCATATCTTCAATTTAAAAAATTAAATTACCTTCAGTATACTCTGTTTACTGAAGGAGATGCAATTAAAATATATTTCAGAATTATGACCTTTTGAAACAAAAACTTTCTAATGGCTAACTCAGAGATATCTAGGAGAAACAGCTATCCGGAGTATCAGAATACCCCATTTTACCAAATGACTGCAGATTTATTGTACACATAAAAACATCCAACTGAAAACTGGACTGTTTGTAGACTTAGGTACCTAAAGCCTTGAACTAATCAGAGTTAGATTTTGAAGGGATTTTTTTTGTCTTTTCTGTTTCTGTATTTTTTTTTTTTCCTTTGACCTAGACGCACTTTCAGCTTGTTCAGGGGTCACACCCTCATTCAAGATCCATTCCAAAAATCTTATCTCATTGAAATGCATTGCATCATTCCCTTGATACTGGCTATTTAATTCTCTCAACATAAAGTTATTAAATCAAAAAGAAATGAACAAAAAATCAATAAATACAGAAAAATAATTTATCAAAAGTTTTCCTCTTTCTCTCACTTGTAAGACCAGAAGAAATGCAGGGAGGGATCAGTGACAAGCCCAGGCCTCGGATAAAGCTGTAGAAACTCTCCCAGATACCCTTGAAATAAGTATAAATGTGAGTGTTTCTGGCACGGGCCTCAAGAACACATCAGATAGATAACTTCTTCATAAATTCCACAGATCCATGACAGTTACAGCATCACTGTAGAAATAAGGGCAAAGAAAGTATCATTTTTATAAAACTATTCATGGTGTTATAAACAAGGTCATGATAAACTGTGCTTAATCAGAATTAAACATGTAGGTCTGGTTCAGGGTCAAAAAGTATAAGCTTTCTACAGAACACAATCAGTCATTTTTGTGAGTTTGTTCATTGCTAAAAACATACCCTTGAACCACTCTGATATGTACTTACTTGGAAATTAGAAGAAAACTTGACTTAAGGGAATACTGTAGAGATAAGAAAACTTGACTTAAGGGAATACTGTAGAGATAAGTTGTTGTGGTTTTTTTTTTAATATTTTAAAATGTTGAGTAATCATTGCCTTTTGAAAATGGTATGAATTTTCAATAGAATACACAGACCTGAGTCTCTATGGTGATTAATAAATTTCAGAATGACTTATATGAGCACAGAGCCCTATGAAGGACTAATAACAAAGATAGCATTAATAAGATTACTCATCAATGACATAAAAAAATAAATATAACTGCTTATATCTCGCTTCCTCTCCACCCTCAACCTTTTTTTCATTCTCCCTTAAATCTTCTAGCTCCAAAGTTGTTCGAGGTTCCTTAAAGTTCATTAAGGAAAATAGCAATTTCTACAAGGTATCAAATACCTCACTTAAAGTAATTAGAACTTTTGTTTTCCTTTTAATTATGTTTACAGTCTCTTCTGCCTCACATTTTATTAACAAAATGGAGGAAATAAAATTCTAATCCATGTACAACTAAACAACAGGGCTCAAATTAAAATGAAAAATGTTTTAAAATCTTTAGATAGCCTAAGGGAAAAAAATAATTTCAACTATCTCCTCTAATTTGAGCATTATACACTAGAATAAAAATTATTATCAACATTAAATCACTATAGTATTTTATAAATTTTCTCAATTAGTTATCTGTTGCAAATAAAAAGGGTATCTAACACTTATTACATATCTATGAACCAGATATGTATTTAATTTATTCCTCATAAGAACTCTTTAATATTAGGATGCTTTATTTAACATATAAAGAAAACAAGTTAAGAGAGGTTGAATGGTTAAGACTCCTAGCTTCCACTGAAGGGGGTACAGGTCCAATACCTGGTCAGGGAACTAAGATCCTGCATGTCAAGTGGCATGACCAAAGAAAAAAATTTTAATTAAAATTAAATTTAAAAAAGAGAGAGAGAAGTTAAGAAATTTGTCAAAAGTCCTATATCTCCTAGGTGCCTGAGATCAGAACTCTGGTCTAGCTGACTCATGCTTCTTCAGTAAAGAATCATTCTATTCTCTGAGCCTTAACCAAATCCAAATTCTAAGAAAAATATAATGATACTTTTCCATAAAGGGATTTATGATGTTGCTGATGTTTTCTGTAGGATTTTTCTTTGAATGAAAGGAATCAGACTTTACAGTCACCTTTAAATTAACCTATATCTAATAAAACAAAGTTAGAACTATTACCCATTTGTCATGTAATTTTTTCCTTAAGTTTTGCAATTTTCTTGGGCTCTTTGAAGGACATACACTAAAGTTTATTGCATGATATACAAATCTACTTAAGTTTCTAAGCAATTTGGCTTAGATGGGACCAAAAAATTGAGTATCCAGCACTCTGTTATTTGCAATGTTATATACATAATCATGTCCTAATTTTTGACAATTATAAAAAACTAATGGTAGCTATTATTATAAATAGTAAATTGGAAAAAACAGATTTAAATTAGACAAAATTTAATAAATGTACTTAAATGAAATTATTGAGGAAGGAACTGTTTTATACAAGTAAATTTTACAGGAAGTTTAGATTAGCTATTTTAAATGATGCCATGTGTTTTCCAAAGATCCTGGATACTGTTCCTTGGGAGTCATTTGCCACCTGAGCTCTGTTGGCTATAATTGGAAGAATGGAGCTTTCATATGCTTATTCCTTTTAGAGCAACCAAGTGGAGCCCAGATAGACTTTTTTCAGCCAGAGTGAGAATCTGCTCTTTCTTCTAATTTTTGATTGCTGCTACTTTTCTCTGTTGACAGGTGTTGCTTCTTGTTTATTGTACCTACACTTGCCCTCTACTCAGCACCACCCCCTGCTTCTGACCTCCATCATCTACTTTCCCTGCTTTTCCTTTTCCTTTTGTTCTTCTGTCTTCAATTGTTTCTCCTGCTCTTCTTGGCTTTCATCCCACTAATGTGACATTTTGTGAACTTCACCAGCTTGCCATAGCAAATCTTTCTATTTTAATTGGTGAAGCAGATGAGAAGAAATCCTTGTTTGAGCTTTCATTCTTTGCAGACATTTTCATGGTTTTCAGGACTTAAGGGAAGTTTTCTGCTCTCAAAGGCTTTTGTTGTATCTTCATTGGAGATCATTGCTTTCTTATGTGATGAGTACAAGTTATATCCCCTTGGTTAAACTGGAACTAAATTTCTTAGAATTTCCTTTTCTGCAGATTCCTAGTTAGCATAGTCCACAGGAAGCATTTGCACAGGAAGCTGGAAGTGAAAGACTGATCTTTTCCCTTTATATTCAGGAGGTCAATGCAGGGCCTCAGGCACTGTTGCTTTATCTGCTGGTTTGTGGGTTGGCAGAGGGCAGCAACCAGGGTGACAGCTTCTGCTAAAGCTTTTCTGAATCCCAGGCCAGGTGCTTTAAAGGGCACTTGTTCTTCCTGCAGGACACCTACTTATGGAAGCTGGAAGCTTAAAGGTAATGACAGGATTAGTGTTGCACCTTCACTCTCCCAATTCAGGGCTCTATCAGCTCCTCAGCCATGTGTCGGGGACATTAACCACCATCCACCTCCCTCTGTCTATTACACTAACAGTATCATACCAACTGGATTAAATGAGCAGGAAATAGTTATGACCCCAGACACATGTGTGTAACTACTGTGAGCCAGCTGGTAAGAAATAAATCCTATTGAAATTCAGTGAAATTTCTGGAAATCAGTCTTCCAAAGTGAATTACAAGTTGCTGGGTCTGGTTCTCCCTACCATTCATTAAGAAAGAGACGTAATGCCGCTAGACCTCTTTGGATTTTAAAGGCAACATACTCAGTGCTTGAAGGTGTCCCTCCCACAGAGCAACTTCAAAAGTTTTTCAGCGTTAGTGGGGTCCAGAACAGATTGGCAGCAGGCCCAGGCTGCCAGCTGCAATGCCATTTAGATTGTATGGGCCCACAGATCTGAAGGTGTTTTAAGTGTCAGTGGTAAACAAGGATATTGTATGGGGCTTTTGATAGTACCCTACAAGTGAATTTCAGCATCAAACACTCAGATTTTGTTTAAAAAGCTATGTCTCCTTCAGTAGAAAGTTAGTACAACTGTCCTTTTGAAAATCAGATTCTCATTTGCCACTGAACCTTAATAGAGAGAGTGAACCCTTGGACATGGGCCACCAGGTTACCATGAGACTTGAGTATTTATCATGTCTTTTATGTCCTAGTAAGCCCTAAAGCTGGGCACGTACAGCAGTACTCCATCATTATATGAAAGAGATATACAAGATCTGACTTGATCAGGTCCTGAAAAGACAAAGAAGATACGTGAGTAAGTAGCACAGATGCTCATGACCCATATTTCTGCCACAAAGCCTCCTCCTTCTCCACCTTAAGGGGAGTTTCCTATGATTTACTAATTGGGGAAGAAAGAACTGGGGCTTGGGTTGTAGATGGTTCTGCACGAAAGGCTGGCAGTACCTGAGAAATGAACAAATACAGCAGTTCCAATCTGAGGAGCCTTGAAAGACAATGGTGAAGAAAAGTCCTTCTAGTGCACAAAGCTTTGAGTAATACAGCTGGTTGTTCGTTTCACCTGGAAAGGGAGATTGCCAGAAATGTGGATCTACCCTATCTTGTTTGTAGCAGATAAGGATTTTGCTGAATGGTCAGACAGTTGGAAGTAACACAACTGAAAAACTGGTAATATAAAGACCTCTCTGAATGTGCACAACATGTGAAGATATGTATCTACATGGTCACCAGAGAGAAACCTCAGTGGAGAATAAGACAACCTGTCATAGGTGCAGTAGTCAGCCTCTTTCCTCAATCATCCCTGTACTTGACCAATAGGTTCCTGAAAAAGTACCAATAGCAGCCAGGATGGAAGTAATACACAGTCAGAGCAACATGAATTTCCTTCACTTATGGTGATCTGATTAGAGCCATGGCTGAACGTCCAATTTGACAGCAGCACAGACCAACATGGAGACTGCAATACGACATCATTCATTTGGGGAAGGGGGAGGGGATGGAATCAGCCTGACTTATAGGATCTTAATTCCCTGACCAGGATAAAACCAGGCCTGGCAGTGGAAGTGCAGAGTCCTAACCACTGGACTGCCAGGAAATTCTCTGGTAGATTAATTGCATAAAACCATGTACATTATGGAAGAGGTAGTGCTTTGCTCTCATTGAAATAAGCACTTATACTGTATATAGATTTACTTTCCTTCCCTACAATTCTTCTGCCAAACTATTATTTTGTAACATACAACATACCTTATGCTCAGCACTATTCTAACCAAGAAACTCATTTTACAGCCAATGAAATGTATAGATGAGTTCATGCTCATTGAATTCACTATTTTTTTCAATCTTCTTTGTCATCATGAAACAGATGGCTGATCAAACAGTGGAATGGACTTTTGAAGACTTGGTTATGGCATCAGCTGGGTGCCCACACCTTGCAGAACTGCCGTGGCCACTGGAATGAAGTATATATACCTTCATTCACAGACAAGTATATGATACTATTTCTCCCCTAGGCAGGATTGAGGTCTCTGGGAATGAAGAGCTATACAAGGAAGTGGCTGCTCTGTTATCACTAGTGATCACAAGGGCTTCCCTGGTGGCTCAGATGGTAAAAAAATCTACCTGCAATGCAGAAGACATGGGTTCGATCCCTGGGTCTGGAAGATCTCATGGAGAAGAGAATGGCTACCCACTCCAATATTCTTGCCTGGCGGGTTATGGACAGAGGAGCCTGGTGGGTTATAGTCCATGGGGTCGCAAAGAGTCAACGGGGTGACTAATACTTTCACTTCAGTGATCACTAATGAAATGTTTGCTTCCTGTTCTTGTTCTCTGAGCTCTGTTGGTCTAGGGGAAGTTACCAAGAGAGGAAGGCTTTTACCAGTGGGATGCATCAGTGGTTCCATTAAACTGGTAATGAGACTTTCACCACATCTCTTTTATATTTCGTAAAGAATCAACAGGTAATGGATGACATGACTAATCCTAAAATCAAGGGGAAATTGAGTTACTACTGTGCAATGAGGGGAGAGAGCAGTATGTCTAGAGTGTAGATTTTCTGAGATGCATATTAGAGTCTCCAAGGAGCTTTAAAAAACAAAAAAAAACAAAAAACAGAATAATCCAATACCAGTGGGACTGCATAGGACCTAGAACCTTTGAGGATGAATACTAGTTAACATCATAGCTCAATATTTAAGTTATTGTTTAGTCGCTCAGTCATGTCTGACTGTTTTGCGGCCCCATGAACTATAGCTTGCCAGGCTCCTCTGTCCATGGGATTTCCCAGGCAAGAATATTGGAGTGGGTTGCCATTTTCTTCTCCAGGGACTCTTCCTGATCCAGGGATCAAAACCAAGTCTTCTGCTTGGCAGGCGGATTCTTTACCTCTGCTGCTGCTGCTGCTGCTGCTGCTAAGTCGCTTCAGTCATGTCCAACTCTATGTGACCCCATAGATGGCAGTCCACCAGGCACCCCCATCCCTGGGATTCTCCAGGCAAGCATACTGGAGTGGGTTGCCATTTCCTTCTCCAATGCATGAAAGTAAAAAGTGAAAATGAAGTCGCTCAGTCGTGTCCGACTCTTAGTGACCCCATGGACTGCAGCCTAACAGGCTCCTCCATCCATGGGATTTTCCAGGCAAGAGTTCTGGAGTGGGGTGCCATTTCCTCCTCCATCTTTACCTTTGAGCCGTCATCAAAGGGGAAATGTAATTCAGTTAGAAGAGAAATGAAAACCATTGAGAGATTAAAGATTTTATGTCTTTTATACCTTTATATCTTTATGGGGGAGAATGTTAGTGTGTTTCCAGTTATATAAGAGATGGTTGTTTTATGTTAGGTGGATATAAGATTCTTCTGTTGTCTTTCTTTGGAAGTTAATCATGGCTTAAAAAGATGCCTTTGGATGTTAAATTAACCAAGGTTAAACTATGGTGGACTTGTATTATGCCCATGTAAATAAGCTAGAAGTTCAGTACTTCGAACTCCCTTCCCTGCATAGTTCATAGTTAACATGGGTCAAAAGGAGCATCTTGCACAAGATGTGGAAGGTGGAAATGAAAGAGCAAACGTATTCCTCAAGAAGCTGGTGCCAGGAACGAGACACTGCTGAATCTCACACACATCACTGCTTTCTAAAGATGGGCCCTCAACATTTCTGCTCCTCCTGAATCTTCTGATTCAGCTTCTCTCACTTCTGAGCTAAATGTGTGGTTAGCTGCCAGGAGAAGGGCTTTGATTTCTTTTGCAAAATGGCCCCATCCTGGAAACTGGGAGTTTGGAGGCCAAGAGAGACTCACAGGAGTTCCCATCCTTCCTTGCGGTTTCTGGCTTAGCTTCACAAGCTCTGGCTTTTCTTTGCTTTTCCCATTTCACATTCATCCACTCCTCCCAACTGCCTGCCTTATGAACTTCAGACTCCAGCACCAGACACAGAAACAACAGCTCCCATAGTGATTTCACCAATCAAATCCCTACTATAAATCTTTTATTTTATGTGTTTAATTTCCTAGTGTCCCTATTTCTCTGATTGATACTTCTTTAAGTCAAAAGCCTGGTTGCCAGATAATCAGAGTGTTTTGTTTGTACAGCACACCAAAAGGCTCTAGAAAAACTCAGAGAGGGGCTTCTCTGGTGGTCCAGTAGTTAAGATTTCACCTTTCAATGCAGGGGTTCCTAGTTCGATCTCTAGTTGGGGAGGGGATATCCCACATGCCTATGGGCCAAAAACCCAAAACATAAAACAGAGATAATGTTGTACTGAAGTCAATAAAGACTTTAAAAATGGTCCACATCAAAAAAAAATCTTAAAAAGAAAAAAAAAAGATGGGGAAGATTATTCTTTTTCTTTTTTTTTGCTATTCCACATGACTTTTGGGAGCTCAGTTCCCAGGGATTAAACTCTAGGCCAGGGCAGTGATACTAGGAGGGGGTGGGGGAAGGGTGAGGGCTAAAAATGGAGACTGGTATTGACATATACACACTACTATATATAAAATAGATAACTAAAAGAACTGCCTCCTTGGAAAGGATCCTGATGCTGGGAAAGATTGAAGGCAGGTGGAAAAGGGGATGACAGAGGATAAGATTATTGGCTGGCATTACGGACTTGATGGACATGAGTTTGAGCAAGCTCAAAGAGGTGGTGATGGACAGGAAAATCTGCCGTGCTGCAGTCCATGGGGTTGCAAAGAGTCAGACACGACTGAGCCACTGAACTGAACTATATAGCACAAGGAACTGTACTCAATAATCAGTAATGGCCCATATAGTAAAAGAATCTAAAAAAGAGTGGATATAAAAGGCTGAGCACTGAAGAATTGATGCTTTCAAAATGTAGTGTTGGCGAATACTCTTGAGAGTCTCTTGGGCATCAAGCAGGTCAAACCAGTCAATCCTAAAGGAAATCAACCCTGAATATTCATTGGAAGGACTATGCTGAAGCTAAAGCTCCAATACTTTGGCCACATGATGTGAAGAGCTGACTCATTAGAAAAGACCCTGATGCTGGGAAAGATTGAAGTCAGGAGGAGACAGAGATGACAGAGGACGAGACGGCTGGATGGCATCACCAACTCAATGGACATGAGTTGTGAGGAAACTCCAGGAGATGGTAAAGGACAGGAAAGCTTGGTGTGCTGCAGTTCACGGGTTTGCAAAGAGTAGGACATGACTGAGCAACTGAACAGCAACTCATATGTATATACTTTTTTACATGTACATATTTATATGTAAATATATGTATTTACATTTACAGTGTGTTAGTTTCAAGTGTACAGCAAAGTGAATCAGTTTTAACTTTTTTTATTAGAGTATATAGTTGTTTGTAAACAACTATATACTCTAATAAAAAAAGTTTCATCATCCCTAAAAAAATAGATAATTAGTCCATCTATATGATTTTATTCTGGTATTATCTTTTGATTACTTTATTAATATGCTTTAACTATCCACCTAAAATCTACATTCTTAAAAGCCAGAAATGTATTTTATTCTTTTAAAAATCCATTAAGATAAAGTTTTGGGTACATAGTAAAAAAGAGGAAAAAAAAAGATGGGAGAAAATGGGAGACAAGGTCCTTGCTTTCAAAGATTCTAGAAATTAAAAACAAGCTTTTCACAATGATTCCTGATTTTAAACTATAACAAATATCAAAATTATTTCTTGCAGGAATTTTAATGCCATTTGTTTTAGTTGAAGGAGGTAGGCTGGATCCACAAGTGACCTAAGAGTATGCTCTGGAAATTATTTTTTTAAAGAATATTCACCACGTAGGTCTTCCCTGATGGTCTAGTGGCTAAGACTCCGTGCTTCCACCACAGGGGGTGTGGATTCAATCCCTGGTCAGAGAACTAAGATCCTGCATGTGGTATAGCCAAAAGAAAAAAGAATATTTGCCACCTGAGATCGTATTGTTATTATATGACTTTTCTCGTTTAAAAATTAAGTGCAGAAAAATAAAGTCAAGCGGTCTCAGGAAACTAGTGGCTTGATTTATAATAATGGAGCACTTTTACCCCATAATATACCTTTAAGCCTATTCCAGAAATGGAACACTTAAGAGTAATCAAAGTTTGGTTGAAAATTAAACCTCAAACTCTGTTCAGGCAATAAGGACAAGATGGCAAGAACCAGGCAACCGTTCTACAGAAAGGTGAGCATTTCTCCAGTGAAAGATGGATCTCTGTGTCTGGGACACCCGGCTTATTTTCTATGTGGTAGGACAACACTTCCCAGATTGTCTCAGCATATACCACTGGCTATCATGGTGGTTATTCATCCAGTGAAAACTGCATCAAAGGCCATCTGTCTTATTTGATAGTTCTGCCTGTCTCTTAGCAAACTGTCATTTTTATTTCTTAAAAGAAAAATCCAAGTGAATTCTGCACGCAAGCTCACCATCCGGTATATATATCTGCTAAATTTGAATTTAACTAAAATTTAGTGTGTATTAACTTTAATATAATGTGGATCTGCACCCAAAAAATTAAGGTAGATAAAATATTCTAATTCAAATTTTTCACTCAAAGCAAAGACTTAAAGGTTTTAGATGACTGCAAAATTATCACAATGGTACAAAGTACCACAACTTTTACTTCTTAAAGGCAAAAGTGAAATTGATAAAGATTTACCCCTCATATTTTTTTTTCTTCTTTCCAGGAATGAAATTTTATACTCAGTAGGTTTTATATTTCTGGTTATTACAGTTAATTCTTGCTTTCAAAGCTTATTTGAGTAACCTGAAATTATCCAAAGACACTGTTTCCATGAGTACTCAATCACAGTCATGGTTACTGACATTCTGCCAAAGATTCCATATGTCGAAATTATGGTATGGCTGGCAGTTCACAGTGAAATATGAATTATGTGCTGTTTCAGAGGCTATTCTCCCAAGAAACCTGTGTTACTATCAAGGAGGGTATCTTAGTCCTTTCTGACTGCCATAACAGAATACCACAGACAAGGTAGCTTATAGGCAACAGAAATTTATTTCTCATTGTTCTGAAGTCTGGGAAGTCTAAGATTAAGTCACCAATAGATTCACTGTCTGGCGAGGACTCACCTCCTGGTTCATAGCTTTTTTGTTGTGTTCTCACATGACATAAGTAAGAGAAAGAAGCTCTTTGGAGTCTCTTTTCTAACAGTCCTTATCCCGTTCATGATGGCTCCACCTTCATTGGGCTTCTCTGGTGGCTCAGGAGTAGAGAATCCACCTGCTGATGCAGGGGATGTGTGTTCGATCCCTGGTTAGGGAAGATCCCCTGGAGAAGAAACTGGCAACCCACTTCAGTATTCTTGCCTAGAAAATTCCATGGACAGAAGAGCCTGGTGGGCTACAGTCCATGGGGTCACAAAAGAGTCAGACATTTAGTGACTAAACAACCACCTTTATGACCTAATCACTTCCCAGTGGCCCCACCTCCTAAGACCACCGCACTGGAGGTTAGGCTTCAACATGTGAATTTGGGTTAATAGAAAATTCAAATTTTTCACTAAAAGCAAAGGTTTAAAGGTTTTATATGATTGTAAAATCATCATAATGGTACAAAGTTCCACAGGGCTACTAGGGTTAACCTAATAATAGCCGAGGTTAACAGGTAGATTAAAGGAAGAAGAAGACATGTACAGCTGGAGTTACGCTGCACCTGAGGCCCAGGAAAGAGAAAGGAAACTGTAACATCATAGATTCAATTTACCTCTTGTTTTTCCCAACTGAAGGCCACTCTCCAGGTTCCCAATAATACTCTCTCACAAAATATATAAACACTATGTGAGTCTATTCCTGGAAATACTCAGAGGAATACACTTCTCAATCTCCCACACATCAGTTACTTTCTGATTGCTTATGAGAAGTTTTTTTAAAACCAGGGGTTCCCACATGTTCCCTGTAAGACTTCTCTCAGCTCAGGAAGACTTTAAAAAGTATAGACTCCCTAAATAAAGTCTTCAATAAGGTGATTCTGCCTGTGTTCAGTATTTGAGTGTCACTGTTACAACTATATAGCAAATTTGCATTTATAAATTACTTATATGTACATTATCTTCTTTGGTATTTCAAAGATCCTTTAGTCAGAGTAGATTTATATTTTCCCTATTTTTAAGTGCAAAAACAAACTAGTTATAGCTAAACTCACAATTGAAACTTAGCCAGATCTTTTAAACTAAAATGTTCTAATGTTCTTCCTGACCATGCTGCTTTTAACAGCAGGGTATTCAAACTATCTTCCACAAATGACAATTAAACTGAAGTTTTCAGGGCACAAAATAGATAGTGACCAAAATGTGAGACTGCAGAACTAGGAAAATTTTCACAACCTATTCAAACTCGTGTTTCGTGCTAAGTCACTTCAGTTATATCTGACTCTGCACACCTATGGACCACAGCCTGCTAGGCTCCTCTGTCTATGGTATTCTCCAGGCATGAATACTGGAGTAGGTCATCATGCGCTCCTCCAGAGGATCTTTCTGACCCAGGGATCAAACCCATGCCTCTTATGTCTCCTGCATTGGCAGACAGATTCTTTACCACTAGCACCACCTGGAAAGCCCTTCTAAACATTTCACAAACAGTTAATTCAGAGGACTCCTCTGAGACAGGAATTTCAACTAATTTCTATCTTGTGGGAAAAAAATAAACCAAAGCTTAAAATGGAGTAATAAGTTCTAAGAAATCAAATAGCGAAGAAATAATCCCAATAATTCTTCACCCAAGACTAACACTAGATCAGGGTAAATCAAGATACTGTCTGTGAGGGACTTTCCCTCCCTTCCAGCGGTTAAGACTCCATACTTCCACTGCAGGGAGCATGGGTTTGATTCCT
Organism: Okapia johnstoni; assembly: GCA_024291935.2. Taxonomy (NCBI): domain Eukaryota; kingdom Metazoa; phylum Chordata; class Mammalia; order Artiodactyla; family Giraffidae; genus Okapia; species Okapia johnstoni. The sequence continues at coordinate 67,084,733 of CM044317.1, read as the reverse complement.
GGTTGGGGAACTAAGATCCTGCAGTCAAGGTGCATAGTACAGCCAAAGAAAAAGATGCTGTCTGTGAGCTATCTGTATCAGAAACAAGATGTGCATTGTGTGTGAATAACCAGTTCCTGGATCCCAACACTAATCTGTTGAATCAGCATAGGGGTCCTGGAGTCTGCATGTTGACACAGTCCTCAGGCTATTCGTATGTACACTACTGTTTGAGAAGCATTTCACTGACCAAGTTGTGTTCCCACGAGACAAAAAAGAAGCTACAAAAGTGATAACAAGACTCTGAGAGATTCAGAGCTCTGGCCAGAAATACATACACTATTAAGCTGTAATGTGAACTACACACACCTAATGTGAGGTCAGTTAAAAACAAAGAAGTTAGCTCACACCACTGGATAAATAAATGCATTCACATGGTGCCATTTGATTTAGTAGTATCTTGTTTTATTCATCTATAAAATGCAAATAATACTTGCGATTTCATGAAATGGGAGGATTAATTCAATGACAGTGATAAATGTGTTGATATAAGCAACTAGAGGCTAATAAAAGAAAGGATTATAGAGAAAAAGCTCATGAATATCATTTTGCATCACTGAGAATGTTGTTGCCTGTATTTCAATTAACAGCACTTATTCAGAGAAATAATAGCACTGACTCTCCAAACTGGCAGCAGTTAGAATAACTCAGCATATTTTATGATAAATGGTCACACTGTCTACGAAACTCTTACTTTGACTGGGAATCCTACAACAGGAGCTGTTCCAACCTGCCCAGTCCTGTACATCTTTGTCCTGATGATTAGATAATTAGCAAGAACATTGCAACCATGTGAGAACTACAGTTTCACCAGCTGATCTTAGCAGAGAAAAACATCTATTATTATCACTCTTTTAATAGTGGCTGTGATTAACCATAATAAAATATATGACTAGTAATTTCAACAGCACATGAATCCCTGAAATTATTTCTTGCTAGGACTAAAAGGATTTTAGATTAAGAGCTCTTAATTTAAACTTGTAATTTAGGTTTAAACTATTCATTACAAAAATCAAACCAAAGCTGAGAGAAATTACCCAGGTTCTAGGGAAAACAGATCCCTCTTTCATGATCAAACTCTTTTTTTTTCTCCCTCAAGTAAAAAACCACATGAGTCCCCACTCTTTCCCTTTTTACTTTCTACCTCCTGTTCCAGGAAAACAAACACCTCTGTCTTGTCCCTGACAATAATTTTGAAAAGAAGCTGTATTTTGTGAGATACATGTTGAACAGTCAGAAAGAATTTTTTGAAGTTGAAAAATTCCTTTTGAAAAGTACAAAGTTGTTTTCCTGTTTTATTTTCTCTCTCTACGCCTCTACATTAAATCGTGAAGAGTCAAATCCTTCTTTTAAAAGTGTCTGTGTTGCCTGAGCTCTATCTAGGTTTCTTTTTACTGAACCCCAAGGGTCGAAGCAAGTAAACGCTCTCTCTGTAGAACAAGTCCTCTGGTTCACTAGAAGCCTAGCTGCTGCCACAGAAAGGAGAGGACACCAGAGTGTCACCAAAGGAGTTCAATTTTGTTTTTGACTCCTGCTAATCCGGTAAGTTGGCTTAGTACCCAAAGAATAGACATCCGTTATTCTAGCAGTTCATGTGCAGAGAAATGGAAACCTGCTGCTAGAATCTTCAGTAACAAAAGTACTAGGAGGGTCACCTCCTCTGGAAGAAGTCATTCTGTGTATTTATCCTCTTTTGAAGCATAAGAGACCCGAGAATACTGATACAAATCCGTGGGAGAATTGGGATCTTAGATGCCACAACCTAAGTTCTTCCACAGTGTTGCACTGTGAAATATACAGCAATGAATGTGTTCTGTGTAAACCAAAATTTTTCTTTTTCTTACTTAAAACTTACTGGTAACATCATAAGCATCTCTAGAAGAAAAAAAAAATGTTACAGTGGATGTAAATGGAAGTTACAGTGGATGTAAATGGAACCTACAGTGGATGTAAATGGAACCTGGCATCAACTCAGGTTTTTGCAAAATCACATGAACTACCTGCATAATCTGATGAATCAAGAAAACCCTGTTTGTTGGGTATTTCAAACAAGGGCTTTAACAAAAAAGGCTCTGATATGCAGCTGCTTTTTGACAACAGCCGTGAATCACTGATAGAAAAGCATGAGAACACAGTCGTCAGGCTTAATTATATGTCATTACCCTAAATAATGGCAACATTTTAGGTATGAATTAAACCTTTAGTGGTAGAGACTTGCATCATTCGGGAATGTTGGTCAATCCAATGATTTAAAAAATCCGTAGACAAAAACACTCCAGGCTGATTGTCCATTTAGGAGGAGTTGCAAAGTTTCTTTGTATTCACTTAAGGCTTTGAGGGGGTGAGGGGGGAAAAGACAAATTCTTTCTCAAAAGCAGAAGAAAAGTTTTTTTAAAGGTAGGAGAGAATTTTTATCATGAGAGAGAATAAAGTATATCGCCAGAAATCGCTCAGAGCCACGCATGCGATCGAAGCCTGGAAGGAGAATTCAGGATTCTTTTAATCCAACCACCTGACTGCATTCAGGACTTTCTCCAGGCATTTTTCTAAGGTAGGACCTAATTCACTCACTGGTGTTAGGAACCTCGTTCACCTTCCCCCCAGGATTTCTGCTCTGTTGGCATGGCATAATGTACCTGTGAAGGAAAACTGGTCCAGCTCCAAGAAAGCTGGTTCTAAGCTTCTCTTCTCTTTCTTTCCCAGTGTAGTTTAATCACAAGAGTGCTAATGACTTGTAAAGCTCTCAAGCACTTTAGAAAGTTGTTGACTGTGGAAACATATCTGGCTGCAAAACCCATGAGGGACCAAGGACTCAATCGTCACCAGAAATCACAAATGGGTAGCTTTACAAAGCAGACTTGGCCTCGGCAAACACCTTTAGTTTGACCCAATTTGGGTCTTTATTTTTTAATCAGAATTACAAATACAAATTCAGATTTACAGGTCTAATATTTCAGGTTTCAGTTTCCGGAGCCAGCATTCCTTCAGGGTTTCAGACCCAGATGCGGAGTGATCTTCATCCCGCTCTGTAAGATAGGGCAGGAGATCTCCAGTTCACCACCATCTTGGACCTAACCCCACTTACAGCACTGATGTTACTCAGCAAACTTCTGTAATTTGTATGAAGACCAATTTAAAGCATCTTAGGTAGATTTTTCTTTTATTTTAATTATTCATGTTTGTTGAAAAGTAGATTTTACGGTATCTCATAAATTCATTCCTGTTTTCTCACAGTCCTCAGGCATAGAAGGTTCTCATCTAACATTACATAGCTTTCTTCAGTATTCTTGGTATTTTCTGTCTCTTGATATGTGGAAAATGACTACCTATTACCAAAATAATTCATTTTTCATAAGTCAAAACAACGGATTGAGTCAATTTTAAGTAAGGACACATCGTCTTTTGAGACCTATTTTCTCAACAAAAGCCAGGCTAATCCCTTACTGTGGGAAAAGGGCCAATGAGGAACTGAAAGAATTTAGGAACATCAAGACTAACTCACTCTCCTGCTCAACCGCTGCCAGGCCTCCCTAATCTGTCTCATCCTTTCCAGCTCTGGTATGAAAAGAAAAACATATGGACAGAACTATAACTTCATCATCACAGAGACACACTGAATATCTCACTAAAACTCAAATGCAACTGCTTTCCTCACCCCCAGCTCCCACTTTTCTGTCATTGGGGCAAATATGGAACAGAGAATGTGTGAGTCATTCTGTCTGAATGGGTTAGATCTGGACTCAGGCTAGAATTGCTTCATTACATTCATATTTTACTAACGTGGCAACTGGCAGAAAGGAAGGCCAGGGCAACCAATGAGCTGCCCTCCAGTCTCCTTGGCTGTGTGAACAAAGGTGTGCCTCTCTCTCTTCCAGCTGAAACGGTGCTGTTACTTTAGTTTTTCCCCCCGGACTCCTTCTTGGCCTTTGATCATTCTTATTGGGTTTCTCCAGTCACTCTCAACTTTCACACTTTGTAATGGTTTTCCTAATGACTAGCATGGACTTCTGCACGCTTCTAAAAAGGTTTCTTTTCTCTGTACTGATTATATTAAAGAAAACTGTTCTTTTTAAAATATATATTGTCATATATTTAAAAGTTACACATATTCATTCCACTAGTTCCTTCTCCAGTACAAATAATTGCAATTTATATAAGCATTTCTGACCAAACAGAGTTTCTCATATTTGAATGTACCTATATTTGTTTTCTCATTACATCTTATTCAAGGTCTCTGAATTTCACTTAAGTTGTAGGACCCCAAACTGGATATAATAAATGTATAATAAAGGTCTTACTTACACTGAATATAGTAGCCACTCAATATCTACGGGGGTTGAGGGGTGGTTGCAGGATTCCTGTGGATACCAAAACCCAAAGTGGCCTTTGGATTTTCACAATATACAGTTCCCCTCCTTCCACCTTGGCAATGTAATATTGATTATTATATCTCAATTACTTGTCATCTATAAGCTTTCAGTTTGCATTATATCCCCACCAACACCTTTTATTAATGTTGTGTGTGTGATTTCTATATTGATGTAGTTATATATTTATAGTTTTTGTCCTCACTCTCTACTTCTCTTCCAATTAAACTGAGTTTCACAAAGTGTGAAGTCCATGTCATATTGATTTGGTATCTCCAATCACAAGTATAATCCTTGGCAAGAGAAAAATGCAGTATTGCTGATGTTGTTGCTTAGTTGCTAAGTCGTGTCCAACTCATTGTGACCCCATGGACTGTAGCCCTCCAGGTTCCCCTGTCCATGGGATTTCCCAGGCAAGAATATTGGAGTGGCTTACCATTTCCTTCTCCAGGGGATCTTCCCAACTCAGGGATCAAACCCACATCTCCTGCACTGGCAGGCAGATTCTTTACCACTGAGCCACCAGGGAAACCCTCAGAAACGCAGTATAGAGAATGCAATAAATGGTTAACTGAATCTTGTTGGACTAGGGCCTTGGAATTTGATAGAAATGCATCAGACCTAGGGTGGTTTGTGCCCCCACCCACCAAAAAAACAAAATAAACAACAAAAAAACCATTCATAAAGCAATTGTTTTAAAGTAGCAGGTATAGGTGGATAATACATAGATAAATTACGATATAAATAGGGTAAATTTTGCAAAGATAAAGAATTCAAAAGACACTAGATTTTCTTCCATCTACCATTAAGTTAGTCTAATTCATTATTTCTTGAGAATTCTTTTCACACTAAGATACAGCCTAGTTCAGTTCAGTTCAGTTGCTCAGTCGTGTCCGACTTTTGCAACCCCAAAGACTGCAGCACGCCAGATTTCCCTGTCCATCACCAACTCCCAGAGCTTCCTCAAACACATGTCCATTGAGTCGGTGATGCCATCCAGCCATCTCATTCCCTGTCATCCTCTTCTCCTCCTGCCTTCAATCTTTCCCAGCATCAGAATCTTTTCTAAGGAGTCAGTTCTTTGTAACAGTTGGCCAAAATATCGGAGCTTCAGCATCAGTCCTTCCAATGAGTATTCAGGACTCATTTCCTTTAGGATTGACTGATCTCCTTGTTGTCCAAGGGACTCTCAAGACTCTTCTCCAACACCACAGTTCAAAAGCATCAATTCTTTGGTGCTCAGCTTTCCTTATAGTCCAACTCTCACATCCATACATGACCACTGGAAAAACCATAGCCTTGACTAGATGGACCTTTGGGGGCAAAGTAATGTCTCTGCTTTTTAATATGTTGTCTAGGTTGGTCATAACTTTCCTTCCAAGGAGTAAGTGTCTTTTAATTTCATGGCTGCAATCACCATCTGCAGTGATTTCAGACCCCAGAAAAATAAAGTCTGACACTGTTTCCACTGTTTCCCCATCTATTTGCCATGAAGTGATGGGACAGGATGCCATGATCTTAGTTTTCTGAATGTTGAGCTTAAAGCCAACTTTTTCACTCTCCTCTTTCACTTTCATCAGGAGTCTCTTTAGTTCTTCTTCACTTTCTGCCATAAGGGTGGTGTCATCTGAATATGTGAGGCTATTGATATTTCTCCCAGCAATCTTGATTCCAGCTTGTGCTTCTTCCAGCCCAGCATTTCTCACGATGTACTCTGCATATTTGCATGATGTACACTGCATATAAGATAAACAAGCAGGGTAACAATATACAGCCTTGTTGTACTCCTTTCCCAATTTGGAACCAGTCTGTTGTGCCCTGTCCAATTCTAACTGTTCCTTCTTGACCTGCATACAGATTTCTCAGGAGGCAGATAAGGTGGTCTGGTATTCCCATCACTTTAAGAATTTTCCAGTTTGTTGTGATCCACACTGTCAAAGGCTTTGGTGCATTCAATGAAGCAAAAGTAGATGTTTTTCTGAAATTCTCTTGCTTTTTCTATGATCCAACGGATGTTGGCAATTTGAACTCTAGTCCCTCTGACTTTTGTAAATCCAGCTTGCACATCTGGAAGTTCTCGGTTCATGTACTGTTGAAGCCTAGCTTGGAGAATGTTGAATCTTACTTTGCTATTGTGTGAGGTGAGTGCAATTGTGTGTTAGTTTGAACACTCTTTGGCATTGCTTTTCTTTGGGATTAGTATGAAAACTGACTTTACCAGGCCTGTGGCTACTGCTAAGTTTTCCAAATTTGCTGACATATTGAGTATAGCACTTTTACAGCATCGTCTTTTAGGATTTGAAATAATTTAGCTGGAATTCAATCACCTCCACTAAATTTGTTCATAGTGATGCTTCCTAAGGCCCACTTGATTTCGCACTCTAGGATGTCTGGCTCTAGGTTAGTGCTCACACCATCGTGGTCACCTGGGTCATGAAGATCTTTTTTATATAGTTCTTCTGTGTATTCTTGGGTTTCCCTTGTGGCTCAGCTGGTAAAGAATCCACCTGGAATGTGGGAGACCTGAGTTTGATCCCTGGGTTGGGAAGATCCCCTGGAGAAGGGAAAGGCTACCCACTCCAGTATTATGGCCTAGAGAATTCCACAAACAGTACAGTCCATGGGGAAACAAAGAGTCAGACACGACTGAGCAACTTTCACACTTCCACACTTCCTGTGTATTCTTGCCACCTCTTCTTAATATCTTCTGCTTCTGTTAGGTCCATACTCTTTCTGTCGTTTATTATGCCCATCTTTGCATGAAATGTTCCCTTGGTATCTCTAATTTTCTTGAAGAGACCTCTAGTCTTTCCCATTCTATTATTTTCCTCTATTTTTTTGCGTTGATCACTTAGGAAGGTTTTCTTATCTCTCCTTGCTATTCTTTGGAACTCTGCATTCAAATGGGTATATCTTTCCTTTTCTCCTTTGTGTTTCACTTCTCTTTGTTTCTAAGATATTTGTAAGGCCTCCTCAGACAACCATTTTTCCTTTTTGCATTTCTTTTTCTTGGAGATGGTCTTGATCACTGCCTCCTGTACAGTGTAACGAACATCTGCCCATAGTCCATCAAGCACTCTATCAGATCTAATCCCTTGAATCTATTTGTCACTTCCACTGTATAATCATAAGGGATTTCATTTGATTTAGGTCATACCTGAAGGGTCTAGTGGTTTTCCCTTCTTTCTTCAATTTACGTCTGAATTTGGCAATAAGGAGTCCATGATCTGAGCCACAGTCAGCTCCTGGTCTTGTTTTTGCTGACCGTAAAGAAATTCTCCATCTTCAGTTGCAAAAAATACAATCAGTCTGATTTCAATATTGACCTTCTGGTGATGTTCTTGTGTAGTGTCCTCTCTTGTGTTGTTGGAAGAGGGTGTTTGCTGTGACCAGTGCGTTCTCTTGGCAAAACTCTGTTAGCCTTTGCCCTGCTTCATTTTGTACTCCAAGGCCAAACTTGCCTGTTACTCCAGGTATCTCTTGACTTCCTACTTTTGCATCCCAGTTCCCTATGATGAAAAGGACATCTTTTTTATGTGTTAAGTTTAGAAGATTTCATAGGTCATCACAGAACTGTTCAACTTCAGCTTCTTCAGCATTAGTGGTTGGGGCATAGACTTGGATTATTGTGATATTGAATGGTTTGCCTTGGAAACGAACAGAGATCATTCTTTCATTTTTGAGATTGCATGCAAGTACTGCATTTTGGACTCTCTTGTTGATTATAAGGTTACTCCATTTCTTCTATGGAATTCTTGCCCACAGTAGTAGATATAATGGTCATCTGAATTAAATTCACCCATTCCAGTCCATTTTAGTTCACTGATTCCTAGAATGTCTATGTTCACTCTTGCCATCTCCTGTTATGACCACTTCCAATTTACCTTGATTCATGGACCTGACATTCCAGGTTGCTATGCAATATTGTTCTTTACAGCACTGGACTTTATTTCCATCACCAGTCACATCCACAACTAGGTGCTGTTTTTGCTTTGGTTCCATCTCTTCACTCTTTCTAGAGTTATTTCTCCACTCTTCTCCAGTGCATCTACTGACCTGGGGAGTTCATCTTTCAGTTCATGTCTTTTGCCTTTTCATGCTGTTCTTAGGGTTCTCAAGGCAAGAATACTGAAGTGGTTTGCCATTCCCTTCTCCAGTGGACCACATTTTGTCATAACTCTCCACCATGACCCATCTGTCTTGGGTGGCCCTACGTGGCATGGCTCGTAGTTTCATTGAGTTAGACAAGGTTGTGATCCATGTGGTCAGTTTGGTTGGTTTTTTGTCATTGATAAAACCTAGGTCTCACATTTATTTACCTACAAGAAGAAAAACACAAATGTAATAAGAAGAAAACCTGAGAGTGAATAGGGACAATAAAAAAAAAGAGGAAATTATCCTGATAACGAGGTTTATAATTCCATTAAGTGTTGGAAAGTATTTTCATGAGACTCCACACATGTGAAAGGCATTTATGATTTTACATGGGGAAACAGCTATGCATACAAAAACTGTTAACATGCTGACCCTACAGTTAGTAGACTAAAGCAACCTCTTGAATTAGGATTTTGCTTACACTGCTGAAAATATCCCTCTAGCCTTCTTAGCTTATTGGCAACTATGGCTTGAAGAGTCAAATGCAAATATCAACCAAACTTTTTTTTTCTATTTCTTTCATCAAGGAAAATAATTATTTTGTAGTAATAAGTTGTGCTGTTGCAAACTCATATCATTTATTGCTTATTACTTAAGTGATTAAAAATTAATAAATCTTTGTACTACACTCCTAATTGGCTTTGTTAAAATATAACGTTACAAAATAGGTACCTCAAAAAGTGATTTTTTACAAGAGTAGTGACCACATTATTCCTCCAAATAGGCGAGCTTTTTGGAAGAATTTAAATTGCTGTTTTTAGTAATAAAATGGAAGATTTATTGCGTAGTTTTCAGGAACACACATGTATATAGTAAATTTGGCTTTTTGTCTCTTTATTTCATCACAGATTAAAAGGTTTGGCAATTTCTAATAAATTCTGAAAGGCTGACCTTTATTTTATGACAAGCTTGCCAGAGAACACCACAAAACTGATTGGACTTCTAAAACTTACTTATTTTCATATGGTACAATTCTTTTAAATGGAAATATTTACTTTTCTAGACTGGGGCTGAAAAGCACTCCTAAACGGGCCTTTTTTTTGTTTTTAAGCTGTTTAATCAGGTGGAGACAATCTAAATCAGATGTATGTTAAAGTACAAAATACACTAGGTGGTACTGGAAATAAAACATAGAAGTTGTCTGCTCGTAAAATGGTTCTTATATACTCAGGGACATTAAATCAGCTTTAGAACAAAGACATGTAAAGTGATCACTCTCTTGTGTTGAGGTTCTGTTTTATTAATTTCCAGATTTATGTAGTGACTGTTAGATATAAATGTCCAGTGAAGCTAACAAGAAAATAATAATGTTTGAATAAAGGACTAATTCTTAGTAGACACTTGGCACTCCACTGCGTCTCCCCAAACATACCTTTATGAAATCTCCCATTCACAAGCATCAGGGTGTTAACTGCAAGCCATTAAAAACAATATTATGGAATTCAGGTTGGGCAGTGAAGAGAGGTCTTTGAACGATTAGGTTCTGCTCTGGCTCCAACTTTTTAGAAATACTTGCAAAAGATGAAATAAACTTAGATATCCTTTAGGCTGGTTAGGTTTCAAGGGGCACCAAAATGTATTTTTACTTTTTTTTTAAACTTAGGAATAACAACGTACTAACCGTACCCAGGGCTTAAGAGTTTACTTCTCATCTAAATCAGATGAATATGACCAATGGAGGGGAGAGGGGTTGAGAGAGAGGCATTAAATCACCTTAGGATGAACAATTTAAAGGTACTTTAGATATACTCCAGAAATTTCATTTGAGGTCTTGCGGCTACAAGCCTCGCTTTATAAAATATTCCTTCATATCTGCCAAACCTTAGAATAACCCTTGTACAAACCATAAATATGGTGCAGATAAACAGTGGCCGTCTTACATAATGAGGTGTCCTTGCCAAATGGGAGCCGAAGACAAGAAGCCTGCCTCCCACTAAGCAACATGTTCCAGGCCTCGAGAGCCTGAAACACCATCATTCACGGAGCGGGCTGGCTCTGGCAGAGGCAAAGTTTCCCGCGGGGCTACCGCAGGAGAGAGTGCGGTGCCCTGCACCGCAAAGGGGCAGTCTTCTCTCTCATTGGCTTGCACTCCTATCATCTGTTAGCATGTGTTAGCACAGAGGGCAAGAAGTCTGCCATCATTTCCATGCTTATCTCAGTACATCACAACTAACACTTGCCTAATAAATGTTTGTTGAGTTTCTTTTTAGTCTCCAGATGAGTTTATGAAGTTATTTTTTTCATAAACCAGGATGGACACTTCATAGTGAAAGTTACACAGAAAGAGCACCTTCTTCCAGGAAGTAGTCAGTCTGATTTAATGGACCTCTATCAAAAAAGGATGAAGAACAAGCAGTTGGACTAAAAGTTGAAAGTATTAATAACAAATGTATTTTTGTGGGCTACTGAAAAGGGTCAGCGTTGAAGTGGAGAGATGTATGATGCATTTTAAGAATCATCAGCTTCTGTTAAGCTCACTTTTTGAAGGAGGTGAGGCTTCATAGGACAACGCACAGTTACCAATGATGCCTCATTTTCCGGCTCTGTTCATCTTGAGATGGTAACCTTGGATAAATTATGCACTCTTTTTATGCCTCAATTCTTTCTGAAATTGATTTAAAATACCATCTATCCTTTGGATTGTCAATAGACATTGAATTAATTTTGTAAACTGTTTAGAACAGTGCCTGACAATCGTATGAAGTTCTATAGGGTTTCTTAAATAACTAAGTAAAATAAATAAAGCCCTAACTCCAAGAATAAAGCAGCAGAATATGATACCAGAAAAAGGTAGGAATGGAGCTGGCCTCAAAAAAAAAAAAAAAAAAAAAAAAACAGTCCTTAGACCTTTTATGAGTTTATTTTCTCTTAAAAACTCAAACTAATTGGCATTGACAGTATCCAATTACTGTTTTAATAGTCATGTTCAGTGTGTTGCATTTTATATTATCCATTTTCATCTACTTTTCAAACATAAGGACTATCAAACCAAGAAAAGTTTTTCAGAAAAATAAATACTAGAAGAAAAAAAAAGAAAGTTGTCCATAATCATGTTCCTTTTAACCATCTTTTCCTCTTACTTAATTTAGCCCAAATTTGTGAGTAGCTCTCTGAGCCTTAGCCATTAAGATCTAATGGTTGTCTGGAAATAGAACTGCCATATGACCTAGCAATCCCACTGCTGGACATACACACCAAAGAAAACAGAATTGAAAGAGACACGTGTACCCCAATGTTCATCACAGCACTGTTTGCAATAGCTAGGACATGGAAGCAACCTAGATGTCCATTTGCAGGTGAATGGATAAGAAAGCTGTGGTACATATACACAATGGAATATTCAGTTCAGTTCAGTTCAGTCACTCAGTCATGTCTGACTTTTTGTGACCCCATGAACCGCAGCACGCCAGGCCTCCCTGTCTATAACCAAATCCCAGAGTCCACCCAAACCCATGTCCATTGAGTCAGTGATGCCATCTAACCATCTCATCCTCTCTCGTCCCCTTCTCCTCCTGCCCTCAATCTTTCCCAGCATCAGGATTTTTTCAAATGAGTCAGCTCTTTGCATCAGGTGGCCAAAGTATGGGAGTTTCAGTTTCAAAATCAGTCCTACCAATGAACACCCAGGACTGATCTCCTTTAGGATGGACTGGTTGTATCTCCTTGCAGTCCAAGGGACTCTCAAGAGTCTTCTCCAACACCACAGTTCAAAAGCATCAATTCTTCGGTGCTCAGCTTTCTTTATAGTCCAACTCTCACATCCATACATGACCACTGGAAAAGCCATAGCCTTGACTAGACGGACCTTTGTTGACAAAGTAATATCTCAGCTTTTAAATATGCTATCTAGGTTGGTCATAACTTTCCTTCCAAGGAGTAAGTGTCTTTTAATTTCATGGCTGCAGTCACCATCTGCAGTGATTTTGGAGCCCAGAAAAATAAAGTCAGCCACTGTTTCCACTGTTTCCCCATCTATTTGCCATGAAGAGATGCGACCAGATGCCATGATCTTAGTTTTCTGAACATTGAGCTTTAAGCCAACTTTTTCACTCTTCTCTTTCACTTTCATCAAGAGGCTCTTTAGTTCTTCTTCACTGTCTGCCATAAGGGTGGTGTCATCTGCATATCTGAGGTTATTGATATTTCTTCTGGCAATTTTGATTCCAGCTTGTGCTTTCTCCAGCCCAATGTTTCTCATGATGTACTCTGCATATAAGTTAAATAAGCAGGGTGACAATATACAGCGTTGACATACTCCTTTTCCTATTTGGAACCAGTCTGTTGTTCCATGTCCAGTTCTAACTGTTTCTTCCTGACCTGCATACAGGTTTCTCAAGAGGCAGGCCAGGTGGTCTGGTATTCCCATCTCTTTCAGAATTTTCTACAGTATATTGTGATCCACACAGTCAAAGGCTTTGGCATAGTCAATAAAGCAGAAATAGATGTTTTTCTGGAACTCTCTTGCTTTTTCAATGATCCACTGGATGTTGGCAATTGTATCTCTGGTTCCTCTGCCTTTTCTAAAACCAGCTTGAACATCTGGAAGTTCATGGTTCACATACTGCTGAAGCCTGGCTTGGAGAATTTTGAGCATTACTTTACTAGCATGTGAGATGAGTCCAACTGTGCGGTAGTTTGAGCATTCTTTGGCATTGCCTTTCTTTGGGATTGGAATGAAAACTGACCTTTTCCAGTCCTGTGGCCACTGCTGAGTTTTCCAAATTTGCTGGCATATTGAGTGCAGCACTTCCACAGCATCATCTTTTAGCATTTGAAATAGCTCAACTGGAAATCTATCACCTCCACTAGCTTTGTTCATAATGATGCTTGCTAAGGCCCACTTGACTTCACATTCCAGGATGTCTGGCTCTAGGTGAGTGATCACACAATCATGATTATCTGGGTCATGAAGATCTTTTTTGTACAGTTCTTCTGTGTATTCTTGCCACCTCTTCTTATTATCTTTTGCTTCTGTTAGGTCCATACAATTTCTGTCCTTTATTGTGCCCATCTTTGCATAAAATGTTCCCTTGGTATCTCTAGTTTTCTTGAAGAGATCTCTAGTCTTTCCCATTCTATTGTTTTCCTCTATTTCTTTGCATTGATCACTGAGGAAGGCTTTCTTATCTCTCCTTGCTATTCTTTAGAACTCTGCATTCAAATGGGTATATCTTTCCTTTTCTCCTTTGCTTTTCACTTCCCTTCTTTTCACAGCTATTATTAAAAAGAATGCATTTGAATCAGTTCTAATGAGGTAGATAAAACTGAAGCCTCTTTTACAGAGTGAAGTAAGTCAGAAAGAAAAACACCAATACAGTATATTAACGGATATATATGGAATTTAGAAAGATGGTAACGATGACTCTATATGCGAAACAGCAAAAGAGACACAGATGTAAAGAACAGATTTCTTGGACTCTGTGGGAGAAGGTGAGGTTGGGATAATTTGGGAGAATAGCTTTGAAACATGTATACTACCATATGTGAAATAGATCACTAGATGAGGTTTGATGCATGAGACAGGGTGCTCTGGGCCAGTGCACTGGGATGACCCTGAAGGATGGGATGGGGAGGGAGGTGGGTGGGGGCTTCAGGATGGGGGACACATTTACACCCATGGCTGATTCATATCAATGTATGGCAAAAACCACTACAATATTGCAAAGTAATTAGCCTCAAATTAAAAGAAATTAATTAATTTAAAACAAAAAGATCTAATGGTTGTAGTCTATAGCTCTTCTGAAGAGTCAGAGGCAAGTAGCACTTGTTTATCTTTTTATTCTACTATTACATGTGTTGAACATCAGTTATCAATGAGTTATTACTCAAGTAGCATAGTTGCCACTTAAAAATTTAAAAAGCATGAGACCTGAGACATTTCAAAGGTGTGTAGGTAAAACTAAACTTGGGCTTTTGTATACACCACTGAAAAGGACTTCAAGAGTCTGTTTCTGGTACACACTTGACCATTCTGTCACTAATCTTTGAAAAATTCGTATTTCACCTCTGTGTTTTCGTTTCTAGCTAAACTTAGAAGAAAAAAAAAGCTGATTGAGATGATTCAATTTTGGTATTAGAGAACACATACTGCATAAACTCAAGGGACTGTAATTTTAAAATTTTTAAAATGATTTAGATGCTATCTAATTTGGGTATGAAATTCAATTTGACAAGTCTTTATTGAAAACTTATTGCTTGCAAAGCACATTAAAAACAATGAGAATAAGGAAAGAGGAGTTAAATAAATCCTAGATCCTCAAAGAACTTGTAGTTTGATGGGGGAAGGCAGCATACAAACATCTGATGATGATACAAATTGATTAAGGGCTTATCAAAGGAACAGCTGAATGCCAAGAAATGCAGAAATGGCAGTTAATCAAGTTGAGAACATAGGGAAAAGCATAAAGGAAGAGGTATTACTAGATCTAGCCTTGAGATATAAGGATTGAAATTTCTATTTGTATTATTTTCAAATAATGATTCTCATAGAAATTGAAAGGGGGGGCAAGTGTCTACTATAGGATTAAATATTTATATGTGTACTTGGTTTTAGAGTAGATCAGCATGTTTGCTTCTACCAGTAGGTGCTAATAAGAGCAATCTGAGTATATCAGCTGTCTTAGGTTGGCATTTAGATCTATCATGTTGATTATTTTTATAGAAATCTCTGTTGAAATGTTTTTCAATAATGTTAAGATTATTAGCCACCATATTTCCAAATTAGTAAAAAAAATGTATACCCTCACTCACTGTAGTATTTTTTCTTTCTTCCAGTTTCAGCGCCATGTTTCTTGTATGAAAATTGTTCAGGCTTTCGTTTAAGCAAGCAAAAGCCTAGTCTAGAAGATGGATAGCCCAATCTCTTGTCGTCTGCCGAAATCTTGCCACTTGTGCTACCTGTGGCCGTAGCTCTTCTGGGCAAAAGCAGAATATGGTGTCTTAGGGGTTCTACTAGTTCCACCCCCTCTCTGTCATTCTGGGAGGCTCGTTTTTGTTTTCTTCTTACAGGGGCTCATTCTCCATTGTCATGCAGATTACTCCTAAGAGGGATACCCCCTCCCCTCCCCCTAGCTGTTTGTATTTTAGTCTGTGACTCTTGCAAACCAACAGGCCTTCAAGGAACACTAAATGAAGTCTCTGATTTGGGGTCATTATGGAAAATATTGGTCACCAAGTACTTCCTGGCCTCCTGCAATGAACACCACTGACACTTCATGAGACCTGGTGTCCTGTCGGTGGAAACGGGTATTACATTCCTGTGGGCTTTTCCCCCCTTCCTTTCTTTCTTTCAGGTTCTCTATTCACCAACACACGGTGTTAATGCAGTGTGATTTGCACCCTGTCCTGCACCCAGGCAGAGCAGCTGGCTCTAGAGTCCATAGCGCCTTCACTCTGCTTGCTGCCCTGTGCAAACTGGGTTTCCTCTCCAAGGCCTTCATCCAGGGGAGATCCTACTCTGACTAGAATCAGTGTCTCTAAGTGGAAAGACAGGAACACAAGCCTGAGTCTCAAGTTGGCTAACAAAGAATAACAATGAGGAAGAATTTCCCTGGTAGTCCAGTGTTTAAGACCATCTTCCAATGAAATGCAGGTTGGATCCCTGGTCTGGGAGTTAAGATCATGCCCTGCAGCCAAGAAACCAGAACATAAACAACAGAAGCAATATTGTAACAAATTCAATGAAGACTTTTACAGTAGTTTGCGTTAAAAAAAAATTAAAAGAAAAATAGTGAGAAACAACTCTTACAAGCAGCACTATTTCTTAGTTGTTTCGTTAATGTTTCTCACTTCCCTTTATCTACTTCTCAAAGTAAGAACTTAAAAGTGAGCCTGACACCCTTTGAGAGGAGGCACGTTGACCCTGGGTTTGTAGCATGATGTGAAGATCCATTCCATGCATTTCTAAAGCCTATAGCAGGTCCACAATGGCTCGGGCCCACTTGCTTCTGACATCCTGGTGGTTGTTACTGTAGGAAAATATTACAGATTACAAGGGAACACTCTCCCTGTCTTCTATAGTAACCTCAGCCATCTTTCTTCTAGAGACCAGCAATTTTTTAAAAAATCATTGTTAAATATTATATAGCGAGGGAAACATTAACAGTGTCTGTGATTTGCTTAACGGATGATTTTACACTCTGCAGTCCAGGTAAATGACAGTTATGTGAGATCTGGTCTGTGTTGCTTTGAAAATACCTTATTCAGAAGGAAGCCAAGCAAAATGTTCAACTTTTTCAGACTCTAGGGGAAATGTAACTAACTGAAATGTAATTCACTTCCCATCCATGTATGAACTGGGGGGCTGCAGAAGATGTGAAGGCAAGAGGTATGTGTTTGGCCCAGAACACGTGGCCCTGTGCCCTTTGTGTGTCTCTGATAGCAGAAAATTTCACAGCCACAAAAATATCTCTGTGGCCAAACGGTGACAAACTGTCTAGCCTATTTATGAAAATTCCATGACTTTATAAGACAAAGTTTTTCTTAAACTAGAATGTGTATGAAGCTCCCAAGACCATTTTATTTCCATGTTGCAAATTAGCAGCAAAGTGTCTAAAGGCAAAACCAACTGCTCAAATAGGTCAAGTAAGAAAGTTGCCTCAGAAAGCAGTCTTCTAAAACAGGGTGCATTTTTTTAGGATCAACAGCTTTCCTCGGAGAGATTTCAGGACTGGGAGCCTGTAATTCCTGAGCAGTGCTGCAAACAGATCAACTTTCCTTTTATTACTTTGTTTTGAATTTTTCCGAGGGGGCACTGCAAATATTTTGACCATCTCTTTGTTCCCGACAGGGTTTTATTCATCTTTTTCTGGGTTAACCTGAGATAGCACTGCTGAATTTGTGCTGTGCATTACCTAGACTGAACCAACTAGTGCCTGACAGCTTGCTTGTTTTCATGTGGCAGCCAGATTGCCAGTGATCTTGTGATTCATTTGTACCGGTTCAGGATCCAAAGAGAGAAGTGCCTGGTGAAGACAGGGCAGGGAACTCTTTAATCCTGGCTTTGTCAAAGTTCAGTTGCAGCCTTAGAAAGGCCATTAGAGTTTCTCATCAGTTTCTTGGTCAGCAAAATAGGAATCACCCTAGCATTATAGTACTTAATTCTGTTTTCTTTTAAGAAGAGCTTTGAAGATGAGAAGAGTTGCATTTATTTTGCTTAGCAATTTAAATTAATGGGGCCAGAAATGTGACACATCCTGTGCTTTGTGGCACCGCATTCATTTTCTTGCTCCACCTACTCCTTTGCTTACACATTCAAGTTCATTCCACCTTCCCATAGCTAACTATCTCCAGTTGAATATGCTTTGGGTATTTTAACACAAAATTTTTATCTTTGAAATAAACAAGATAGATTTTAAGAAGTTTGTTCTAGTCACCTACCATAAGTAGATTCTTACTTCAGTCATTCGGGAAAGCTGATTGCATGTTTAATAATTTCATTCAACTATTAGAAATCAAATAAGAAAACTTATTAAGTAAACAATTTTGAAAATCTGGAAATCAAAATAGCAAACCAAGCTTTTAAGATAATATTTAGAAGAGTCATTAGAATTCAGCTATCTCCTGGGATGTCTCATCTTTTATTAAGGATTGAAACAATAATATGTCTATGAAATAAAGTTAAAATGTGCTTATTTTTATTCTCAAAGGTCATTTAAGTTCTGCTTTACACGTAATCATATACTCTTTATATCAAAACATGCATCTGCTATATTTAGCTCAAAAATTTGTTTTAATGTGAGGAATGTACAGAATGTGTAAAATGAAAGTTTCATGTTTTATCTCTACCTGTTTTTGTTAGGTTCATAAGAGTCAAAACAAGAAATTTTAGCCATAAAATGCACTGAAAGAAAATGTGAAAAAAATTATCATGAGTGACCTCAGAGATGACTCTAAGAGATTTACTCAAAATAGAATTCAAAGGTGGGGTAGGAGAGTTCGATTGATGCTAATTTTTCGGCCTGAATCCTGCAATATTCTCAGAGCATTGGTTGACATTGTGCTCATTTTTTACTGACTTAAAAACATTTACAATTATATTTTATTTCTTTTTTGGTAAAATATGTTTTATTTACTAAAATGTAGAGCCTGAACATTCTTTCAGTTATTGTAAATGAATATCCTACTATGATGGTTAATTTTATGCATCATCTTCCCTAGGCTATGGTACCCAGATGTTTGGTCTGACATCAGTCTAGATGTTGCTGTGTAGGTAATTTTTTTTTAATTTGATTAGCATTTAAATCAGTAGACTTTAAAGTAAAGCAGATGACTTTTTCTAAGATGGTGGTCCTCATTCAATCAGTTGAAGACCTTAAGAGAAAAAGACTAGAGTTCCCTAGGAAAAAAGAAAGTGATGTCTTTCCGGTGAGACTGGCCTTGCTTGCCATCAGTCTCTCCCGGGTCCCTAGACTTCCAGCTTGGCCTCCAGATTTCAGACTTGCCAGCCGACACAATGACATCATTGTGTCTATTTCTTAAAATAAATCTCTCTCTCTTTGTATATACAGGCTATCAATTCTGTTTTTCTGGAAAACTCTGACTAATACACCTAAGCTTTTTTATCATTATTATTTTAGTTTGAATTTATTTCTTGGCCTTTACCTCATAAATTCCTCTATACACCTTCTTGGGTGATGCCGACTGAATCCATCAATAGTCAAGGAATGCAGACACAGGAGAATGAGGGAAGAGCAAAACAAAAGGTTGAGGAAATGAAGTGGAACTGTGCTCATGCCCTGGGTGTGTTTACACAAGGGCATTCCACGCATTGCCATCCAAAAAGGAAAGGAAAAAGTGAATTTGACATACTCAGGCGGTGAGGTCTGTGCAATTAAGAACCAAGTTGAATTGAGCGCTGAGGAAAAAACTATTGACGCTCTCGGAATCAAGCGTTTCTTAATTCTGTTACTCATAGACTTTTTAAAGTTACAATATGATCTTGAAACACAAATATTGTTCATTTCCTTATCAGACAAAGCCAAATGAATATTGGGCCTCCTTGCAAGAAAACTTATACACCAGCGGTCTCCCTCAGCAGGCTCTGTAACTCTGTCAGCTTGACACGGGCCAATTCCTGTTGCACTGACAATGCTTGTCCCTGGATAACTGAGGCCAAAAGTGTCACACTAAGAAGTCTGTAAGTATCAGGATGCCAGAGGCTCATTGCTGACCTCGGTGAAAAACTGTCCAGAGAAACTGTTCCTACTGCATAAACATTCTTTTGTGGTTACTCTGGACAGTCACACTGAGAGACTTAATCTTACAGAAAGCCACACAGGACCAGGGATGAACTGGAAGCTAGAGATCAAAGATCTAAAAGTTTACAGCTCTTACAATGCCCGGAGCAGCCAAGAGAATATTGAATGAGCATTGTATTTTGAGAGTGCAAAAAGGCCCTTCATTACCCAGTTGATTTGTACCTCATGAAACAGGTCAACTAAGGGTCATGCCATCCAAACTTTGAGGAGCAAAGTTGTCTAAGGGAACACCTTTACACTCATATATACATTTGTATAAACATTAGCAATAAACCCAACTCTGCCTCATGGCGTAAGAGTGCTGTATTTAGCTTAGGCTTGATGCAGAGTGCTGGAGAAAGGGTCAGGGGTCTCACTCCCAAGCAGCCTCAATGTTCATATTGAAAACATATTTCAAATACATAGAAAAGAGTCTTTAATTCGTGCTACCAAGTTTTTACCCAGAATTGCAGTATGTGGGTCTCTACAAATCTCAAAATGAAGGACTTGGCCCTTTGAAGAATTCAGAATGAAAATATAATAAAGCCTACATCATTCTGGAGATAGCAACTAGTGTTTTAGAGTATTTATTACATACCAGACACTTTTATATTATCTATTTATTCTCACAGTTTTTTGAGTTCCTATTATCTACATAACACATATCTGGGTGATCAATTTGAAGCCCAGAGTGTTTTAGTAATTTACCTACCCCATAAGTATGTGAGGCATCCCTGGTGGCTCAGTGGTAAAAACCCACATGCCAATGCAGGAGAAGCGGGTTTGATTCCTGGGTCAAGAAGATCCCCTGGAGGAGGAAATGGCAACCCACTCCAGTATCCTTTCCTGGGGAATCCCATGAACAAAGGAGCCTGGTGGGCCACAGCCCGTGGGGTCACAAAGAGTCAGACACAACTGAGTGATTAAACAACAACATACAATATGCAAGTTGACAGAGTTAAGACGCTGCTTTTTTCTACATACTCAAAAAGAAAAAGAGGATGAAATGTATATTTTTTGCATCCTGGACTTACTGATAAATGACTCACATATAATTTATATATTGCATTATGGCTCACTATAGACAAAATATGTTGACTTCAATTGAATATTTTTTGTTCTAGCAAAAATAGAATATATTCTTACATATTGTGAATAAAATTGAAATGAGCATTACAGTTTTGGGTTTGGATAAAATGTAACATATTCTTAAAAGAGTGCACGTTTGTTCCAAATGTTTTCTGAGAACTGTTGTACTGTTAACTGATGTGCATGATGACAGGAACACCATTGGAAGAAATGATTTATTAGCACGCTGTAGTCCTATGCATGTATGAACATTTCATCCATCAGATTCTGACCCACTGTCAGCAGCCTGAGAGCTCTGAGCTGTTTCTCCAGAAATGGAGATGTGGTTGCCTTGAACCAAAGAGATTTTCACTCAGTTCTTTTGTGATCAGTAGAAAATATTTCAAAAATTCTCGGATGGGATTAATTTCCTCTATCCAACACAAGTCGCTATGAGGATTGCCAATTGTTTCTTATCATAAACAATATTTAAGACAATAATGATGATGATGATAACAGCAACAGTTACTTAGTGAAGATCATGTAGCTGATTAAATGACAGAAAGTAGATTCTAACTCAGCCTGTCATGCCAGAATTTAGGTTCGTGTACTACTCTTAAATTTATAAATTTTAAATTGAATATGGAAACTGCAGAATTAAAAACCATGCTACTTTCACAATAGTTAAATCCAAAATGACACATATATAAGTGAGGGTGACAATGTACCACATTCCATCTATTAAAATAAGATGAACTTTTTTTTCAGATGTTAATATCTCTGAAATTCACATGCATTTTAACTTTGTGTCCTAGTTTAATTGATAATGTCTTTTTCTTTTATAGTGGTATATAAAATAATGGTGTGACTTATAGCTTATGACATCTAAGATTTTATTAAATAATATATGTTAAAACCCAAATATATTTATTTCACAGATTATAAGACTAATACGTTTAACATATTACTATGTTTATAACAAAATTTTTATGATATATATGATAGTATACATTCTCAGGCAGATTCATATATTACCAGATACATTATCATCTATATATATCCTCATAAAAATATTCTGTGATTTAAGCAATGCTACAGTCCATGGGGTTGCAAAAGAGTCAGACACGATTTAGCCACTAAACAACACCAACACCAGGGCTTCCCTGGTGGGTCAGTGGTAAAGAATCTGCCTGCCAACGCAGGAGTCATCAGTTTGACCCCTGTGTAGGGAAGATCCCTTGGAGAAGGAAATGGCAACCCACTCCAGTATTCTTGCCTAGGAAATCCCATAAATAGAGGAGCCTGGAGGACTACAGTCCTTAGGGTCACAAAGAGTCAGATATGACTTAGCAACTAAACAACAACATTATTATTATTCCTATTTCAAATGAGGAGACAGACTCACAGAGGTTAAATCATGGCCCAAGGTTTTACCATTAGTAATCATTGTGCTAGGTGAGAATCAAAACCATTCTTTGACTCTTAGCTCAGAGATACCTTTCACAAGTGACCCATTGTGTGTTTATAATCCCATACATTATTTTGACCTTACAAATTTATAAAAAGTTTTTAAGTGAATTGACAGGGTCTACGTATTAAGCTCAAAGCTCCATCATGCTACTGTTATATCTCTCAAAGAGAAGTACAATGGCCTTGGCCCAGTTAGGAGCTATGCTGATAGTTGTTACCAGGAAGCAGGAAGATTTATAATTTTTGAAATACAAACCAAAAGAAAAGGATCTTGAGTAAAGAAAGTATTTAAAAAGACTTTTTGTTGTTTCTCAAGATCAAGGGTATTGGTCACTAATTAACAGTGTTGATTGTCTTCCTAAATTTGGCGATTGGACCTGGCTGCTCTAAGTAGAAGATTAGAAAAGGTTGTGGAAGCTGATTGAGTGAAGCCTGGATTCTTACCTTGAGTTTGTGGTCAACTTTGTTTTGAACTTAAGAATCAAAATAAGCTTCTTCATTTGTATTTATAAACATGAAAGAAATTATATTTTCTTGCTTTCTCCCATCCAAAGAGTTTTTGAGGGAAAATGAGGTGACATATATCAATGGTTTTAGTTACTCAGATGTCACAAAATAAATCAATTCCCAATTCTCTCTACCTTTTCTGGAAAGAAACTAGTAATATTTTCCAAAGGTCATTCAATGTAAATATGACATTATTCATTACTTGCTCCAAGAAATACCTACCTTAGATTCTGTAGTATTGTTGCATCATTATTGTTTCCTTGTGAGTTATCATTTCCAATACACCAAAGCTTGCCTCTTTACTTTCTCAAAACCAAACTCTATCCATTTGAAAGACCTGACATTGTGTTTGAGGCTTGTTATAGCTTGAAAGCTAAATCTCAATGAAATTCTCTCACAATACACACACCAAAAAAGTATCAAATTTTCATCAGAATAAAGGAAGTGACCAAGCTCAGACGTCTACATGAACTTACTTAGGAAATGGAATCGATACTAAAAATAGTTGTATTTGACCTCATACCTTAATAAAGTTGTTCTTACATACATACATACATACAAAAAAAAAAAAACCCAAAACATTACTTTCAGCTGTTAAAGTGTTGTGGAAGTGGATGAAGTGACTTACAAATTCAGGCTATATGTTTGTAATGTGTATTTTAGCCTATGGTATGCTCCAAAATATGACAAATAAAATTTTAGACAGGATAAATCTAATTATCAGGGATAAATCTTAACCTCTGCAGTAAACTAGAAAAAATAAAGATATTCAATACAAATAAAAATTGGGGATTAGAAGTTTGACAATGCAGTACGCTTTTCTTAGTGCCCATTCTAGGTAGGTAGCAGGTGAGCACTTTACAAAGGATCTCATTTTGTCATCACAATAGTCAATTTGTACAAATAAGGAAGCCAGGGCACGGGACAACTATACAGCTAACAGCTGACAAAGTCAGTATTCAGGTTCAGGACACCACCAACACACAGCCCCATCTCAAGTCATGCCATTCTAACCCTGCTTGAGCTCTTATTCTTTTGACATGAGAGATTACTCCAGTTTTTTTCTTTCTTTTAAATATAGCTTAGTTAGAAAAACACAACACATTTTCTAGCAATCCAAAATTTCCTCTTCCTCTTTTTTTAGATTAATTATTTATATGGCTGTGACAGGTCTTAGTTGTGGAACATGGGATCTTTCATGGTGGCGCATGAATTCTCTATATGTGGCACACAGGTATAGTTGCTCCATGGCGTGTGGGATCTTGGTTCCTCGACCAGGGATCAAACCCACATCCCTCTCATTGCAGAGAGGGTTCTTAATCATCAGACCACCAAGGAAGTCCCAACATTTTCTCTTCCTATGGCACTACCCCTGAAGAACAAAACTGAGTTATGCAGATTATCTCACTGAAGAAACGTAAGCTCCATCAAGCAGGAGTTCTCATCTACTTTGTTCCCAATGTATCCCCACACGCCCAGGACAATGCTAGGCACTTAGCAGGTGCTCACACTATTGGCTCTACATCTGTGTTGCTTGTCTTGTCTTGCTCTATGTTTTTTGCCTTCACATCAAAATCAAGATCTTTTGAGGACACAGAGACACCTATATTTACCCAAATAGCTTGATGAGAACAGTCACCAGAGTATCATTCTGAACAGTTTTTCTCTGCATAGGAATAAAGAAAGGTTATTAAGTTATTTTAAGTTAAGCATTATTTTTTTCCTACAAACAACTTATATTTAGTAACTCAATTCTGAGAAAATACTCGTGGAGGAGAAAGTAAGTGGTCATATTTTTCTCTACTTAGTCACTCAGTTGTGTCCAAAATCTTTATGACGCCATGCTCTGTAGCCTGCCAGGCTCCTCTGTCCATGTGATTTCCCAGGCAAGAATACTGGGGTAGGTAGCCATTCTCTTCTCCAGGGGATCTTCCTGATCCAGGGATTGAATCCAGGTCTCCTGCATTGCAGGTGGATTCTCTACCGTCTCAGCCATCAGGGAAGCCCTTTCTCTACTTTAAAAAAAAGGGGGGGGGGAAATGTTGAATAGAATTAAAGTTTTACATGAGTTAATATCAAACTTAAAATTGTACCCCAGATTATATTTATACTTAATCCTCTTTTCCCCTAAAGAAGGAAATGGCAACCCACTCCAGTATTCTTACCTGGAAAATTCCATGGACAAAGGAACCTGGTGGGCTACAGCCTATGGGGTTGCAAAAGAATCAGACACGACTGAGAGACTAAACAATGAAAACAATACTCTTTTCAATAATTTTTCTGTGAGTATTTTAAAAATATTTATAAATAGTTCATGTTTCATACATGAATGAACCATGTATTTATCATTTTGTGAGATCAAAAACCTCTAGAAGAAAATTTAAGGGTGTAATTATTGTGTTTCATACAAAGTAATTCTATGGGTGATGCCATTTCACTGAAGGGAAATTCCAAAGACAGCTTCATATACCCTCTTATTCAATTTTACTCCACTAGATATTTATCAGGCACCTGTTCCTAAGGGTGCCAGTTCTGAATCAGCCTGGCACTTACTGGTTTTAACCTAGCCTGTATATTATTTTTTAATTATTAGATATATCCAATTAAAAAAAAATTATTGGCTGTACCAGGTGTTGTGCCAGACAGGATCTTTTTAGTTGTAACATGTAAAGTATTAGTTGCAGCATATGGGAACTAGTTCCCTGACCAAGGATTGAACCTAGGACCTCTGCATTGGGACCACAGAGTCTTAGCCACTGGACCATGAGGGAAGTTACCTCGTTGTTCTTAAAATAATGCAATTGTTATTTTAGGACAAGACATATGTACAAACAAAACAACTCAATGTAAAATGTGAACTGAACTGTAACATATAGTGTTGTCAATAATATTTCCATGGCCCATATCTTTAGCAAATTAGGCCTTTTGCTATTTCCAAGTGAGCTTTTAATTGTTTTTGGTTTGAAGCATGAAGTAATCACATTTTTGACTAGAGTATTGGTGTTCAGACAAGATACTCTTCAGTTTCAGGTTTTCCTAATTCCTTTGATTCAGTTTGTCTTAATTCAGCCATCTTACTATCTGACCATGAACTTAGACTGAATTCGTTATTTCCTGCATAATAATTGATTTTAGATTTTAGTACCATTTTAAATTTATAGAAAAATAGAGCAGATAGTACAAAGAGTTACATATACCAACCCTAGGCACAGAGCTTTCCCTATTATAGACATCATGTATTAGTGTGATATGTTTGTAACAATTAATGAAATAATCTTGATACCTAATTGTTAACTAAAATCTGACTCTTTTTGTTGTTATTCCAACAAATTTTATCAGTAATGTTCAGATTGCTGACCCAATTTTTGCAGCCCTATTTATTGTATACCGTTAGAGTACATGTGCTGTGCTGTGCTTAGTCACTCAGTCATGTCCAACTCTTTTCAACCCTATGAACTGTAGCCTGCCAGGCTCCTCTGTCCATGGGGTTTCTCCAGGCAAGAATACTGGAGTGGGTTGCCATGCCCTCCTCCAGGGGATCTTCCCAACCAAGGATCAAACACAAGTCTCCCTCATTGCAGGCAGATTCTTTACCATCTGAGCCATGAGAGAAGCCCAAGAATACTAGAGTGGGTAGCCTATCCCTTCTCCAGGGGAACTTCCTGACCCAGGAATCGAACTGGGGTCTCCTACATTGAAGGCAGATTCTTTACCAGCTGAGCTACCCATGAGTTACTGAGAATAAAATAGCAATAAAGACAGCTTTCTGCCCCTGAGATTCTAACAAGGGAGATACACATTAGATGAATAAAGTATTGCTAATATTTATCACGAGCCAGGCCCAGTTCCAGGCTCTGTATGTTAACTCATTTAACTTTCATATTAACCCTACTTCATGGGTGCTTTTGTTTCCTGATTTTTTGATTAGGAAAGCTGGGGCACAGAAAGGTTAAGTAGCTTGTCTGAGAAAGTTAGGATAGGCTACACAGCTAGGAAAGGCCATAATTTGAACCCAGGCCTCTAGAGCACACGTTCTCAGTCATTCCTCAGTGCTTCCTTATGGAGTGATAAGTCCTACAGATGAGAAATACCATCATGTTTGACAGTGTAGACCACAAACATGGTATTTTCTATTTAACTCATATTTTATAATGATTTTATTTGTAGCAACATGATAAGAAATTACTATTATAGCAAAGCATGTGGACGCTGAAAAACATCTACTACACAGTACTGTTTTGGAAAACTGGATATTTGAATTGGTTGATTCTTAGTTCCATTTTTGTTCTTGTTTGAATCCCTCAGGAATTTCAGTTGTTTGACTATTACTTTTAACCTCTACCTACAGGAACCAGTGGGCTTCTTGGGTGGCTCAGCGGTAAAGAATCTGCCTGCAGTGCAGGAGACACGGGTTCGATCCCTGGGTCGGGATGATCCCCTGGAGGAGGGCATGGCAACCCACTCCAGTATTCTTGCCTGGAGAATCCCATGGACAGAGAAACCTGGCACAGTACAGTCCATGGGGTTGAAAAGAGTTAGACATGACTGACTTGACTTAGCGCACACTCATATGCTGCTAGGTTCCTCTACTCAGTGGAACTGAAGTAGTCCTTTGATTTGTTGTTGTTTAGCCGCTAAGTCATGTCCAACTCTTTTGTGACCCCCATGTACGGTAGCCTGCTAGAGTCCTCTGCCCATGGGATTTCCCAGGCAAGAACACTAGAGCTGGTTGCTATTTCCTATATCAGGGTATCTTCCTGATCCAGGGATCCAATCCAAGTCTCTTGCATTTCCTGGATTTGCAGGTGGATTCTTTACCACTGTGCCACCAGGAAAGCTAGACCTTTCATTAAGCATTACCACAAAGAATCTTTCTTTATCAAAGTAACTATGCGAAGATAAGTACAGTTGAATGATTTTATCTGTATCTCCAACAATGATAAAAATTCTGTGTTGTGGAAGCTTTCATGTTATTCTTCTGTAAATATTTTCCCCAAGGGAAATGATAGAAGCCCCTTTATTTAAGCCATTAAGATCTTGACTAGACAAAACAATTTAAACCACATTGTGAGAAATATTTAGCAAGATGTTTTAACCTTTCGTGTTTCGACTTTCTCCAAACAGCCAAGTTAAGGAAACCATCAGGGAGAAAACAATGAAATAGGCTTCACCCTGACGGATTTTGGAAGGAAGTGTGGTATGTTTTTAGGTAGATCAGCCACCAGATGTATTTTCTTATGTTGGATAATTAACTCACGTATTGATTTTCTCACCACAGTGATAACTCAAAAGGAAACCTGTAAGCATATGAAAACTGGGTGTCTCTCACAAAATGGCTATGCTGTGATATCAATGATACACTTGCTCACTAGACTAATTTTTTTCTTTTTTTTTTAATTTTTTGGCTGCACAACACAGCCTGTGAGATCTGAGTTCCTCAACCAGGGATGGAAACCACGCCCCTTGCACTGAAAGTGTGGAGTCTCAACCACTGGACCACCAGAGAAGTCCCACTAGACTTTAAAACAACTTTACCACTTTTCTTCCTCATTCTTTACAGATGCCAATTGTTATTGAATAACTTTCAGAAAATTTTAACTCTGAATAAATAAGTATTTTATTGATCACTTAACTGGTGTCAGGTGCCAAGCAGATACTTTCTCTTTAACCTCATGGGAGGGGAAAGCCTTATACTATAGAAAAGGAAGCTGATCCTTAAAAAAATAAAATACCTTATCCCCCAAAATGATGTGAAGAGGATCTGGACTCAGATCTCCTAACATTCCATCTTCTCCTAACATTTCTGCTCTCTCTCATTCCTCAATCAAGTTAGTATTAATTGATCTAGAACAGGAAGAGGATCAAAATCATAGGAAACAAAGAAAGAGGGAATGCGCTGGCAGTCCAGTGATTAGGACGCAGTGCTTTCACTGCTGGGGGCCCAGGTTTTGTCCCTGGTTGGGCAACTAAGATCTCACAAGCCCTGTGGTGCAGCCAAAAACAAAGAAGGAATTTCTGTGGAAACCAGGAAAATCTGCATAGAAACACCTTGGTCCCAGCTCCTTAGCTCCATGCCAGCAACCTCCAGGCTTGCCTCTTCCTCGCCTTTGCTCTCACTGTCACCCACACTGTTCTTCAGGATTCCTCTCTCTGGCCAGGACTCTGAATAGGGAAGCACACAGCTGATCCCCACCTCAGGTCCAGGTAAGGAGGGCTGTCTTTGAAGACAAGCACAAAAGTCTTTTTCATTGAAAAGTAACACTGTTAAACACTGTAGGAGAAAGTGAAACAAGATTTGAGCATTGGCAAATTATACAAAATTTATAAACTTCTAACAAGTGTGGCTCCTCACTTGAAATGGAAATTGGTCTTACTGAAGATGGCCTTCCCTTGTCACTTACCTGCCTTTCAGAAATATAGATGTTTTCTCTGTGGAATGAATGAACAAATCATGACTGAACGTTTCATTCAGGCAAATCCGTAGGTACCTTCTAGTTCCAGGTAGACAACTTATATCTTTAAGAACTTTCAACCGAATTATATTTAAAAGGTTTATGCCCTGCCCATTAATGATCCTCTGTAGCTATTTCCTTACAATTCAGTAAAGAAGAAAGCTCAACAATAAGCTGTAGAAAGTAACTTCACTTCTACACCCTTGACAAACATATATCTCTTGCATGCAGAGAAATAAAATTTCCTTTTATCCATTTAAAAAGATCTCCAATGCTCCCTTGGAAGGCTGACTTTTTTTTGAACTAACAGGTCCAATTCTGAACACAAATATGGGGAAAAAAATACAAGGGAAACTCCAAAACAAAATATGTAACTTATTGCCTAAAACAATAAAATCAAGTTTAGTTGGTTTATGTTTACAAATTATGACCAGTTTAACTAGCAGAAAATTCAAGACCACATTGTTTTATCTATCATTATCTTTATAAAAGGTCAACCACAGATTATATCCTGACTTTACTGGTAGTGATTTTTGGCTATTTCATGGTATGATACCCAGTACATCTGTGAGAACGGACTGTATGAGCAATAAATAACTACAAGTCCTTTCTATGGCTTAGCCCTCAGAGGGCTCCCACATTGTTCATTTAATTGTACAGTTGTCCTACTTCTTGTATCAAGTTTCAATGTCCTCTAGTATATAATAAAAGGAAATACTAAGACTGTAGAAAAGTTTAGTAGGGTACGTGGCAGTACAAAACTACTCAGTATATCCCTTAGAAGTCGAAGTATATAATGCTTGAAACAATAGACTTAGAGGTCATTTTTAAGGTATAAACTAGTCCTCAATTTTATCCTCTATAAGAATAGAGAATTAGACCAGATGATCAATAATGCCCTACATGCTATAATTCTTTGATAGGACAGTGATTTGATTCAATTGTATGTGAATTGACATCACGAAGGGTGAATAAAACAAAACTGC
Organism: Okapia johnstoni; assembly: GCA_024291935.2. Lineage (NCBI taxonomy): Eukaryota > Metazoa > Chordata > Mammalia > Artiodactyla > Giraffidae > Okapia > Okapia johnstoni. The sequence goes on along the minus strand of CM044317.1, from coordinate 67,054,452 downwards.
TGCTTTGCTAGATCAGATTAAATGTTCATTCAAATATGACGCTGAAGCAATCATAAGATTTTGACTTTCAGAGGAAAAATATTCAGTAACTTGATTTATCCAAGTTGGTTCTATGTATTCTTTGCACTGTTCTCCTTTTGATCATGTAGTCACAGGTTCCAGAGCCAAGCTTTCCTAGTAGTTATGTCATTAAAATAGCTATTGGAGTTTCATTGAATTATCTATTAATTCCTTTCCAGTCTAGATATTGTTCTCACATTTAAATCCTGCTTCAGATTAAGGTTATTAATAACATAATAAGAACTTCTATTTTGTTGATGTCTTTAGTAATACAACATAGTTTTGGCAAAGATAATCAAAAAAATTAATGTCACTATTATTCATCACACACAAAACAAACCTAAAGATTAGCCTGGTCAGTGTTCAGAACCTGCATTTCCACTGCAGGGTTCATGGGTTTGATCCCTGGTTGGGGAGCTAAGATCCTATGTGCATGTACAGCATAGCCAAAAATTTAAAAAATTTAGAAAACTCCTAAGTTTCTCACATGATGGTTAGATTCATGCTCCATTACAAGTAATTGCTGATTCTACTCCACCCCCTCTCTGAAAAGAAAGACAAGAAATTCGGATAACATAGAAGGCAGGGAAAAAAAAAAAGATTAGCCTGGTCAACATGTTGACTATAAATTGCTTTATGCTGGAGAGACCATTATTTTTTTTAATTGATGGATCCCTTTAGAATAGTCAATTTAATACAAGGCCAAATGGTATCATATAGAGAATAATAACCGTTTTGGCCTTGTCTTCCATTCAGTTTGTCCTTACATATTTGATTTTAACTCTACAGAAAGCAAACAACCTTGTGCACTTCATCAACCTATGCTAGATCTTGGGCTTGCTGCTTTCACATGTCTTTTTGGGTTTTTTCCCCATTATATACAATAAACCTTTCCCAATTTGATGAAAAATATTAATCACTGTCTTTCAAAGGACTAATACTAATCTTTTTGAACTCTTTAAACTACTTCATTGCTATAAATCTGGTTGATTTTGATAGAAGTAAAAATAAGAGGAAGAAAGAATAAAAGATAAATCAGAAAGATGAGTCTTAGGTGCTAGAGCTCTCAGGGTCTTGGGATAAAGAAAGTAGAGACAAAATGCCATCAAGTCCTGGGTCCAACAGACTGTAGCAGAGATGAGGAAGGCCACAGAAAGACACAAAGTCAGTGGATGACAGTAATTCTTTAAGCCACTCTCCATAAAGATCTACAGAGCAGGTCACCAATGTGACCGTCAACTCTGGCATCATTGCATGAGCACCAAGGTGCTGATCAATTAATGTGCCTGAAGCCTTTCCTGATCTCTTCCTGAAATTTATCCCTATGTAGTGTTAGCTTCAGAGATATGTTACTCTTCCTGAAAGTCATGCCTCCTCCAGACTTCTGCAATTAATTTAGAACACACTACTAAGATGTATGGGCTTCCCAGGTGACTCGGTAGTAAAGAATACACCTGCCAATGCAGGAGACCCAAGCTTGATCCCTGAGTCAGGAAGATCTACTGGAGGAGGAAATGACAACTTACTCCAGTATTCTTGCCTGAGAAATCCTATGAACAGTGGACCCTGGTGTGCTACAGTCCATGGGGTCGCAAAAGAGTTGGCCACAACTGAGCACACACTCACTAAGATGTATCCAAAAAGAATCACTTTTAAACATGAAGTCAACTGCTATTACTTGTTTGTTCTGTCTTACGTGTAAAGTCTGTTTTCTCTTTAAGCAACTGATGCTCTGATTCCTCCCTATTTTTAACATACATCTATAGAAAGTCTAGTTCACAAAGGAGAGAGAAGATGAGAATCTTTAAGGTTGTCCGTAAACCACTCGGTCTTAATTTGTATGATTCATTTGAAAACACTATTATATATCTTATAATTACTTCCTCTTATGACATCATTATTCTGCTGCCAATACAAATTAATCCTAAAGGGCTGTTAGCTTGGGCAGGTATTTCCAGCATACAAAGTTATCTTTCTTGTGAGATATTCTATATTACATTAAACTGTAGAGTGCTTACTTGTGGTATCTAACAACATATAGGATTGTATCACTTTTCAGTATACTTAACTCTTAATGCAAACTATTAAAGAAGTAGTGATTTTATACTTCTGGTCCAGTCCAGCCTCTTACCAGTACTTCGGTGGGCCGAAGCCTCCCATCTGGACTTGAACAAGTGAGAATGCGCTCTCTACCTCCCATCTTAACTCTGCACCACAGAGTGACCCCTGCCACCTTCTCTTCTCTCCTTATTATTTGTTCTTCTAATTCTGAAATTCTTGACCTCCAGAGATCAAAAGGTTGAATGCTTGGGAGTATCTGTTTGTCAGTCTCCTTCGCCTTTTTTTATTTCTGTCAGCATAGTAATAACCATGTTATTTGGAAATATTTGTTTTCTTAAACAGTTTTTTCTCTCCCCCCTACTGTGGAGGTGTACATGGTGGGCAGGACCAATTTTATTGTTCACTGGTTCCAAGTAGCTGCTTTGAGGTCAAATCACTGAAGAATAGTTGCTGTGCAGTGGGATTGTAAGGTTAAAAGCTCTCATTCTTGCAAACTACCACAACATTTAATACATAATTATCTTGGTGTTCTAGCCCTTTTATCACTGAAATGAAAGTGGTTTGAGAGTCTTGTCAAAAAAAAAAGGGTTGGGGACATTTATACAATGGGCTGCTCAGCAACAATTGAAGTCTTTTATGAAAAAAGTGGAATAATATGGAAACACCATTATGCCATGTTAAGCAAAAAATAAATGACACACTAAGCATGATCTTAACTAGGTAAAGAAAAAGATTCATACAAAAAATGACAGGATATGAATCTATTATTTTTATCATCTCATTATGGTGAATAATTTGTTTCTCTGCTTCTTTAGATATCTATGAATATTACCAATCTTCTATAATAAGCATGCATTCCTTCGATTATGAGCAAAAAAAAACTTTATTAAAGGAAAATAAGCTATAAACAATGAAAATTAGTGATCATCATCATATCTCCATATTTTCAATACCTGTCAAGCGTCATTCAAGTTACATGTATCAGCATGAATCTTTGTATAACAAAAATTGCAAGGGATGAATCATTTCCATTTTATAGAAGGTAAAATTGAGATTCAGAAAGACCAAATAACTTTTTCAAGACAACACAGGAAGAAATTAGTAAAACTAAGATTCAAATATAGGTATGGAGAACAGTGTGGAGATTCCTTAAAAAACTGGGAATAGAACTGCCATATGACCCAGCAATCCCACTGCTAGGCATACACACCGAGGAAACCAGAATTGAAAGAGACGCGTGTACCCCAATGTTCATCGCAACACTGTTTACAATAGCTAGGACATGGAAGCAACCTAGATGTCCATCGGCAGACGAATGGGTAAGGAAGCTGTGGTACATATACACAATGGAATATTACTCAGCCATTAAAAAAAATACATTTGAATCGGTTCTATTGAGATGGATGAAACTGGAGCCCATTATACAGAGTGAAGTGAGCCAGAAAGAAAAGCACCAATACAATATACTAATGCATGTATATGGAATTTGAAAGATGGTAATGGTAACCCTATGTGTGAGACAGAATAAGAGACACAGATGCATAGAACAGTCCTGTGGACTCTGAGGGAGAAGGTGAGGGGGGGACGTTCTGGGACAATAACATTGAAACATGTATATTGTCATATGTGAAGCGGAACACCATTCCATGTTCTATGCATGGGACGGATGCTCAGGGATGGAGCGTTGGGATGACCCAGAGGGATGGGATGGGGAGGGAGGTGGGAGGAGGGTTCGGGAGGGGGAGCACATGTGAACCCATGGCTGATTCATGTCAATGTATGGCAAAAACTACTACAATATTGTAAAGTAATTAGCCCCCAACTAAAATAAATTAAAAAAAAAAAAAAAAGCTTGTGAATAACAGAGATAAAATAAATAAATAAATAAAATTAAAAGTGAAAAAAATATATATAGGTTTGTCCTTTTTCAAGGACTATTCTCTTTCTATTCTATTACTGAAGGAAGGAATAAACCATGAAGTTTCCACCTCTGCGTCTTGAAAAAAATACAGAGGAAGGAAAATGCGAATTAGTTTAGATGAAAAAGGGTAGCATGAATATACAATTTGAAACAAAGCCAAAGTTTCATGGGTCCAACATGTAATGAGAAACTTGATTCTATCAAATACTAATAATAAATAAAAATTCTTATAAGACTCTCCATAGTTGAACCATCATAATTTCTTATTAAGTTCCTTTTTTTAACTTTAAGGGGTAAAAAAAAAAAAATCAACTGTATTTAAAAAAAAAACAACTCATTTTTCTGCATAAATTGATTCAGATAAATGTATTTATTTCAGAAGTTTCTTCTGACAGCTCCAGAATCAGGTCATTTCTGGGAAAAAATCTTTTCCTTCAGTTAAATAAAAAATACTTTGTCAGGCACAGACTAGAGAGATGTATTTGTCATTGATTTGTGAGGTACTGAGTAAATTTTAGGCTCAAGCTATTATTCTTTCTAGAGTAGTCTGGTCTTTATCAGTGGTATGAGACTTCCCAGATATAGGGCACACTAGTTTTGCAAGCAACTGCACTTCCTTCTACCCTGTTATTTTAGTATTTTTAAGAAAGTGTGTATATAAATATATATTTTAATATTAACATATTTCTTTGCATATTAATTAAGATCTTTCCAGTTCAAGCTTGATGTTATTTAAAGCAATTGGAAGATGGTGGTTGAAAAAGAGAGCTGCAGGACTTCCCTGGTGGTCAGGTTCTGCACTTCCAGTGTAGAAGGCATGGGTTCAATCCTTGGTCTGGGAAATAAAATCCCACATGCTAGGGGGTATGTCAAAAAAAGAAAAAAAATGAGAGAGAGAGTTGCTAGAATTATTGAGCTTATGCATGAACAAAACAAAGAAAGCACAACAATTAATCTATTTTTAGGGAATTTCCTGGCAGTCCAGTGGGTAGGATTCCATGCTTCCAATGCCGGGGACCCAGCCTCTCCCCACCAAAAAAAATTTAACCTATTTTCTTAATACTGACCAGATTTTGCATTCTGAACAACTGGGTAAAAAGTAGGACTGAAAGTAGGAAACTTTAAGATTGATTTATTGGATAAACAATTGGTAATGTAGCCCTAATCTCACCTATAAGTGTTTAATTTCTAGTCTTCAGAATATAAAATATATTCAATTAGAGCACTTATTCACAAACTCATTCAGTCAGCATAGACTGTTGAAATCCTATTATGTCCTAGCAGAAACAGTTTCAGTTGTGTGCAGCCTACAGAGTTGAACAGAGAAGAGCTCCATCATTGGAAGGGTCCTGCCCTTGCTTTAATGCTCTGCTTTTATTACCTTGAAATTCTCAAAAATTTTTGAACAAAGAATTACAAGTTTTAATTTGTCCCTGAGCCCTATACATTTTGTGCTAGATATTGGGGAGATTAAAAGCAGCATACAATTAATTAACAAAATACTATTAGTTATATGTTAAGAAAAGTACAGAGCAAATATTGTAAAGACTGATAGTGTTCAGAAGACCCATTAATATTTTGCTGTTTAGAAAAAAAGTGAAACACAAAATCTACTATCAAATTGGTGAGAGACATATACTTCTATTTTTTTCCTATTGCTTCAATCTTGTCATGATGAGAGTTGAAGTCCAATAATTCTGTGGTTCATCTCTTCAATTCTGCTGATTTTTATCTTACAATGGTTAATATACTTAAGGAAAACCTAGGACATCTCAAGCCAGAACCATATCTGTGGCTTTTTCTGTCCTTGCCTCTGCAGTTCCTATTCACATTACTTGATCTTGTGGTAAAATAAGGTTGTAATCTGGGGTTGCAGTTTTGGTAAAGTTCAAAAGATGAGTCAAAAAAAAGCGCACTATCATTAGCCCATGTCAAGTGAAGTTAAAAAATACCTTGTCCTGCAGTAGCTCAGGGGAAATTCTGAGCATATTCTACATTCAGCATTTTAAGCAGTTAGATTTTTAATAGTGTATTGGGTCTTTTCAGGTTACTAAGAGAAAAAAGAGACTCTTAGCTTGACAGAGGCTGTGATGATTCGCCACAGGAATAAACAGGAAAGGAAGAACAAGAAATCTCAGAATCCTTGCCTTTTAGTGCCCTGAAACAGCACTGAAGACACAGTATCCCATGTGGAGAATCTCATGACTCAACCTTCTCTGAAGGTTCCTCTCTAAAGCTACTTCACTGCATTTACAGTTCCAAACTATTGCTAGGACCTAGTCCAACCTAATGATATTCTTTATGTTTCAGTACCACTCTGCTTTCTTTGAGGATTTTTGAGTGTCTTACATTCGGATTCACCAGGAGAGAATGAATCTGATTAGAAAACACTCCCCAGAAAAGAAAGTCTACTTTTTCACTATCTGGTATGATCACAGCTTCTAGAAGAAATCTCACAACAGATCATCTCATAAGCTGCTGGCCATGACACAGGAAGCTGCCCTTCATTCAAATTCCAATCTATTGTTCAAGCTAGGGTCTTAGGATCAATTGGTCAAAGGTGACAATTTGTATACTTGGCTCAAAAGAAGCTTGGGAATGACAGCCCTCAGAATATCACTGATGCCTTAAAAAAAAAAAAAAAAAAAAGAATAGGTTGGCTTGATTATCCTAGGTGAGTTTGGAGAGGGCAGGAACACTTTCATATTTTGAAAGTTCTGTAGTAAAGGGCCATCTCTCTCACTACTGTTCAATTGCGCATATGTTACCAAAATCTTGGCCTTTCTGTGTACCAGTGCTGAATCAAACCCCAGAAACATAGTTTTGGGTGAAGCAGAAAAGGATAGCTTTATTACTTTGCAGGCAAAGGGGAACACACCAGGCTTCTGTCTCAAAAAAACTATGTGTCTCAACCCCAGTGAACTTGATAAGGGTTTATAGCAGTGGGTCAAAGGTGGTGTCTCTGATAAGATTAGGGTATAAGCGGGTCTTGCACTCCCCTAGTCTCTTCTCAGGTGGGCAGTCTCCTAATCTTAATGAGCTTCTCTCACCCTTTCATCTTTCATCAGGTGATTTCTTGACTGCTCCTCTCTTGATTAGCAACTGTTCAAATCTGCCCTTTGGAACTCAGGGAAAAGTCACAATGGCAGGAATCTTACTACAAGAAATGGGGGACAGCAAGGCCTCCATGCCTCTGTGGAGCCCCGCAGAGCCCCACGCATTTTCACATATATGAGTATATAGATGGGGTGCAGGAAGTGAGGAGAGACTGGAGCATATGAATTCCAGGAGAAGGAATAAGCAATGTATTATTTCAAATCTACAAACTACCATAACACTTTTCATATTTCCTCCATGTATTTAAATCTTCTGATTTGCTGACTTGAGAATCAAGCTGTTAACATGATAAGCATTCCCACGTTTGCAAAGAAAATGATTGGTAACAGAGAAGAAATCATATGGGCAAATCCTCGAAATCAACCATGAGCTGTTAATAACTACAAGGAGCAGGTTTTCAGGTCACCTGAAGGAACGTTATGATCCAACTGAGACAGTGCTGTCTGTGCCTGTGGTACTTGATAAAGGCAAATTGAATAAAGGGAGCTTTCTAAGTGGTTCTCATTACTGAAGGCTTGAATTCCAGAATGTAACTGGAATCTTCAGTTAGCTGTAGATTCTTGAGGTCAAAAGGAGTCATACATGAGATAGTTAACTCACTATAACCATTTCTTCATAGATATTCTTCCACTTCGGTACACACCACAGCTCCAGCTACTCTTTAGTACGCTTTGAACAAACACTGCCTTGGGCTTCCTAGGTGGCTCAGTGGTAAAGAATCCGCCTGCCAACGCAGAAGATGAAGGTTTTATCTCTGGGTCAGGAAGATGCCCTGAAGAAGGGAATGGCAATCCACTAAAGTGTTCTTGCCTGGGAAATCTCATGGACAGAGAAGTCTGGTAGGCTACAGTCCATGGGGTCGCAAAAAAGTCAGATGCGTCTTAGCAACTAAACAACAATCAACACTGCCTTACATGTTTAGCTTTCACTCCCCTTGATTCAGAAACCAGATGTGACCTGATGAAGGTAGGAGGAAGAAATGTCTGTCCAATATGGTGACATGTTTGGCTCCATTTCCAAACCAGCTTTTGAAGCACTTATCTGTAGCCAGGTGCATCTGCAGTGGCAATTTAGGGAGCATGATGAGAAAACTGGATTAGGGGCGAGGGCTCTTGATTTTGAAGGTCAGAAAAGCCTTAAGATAAAAGCAAGTTTCTGGATCTATGCTTTGTTGAAAACAGTAAATCCACTGAGAATCAAAGCCATTTTAAAAGGAATGGGAACCCAGAGGTTGTCTATGGGGATTATCTGAAATTTGCAGTCTTGAAAGACAGATCTACATTACACTATTCATTGTACTTGACCAAAAATAAACAGACAAAAAAAAAAAAAAAACAAACTGCAAGCCATTGAGTATGTAGATAGGAAACAAAGGATTTAAGCTAAATATTTACATTTCTATAATGACAAAGTTACTTAGCTTCTCTGAGCTTTATTTTCTTCATATAAAATGTTTCTCCATGTTTTATCATTCAAAAGTTCCTTTCAGCTCATAATTCTGTATCTCTCCACACAAAACATAGCAATGTCTAGTTTCTAGTACAGGTTTTACTTCCAAACAGGATTCACTGATGAAACTTTTAGGAGCCAACTGCAACTCCCTAATTATCTTTGTGAACTTTTGTAATTTCCGGTTGGAAATCCCAGTTACACTCTCTGGAACTAAGTCAGTAAATGCCTCATATTCTTTGAGATACTAGGAAGGGTAAGCAAAGCAAATATTGGAAATGGTCTGTACTCCACAAGGCTATCTGCTAAGACATGACCGAAACCACCGTATTTGCATAGGGACACCATTTCCTCCTCCTCCACCACCACAGTCTGTGAATCATTCCCAAGGGAATAGGCCCACTCTGTATTTAGCAATCAAATATTCTCAGTTTCAATAGGTAGAATTTTCACCAGAGAAAATACAGGAAGGTAAAGTAGTTCATTACCACAGCCTTCATAAAACCTAAAGAATGCAAATAAAGAGCATTTTTAATTCAATAGAAGAAAAAATAAAACATCACTTACATACTTCTAGGCAAAAGGTAAGGATATATTATATAAATAGGTGCATACATAATAAAATATAAAGCTCAGGCAATGTTTGGGGTTTCCCAGGTGGCACAGTGGTAAAGAATCCACCTGCCAAAGTTGGAGACACAAGAGATGCGAGTTCCATCCCTGGGTCAGGAAAATCCCCTGGAGGAGGAAATGGCAACCCACTTCAGTATTCTTGCCTAGAGAATCCCATGGACAGAGAAGCAGGCTACAGTCCATGGGGTCACAAAGAGTGGGACACAACTGAGCTCAGACACAAACAAATGAACAACAACAAAAACAGGCAATGTTTGAGTCATTCATGTTGCCAAGAACCTTTTATTTTCCCCCCTCAAAGCACATTGCCTGTAGAGAGCAGAGTTTGTTACTTTTGAACCGTCCATATCCTTAGCTGTCTCCCCTCCTCACTTCGTGTTTGTAACCTTCATTCCTGGTTCTCTCAGAGTCTGTCTTATTTCTTCCAAACAAGATCATCATCAAAGTTTAAAAGACAAGCTTCCTGGCAAAGAGTCTGAAGTTTTAACCACACAAACAGCATTTCCACCCAAACCATAATGTTATCAGTTAAACTAAAATATGGTGACAATTCTATTTAAATAAAAGTTCCTGCGTCAAATGTCAACAAATTCAGCGTCGGGTTAGAGCGATATCCTGTTGTCAGATTTTGTCTCTGTTAGGTAAACTATGACTCTTCAGCTTGTTCACGCGACAGCGGATTTCAATAGCAAGTTGACGCAGAAGAAACACTAAGAGGAAGGACATTATTTTTCATGCAGCCCGATCTTACAGGCTTTGGGGAAAACCAGGTACCATCCACTTTCTCTCCTCCTTACTCATTCCCCCACTACCCGACTCATTCCCAGTATATTAACTCCTTTGCTTCTCTCTAAAGGTTACATGAAACCCTAATCTGAGGATGTAGCATCGTGCAGGCATAGAAAGTTGGTCACCTAGCTGAGTGTAGGATCATGTTTAAGGGCAGGCAAAAGCCTGACTTCTGCACACACCCAGACACACGGAGACTTGGATGTCCTTAGTTGAAGGTTGCCTAGGTGGAACTGAATATACTTAAGAGCTATTGCTGACTCATGGCAAGAGTGGCTAATGATTGTGAATCAGAGGTTTTCTACTGGTGCTATGCTGTGCTGAGTTGCTCAGTCGTGTCAACTCTGTGATCCTGTGGACTGTAGCCCGCCAGGCTCCTCTGTCCATGGGGATTCTCCAGGCAAGAATACTGGAGTGGGTTGCCATGCCCTCCTCCAGCGGATCTTCCTACTTGAGCAGGCAATAGGCTTGGCAAGAGTCAAATTGTGGAAACCATTTGAAATATGGACTGTTTCTTACATGTATAGTCATACAAATTGTTGTTCTGCATTAGCAAGTCCTAAAGGAGAGGCAAGGGAACAACTCGGAAGAGGTACAAGAGGTACTTTTTGAGAGTTGGAGGAAATATCAAACTCGAAATTAATATATTAGTGGTTCTGTCACCTACTATAAAATTTTGTTTTGTTTTTTAATTTTTCAGCCCTGCCTCACAGCATGTGGGCTCTTAGTTCCCAGCCAGGGATCAAACCCAAGTCCCCTATACTGGAACCACAGAGCCTTAACCACCGAACTGCAGGGAAGTCCCAAAATTAAGTTTTAAGGTCTGTGTTTTAAATGTCTATTTGTATATAATAAATTGTAAGTATACACTAATAAGTTGCTTTATAGCTAGTAAAATTGACTTTATGTTTTAATAGTCTATATGTTTATTTTTTAAAGCTACTATATTCCTATGATTCAAAATTCAATAGGCAAAGAAGGTAAAAGTAAGGTTTTCCTCCCTCATTTATCCACTTAGTACTCCACCCACTCACCACCTTCTCCCACCAACAGTGTTGTCCCATTTTTGCCTGCCGTTTCCTAGGTCTTTGATGCAAATTCACTCATATATCATTTTCTTCCCTCTGTTTGACCAAATAGTGGCACCTTATATAAACTATTCTGTCCCTTGCTCTTTTCCCCTTTTAATATAGTTGAGAGATTTTTAAATAGAAGTTCATAGAGACCTTCCTCATTATTTTTTTATGGTTGCACAGCATTATATTGCAGGAAAATGCAATGTATTTAATCAATTCTCTGTTTTGAATATTTGTGTTTTTCCCCAGTCTTTGCTACTATGTTGAATCGTATGAAATGCTATAAATGCTAACCTTGTATGTGTTATCATTTGGTAGCTGTACAACTATATCTATAGGATGAACTCCTAGAAGTTTGTTAGAACAAGAAACATGTGTATTTGTAATTTTAATAGATCTCAGTAATTTATTCATCAAGCAGTCTGGTCAATTATGTCCTCTAACTTGACCTCTAAATCTGACAGGTAAATATATATATATATATATATATATATATATATATATATATATATATATATATTTCAGTATTATTTTAACTGCATTTATTTTATTGTGACTGAGTTTGAGTATCTTTTCTTATGCAGAAGAGGCATATTGATTTATTTTTGTTCATTATATGACTGTTTTTAGAGTGTCCATTTTTTGGAATAGCTTTATCAAGATATACGGTGTTTAACATTAAGATTTACCTTTTATTAGTTGAAGAAAACCTCAGGAAATGGTCACCTTCTCTGTCATAGCATGATTCTATTGTACATGTAAAAATTAAGTTGATAAATTCATAGAAGTCTACAGGATTAATTTTTCTAATCATAAATTCTGTAAAACTGAAAATATTCTTTAAAATGACTCTCTCTAATTCACTTTCTTTTACCGAATAATAATGCTTCATTTCCATTGCCCAGTATCTTTTTTTTTTTTGCTAGAAATATTGCTTACAATTGTCTACTTTCTCTCAAAAGTATCAGGAATTGTATTTTCTTTCTTTTTGAGCATTCTTTAGCCTTGAACTGTAGAATATCTAGGGGTTGCCAATGAACTTCGGGGCTTGAAACAAGGTCATTATTACACAAGTTTGATAGATAGGGGATTTGCAAAGTTATTGGGAGATCATTCTGCCATTGCTGAGCCTTTCCAATGGGCAGTGAATTTGCATGGCTACTGAAAAAAAGCATAAAAGAGTGTGGAGCTGGGAAGAATGGGCAAAGGGTAGTTGAAACAAAGAGGCCAAAGAGGAAGAGTGAAGAGAAGAATTGAGATTTTCCTCAGTAATCCATGGCATGTTCATGGCAGTTCACTTCTGAGGCTGAATCGATGTTCCTATAAATTTAAATGTGCTGAAAGTTACTGAGTGTTTAACATTACCATCCTTACCTTTACTTTACCCCCAAAAGAAATTAGTGTGCCTTGTTAAAAAACCGATTGGTACAGTTAGTTAATCTATAAGCAAATATTTTTGAGGGCTTACCATGGCAGACTTTTCTCTAGGCTATGCACAAACAGCATTGAATAAGCCCTTAGGAACTTGACATTATTGTGGCCCCAGACAGAAATTTAAAAATATGAAAACAAAAATTAAAGAATATAAAAGAAACAGAGACAAAAAAGGTAAGTCTTATAGTTATTAATTGACAATGCAAAGCATTCTATGTTTACACTTGTTTTCCTAAGGCTTATTGAACTAATTTTCAAACAACTTTTCTGTGTATCCCAAATGAGTTCATTAGTCGTGATGTTAGTAAAATAACTCACTTGGAAACAGCCTACAAAGTACAATCTACTAAATTTCGGATCCTTTGTGGTTTATTAACAACTTGCCAGAATTCTTACCTAACATATATCTCTAAGAGTATAATAAAAAATATGCATGAAAGCATTTGATAAGCATCCTTTTTTGGTCAAGAAATACATTAAGTGATCTAGTGAAACATGTTTTTGTCATCTTGAACAATGGTCCAAACTAGACTAATGGGGAAAAGAAATAGGGAGGTAGAAACTTCAATACAAATATAAAATTTAAATAATTATGAGATGGGAGTGGAAATGGGGGAAAGGCTTAGAGAAAACTTTCAAGGGCATGAATTTGGCAATGCTTTAATTGTAAAATGTGATTAATGAATATGACAGAATTTGGAGAACTTAAAAGTACAAATTGTTTACAGTCCTGGTCCAGGCATAACTGCTGGCTAAATCTGTAACTGTTGCAGATTTCTCCACTGTTTTCTTACTTAATCTTCAGCCAAGTATCCATTTCCTTTTGCTCTTAAAACCAGATTAATGACGTTTTAATTTTTACATTATCTCTTTTCTCTCCTACCTACAGTTTTATAAGCAAGTTTATCTAGCCAACAAATTAAAATGGAAAACAGTCCAGGGAAAATAGCAATAAATCAGAGAAGAAGCTTTGCAATGTGACTTCAGATGCCCACAGCATTCTCAGTATTGAAACACTTGTTCACCAATCTGTTTATCTCTTTATCCTCCTCCTTGTAGAATGTAAATTCCATAAGAGTAGTGTCCTCTCCTATCTTGTTCCATACCTTATCCCAGAAAACATTTCAGATGGCTGAGCATAAATATTTGCTCAACCAACAAAGCCAAAAATGCACTTTAATTCCAGTTTAAATTCCTTCTTTGCTACAGCTTAAAATGATTTTCTCTTGTTTAACCTCCATATGAAAAAGCAGCAGTTTATCATAATAAAAGAAATAATTTCCTAATATTTTGATAATGGTCTTAAAACCCACTTTGAAGAAATGGGTTAGTGTATGTTTGATTTTAGTTTAATGTTACTCATCCTAGAGATCCTTGATGACCAAATCCTTTTTGAAGATATTATAGGTCATAATGGACAGGGGTCCTTATTTATTGTCTTATACTTTTTCTTTGTTTCCACCTACCACACGTTTGGAGAAGGCAATGGCACCCCACTCCAGTACTCTTGCCTGGAAAATTCCATGGATGGAGGAGCCTAGTAGGTTACAATCCATGGGATCGCTAAGAGTCGGACACGACAGAGTGACTTCACTTTCACTTTTCCCTTTCATGCACTGGAGAAGGAAATGGCAACCCACTCCAGTATTCTTGCCTGGAGAATCCCAGGGACGGCAGAGCCTGGTAGGCTGCTGTCTATGGGGTCGCAGAGTTGGACACAACTGAAGCGACTTAGCAGCAACCACGTTTTTTCTTTTTAACTGATTTTTAATTTGAGGATAATAATTTTACAGTGTTGTGTTGCTTTCTGCCATACAACAACTTATATCAGCCATGAGTATACATTTATCACCTCCCTCTTTCAGCCTCCCTCCCACCCTCTACCATGTGTTTTGAAAGGATTTCAGACAGTTTTGCGGGTCTACTGGTATGTTTGTTCTTATTAAAGTTATTACATTCTCAAATTACATAACTGTTGCTAGGCGCAAGAAAGGTGCTCAGTGCATCAGTGATATTGTTTACTCAGAAAAATTTCTGATCTGGTTAGTAAGATACATAGAGAATAGTAAAACAACTTCTAGAGTTTAATTTTTCTTCTCTGGTACTTGGATTGACTTTATACTTTCCAAACTCTCTCACATACAAGTTGTTCATCAGTCATTAACTGTCTAGGGGGTCCTGTGTTACCTGTTGCTTAATCCTAGCTAACTAACATCAGGCACTGGAGGGAATAAACTCATCCTTTGAAAATGTCGCATTGTTTCTAAAGTTCTACAAGAAGGATTACATTTTGTGAAGCACAGAATGTCCAACCAGGGAGTGACTTGGTCATTTTGAGCTCATCAAGTATCTTGTATCAGCAATTTGAGGTTACAATGTTTGTAAAAACAAAAACAGACCTTAACTTTGGGAGCTTTCATGAATCCCCCATTGTCAGTATTTCAATGTTGCCTGGCCTCTGTTACGCTCAACAATTTACAAAAAATATCATATTTATAAGGTTGCTACATTGGAAATCAACATGACTTTAGCTACATAGACAGGTCTTTGGTGAAAATCTGCAAAAATGATTGTGCTGTAGAACATTACAGAAAGTAATAGTTCTAAACCAGAACACTCATGTGGCGGTCATAAAAAAGGAACTAGAGACTTTTGCTATACAGAGCCTGTATTTTAAAGATGTCTACAGCCAGGGTATCAAAACAAACCATTTGTGTTATGTCTCCTGTGTCTATTCAAAATGAGAAGGTCAAGGAAATTTGCCAGGTATTTTAAATAAACACTCCTGGTTAATGTCCTATACTAGAACAAGCAAAAGCTCAAGAGACTCTATTTCTGGTAAGTAGAAAATGCTTTTTATATTCAAAGAGGTAAATTCTCGTACATAAATTATAAATTTTCTCATTAAAATACTTGAGTTTAAAAAAAAAACCCTCAAAAAAGTACAATATATGAGTGGCCATTTAAGATACAAAAAGAAATTTTGTGTGTGTGCTAAGACACTATAAGTCATGCAGTGCTCCAAAAGTAAAACAAAATATCAAGCCACAGTGCACCGTGGCCCATGAATGTGAACAAGAGGACATCTCTGATAAAGATATCATGTTTTTACTGAACTCCCAGCACCAACAGACCAAATGACATATGAATATTATTTCATTTAAACATTGCAACCGTGCCCTAACACCACTCCCTCTTTTATAGATCAAGAAACTAAGACTTAAGAAAGGTCACTCACGCAACTAGTAAGAGGTGGTATGTAAGATTTGAGCCTACTGCCATGTGATTCCAAAGAATGCTCTTACCCTCTCTGCGACCTGCCCCTTCCTGAAGTGGTATGAGGTTTATCACTGGGCTACATTTTGTACATGTCTTTCTTAATACATTTTGGGACACTAAATTGTTCCTCATTATTTACCTCTTGATCTCTTCTAGAACTTGGATTCCCTAAGGGCAGTTCTGCCTCTATATACATCCACGGTCCCAGTACCACTCACAGCCTTGTCCCTCTTGAAGCAGGTATTCAGTGACAGCTGAAATGAACTGAAAGGATCTATTGATCTCAGATCTTATGCGAGTTTGCTAAATCCAAAAGCAGACCTAGTTAATAGTTGGCTAAGTAACTTTATGTAACTTCCACATTATAGTCTTTAAAATTAAGCAAAATAATTAGCTGCTCAAGAAGAGCAGAATAATGAAAAATGAGCAAGTGACACACAGAAACACACACAAACACGTGCACATGCAAACATGCACACCTATCCTGAGAGAAATCTTTTCCTTTGATAACAACGGAATGGTTTTAGTTGGGTGCTAATTTCATAGAATTATTTTCCCTAAAAGTACAATTTAAGGCTCTTTGGGGAATAATATATGTTGATAGATAGGCAGCTATGTAACCAAGTGTGCAAAATTTACTCATTCCTAGTAAGCTGGGCTTCCCAGTCACAGCTCAGTCAGTAAATCATCTGCCTGCAATGCAGGAGACCCAGGTTCAATTCCTAGGTCAGGAGGATCCCCTGGAGAAGCAAATGGCAACCCACTCCAGTATTCTTGCCTGGAGAATCACATGGACAGAGGAGCCTGGTGGGCTACTATCCATGGGGTCACAAGAGTCAGACATGACTTAGCAACTAAACCACCACCACCACCACTACCACCACCCAAGTACAGATGATGAGACAAAGTGAAAGTGAAAGTCATTCACTCATGTCTGACACTTTGCAATCCCATTGACTGTACAGTCCATGGAATTCTCTAGGCCAGAATACTGGAGTGGATAGCCTTTCCTTCTCCAGGGGATCTTCCCTACCCAGGGATTGAACCCAGGTCTCCCACTTTGCAGGCAGATTTTTTATCAGCTGAGCCACCAGGGAAACCCAAGAATACTGGAGTGGGTAGCCTATCCCTTCTCCAGCAGATCTGCCCAACAAAGGAATCGAACAGGGGTCGCCTGCATTGGCAGATTCTTTACCAGCTGAGTTACCAGGGAAGCCCCATGATGAGATAAACTGGCTACTAATCAGAGATGAACTTTGCCACTCCTGATTGTTTAAGCCAGAGGCCTCTTTTGAAGCAGTAATTCTCCTTCCACAGGAGAATATCTCCTAAAATTTAAATCAGAGTTTAATAAATGTGGCCCTTGTCATTACTTGGCTTGCTTGTTAAATAGGTTGATTCTTGGGCTTCTCCTCAGACTTGGTGAATCAGAATTTTTGAAGATCATGCTCTAAAATCTGCATACTTGACAAACTCCCTCACTGATTCTGATGCCCTAGAAAATTTGAGAACCACCGTGGTCCAACTGATCAAATCTTCTCCTCCAGCCAGTGATTCCTCTGTTCTTTGGGATCTACATTCTTAAATCTGCTGCAGAGGATCTGAATACTAACAACCTAAATATAGTCTCAAATTACAGCTTAAGGCAAAGGCTTTCAAATTGCTTCAGGCTACTGTTGTTTCCTTTGCAATGTTTGAATCTTTGGAGTAAGTTCCTTCCATCCCCAGATACTTGAGTGAAATTCTTACAGAATAACTTTCCACTAACACTGTCTCTGGAACTTGCAAGAATCCCTACCAACTTCTGCCTTCTCAGGTCCCTTGCTGTTCTTTAGTCACTAAGTTGTGTCTGACTCTTTGCAACCCCATGGACTGCAGCAGGCCAGGCTTCCCTGTCCTTCACTATCTCCCAGAGCTTGCTCAAACTCATGTCCATTGAGTCAGTGATACCCTCCAACCATCTCATCCTCTGTCACCCCCTTCTCCTCCTGCCCTCAATCTTTCCCAGCATCAGGGTCTTTTCCAAAGAGTTGGCCCTTCATTCACATCAGGCGATCAAAGTGTTGGAGCTTCAATTCAGCATCAGTCCTTCCAATGAATATTCAGTACTGATTTCCTTTAGGATTGACTGGTTTTATCTTCTTGCTGTCCAAAGCACTCTCAAGAGTCTTCTCCAGCACCACAGTTGGAAAGGATCAATTCTTCGGTGCTAGTCCCCTTTCAGCCAGTT
Source organism: Okapia johnstoni (assembly GCA_024291935.2). NCBI lineage: Eukaryota > Metazoa > Chordata > Mammalia > Artiodactyla > Giraffidae > Okapia > Okapia johnstoni. The sequence continues at coordinate 67,036,403 of CM044317.1, read as the reverse complement.
CTAGCCTCAGCTAGCTAGAGCTGAAGCTGCTGAATGCTACCACTCTGCTCTTCCCTGTCAGCAAAGCATCCTGACACGAGATATCATTTCTTGCCCACTAACCTCATTGCAAATGTCCATTCATTGGTGTCTCATTCATAGATCTTTCTGGCTACCTTCCTGCCTTCATTGACATGTTTTTCCCTGATGACATCTCTCCCTCCACGGGAGCAGAGGCGGCTCCTCCCACCACATTCTGCTTCCTAGGTAATCTACAGATAATATTGACCTTCCCTTCACTTCTCTATCCTTTGAGGTTCACGTTATTTGGCTCATGAATGAATCCCTCTTGAGATGCCTCTTGCCAATAAGTGGCTTCATTCATATGTATCATTCTTTTATCCATCCATTCAATAAAATGTATTGAATGTTTAATATGCACCAAGCTCAGGGGGTACAAGATGAATGATAGACTAGTAAGGAAGATGGATTGTAGTAAACGATCAAATTATATGGCAACATTATTATAGTCATATATAATACATTGAAGGAGTAATTATACCCATGCAAACAACTAGCACCTTAGAATTCAAAATCTTGCCTCCAGTGCAGATGTCTCTTCTGCCTTTCTGCTACAATTGTCAATTCAAGAAACAGTTAAAACCAAAGCTGTCGGGACTCCCCTGGTGGTCCAGTGGCTAAGACTCTGAGCTCCCGAAGCAGGGGTGTAGATTCGATCCCTGGTCAGGGAACTAGATCCCACATGTAGGAACTAAAGATCCGGTGTGATGAAACTAAGACCTGGCACAGCCAAATAAATAAATATTTTTTAAAAGAAAACCAAAACTATCGATATTTTCCCTTTCCTTCTCCTTTTGTATACCTCATCATCACCATACATGCAGATCCCTAAATTAGAAACCATAGTACAAGGGCAGAAAACTCAAATGGTTACAGAGGAGTTTCCCTGATGGCTCAGTGGTAAAGAATCCACCTGGCAACGCAGGAGACACCGGTTTGATCCCTGGTCCAGGAAGATCCCTTGTGCGGCAGGATATCTAAGCCTGTGCTCCACCACTATTGAGCCTGTGCCCTAGAGCCTCACCCCGCAACTACTGAAGCATGCGTGCCCTAGAGCGCGGGCTCAGCAGCAAGAGAAGCCACACAATAAGAAGCTCGCCCACCACAACTGGAGAGTAGCCCCCGCTCGCCACACCTAGACAAAAGCCCATGCAGCAGTGAAGACTCGGCACAGCCAATAAATAAATAAAAACAATTATTAAAAAAATAAATGATAAAAGAGGAGAAATAGAATCGCTAAGTTAGTAAAGCAGGACAGTGGTAAACAACTGGGAAAGGTGGAAACTGTGGCAAACTGAAAACCACAGCCTCATTTGCAGAAGACAATCATTGACCCATTGCTAGCAATTACTGCAGCTCAGGAATATATGTCCAGTGATGCTACATCTTCCTATTTTTAACAAGAACCTAGGAATACGTATTTTTGTGAGCAATTTCCTAATTTGTCTAACATTATGCAGCCAGTTAAGGATCAGCCGTGTAAGCAAAAAGCATTGGGTAAAAAGTTGCAAATGCGCAGTCTAGACATAGCATGTTAAAGCACCACCCGACAGAGAACTTGTTACAAAAGGGAGAGGATGTCTTCACAACCGGGAAGTTAAATGCAGGCCATTTGGAGCAAGTGCTCAAACTTCACAACACCAATAACAATAACACAAACTGACTTATGTGACCCTGCTACAATTCAGTGGGAAGTCCATACACTACAGCTGCCAAAAGTTTTAACCTGAATCTAATCACGAGCAAACAATCAGGCAAATCAAAATTAAGGGACATTCTCCAAAACAACTGACCTGAACTCATCTTACATGCCGCAAAATGTCACAAAAGACAACAGTGGGGCCCTGCTTTACAGGACGGCTTCCCCAGTGGCTCAGCTGGTAAAGAATCCACCTGCGATGCAGGAGACACAGGAAACAAGGGTTCAATCCCCAGGTGGGGAATATCCCCTGGAGGAGGAAATGGCAACCCACTCCAGTATTCTTGCCTGGAGAATCCCATGGACAGAGGAGCATGGCTGGCTACAGTCCAAAGGGACACAAAGAGTCGGACATGACTGAGCACTAGCATAGAGACTAAAGAGACATGACAACTAAATGCAATATGTGATTATTAAATGGATCTTGGATTTACAATACATATGCACATACACAGTATAGTTGGGGCAATTAGGAAATGTGAATAATTATTGGGAAATGGATGGTAGAGAAGCTAATAATATTGTATCATGTTAAACTTCTTGAGTTTGATAATGATATGGAGCTTTTTCTAGGAGAATATCCTTTTTCTTAGGATATATATGCTTGAGTATTTAGGATTGAAGTGACTTAATGTTTGAAACTTGCTTTCAGTTGACTCAGAAAAAGAAAAGGGGGTGGGCAGGCTGAGGTGAAAGAGAGAAAGGAAAAAAGTGAAAAATAAAAGTAGCAAAACTAACTGATGAATATAGTAATATGGTGCATGCATGTGAAAGCAAAGTGAAAGTGTTAGTCACTCAGTCGTGTCCAACTCTGTGTTACCCCATGGACTGTAGTCCGCCAGGCTCCTCTGTCCCTGGGATTCTCCAGGCAAGAATACTGCAGTGGGGTGCCATGCCCTTCTCTAGGGCATCTTCCTGACCCAGGGATCACACCTGCGGCTCTTAGGTCTCCTGCAATGGCAGGCAGGTTCTTTAGCACTAACGCCCCCCGAGAAGCCCTCAAAACTCTTACCAGTCCTCAAACACACCGCACAAGTTTATTCTCTTGCTAGGACTTTCCTTCACTTACAGGTCTAGTCCTATCCAGCATTCAAAACCCCAGTCCAGAGGGCTTCCCTGGTGACCTAAAGTGGTTAGGATTCGGGCTTTCACTGCCGTGACCCTGGTCAGGGAACTGAGATTCCACAAGCTGCACAGCGCAGCCAAACAAACAAAAACAAACAAACAAAAAGAAACTCCAGTCAAAAATCAACTTCGATGAATATCACATCTCTCCTCTGAAAAAGCGAAGAGGTTCTTCCTGTGTTCCCTTCCATGGGTCCACTGTACTCTGATCTTCTAGTGTATCTGCGTCTGCATCGCCTCCTTCCAATTGTACCTCATATGTTCCTTGAAAGCAGGAAGCTGTCCACACTGTGGACACTGCACACAGGTACAGGATTATTCTAACAAATGATTCTTTAGTTATCATAGTCAATATGCCGCTACAAACTAGAAGGATGCATCTTGCTCGGGAAACTTAAGCATTTGATGCGTTGATGGTCTTTAAAATTGCTTTATTCAATCTGTTGCTATTTTAGCGCTTTCTTTGGAAAAGCTATTCTACTCAGGAGAGGTCTGAGGTGGGTACCTGTAAGAGGTAACTAAGCATCAGAAGGTAATCAAAAACAAACTGACAAAGCGTTGGGGGGGGATTACTTGCTTCAAAAGCAAAATTTAAGTTTCTGGGCCTATCTTCAATGAGGAGAAAATAAATCCCACAGCCAAGGCCTTCAAAGCCTGACAGAAGAGTTTTGCTGCTGTGAGGTGTTAAAGGCTTAACGTCTCCTTTTCCAAACGTCTGGGCTCTCAAGACCTTTTTCTCTTTCTTGGGAAATTCTAAACATATTACCGTGGCCTTTTCAGTGTGGGGGTCTGTTTCCTGTAACTCCATGTCTCCTTTCAATTAAGATCAAATGGAATTTAACATTTAAGCGGAGCCACGACTCTTTCTCAAGCTAATGTTAATTATAACTTTGGTGGATGCGTTGCAGCTTGTTCTCAGCCTATCTGATTTTATGAACAGACAGGGGCAAAGCTTCAAGGAGACTGAGCATTCTGCCTCTATTATTATCGTGTTTGCTTGAAATAATATATGGGAATTTTTTCTTCCCAGAAAATCTTCATATAATTATTTCTTATATTGAAAACACTAATCTTCCCTAGAAGCTAACAATAAAATTGTCTCTCTATTTGCTTTTGCTATATCTTCTAGGGAATTTTTTAAAACTTGGATGTTTTGTTCTGACATACTTAAGGTGATATTTGCTACCTTAAAAATGTGAGCTCAATGTTGTCAAATCTTCCTATTAAAAGAAAAGATAACAGTATATTTACTAAATAAAACCAGCCTACATTTAGAGTTGCCAGGTGTAGCAAACAAAAATATAGGTCTTCCCTTTAAATACGAACTTGTTTCTCTGTTTATCTGTATTTTACGAACCTAATGGTAAGCCACTTGCATCTTTGCAAACTCTTGTTTAAGGAATTTTTCAAAATTAATTTTGAACAACTTACTGTTGTGTAAAAGGATAATAGCCATCTCTGAACCAAAAAGTCTTGAAAATAATATGTGACATCTAAGTGAAGGCCACTGACATTTAGCGGTGGCTGTATATCATAATCATCAACATACCTACTATTTCCTTAAACAAGAGTTTGCAAAGATGAGGGTGACTTACCACTAGGTTTGTCAGATAAAATATTGGTAAACAGATAAGCAAATGCAAATTTACTGGGAAGTCCTGTATTTTTATTTGCTAGATCTGGCAACTCTAAATGCAAGCTGATTTTATTTAGTAAATATGCTATTATCTTTTTTTTTTAATAGTAGGATTTGACATCATTGGACTCAAAATTTTGCTTTATATCAGCTGGAGCTGAGTATGCATTGTCCATTCCATAGATGATCCTTCGCTATCTAGCCCAATACAGACATCACCTGGCCCCCTTCTGATTCCTGGATCCTGCAGGCATGCGTTCTTGACCCTGGTCTGATCCACTCTCTATGTTTACAAACTATATAGTTTCATACACCTACCAGCTCCCTAGACCACATATTAAAAAGCTGAGTTATCACTTTGCTGACAAAGGTCCACATAGTGAAAGCTATAGTTTTTCCAGTAGTACAGATGTGAAAGTTGGACCATAAAGAAGGCTGAGCACTAAAAAACTGATGCTTTCTAACTGTGGTGCTGGAGAAGACTCTTGAGAGTCCCTTGGACAGCAAGGAAATCAAACCAGTCAATCCTAAAGGAAATCAACCCTGAATATTCATTGGAAGGACTGACGCTGAAGCTGAGACTCCAGTACTTTGGCCACCTGATGTGAAGAGCCAACTCATTTGAAAAGACCCTGATGCTGGGAAAGATTGAGGGCAGGAGGAGAAGGGGTGACAGAGGATGAGATGGTTGGACGGCATCACCGACTCAGAGGACATGAGTTTGGGCAAACTTCAAGAGATAGTGAAGGACAGGCCTGCTGCAGTCATTGGGGTCTCAAATAGTCCTACACAACTGAGTGACTGAACAATAGCAACAACCAGTTCCACCATGGCTGTGCCCAAATTCCAATTAAGAAGCAGATAGTTTTACTAGGATGGTTCATATTTGTACTGACTCTGCATGGTTATATCCCACCATATATATGCCTCAAATATGCAAGTTATTTCTCTGGTAATCTACATTTCTTGCTTTCTTTTCCAGTCCACTGGTCAGTTCAGCCTCAGTCCTAAGCATTTTAGGTGAGATACAATGCCAAAGTGAATTGTAAGTGAGAATAGTGAGTGTTTTAGTCCTTGCTCAATACTTAAAGTAATCATGTGACTTTAAAAGTTTAATCTTTCAACATTTCAAATTTCCTACCCAAAAAAAATATAGAGTTTGGACAAAATGACTATTGCTTTAAGCATATACTACTGTTAATAATTGATGACTCTATGAAGTCAATTTAGAGTTAAGGCTTTCCGAAATTCTAGAATCAGAACATCAACTCCTGAGGCAAACAGTTAAGCAACTTTCCGGTATTACTGTAAAGTTTTATAACATTGGAAAACATTTATCTGTTGTCAGACTTGCATAGCATCACTGCAGATTGCTAGGAGACAGTAAATGTTTTTATAAGCATAAAGCCTTCACTTTTTCCTACTGCTATCTACTGCAAAAAATGTTCACATAGCTACTGGTCCAAATATAATCCCTCTCAGAGGAACAGATATACCATTTAAAGATTTAAGTTGAAGAAAAGAAAAAAACTGCTTATTATCACTTAATCCACTTAGCAGCTCACTGAAAGGTGGGATGGGGCAGTATAAACCAGTGTCAAATTTCAATAATGTCCTTGAAGAGCTATTCCTAGCAGAGCTTTGTTGATGTAGATCTACTGGGCTTTAAAAAGCAAGGAAGTGCAACTGTCTTCCAAATTGTAGAGACAAGACCACACCTGAATACACCCACTCTCTCTGAAAGAATTAACATCTACCTCATCATAAAAGCCTCTATTTATGCAAACTAACCAGATTGCCTCAACCTTAAATAAGCACAATTAACACTTTCTCAATAGTTGCCCTTACCTCCCCAACAGCTTTTTTCCAGGTTCCTGTAATCACAGAGCATTGCCTCTCAAAAAGGCCAACATGACTCCTACCCTTATTCCCACAATTAACTTCCAAATTTAAATTATTCTGTAGTAAAAACTGAAGAATGAGCCAGACAAATAGTATCCTAGAGAGTGAACCGGTTAGCCAGGAAAATTCTTCTAAAATGTACGAAATTGTTATCCTTAAAAATTACAATAATTCGTTGTTATACTTAGTAATTACATAGAATGAAAAAGAATCAAAGCAATCAAAGTGAAATGAAAGAGTACAATAGCAAGAGTGATTGAAAATTTGAGAAAAAAAAAGAAATTCAAGATTTTCCAATGGCTCTACTTATTCCGCTTATTATTTAGTTTAAAAAATGCAGCAGAAAACAAAATATCTTAGTTATCTGGTTCTTCAAATAGAGTATATGTGCAACATTAAGTATTACCCGTATCTCTACAAAGCTGCATGGATAAAATTTTAGTTATGATGTTATTTTAAAACAAATAAAAAAAGATGTTAATGCAGGTATGCTCATGGTTAGTGTATCAACATCAGTAAAAGTTAACAATACTTTACCTTATATTTTTGTATCTAGTGGTAGACCCAGAGATGCCTTACAAAGATAGCAAAAGTACTAATTAATAAAGGTTAGGAAAAAAATGTTGGAACTGGTTAGAGCAACCCAAGTAAGAAGATAATTTAACACAAATGCTAGAAGTTCTATATACCTTATAATAATGCCATACAGCCTCTAGCATAAAAATGGTAGGATTTTTTTTAAAAAGCCTTTGTATGATGCTTAGCAAAGAACTTTTTTTTGACCTTTATTCTCTTTTGAAAAAGAAAAGAATAAAAATTGTGGTTGTTCTGAAATTAAATATGTTTAAATACAAGTTGTTTAATAAAATATTAAATATATGTTGTTCTTCAGTCACTCAGTTGTGTCTGACTCTTTGCGACCACACGGACCTCATAGATATAGATATAAATATATAATTGAAATTAAATATCTATACACACACAAACACAGAACACTCTTAGAACAGTACATGACATAGAGCAAAAAATTTAAAAATACTACCAGTAACTATTACAATTTTGGTTTCTGGGAGGTCATGGCAGGAAGAAAAAGGCAGATGAGAAAATTCTATTTCAATAAAAATCTCTTTTATGAAAGCACACAAAATGTTCTATGCTTTATGGAAATAATATTGTCTTTTGGACCACCTCAATGGCAAATGAGGATTCTGGCCTTTTTTAAGTTTGATGGAGAAAATGAGATGAGGCAGTAAAAGAGTACAAAGGTGAGTGCACAAACACAATGATAAATATAAAACGGTCAAATTTTCAGTTTTTCAGTGAGGTTTTATAGGCTTTGGGCTCCCCTGGTGGCTTAGAAGGTAAAGAATCAGCCTGCAATTCGGGAGACCCTGGTTCGATCCCTGGGTTGGGAAGATCCCCTGGAGAAGGGAATGGCAACCCACTCCAGCATTCTCTAGAATTCCATGGACAGAGGAGACTGATAGGCTACAGTCCATGGGATTCCAAAGAGTCTGACCCAACGGAGTAACTAAAACACTAATGGCTTTGCCACTAGGCAAATCTTCAGAGGATGTGCCACATACACCCATACTATTCTTTGTTAAATGTAAGAGTAGAAAACAATTTAAATATAGACATATTTAGTTGTGTGGCTCATTCTTATGTAACTGCCTACTTTTTAACACCATTCAAGTTGTATAATTACAGATTTCAGATATGACTGGGAAGTAAAATATATAACTTTGTCAGCTTTTCTTTATGACATGCATGTGAGAAAATGAAGGATTTTATACCTGTGTGAAAATATTTACCACTGGATAACACCTTGCTTTGTAAATAGCGTGCAAAGCACTGAAAATTCAAATATACAAGTACTTATCCTGAATTAAATTTTTTAATTTATGGAGAACTAATGTGTCTTTTTAGTTTCATTGAGATAGACAAGGCTGTGGTCCCTGTGATCAGATTAGCTAGTATTCTGTAATTTTAGTTTCAGCGTGTCTGCCCTCTGATGCCCTCTCGCAACACTTACCCTCTTACTTGGGTTTCTCTTACCTTGGGCAATTCCTCTCGCCGCCGCCGCCGGCCCCCAGCCCCCGGCCCGGCCTAGCCCCTGTCGGCCGCCGCCCCCCGGGCCCCGGCCCGGCCCCTCCTAGCCCCTGTCGGCCGCCGCCCCCGGCCCCCGGGCCCACGCCCAGCCTAGCCCCTGTGGGCCGCAGCCCCCGGCCCCCGGCCCGGCCCAGCCCCTCTCGGCTGCCGCCCCCGGCTCCCGGCCCCCGGCCCGCCTAGCACCTCTCGGCCACGCTTCTGCGCCGAGCCGTCGCAGCCGCCTCGCTTCTGCGCCGAGCCGTCGCAGCCGTCGCACAATTGCACTCATCTCACATGCTAGTAAAGTAATGCTCAAAATTCTCCAAGCCAGGCTTCAGCAATACGTGCACCGTGAACTTCCAGATGTTCAAGCTGGTTTTAGAAAAGGCAGAGGAACCAGAGATCAAATTGCCAACATCCGCTGGATCATCGAAAAAGCAAGAGAGTTCCAGAAAAACATCTATTTCTGCTTTATTGACTATGCCAGAGCCTTTGACTGTGTGCATCACAATAAACTGTGGAAAATTCTAAAAGAGATGGAAATACCAGACCATCTGACCTGTCTCTTGAGAAACCTGTATGCAGGTCAGGAAGCAACAGTTAGAACTGGACATGGAACAACAGACTGGTTCCAAATAGGAAAAGGAGTACGTCAAGGCTGTATATTGTCACCCTGCTTATTTAACTTATATGCAGAGTACATCATGAGAAACACTGGGCTGGAAGAAACACAAGCTGGAATCAAGATTGCCGGGAGAAATATCAATAACCTCAGATATGCGGATGACACCACCCTTATGGCAGAAAGTGAAGAAGAACTAAAGAGCCTCTTGATAAAGGTGAAAGAGGAGAGTGAAAAAGTTGGCTTAAAGCTCAACGTTCAGAAAACTAAGATCATGGCACCTGGTCCCATCACTTCATGGGAAATAGATGGGGAAACAGTGGAAACAGTTTCAGACTTTATTTTTTGGCTCCAGAATCACTGCAGATGGTGATTGCAGCCATGAAATTAAAAGACGCTTACTCCTTGGAAGGAAGGTTATGGCCAACCTAGATAGCATATTTAAAAGCAGAGACATTACTTTGCCAACAAAAGTCCTTCTAGTCAAGGCTATGGTTTTTCCAGTGGTCATGTATGGATGTGAGAGTTGGATGGTGAAGAAAGCTGAGCACCGAAGAATTGATGCTTTTGAACTGTGGTGTTGGAGAAGACTCTTGAGAGTCCCTTGGACTGCAAGGAGATCCAATCAATCCATCCTAAAAGAGATCAATCCTGGGTGTTCATTGGAAGGTCTGATGTTGAAGCTGAAACTCCAATACTTTGGCCACCTCATGCGAAGAGTTGACTCATTGGAAAAGACCCTAATGCTGGGTAGGATTGGGGGCGGGAGGAGAAGGGGACAACAGAGGATGAAATGGTTGGATGGCATCACCGACTCGATGGACATGGGTTTGGGTAGACTCCGGGAGTTGGTGATGGACAGAGAGGCCTGGCGTGCTGCAATTCATGGGGTCGCAAAGAGTCGGATACGACTGAGCAACTGAACTGAACTGAATGTGTCTTTTTAAAAATTTATTTATTTATTTCATTTTTTATTTTTTGACTGCACTGGGTCTTCGTTGCTATGTGTGGGCTTTTCTCTAGTTGTGGCAAGCAGGGGCTACTCTCAAGTCATGATGCACAAGCTTTTCATTGCAGTGGCTTCTCTTGTTGTAAAGCACGAGCTCTAGGCACGCGAGCTCAGTAGCTGTGGCACATGGGTTTAGTTGCCCCACACCATGTGGCATTGTCTTGCACCAGGGATTGAACCTGTGTCTCCTGATTTTCCAGGTGAATTCTATAGCACTGGACCACCAGGGAAGTCCTAACTTGTCTTTATGTATCAAAGAACAGTATAGAAATTGCATCTTCAGCAACTGTAATGACATTTTTCATGTTGAATATTGGAGATAACTCAGAAGAAAATCAAAAAAAGAAAAGAGTAGAGAAAGAAAGTAAAGAATGTAAAACTATAGTTTACGAGGAGAGGAAAAAATAAAAAACAGGAATCCAAGCTGACAAGTATATTGAGACTTGGGAATAATATAAAAGAGAAAACAATTATGTTTTTGATATTGATGCTTATTGGACATTGATGTGTTTAAAAAGAAAAATTAAAATCTAAGTTTACTAACTTTGGAAAATAAATAATGAGAAATACAAGATGAAATGTCCAGAAAAGTCAAGAGATTAGAATCAGACCAAAGGATGTGTTCTGAAATAACATATTTAGGCTGCACTCTCTCTCAGTAATTCATGTTGAATAGTGGAATGAAATGAGATCATCTTGGTAATTAACAATGGTGGGGCAAGAAGAATAGGCATAGTTCCGATATGAGTAACAAATGTGAAGTGTGTGAATATAGTTACCAGTCTGTGATATAATAAGAAAATTATAACGTTCAAAACTAATAAAAGTTTCTCTTAAAAGTTCCTCCTCCTGAACATCTCCTGAAGAAGAAGGAAATGGCAACCCACTCTAGTATTCTTGCCTGGAAAATCCCATGGAAAGGGCAACCTGGTAGGCTACAGTCTATTGGGTGGCAAAGAGTCGGACACGAGTGAGCAACTTCACTTTCTTTCTTAAAAGTACTGTTAAAGGTAGAAGTGGCAAAGGGGGAAGTCAATTAAGCAACATTTAATAATATATATTTGTTTATAGAGTTTCAACAGCAAAACACTGGTTAAAGATTGATCAGTTACACAAATGTATAAGGATTTCAGAAGTACAGTAGTCTTCCCCCCACTTATCCACCAGGAATATATTCCAAGACCCCCAGTGGTTGCCTGAAACTGAGAAGAGTACCGAATCTTATATATACCACTTTTTTCCTATACATACGTATCTATGATAAAGTTTAATTTATAAATTAAGCACAGCAAGAGATTAACAAAAATAAGTCATACTAAAATAGAATAATTATAACAACATACTATAATCAAAGTTACATGAAAATGGCCTTTCTAAAAATCTTATTGTACAGTACTTACAATTCTTCTTGTGATGATATGAGGGAATAAAATGTCTACCTGATGAGGTGAGATGAAGGATGATGGCATTGTGACTTAGCACTGGACATATTGACCTTCTGACAATATGTCAGGAGGATCATTAACTTCAGGTGACCCCGGATCATTGAGATCAATGATGTAAATAGTTGAGTGTTGGGAGCAGATGATATGATGCCTGGGGATCCTGGGAAACACAGAGCAGGAGGGCAAGAGATTTCATCATACTACTCAGAATAATTTAAAATCTATGAACTGTTTACTTCTGTAATTTTCTATTTAATATTTTTGGACCACAGCTGACCTACGGTCCTAATCTGAAACCCAAGGAGGTAAAACAGCAAGGAAGGAGGGACTACTACAAGGAAGGAGTAAAACTACAAGGAAGGAGTAAAATTTGTATCCATGCAAGCAGGTTGTATTACTTTCACTGTTGTTGGTTAGTCGTTAAGCTGTGTCCGACTCTCTGTGATCCCATGGGCTGCAGCACTCCAGACTTCCTTGTAGTTCACTGTTTCCCGGCATTGGCTCAGACTCATGTTCATTGAATCGATGATGCCATCCAACCATCTCATCCTCTGTCACCCTGTTTTTCTGCTTTCAATTTTTCCCAGCATCAGGATCTCTTCCAATGAGTCAGCTCCTTGCATCAGGTTCATTTTTCTCATATGAAATGACTATGAACTTCGCCTTTGGCTCTTTTGTGCTCTTAGCACTTTTAAGAGATTTTTTTATAATAAAAAGTTTAACCACTTGTCTTTTTATGTCTTATCCAAGAGAAACCATTCATATCACGGTAATGCAAGTCTATGCCCCGACCAGTGATGCTGAAGAAGCTGAAGTTGAACAGTTCTATGAAGACCTACAAGACCTTCTAGAACTAACACCCCAAAAAGATGACCTTTTCATTATAGGGGACTGGAATGCAAAAGTAGGATGTCAAGAAACAGCTGGAGTAATGGGCAAATTTGGCCTTGGAGAACAGAATGAAGCAGGACTAAGGCTAATAGAGTTCTGCCATGAGAATGCACTGGTCATAGCAAACACCCTCTTTCAACAACACAAGAGAAGACTCTATACATGGACATCACCAGATGGTCAAACTGAAGTCAGATTGATTATGTTCTTTGCAGCCAAAGATGGAGAAGCTCTATACAGTCAGCAAAAACAAGACCAGGAGCTGACTGTGGCTCAGATCATGAACTCCTTATTGCCAAATTCAGACTTAAATTAAAGAAAGTGGAGAAAACCACTAGACCATTCAGGTATGACCTAAATCAAATCCCTTATGATTATACAGAGAAAGTGAGAAATAGATTTAAGGGACTAGATCTGATAGACAGAGTACCTGATAAACTATGGACAGAGGTTTGTGACCTTGTATAGGAGACAGGAATCAAGACCATCCCCAAGAAAAAGAAATGCAAAAAAGCAAAATGGCTGTCTGAGGAGGCCTTACAAATAGCTGGGAAAAGAAGGGAAGTGAAAAGCAAAGGAGAAAAGGAAAGATATTCCCATCTGAATGCAGAGTTCCAAAGAATAGCAAGGAGAGATAAGAAAGCCTTCCTCAGCAATCAATGCAAAAAAATAGAGGAAAACAATAGAATGGGAAAGACTAGAAATCTCTTCAAGAAATTTAGATATACCAAGGGAACATTTTATGCAAAGATGGTCTCAATAAAGGACAGAAATGTATGGACCTAACAGAAGCAGAAGATATTAAGAAGAGGTGGCAAGAATACACAGAAGAACTGTACAGAAAAGATCTTCACGGCACAGATAATCACGATGGTGTGATCACTCACCTAGAGCCAGACATCCTGGAATGTGAAGGCAAATGGGCCTTAGGAAGCATCACTACAAACAAAGCTAGTGGAGGTGATGGAATTCCAGCTGAGCTATTTCAAATCCTGAAAGATGATGCTGTGAAAGTGTTGCACTCAATGTGGCAGCAAATTTGGAAAACTCAACAGTGGCCACAGGACTGGAAAAGGTCAGTTTTCATTCCAATCCCAAAGAAAGGCAATGCCAAAGAATGCTCAAACTACCACACAATTGCACTCATCTCACACGCTGGTAAAGTAATGCTCAAAATTCTCCAAGCCAGGCTTCAGCAATACGTGCACCGTGAACTTCCAGATGTTCAAGCTGGTTTTAGAAAAGGCAAAGGAACCAGAGATCAAATTGCCAACATCTGCTGGATCATCGAAAAAGCAAGAGAGTTCCAGAAAAACATCTATTTCTGCTTTATTGACTATGCCAAAGCCTTTGACTGTGTGCATCACAAAAAACTGTGGAAAATTCTAAAAGAGATGGGGATACCAGACCATCTGACCTGTCTCTTGAGAAACCTGTATGCAGGTCAGGAAGCAACAGTTAGAACTGGGCATGGAACACAGACTGGTTCCAAATAGGAAAAGGAGTACGTCAAGGCTGTATACTGTCACCCTGCTTATTTAACTTATATGCAGAGTACATCATGAGAAACGCTGGGCTGGAAGAAACACAAGCTGGAATCAAGACTGCCGGGAGAAATATCAATAACCTCAGATATGCAGATGACACCACCCTTATGGCAGAAGGTGAAGATCTAAAGACACTTGTGACGAAAGTGAAAGAGGAGAGTGAAAAAGTTGGCTTAAAACTCAACATTCAGAAAACTAAGATCATGGCATCTGGTCCCAACACTTCATGGCAAATAAATGGGGAAACAGTGGCTAACTTTATTTTTTTGGGCTCCCAAATCACTGCAGATGGTGATTGCAGCCATGAAATTAAAAGATGCTTACTTCTTGGAAGGAAAGTTATGACCAACCTAGACAACATATTAAAAAGCAGTGACATTACTTTGCCAACAAAGGTCCATCTAGTCAAGGCTATGGTTTTTCAGGGGTCATGTATGGATGTGAGAGTTGGGCTATAAAGAAAGCTGAGCGCAGAAGAATTGATGCTTTTGAACCATGGTGTTGGAGAAGACTCTTGAGAGTCCCTCAGAGTGCAAGGAGATCCATCCAGTCCATCCTAAAGGAGATCAGTCCTGGGTGTTCACTGGAAGGTCTGATGTTGAAGCTGAAACTCCAATACTTCGGCCACCTGATGCAAAGAGCTGACTCATTTGACAAGTCCCTGATTCTGGGGAAGATTGAGGGCAGGAGAGGAAGGCGACAATGGAGGATGAGATGGCTGGATGGCATCACTGACTCAATGGACATGGGTTTGGGTAAACTCCAGGAGTTGGTGATGGACAGGGAGGCCTGGCATGCTGCGGTTCATGGGGTCACAAAGAGTCGGACACGACTGAGCGACTGAACTGAACTGAACTGAATAATGCTATGACAGAGAGGAGTATATGACAGAGAGGAGTATAAGGGTAGAAGTCCTTAACCTAGACTGGAGGGGCTGTCTAGAAAAGATACTATGATCAAGACAATTTGTTAAAGATGGGAAAGGGTTAGTTAGGTGAAGAAAAATGCTGCAATGTGAATCCCATATGCAGAAACATGGAATTGGGAGAAAGCCTGACATTTTCAGGGCTGTGCTGGCACTTTTAGGATAATTTATTTTCAGGAAGACTCCTTGTTCCCTTTTACCATGTGACCTTTGTCTGGACCTGCACGTTAATCCACCAGACATTCAGGGACATTTCTTAAACTGAGGGTTAATAGTTAAAATGCACAATGGAATCATGTCTGAGTAAAAATCAATCACATTGTTTAAAAGGGAATATGAAAGGTAAAATAAGAAGAAAAGAGATAAAATCTAACTTCCTTGCCTCACGAAATGTCAGGAGGTGCCATATTCCAGGTATTTGGTGGTTCTGGGCCAACAAGTAGAGTGGGGAGATAGTTTACCATCCATCATGCCAGGTAGAGGAAATTTGCACTAGTGTATTTGTGATTTGTGAGAGATGCCAATAACTGTCAAATTAAAATGTGAGAAAACACAAGTCTTTGGCAGCAACTGACTGAAATGACAGGTGCTAGCTTTCCTAATGTGAGCCAATCCATTGAATTGTCTTTCTTTGCTGCAAAAACAGCTCCAGAAAATATATGATGTTCAGATGTCTCAGGTTGGTCGTCATGCTGGCCTAATAAGCAGAATGTTTGCCAAGAGGAAAATGGTCAGTTGTGTTTTTGAGGTCCATATTTTGGGATTCCACATTTTGGTATCCTCAGAAAATATACCTAATTGATCTTTAATTGACTTTTCACCTAGATACATAGTGTCTTACCTTAAGTTGAGAAATCAGCCAGTTATCCCTAAGCAATTTTGGATGTCAAAATCTAACCGATCTCATCCTACAAGCAAGTTAAACAGGTTGCAAAAGCTTGAGATTTCATCCTCACAATATGTACATGTAGCAGTAGATTGTGGATTAGCACACAAAATAGAGGGTAAAATGAAAATAATTGGTCATCTAAAGTTCTGTTTGCAGTGGGGTTGGATCGCAAAGAAAATTATTTTTTAGAGTATGAATGAAAAGGCGTATGCTTAACTCCTTGCCTTTCATTCTTATTCTACTCCTTCTTGATCAAGGCTATTAAATCAGTCAAATGTTTTTAAACTCTTACCTTGATTTCATAAACACTATTATCTCTAGCTTCCCATCTTTTTTCACTTTTACCCTGGACTCAATTCAGCAGAGAAAAATGTTTTCATCTGTTGCTTAAACCACAGCAAACCCAGTTCTCCCTCTTGGCATTTCTTTTCTTTTGCGTTAAGTCCAGTTGGTTTACTAGAAAATAATTTCTTTACTTAATATTACTTTTTGAACTAAATGAAGGTATTGAACAGATATTGTTTTTAGATTAGGTTTCAGAAAATATTTATGCAAAGAAAAATTGAAAATAGATAACTCCAGAAATTATTGGCTTATGTAAGTCTTTTAGGTAAGAGCCTGTCATCCAAATCTCTGGATTTAAAAATTCATTTTTTGTTTTCAGAAAGTTTTAGGATCTAGAGTAACATTTGAAAGAACAAATAGGTAAGAACGTTTAATAAAAATAGATTGTGAAATAGTAGACTGAGCTCTAAAACGTCCTTCTAGGTAATAAAACCTATTTGAAATTAAAATAACTTTTATGACACCATTATAACATAAGACTAGATACAGTTCATAAAACAGATGGACCAAAACTGACTCTATTATATATAAATTATAATATAATACAGGAAGCATCAAATCAATCAGAAACAGATGGACAATTTAAAAATTGTTTGGCAAAAATTTCAATGCCATAGAAAGTTAGGAAGAGACAGAGACTTAAGAAACAAAACAAAATGCAACATACAAACTTGGTTTTGTCTCACACACAAAGAAATTAATTGTAAAAAGACAATCCTGAGCTCTAGATTGAGTATTAGCTGATAGTAAAAAATTACTGTTAATTTTGTTACATGTATGAGAGCTGGACTATCAAGAAAGCTGAGTGCCGAAGAATTGATGCTTTTGAACTGTGGTGTTGGAGAAGACTCTTGAGAGTAGTCCCTTGGACTGCAAGGAGATCCAACCAGTCCATTCTAAAGGAGATCAGTCCTTGGTGTTCATTGGAAGGACTGATGTTGAAGCTGAAACTCCAATACTTTGGCCACCTGATGTGAAGAGCTGACTCATTTGAAAAGACCCTGATGCTGGGAAAGATTGAGGGCAGGAGAAGAAGGGGACGACAGAGGATGAGATGGTTAGCTGGCATCACCGACTCGATGGACACAGATTTGGTTGGACTCCGGGAGTTGGTGATGGACAGGGAGGCCTGGCCTACTGCGGTTCGTAGGATCGCAAAGAGTCGGACACGACTGAGCAACTGAACTGAACTGAATAAAGGCGTGGTAATTATTTTTAGAAAAAGAAGTGTCTTTCTCGAGTAGAGAAACACACTAGATTATTTACAGATGAAATGATCGGATATCTGGGATCTGTTTTAAAATGTTTAAGATGAAAAAAGAAAAATGGAGTGAAGGAGAGATGAAATAAGAAAGGCAAAATAATCATTAGGAAAAGTATGGGCATTCATTATATTATTTCTGCTAATTCAAGTAGTTTTGAAAATTTCTGTAACAAAAAGTTATTTAAAAAAAACACTGGAATCATTTCTTCAAAGAAATCTCACATTGAAACAAGAAAAAGAACAGAGTGCATTGCTGAAGATAGAGAAGAGAGCTACAAACTCCTAGTTCTTCACCCTTTTCCAGGAGAGTCCCTGGAATGTCTTTGTGGAGCCTGGTGTAAGGAAGGCAGCAGCCTTCAACTCCTTCAGCTGATGGACGGCAAGCACCACAGGGTCCAAGGTGACTCTTCCCATCCCACAGCTAACCTGTCTGCGCTCATCTTAGCAGTAGCATGCAAGATCTGGTTCCATGACCAGGGATTGTACCCTGGCCCCCTGCATTAGAAGCGTGAAGCCTTAACCACTGAATCCCAGGAAAGTCCCCCACAGCTGACCTTTTTATAGGAGTACTCACCTGCAGGCACAACCTGCTTCTCACCTTTCCAGGTAGGGATCTCCCTTGTATACACTCTGACTTCAACCCTTCCCTTGCTCTTGGTGCCTGAGAATTTGGTAAATGTATTAATCATCTTTTGATTTGTTGTTTTTATATGCAGAATATTTTTTATCATAGGAATAACCTTAGTTTTCATCTTAATAAAGGATGTTTTAAAAAGAAAATGGCATAGAGACAATCAATTGACTATTCAGAAAAAAACAAAGGATGCCTTAAAATATATTCTACTCCAAAAATACAAGTAGTAAAATCTCATTTGTAAAACAAAAAGTGTAAAATGAACAGCTAAAGTAAAATTGTGATTGAATATCAAGGTAAAGGATATCTGGCAAAAGATGGGGTTTTCTAACCTTGAAAGTAAAGATCAAAATTTTTACTACACAAAATCTAAGAAATTTCATTCCCAAAACAGGCAAGTATTTTAAAGACTAAAATCACATAATAAGCTAAAACAAAAGCCATTGCATAAAAAGTCGCTCAGTCACGTCCGACTCTTTGCGACCCAGTGAGTCGCAGCACGCCAGGCATCCCAGACCATTACCAACTCCCGGAGTTTACCCAAACCCATGTCCATCGAGTTGGTGATGCCATCCAACCATCTCATCCTCTGTCGTCCCCTTCTCCTCCTGCCCCCAATCCTTCCCAGCATCAGGGTCTTTTCCAATGAGTCTGCTCTTCGCATCAGGTGGCCAAAGTATTGGAGTTTCAGCTTCAACATCAGTCCTTCCAATGAACACCCAGGGCTGATCCCCTTTAGGATGGACTGGTTGGATCTCCTTGCAGTCCAAGGGACTCTCAAGAGTCTTCTCCAACACCACAGTTCAAAAGCATCAATTCTCTGAGCTCCTAGGCAGTGGGTCCTGGGTCTCCGGGGTCTCCATTGCTGCTGCGAACGCCCATTTCATGGGCTCCTGGGTCCCCGTTGATTGGCATCCAGTGAGCGGAGCGGAGGGGTGCGGACCACAGATCATCCACGGGACCCACGACTTAGTGGCTACTAACACCCTTTTCCCACGATGCCTCTTAATACTAATACCATATGGACTCCTACAAGGGAAATAAGTGTCACAACTTTGGTTGAACTTGGTCTGGCCCACTTCCACTGTCACCTGCTGCCCCAAATGTGTGAAGATACCTTTTTCCATCCTGATGCAGATTCCTTTTCCTGGAACCATTACTGAGTTTTCCCCTCATTTGGACAGCCTTGATGGATTTAAAGCAGTTTCAGATCTACCTGACATCGCCACTCACAGTTGCTGAAGAGCCCAGAGATTTCTCCTGAAGGAAAGGTTCTGAAAGATTCAGAGGGATAAATACAGAATACAGATGATTCCTACCTCGTGCTGATGCCTAGAGGGTGATGAGAGACCCTGGGCTAAACTCTAAGAAATCGCTGGATCTCCCCTGGATCCTGACCACCACGTGCCCAAAGATACTGGTAACGGTTTGGTTTTGCCTGTTGAAGTGTTTAATGACAAAGATACTTTCAGTTTCCTGATGTGGGTGACATGTGGAGCCCAGTGATGAATTTTGCTTTAAGAAACTTACTGGCTAGTTCCCACATGAGGGTGAGGCCCCTGTCCAATGATGAGAGACAAAGGTCCATCTAGTCAAGGCTATGGTTTTTCCAGTGGTCATGTATGGATGTGAGAGTTGGATGGTGAAGAAAGCTGAGCGCCGAAAGAATTGATGCTTTTGAACTTGGTGTTGGAGATGACTCTTGAGAGTCCCTTGGACTGCAAGGAGATCCAATCAATCCATCCTAAAGGAGATCAGTCCTGGATGTTCATTGGAAGGACTGATGTTGAATCTGAAACTCTAATATTTTGGCCACCTCATGGGAAGAGTTGACTCATCGGAAAAGACCCCAGTGCTGGGAAGGATTGGGGGCAGGAGGAGAAGGGGACTACAGAAGATGAGATGGTTGGATGGCATCACCGACTCGATGAACATGAGTTTGGTTAAACTCCGGGAGTTGATGATGGACAGGGAGGCCTGGTGTGCTGCTATTTGTGGGGTCACAAAGAGTCGGACACGACTGAGTGACTGAACTGAACTGATATCTTGTCTAGGGACTTCCCTGGTGGCTGAGATGGTAAAGAATCTGCATGCAGTGCAGGAGACCTGGGTTTAATCTCTGGATCGGGAATATCCCCTGGAGAAGGGAATGACAACCGACTCCAGTATTCTTGCCTGGAGAATCCCATGGACTAGGAGGCTGGAGGGCTGCCGTCCATGTGGTCACAAACAGTCAGACATGTCTGAATGACGAACACCTTGACTTGTCAAGTTCTGTCTGCACTTATTATATTTAGATAAGACTACATGGTTTCTACAATGATTCTATGTCTTGTCTATCGAAATAGTGTGAGAATATTGAAAAAAAAAAAGCATCAATTCTTTTGTGCTCAGCTTTCTTCACTGTCCAACTCTCACATCCATACATGACCACTGGATAAACCATAGCCTTGACTAGATGGACCTTTGTTGGCAAAGTAATGTCTCTGCTTTTAAATATGCTATCTAGGTTGGTGATAACCTTCCTTCCAAGGAGTAAGCATCTTTTAATTTCATGGCTGCAATCACCATCAGCAGTGATTTTGGAGCCCCCAAAAATAAAGTCTGACACCGTTTCCACTGTTTCCCCATCTATTTCCCATGAAGTGATGGGACCAGATGCCATGATCTTAGTTTTCTGAACGTTGAGCTTTAAGCCACCATTTTCACTCTCTTCTTTCACTTTCATCAAGAGGCTCTTTAGTTCTTCTTCACTCTCTGCCATAAGGGTGGTGTCATCTGCATATCTGAGGTTATTGATATTTCTCCTGGCAATCTTGATTCCGGCTTGTATTTCTTCCAGCCCAGGGTTTCTCATGATGTACTCTGCATATAAGTTAAACAAGCAGGGTGACAATATACAGCCTTGACGTACTCCTTTTCCTATTTGGAACTAGTCTGTGTTCCATGCCCAGTTCTAACTGTTGCTTCCTGACCTGCATACAGGTTTCTCAAGAGACAGGTCAGATGGTCTGGTATCCCTATCTCTTTTAGAATTTTCCACAGTTTTTTGTGATGCACACAGTCAAAGGCTTTGGCATAGTCAATAAAGCAGAAATAGATGTTTTTCTGGAACTCTTGCTTTTTCGATGATCCAGCGGATGTTGGCAATTTGATCTCTGGTTCCTCTGCCTTTTCTAAAACCAGCTTGAACATCTGGAAGTTCACGGTGCACGTATTGCTGAAGCCTGGCTTGGAGAATTTTGAGCATTACTTTACCAGCGTGTGAGATGAGTGCAATTGTGTGGTGGTTTGAGTATTCTTTGGCATTGCCTTTCTTTGGGATTGGAATGAAAACTGACCTTTTCCAGTCCTGTGGCCACTGCTGAGTTTTCCATATTTGCTGGCATATAGAGTGCAGCACTTTCACAGCATCATCTTTCAGGATTTGAAATAGCTCAGCTGGAATTCCATCACCTCCACTAGCTTTGTTCGTAGTGATGCTTTCTAAGGCTCACTTGACTTCACATTCCAGGATGTCTGGCTCTAGGTGAGTGATCACACCATCGTGATTATCTGTGCCGTGAAGATCTTTTCTGTACAGTTCTTCTGTGTATTCTTGCCACCTCTTCTTAATATCTTCTGCTTCTGTTAGATCCTTACAATTTCTGTCCTTTATCGAGCCCGTCTTTGCCTGAAATATTCCCTTGGTAACTCTAATTTTCTTGAAGAGATCTCTAGTCTTTCCCATTCTGTTCTTTTCCTCTCTTTCTTTGCACTGATCACTGAGGAAGGCTTTCTTATCTCTCCTTGCTATTCTTTGGAACTCTGCATTCAGATGGGAATATCTTTCCTTTTCTCCTTTGCTTTTCAATTCTCTTTTCCCAGCTATTTGTAAGGCCTCCTCAGACAGCCATTTTGCTTTTTTGCATTTCTTTTCCATGGGGATGGTCTTGACCCCTGTTTCCTGTAAAATGTCATGAACCTCTGTCCATAGCTCATCAGGCATCTGTCTATAAGATCTAGTCCCTTAAATCTATTTGTCACTTCCACTGTATAATCATAAGGGATGTGATTTAGGTGATACCTGGATGGTCTAGTGGTTTTCCCTACTTTCTTCAATTTAAGTCTGAATTTGGCAATAAGGAGTTCATGATCTGAGCCACAGTCTGCTTCCCGGTCTTGTTTTTGCTGACTGTATAGAGCTTCTCCATCTTTGGCTGCAAAGAATATAATCAATCTGATTTCGGTGTTGACCATCTGGTGATGTCCACTTGTAGAGTCTTCTCCTGTGTTGTTGGAAGAGAGTGTTTGCTATGACCAGTGCGTTCTCTTGGCAAAACTCTATTAGCCTTTGCCCTGCTTCATTCTGTACTCCAAGGCCAAATTTGCCTGTTTCGCCAGGTGTTTCCTGACTTCCTACTTTTGCATTCCAGTCCCCTATAATGAAAAGAACACCTTTTTTGGGTGTTAGTTCTAAAAGGTCTTGTAGGTCTTCATAGAACCGTTCAAGTTCAGCTTCTTCAGCATGAGTGGTTGGGGCACAGACTTGGATTACTGTGATATTGAATGGTTTGCCTTGGAAAAGGCATAAAAAGACAAGTGGTTAAACTTTTTATTATAAAAAAATCTCTTAAAAGTGCTAAGATCACAAAAGAGCAAAAGGCGAAGTTCATAGTCATTTCATATGAGAAAAATACTATAGGCATCTCTATATAAAATTTATGTTATTCTTGTCACCATTAATTAATATAATGTAAACTGCAATAAAAAAGAGAGTTTTCACCTACTGAAATAGCAATAAAAGTGTATCAAATATAATTTTCACTCAGTTCAAAAAAGTCTTTAAAATATTCTAATTTTTGACTCTCTTAGAATTTATCCTAAATAAAGAAATCTTATTTAAAAAATAAATTTGTTCATTAAATGTTACTTAGAGTAAAAAGTTGAAAACATGTTAAATGTTCAACAATAGAATGATTAGCTAAACAATGATTCAAATGTTTAATGACATTTAAAAAGTTTCTGTTAATGCAAACATGTTTACATTTTTAAGTCTAAAAAAATTGAAGGTTGTAGATTTAATATAAAAACTATCACAAATATTTTCAAAATAAAGACTAACTTTTTCATAGATTCAGAACAACTCTCTATGTTTAGTCATTCTTTCCTTTGGATGTTGAAATTAAATGATTCTTTTCTTTCTTGTTTTTTTTGTTAACTTTTAAATTTATCTCAAATTTTCTCTAATAAATATCCCTTACTTTTGTAAGTTGGTTGAATATTATTTGGAAAAGATGTGTGCTCTATTTGCAACATAAGCAACTGGTGTTTATTAGGAAAGAATGACATAGAAGTTTGGCAGTCTGAGCTGTTCCTTGATTTTCACAGTGGTATAGTATGTCATACTGAAATTTATCTTGTCCTTTAATTATAGATCTTTGTATCAAAGCAGCTAGCTAGGCAGAAAGTGAAAAGAAATTGCTGAGCACAGATGAAATAAAGGTCTCTGGCAGAGTTCTTGATCTTCCCTTAGCAAAATTCTTGGACATTATGAAAGATAATGTTTCATATTATACTAAACCAAAAATTTCCTTCATGATCAAGACATTTTCTATCATGAGCCAAACACATGTCAATAATGTTAGTAACCATATACTGACTATGGAGCACAGTGAAATATTTGAGATATGCCACTGAGGGAAAAAAAGAACATTTTGCCTACTAAAGTTTCTTCTTTTAATTTTAAAAACATGTCTAGGATATGAATACAAGTATTGCAGTAATATCTGTAACAGTGATATATTGGGAAAACACTGAAATGCTCAACAATACATGAATAATTATAGTATTGACTATACATCCTTATGGAGTATTATAAGGCCATTAAAAAGACGTACGTCCACATGGAAGTTTATTATAAAAATAAATCAAATAATTTACAAGTTGTATGTACATCTGTGTATAGTTTGCTTCTCTTTAGGGAGTGGGTTGGAAGGGGCCTTCATTTTTTATATACTTCTGCCTTTGCGTTTGTGATGAGAAGTTATAGTTGCTTCTATAAGTAAAAAAAAAGAAGCAGCGGGTAAGAAGAGAAGGAAGAGAAGAAGAATCAACAGTAACAGGAGCAGTAAGTAGCAAGAAAGGGAGGAAAATAGAAGGAAAATTTGCAACTGATGCCTCCAGTTGGAAATAGAGCCATTTTCTAGAGTTGGTCTTGACTATCCACAGAGGGTGTCACACAACAGCACTGTCTTAGTGAAATCCCTGTAGTCTAGGGTATGGTTCTACATTTTTTCAGCTCAAATGTCAGTTTACCAAGAGCTGATCTATTTCCTGAATGGAGGCCTAAAGTTTTCTCCAAATATGATGCAGTTGTAAAAATTAGGAAACCACTGCACACATTTATAATTAGAAATAGATGTTAATATTGAACCAGAGCCTCACATTCTCTGATCAGCCTGATCCTCTCACTAACAAGGGCATTTGGGAGAGCAGAGTGGATGAAGATGCAGACATGGTTACAGAACTTAATTGGGTCACTTGCTGCTACTGACTTTGGTCAGGTTTCTTAGCCTCAGTTTACACTTCTGTAATATGAAGATAATAACTCTGTCTCAAGTTTGTTGTGCAGAAGAGGTATATGAATTTACTGAGGAGATAGTTTGATGAACATAGAAAATGGGGGAAGAACTTGATGTGGATGGCTAGTTTCATTGTATGTATCTATTTCCCTAATGGAGATATATTTGACTTAGAGCCAGAGAATTGTGTCTGCTACAGTTGCATATATTAATTAGCAATCAATATGTTGCTTTGCCAGACAAAACACTAGTCCTTAACTGATACAGCAGAGAAAAAGAAAAAAGGCTCCTGTTTTCATAGTGAGTCCCTGACTTACAACGGTTGGAGTTATTTTTTTACTTCATGAAATGCATTCAGTAGAAACCATACTTCAAATTCTGAATTTCGAACTTTTCCTCAGTGAGTGAGATACAGTACAAAGTTCCCTCATGATAATGGGCAGCTGCAGTCAGCCCTGCAATCATGAGAGTAAAGAGCCGATATACACTTAAAAACATTGTATACCTGTACAGATGTTCTGTTTTTCACTTTCATTACAGTATTCAATAACTTACATGAGGTATTCAACACTTTATCTTAAATTGGTTTTGTGTAAAGATGATTTTGCCCAACTCTGGGCTAACATAAGTGTGCTGAGTATGTTTAAGTTAGGCTAGGTTAAGCTATGATTTTTGGTGGGTTAAGCATATTAAATACATTTTTTACTTACAATGTGTTTATCAAGATATAACCCCATCTTAAGCCAAGGAAGATCTGTATTAGGGAAATCAAACACTAAACCATTCAGTCCATATTGTAAAGAAGAGAGCGAGGTGGCATAGGAGTATAAAATGGGCAGCCCCAGATACTCAGAGAGAGGTCCCAGGAAGGAGTAAGATTTCAGCTGAGAACTGAAGGGTGAGTAGAAGTTAGTAAAAGATGTAAAAAAATTAATAAACAGAAACCTCAATTGAATAGAGTTAGAAGAAGACTCTCACATCCAGCTCCAATAGCAAAGCCCAATAGGAAGAAGAAAGATTCCTCCTCTTTCCTGACAACCACTCAGCCAAGGAAAAGCCATGGACTCTGTTGACTACAGCCCTCCCACTTCCTTTTCGCCTCTATAAAAGCATCCTCCTTTCCTTGCTGTGTGGGCCTTGCCTGTGATTTGCTGTGGTTACAGACTTCAAATTGCAATTCTCTGCTGATCCCAAACCAGCTCATTTTTGCTGGAGAAATAACTGGCAGTCCATCTGTTTTAGGTCAACAAAGAGAAAGAAGAATGTGACTCACAGGGAACCATTTGTGCAAGGGCCACAGGTGGGAAGAAACTGAGCTTTGGAGCTACTAGGAAAAGTCAGGAACAGTGTGACTCAGAAGGCAACCAAGAGCAATGAGATTGCACAAAAGTCAGATCCAGCTGATGTCATGTCTTAGAGACAGACTAAAGGATTGCAGTCATTATTTCCACAAAGACAAAAGGAGTCATTAAAGATTTCTAAACTGGAAATTCATTCTGTCTCCCTTCTCCATTCTTTTCCTTGATATTCATAATACTCCTAGCTGTCTTATGGTGGGGACATATTCTGACCCTTATTCTTTATAAGCTTAATATTGATTCATAAGATTCTCAGAGTTCTGGAAGGGATTATGTGTCCCAATCTACTGTACTAACTGAATTTATTTAAAGTATTCTCACCTTGTGTTCTTTTTGTATTTATAATGGTCTTTTCTAGTCCTCCTGTGTATTACTAAATGTGGTGCTAGACACTAAAGTTTGTTTCTCAACGGCATTGTGATCACACCAATTGTCCTATCACTGTTTTACTTATTACAGTTTTTACAGAAGTAGAAAACACAGAGGTACATTTTGACACTCAGAATTTGACTATACTGGATTTTTTTTTCCTGGCAGTACTACTTTTCCGTTTGTTCATTTCCCTTGGGAGAGATCATAGCCGTTAGTTAATGCTACCAATTTATCAAGGACTGTCCTATACAGTTCACTTACATCTCATTTAATCATCACAATAAACTTGAAGGAATGAATTTCTATTTTCTTTAGAGTCGGAGAACTGAGACTTGTTCAAGGTCACATGGAGAATAGATGACAAGTATATCTCCAAATAGTCAGTTTCAGTTTACCTGTATTCTGCCAACCTCAAAAATTCCTAGAACCATAAATGTAAAAAAAATTTTTCTTCTAAAGTATACCTAGATAGACTCTCAGATAATTCATGCTTGAATTTATGGGCACTGAAGAGTGTGAGAGGAAGAGTATTCTACTCCTCAAACCTTTAGTCTACAAACAACTAAAAGTATGCAAAATCTGATCATTGCTGGAAAATACATTTTACTTGCTATAAATGGAACTTAATGGTAAAAATTAAAGTAAGTACTCCACATCCAAACCATTAATACAGCTTTGCCCCAACATATGGTTGAGTTTATGGTTTGGGGAGATACTAAAAATAACAAGAAAGGGCATGAGTCTTGTTTAAAGCACCATCTTTTAAAAATGTGTAATGTGTAAGGATGAACACAAGACCAAATCTTTTTTAACATGGCAAGAATTTTTTCAGATACCCTTTTCCTGCAAATCTCTCATCTAGTTCCACTTACATCATTTTTGCTTGACATATTATTTCAGCACAGAGCACTGTTTTATTGATTATCTGAGTTTTGTGCACACTTTTTAAGAGGCAACAGAGTTTCTGTCTCACAAATATTGGAAATTCCCCAGAAGTCCTGGGATTTTTGGAAAATCTTAAAACGTGCATGTTTCTAATTCTTGAAAACATTTGCAGCTTTATCGTAATGTGGCTTTTAAAAACAGTGCCTGCTTTTTAAAGGTCATCTTGCATTTAACCACAAATTGAGACGACTGTTAAAAATATCTTTTAAATGAAAAACAAAACCCTGTCTAAATACCTGAATCAATCAGCTTATCTTTGTCATTACAAACTATGGGATTAGCACTTTGGTAGACAGACTCATAACAAATTTAAAGAGTGAATTTTTGTTTGTTTCCATGCTTTATTTCCAAAGCTTAAGTGCTGCTGTGAACAAAAAAGAAAAGCTGTAAATTTCTTAACTAACTAACTAACTACACTTGTTTTCCTCTTAGAGTTACTGTTCTTTATCTTACAAGGTTAGAGTACTTTTATATGCATATGTTTCCACTCTGAAACCTTTCTCTAATTTGATGTTACTTATGATACATTATAGCTTCTTTAGCTCTTTTCCTCTCACACATAATAGCTAATTACCATATAGAATCATCAGGATAGAGACAGAGCTTGGCTATAATGCTGACCAAAAAGACTGGCCAAACGCCAAATGACTCCATGATTCCCACACTTGCCACGTTTGGAGTTTTGGGTAACCATCACCTACAGCACTGACCCTCTTTAATCACAAAGTGCTTCAAGTCCTCCAGACAAGTGAAGACCAGAGTGAAGATGAAAATTAAACAATTCTTTTGATCGTTTTTGATGCTACTCTTTAATTACAAATGTTAACTCCTGCTAGATTATTCCAGAGTTACTATAGAAATGTTTAACTTGGCACTGGCTTGTTAAAAGGTAAATATTTAGGGGAGTAAGATATAAGGTATATATGAGGAAAAAAGAAGTGTTTGATACCACAAATCAACAAACAGAACCCAATAACAAAACTGTTCTAAATGTGTGTAAGAAAAAGAAGAAAAGGAATTTGTGAAAATGGAGAAGAAATATGATTGGAAGTTCTAAACTGAAAGAAATAATTTTAATCACATTATAATTTCTTGTACCTGCTATCATTTTTTATTTTAAAAGTTATAAATCATAAATAAAATTATATGATATAAAATTTCAAGTATACAGAAATAATGTATCAGGCAAATCTATTATAGTTTTATATTTACCTTGAATTACAGATGATATGATGCTGGATATAGTTACATTTAACTTCCAAATTACTTCAGTCACTGAAATTTGAAAATCATGGAGGTAAAGTGGTTCCCCTCAAATATTTTTAAATTACCTGCCCAAGAAAAGGCAGTCATTGACAAGCTTGGCCACCATATGGAAAATTGTCTCAGAGTAAACATTTTCTTTAACTAGCTCTTTGGTTGTGTCTATCTTTGATTATAATAAGTAGTTTGAATGATTAGAAACTAATATGCTAGTAAATTGTAAATGTCGATTTAATTCCAGTCGCTCTGAGTTGAGAAAAACTTGAATACGAGCCACAGTCACATCAAAAGCAATGTCCAATTTATACCCTAAGACTCTGGGTGGAGTTGAGGCTTCAAGTAATGTTTTAAAGAATC
This sequence comes from Okapia johnstoni, assembly GCA_024291935.2. NCBI lineage: Eukaryota > Metazoa > Chordata > Mammalia > Artiodactyla > Giraffidae > Okapia > Okapia johnstoni. The sequence goes on along the minus strand of CM044317.1, from coordinate 67,007,461 downwards.
TCAACCTTTTACCCCTTACCCTCCAGAGTTCTTTTAGTTAACCTCAATTAAAGCTTTTTTCTCACAGTTTAAGCTTAACGTTAGTCTACATTTTTGCAGGGAAAGGTTTCTAAATTAATTAACTGTGTTCAAAATTAATAAATATACCTGAATATATGAAATACAGAACTCTGACCCATTCTGTTCAAAGCAGAAGGCAGTCTTAGACTTCTCTCGATTTACTTTCAAAATAAAATAACCCTCATGTTTTCGGCTACCATAGCAACTAAAATCTCTTTTACTGTCTATACTAATTCTGATGAACAGTTTTGTAAAAAGCAACTGACTAAAAGATTTCAGCGCAAATGCCCCCCACAGGCTCTGTTTCATTCCATATCTCATAGGGACAGATGGCTCGTTGTATTAAATAAGACTTGAGCCCAGGGTTTGCTTTCTAAAATGGGTGCCTCTTGAGACAGTTTTTATATTCAACAGGAAAGTGTGTGGGCATTGAAATTACCCTACACGTCACAGCCCAAATAAGCATTTGGTCGTTGGAGAGAAACATCCGGAGACCAGAAGAAATCATCTGACTTAAAATTTCAACACTTTTGAAGACCAGGAAAGAAAAGCAAACTTTTCCCTCCAAATTTGCTTTCTTATTTACGTGATATTCTTCGTACTCTCTTCTCCTTGAAGCAAAGTTCCACGTCTGCTCTTGAGTTCTGAAAATTGCCGGCTGCAAATTCTGACCTGCCAAGGGCTCAGCTATATTTGCCCAACTGAGGAAAGGTAAAAAAAACAGAATCTTGGAGCCAGTAAAGATTATAAACATGTTTCTGCACCATTGGTGTGCTGTTTATAAAAATAACTCACTTGAAGACTTTAATAAGCCCCCAAACTTCATTACTTTTCTCTCCCTCCAAGTACAAAGCACAGATGTCTTGGCATGTTGGAATTTGAAGTTTGGAATTTTTAGGAGAGGCAGTGTGTGGGCAGGAAACTAGCACCCCGGGCAGGTAGAGCTTCAGCAAGTCTCTTAAAATAAGGTGAAAGAATAATCCGTGGCCTAGAAGCTTCCTAAAGACCCACAGGAGCTAGGGTGCGAATGTACTGAACCAAAAAAGGGCACTGAACTTCGATATTTAAAGACTTTAGACAATCCTACCGCTTTCAAAAATAGGCAGCACAAATTTGTGTATAAAATTCTGAAGTAAAACTATGGTAATATAAAATACATGACTATCTAGCAAGACTAGAAAATTTCATGTAACAAGAGAGGCTTTGCTTAACATGAGTTTTTTCTATGTTTACAGAATAAGACATACTATCATAAGACTATAAAAAGGGCCCTGAAATTTCTCTTTCCTGTTTTTATAACATGACCATCCTCTCCCCCATTTTGACCCAATATTTTCTTTCTCCTAGCAGATTCTAGAACTGTACTGCCCTGTTTGATAGCCATTAGTCACATCAGCTATTTAAAATTAAAATAATCGTTTTCTTCAGACTCACTAGCCATTCGAGTGCTTCAACAGCCATATGTGGCTACTGGCTACCATAGTGCACAAAATAGAACATTTCCACAACAGAAAGTTCTGCTACTCTTAGAAAATTCGAAATTTTCCAACTTTGTAAACATGGAATTTTATGCCAAAAATGAGTATCTAATAAATATTCCTAGAATGAAATTTCAGCTTTTTCATAATTTTAAAACGTAGCTCAATTCAATTTTTAATTGTGGAGAATAAGTCAGCAATTAAGATACGTAAAACAGCGTTCACTTTGAAAGGATTTACATTGTAGTCATTCTAATAATCTCCACTACTTAACAAAGTATCTGATATATGGTTGGTGTCTGAAACTTTAACAGTGCTTTCCAATGGAATTAAAACTTCTATGATGTCTATGTTGGAGAATGAGGAGAGGTGATTTGATTTTCCATTTCATATAGTTTTGCAGTTTCAAACTGTATTTATAATATGCTTGGATATTTTTTTTTTAAATAGTGATAAGCTTTAAAGTTTGGGAAAAGTTTAAAATGGACTATTTTTTTAAAGGTGTAACTTGCCCTCTCACTTCCACACACATACATCAGAAATCTACATTCAGTAGTCTATGTGTCCATCTATATATACCCTCTAAGCCCTGTTTGTATTTGAATACACACACACATTCAAACAAACCATGTTTCTCTATTTTCCACAGTAAATGCAGACACATACATGCACAGAGAAAATTTGCCTCTCCCTTCAAATTCTTAGCCAGCTGAATGATAACACATGAAGAAACAATGATACTACCAATTATATTGACTCTGAGACTGATTAGATAACCCTTTGACTTCAGGCACATCTAGCCACCAAATTTAACCAGGTTATTTCTAAACTAGTAATATTTTTATGCTCAGAAATCTACTAGTTTGCTTTGCGGTGAGTATTCACGTAAACAATGTTAGTAAGTTAAGAAGGTTTTGGGACTTCTGTGGTGGTCCAGTGGTTAAGACTCTGTACTTCCATGGCAGGAGACACAGGTTCAGTTACTGTGGGGGTTCCCACAGCTGGTTCCATAGCTGGTAAAATAAGATCACACATGCTGTGTGGTGTGGTGAAAAAATAAAAATAACTTTCTTGAAATGTGACTTAAAAGTGCTAACACATTTTATATTTTAAATTACAGCGATACTTACAGTTGCCCAGAATTGATCTTGTCCCTCTGAATGGTTTAATTTTCCTTTGGTGTTAAGAATTCTTAAAATCAATTTTTCCGTGTTTTCAGAATGTCTTGGGATAATAGAAGCTGTTTCATTCTTTTGTCACAGAGCATAACCATACTCAAACCAACCCTGCTCTAGTTCTTTTTTACCTGGAAGGCCCTATAGTTTTAAATTTTCAGCACCCTCTTTCTTGTCTTACTTCTGTCATATATAGACCTACTAAATTACTCACTATTATCTTACTTTAAACACATCTCATTAATTTTGGGAGGCTTCCCTGATAGCTCAGAAAGAGTCTGCCTGCAATGCAGGACACCCTGGTTCAATCCTGGTTTGGGAAGATCCGCTGGAGACGGGATAGGCTACCCACTCTGGTATTCTTGGGGCTTCCCTTGTGGCTCAGCTGGTAAAGCATCTACCTGCAATGAGGGAGATCTGGATTCAATCCCTGAGTTGGGAAGATCCCCTGTAGAAGAGAAAGGCTACCCACTCCAGTATTCTGGCCTAGAGAATTCCATGGACTATATGGCTCATGGGTCACAAAGAGTCAGACACGACTTTCACTTTCATTAATTTTATATTCGAAATTCATCATTTTCATCCATTATCTTCTCTGTTGAATAAATAGTCAAAAATGTTAATCAATGTTGCACTGAATCTAGTTAACAATAAATACTATTCTTTTAAAGGGGCTTCCCTGGTGGCTTACACAAGAAGATTCTGGAATCTTGTGAATCTTTTTTGTCCAGATCCTCATAATCCATGGAACTGTCTTTGAAAATTGTGAATAGATGCAATAGAAGTTTTAAAAATCACACAGGCTATAAAGGCTATCTTTATACTAAATTAAAACTTTATTGAATAAAGAACACTCTCCAGAACACATGATCGATGGACTAGGTCTACATTACATGCAATGAAGCTGAACATGACAGTAGATAGGATACATGGAGAAAAAACATTTTAGGGAAAAAAAAATGTGCTTTATTTGCACAGCAGGAATTATATAATGTAAACACCATATTGGCCCACACCACAAAATCCATGAGAAAGGTTCAAATTTGAACACCATGTGTGCATTATTTTCAAATCTGTGTTTGTGAGTTTATACTGCATCTACTTGTACCAATGTATGACAAATAAAACACACTCTTCCACACATATTCACAGACAAGTGACTGTTAAATATTGAGCATGGCTTGCTTTCCTGACTCTAACTCAAAAAATGTTAAGTGATATCCCAACTGCTTTTAAAATGTTTACAGAAATCATTTAAGGAATATGAATAGTAGTTGAGGAATGATGCAAAGTGATGGTAATACCATATGCAAGTGAGTTTAAGAAAAGAATGTACAGATAACCGGCTGAGATTTGCAAATGCATGGGAAGTCTTCTTTTGTGGGCCTTGTCTGAACTCTTAATTGATACCACGAATAAAAAATCTAGTAGCACAAGTTCATTGACACCTGGAGGGTCAGGCCTACAAAGCTTACCTTCAAAGTGCAAATTTTAACAATGGAATGTTTTTAGCAGGGACATAAAGACAATCCTCTGTCTTTTTCTTGATAAAGATAAGTAAAATGTTCAGAAAGTATTTTCTCCTGGTCAAACTTATTTCAGTTTCTTGGTAGAACAAAAAAATATTTAGCCAAAAGTATCACTGACTCTTTCACATACACAGAACTATTCTTAGGGGTGTGTGGGAAAGAAAAAGCCCTTACCTATCGATCACCTAATGCAACTTTTACTTAGAACTCAAGCTTTTTGAATCAACTACATTAAATACCAACATGTACCTCCCTCATCCCCTCCCTCTCCACCCGCCAATCCCTAACACCCCCAATGAACCAGGTTTAGTAATGTCTTTGTGTTTCCTAAGCCTCATGACAAGGCTGTTGAGTACCACCTCCAATGGAACAAAATGAACACCTAAGGTGCATTTTTTATAGCACCTGTTTCTTCTCCACAACTGAGTAGGATCTCGATTGGACCTAGATCTCCAGGTCATCAGGCCGAGGTCGGCTGCTGGCGCGACTGCTGGCTCTGCTGGAAGGCCGCTGGTCCACAATGGCTAGAGGCTGTAGTTCGTGGCCAGCATCAAGTTTTTTAGAATTCTGGTGGTCATCTGGGAAATCAAAAGGCTGGGCGTGGGAGTTAGAGATGGTGCTGCCTGCCTGCCCCATTCGATTTTGTTCTGCGCTGTAATTGGCCCAGTTTTGCTCACTTGCTTGTTTGTTGTAATTGCGGCAGGAAGAATTGTTTCTGTCTCCGGTGACCAGCTTGTACCCGGGAGGAGACATGGGCGAGAGAGGAGCGGTTGGGGAGGAGCAGCCATTGAAATAAGCATATTTTGGAGATCCACAGTCTTTGGAGGGGCTCAGTGGGCCGGTGGTAGTGTGGTAAGGATCGCTCTTTCCCTTCACACGATCCTTAACGCCCTTGAAGAAGACATAGAAGAGTTCGATGATGTTCAAGGCAAGAGACACCAACGACACGACCAGCATGAAGATGATGAAGATGGTTTTCTCTGTGGGCCGAGAAAGGAAACAGTCCACCTGATGCGGGCAGGGATCTCTCTTGCAAGTGTAAACAGCATTCAAGCTGAATCCATAGATGTACCACTGGATCAGCAAGAAGGCCACCTCGAAGACAGACTTGAAGAGGATACTGATGATGTAGGTTCTCAGCAAGCCCCCTCGCATCTTCACCTTGCCGTGCTCTTCGATGCCATACTTGAACTTCTTAATTTCAATCTGCTTCAAGTGCATGTCCACATTGGCACCATCAGTTTGGGCAACTACTTTGAGTTCCTCCTCTTTCTTGTTCAGTTTCTCTTCCTTTCGCATCACGTAGAACACATGAGCCAGGTATAAGAGTGTGGGAACAGACACAAATATGATCTGCAGGACCCAGAAGCGCACATGAGAGATTGGGAAGGATTTGTCATAGCAGACGTTTTCACAACCAGGTTGCTGAGTGTTACAACGAAAGGCGGACTGCTCATCACCCCAGGCTGACTCAACCGCTGTCCCCAGTAGCAGGATTCGGAAAATGAAAAGGACTGACAGCCACACCTTCCCTCCAGCGGTGGAATAGGCTTGAACCTTGTCAAGGAGTTTGCCTAAGGCACTCCAGTCACCCATGTTGCCTGGGTACCGCCTGAAAAGAAACCAAAAGACAACTAAATAATCACAGATCCAAATTTTTAGTTTAATATGCAGTTTCTTTCAGCCAACAATCAAAATATTATAAAATATTTCCTATCATTCTAGCATCCTTCCAGAAACAAAAGCAAAAAACCAGCCCATAAGTGCAAATGATTCCATTTCCCCCCCAAAAAGAGGTCTCAGATTTTCTTGATACGTGCTAAGTTTTAGAAACAGCAGAGCCTATGTGCCAAGTAAACTGAGATCTTAACCTTGTGAAGAGGTATTACTTGCTCTATATTGTGGTCATTTATACTTCTGTTTTTTCTTTGGACCCTCAGCCCACACACTCTTCTTAACTTCCTATCACTACCTTGATATTTTAAGCCTAGGACTTCCCCATTACTGGGGATGAGAAATAGCCTCAAGTGTATAGAGATGACAGGAATCCTCAAAGTTATTTAGTTCAATTTATACTTTTAATTGCCAGTGGTCAATTCAACTGATGAAAACCGAGGTCCTTAAAAGTGTTAGTCACTCAGTCATATCTGACTCTTTGTGACCCCATGGACTGTAGCTAGCCAGGCTTCTCTGTCCATGGAATTCTCCAGACAAGAATATGGGAGTGAATAGCCATTCTCTTCTCCATGGGATCTTCTCAACTCAGGGATCAAACCCAGGTCTCCTATACTGCAGGCAGGTTCTTTACCTTCTGAGCCAGCAGGGAAGCTTTAGAAATATTCACCTATCAGTAAGGCCAGAAAAAGACTTTCAATCCCAAGACCAGGGCGTTCCAATGCACAACACAGGTCTTAAAGTTAAGCTGAGTCAAAGTTAGAAATGTTCTCATACTTTGATATATACAATCTTAGCAGGGGCTGAAATCTGCGAAGAAATGAATAATATTGCATGAGACAGTCATAGAGAATACAGTCTAATTTTCAGCAGAGAGTTATTGGAGGGTTCAGAACAGGATGAAACAGTCAAAAATTATTTAATAATTAAAAACAAGCAAAGCAAAGACTTCCTAGGAACTTACTGAATTTTAACGAGTATAACTAAAAGTAAGATTAAATAGGTTTCCTAGAACTATGTTTGCTGTCTTAATATAAATAAGTTTTTCAGCTGGAATTAAACTATGAGCCTGTTCTCCTTATGTGAAGTAAATGAAATCCAGGGGAATCTTCTTCCCCACTAAGCAATATTACACTTCTGTCTACTGCCTGTACCTCCTGGCTATAGAGGCCAGAAAAAATGAATTGGAAACCTGGCCCGGGATTTCCTGGATGGAACAAAGAGGAGATGGCTGATCCATAAAGTGAAACTGTTATTAGCTTGTCTAAATTAGCAGTCAGTGTGTATTTTTTGATGACAATCCAGAGACTGGTGCCAAAGACTCACCAGGGGTTGGGGGGGGTGCAATAGTTGGAGATGACTGGGCAGGTTATAGGAAATAACGCCCTTCTGTCAGTGGTCATAAAGAAAAGGAGCTTCCCCACTAGGAAGGGCCATTTTAGATGGTGAAGTGACAGTGAAACTGATGCATGGAATGAGCAGTCAAGCAAGAAAAAAGGCTTGTAGGATTGACAAAGAATTAAATAGCCAGGGAAAGGCTTGAAGTGCGAGGGAGTAATTTAGCTTTGACAGACAGTTTAATGTGAGAGAATGTAAAAGAAAAAACCTCCAATTTAGCAGAAGACACTGAACTGGGAATGAAGAAATACAGTCCGTGAGGGTCAAACAAATAGAGCAGAATTTTTGGAGCTCTATCAATAGACAGTTTCGATGTGATGATGTGTAAATTGGCCCTGATTCTGTTTGTAGAGAAGATACCTGTTATTAGCACTATCATGCTGTTGTGTTAATTTTCTTAAATGCTTGTGAGAGGTAACAAAACCTTTTTGGTAGTCATTCACTTTGCTGTGAATTAGAAATTCTACTAACTGGTTGTCTCCTCATCCCCATTATTGGTTTAATTTTTCCAAGTCATAGTTGAAAAATTAATGCCCTTTTATAAGGAGTAGTCATGATTATGTTTACAGAATCCCCTAACATTGATTTTACAGACTATACACCTCACTCACATTCAACAGTATGAGATAAGTATACTCTTTATTTGATACTTTAGAAAATCATGGCAGTTGAGCATATATCCTGTATACTCGTTTCTTCACTGCTCTGTCCCCAAGGTGGAAGTTTATATATAGATCAAGGTCTAGGTTAAGGAGCTGTACAAAGTTCTCGTTAGAAGCAAATGCTTGACAGCAGTTGGACCGTGTCCTCTATGTACCATGTTAGATCACATTTTTCATGGCTCTTTATGGCCCTCTAGACCAGAAGCCAAAACCTCAGTCACCCTAAGGGTGACCTGCCCAAGCACCATCTGGACCCCCGGCAGTGTGTGTGTGTGTGTGGGGGGGTGTTCGGTGTGAGGAGCAGAGCTCTCTGGGCGCCTGGGAACACAGCCTACCTGTTACTATACAGCCCCTGACCCTCCACCTCCACTGGCTGCTCCCCACGAACACAAAGACCCAAATACTTCATTCAAAATGGAAAATAAACCTTCAATTTTAAGTTACTTTTGACTGTCCCCTTTCCCAGAGACATAGTAACACATCACTGTGCCAAAGCTATAATCAAGACACTATGTCATTAATGTCCTAATAATGATTAGGAGAATTAGAATATATTTTACTTTCAATTTTAAAGATTTTTCCTAAGAAGAGATACTGTAATCAGTTGAGTGAGTGAAATAAAATAAAGGTAAACAGGATTGTTTCCTGATAAAATCATTTAATGGATTTGGGGGGAGGGCAGGGAGGAGGAAGTGCCAGGTGTGTTTCTAATATCCTAAGCCAAAAATTATAAGTCTCTTGGGACTTCCCTTGTGTTCCCACTGCAGCTGGGGCCAGGGGTTCCATCCCTGGTTGGGGAACTAGGATCTGGCATGCCGGCATGCCATGCAGCATAGGCCCCCTCCCCAAAATTATAAACTCCAAGATTGAAGAGTAAATTCTAATGTTTTTCTTTAATTCTTGTAAGACCCCCTTCTCCCCTGTGGTGAATGACTTTGAGTGGGCTCAGTTGTGACCATTCCTCTAAAGTTACAACAGCTAGATGTGCTTTGGGTAATATTCACACCCACGTTGAATTAACATAACCTATGTTCAATCTGTCAGCAAATGCTATAGGCTTTGTCTTCCCCCTAAAACTGATTATGAGTCTCACCACCACCCCAGCTCTTAGCTTGATCTCAGGCATCACCAGGTTACACGTCACCTCACTTCAGGTCACACATCGAGAGCCAGTTACCCCGCTTGCCAACCTACTCCCCTCAAACAATCTGCAAAAGACTAACAAGCTGATCTGCCTTGATCAACTCTGTCCCATCCCCATGGCTTGCTCTGGTCACACCTCTTCAGCCAGTACTCCAGGCCTGTCACTGGCTACTGCCCCTGTTCTTTTTTGGTTTTTTAATGGCCCCTAGGTCTACTTGACATATTATATATATTTATCTGTTTATTGTTTGTCTGCCTCCATGACAAGGACCTATATCTGCTTTTCTCAACTAGAATGTGAGTTCTATATAGTCCACTGCTCTATCTCCAGTGCTTAAAAGAGTTGAGAGATACCGAATATCTATTGAGTGAATTTAAAGGGGCCTGTACCAAAAAAGGCACCAGGTTTCACCAGTTTTGTTTGTTTGTTTACTAACTCCTTGGGACTCTCTTAATTATAGTCACCTATCCCAAACTTCTGAAGCTTCAAATTAATTAAAAAGGGACTTACACAGTTAAAAAAAAGTATTGTCAGCATCTCATATGATAAAAACTATTAAATTTTCAAGTGATAATTGCTGTAACAGAGAACTGTCTGTTGAAGCAATATATTTTAAATGATTCCTAGGCAAGTAATATGATTGAATTAAGAAAACAAGCTCTTTAACAAAGAATTTGTTAAACAAGGTCTTGAATTTATTAGACAAGGTCATAGTGATTTGGAAGTCTTGCAAAATGTATTAGGTATCACAGATATTTATGCAATTTCACTCTTATGCTGTTTTACAGGTTAAGATTTCAAAGAAACAACAACGAAACTTGTGTTTTTGTCCAATTTCGCAGTATTTTAATTGTGACTGGACTACACAACCCAACAGTGTCTTGGAGTACAAGAAATAACCTGTTAAAACTTGTGTTTATTTCAAGAATGATAAATCTTGGGGTAAGATTAGGGCTCTGAGGGGAAGAGTAATTAACAGCTGGTATCAATCCCAGTTAATGTAACATCTCTACATCGGTTGAAGGTATGTTAGGCAGTTCAGCAATGTTAATCAGGTACTATGAAAAATATATATTCCCAGTTCATCAGATAATAAGCAACCTTTGCTTTCTTATACGTGGGTAGTCAGCCTAACTCCGTGGTGTGCTAGTCGCTCAGTCGCGTCCAACTCTTTGCAATCCCATAGACTGTAACTCTCCAAGCTCCTCTTGTCCATGGAATTCTCCAGGCAAGAATACTGGAGCTGTTAGCCACTCCCTTTGCCAGGGGAATCTTTCTGACCCAGAGATCAAAGACGGCTCTCCTGCATTGCAGGCAGATTTTTTCCTGTCTGAGCCACCAGGGAATCCCTGGTGTATCAAACCTATTTTGCGTAAACATCTATTCTATTTAAAATTCTGCCCATGGCTCCATGATTAGCCTTAGATTCTTTTGTAAAGAATGAAATACCGCTACATTTCTTCTGACGTGTACCTGATGTGTGGCACTGATTTTTTGTGGGTGGGGTGGGGAACACACGTGCCTTTTTACCTTGGCTCTCACCTTTTTCCATCACATAGTCAATCTATATCAGCCTCCACAGAACAATGACATGAGATGGGAGTTGAGGAGTGAGGAACTCCATCCAAAGAGAAGATGACACCTACAAAATAGAGAATCCTCTCCCTAGTCCAACAGCTATCACTCAACTCCCCACTAGCAGAAGTTTCTCACGGTCACTCACGGTGATAGAAGAACGAGCCTAAGTCAGAAGCTGCAGGCTAAAAGCTGTGTTCTTAGATTGTCATCTGATGGAGGCAAAGCCCTCACAAGTGTATTAAATCTTCTTTCCTCAATGAACACTGAATGAGTAACTCATGAACATGAAGCTCTTAGTAAAAGCTCAATAAAGTTTCATTCCTCTTTAAATGATTTTTAGATATAGATATAGCCCTTTTATTTTCTAACTTTGGTATTCTTTCCTTTAGCAAAATAGCAACTAAGAAGTGATTAACATTTTCCTAATGGTAATCAAAAGCTCCTGAAATGAGTACAATAGCAACCTCAAAGAGATTGAAAAGAATTTACCCTTTATCAATTATTGGAGAGAAAAGACCATGAAAAAGGTCTGCCTGTCTTTGTGTTTCTATTTGGAGGCATTTTCTCTAAATCATGGAAAAAGTCATGCACTAGAGAATGCATCTGCCTTACAGAAATTGCTAAAAAAAAAACCACTATATATTTTCTATATTACTGTGAATTTTAAACATTCCATAAAACACTTTCTTTTTTTGACGGTGCCACGTGGTGTGAGGGATCTTAGTTCCCCCACCAGGGATTGAACTTGCGCCCCCTGCAGTGGAGGTGAGGCATTTTCACCACTGGACCACCAGGGAGGTCCTGGAACATGTGTGTTAGAGCAAGTATTTGAACAGCTCAGAAGACTTGGATGCAAAGGTTACTGAAAATTAAGAAACTCCTATGGAAAAATTTACATCTGTAAAACTTCTATATAAATGGTTCAGCATGGTCTGTGTTTTACCTTTGGCAAAAGACAGTATGTACATACATAGGCAAATGGTGAACCTAGACAGGCAATGTGGAGACAAAGTAGAGAATTTAGGTGGTTATCTGAAGTGGGGGTGGGCGGTGGGAGATCGCCCACTGAGGAGAACTCCAGGGATTTTTTTGAAACCTGACTTATCTATATTGAATACTGACATTAATGGTAAACACTAGATAATAATTTGTCTCTCCAGAACTGAACTAACGTGTGTAAATACAGTTCAACAATCTCAACAACTGAGAATCTTGAAGGGAAGTCAGAACCGGAAAGGTGGAGTAGGAGGTATTAATCACTGGTGACTTTCCTATCATTCCCTTCCCTCGGGTATCATATATATAGAGGCATGGAGGCTCATACCCAGCTGCACCTCTGGCCATCACCAGAGAAACGAAGGAATGCACTTTATTTTGAGTTTCCCATTCACCTCTAGGCAGGAATTGAAGACATCTAAGTAATAAAACAACTCTCAATATCTGAAAACACACCCTTTCAGATGCTTGCTTTGAACACTGTTTCCAGGAAGGGTGAGCAATGTAAGAATTACACTGTAAAGGGCCAGGAATTGAGTGGATAGGGCAGCAGTGATAAACCATAAAAGGTAGTAGAAAAATACGAAACATAGTAGGATCAATGCATTACCACTGCATTTTGCATGCAAAGGACAGGTGAAAACTGTACTGACTTTGGAAACTAAAAAGCACCACACATACACGTTGTCAGGACAGAGGAAATTTCAGGCAACCTGGCCTACATAGAGGAATTAATTACTTTTTTCCATGAAGTGCTTTTTTCCCTGGATTTTTTCATTCTTTGAGACGGAGTTAATTTAATGAGATCTCTGCATTACTAGAGGCTTTTATTCTCAGCAATCCCTGCACAAGTTAGGCCTGTTAAAACTTTTTCATAATCTATTCTTCAAACTGCCCAAGGCATTTTAGACTAACTTCATATGTGTCCAGTTTTCAGAGGGGGAAATTCAGCATCTTTTCTTTACCAACTTGGTTTGGGAAGCAAAAGAAATGAAACCCACCTCCAAGTAAAGCCATGTCTGTTTTTCCAACAGTTTATAGCTCTCCTCTTCCCAACCCCACTTTGTCCTCCTAGAGAGAAAAATAGGCTCGCCCTAGGGTGAAGATGAGGTTGGTTAAGGAGAACTTTTGATAAGCTTTATCAGAGATGCTCTGTAAATATTTGGATGACTAGTCAAAAGGATAGGGTGGGCGAGCCGCTGCTAGGAACAGAGGAAGATTTCAGTCCCCGAATTCTGGAACTGATTTTCCTGTGGACACGTCATTAGCACTTTACTCATTTCATGATGGGGCTTCCTCCGCTCTCCCCACTCCACCCCCTTTCCTGAGAAGTTTCGAGAACTTACAGAAGAGTTAGAAGTGCCATTTATGTACGGCAGGTAGTTCCCAAGGCACTCAGGTTTCCTTACGGTTTATACAGTAGGATTCAGCAAGTTCAAAAGAAAAAAAAAGAACAAAAGGACACTGCGGGACGGGGTGTTGGAAGGGAAATTAGATTGTTACAGTTAATTCAGTTAATCACGTGCTCTTCTTTTTGCTATTTGGCACAGTCCATCTCCCCCCGACCCCGTCCCCCGCCGCTCCCCCTCCCCCTTCCTTCCCAGTGGCGGAGCTCGGATCTGCGCCGAGTTAGGTTAGGGAGGATCGGAAGGACTCGGAGCAAACTTCTGCGAATCGCCAAGGCTCAGACGGCGCAGGAGCCCCGGGGTAGCCGGGCGGATGCTAAGATGGCAGGAGGCACCCCGCGCCCGCCGGGCCCCAGGCCCCCGTCCTCCTTCCGCAAGGCTTTCATTTTTCTTTGCTTTTCACCCTTCTCGGGTGCAAATAGTTAAAACTGCAGGGTCACACCAAAAATTTAAACTAAATAGCCTGTGGAGTTAGATCAGACAAAACTCCTACCGGACACGAAAACGCAAGGTTGTATTTCTAGCTAACAGAATGTGTGTTACCCATAACAGCATGTGAGAAACTAAATCCTTTTAAACAACAAATCCGCGTTATCTTTGCCTACTGGCAGCACCCTGCGACTCAAAAAAGTTGCCCCAGAGCTCTGAAGTTTGTTACAGGTTCGGACAAGCGGAAGGTGGGATGGCGTGGGGTGGGGGGAGCTCCCTCTAAGGGGCTGTTTTAAGAAATTTTGATTCCTACTCTTTCTAGGAGCCCTTGCCTTACGAGACCTTTTGGAATTGCACCCAGGCATACACTTTTCTAGCCTTCTGTTCTCCCTCTGTTCATGCTTTGTAAGTAACCATCACCCATTCAAGGGATTTCACCTCCTGAATTGCCAGCGTGGTCGAGTCAATGGTGGCTCTCCTGCGAGTCTCAAGATTTTTCCATAGTGCTGCTAACATGAAGTAACCCTTTACTGTGGCTTTAAGAACCTCAATATCACAACTCTGATTTTTATACCTTTTGTTTACTGGGTAAAATTCTAGGAAGGAACCACGTGGAAGTCAAGTAACCGCAAGATCTTAACAAAGCACTTAGTTAATAAGTTTGTTTTGCAAGGCTATAGAACATCAATCAAGATTTCCATATGAAAAAGCACAAAGCGTAGAATTCTATAGCAAGCACGCTAAGCAAATTTGCACTTTGATTTTTGTATTGTTGTCAGTCAAACCCCCAACCTAGGCCCCTAACCTCGCCCTCCCCCTCAAAAAGTTACAAAGCACCTAGACTGTTACTGATCACCCCCAAAAGTAAAATTATAGTCTAAAATGGAAAACGAAATATCCAGTAAATTAGTTCTTTATTCTCATCAGAAAGATCTGAATCTTATTTACCTGTTGCATTATTAAAAGAAAAACTTTTCAGCAGTCAAAAAGTAAATACCGTAAGTTTAATTTTAACTTTAAAACTACAGACACTTTCAAGTTCATCATTCCCTTTATTGTGTCATATGAAAGCTACATTTAACACATTCAAAAACTTTAGAAAAGTTTCACTGCTAGAAAAAGACATGGTTAGGTAAAGTTCTTTTAAAAACTTACTCTTTCTCTTAAAAGAAGTGAAGTAGTCAAGCCAAGTGATTGAACTCCTCAGAGGATGAAGTAAGATGAAAAAGCAAGCCCAGGCACTCAGACCTGTCTATTTAAAGTTTAAAAGTCTGCTGCTGTTTGGTACTTTCCTCACTCCTTCCCCCTAATGAAAGAAAAGTGCTGATACCTCGTAAAAGCTTTTTTCTTACTTGGAGCACAGAGCTTTTAAAAGTTTCAAGCCACTGACTCGACAGGGAGGAGGGGCTGGAAGAAAGGGGAGGAGAAGAGGAAAGGCGGGCAGCGGGGTGGAGAGCGGCCCGGAGAACGTGGACGGGTGGGGGAGAGGAGGAGTAGCCAGGTCCGGACAAAGTTGTGCTGAAAATGTGCTGACGAGACAAATGAAGGAGCAGTAGAGACGTGAGTGCCACTGCTTAAGTCACTGCTTGCAGATACAATTATGGGTTTCAGTTAGTGCTTTTCTCACCAAAAGTTCGAGGATTAAAAAAAAAAAAATGTGTTTTAGAATAATACAACCTTTCTTCAAATTTTACTCACTGT
This sequence comes from Okapia johnstoni, assembly GCA_024291935.2. Classification (NCBI taxonomy): domain Eukaryota; kingdom Metazoa; phylum Chordata; class Mammalia; order Artiodactyla; family Giraffidae; genus Okapia; species Okapia johnstoni. The sequence goes on along the minus strand of CM044317.1, from coordinate 66,992,231 downwards.
AATATGTGTGTGCTGAGGTAAGTTAAAGTGGTGGAAAAGAATATAGCCAGGGCAAACTTTGTTTCCTACTGGACAAAGGTGTGTGAAGTTAAAGGTGGGTGGGTGTGAGTTCCTTCCTTCACGAGCGAATTCCTTTCTTCTTAGTTAAGGTAGGGACAATGAACAAAGGAAATGGAGATGGGAGAGAAATTTCAAAAAGGAACATTTCATGATGATACACCCATCCCCAATCCGCCATCCAACTTCTTGACAGCTTGGAATTTTATTCTTTACTGCAGCTTATAAAATGATAGCTATAACTACTTTATATGTAATACCTTCTGACTGTGAAGATCTAGATAGCTGACCTCTACCAGATCTCCGGGGAACTGAAAATTTATACTATCTCAGCCCCGTTCGTGCCAACTCACAAAAAATGAAATCTCTTTTGTAGTGAAATGGCAGGTTATTTTTTGTGAAATACACACATATTAAGTTGACATTGAGTGGGTCCCGAAACTATCAACTTTTCTTGAGATCATCTGCCCTTTTAAAACCCACGGGATAGTTTTCTGCCTGAAGACAGCAGAGCCCCACATACAGTTTTTATGTGCTTTCCCACCACTTCCACGGTCCTCCCTCTTCAGCCCTCTGGCTTAGGATTTATAATAGCCTGAGTCATGTGGCCTCAATCTTAGAGTGGGTGGATTCTTTGAGGACACTCCAGATGCCACGCTAGAAGGCTGTGGCAGGACACTTCCCATGAACTGGCTTCAGTGATGCTCCTGAGGCTGGGCAGGGAATTCTCTGGAAATTATTGGCCAGTGCTCTCCGGAAGCAAAGCAAACTGATCCAGCTTTAATACTCCTTTTTGTCACTAGTACAAATATCAGAATAGAAGATGATCGCCAAGTGTTTTCTGATAGATATCCTCCCCTTAATTTCATTTCATTAAAATAAAACACCTTAATAGGTGTTACTAAAACACCTTCTGAAATGTTGTAGCATTAAGACACAGTTTTGCTCTCTTGTTTGCTGACTATGCTATTTCTACGGGTATATTTTTCTTTATGTTAAATAAAGGGAACAAAGAAGTAGAAATGATAATCTGATTTTCAAGTCTTCAAGATCAGTAGTCCATGGCTATTGTTTCAGTCTTATATTTGTATTGTCTTTTTCTTCAAATGAGTCTGTTTTGTCCTAACTAAAACTTACTTTCCTTGATTCAGAACACATTCATGAAAATATGGTTTACTCTTTTTATTTTAAGAAAATATGCTTTCCCTCCCTCTTAAAAAAAAAAGAGAAGAAAGCTGTGCTTCTTTTAATTTATGTAAGTATTTGGCTTATTTTTGTAAAAGGATTTATCAAGTACAGTTATTACTGAAATCATCCACTTTATATTTTAAAATTTCCTAAAATGCGAATTCAGAATTAGTTCCATTAAAGAAAAGTTGCAATTGGCTATTTTACAGCAGGGTTTTTTTTTTTTAATGAAAAATTGTGTTTATTTCCAATTCTGTTTTGTTAGATGTATAAAAGGATATTGTTATCTAAGTGTTTTGGTACCTTTTTTCAGTCTGTTGCTTATGTGATCAACTGCAAAAAGAAGGAAAGAACCTCTTTATACCAAATTAAGTTACTCATGAGAATCATTTGAACCGTTTTCTAAGCCCAAGAGATTAGTTAGAGCATTAGCCAGTAATTAAATAAGTTCTCTTAACATATGGACTGTATTATATCTTTTATTTTTAGAGTGATTTCCACAAAAATCATTCATAGAAGAGATGAAGACATCCTATGTGATCCTCTCTTCTGTTGAAATAATGCTACCAAGATTTGATCCTATGAGTAATAGTGCTCAGAAAGAGCTGGGGCACTGAATGGCTTCTCTTGTTAGAACCTTGACCACAGTTTTCGTTCATGGACACCTGGAAGCTTCTCCAAATGTCTAGTAGCAATTCCTATTATATTTCATACCGTAGCAGTGCTGGTGAGGTATATTTTGACCAGTAATATATTTTCTATGAAGTATCCCATTTATCTGACCTTAGAAGTTTATCTCCATTGGCAACTTTTGGAAAAACTGTGGATAGATTTTTTTAAATGTGTTTTCCTCAGATTCTCAAAAATACCATTTGATTCATATAAACACTGACTTTACAGAACTATATGTTCTCTGATTTTCAGGCCTTGTCAATGCAGAAGAAATGGATGTGGCCTGATTTGCTAGGCCATACTGCCCTGTGAGGGATGAGAGGCAGGCATTGAGAATTCTGTCATCTGCAGAGTTCTTTAGGCACCACGGTGAGCCAGGCTTTGGACTCGGTTTTATCCATGTTGCACAGTGATAAGCACACTATTTTTAATCATGAGAAGTATTTCTTAATGAGGAAACCAACTGCATTTTTTTTTATTTTTACCTTTGTTTCAAAATAGCAATTTTTGAAATTTCAAGAGATGAATGGATTAATTTTTATTAAGTGCTTATCTCACACCAACTCTCCCACTTCAATGAGTAGCATGAACATTAAAAAACAATTGATGGCCATAGATTGAAGACTAGTGAGGAGAATATTGTAATGGTATGGGAGTGAGTTCTAAGAACCTGAATTAGGGGACTAGGAGTTAAAAAGGACCAGAAGATACTCGTCTTTTCTAGTCCTAGAACTTGTTGACAGATTGAATGGGGAGGACAAGGGAGAGGAATGTGAAAACTGATTTTGGAGTTTTGATTGGGAAAATGTTACTAACACAAAAAAGTAAGTTGGTAGGAAGAACTGATTTGCTAAAAGAGATTTAATGATTTCAGTTGGGAAAATTTAGTTTGAAGAACTGAAACATCTTCGTGAAGATACCTGACTGGCAGTTTAAAACACGGGTTGTGGAGTTCAGTTTAAAATTGTTGTAAAATTTGGGATTATACGTATAGAATTTATGTTTGAAACCACAGATATAGGTAATATAACTAAGAGATAGGGTATAGGCAGTGGCCCAAAAAGAGTACGCACACAGACTCAGTGGATTTCTTAATTTAACACAGGCAAAGAAAAAGAATGAAAGAAGAGGCAAAGTGGAATCAGGTAAAGGGAAGTGGGCTTATTTGTAAGGAAAATATCACCCTGGTACTTGCTGCTGCTGCTGCTAAGTCGCTTCAGTCGTGTCCGACTCTGTGCGACCCCATAGACGGCAGCCCACCAGGCTCCGCCGTCCCTGGGATTCTCCAGGCAAGAACACTGGAGTGGGTTGCCATTTCCTTCTCCAATGCATGAAAGTGAAAAGTGAAAGTGAAGTCGCTCAGTCGTGTCCGACTCGTAGCGACCCCATGGACTGCAGCTTACCAGGCTCCTCCATCCATGGGATTTTCCAGGCAAGAGTACTGGAGTGGGGTGCCATTGCCTTCTCCCCCTGGTAGTTGGGGGAGCCTTAATTTTGCAAAGGGTGTGGGTTTAGTTGCTAAGTCATGTCCGACCCTTGCGACCTCATGGACTGTAGCCCCATCAGGCTCCTCTGTCCATGGAATTCTCCAGGCAAGAGTACTGGAGTGGGTTGCCATTGCCTTCTCCAGGGGATCAAACCCTGGTCTCCTGTATTGCAGGCAGATCCTTTACTGACTGAGCTACCAGGGACTGCTTGAAAAGGGCAATCACTCCTTTAAATTGAGAGTGAATGCAGACCATAAAGAAAAACATGAAGTGGAGTGTCTGTGCTTTAGCAAGCTATAGTTGGAAGATAGCTTCTCAGATAAAGTAGATGAGGTTATCAGCTGACTCAGAATAGAACAGGTTGATCAGAGTTGAAGTTTGCAGTAAGAATAAAAGGATTATCTAAAACTGGGCAGGGGTGGGGTAGGGGGCGTGGTGGTGGGGGGTTGTCCTGGGATGATTTTGTATTGGATTAAGATAGCGTTGTCTTCTGGATTTCCTTTCATTAACATCAGTAATCCTATCCAGGCACCAAATTTCCATTTTATCTAATATTTATTGGACTGAAAGGAAAAAGTTAATTGCAACCTCAAAAGTATGCATATTCAGAAATACTCTACCTAAACTGATAAAACCAGCTAGAAAATGTGTTCTTAAAGTGACAGTTGGTCAATCATATTTCCCTTGGAATAGTGTCGATTTCCCAGCATTTTACTGACTTGTGCTAGCATCCTTTTTCAATAGCTAAATATTTCTGGGGTCTGACAATGTACTTCAGAACTCCAGAGTATTTACTTAACTGAAATTTGGTTACCATTTACTTATCTATCATCCATGTGAAGGATTTAAAGATAAACGGTTGTCTCAACCTGGTTAAAATCTGAACTATTCTGTAGCCTACACCTGTTTCCAAGTGAATCTTACTGTGAGGCTGCACACAGAAAAAGAATTTGTCAAAAAAAAGACATTTATTTTGTTTTGTTTAACAGGAAAGAATCCCAGCCAGTAGATAAATATGTCTTTGGCTCCACCTTCTGTACAGAGTGAAAATCAGCATCTAATTCTTTCACTTAAAATTTCTTCACCTTTTTTTGTTAAGCTTGGCTAATTGTTTTGATCTTTAGTGAATGTTTACATTCATCTACTCAGGAAATATTTATTTTGTCTCAGGAACCATTCTAGTGAGGGTGTTTTAGTTATGCAGGAAAGAGAAAAACAGTATCAGGTTGAACTTTATTCAGCTTCAGGCTTTGGCTTTTCTTTAACTGAACTTTGAAAAAGTAAGCACATAATGGTAAGAAAAAGAATACTAGTTTGAGACTTTTTTTCAAAAGAATGTGTTCTTTTTCTCTATGCTGACCATGAAAGGTGCTTGCATTTTTAAGCACTCTATTAATGGTGTGCCCACTTAAAAAGAAATAAAAAACAAGCAACAAAAATATTACCGGAAGCAAAGCTGGAGGTTTTGGATCTGAAACTCTTGATTTTGCACATAGTAGGTTAGTTCTGATTATATTAGAAAAGACAATGTGGCTTTTGCATGGACTGACAATTAACTGTTTGCTCCAACAATTTGTTAGCTAAATATCATCTTCCAAATGAGAACACATTATAATATTTTAGGATGAATAGAGTAAACATTTATTTTAGGACAAGTAGAATAAAAATTATTGCAAATCATTCAATAAAGTAGTTATCTCGTTAGGATAATCATTCGCCATGACTTTATGTTTGGCCTTGTAGTAGATGCAGTGGAAATTTGGAGAACGTAGAGAACATTATATAAGTCCACGTGATTTCTTTATGTGCAAAACGTTTGCAGAAAATCAAGAACATGAACGGACATATAATTATAATAACAAATGTATGAACATACGTAGTTGTTGAATTGATGCCAAAGAAAAAGAAAAGACTTAACGTTGCTTCAAAACTCAGCCAAGATAAAAATTCCCAAATAAAAAAAATATTTATATGCTTGGTTAAAGCACCACTTACCAAAGTCGTTAAAATGCCTTTCTGTTGTATGTCTCAGTCTCCTTGGTGCACAGGAAAAGGTACCTATGGACAGCTTTATACATCTCCTTTTAGCCATCACAAAATTTCATAGAATTTTATTTAGAATAGCACGAAAAAACACAGTTATCTTTAAGGCATCATGCTTCCTAGTAATTATAAATTTTATACGTATTAAAAAGTAATGTAGCGCACATAGCTCTAAGAATGACAAAATTTAAAAACCCCAGTTGATTTTTAAGAGAGACTCCTATTTTCTTAATAATTATTTTCTACTGGAAATAAGTAGTACATGTCAAGTGGTTACTGATATGAAAACAAGATCCAAATCTGTCATAGCAGACTTAATATGTTTGGAAGGTTTATGTGACTTTTTTAATTCTTGGAGATTCATGTGGTCACCTATAACAAAACTCTTGAGGTCAAGGTCAGCCCAATGTAAAGTCAGAATATTATCACTCAGTGAAGTATAGCTTAAGGACATCCAAATTTCTTCCGATCCAAAGCATCTGACCTAGTCATTCTGTTTGGAGGCTGGATTTTCCATCATAAAGTTTGATTTTTGGACTAAGACATTGGAGTTTTTAAGAACGTGAAAATGGAAATGAAAGTATTTTTTGGAGAAAGTAAAAGAAAAATGAACAAAAATTAGTTTACCATTGTGACTTACAAAGATAGTTTTAGAAGACTGAAGATATAAATTCTTACAGGAATACTCAGAAATAAATCAAGGGGCCTAGGAACTCACCTAAATTTGATCTCATTCACCTTTAGTTCTTTTTGGCATATATTAGTGATCATCACAAAAACCTGAGGTGTGTTAAAATTACTCCCTCATGACGCTAGTACCAGCTCAAAATAAAACAAGCCTTAGATCAAATTTGACTTCATATTTAAATATTTATTTAATTAACACTTATTAGTAAGCAGACCCTAAATATTTCATACAACTTGCTTTGCATTCTCTACAAAGTCCCAACTCTCTGTTCTTTTTAAGTGCTGAGACCACCACCTTACATGAAAAGTTCTCTCAAAGCAGAAGTGACAATATTCCAGAAACTGCCCTTGATTGTTATAAAAAGACTTAGCCACCAGATATTCTCCCAACCAGTGACTGGGTACAGGGCCATTTGGGGGTCAAGTAACTAGTTTCTTAAACCCTATTTATGTCAAGGTCTCTAAATTATAGCCAACCTATGAAAATTGAATACCACTCATTTCACCAAGGAGAGCCTGTTTCTACCATTCATTATGCTAATTAACAAAGCATTAATTTTGTCAGTAAAAATCCGTATCTGACATTCAGGATGCTAGTTAGAAAATAACTGGTGTTTTTCAAAGACATGAATACAGAAGCACTTGTAGTCTCTGAGGTTGCCTTTTTGATGTATGTTTGCCACCCATGCCAAACCATGAATTCTTTCTTTCTTTCTTTTTTAAATTTTACTTTAATTGGAGGCTAATTACTTTACAATATTGTGGTGGTTTTTGCCATACATTCACATGAATCAGCCATGGGTGTACATGTGTCCCCATCCTGACCCTCCCTCCCACCTCCCTCCCCATCCCATCCCTCAGGGTCATCCCAGTGCACCAGCCCTGAGCACCCTGTCTCATGCATCGAACCCGGACTGGCGATCTATTTCACATATGATAATATACATGTTTCAATGCTATTCTCTTAAATCATCCCACCCTCGCCTTCTCTCACAGAGTCCAAAAGTCTGTTCTTTACATCTGTGTCTCTTTTGCTTCTCACATATAGGGTAATCGTTACCATCTTTCTAAATTCCATATATATGCGTTAATATACTGTATTGGTGTTTTTCTTTCTGACTTACTTCGCTCTGTATAATAGGCTCCACTTTCATCCACCTCATTAGGACTGATTCAAATGCATTCTTTTTAATAGCTGAGTAATATTCCATTGTGTATATGTACCACAGCTTTCTTATCCATTAGTCTGTCAATGAACATCTAGGTTGCTTCCATGTCCTGGCTATTGTAAACAGTGCTGTGATGAACATTGGGGTACACGTGTCCCTTTCATTTCTGGTTTCTTCAGTGTGTATGCTCAGTAGTGGGATTGCTGGGTGGTATGGCAGTTCTATTTCCAGTTTTTTAAGGAATCTCCACACTGTTCTTCATAGTGGCTGTACTAGTTTGCATTCCCACCAACAGTGTAAGAGGGTTCTTTTTTCTCCACACCCTCTCCAGCATTTATTGTTTGTAGACTTTTTGATAGTAGCCATTCTGACCACCGTGAGATGGTACCTCATTATGGTTTTGATTTGTATTTCTCTGATAATGAGTGATGTTGAGCATCTTTTCATGTGTTCTTGATTAAGTATCCAAACTCTATATGTAACTCTATATGTAATAATCAACCAACACACACATTTATAGTGCTGCATCTTTGGTGAAATTTCTAAAAGTAAATTACAGACATAAAACAGGAAACTGTGTACTGCTTAATAGTGCAATTTAGTACATTGGAAAATGGAATTAGCTCCTGGATTCCTGATGTTAAGAGATGGAAGCAAAAGCCATGAGTTGAAAGAAGATGCCAGAAGAATTGGAGAATTTTAAGAACATATAGGGATATAAAATTTAACAATTTTACATTTAAATGGCCCCATATCAAATTACGTGCATGCATGCTAAGTCACTTCAGTAGTGTCTGACTCTTTGTGGCCCTATGGACTATAGCCACCAGGCTCCGCTGTCCATGGGATTCTCCAGGCAAGAATACTAGAGTGGGTTGCCAACCTTCCTCCAGGAGATCATCCAGACACAGGGATCAAACCCGCATCTCTTGCACCTCCTGCATTGGCAGACAGGTTCTTTACCACTAGTGCCACCTGGGAAGCCCTCAAGTTATGTATCTACCCCTAAATATGGCAAGGATATTTTAAATGCTTTTAGTTTCAAGTTAATATGTGTTCTTAATGCTTCATAATGCTTTCTAAATATTTGCTTCATAAATAACTTGAATCCTACATCATGTGAAGTTCAAATTTATTCATATTCAGTGGGATTTCCTTTATGTTTTACAGTGACCCTCTTCAGCCCACCGCGGCAGCCCTGTAAATTTCCTGGCCCTGGGCCACTCATATTGAAATACTGGTAGGAGGTTGTTATCACCCAGCTTGTGATCTGGCAAGCAGCAGCAACTAGGTGTGTTTGGTATTCTCCTGGTAGTCCTGTTTTATAAAATTTCCAGTCACAACAGCAAACTTGATATGTTTGGGAGATTCAGGTGACTTTTTTAATCTATTGGAGATTCATGTAGTGTTAGATGGATTCATTCCAATTACCAATTTCCCTTAAATAATTTTAATAGTTCTTTTATTTTCATTCTTGTATAAAGTATAAATGGATTTTAACTGTTAAAGTTCAAAATATTAACATGTGGAAAGTGAAAGAAATCGAGTTATTATTACAGACAATAGAAATTTCTTAAATCCAAGGCATTAATAGAAACAATGAATTTAACACAGATGTGACTTTCCTTGTATGAATATCTTTTATAAAGAGTTTCAATAATTTTCTTGGCTTTTTATGAAACAGTTTATCCATTGGGGAAAAGATTACCAGTGTTGTCAACCAGACTTTTTGATTATACCCATCTACGCTGCTGCTAAGTCGCTTCAGTCGTGTCCGACCCTGTGCGACCCCATAGACAGAAGCCCACCAGGCCCCTCCGTCCATGGGATTTTCCAGGCAAGAGTACTGGAGTGGGGTGCATACCCATCTATAAAAATAGCATACTGTGTATTTAGACTAAATTCTAAAATATAGTCAGCTTTAATAGACATTTTCAATGAACTGACCACTAAACCAGATAGGACATAAAATCCATCTTTATTTTAGACCTTAATTAGGCATTGAAAACTAATTTTAGATTCAGATTCAAGAGAATTGATGGAAAGCCTATTATTTCTTTAGTATTTCTTTGGTTTTATGTACAGGTAATTCTAATATCAACCCTTTTTTGGGGGGGGGTTCCAATGTCCTTAACAATGAAGACATGCCAAAACCATATTACAAAATGCTTGATAAACTTTAAAATTTAAATTAGTTAATAATTTTTATATAAGCCCCCACAAAAATATATAACTTTGCTATTGATATCATAAGTTATAGGATCTACTAAAATGATATAAAATTGTCCAATAGTCTATCATGAGGCAGGATGAGCTGGTAATGTTTAAAGATTTTTGATAAATATACTCTTCAAACTGTCAGTTTATCTCCTATCTGTATATATAATCTTATTTGGAAATGATATAAAAAATTCTCATTTGAGACCCTTCCTGAATAGGAGACCCTTCATAATAACGGCCTTTTTGTCCAGCCCTCACTGTGTTTCCAGCCTCTGAGTGAAAGAGTCTGGATTCCAGGCTGGAAATTAGAACTCCTCCTTTGCTACTGACTTGCTACTCCTCCTTTGCTTTGGATAATTCCTCCTGTCTCTTGTTTTATACCAACTTTTTAATATATAACAGAAGGAACATATTTCCTAAAGAAGAAGGAACATATATCAAATGTGCAGTTTGAAATATTTTTGCAAATAAAATACTCCTGTTTAACCAACGATTTTACCAAGAAATAAAAAAATTGCATCAATAGCTTTCCTGTAGCTTTCCTTGAAGACACTTCCTTTCATTAATATGTCCCCCATAAGAGTACTCACTATTCATTCTTTCCTATTTTTCTCCTCTCTTTAATTAAATTCAGTCTTAAAGAATGTACATTTTTGTGTGTCTGGCTTCTTTCATTGTCATCCATATTCTTGCAGGCAGTCATAGATCATTCATTACTATTGTTGTGTAATATTCCTCTGTATGCCACAATTGCTTTTCTACTGTCAATGGACCTTTGGGTAATTTCTACTTTGATGATCCTCTGAACATGCTAGTTCAGGTCTTTTGGGTCGTCTGTCATTTTGTAGGAGTTCTTTATTTATTCTATGAGTCCTTTGTTAGATAAGTGTATGTGAATAGCTTTTCTTTTTCTGTGTTGCCTATTCACTTGCTTAGTTGTTTCTTTTGATTAAAAAAATATAGATGTAATATAGTCTAAATTATCAATTTTTCTCTATAATTAGCACTTTTTAGAATCTTTTAAGAAATGTTTGCCTACCTAACCAAAATCAAGAAGATATTCTCTCCTGTTTCCTTCTAAAAGTTTTACTTACTTTTAGTTTTACTTTTACCTTCTAAAACTTTTGTCCACACAAAACCTGGAAAATCATTATTTATAGTAGCCTTATTCATAATTGCCCCAAACCTGAGACAATCAAGATGCCCTTCAATAGGTGAATCAATGTATGTACACAGTGATTCACCTTTACAATTGAATATTAATTAGTGATAAAAGAAATGAGCTATCAGGTCACCACAAGAAATAGAGAAATCTTAAATGACTATTACTAAATGAAAGAAGCCGTCTGAAAAGGCTACATCTTCGTGATTCCAGCCATATCACATTCTGGAAAAGGCAAAACTGTAAAGATATTAAGGAAATCAGTGGTTTCCAGGGATTTGGGGGAGGTAAGAAGGACGATTAGTTGAAGCACAGGGGTTTTTAAGGCAGTGAAACTATTCTGTATGAAACTGTAAAGTTAGATAAAGGATATTATGTCTTCTTTAAAATCCATAGAACTGTACTATGTAAAGAATTAAGCTGGATTTAAATTATGTCTTACAGCTAATAATACTGAATCAATATTGGTTCATTCGTTGTAACAAATGTACCATACTAGAGTGTTGGTGATAGTAGGGGGAACTATGTAGGCGAGCTGGAAGTACATGGTGATGCTCTGTACTATCTCTTTAATTTTCATGTAAATTTTTATCAAAATGTTCTAAAATAAACCTTTATTCATTAAAGAAAGATTTCATTGGCTGGACTTGGCTCTGCACTTCCATATGATTTTTAAAAAATCATCATCTCCGTTTTCATGAATACACAAAAGATTAACAATAAAAAAGAACCGTTAGGATTTTGCTTGAGATGGCATTGGGATAGTTCTATAGATTTTATTCTTTGTTTTGCCTTTATTTTCAAGAATATCTTTTACTGGATATAGAATCTAGAGTTGGCAATTTTTTTTCTTCAAGCATTTTCTTTTGTTATTTTCCAAAAGCTTTTTTTTTTTTTTTTTTTAATAATTTCATTTATTTATTTTTGGCTACGTTGGATCTTCGTTGCTGCTCAGAGGCTACTCTCTAGTTGCAGTGCACAGGCTTCTCATTTTGGTGGCTTCTCTTGTTGAAGAGCCCAGGCTATAGGTGCATGGGCTGCAGTAGTTGTGGTTCATGGACTCTAGAGCACAGGCTCAATGGTTGTGGCATGCAGACTTAGTTGCTCCATGGTATGTGGGACCTTCCCAGACCAGGGACAAAACACTTGTCTCCTGTATTGTATCTCAGAGTTGCTCATAATTGATTTTCTTTTCTATTGGCAATGTGTTCCATTTATCTGGTTTCTCGTATGTCAGGCAAATTTTCATTATACTCTAGGAATTATAAATGTGAACTTGTTGAGATTCTGGATTCTATTCCTTTCCCCTGATGTGTGCTATTTCTTTTGTTTTAGAAGGCAATTATCTCATTGGAATTTGTGAGGATAAAATTGCTTTAGAGCTGGACTAGACCAGCTCTATGTTTATCTCCAGGGACATCTGGCAGTCTGGCACCTTATCTTGGCCAAGAAAAGGTCAGTGAGCTAACTAATGATTTATAATATTCTAAGTTCAAAGCTTGCCTGGAGGCACCCAAGACTGGCTTGTTTATTGATAAATTACACCTGCCATGACCAGTTAAACTTTTGAGCTTGGTTTTCATACCCAGAAGAGCAGAAAAGGACTCTCTGGAAACTTTGGGCAGCTCTCCTGAAACTAAGACTTATCAGAGAAATCTTGGCAATTCAACCCCAAAGTGAAATACATATTCATCTGTGAATATAACAGACCCTGGGGAGCTGTGCCTGGAGGTTTCAAGTACCCTCAGTGCTTTTTTTTTTTACTTTTTTTCTCTTGCTGTACTGTATCTTTTGCCTTTAATAAAAGTTGTATATGAGTACAGTCATCTCTTAGTATCCTTGGAGGATTGGCCCAGCAGATACCAAAATCCAATGATACTCATACACCTTATATAAAGTAACATAGTATTTGCATATAACTTACCTATATCCTCCCCTATACTTTAAATCATCTGTACATTATTCTAATACTTGATATAATATAAACACTATGTAAATAGTTATAAATACAATGTAAATGCTATCCAGATAGTTGCTAGTGCAAGACAAATTCAAGTTTTGCTATTTGGAACTCACTAGAATTTCTCTTTTTCTGAATATTTTTGATCCATGATTGGTTAATTCCACACATGTGGAACTCACAGATACAGAGGCTAACTGTGACCTCTGTGGAGTCTTGTAAATCCTTTCAATTATCAAGCTATGCAAAATTGAATTGCAAACTTTGCTTCTTGGATGGCAGCTTTAGTCTCCTTTCAGATGGATTACTATTGGCCAAGATGCTTTCCGTTTCACACATGTGTGATTAATGGGTCAAAGACATGTGTGGGAACAATTTCAGAGTCCCCTTTCTGATTCTTTTTTTCTTCCAAAATTTACCTGTTCTCTTTCATGAGCAGACGGAAGAGCTTCAGTTTTATGACCTTCAGTTTTCTGGTTTACCTATTTTCAATCGTGTCTTCGTTGTTTTCAGCACCATTTGCACTTGGCCTCAGGATGAAAGTTTCAAAAAATGAGAGCTCCACTTTTCTGGAGGAGTGTGCTCCATCATAATCGATCTCTTTCTCTTTACTTTCTAGTGCTTTTGTTGTTGTTCAGTTGTGTCCAGTTCTTTGCAACCCCATGGACTGCAGCACACCAGGCTTCCCTGTCCTTCACCACCTCCCAGAGCTTGCTCAAGCTCATGTTTATTGAGTTGGTGATGCCATCCAACCATCTCATCCTCTGTCGACCTCTTCTCTTCCTGCCTTCTATCTTTTCCAGCATCAGGGTGTTTTCCAATGAGTTGGCTCTTTGCATCAAGTGGTCAAAGTATTGGAGCTTCAGCTTCAGCATCTATCCTTCCAATGAATATTCAGGATTGATTCCCTTTAGTTAGGATTGACTGGTTTGATCTCCTTGCAGCCCAAGGGACTCTCAAGAGTCTTCTCCAACACCACAGTTCAAAAGCATCCATTCTTTGGTGCTCAGCTTTCTTTATGGCCCATTTCTCACACACATACATGACTACTGGAAAAACCATAGCTTTGACTAGAAGGACCTTTGTCAGCAAAGTAATGTCTCTGCTATTTAGTATGCTGTCTAGGTTTGTTATAGCTTTTCTTCCAACGAGTAAGCATCTTTTAATTTCCTTGCAAGTTACTGTTTGTATTAGGTTCAGATTTTATAATTGTTTTCTGTAATTTAGTCTTGTTTGACCTTTTTCCATCATCATTAGAAATAGAAATGCTCCCATGAAATTTAAAAAATATTGCCTTTTCCCATAAAAAGGTGTTTTGAAACTAAAAATGTTACATTTTAGTTTGTTTGGTATACAAAATCTATTATATATCTTGAGCTAATGGAATGTTTAGAACCAGAGCATTTAAAAGATAGGCTGTCTCATCTTAAGAATAATCATGAATCAATTTTTTTAAGACCAGGATGGTCAGAAAAATTATTTTTATAAAAAAATAAATAAAAGTTTCCCCTCACCACCTCAAATCTTTATCAGTTGATTGTTAATTATAACTCAGTGCTCTGATGATGTATTTGACGCTCTCACTGCAGTCCTGACATTATTGAACAATGACAAGTTGATGTCAATGAAATCTAGAAAGAAAGATTGCTGTGTAATACGTGAACATGATCCCTTTTTCCTTGCACCATGTTAATATGCTGTCTTCATATTAATTCAGTTTGGCAAGCATTGTATATCTATTTGTGCACCACAACTATGGATTTCCCTAGGGGCTCAAGTAGTAAGGAATTTGCCTGCCAGTGCAGCAGACACAGGTTCCATCTTTGGTCTGGGAAGATCCCATGTGCAACTAAGCCTGTGCACCAGTACTACTGAGCCTGTGCTCTAAGAGCCCAGGAGTGGCAACTACTGAGCCCATGTGCCACAACTGCTGGAGCTGCCTGAGCCTTGCAACAAGAGAACCCAGGACAATGAGAAGCCCATGCACTGCAACTAGAGAGGCACTCCTGCTCATCACAACTAGAGAAAAGCTGAAGAGCAATGAAGACCCAGCACAGCCAAAAATAAATAAATAAAATTATATAAAAAAGAAATAAAAGATGCAGATTTGCATCAGTGTTTATTACAGCTTTAGTTATATATAAAGAAAGCTGAGTGCCAAAGAATTGGTACTTTTGAACCGTGGTGTTGGAGAAGACTCTTGAGAGTCCCTTGTACTGTAAGGAGATCAAACCAGTCAATACTAAAGGAAATCAGTCCTGAATATTCATTAGAAGGACTGATACTGAAGCTGAAGCTCCAGCACTTTGGCCAATTGATGCAAAGAATGGACTCATTGGAAAAGACCCTAATGCTGGGAAAGATTGAAGGCAGGAGAAGGGAATGATAGAGAATAAGATGGTTGGATGGCATCACAGACTCTATGGACATGAGTTTGAGCAAGCTCTGGGAGTTGGTGATGGACAGGGAAGCCTGGCGTGTTGCAGTCCATGGGATCACAAAGAGTTGGACGTGACTGAGCAATTGAACTGAACTGATAATGTTAAAGAACAAGAAACAAACCAACAATAAAAAACAGCCTTATTGCCCAACAACAGGGAAATTGTAAATCAAAGAATTTATGCTTTAGGGAGCTATTAAAATTATATTTTCAAATGTTTCTTAGTGCTTATGAGGAAAGGATATTTTGTAATAGAAAGCCATAATGGCAGAATGAGATAATTTAGAATATGACCTCACCTCTGTAAGAAATTATGCAGAAAAAATGAGAAAAAAATTAATAAAATAATACTTAGCTCTAAGAAACTTTTGAAATTCACTTATTCAAAAAATATTTTTAGAATAATTTATGCAGGAATTTTTATTTGAACTATTATTGTCTCTATAATTTCAGTATTTTTATATATGTTAAAATAAGCAACTGAGAGGCGCATTACATTTAGATTGAAATTCTAATGACCTTACTTAAATCCTTATTATGTTCCAAAGATCATTCTAAGGTGCTTTCAGGTACCCTGTCTCAATCAATGTGTCCCTTATGAAATTAGTTGTCAGGTCTATTTGCTCCACGAGAATATTTTCCCTCTAAAGGAGCCATAAATCTGTTGATTTGCAGAGTAATTCATTTGTTCATTTATCCAGTCACCACCTATAAGTTGTTGAAAGGATGAGAAAATAACCCCTGAAGAAATTTCCCAAAATTGGAAAGGTAAGAAAGCTTTTAAATTATCATAGGTCAGTGAACAGATTTTTTCTGTGATTCAGTTCAGTTCAGTTCAGTCCCTCAGTCAAGTCCGACTCTTTGCAACCCCATGAATTGCAGCACGCCAGGCCTCCCTGTCCATCACCAACTCCCGAAGTCTACCCAAACCCATGTCCATCGAGTTCACTTTAAGTAAATAGTTACATGACTGTCAGCAGTTTTGTCAAAGTGACTGTGTGTAAAGAGATTATGATTATGCACAGTAGCATTCAGTTGCAATCATAAAATTCATTTATTGTGTAAATGGCCTTTCTGCAAGATTTTGCAATTATTATATTGTATTATTAATGTTTAAATGTATTGTTAATAGATATATACATTATATATATGTTAAATATATTCATAGTTAATTTATTTTCTACACACAAAGTTAAAAGACCCTTGCTCCTTGGAAGAAAAGCTATGACAAACCTAGACTGTGTATTAAAAAGCAGAGATATTACTTTGTCGACAAAGGTCCATCTAGTCAAAGCTATAGTTCTAGTAGTCATGTACGGATCTGAGAGTTGGACCATAAAGAAGGCTGAGTGCCAAAGAAATGATGCTTTCAAATTATGATGCTGAAGAAGACTCTTGACAGTCCCTCGGACTGCAAGAAGATCAAACCAGTGAATCCTAAAGGAAATCAAGTCTCAATATTCATTGGCAGGACTGTTGCTGAAGCTGGAACTCCAATATTTTGGCCCCCTGATGCAAAGAGCCGACTCATTAGAAAATACCTTGATGCTGGGAAAGATTGAGGGCAGGAGAGAAGGGGGCAACAGACGATGAAATGATTGGACGGCATCACCGAATCAATGGACATGAGTTTGAGCAAACTCCCGAAGAGAGTGAAGAACATGGAAGTCTGGCCTGCTGCAGTCCATGATGTCGCAAAGAGTTGGATACAACCTAGTGACTGAACAACAACAACACATTTGCTTATGAATAATTTTCATTCCACCTGCTGGCTCAAAGGGAATAAAAGGTTACAAAGTTGTCTGACTAAAGGATCTTCTGGGAGGATTTTATGGCTTGCACACCCTGAAATTTCAGATCATGAGAGGACATTATCTGGGGAGGCAGTGCATCCAAACCTCCAAGGATACTGCTGTGGCCAAATCTCACAAGAAAGAGATGTAGGCAGAGGTTTCCAGCTTAAAACCTCCAATAGGATTGTTAACAGTAACTGTGGGATGTTTCTATAATGTCACAAAGCAGGCACCTTTGTGTTGCAATGGCCTGGGGTAGTTTCTGAGCAGGCCAGAGGGGAGGCACTGTACATGTTTTATTTTTCCCACATAATGCAAAGCAAGAAAGTGACAAATGCTGCCTGTCCAAATAACTTAATGTGCATTATATCTGCCGTTTATTGAATGCCAAATACCATTCTTAGTGATTCACACACAACAGTTCACTTCACATAAAAAATGAACAATTTTTGTAACTAAACTGTATAGGACATGGGTTTTTTTTTTTACTAACTGGTGTGTTTTTAAAATATATATTTTTGGGACTTCACTATCAGTCCTGTGGTTAAGATTCCATGCTCCTAATGCAGGGATGCACAGGTTGGATCCCTGATTGGGGATCTTAACAACTCACACAACCACTCACTGAAGCCTTCCAGCTGAAGAAAAGTTATGACCAACCTAGACAGCATATTAAAAAGCAGAGACATTACTTTGCCAACAAAGGCCCATCTAGTCAAAACTAGATGTAGTAGTCATGTGTGCATGTGAGAGTTGGACCACAAAGAAAGCTGAGTGCTGAAGAATTGATGCTTTTGAACTGTGGTGTTGGAGAAGACTCTTGAGAGTCCTTTGGACTGCAAAGAGATCCAAGCAGTCAATCTGAAAGGAAATCAGTCCTGAATATTCATTGGAAGGACTGATGCTGAAGCTGAAACTCCAGTACTTTGGCCACCTGATGAGAAGAGCTGACTCATTTGAAAAGACCCTGATGCTGGGAAAGATTGAAGGTGGGAGGAGAAGGGGACGACAGAGGATTAGATGGTTGGATGGCATCACCGACTCAATGGACAATAGTTTGAGTAAACTCTGGGAGTTGGTGATGAACAGGAAGGCCTGGCGTGCTGCAGTCTATGGGGTCGCAGAGTTGTTCCGACACAATTGAGCGACTGAACTGAACTGAGCTGCATTTTCAATGCTTACCACTAGAGGGAGGAATCAGACCATGGAGAGCAGAGGCAAGTCCAGTAAGGAACTCCTTGGTCACCTCCTGCATTGGCAGCTGAAGTAGCCTGAGCAAGAAACTGGGGGGCCCTTTGTTAACAAAAACAGATGTCTTCTTGTTATCTGCAAGAGATGATTTTGCAATTCCAGTAAAGAGAAGAGCCAAGTTATGGAGACTTGAAGTGAGAGAGGCTAATATGCTTAGTATTCTAGATTTGATCTTCTGCACTGTTGATATTTTAGACTAGACAGTTCTTCATTCTTAGGGGTTGTCCTGTGCATCATAAGATGCTTCGCTGCATCCCTGGCCTCTTCTTGTTGTTTAGTCGCTAAGTCGTTTCCGACTCTTGCAACCCCATGGACTATAGCCCGCCAGTCTCCTCTGTTCAAGGGATTTCCCAGGCATTTGTTATTTCCTTCTCCAGGGGATCTTCCTGACCCAGGGACTGAACTGGTGTCTCTTTCATTGCAGGTAGATTCTTTACTGCTGAGTCACAAGGGAGACCCAGCCTCTACCTATTAAACGCTGGTAGCACTCTTTTTCCAACTGTGAAAATAAAAAATGTACAGACATTGCCAGATGTCCCTGGGGCAAAATTGCCCCTAATTGAGAACCACTGTCTTAGAGATCCAAAATTTCCTGAAGACTTGAGTCCTCAAAGATAAATAAATATTTCTTCTCGCTGGTGACTGGGAGATCTGGGCTGCTTCTTGGTTGGGGTTCCTCAATTCAAGGCTATGCATGGAAAAATGAGGTTAGTCCCTGTTCATAAAAGACATATGGATAAAGGACAGCACATATTATAACACCAATCAAAGTGGCTAAGAATGCAAGAAACAGTTTGAAACTTTGCAGTTAGGGAGAAAAGAGTAAGAGTTGAATCCAGAGGGGTTACAGAGATGATGTTAGGCAAGAAGAAGTTATCAGATTCAAGAAGCAAAGCCCAAGCAAACAACAACAACAAAAAGGAGGCAAAGCCTTCCACAAGGGGAGAACTCTTAAGAGACATCTGTATGCATAGTAAAGGACTAAGTTCTTTGAACAAATTCAAATGCTTGTCCTACAAGCTTTCTTTTCCAGTATTTTCTGTCTCACTTGCTAGTACTATTCTCCAGTGCTAGACGCTCTGGAGTCATCCTTTGCAGTCTCTCTCTTTCAGGAAGGAAGTGATTTAAATAGGACTGTGCCTATCTATTAGACACACTTCTTGATGCACAGGACCTAGCTTATATTGAGAGTAGTAGTGAACATTCTGCATGTCCCAGTAGGCTGGCAATAACTTCCTTACTTGCAAGCATGAAAGTGAAAGTCGCTTAGTCATGTCCAACTCTTTGTGACCCCTTGGACTATACAGTCCATGGAATTCTCCAGTCCAAAAATAACCCGAAAAGTTTAGTGAAGAGGAAAAACACATTACACAAGAGGAAGCACCAAACTTGTAGAGTAAGTGAATCCAAAGCCCCACGTGTTCTTTTCTGTTATATAGAGGTTCGTAAACTGCCAAGAGCTCTGTTTTTATCGGAGGTACTATCCATGAGTCCTGGGTCTTGACATCAACAGGTCAGTTATTGTTTCTCCTGGTAGGCTCAGGTCCTCCCTTTGGTGGACAGCTATCCATTCAGTTCTCCCTTTGCAGAAAGGATAGCTTAGACTTCAAGGAATTTAATCACAGGATGGTGCCTGTGGTTGCCTAGATTACTTTTGTTAGATGAAGTACCCATCCTACAGGGGCTCTGAGTGTTAACTACTAACAAATATAAAATCTCCCCCCTCCTCACCTTCTGAGAACACTCTTCCAACAAGTCATTGGAACAGGAATCTCCATTTCTGGCTCTTCTTCTAGGGAACATGATCTAAGTTTCATTGATTGCAGACTCAGAGCTATCAAGACGACACGTCAGCATTGATATCTTTCCCACATTTTTCAGAAAAATAAAAAAAGAAGGTCACAGCATCCTAATCACAGATAACTCTTCTTTTTTGGCTGCACCATGATCTTAATTCCCTGGCCAGGGATGAAACCCATGCCCCCTGCAGTGGAAGCATGGAGTCTTAACCACTGGACTGCCAAGAAGTCCCATAGATAAGTACTGTCCAGTTGTTTTGAAGTCACCACCCTCATTTTATTTTGAACTTTTATTTAAATTCAGTATTATCAATAAGTACTTGGGTGAAAGCAATGTAATGGAGAGACCTCAGGACTGGTATTTGTAGAATGGTAGAATATGACAGCTGGAAAGGATCTTAGAAATCATCTAGCTTAACTTCTTACTTTACAAATCAATTGCTTGTGGCCCAAAGACATGATCTTCTCAGAGTGATACAGTTAGCAAGTAGCAAAGCAGGACTGGAACCGGGTTAACCAGGTTTCCAATCTTCCATTTCCGTGCTCTCTCCACACATCTCTGTTTCTTGTTAGTGACTTTGCTTACATGAGGGAATCTTAAAAAGTGGGTGCTATGCAGGCAAAGTGGAATAAATACCTTTTAAGTGCTTAACATCCATAAAATATTATTTGAATAAATTTAAGAACAATGTGACTATAGGATGCTTACTATAATACATAGATCTTTACTTTTTATTCTTCTATAAAAATTAACTGAATTTTCTTGCTAAGGATAAATACATTAATAAGACAAGATCCCATCTTCAGGAAGTGTTGGGGCTACTCTAGTGTAATAAGCAAGCTGTGGAACCAGAGAGAAGTGGTAGTTAATCTCACCTGGCATAACCAGGGAATGGTTCCCAGAGGAGATAACATTTGAGATAGTTCTGGAAGAGTGAGTAGAATTTTGATAGGTAGAGAAGAGAGATCAAAAGCACAGAGACTGGAAAGTCTGGGGCACGGAAAGCCTTCCCGGATGGCTGAAGTAGGTATATCTCAGGAAGAGAGGCTCGGAGCTTGACAGTTTGGAAGCGATTACCATGAAGACTCTGGGATAGTGGACATAATGTTTTGTCACTTGATTATAAAGCCTCTCCATCCAAATTTTCATCTCTCCATAAATTGTTCTATTCTTTGTTTCCTTCTCATAGGATATGGCACCATGCTGAATGCTTTGTAATATACACTTAAATTAGAGAAGGGAAAAAGGAACCCAGCCCCTGTCATCTTCTCTCTCTTTAAAAACTTTTTATTTTGTATTGGAGCATAGCCGATTAACAATGTCGTGATAGTTTCAGGTGCACAGGAGAGAGACTCAGTCATACATATATACATTAACCCATCTCTAAACTCCTCTCCCACCTGCTGCTGTCATCTTGATCTCCTTTCTTGGGTGTTAACGCAGAGAAATGAGAGAAAATCAGGAGATAAAACTGTTGCTTCGACAAAAATGCTAAACTATCAGTTCCTTAATTAATGAAGAAAAAAACACTGACATATTGACCTTATACTGCTACTATTAATTATTGCTATCACTACAAAGTATGTAAGCATTTTGTGCTTGGATGCTCAGTCGTGTCTGACTCGTTGTGACCCATGGACTGTAGCCCGCCAGGCTCCTCTGTTCGTGGATTTCCCAGGCAAGAATACTAGAGTGGGTTGCCATTTTCTCCTCCAGGGAACCCAGGGATCGAAACTATGTCTCTTGTATCTCCTTCAGCTACAGGAGGGTCCTTTACCACTAGCGCCCCCTGGGAAGCCCCACCTAAGCACCTGCAGTTTAGTTCAGTTCAGTCCCTCAGTTGTGTCCGACTCATTGTGACTCCATGAACTGCAGCACACCAGGCCACCCTGTCCATCACCAACTCCCCGGAGTCCACCCAAACCCATGTCCATTGAGTCAGTGATGCCATCCAACCATCTCATCCTCTGTCATCCCCTTTTCCTCCTGCCTTCAATCTTTCCCAGCATCAGGGTCTTTTCAAATGAGTCAGCTCTTCACATCAGGTGGCCAAAGTATTGGAGTTTCAGCTTCAACATTAGTCCTTCCAATGAACACCCAAGACTGATCTCCTTTAGGATGGACTGGTTGGATCTCCTTGCAGTCCAAGGACTCTCAAGAGTCTTCTCCAACACCACAGTTCAAAAACATCAATTCATCGGCACTCAGGTTTCTTTATAGTCCAACTTTCACATCCATACATGACTCCTGGAAAAACCATAGCCTTGACTAGATGGACCTTTGTTGACAAAGTAATGTTTCTGCTTTTTAATATGCTGTCTAGGTTGGTCATAACTTTCCTTCCAAAGAGAAAGCGTTTTTTAATTTTATGGCTGCAATTACCATCTGCAGTGATTTTGGAGCCTCCAAAAAATAAAGTCTGACACTGTTTCCAATGTTTCCCCATCTATCTGCCATGACATTGTGGGACCGGATGCCATAATCTTAGTTTTCTGAACGTTGAGCTTTAAGCCAACTTTTTCACTCTCCTCTTTCACTTTCATCAAGAGGCTCTTTAGTTCTTCTTCACTTTCTGCCATAAGGGTGGTGTCATCTGCATATCTGAGGCTATTGATATTTCTCCCGGCAATCTTCATTCCAGCTTGTGCTTCTTCCAGCCCAGCATTTCTCATGATGTACTCTGGATATAAGTTAAATAAGCAGGATGACAATATACAGCCTTGACGTACTCCTTTTCCTATTTGGAACCAGTCTGTTGTTCCATGTCCAGTTCTAACTGTTGCTTCCTGGCCTGCATACAGGTTTTTCAAGAGGCAGGTCAGGTAGTCTTGTATTCCAATCTCTTTCAGAATTTTCCAGTTTATTGTGATCCACACAGTCAAAGGCTTTGTCATAGTCAATAAAGCAGAAATAGATGTTTTTCTGGAACTCTTTTTCTTTTTCAATGATCCAGCAGATGTTGGCAATTTGATCTCTGGTTCCTCTGCCTTTTCTAAAACCAGCTTGAACATCTGGAAGTTCACGGTTTATGTATTGCTGAAGCCTGGCTTGGAGAATTTTGAGCATTACTTTGCTAGCATGTGAGATGAGTGCAATTGTGCGGTAGTTTGAGCAGTGTTTGGCATTGCCTTTCTTTGTGATTGGAATGAAAACTGACCTTTTCCAGTCCTGTGGCCACTGCAGAGTTTTCCAAATTTGCTGACATATTGAGTGCAGCACTTTCACAGCATCATCTTTCAGGATTTGAAATAGCTCAACTGGAGTTCCATCACCTCCACTAGCTTTGTTCATAGTGATGCTTCCTAAGGCCCACTTGACTTCACATTCCAGGATGTGTGGCTCTAGGTGAGTGATCACACCATCGTGATTATCGGGGTCATGAAGATCTTTTTTGTACAGTTAATCTGTGTGTTCTTGCCATGTCTTCTTAATATCTTCTGCTTCTGTTAGGTCCATACCATTTCTGTTCTTTATTGAGCCCATCTTTGCCTGAAATGTTCCCTTGGTATCTCTAATTTTCTTGAAGAGATCTCTAGTCTTTCCCATTCTATTGTTTTCCTCTATTTCTTTGTATTGATCGCTGAGTAAGGTTTTCTTATCTCTCCTTGCTATTCTTTGGAACTCTGCATTCAAATGGGTATATGTTTCCTTTTCTCCTTTGCTTTTCACTTCTCTTCTTTTCACAACTATTTGTAAGCCCTCCTCAGACAGCCATTTTGCTTTTTTTCATTTCTTTTTCTTGGGGATGGTCTTGATTCCTGTCTCCTGTACAATGTCATGAACCCCCATCCATAGTTCATCAGACACTCTATCAAATCTAGTCCCTTAAATCTATTTTTCACTTCCACTGTATAATCATAAGGGATTTGATTTAGGTCATACCTGAATGGTCTAGTGGTTTTCCCCACTATCTTCAAATTAACCTTTGAATTGCCTAGTTTAATTATCACAAATTACTCCAAGAGATATATGAACATATTTATCTCAAGTATAAAAATAAGAAACCTCAGGTATAGGAATCCAGTCACATGTCCAAGAGCACAGAACTACCTTGACATGGAGCACTCTGAACAGTTTCATCTTTGGCAGTAGGCTTCCCAGGAAGCAGCTGCTGACAGTTAGGTGCTGGAATCCCGAGGGTTCCTTTTCTTCCTTCCTTCCCTCCTTCCTTCCTTTCCTTCCTTTCTTCCTTTCCTTCTTTCTTTCTGAAATTTTTGACTCGCTGGGTCTTCATTGTTGCACACAGGGTTTCTCCTGTTGCAACCCGAGGGGTCTACTCTTCGTGTGGTGCATGGGCTTCTCATTGCCATGACTTGGCTTTTCTTTTTGCAGAGATCAGACTCTAGGGCACCGGCTTCAGAAGTTGAGACTTGCAGGCTTAAGTGCTCCAAGTGTTGTGGAACCTTCCCCGACTAGTGTTTGAACTCTTGCCCCCTGCATCGGCAGGCAGATTCTTATCCACTGTATCATCAGGGAAGTCCCTTTCTTTCTTTTTTTTAAATTGAAGCCTGTAACTCAAGTGGTAAAGAATCTGCCTGCAATGCAGGAGACCAGGGTTTGATCCCTGGGTCGGGAAGATCCTCTGGAGAAGGGAATGGCAATCCACTCCAGTATTCTTGCCTGGAGAATTTGATGGACAGAGAAGCCTGGCAGGCTACAGTTCATGGGGTCGCAAAGAGTTGGACACGACTGAGCGACTAACAGACACACACACAGACATAGTGGATTTATAATGTGTTAGTTTCAGGCATACAGCACAGTGATTCAGTTACACAAACACATGCACACATACACACACACAAAGTTTTTTTTCAGATTCTTCCCCTTATAGGTTATTACAAAATATCGAATATAGGTCCCTGTGCTATGAAGTAGGTCTTTGTTGGTTACCCACTTTATATATAGTAGGGTGTATATGTTAATCTCAACCTTCTAATTTATCCCCCCCTTCTTCACCTTTGGTTACCATAAGTTTGTTTTCTATGTCTGTGGGTCTATTTCTGTCATGTAAATAAGTTCACTTGTATCTTTTCTTTTTAGATTCCACATGAGTCATATATATTTGATTTCCTCTGGCTTACTTCACTTAGTATAATAATCTCTAGGTCCATCCATGTTATGGGAGTGTTACCAAACACAAGCTCAGTTCATGTGCCAAACGTACAGTGAGATGAAACAAACCAAAACATCAGAGTCTGGAGCAAAGAAAGGTTTGTTACAGGGACAAGCAGGGAGAACAGGTGGCTCATGCTCAAAAACCCCAAACTCCCCGATGGTTCAGGGGGAGAAGTGTTTGTTGTTGTTGTGCTGGGCATTTTCATTGCTGTTCTCCAGTGGGGGCGGTGGGAGGGGGATGCTCTTGAACTGTGATGCGTGGGCTGATTGCGGTGGCTTCTCTTGTTGCAGAGCACAGGCTGTAGGTTCACAGGCTTCAGTAGTTGAGGAAAAGAGGCTCAGTAGTTTCGGCTCGTGGGTTCTAGAGCTCGGGCTCAGTAGTTGTGGCATATGGGCTTAATTGCTTTGTGGCATGTGGAATCTTCCTGGACCAGGGATCGAACCCATGTCTCCTGTGCTCCAGGAATGCTGTGGTCAGCCTGAAGCTACCATTCTCCACCTGGGTGGGGGCCTTAGTTCCTACAGAAGAGCTCAAAGATATTGTAACACATATTTCCTGTTACATATATTCCTTTATTTTCTTGGGCTCTAAAATTACTGCAGATGGTGACTGCAGCCATGAAATTAAAAGACACTTGCTCCTTGGAAGAAAAGCTATGACAAACCTAGACAGCTTACTAAATAGCAGAGACATTACTTTGCCGACAAAGGTCCATCTAGTCAAGGCTATGGTTTTTCCAGTAGTCATGAATGGATGTGAGAGTCGGACCATAAAGAAAGCTGAGCGCCGAAGAATTGATGTCTTCGAACTGTGGTGTTGGAGAAGACTCTTGAGAGTCCCTTGGACTGCAGGGAGATCAAATCAAAGGAAATCAACCCTGAATATTTGTTGGAAGGATTGATATGAAGCTGAAGCTCCAATACTTTGGCCATGCTTTCTGATTCGAAGAACTGACTCATTAGAAAACACCCTGATGCTGGGAAAGATTGAAGGAAGGAGGAGAAGGGGACGGCAGAGGATGAGATGGTTGGATGGCATCACTGACTCGATGGACATGAGTTTGAGCAAGCTCCGGGAGTTGGTGATGGACAGTGAAATCTTGTGCGCTGCAGTCCATGGGGTCGTAAAGAGTCAGACACAACTGAGTGACTGGACTGACTGACTGATATTTCTTGAGGAGGAAGCAGGATCCTGCCCCAAGTTTGCACTATTATTCTTGATGGCTCCTCCCTTCTCTCTGCATTCCCTCCCTTCCCTGATTAGAAACCATTTCAACCTGCCTTTTAGAACTCAGGGAATGTCACGGAGGCTAAATGAAGCCTATTTTCTATGAACAAGAAATGGGGGACACACAAAGATGTTTGTGCCTGGGAGCTCTACAGGGTCCTGCTCAGTTTCACGGCTTCTCTTTGTAAAAGTAAGCATGGGGCGGGGGGGAGAGGAAGAGAGAAAAGCAAGATAGAAAAAGAAATGGAGATAAGAAGTAGAGAAACATTGAAAAGGGGACCTGTTACCTCACCACCAACCAAGCAGAAGAAGTCATGTACCCTGCAGCCTTCACCCCAAATCTTGCCTATGAAAACCTCCCCTCAAACCATCGGGAAATTTGGGGGTTTTGAGCATGATCCACTCATTCTCCTTTCTTGGTCCTCATGATAAACCTTATTCTGCTCCAAACTCTGATGTTTTGGTTTATTTGGCCTCACTGTGTATTGGATGGGATTCCCAGGTGGCACAGTGGTAAACAATCCACCAGCCTAGCAGGAGATGCAGGTTTGATTCTTGGGTCAGGAAGACCCACTAGCAGAGGAAATGTCAACCCCAGAATTGTTGTCTGGAAAATCCCATGGACAGAGGAGCCTGGCAGGCTATAGTCCATAGAGTTTCAAAGAGTCAGACATGACTGAGCAACTGAGCACACACAAGCGTGTGTATCAGACACATGAACTTATGTTCAGTAACAAAGATAGTAAAGATATGCTTTAAAAGCATTGGGTTAATTATAAATTATTATTCTACCAACATATACAAATATACAAATGTTACCTCTCTCAATACATAATGAAAAAAAGAAACTCTGAAGAACACATTTCGCAGTTTATTTTGATCTTTGTTTCACATAGACTTAAATTATAAAGTAAAACTCAGGACTTCCCTGTCAGTCCAGTGGTTAAGACTCCAAATTTCCACTGTAGAGGGCAAAGGTTCAATCCCTGATTGTGGCATTATGATCCCACATACTGCAGAATAGCTAAAAAAAAGATTATAAAGTAAAACTAAACAGAAAGATGACCTTCAAAGGAATATCACAACCTTTGGTAACAATGTAAACACCTTTTAAGAATTCACCATCTAAAATGATGTAAGAATATTCTTGATAAAATATCATTTGCATTTCAAATCTATTAAAATTCTTTATTTTTCTGAAAGTAATATATTGAATTATTTTGAAATTCTCTCATTCATATGTATAATAATAATAATAAATTACTTCAAAAAACACATTATGTTTTCCCCTGTGGATTAGCATTGGTAAGTTAAACTTGGCTCGGGAATGAAATGGGAAATATTAGATTTCAGACAGAGGAAATTTTCTGCCCACACAGAGTGGATAAACACACATTACATTATTTACATATATTGTGTTTCTTCTCTCTCCCACTTGGGAAAACAAAGCCTATAAACTGTCTTTACTCTGTTAACACAGAGTCTTTGCTCAGTGAACCTTACAGAGCATCAGGTGTTTTTCTCCTTGGGTCCTTAGACTGAAACTTAATTGTGCCATGTCATATCGGTTCATATTAATCACATGGCATTATTTTCTTTACAATGTGTTCTTCAAGATGATATGATTGATGTGACTAAATGTGATGGATCAGAAAGGTCTATCAGACATTACAGAAAATTTCAGAATCTCAGGCCTATAGGCCATGGGAGCTCTGTCTGAATAATTTGGTATGGAGTGAAATTTAGGAGGACAATGTAGTTCACCAGATTAAGAATTTTTGACAGTGATTCTTGACAAACTACTTTCTGGTGATGAAGAAAAAGTATGAATAATTTGCTTGGTCAGAGTTAAGGTTAGGGAGTCACTGTCCTGTTGGAAATCAGATAAATTTGGGAAGGAATACAAGTTGAAAGGAATTTCCAGTTGGAAGACTCAACTTTGAATTCCTGCTCCTTATGTTACAGTTACACGACCTTAGAGAAATAACTTTAATTCTTTGAACCATAGTTCCTTGTATGTGTCATCTATCACACAGATCATTGTGAGAATGATAAGGAAAGAATATACCTAACAGGTTATACCTGTTAGGTTATAAACTACAAAGCATTAATAATAAGACCCCACAGCTTTGTTGACAGCCTGCACTGAATAGGAATCAAATCACCTGAAAGCACACAGAGAGAATAATGGTTAAAATAATTAGCTTTCTCTTTTTTTTACAATTAAAAAATTTATTTATTTATTTTTGGCTCTGCTAGGTCTTTGTTGCTGTATTTGGGCTTTCTCTGGTTGTGGTGCATGAATTTCTCACCGTGGTGGCTTCTCTTATTGCAGAGCATGGGCTAGGGTCATGGGCTTCAATAGTTGCGGTGCATAGGCTCAGTAGGTGCAGTTTCTGGGCTCAGAAGTTGTGGCTCACGGGCTTAGTTGCTCTGTGGCATGTAGGATCTTTTTGGACCAGGGATTGAACTAGTGTTCCTGTACTGGCAGGTGGACTTTTAACCACCAGACCACCAGGGAAGTCCTCCCCTGTTATTAACATCTTTCCATTAGTATGGTGCATTTATTACAATTAAGGAAACAGTATTGATATATTATTATTTAAAAAGTCTATGCTATGCTATGCTTAGTCACTCAGTAGTGTCCGATTCTTTGTGACCCCGAGGACTGTAGCCTGCTGGGCTCCTCTGTCCATGGGGATTCTCCAGGCAAGAATACTGGAGTCGGTTGTCATGCCCTCCTCCAGAATATGTTCCCAACCCAGGGATTGAACCGAGGTCTCTTGCATTGCAGGCGGATTCTTTACTAGCTAAAAGTCTATATATACATGTAAAATCTCTCAAATTTTTTTGTTTTTACGAAATATCCCTCTATTGTTCCAGGGTCTCACTCAGGATACCACATTACATTTAGTTGTCAGATTTAATTAAGCTCTTCTTGGCTGTGGCATTTTCTCAGACTTGTTTTTGATGACCCTGGCAGTTTTAAAGAGTACTGTTTAGGTATTTTGTAGAATGTTCCTCAATTATGGCCTCTCTCGTGTTTTTCTCACTGTTAGACAGATATGTGGTTTTTGAGAGGAGGACCACAGAGTTAAAGTGCTATTTTCATAACAGTGTATCAAGAGTACATACTATCAACATGACAAACTATGGATGTTGACCTTGATTACCCAGCTGAGTCAGTGTCTATCAGATTTCTGCACAGTAAAGCCACTCTTTTCTTTCTCTTTCCATACTATAATTTTTGGAAGGATGTCACTATGCACAGTCACACTTGAGTGGCAGTCATGTTCTCCCTCCTTGAGAGTAGAGGGTCTATATGAATTATTTGGAATTCTACTTGAGAGATTTGTCTTTTGTCTCCCACTTATTTATTTATTCAATTGTTAATTTATATTTATTATGGACCCACAAACATTTATTTATTTTACATTGGATTATAATCCGTTATTTTATGTTGTTGTTCAAATTGTGCCAGTTTTGACCATTAGGATCTCTTATAGTTGGCTTCTGTGTCCCTTTGACATACTCCCATTATTGCAGATTTTTGTTTCATTTTGAGCACTTCCTTACTTTCTGACACTACAAGAAATCTACCCCATGTTGTATATTGCCCAAGCCAGTCCTAGAATTAGCCATTTATCCAACAATCTCTTGTTACTTTTACTGGAGAATGGACTTAGAACCCAGATCTGAGCACTAGTTGCGCTCTTTACTTTTGAGGTGTCATTGCTTCCAGGCCTTCTCAGCTGATAGAGCAAGGAAATATCTGTGTGTATATTGACCTGTAAATATACACATATCTATAAATATTTTCCTGGAGAATCCCATGGACAGAGGAACCTGGTGGGCTACATGGAGTCACAAAGAGTTGGACACGACTGAGCAACTAAGCATGCACACACATAAACACACACACACAAATATTTCTGTAGGTAACCCTCTGTGTCTATATTAAGCTTAAGCTAAACGTGAGTTCATACTGGTATCTCCAACTTTATAATCCAATACCACAGGGCTCATTCTGGCCTCCTCTACTTGTTTATCCATAAAGTCTCACTCCTACAGTGAGATACCTGGCTCCTACCACCTGCCATCTATTTACTTAAATTTTCAATTACAACATACATGAATAGCAGTATTAAAATTGTCACCCTAAACCATCGTGGAGAAAAAAATATTACCAGCTAAAGTACTTATGCACAGTTTTTTTTTTTTTTTTTGCCTTTAGTCTTAAAAATTCTACACTCTTCCAAAGTTATCAGGTTAGCACATTTTCCACTCATCCTCTATACTTGTTTCAAAATTTTTAAATATTTGTTTGTCACATTATTTCAGATCTGCATGGGATCAATATTTGGAGAATTTCAGTCAAAAATTGGGTGGCTTCTGTACAGTTCTTTGTTGTTGTTCAGTCGCTAAGTCGTTTCCGACTCTTTGCAACCCCATGGACTGCAGCACACCAGGCTCCCTGTTCTTTACTGTCTCCCGGAGTTTTCTCAGATTTATGTCCATTGAGTCGGTGATGCTATCTAACCATCTTATGCTCTGCCACCCTCTTCTCCTTTTGCCTTCAATCTTTCCCAGCATCAGATAAAGTGGTTGTCTGAGGAGGCTTTACACATAACCAAGGAGAGAAGAGAAGCAAAAAACAAGGGAGAAAGGGAAAGATATACCCAACTGAATTCAGAGTTCCAGAGAATAGCAAGGAGAGATAAGAAGGCCTTCTTAAATGAAAAATGCAAAGTAAAGGAAAACAATAGAATGGAAAAGACTAGAGATCTCTTCAAGAAAACTGGAGATAGCAAAGGGAACATAGTTCTAGGGCTTGTCAAAAATAGAAATACTTCCTATTTGGGGTTAGTCTACTTATTGAAACTGCTATATCATGAACAGAAAAATAGTAAGTTCTTAAGTCATAAACATCAGCCAAAAGTTTCATTGTCCCTTTATTCTATCTCAACCACAGTGACAAGCAATATCTAGATATCACCTGTACTGTCCTGCCCTCTGATAGAAGTGGGATTCTTTAATCTTCCAGATGTTTTGGAGTCCCAGAAGTAAGGGGGAGTGAATGGCAAATGACTTGCTGAGCACCTACAGCAGAGTTTTCTACCAGTAGGATTGGGTTAATGTCAGAAGGAATTAAAGTGTTCCAACTCCTTTTATTACTTCCCTTAGGGAAAAAATTGAGAGCCCATGATTAGACCCACTCACAATCCTCACACCTCATTTGGGGCACAGAGGGCAAGTTTCTCCTTATCCCTTCACAGAAACACAAAAAAACAAGACTGATACCTAAACCAAGCTGCTATGAGCTAAGGATTTACACACCAAAAGAAATTCTCTTTCCTAGAACAGATAGCAGCATATTTTTTAGGAAAGTATCTTGATACTTCTTTAAGTTAAGAACAATAGAGAAAAATCATGGCCCATCAATCTCACCTTTTCCCATGTGCAGGAAAAAACCCTTACAAGGTGGTGGTGGATATTTCAAATTTCCCAAATGAGATTTTTTTGAGGTCCTCCTATAAGGCATTCATCTCTCTGCACCAATAAGATCACTCATACACGCACACACAAATATCATAAAATATTTTCAGAATCAACTAAATAATCTTGTGAATGGACGTATCCACACTTGGGGAAGTTTCTGGGTTTTAAATCCCGCATTTACAGAGTCCCGTGGAACAACACAAAAGGATGGTTTGGAACTCAGCCTAGTCTAAGTGATTCTGGGAACACTCTCTTAGAATGCTAGTAATGCTCTCACCATTCTCAAAACACTCCCTTAAGCACTATATTTTCAAGTGACTCAGGTTGTTGTTCTATGAGAAAGTCGTTTTCTAGGCAATTTCCTATGGAAGTGGCAATTTTCTTTCAACTGCAGAGGTGATCCTGTTAAAGCCTCAATATAGGTTATCCTCAGGAAAATTATCTGTTGAGATGGTGAAGGAAATGTTTCTCTATAGCTACCCCATCACGATTGTTACCATGGTGATCATTAGATATACTTGTTCGTAGATTGACCGTTTAAGTGCTTTTCTGTGACTATTTCCACATTTCTGTTATATACATTCCTTTTTAAGGTGACTGTGAATTTTAACTGATAGGTCTGTGTAACCTATTATGCCTCTAGAACAACAATAGATTCAACAATAGAATTTTTATCTATTAGTTTTGCTGGATACATATTGTATAAATGAAATAAATTACAGCATATAACATAATTATCAATCTGATTCAACAATATGATTTATCTCTATTAGTGTTGCCAAATATATATGCTGCTGCTGCTACTGCTGCTTCTGTTTAGTCGCCAAGTTGTGTCTGACTCTTTTATGACGCCCCCCATAACCCACCAGGCTCCACTGTCCATGGAGTTTTCCAGGCAATAACACTGGAGTGGGTTGCCATTTCGTTCTCCAGGAGATCTTCCTGACCCAGGATTGAACGCACATCTTCTTCATTGCAGTGGGGTTTTTAACTGCTGAGCCACTGGGGAAGCCCAAGGTATATATATGTGATATATATTAAATAATTTACGATATATAATTATTTATCTATCAATCTATTTATCATCACTCTCTGCAGACAGCCTCCATTCTTTTGTAACATACAGGAGTAGGAATTACATGTTCTTAGATGCCCTTAGTCAAATTTTCCCTTTATAAGTCTGAAACAACCTGACAAATTGTATTTTTCCTCACTTAAAAGAAAATACAGAAAAAAGTGACTTTGCTACTTTTTTCGCAAATAAATTGCAGGAAGATTGATGTGTGCATTACTCAGTAGTTGCAATAATGGCAGCTCTAGCCAGAAAGCAAGGTGAATAGATGGATTAGGTAGAACATAAACAAAATACAGTACAAAGATACTACTTGTATTATTGAGAATAAGATTGTTTTGAAATCCATACTGTGAAAATAGATTTCCCTATATATATGCTTTGTTATTAATTATGAAATGTTATTATATGTTTTTCTATTTGGGTAAGTACCAGTAATATAACGTTTTATACTTTAGAGATTAAATATAAGCCTTGGTTAGAGAGATGGTATAATCTGGAAGACAGGCTCTGGAACCTGACTATATTGCTGCTCAGTTTCCTCTTTGGAAATATGGCAAAACCCAGTTCTACATCATGGAGTTGTGGTGAGCATATCAAATTAATTAGTGCATAGAATAAAGCAGGCAAAACATAAGCATTCAATAAATGTTAATTATGCAATATTTTGGTCTTATAATGCCACAACCTTTTTTAAAAAAAAATATTTTAGCACTTCCCTGGTGGTCCAGTGATTAAGACTCTGAGCTTCCAATGCAATGTGTGGGTTCGATCCCTGGTTGGGGAATTAAGATCCCACATGTTGAGGGAGGCCAAATAAACCTCTTGCTTCACTGAACCTTTAAAAAAAAAGATAATCCAGAAAAATTTAATTATATTGGAATACAGCTGATTTGCGATGTTGTGTTAGTTTCAGGTATACAGCAAAGTGATTCAGTTATGCATATACATATATTTATTCTTTTTAAGATTTGTTTCTCATACAAGTCATCACAGAATATTGGGTAGAGTTCCCTGTGCTATACAGTAGGTCCCCATATGTCATCTATCATATATATTTTAGTGTGTGTGTGTTCATCCCAAGTTCCTGATTTATCCCTCCTGCCATGTTTCCCTATTGGTAACCATAAGTTTGTTTTCAATATCTATAATTCTACTCCTGTTTTGCAAATAAGTTCTTTTGTATCTTTAAAAAAAAATAGAGTTCACATATGAGTGATATCATATATTTGTTTTTCTCTGTCTGACTTATTTCACTTAGTATAATAATCTCCAGGTCCATCCATGTTGCTGCAAAGAGCATTATTTTATTCTTTTTTATGGCTTAGTAATATTCCATTGTATATGTATATATATATATATATATATAATGATTTCTTTATCCATTCTTCTGTTGATGGAGATGTCTTGGCTATTGTAAATAGTATTACAGTTGACCTTGGGGGTACATATACCCTTTTGACTTATGGTTTTCTCAAGAGTAGAATTGATGGATCATATGGTAGTTCTATTTTAAATTTTTTAGGGAAACTCCTTACTGTTATCCATAGTGATTGTACCAATTTACATTCCAACCAACAGTGTAGGAGGGTTCCCCTTTCTCCACATCTTCTCCAGCATTTATTGTTTGTAGACTTTTTCAATGATGGCCATTCTGACCATTGTGAGGTGATACCTCACTGTAATTTTTATTTGCATTTCTCTGATTATTAGTGATGTTGAGCATCTTTTCATGTGCTTTTTTTCCCCATCTGTATGTCTTCTTTGGAGAACTGTCTATTTACATTTTATGCTCTTTTTTTTGATTGGATTGCTTGAGTTTTTTTAATATAAAGCTGCATGAGCTCTTTGTATATTTTGGAGATTAATTCGTTGTCAGTTGCATCATTTACAAATATTTTCTCTCATTCTATGGGTTTCCTAACTGTGACGATGCTTTTAACTTTAATTAGGTCCCGTTTGTTTGTTTTTGCTTTTGTTTCCTTTACTCGAGGAGGTGCATCGAAAAAGATATTGCTGCATTTTATGTCAAAGAGGGTTCTGCCTATGTTATCCCTCTAATAAGAATTTTATAGTGTCTGGAACAATCTGTTTTAATTTACGTGAATCATTAAATACTTGTAAACAAATAGATGCTACTAAATATACCAGTTTCTCAATCATCTGGATTGTTATGTTATAGCTTACAACAAAACTTGGAAGATATTGAAAAATAAGACTAATTTTCTTAGAAGTTATAGATCAAATATCTATCACCTCATGGAACAATAATCCTTAATCTATATTATCATCTGGATAAGGCTGGACCTCGTTCTCACCGTGAAATCAACCTGAATATGGTGTGTAATTGGAAAACAAACATACAAATGAAAAACATAATACAACTTTCCTAAAAATTTAGAAAGCGATTTACCAATGTATTCCCCCAAAAGCCACCAAAGAGAAGTTTCAGTCATAATATACAACAAAATTCTTTGAGTCCTCTTTTTCACCTGTCTTCCTAGAGTCCTGCCCCACACAGTAGAGCAAATCACCCTAAACTCTCACCCCCAGTGCTTCAAACATCCCCTAAAGTCATCCTGGATTGATCTTTATCTTGCCTGCCCTCCTTTTCTTTGTTTTTTTTTTTTTCCACAATTTTCTTTGGCAACTCTTTGTCATCTCCAACTTAAAGCAATCCAACTGGCTCAACTGGCTTGAACTCCATTCAGTTTTTTTCTGGTGCTCTGACTGCGTAAGTCCCAGGAAATTAAGAGGCAAAAGAGAAATCTTTTTAGTGGGCAGGGAAATAAAGAGGATATGAAAATATCTTACTATTTTTTTCTGCAGCAAATTGAGTTGTGAAACAGGGGAAAAATCAGAATATATGATAATTAATATAGACACGTGTGTGTGTGTGTGTGTGTGTGTGTGTGTGTGTGCACGCGCGCGCTCAGTCGCTTCATTCATGTCCAACTCTTTGTGACCCTATGAATTGTACTCTGCCAGGCTCTTCTGTCCATGGGATTCTCCAGGCAAGGATACTGGAGTGGGTTGCCATGCCTTCCTCAAGGGAATCTTTCTGACCCAGGGATTGAACCCACATCTCCTGCATCTCCTAGATTCTTTAGGTGGATTCTTTATCCAACTGAGCCACCTGAGAAGCCCAATATAAACATATACTTATATAAATATGTATTATTTATCATTCAGTTATTATTCAATTATGTTTACTATTCAACCTGTAAAATAAATATAAAAAATAACTAATTACAAAATCATGACTTCTTTAGACATATGGCAGGCTTACTAACACTTAGGCCTATTTTAACAAATAAAATGAAGAGCAATTGATCCTAGTCAAAAAATAATGCTATTTTACATCTTAAAGTAGTTCCATAAGTATAAGCATGTGTTTTGGCTAGTGTCCTTTATTTCCAAAAGTTGACAAGAATAACTAAAATTCTGCTTTATCAGAATATTTAGTTAAGCTACCCTTTTGAATTGTTGAGCCATTTTTTGAATCTCTGATCATTTTTTCCCTTATTTTCTTTAAACAAAAGAACTTAATGCCTTATCAGTCAGATGATCTTTTAAATTCAATAAGAAAGAATTTCTGCTAATTTGAAAGATTCTTTTGGAACATGAACAAGAAAAGGAGGGTCAGAACAGCAGGACTGACTAGTACCCAGTTCAGTAAATCTTACTTACTTTTCAGTTTCTCTGACTCAGCTTATTGCTGGTATGTCATTTCATCATGAGAAAGTAGAATCAGGAGTGGATAATTAGATATAATGTTATTATCAAGTGATAAAGCATTGATTGCCTTATACTACTGCCTAAACACATCTCAAAATAAGTTTTGAGATTAGCAATAAGTTTTGGGGCTTCCCAGGTGGCACAGTGGCAAAGAATCTGCCTGCCAATGCAGGAGACGCAAGAGACTTCAGTTCTATCCCTGGGGTGGGAAGATCCCCTAGAGGAGGAAATGGCAACCTACTCCAGTATTTTTGTCTGGGAAATCCTATGGACAGAGGATCCTGGCAGGCTACAGTCCATGAGGCCACAAAGAGTCGGGCATGACTGATGAGTGAGTGACTGAGAATGCAGGAATAAGTTTTGAGTTATTATGTTACAGACTGTGTGATCATTTGAAAAATGTTTGAGGTTTAAATGAAGATGAATCAATAATTGAAAATATTCGTCATGTAAAAAAGCTAGGAATTTCATCCTAGGGATGAGAATGACACTTCTTTTGGTTCATATTTACAAGCACCTTATTGAGTAAAATATAGGTTTCTCTGAGCATTCCTTTGAATATTTACAAGAAAGTTACGAGCTATGTTGTTACTCTCTATCAAAAGGAAGCATTTTTCTGAAATACACTTAACTTCTAAAATAAAAATGATTACAACCAATAGCAAGAGTTTCTGAGCCTCAATCTAGTGTCTGACTCTTTGCTGTAAAATCATACTTTCATATAAAGCCTTACCAGCTAGGTAACAAATTATTTGTCTTGACTTTTTGCCTTAGACAATAGTTTAAGGTATATCTAAGGTGTAAACCTTTGGGAAAGAAAAATAAATCATTCAATTCTTCCATGTATAATTTTTTGTCTCCATCACAGCTGCATATTAACAGCTTTTCACAGTGAGTATAAGTAGTATTTTATGTTTGTGAGAACATTAGCCAAGAAGACAAAACGAAACTATTGCTGTATGAGAGGATGAGTTCTCATTTAAGTACTATTGTAAAATCTGAGCTGTTTAGAGAAAATTCTGTCACCCTTAGCCAAGCTGTCAGATAATGCTTGAAGACTTATTCCACAGGGCTATTCTTTATTTCTGTTAGTCAGGTTTAGTAACTTCTGAAGACATGTGCAGATTATAAAGTTGTGTCATAAACTATAGTCATTATCACAGGAATGACAGTACACAGTATACAAATCAATAGTGATTTTTTATGCCTTTCTTTTATTGGTTGCTTTTTACACCCATATGAAATTATTCTTCTGTAATATTTAAAGCAAAAGGAAGCAAGGAGTTCAACATAAGGTAGAGAGAGGCAATTGCAGGTCCTCAACTGCCTAGCCTAATAATGAGTTTTGTTTCTGCAGAAAACCAAACAGCAAACAGTAAGATACTGAATTAATGGGCAGAATTTTGGTTGTCATTTGTTGTTTACCCACAGTTCCCCTGAGTTGTCTGCTGTGTTCTGAAATGTGAAGAAGCTAATGGCAGGGTATTTTCTTCACTGGTATTCTAACCCTTCAAGTCTAGTATTACTGAAAAAGAAATCTCTAGCCCTAACAAATTTGCCTTGAGACAGCTCTGTCTTGATATCAGAAAGTGAGATCAGATTTTTGGTAGGCATGGGTTAATTAGCAAGCAAAAGAAAAAACATATAAAATCTGCCTTTTTTTTCACCCATTGTTTCCATATCACTGACTATTGGACAAGGTAGGAGGCATTAGCAAAGATTTTATGAACTATTGTAACATATTTTCCCAACCTGTCAGGCTAAGAAAAATAATGAAACATTGATAGAATAAATTAGTTATGTGAC
Organism: Okapia johnstoni; assembly: GCA_024291935.2. Lineage (NCBI taxonomy): Eukaryota > Metazoa > Chordata > Mammalia > Artiodactyla > Giraffidae > Okapia > Okapia johnstoni. The sequence goes on along the minus strand of CM044317.1, from coordinate 66,953,844 downwards.
ATTAAGTAGAACAGTGTAAGTTTGCATTTACTGATTAAACTTGAGGGAATACATTTTCTGTTACCTTATGCTTTTCTCTTTTCTTTATTTTTCTTCTTTTATTCTAATACTTAAACCCAGTGTTGTTTTTTTTTTAACTGCCTCTCTGGGATTCTTAATTCTTCAGTTAGTAATTGGATAATATTGTACCTTATGTGTCTTAAAAGCACTTTTTTAACCCACATGCCATGGCTTGTAGCTAGTACTTGAATGCAAGTACTTACAGTACTATATTATTCTTTTCCTTATGTCTGCTGCAAGCAATTGAAGTGGTGATGAGTACTGATAACCATTGTTTCATTCTATGTCTCGACAGTTGAAGTTAGGTCTAAACATGTTTCAGACGAAACTACACAGGAAGCCAATGTGAAACCTATTACATATATTAAAGATATTGAGATTTTAGATTCTATCACTGTCTTTATTATCTGTAAAATGCAAAAATGCTATGTTTATAATTTTATTCATACCACTCTCATACCCTCCTTGCTATTATTTCTTGGATTAAAAAAAAATTGATTGAGGAAGCAAAACTCAGTGCCAACATTTCATATTTTACTGCTAATTAAAATCTTCAGGACACATGATTTTCTTTTTACATGTAAATATTTACCATAGATGTCTTCTTACAGATAATTTGTTTGAATAAGCAAATCTGTGAATAGTATTGAGTTAAAGAAGTTTAGGTAAAGTTGGCTGACAGGCAAGAAACCTCACAGGACTGTACTACCTTGGAGAATTTACTATAGTGTGACACCAGGTCTGACACAGTTTCAGGCTTTTAAAATTAAAAAAAAAATTATTTCAATGTCCCACAGTTGAAAAATCAAAAACTTATTCAAAGTAGATCAAGCAAAAATTTGATGTATCTGCAGGGTACAGTGGAATTTCACGGAAAGAAGTTCAGAATGAAAAGCCAAAGCTCAAGGACAAAAAGTCAAGTAATTTTCTAGTTCTCCCTCTTCCTTACTTCCCCTTATGTATTTTTTCTACTTTCCTTTTATAGATTGACCCTCTACGTTTATCTGCTTTACCTTGCTTATATTATTGAAGTCAATATATTAATTTACAAAGAGAAATATAACGCTCAAATGCCAGTGCATATTTCCTCAACAGGCAAACTTCATGGTAAACCTAATAAACAATTTGTTGAGCATGGAAATAAGGTGAACTAGGTATGTCTATGTAACTTTCCAACAGCAGCCACTTCTTTGAATTTGTACCCCGTTTCAGAGCCCTTGTTGGAGTGATGGGCTTGGGTGGTGATGTTTGTACTGTGCAATTCCATGATGAGTAGATAATCTATCTATAAACCTAATCATCGAGTCTCAGTGTTTAGAATTTGAACCAAGGGACACAGACACGAAATAGTCTGAAATTTGTGTATATTGTTCATTGAAGAAGCCATGAGCAGAGATGAAATCAGTGGGGAAAAATGGGAGTCCTGTACAGAGTGTTCCTTCTGTTTTAAAAATAATCTTTTTCCATTGGCCACAAACTAGACAAGGCTTATATGTATTGTAAGAAAAGGGCTATTATAAAGAAGAAGCACCATGATGGACATTGGATACAGGCAACATATTCAATACCAAATGGTAAAAAAGATAATTTTTTAAATAGTGTTTGAAAAGGTGGGTGACCAGTAGGAAAATAGCTTACTGAATTACAACTTTGTGCCAGGAAGTAAGCTAGTTGTTCCTGTGCCATCTCTCTTGTTCCCACAACAGCCCTGTAAATTAGGTATTACACCCTTCCTTGGAGATTAGGAAACTCCTGTTCACTTGTTAGTGCCACAAAATTCATGAACAACTTTTTGCTGAATTACAAACCCAGATCTATCAAACCCCAGAGACTATCTTCTTTCTCTGTCACTTTCTTCCTGATACAAGGGGTAATTCTATTTAAAATCTCTCAATGGAGATTAGGTTTATATACAGATTATCTATTCATCATGGAGTCATGGAACTGCACAGTACAAGCATGACCACCTAAACACATCACCTCAACAAGGGCTCTGAGAGAGGTACAAATTCTAAGTGGCTGCTATTGGAAAGTTACACAGACATAAAATCATAAAGATTTAGCTTCTCCCGCATGCCAGGGGTAGTGACATTATGGATACAAAAGTGGAGTTCTTGTTTCTTTGTTTTAGTGACTGTTTTCCTCTTCTGAATATGTGAGTCAAGTTCGGTAACTTCAGTTATGCTGGATGCAGTAAAATGGGACTCAAAACCCCTGTCATTTTGTTTGGCAAACATTGAATTAAATAGCAAAACAAACAATTAAGGGTCACACCCATAGAATAAACAAAGTGAGTTAGACATAAAGTTTTATGAATGCCCTTTTGTCATTCTAAGAAAATAGTAAATGTCTTTAAGATTAACACTACTTTATCTGAGTAATCTCAACTATGAGTACTTGGCACAAATTCTGAAGGCATTATGGGTTTCTGTCTGGCATTTTGGAAACATACATCAAATGGAGTATAAAATAATACTATGATCTCTCATGAATCCTGGAACATTGCTGTTTTATTTCTGAGAAGTGAGTCAATCATGAAGAACTATGTGTGGGTGTTTAGAGTTCAAAACTTGGTGTGTAACTGACTGGCATAATACGTGCTGGCATGGAGATAGTTTTTCTGAACAAAAATGTAAAAGTGTTTTCACTCAGAGAAATGACATCAGAGTGGAATGAATACATTTCTCCTGATATTTTTACCTACTGTCAGACATGTAGTATAGGGCTTTTATGGGAAAAGAAAAAAAAAATTGGCATTGTTATTACTTTTTGAGAAAGGATTTCAAAATTGTTCAGAAAACTGGCCTTACTTTAAAGAGTATGCTTAAACTAGTTCTTGCATCTTGTCTGAAGAATCGGCAACCTAGTTTGTTTTCATAGTTCTTCCACTCACCTGGTTTTTTTCTGGTAATATGGCTGGGTGCCTGGACTGACTTGCCAATAAAAATAACTAAATATTTCTCATAAAATATATTTAATAAAACTTTCTTAAATGCATCAGTGAACTGGTAATAATGTAAGAAAATTTCAGGTCAATTATCTAAGTTAAGTCAAGAGCTCAGAAAGGTAAATTGAGAAATGGAACTGGCTAATGTTTTTTAACCATGTTTCTCCATGGCCCCACAGGATATTACAACAGGAACCACAGCCCAAGACTTGTTCAAGATAAGGAGTCTAATAGAAAAACATGCCTCCCCCATAAAACTAGGATGTCAAATGGATGGTGAGCCAGGATTAAACCTTCCCTCCCTACTTCACACCCCAGAATGTAACAAGGAAAATCAACTTTCTTGAACATAAATGCTATGCTGAGAAGAATAAAAAGCTGTAACTGAGAATTTGAACCACAGTCTGATCGGTAGGCTCAATGTGTACCGTAAATCCAGTATAGTATGATTTTTAAATAAGGAGTCTGATACCTCCAGCTTTGTTCCTCTTTCTCAGGACTGCTTTGGCTATTTGGGGTCTTTTATGGTTCCATACAATTTTTAGAACTGCTTTTTATATTTCTGTGAAAATGTATTAGAATTTTGATAGATACTGTATTGAATCTACAGATGACTTTGGAGAGTATAAACATTTTAATAATATTAATTCTTGACCCATAAACATGGGATACCTTTCCATTTGGTTGTGTTTTTTTCAGTTTCTTTCATTCAAGTCTTATTGTTTTAGTGTATAGATCTTTCACTTCCTTGGTTAAATTTATCCCTAAGTATTTTATTGTTTTTTGATGCTATTGTGAATAAGACTTTTTTTAAAATTTATTTTTTGGATATATTGCAGTTAGAGTATAGAAAAACAACTATTATAATTTCTAAATGTTGATTTTGTATCCTACAACTTCACAAAATTTGTTAGTTCTAACAGTTTTTTGGTGGAGTCTTCATGATTTTCTGTATTTAAGATTATATTACCTGCAAACAAAGACAATTTTACTTTGTTTGTTTCCAAATAAGAGGCCTTCTATTTCTTTTTCTTGCCCAATTGCTCTGGTTAGGATTTCCAGTACTATGTTGAATAGTAGTAGTGAGAGTAGGTCCTGGAGCACAATTTTGCAGACCAGTGACAGAAGAGAAAGCCTGATCTAGGCCCCAAAGCAGCTGTGGGGCCCTAGCTATTGGCATGCTCTCCAATGTCTGCAGATAACTGCACTGCAGTGGATGTTAATGACAAATATCAGGTTGGCAGTGTACAAGCGCACAGCTTGGGGAGCTAATCCCGGGTGTGCGTACAGTGGGAGGAGTCAGCTGCAGGGATCCAGTCTGTCATCCTGCTGGGAGGTTTGCCACAGCTGTGCTGTCTGGTTGCTTTTTTTTTTTTGCTTTTTTTCAGTAGTAAAATCTTCTGTTTGCCTGCAACATGAGTCAATATACACCACAGTCTCTCTCACTGTATGACTGCAATTGGTAACCCATGGTTTTGTTCCATGTCCCTAGCCATCTCTGTAGTCTCTATATATGTCTCAACTTTGCTGAATCTAGGTGGGGTAAAATCAAAAAGGGAACTTCATGTGGTGCCCTAAAGGCTGTGGAAGCTTACTTTTCCTTTCCTGGTGAGAGGAACTCTTCCTATCTGGGAAGTTCATTTATTCATCCATCCATTCAACAAATATTCTAGAAAGCTATATACCAGGCAGAATTATGGATATTAGAGTTATTGTTGTTGTTTTTCAGTTGCTAAGTCATGTCTGACTCTTGTGACCCCACAGACTGCAGCATGACCAGTTTCCCTGTCCTTCACTATCTCCCAAAGTTTGCTCAAACTCATGCCCATTGAGTCAGTGATGCCATCCAACCATCTCTTTCTCTGTTGCCCCCTTCTCCTCCTGCCCTCAGTCTTTTCCAGCATCAGGGTCTTTTCAAATGAGTTGGTTCTTCAAATCAGGCAGGCAAAATATTGTAGCTTCAGCTTCAGCATAAGTCCTTCCAAAGAATATACTTTGGAAGGGTTGATTTCCTTTAGGATTGACTGGTTTGATCTCTGCTGTCCAGGGGATTCTCAAGAGTCTTCTCCAGCACCACAGTTCGAAAGCATAAATTCTCTGGTGCTCAGCCTTCTTTATGTTCCAACTCTCACATTTTTACATGAATACTGAAAAAACCTTAGCTTTGACTAGATGGATCTTTGTCAGCAAAGTGGTGTCTCTGTTTTTTAATATGCTGTCTGGGTTTATCATAGCTTTTCTTCCAAACATCAAGTGTCTTTTGTGTCTGCAGTCACCATCCACAACGATTTTTAAGCCCAAGAAAATAAAATTTGCCACTGTTTCCACATTTTCCCCCTTCTATTTTCCATGAGGTGATGGGACCAGATGCCATGATCTTGGTTTTATGAATATTGAGTTTTAGGCCAGCTTTTTCACTCTCCTCTTTCATCCTCATTAAGAGGCTCTTTGGTTTCTCTTTGGTTTCTGCCATTAGAGTGGTATCATCTGCATATCTGAGGTTGTTGATATTTCTCCTGGCAATCTTGATTTCAGCTTGTGCTTTTCGCGTGGTGTACTTTGCATAGAAGTTAAATAAGCAGGGTGACAATATACAGCTATATTGTACTCCTTTCCCAATTTTGAACCAGTCCACTGTTTCATATCCAGTTCTAACTGTTGTTTCTTGACCTGCATACAGGTTTCTCAGGAGGCATTCTAAGAATTCTGGTATTTCCATGTCTTGAAGAATTTTCCACAGTGTGTTGTGATCCACATAGTCAAAGGCTTCAGTGTAGACAAAGAAGCAGAAGTAGATGTTTTTCTGGAATTCCCTTGCTTTCTCTATGATAAAACAGATGTTGGCAATTTGATCTCTGGTTCCTGTGCCTTTTCTAAATCTATCTTGTACATCTGGAGATTCATGGAATGCTGAAGCCTAGCTTGAATGATTTGGAGCAATTACTTTTGCACCAACCTAATAGAAAAATGATAACTTAAGATTTTATGGAAAACCTCAAGTTACCAAATTCTATTAAATTGATTACTTACTGCAATTCAATATTATTTTAGTTCCTTTCTATCTTTAAAATGTATTATCCTAATGAAAGGATATGCAACCACATATATTAACTACTACAGAACACAAAGGCTATTTTAAATCTCTATATGAAAAAAAACTGGCCTAGAAAATAGATTTCAAAAATAATAAAGGGATAAACACAGGCAACTGAAGATTTTCAATTAAACTGTTACAGCTTCACTTAGATAATGCAAGTATTGCAGGCCAAGGTTAAGGAAAATCAATAAAACTACTATGGACAACTAATTGATGAACTGAACAGACTCTCAAAACACAGATGCTTAGAACTGGAGGGAATCATTCAAGATGATACACAGCATCTTGTCTAATTATTTGTAAATATGTCTCCTTTACATGTAACATGTCTATCAGACTGTGAGCTATTGAAGACAGCAGACTTGTCTTACATATCTTATTGTTCACTGATGCGAGCATAGCATATAGCAAAGTACCTAGCACATGGCAGATAAATGTGTTTGAGTAAGAGATGGGCTGTGAGTAATTTTCTAGAGATGATCGGTGACTCTGGGAAAAGAAACAGAGTATGTCTGCTGGATTCTTTCTTTTTTTTTTTTTTTTTTTTTTTAGCCTCAGCCTATGTGCAGGATGCATGCACTATTTTCTGCTTTTTATCTGCCTCCGTAGGGGTGGCCTATTACTTTATAGTTATACACGTGGCTGGGTGGGTTAACGCTAATTTAGTGGTGAAACAGCAGCAAGCCTGTTGTGCCACATACATCAGTCACGTTTTTGAATTAAACTTTTAATGAATTTGGTATTTTATCTCCAGCTGTTGGAGTCCTATGTTTGCCTCTCAGTTCTGACCTTGGTTGGGAAAGAAAAGTGCCATTTATTGTATCTCCATGTACTACCAACTCTAAAACGGCATTCTGTTTTTAAAATGAAAGTAAAAATATGCATTAATAAAAGTCAGTGTAGCAGGACTTATAACAAAGAGCAAGTGCCTCTGCTTCATTGCTGCCCCAACTCCATTGCTGTTCCAACATCTCAGAGGCAACCATACTCAAATGTTTGTTTTTATTAATACTTGTCTTGATAGTTTTCTTATGAATTCAATACAATTCAATCATGCCTTTATTTAACGACTTACTGACTTTAGACTTAATCTATAAAGAAAGCTGAGTGCCAAAGAATTGATGCTTTTGAACTGTGGTGTGGAGAAGATTCTTGAGAGTCCCTTGGACAGCAAGGAGATCCAACCTGTCCATCCTAAAGGAAATCAGTCCTGAATATTCATTGGAAAGACTGATGATAAAGCTGAAGCTCCAGTACTTTGGCTACCTGATGCAAAGAACTGACTCATTTGAAAAGACCCTGATGCTGGGAAAGATTGAAGGCAGGAGAAGGGGCTGACAGAGGATGAGATGGTTGGATGGCATCACCGACTCAATGGACATGAATTTTAGTAAACTCTGGGAGTTAGTGATGGACAGGGAGGTCTGGCATGCTGCAGTCCATGGGGTCGCAAAGAGTAAGACATGACTGAGTGACTGAACTGAATTGAACTGAACTGAATTGACTTTATTTTATAGTGCAGGAGAATTTAGTGCATTTATTCTATCCTTGGATTAAGAATTTGTTAGGGCTAGCATTATATATACTAAAATCACAATTATGGCAAAGAAGTTTTCATCCGAGATTGTAAGATTTATGTGTGTGTGTGTGTGTGTGTGTGTGTGTTCGAGTCTGACTCTTTGTGACCCTTTGGACTGTAGCCTGCCAGTCTCCTCTATCCTGGAATTTTCCAGGCCAGAATACTGGAGTGGTTGCCATTTCCTCCTCCAAAGGATCTTCCTGAACCAGGGGTTGAATCGCATCTCTGTCTCCTGGATCTCTTGCAATGGCAGGAGGATTCTTTACCACTGAGCCACCAGGGGAGCCCAAGATATGTGTATTGGCTGGTATATAATCATGCATTGCACATTACAGACACTCAGTAAATAGAGTGCATGTATACAATTTTAGGTTCAAAATTTCCACTTAAAATTTGATTAATTCCTTCTTATTAAACATTCATAGGAAACATTTTTTTAGAATGACTGATACTAACAGCATATGCCTATGCCATAATTTATTTAACCTTCAACGTATTGTGAAATACTTGGGAGGTTTTCTGGTTTTTTAAAGTTATAAATAACCTATCTGTAAACATTCTCATAATAAACTACATCTCTGATCCTTGGAGTAGATTCTTAGAAATAAAATAACTGAGTCAAAAGTTCTTAATATATATTTCCAGTTTCATTTCCAAGATTTTGCTTATGTGTACTCATAATAACACAGTAAAGGAGTAATTATTTCACTGCATATTGTTCAACCCTAAATGTATGTATGCTCTAAAACTCTGCTAATTTTGTAAATATAAAATGGCTACCTTGCTTTAGCTTGCTTTTTTAAAAAAATTGTTTTACAAGCTTTTTCTTTTGTGTTGAGATATAGCCAATTAGCAATCTTGTGGTAGTTTCAGGTGAACAGCATAGGACTCAGCCATACATATACATGTATCCATTCCCCCAGCCCAATCCCCTCTCTCATCCACGTTGGCACATAACATTGAGCGGAGTGCCATATGCTATACAATAGGTCGTGTCCAACTCTTTGCAACCCCATGGGCGGCAGTATGCCAGGCTTCCCTGTCTATCACCAACTCCAGGAGCTTGCTGAAACTCATGTCCAGTGAGTCGGTGATGCCATCCATCCATCTCATCCTCTGTCATCCCCTTTTCCTCCTGCCTTTAATCTTTCTCAACATCAGGGTCTTTTCCAATGCTTTTCCAATGAGTCAGTTCTTCAAATCGGCTGGCCAAAATATTGGAGCTTCAGCTTTATCATCAGTCCTTCCAAAGAATATTCAGGACTGATCTCCTTTAGGATGGACTGGTTGGATGTCCTTGCTGTCCAAGGGACTCTCAAGAGTCTTCTCCAACACCACAGTTCAAAAGCACAAATTCTTCGGCGCTGAGCCTTCTTTATGGTTCAACTCTCACATCCATAGATGACTACTGGAAAAGCCATAGTTTTGACTAGATGGACCTTTGTCAGTAAACTAATGTCTCTGCTTTTTAATATGGTGTCTATGTTGGTCATAGCTTTTCTTCCAAGGAGCAAGCATCTTTTAATTTCATGGCTGCAGTCACCATCTGCAGTGATTTTGGAGCCTAAGAAAATAAAGTCTTTCACTGTTTCCATTGTTTCCACATCTATTTGCCACAAAGTGATGGGACTGGATGCCATGATCTTAGTTTTTTGAATGTTGAGTTTCAAGCCAGTTTTTTCACTCTCCTCTTTCACCTTGTTGGTATTCCATTTTAAGTATAGCTTGCCTTTTTTTAAAACCAATGTGGCTGAAGATTTTTTCATGTCAATTATTCATAATTACACAACATTTTGATTTTTTTCAGTTTAATACTTGGCTATATAACTAATTTAAATTTTTTAATACTTCAGAGGAATATTTTTATAAATTATTTCTTTGCTCTAGCATTATTGGCTAGTCTGTTAAAAGAAATCCTGAAGGAAAGCAATTTTAAGGATTAGCATACTTACTGAAAGTTCACAGTGAAGTAAAAATTAGCTGCATGGCTACTACGCCATGGTGTCCTCTACAGAGTCTTATGGAGTCTTGAATGCAGGAACAAAGAGAAAAGAGATGGTCAGAAGCAATAGAAACAGAGAGGATAAAGAAAGAGAAAAAGTGAGTCATGAAAATGACAAGATTATTACAGGTTGAATAGCAAGGTAATTAGGTTGGTACAAGTTTTTGGATATTTTGAGAGACTTTTTTATCTTTAACAATGATAAAGGATACTTCAGGTCTTTATAAATGCTAATTGTGTATTGCTGAGACAACTGTATATTCCCTGTTGCCTGCGATCCCCGAAAGCAAATCTGAAAAAAAAAAGATATTATTAAAGTTCCAAGTGCATCTTATTCAAGGATATTTTATACAATCATGTGATCATGTGCAGAAGCCTCTGGGAAATGTTAAAGACAAATTCCCAGTCTCTCCAAAAGTCTTTAACATTTCCCAGAGGCTTCTGCACATGATCACATGATTGTATAAAATATCCTTGAATAAGATGCACTTGGAACTTGAATAAGATCAATTTCTTTGGTCCCTACCACATTTTCCGCTTAAGATTTATGTTTGTTGACACACATATTGCTGTTAAGTACTGCACTCAGTATGCCAGCAAATTTGGAAAATTCAACAGTGGCCACAGGACTGGAAAAGGTTAGTTTTCATTCCAATCCCAAGGAAAGGTAATGCCCAATGTTTAAACTACTGAACAATTGCACTCATCTCACATGCTAGCAAAGTAATGCTGAAAATTCTCCAAGTCAGGCTTCAAAAGTAAATGAACTGTGAACTTCCAGGTATTCAAGCTGGATTTAGAGAAGGTAGAGCAACCAAAGATCAAATTGCCAACATCCGCTGGATCATAGAAAAAGCAAGAGAATTCCAGAAATACATCTACTTCTGCCTTATTGATTATGCCAAATCCTTTGACTGTGTAGATCACAACAAACTGTGGAAAATTCTTAAAGAGATGGGAATACCAGACCACCTTATCTGCCTTCTGAGAAATCTGTATGCAGGTTAAGAAGTAACAGGTAGAACCAGACATGGAACAACAGAGTGGTTCCAAATTGGAAAAGAACACTTCGAGGCTGTATATTGTCATCCTGCCCATTTAACTTATATGCAGAGTACATCATGAGAAATGCTGGACTGGATGAAGCACAAGCTGGAATTAAGGTTGCTGGGAGAAATATCAATAATCTCAGATATGCACATGACACCACCCTTATGGCAGAAAGTGAGGAAGAACTAAAGAGCCTCTTGATGAAAGTGAAAGAGGAGTGTGAAAAAGTTGGCTTAAAGCTAAACATTCAGAAAACTAAGATCATGGCATCTGGTCCCATCACTTCATGGCAAATAGATGGAGAAACAGTGGAAACATATTCTTTGCATCAGGTGGCCAAACTATTGGAGCTTCAGCTTCAGCATCAGTCCTTCCATTGACTGCTCAGGACTGATTTCCTTTAGGATGGACTGGTTGGATCTCCTTGCTGTCCAAGGGACTCTCAAGAGTTTTCTCCAACAACACAGTTCAAAAGCATCAATTCTTTGGCACTCAGCTTTTAGTCCAACTCTCACATCCATACATGACTACTGGAAAAACCATATCGTTGGCTAGATGGACCTTTGTTGGCAAAGTAATGTCTCTGCTTTTCAATAGGCTGTCTAGGTTTGTCATAGCTTTTCTTCCAAGGAGTAAGTGTTCTTTAATTTCCTGGTTGCAGTCACCATCTGCAGTGATTTTGGAGCTCCCCAAAGAAAGTCTCTCACTGTTTCCATTGTTTCCACATCTATTTGCCATGAAATGTTTGAACTGATGCCATGACCTTAGTTCCTATTTTCTTACTTGACTGTTTTTTGAAATTGATTGGGTATTTTTGTGTTTTTTTCTCCTTATATAGTTGTCCCTCCATTTCTTGAATTTAAGTTCTCTATCTCTCATCTTTTTTTTAATGGTTACATGTGAAATTTCACCATGCCTACCCAACGAAGTTTAGTATCTTAAACTCCTTTAGAAAAATTCAAGGACTGCAGAATACTTCAACTTATCATTACACTTGCTACTTACACAAGGTTGTTCATAGTATTTTCAATACTATACATTTTCACCTTTACAAATTATCCATTGCAACTTCCTGCAGAGTGATGTTTACATATGCGATCTCATGGTGTAGTTCTGGAATGCCTTTGTTTTCTACTACTTTCAAGATAAACCTCTAATCCCTTGAAGTGCCAAATATGACCCTTTCCTATGTGGCCCTTTTACTTGTATAGACTCTTCATCTCCTCTTTCTAGTTCTACAAATTCAAGTACTAGAATATGCTATACTTTCTCAGGCCCCTACCCCGTGCACGTCCAGTTTATGTTCTCTTTAGTTGTTTCCTTGACTCTTCCTTTGGGTTAATAGGCGGTTTGGTTTTTCTCCAGCACCTACCTGGTGCATTTCTCTAGCATAACACTTAATTACACTGTGTTGCAATCGCTGACTCCTTATCTGTTAGACTGTTAAGTGTCTTCTCCACAGTTCCTAGCAAGGTGGTTGGTAAGGAGTCAACAGATGTTAGCTGTTTGAAGGCGAAAGCATTGCAACACTTCAGTACTATTCATTCAATTAAAACTTTTCAAGCTGCTTTCAGTTTCACTTCCATTACTTTCTTTTATTGACCCCTTTCTCTTCGTACTCTCTTTTCCTTCCCACCTACAACCGTTTCAACAAGCGCACCTAAAACTTCCTGTAGGTGCCCGGGCAGGTTGTCAAGCCGCACTCAACTCCCATGTAGGGATTCGTCACGTCAACGCGCTGACGTCACGCGTAGCGCTGACGTCCCGCCGTCAGGTCCACCCGCAGAGACTCTGGGATCTCTTTTCTGCAGTTAGTTGGGGTAGCTCGAATTCTGTTGTTAAGGAAGCGACGAGTGCCAAAGGCGGGACCTTAAGGATTCTTCTTCCCCAGCGCAAGGTAATTTGCTTTCCTGAACGACGCGCCGGCAGCCGAGGGCCCGCCCCTGAGCGCTGGCCGCGGTCTCCCGGGGAACGGCGCTGTACGCTCGCTGCTGGGTGGGAACGCGCGTGCGCGGGGCGCGGCGTTCGCTGGGACGTTCGGTGACGGACGTGGACGTTGATTTTGACAGAGAATGGCTCACTTCTCCGGTGAGGATGAAGCGATGCTGCAGGCGATGCTGAGGCAGTTGTTCCAGAGCGTGAAGGAGAAAATCACGGGTGCTCCCTCCCTGGAGTGCGCCGAGGAGATCCTCTTACATCTGGAGGAAACTGATGAAAATTTTCACAAGTAAAATTCCTTTTGATGTCTTAAGCAAACAAATCAGCTGATCCAGAAAAGGTCAAAATGCAGTTGGATAAAGAATGTTATTTGATTGTTGTCAAAACAGTGTCCAAGTTGGAGGTTTACGTTTTCGTTTATTTACTCAGATACCGAATTTATTTTTTATACTTATTTTCCAAACTTTCTACTTCCCCTGTGTTTTTAATGACGTGACCGACATACCCTAATTATATTTTTTTCTCCTGGGCAACATACCAAATTATTGTAAATTATTCTTGTTGTAAATTATTCTTAGTTGTAAATTATTCTTGTTCGCTTAATAATATTTCTATTACAAGTGATTTCTGTCACTATACCTATAAACCTTTGAGTTCACAAGATCCTTGTTTCATTGCTGATCTGATATTTCAGTGGCTGCACCAATTTTGGCTTCTGAGCACTGCAGGAATACGCGAGAGATTAACTTCTTGTGGAATAGCTTTGTTGTTGTTTGTTTACTCTTTGCGACCCCATACATTGTAGCCCACAAGGCTCTCCTGTCCATGGTTTCCCAGGCAAGACTACTGGAGTTGGTTGCCATTTCCTTCTCCACGGGATCTTCCCAACCCAGGGATTGAACCTGCGTCTCCTGCTTGATAGGTGGATTCTTGATCACTGAGCCACCAGGGAAGCTCACGGGATATCGAAAGTTCCTACAAAGGGAGAAGGCGCATTCTCAGAAGTCTGTGATACATGTCAGGGATATGAGGGATTTAGAGACCGTACAGCGTGCTCTGGGTTGGGAGCAGTAGGTAGGAAGTTTAACGAGAGAGATATCATTTGAGATAAATCTTGACAGGTGTGTTTCTTTAGACATGTGTATTTTTTCTTTTGATTTGATTCATATGTATAATTTAAGCCTCTCCAATGAAAATTTACCTCCAGGTGCCTCAATTTATTATTAGTAGTGATATTTTTAATTCAATTTGCTCTCAAGAGGATGACATTTAACATTTTTCTTGTTATGTTAGCTTTACTGACTTTTGGGTGCTCTGAAATTCTTATCTGGAATTTCTACCTGCTTTTATGTGGGCATCAGGGGATCCTTGAGCCCTTTTAATATTCAGTGCAAAAGTTTGTGTTTACTTGCAGTTTTTAAGAGGAGAACATTACAGTTTTCTCCCAATTCTCAAGGAAGTTTTAAGAAGTGTGGGAGGAGTTTTTTGTTAATTAGTATTTCTGGTTATACATATGGTTTATTTTGTATTTCCATGATTTTTTATTTCTTCATTACATCCACTACTGATAGTTGATATTGCATGATAAAATTCTTTATTTTGGAGATACCAGAGACCAGCTTTTATTGGTTAGCTATTGATTCATTACTTAAACAGAAGAATATAGAAAAATTGCAACTTTCTCAAATTCAGATTTGGTCATTAATGTTTTTTATACTCATGTAATACTGATTTGCCTCAAACAGAGCCACATCAAGCATTAAATTTGGGGTTTAATGTCTGATTTTTAGTGCATACGCAAATACTTCTTTAAAATATTTTTAAATCATTGAGTTTTTGTTAGGATCATATTCTGGGAATTTGTCTATTTGATCTACATTTTCAAACTTATCTGTATAAAAGTTTTTGTTAATATTCTAATGTTGTTGATGTTTAGTTGCTAAGTCATGTCTGACTCTTCTGCGACCCCATGTACTATAGCCCACCAGGCTCCTGTGTCTGTGGGATTTCCTAGGCAAGAATACTGGAGTGGGTTGCCATTTCCTTCTCCAGGAGATTTTCCAACCAGGGATGGAACCCATGTCTCCTGCATTGCAGGTGAATTCTTTACCATTGAGCCACCAGGGATGCCCTTAATATCCTATTACTTTTTTGAAACATAATTGTCCCATTTTTATTCTTTTTTAAAATGTGTGTCTTTCCTCTTTTATTCTTCACCTATTCTGCTAGAGGTTTATCAACTTATTAGTCGTTTCAAAGAACTAGCTGTGAGCTTTGATTTTCCTTTCTATTATGTATTTATTTTATAGTTTGTAAAATTTCTACTCTTTTTTCCCTTCCTGGGAAACTTTAAAATTTGTGATGAATGTTTATTTAGCTCCTTTATTTGCAGCTTTTCTTCTTTTAAATGTAAGCATTTAAGGATACACATTTGCCTATAAGTATTGCTTTAGCTGTGTCAGTTTTTAAATGCTTTTCAAGTTAAAACTGAATCATTATGGTTCCCCTCAGCAGTGCAATTACTACTGTAATAATGTCAGCTCGTCTTCAGCAGTTTATTAGATAGATTAAATGCCTGCTGATTAACTTGCATCATTAAGGTTTACTATTTGATTTACTTGTGGCGGACCTGGAAAAACCCAGAGACAATCAAATTATAACAAGTTTGTAGTCTTAAAAGTACAATTTATAATTCTAAAAGTAGTTTGAGTCATTTGTAGTCTTAAAAGTACAGATAATAAAGTTCACGTGTTAGCTGCACTAGCCTAAGATCTGTGTCTTAGGAGGAAGGAAGTCCTTATGAAGAAGCAAAGAGGAGGAGATGCTTGTGTTTGGTGTTTTCATAGCATCTTACAGTCTTAGAGTTTGATGATGAGTTTGATGTTAGTCCAGGTACTCATATCTTGATTTGTCTTTCTACTCACTGACAAACTCTCCTTGAACTTTAAATGTCCTTGAGTCACTTAGGTATACGTTGCCACCCAAAGTGTTGCATATTGTATATCAGAATTATGTCATCCCATCTCCACTATCAGAACATTAGTTCCTTAAATCTGCCTGATGTTGTCCTGATGTATTAGCAAGAAAAATAATCTTATTAAATAGATTAACAAGGGAAACCAGTATCTCTAGGCTATTGGCATTTTTGTAAGATGATTGTTAAGAGAGTTGAGTCCATGAATGATGGAATTTCAGGTAGTATAATAAAGTGAAAAAGGGAAAATGCAGTCATTTGAGGAGTCATTGTATAGGCAGAACAGTCTTACTGAGGATTTGCTCCACATGCAGCTGCCCTAATCTGTGCTTTCCATAGCCTTTAAAAAACTTTTTTTTACCCTAAACCATACATGTTCTCTAAAAGATCCAGGCTTTCTTTCTTTTGTTTGAAACTGGCAGCTAGGATTTGAGCCTTGCAGGAGAGGAGAACGGTAGGGAAGAAGACATTGCTTTCATTATGCGTGTATGTATTGTATAAATTTTTACACTCAGATTGACCTCCTATAAAAAAAAAATCCCTGGTTTTCATTCTTGACTATAGTAGTATTGATTGGAGTTCATTTGAAAAAATACTGATAACCATAAAGGTATCAAAATTTCTGGGGAGTTTGGTAGAGGGGGAATGGTGGAGGCCTGGCCTAGGTATTTTGGATAAAAGCACTCTCAGTTCAGTTCAGTCGCTCAGTCGTGTCCAACTCTTTGTGACCCCATGGACTGCAGCACGCCAGGCCTCCCTGTCCATCACCAACTCCTGGAGTTTACTAAAACTCATGTCCATTGAGTCGGTGATGCCATCCAACCATCTCACCCTCTGTCATCCCCTTCTCCCTGCTTCAGTCTTCCCCAGCATCAGGGTCTTTTCATATGAGTCAGTTCTTCGAATCAGATGGTCAAAGTATTGGAGTTTCAGCTTCAGCAGCAGTCTTTCCAATGAATATTCAGGACTGATTTCTTTTAGGATGGACTGGTTGGATCTCCTTGCAGTCCAAGGGACTCTCAAGAGTCTTCTCCAACACTATGGTTCAAAAGCATCAATTCTTTGGTGCTCAGCTTTCTTTATAGTCCAGCTCTCACATCCATACATGACTACTGGAAAAACCATAGCTTTGACTAGATGGACCTTTGTTGGCAAAGTAATGTCTCTGCTTTTTAATATGCTATCTAGGTTGGTTATAACTTTTCTTCCAAGGAGTAAGCGTTTTTTAATTTAATGGCTGCAGTCACCATCTGCAGTGATTTTGGAGCCCAAGAAAATAAAGTCTGTCACTATTTCCATTGCTTCCCCATCTATTTCCCATGAAGTGATGGGACCAAATGCCATGATCTTAGTTTTCTGAATGTTGAGCTTTAAGCCAACTTTTTCACTCTCCTCTTTGACTTTCATTGAGAGACTTTTTAGTTATTCTTCTCTTTCTGCCATAAGGGTGGTATCATCTGCATATCTGAGGTTATTGATATTTCTCCCAGCAATCTTGATTCCAGCTTGTGCTTCATCAAGCCCAGCATTTCGCCTGATGTATTCTGCATGTAAGTTAAATAAGCAGGGTGATAATATACAGCCTTGACATACTCCTTTCCTGATTTGGAACCAGTCTGTTGTTCCATGTCCAGTTCTACCTGTTGCTTCCTGCCCTGCATACAGATTTCTCAGGAGGCAGATCAGGTGGTCTGGTATTCCCATCTCTTTAAAAGCTCTCTAGGTGATTCTAATATACAGCCAGGGTTGAGAACCTCAGAATTAGAGCATGCATGCATTCTAAGTTGCTTTAGCTGTGTCCACATCTTTGCGACCCTCTGGGCTATAGCCTACCAGGCTCTAATGTCCATGGGATTCTCCAGGTAAGAATACTTGAGTGGGTTTCCATGCCCTCCTCCAGGGGATCTTCCCAACCCAGGGATCGAACCCACATCTCTTATGTCTCCTGCATTGGCAAGTGGGTTCTTTACCCCTAGTGCCACTTAGGAAGCCTGAGTTAGAGCTTACTTAATTGCATTTCAGTGAGGATTGCTCACTAGTTAGCTCTCTATAAAATACTTGGCAACCCTAATGATTGTAGCAGTCTCTAATGTAGGTGTTCATCTTTGTGGCCCTCTAATCTGGCATATTTTTAGTGTGATAGAAAAGGAACACAATATTTTTTGAATTGGTTTTATTTTTGGTTTTACAGAAGAATCTACCAATGACTTTCTAAATTAGTGAACTCTAGTGTGTTTAAGTGGTTACTTCAGGAAAACATCCATTATGTAGAGTGTTATCCCTGCATAGAGAAATCGCTAAGAATTATATGTGTGCTTCAATAATTAATTATGCATTTAGTAACTGTTCATCATGATTCAGGGAAAGCCCAGGTAGCCCAGTGTTAAACAATCAGCTTGCCAATGAAGGAGATGCAGGAGTTTGATCCCTGGGTTGAGAAGATCCCCTGGAGGAGAAAATGGCAGCCCACTCCAGTTTTCTTGCCTGAAAACTCACAGAGGAGACTGGTGGGCTACAGTCCATGGTGTTGCAAAGAGTTGGACATGACTGAGTGACTGAGCACTCACATTGTGATTTAGAGGCTTATTCTTTGACCTAAAAGGTTGTAGGTAGTGTAAAATATTCATTCTTTTTTTCAATATATAATCTTTTATATGCTGCTATATAAAGTTGTTTATCATACAATAAATCCTATAATTCTGGAATATAACCTGTTTTAAGAATTCCACATATCAGCATTATAATTCATAACTTAATAAGTTATCTTTTTAAAATAAATCATTACTGCTACTTTTTCTAATCATCAAAAAATTTCTTGTTTATAATAGCTAAGAGGATGATTTCCTGGAACAAACTTGTACTAGATGTTTTATGTGTTTTTTTCCTTATAATAATACAATTGTGTATATTTTGAAATAAAAATTTGAACATGTCAGAAATTCGCTTCACTGTACTAAAGGGGTGAGTTCCCAGGTGGCACTAGTGGTAAAGAACCTGCCTGCCATTGCAGAAGATATAAGAGACATGGGTTCAATCCCTGGATTGGGAAGATCCACTGGAGAAGGGCATGGCAACCCACTCCAGTATTCTTGCCCGGAGAATCCCATGAACAGAGGAGCCTAGCAGGCTACTCTGGGGTCCATGGGGTCACAAAGAGACGGACACAATTTAAGTGACTTAGCATGCAGCAGGTACACCAGAAACTAACACAACATTGTAGGAATTTGCTGATCGAAGCTCCAAGAAATTTAGGCTAGTTTAAAAGTCACCTGAGTACAGAATCTGCCTAGATCAGTGATTCTCAATTAATGGTCCTAGGACCAGCAGCTTTGCCATCTGCATCAGAATCACCTGGGAACTTGGTAGAAATGTGAATTCCTGTGCCCACAGTGTACCTGAATTGAGGTTCTGAGAGTAGGGCCCAACAATTTGTGGTTTGGTAAGACCTTCAGGTGATTCTTATTCATGTTATACTTTAAGAACCACTGATTTATAGGATGACTTATGAGGGCCATTGTATTTGTTAAGCTGCAGTTACAAAAATATGAACATTAATCTGTTGGCAGTGGGAAAGGAAAGTTATAGTGGAAGAATTTACAGAATTATAGCATTTGCTAACTAGTTAGATCTGAGATGTAATGGGGAAGATTGTTTGAGACTATACACAGGTATCCAGTTGAAGGATGGTACCATTAACAAAGATTTGCCAGAGGAGAACATGGCTTGCAGCCAGTTGATAGGATGAACAGTTTGGTATAGGTTGTGCTGATTGATATGGTGATAAAACAAAGTAGCCTTGTCTAAAAGGCAGTTAATATACTGGCTTACCTCAGAGATATTGCATGTTTGGTTCCAGACCACTGAAATGAAGCAAGTATTACAGTAAAGCGAGTCATATGATTTTGGGGGGTGTTTCCTTTTTTCATATAAAGGTTATGTTTATACCACACTGTAGCCTATTAACTATGCAATAAAGTTGTGTAAAAAAAAGTACATACCTTAATTTAAAAATATGTTATTTCTAGAAGTACTGTCATCTGAGCCTTTAGCAAGTTGTAGTAGTAAAATCAAAGGTCACTGTTGACAGTGACAAATATAATAATAATAATAATGAAAAAGTTTGAAATACTGTGAGAATTACCCAAATATGACAGAGACACAAAGTGAGTAAATGCTCTTGCTGCTGATAGACTTGCTCTGACACAGGGTTGCCACAGATCTTCAGTCTGTTAAAAACTCAAATATCTGTGAAGTGCAGTAAGGTGCAATAAAATGGGGTGTGCTTGTATAGTAACAGGTGTGCCTTTATTCTGGGGAGACATTTTGGCTGAAGGAAGAGCTGAAGAAATCACCTGTTTGCGTTGAATCTGAAATTGAAGTGATGGGAGTGGAGAATATCCTTTTTAATTTGGTTTCTTGTCTAAGAATGAAGTAGACATGATTGTTTCCAAATTTCAGATGAGAAAACAGATTTGTTCCAGGGCACTCCAGCTAGAGTTTACCAGCTGGAGCTGGCTTTCAGGCTGTTTTGACTCTGAGCTTGTACTTTTGCTGTAATACTACATGTTTCATAATAATATCTCTATTTGTCTCTTGGGGCCTTCACTGTCTAAGGCAGGGCTGCCACTTAACATTTCTGAAGCAGACATGGAGATTCCAGGAAGCAGCAGTGTGTTCAGAGCTGAGGGGAAGTGGGCAGGGCAGGAAATCTCAGTCAAAAGCAGTTAAAATTGAAAATGAGATCCCTTGGCTACCTGGGTAAGAAGGCTGTTCCTTAGCGGACATACAATCACTTCCTAAATATTAAACTGAAGACTGTATGCTGGATACTGTGATGGACTTATGTTGAAGAAAATTATTCAGGCTCTCCTTGAGCTTCTGTGCTACATATTATATGCAAGGCTCTTTGTACAGGGATATATACAAACTACAAGTCTTGAACATAGTAGCATTTATAAAAATGACCTGTCCTAAATTAACTTTGTCATTTAAGAGACCAAAAAACCTTTTTAAACCATTTTAAATCATGATATTAGTTACAATCATTGCTCTTTACTTTTAGTAAATGTGTTTCATAAAATAATTACCCACTTTTGGAACTCTTGCCCTCTCATATTTGCTATATTGTTGTGAGTTAGAAAATGGATTTTAATATTGGCATCAACCTAAGAGTATGAAGGCAAATGTCCAATGTGTTGGATTTTCTGAGATACTCCTTTTTGTGAACATTGTCAGACAAAAGCTGATTAGGTGAAATTTAGGTCAGTTCAAAATGTACACAGTTTCCAAATGTACAAAAAAGTTCTGATGATTGGAGCTTAACCGTTTCCTATTTAATTCTTCTATAATTACTGTTATTCTAATGTGGTTTTCTTCATCAGCTGAACAATTATAAAAGTCTTTAACAACTACTTTCCCTATGCTTAAGCATCACATGCAAACCATAACAAAGTATGGAAAGGTCCTAACCCGTTAAAGTTTGTGTTGGTCCTGAAATTTGCTATCCACCATTGTCATTTTTAAATGTGAATTTTGCCAATTTTATCAGAAAAAAAAAAAACAAACAACAAAATCTTAGATTAGCTGAATGATTTGGGATGAATAATTTAATCCTAGAGTAAGGTAAGAAATCTAATTATGTTACAGATCTTTTCTGTGCTAACATTTTTTCTGGGTATGGTTGATAGATGAATCCATGATATTTACTACATTTATTTTTCAAATATTTGTTTCAGCTATGAATTTGTGAAGTACCTTAGACAGTATATATGCAACACTTTGGGGTCTATGATTGAAGAAGAAATGGAAAAATGGACGTCTGATCAGAATCAGGGTGAGGAATTTGGCTATGACACAGTTGTACAGCATGTTACTAAAAGAACTCAGGAATCTAAAGAGTGAGTATGCCCATAATAATATTTTAAAGTAGTTTTTCTCTCAACAGGGTTCCTTGAAAGCACCCTTAACCCATGTCTCCTGCAGTCTCTTTTTCTCTTAGCAGCCAGAATGATTCTTTAAACCAATGAGTCAGATCATGCCACTCTTCCACTCAGCTTTGAGTAAAATAAGGATGATTTGACCAGTTGATCTGATAGGCTAAATGGCTACTAAGTGACTACCAGGCAGGGCTGGATAAAGTGATGGTTCACATGCTGGTCAGGACTGAGAGATTTCATCACCTATTCAAAACTGCACAAAATTTAAAACTTATTGTTTATTTCTGGCATTTCCCATTTAATAACTGAAACTGTGGAAAGTGAAACCACAGGTAAGGGGAACTCTCTTTATTATGATTCCTAATAGTCTATTTCTGGCAATATCATTACATATTCTAAAAGGAGGACTAAAACTCTTAGAAAATGAAAACTTTTTAATGCTAAAAGCAAAGTTTTACATGGGATATTTAGGATATCTAAATATTACTAAAAAAGTATTTAGGAATTACTTTTTATCTCTGGTTAAGACATTTAATTTTCTTGCATTTTAGTTCATTCATGTGTAAAATTAATATAATAATAATCACCTCACAAAGATTTTAAATGTCTTAATGAATGTGTTCTTTGTGAACCATGGATGAAAGATTTTAAGTTGTACAGAGTATCATTTTCTTTTTTTGTGTGTGTGCATGTGTTTCTTCAGAAACTACTTAGGGCTAATGTAATAGTACAGTTATTAAAAACATTTTTACTGTAATAATTCAAATTGCTTTCTTAATTAAACATTTTGATATCTGTTTTTTAAATAGAGGTATTTGCGCATGAAACAATTCATTTGTAAGATCTATCATGTTAATATAATCTTGTATATATAAGTGTAAGTACTCACGTTGTTTATTTTCATTGTTAATTAATTTGATTTTTTTCACTACCTCTTAGAGCATTTTCTATTTTAACTTCTTGGAGTATGAAGGAATCTTCTCAGTGGTGTCCATATTCTGTCCTAGGCTTTTTCAAACCTACAGTTGCTACTGAGTTCCAGTTTGTTTAGCTGTTGATATTGAGGGTCTTACTCTCTAGTTTGGTTTTTTTTTTAATTCTGTCATCCTTTAGCTAGTTTTCTGATATGTCTTGCAGAAGAATTCATGTTTGTGTGTTTTCAAGAAATTTATCTTTTCTGCAGAAAATATGTCTAAAATGAAACTTTATGGATTTTAATTACCCTTACCCTATAAGTTATTGAGAGTTACTTTTATATTCCTTTATTAAATCAATACATTGTAGGCCTTTTAAAAAAACAATTTAATTTATTTTTGACTACACTGCATCTTTGCTGCACTCGAGCTTTCTCTAGTTGCAGAAGCCAGGGCTACTCTTTGTTGTGGTGACTGGGCTTCTCCTTGCAGTGGCTTCTCTTGTTGCAAAGAGACTTTGCAACAAGACTTCAGTAGTTGCAGCACGTGGGCTCAGTAGTTGCTGCTTGTGGACTCTACAGCACAGGCTTAGTAGTTGTGGCACACGGGCTTAGTTGCTCTGTGGCATCTTCCTGAACCAGGGATCAAACCTGTGTTCCCTGCATTAGCAAGCAGACCTTATCAACTGTGCCACCAGGAAAGTCCCACTCTATTGTAAGTTTTAAGGGGACAGGCATTTGTGTTGTTCACATGGCTATACCTAACTGGAATGGAGTCTGGGGAGTGTAGTTCACTCCTACGCCCAGCTATATTGTCCAGTTACTGTGGAAAGGGAGCACAGCTGTGGTGGATAGCTATTGATTGCTACTAGGACATTATTATACTTCCCTGTTTCTTGGTGCTTGGAATGTGTTAAGGAGGAAGCTGGGGCCTTCTAACTCAGTTCCTATATGTACTTCACCAGTTAGTCTAATGAGTGTTTTAGAATTCAATTTCTTGCATTTTTTTAAATTATTTTATATTGGATTATAGTTGATTAACAGTGTTGTGTTATCCTTCTTGCTCTTTATAAACTTTAAAACTTGAATTTTCCCTGGGCTGCTTCTCACTTCTATAGTAGTTCTTTTCTGTATGTGTTTTCCCTCTGTATTGTTCCTAATCTATTCTTATTTTCTTACAGTATTTTTGTATTTTCTCATAATTTCTGAGAGTTTAAAAATATACACACGTATAGCTATATGTATATTCTATTTATAGTTATAGAATATGTAAATTATCCATTATTAAATAACATTAAATATATAATGTATAAGTTACATATAGAAATCATGTATTTGATGCTGTATAATGTATATAATATATAATTTAAAATGTATTTTAAAATTTCTTTAAACTTTAAAATCTCAGTCTACTATTTTTATCCAAATCCCCCAGCATGATTTTATTACTTCTATGGGAGATTACCTTACCTATCCTTTCTTAGATTTATGTAGTTAATATGACCCATTAACCAGAATATAAAGAAAGTTTCTGTGCTTGTTTTCTAATGTATTTCCATTATTATAACGATAAGCAATGGACATGTTTTATCATGTTTTATATTTACAAAGAACTTTCAGATATATACTCTTATTTATTTCTTGCTATAGCCATGTGAACTAGATCAGCTTGATTGTATTTTTTTTTTTTTTAAATTTAAAGCTCTAAATGGCTCTGTTCAGTGATTCATGAATTGGACAGTATCCCATCTAGTAAATAGAAGAGCACTCCTAGATTGTATTTTTTTATTTTTATTTTTTGGCTGCATTGAGTCTTTGTTGCTGCATCTGGGCTTTCTTTAGTTGCGGTGAGTGGGGGCTACTCTTTGTTGCAGTGTGCAGGCTTCCCATTGAGGTTGCTTCTGTCGTTGTGGAGTACAGGCTCTAGGCTCATGGGCTTCAGTAGTTGGTGGCTCGTGGCCTTGGAATGTGCAGGCTTCAGTAGTACATGGGTTCAGTAGTTGCAGCTTGCAGGCTCGAAGTTGTGGGGCAGGGTCTTAGTTGCTCCGCAGCATATGGAATCCTCCAGAACCAGTGATTGAACCCATCTCGTGTATCAGGAGGAGGATTCCTATCCACTGCGCCACTTGGGAAGTCCTAGATTGTTTTCTTTTTCTCATGTATAGTTAAGAAAAAAGAAACTTATTTATAATGATAGAGCTTGTAGGTAAAGTAGTGAGGACTCCAATCCAAGTTTTTTGATTTCAAACTTAGTATTTTATTTACTTTAATGTCTGAGCCACCAGGGAAGCCCATTTTATTCACTATCTTTATTTAAATCTTTATGCCTTTTTGCTTTTATTTTTTAGCCTTTTTAAGTATAGAAATTTCAGTAGTACACATCTCATATTCCTCATTTGTTAAATAAATGGTAGACTAGATTATTTTTATATTTCCATCTAGCTCTAAAATTCTGCCTGTAGGGTTTTGGAGGATCTTAATGTTAGTATGAGTGCTTGAGAGTTTGCACTTAATAAATGGAGAAATTTATTACAAATTTAAAAAATATATATATACATATAAATGGATAGATAGATAGACCCAGAGAGCTAAAATGGACTTTAGAAATTATCCAGTTCAAAATTGTACTAATTTTAGGAATCCTTTTCCTAGCATCTCTGATAGTGGTTTCTCTATTTGAAAGGATCCACTGATATTTTAATTCTTATTTGGTTCTCAGTTGTGGTGATAGATGCCTATAGATACAAATTATAGGCAGGTGAGAAGGGAAGGAAAAAATAGAGGAAGGGAGAATAGAGAAAGAAATTTTAAAAAGGAGTGAAAGTGTCGTGTAATATAGGCTGGGTTTCGGTAGTTGGATATTAGCAGTTGACTTTGTTGCTAATTACTGGAGTCTGCCTTTGGAACATCTTGCCTTGGGTTCTGTTAATTTTAGTGCCTTGGTTCATGTAACCAGGTGCAAAAACTTGGGAAATAACATATTTTAGATTTCCTATTAATTATTTTCCTGTTGTGTGAATTCTGTTGTGCCATTTGTTCTTTCAGAAAAGTGACTTTTGTCTTTAGGGTTGTATTCTTAAAGGGACTTTATGGAAACAAATAATCAGTTTAATTTAGTTGAATGTTTTAATTTGTGCTAAAGTCTTTTTCTTACAAAGCTTGCTTTGAATTTAAAGATACAAAGAGATGATTCATTCTCTGAAGAACATCATGATGATAGTGGTGGAATCTATGATTAACAAGTTTGAAGAAGATGAAATACGAAGTCAGGAGAGGCAGAAAAAAATCCAAAAGGAGAAAAGCAGTAGTTATTGCACAGACAACTGCTCTGATAGTGATTCGTCCTTCAATCAGGTGTGTTGTTTAATTCTGCCTTTATGTCTTGAAATGGTGTTTAATAATCATTAGCTTCAATGCATTCTTTATTAGCCAGATTTTTTTTTCTACTTTCTAGTTTTAAAATTCAGAATAAGCAATAACATAATCTGATATTAAACACTTAGTTCATGAAATAATATCTTCTAGAATTATATGTTCAGCAAATTATATCTGAACAATTGTTAATGAGATGAGGAAATAAACTGGTAGATTTTGGATAAAAAATAATGGAACAATCTGCTTAATCTTTAGTTAAAACAAAAGATCTTATTCCCAGTTAATCTCTTTTAATCAAATTTTAACTACACGATAGATGAGATATGGAGATAAAACATTTCCCTTATCTTCTGGAGATGAAAGTTGCTATGAATTGTTAGTTTTAAAACATAAGCTTTTTTTTTTAATGTCCAAAGATTTGAGGCTTTATATTTTATCTTTCCCATTTATTGGAATCCTTGTCATTTGGCTACAACAGAGCTAAGAGTCAGTGTCTAGATTAGTCCTAATAGAAAACAAAGGAAACTAGTTGGAGTAGAGCCCATGAATGCACCATAAATTTCCATATAGAAACTTTCAGGCCAAATGGAGTCTGTGTGACCTTCATATGAATCCCACCTGATATTTTTAGTGAAACATTTTCACCTAATTAGTTCTAACATAGGGATATAACTGTAACATAGATCCTAAATGCATACCAAAAAGGGATATGGGAAGTTTGGATGAGACATGAAATATATATGTATATTAATCGCAGTTAAGACTACAATTTGAAGGAAAAATGGCTTTGGAAATAGTCAAGGCAGAATGTAAAAGTTATCACTATTATTTAGCAGGAGATACTGTGCTGAGTTTTAAATTTTATAAGTCCAGTTAATTATCTGATGTGATGGAGGAAGTGACAAAGGTCGTGAATTTTCTTCATGTTGTGGCTGTTAATCATCCCTTGTTGATGTACTCTTTGGAAGAAGAGTAGGCTATAGAGATTTTACTTCAGTTTAATGCAATCAGATGGCTTATTCAATAGGTTTACGGAACTGCAACTTTGCAAGGACATTCTGGAAAGGAAAGGCACAGAAACACCTAACTTTAAAACTCTGAGGACTCATAAGATTATACTTTCTTAGTTATTCAGTTCAGTTCACTTCAGTCACTCAGTCATGTCCGACTCTGCGACCCCATGAACCGCAGCACGCCAGGCCTCCCTGTCCATCACCAACTCTTGGAGTTCAACCAAACTCACGTACATTGAGTCGGTGATGCCATCCAACCATCTCATCCTCTGTCATCCCCTTCTCCTCTTGCCCTCGATCTTTCCCAGCATCAGGGTCTTTTCAAATGAGTGAATTCTTCGCATCAGGTGGCCAAAGTATTGGAGTTTCAGCTTCAACATAAGTCCTTCCAATGAACACCCAGGACTGATCTCCTTTAGGATGGACTGGTTGGATCTCCTTGCAGTCCAAGGGACTCTCAAGAGTCTTCTCCAACACCATAGTTCAAAAACATCAATTCTTTGGTGCTCAGCTTTCTTTATAGTCCAACTCTCACATCCATACATGACTACTGGAAAAACCATAGCCTTGACTAGACAGACCTTTGTTGACAAAGTAATGTCTCTGCTTTTTAATATGCTATCTAGGTTGGTCATAACTTTTCTTCCAAGGAGTAAGTGTCTTTTAATTTCATGGCTGCAACCACCATCTGCAGTGATTTTGGAGCCCATAAAAATAAAGTCAGCCACTGTTTCCGTTGTTTCCCATCTATTTCCCATGAAGTGATGAGACCGGATGCCATGATCTTAGTTTTCTGAATGTTGAGCTTTAAGCCAACTTTTTCACTCTCCTCTTTCACTTTCATCAAGAGGCTCTTTAGTTCTTCTTCACTTTCTGCCATAAGGGTGGTGTCATCCGCATATCTGAGGTTATTGATATTGATATTTCTCCCAGCAGTCTTCATACCAGCTTGTGCTTCTTCTAGCCCAGCGTTTCTCATGATGTACTCTGCAGAGAAGTTAAATAAGCAGGGTGACAATATACAGCCTTGACGTACTTCTTTTCCTATTTGGAACCAGTCTGTTGTTCCATGTCCAGTTGTTAACTGTTGCTTCCTGACCTGCATACAGGTTTCTCAAGAGGCAGGTCAGGTGGTCTGGTATTCCCATCTCTTTTAGAATTTTCTGTAGTTTATTGTGATCCACACAGTCAAAGGCTTTTGCATAGTCAATAAAGCAGAAATAGATGTTTTTCTGGAACTCTCTTGCTTTTTCGATGATCCAGTGGATGTTGGCAATTTGATCTCTGGTTCCTCTGCCTTTTCTAAAACCAGCTTGAACATCTGGAAGTTCATGGTTCACATATTGCTGAAGCCTGGCTTGGAGAATTTTGAGCATTACTTTACTAGCATGTGAGATGAGTGCAATTGTGCAGTAGTTTGAGCATTCTTTGGCTTTGCCTTTCTTTGAGATTGGAATGAAAACTGACCTTTTCCAGTCCTGTGGCCGCTGCTGAGTTTTCCAAATTTGCTGGCATATTGAGTGCAGCACTTTCACAGCATCATCTTTGAGGATTTGAAATAGCTCAACTGGAATTCCATCACCTCCACTAGCTTTGTTCGTAGTGATGCTTCTAAGGCCCACTTGACTTTACATTCCAGGATGTCTGGCTCTAGCTGAATGATCAAACCATTGTGATTAACTAGGTCATGAAGATCTTTTTTGTACAGTTCTTCTGTGTATTCTTGCCACCTCTGCTTAATACCTTCTGCTTCTGTTAGGTCCATACCATTTCTGTCCTTTATCGAGCCCATCTTTGCATGAAATGTTCCCTTGGTGTCTCTAATTTTCTTGAAGAGATCTCCAGTCTTTCCCATTCTGTTGTTTTCCTCTATTTCTTTGCATTGATCTTTGCATTCTTAATTATTAGATAAACCATGTGCCTACACTGAAATTGTTTCCGAGGTGGTGCAGTGGTAAAGAATCCACCTGCAATGCAGGAGACGCATGAGTCTGTTTCGATCCCTGGGTTGGGAAGATCTCCTGAAGGAGGAAATGGCAACCCACTCCAGGATTCTTGCCTGTAAACTTGCATGTGTAGAGGAGCCTGGCGGGCTATATTCTATGGGGTCACAAGGAGTCAGACGTGACAGAGCACATATACACTGAAATTAAACCAGAAGAGAAAAAAGTGGAGCATTGTTGATTTGCTGTTAAGAAGTACAAATATTTAGATCTAAATAGGATTGATTAACTGGCAGTTAAGAGTGTTAATCTCAAATGCCAAGTTATTTCCCATTATAGAATTATAGATTTTTGAAGAAATTCAAAGCTTTGGTAGAAATGTAATCATACTTTCAGAAGATACTTTTGGTTTTTGTTTGATTCTTCAGAAGGATCTTGCTTGAAGTTTATATGGCTTCCTTTGGAATGTCCACAGAGTATATCTGCATGTTAAAGTGCCTGCTTTATGAATATGACTTTGTTTCAGAAAGGACTAATTGAATTAAAAGTGAACTGTGCCCACCACCAACAAGGCATGGGATCTCTGGACCTTTGGGAAAAAAAATGCACATAAATGCCAGAACTGTCCTGATAGGTCTGTTAGTGTGGCTGAGATGTTTGGGTATGCTTTTGTTTAGTGAAAAGAAGATTCTCTTGCTTTAACTGACCAAAGAGAGGCTGAATTAATATGCTCAGAATTGAAAAAGTCTCTGAAGATATATCAATCATTCATTCCATTAAATATTGATATTATTATTGATGCCTTCAAAATTGATGTTACTTGCACTGGGCTTTAAAAAAACTGAATTGTTCTGTGAATAATATTTAGTCAACAATTTTGATGCTGCTATTTTGATATTAGTAAAACACTTGTATTTTATGAATAGAATAGGCTTTATTTCATTGTTATTTTAAATATTGAATCCTGATTGTATATTTATCCATTATTGAAAAACTTTGGACATGACTTCCTTGGAGACTATTTGTGTAACTTTGAGCATATTAAAGAATAAAGTTAGTTGATTTTTACTATAGATGTGAGCAGAGAATTCTCAAAGGATTTGATACTGTGATTAAACATGGAAAAGTCTGCAAAATAATGCTGAAAAGATAGATGTACACTTTTTATGGAGAAGGTGAGTTTAGGATAACAGTCACCTGCTGTTCTTTTGTCGGAGAAGGCAATGTCACCCCACTCCAGTACTCTTGCCTGGAAAATCCCATGGATGGAGGAGCCTGGTAGGCTGCAGTCCATGGGGTCGCTAAGAGTTGGACATGTCTGAGTGACTTCACTTTCATGCATTGGAGAAGGAAATGGCAATCCACTCCAATGTTCTTGCTTGGAGAATCCCAGGGACGGCGGAGCCTGCTGGGCTGCCGTCTATGGGGTCGCACAGAGTCGGACACGACTGAGGTGACTTAGCAGCAGCAGCAGCTGCTCTTTTGTAACATGAACCTGTATAAGGCATTTCTTGCTTTCTTGGCTACCTCTCCTTGAAGCCCATCCTTTGGTCCCTATGGCAGGCAGAATAACAGCCCTTTCAAAAACATCCATGTCTTAATCCCCAGAATTTGTAATCTGTTACCTTATATAGCCCAAGAGACTTGTAAATATGATTGAATTAAGATGGGGAGATTATTCTGGATTATTCAGGTGAGCCAAATGTGATCACAGGCGTCCATGAGAGAGACTCAGGAAGGTCAGAGGCAGAGGTGGTGCTGGGCAGGCTGGAGTAGATGTCAGAGTGGTTGTTGGCTTTCAAGAGGGAAGGTGGCCCATGAGCCCAGAATGCAGACAGTCCCTAGAAGCTGGAAAAGGCAAGGAAATAGATTCTCCCCAGAAGGCAGAAGGAACAGAGCTCTGTGGATGTATTCTGAACTCTAGAACTGTAAATTGTTGTTGAGAACTTTCCCGGTGGTCCAGTAGTTAAGAATCCGCCTGCCAATACAGGGGACACGGGTTCAGTCGCTGGTCCAGGAAGATTCGACATGCAGTGGAGCAGCTACCCTCTTGTGCTGCAGCTGCTGAAGCTCACTCGCTCTAGGGTCCATGCTCTGCAGCAAGAGAAGCCACTGTACCCCAATGAAACTAGAGAAAGCCCACGTGTAGGAATGAAGACCCAGCACAGGCAAAATATAAATGAATAAAAATCGGTGGCTATAGAAGGGGAAAAATGGATCACTGGGAACAACTAACAGTTAAAAAAATTAAATAAATTGGTGTTTCTTTAAGTCATGAAGTTTATGGTAACTTGTTACAGTAGCAGTGCCAAAACTAATATCTTCGCATTGTTACTTGTTCACCTGAAGGCCAGGTTTGTTGTTTCTGCTTTTTGCTTCCTTGAAGCTACTATTACTTGGACTTTGTGTTTGAACTGCCTCCTGGAAACAATTTGAACTCCATCTTGTTACTAGGTTTTGACTCTATCAGTAAGACTTTTCTTAAGTAGCTCTTTTCTTTTATTGGGTGTGAGGCCTTTGCCCTGAGTATGTGCTATGCTTTGCAACCCTGTGAACTGTAGCCCACCAGGCTCCCCTGTCCATGGGATTCTCCAGGCAAAAACACTGGAGTGGGTTGCCATTCCCAGGATATTCCAGGGAATCTTCCTGACCTAAGGATCGAACCCACATTTCTTAACGTCTCCTGCATTGGCAGGCAGGTTCTTTATGGCTGAGCCACTGGGGAAGCCCTTGTGCTATGCACTGGATCACTCTAATTTGTGTTTTGCCCTAACTTCTCAAATCTTAGAGTATCTTGAGGTCAACCCTCTTTTTGGCCTCTCTTAAAATCTTTAGAGTTTTACAATTCTCTTTTTGGTGAGGAATTCTGCTTTTGAGGATGTCACAGTACTGCTGAAGAATCACAGGATTCTCTTGTTCAGTAGCTTTGGCTAGAGCAATAGGATAACCGCAGCCCAAACTGTTGTTCAGAAGTTCCTCCATCTCTAGCTATCCTCTATTGATCAGACTTTTATTATTATTATTTGCCTTATAAACAGAAAAAGATAAGAACGTAAAATCCTAAAAGTGTAGAAAAGGAAAGGCGTCTGAGACTAGAAAGAAAGAACACAGTAGTATCAATAGTGTATCTGCTTAGAGTTAAGCTTGAGACAGGTGGATTGGGAGAATTGGTTAGGTGCAGATGTGAGCTTGCTTGCTTGCTTGTTTAATAGTAATGTCTTGAGACAATTTGATACCATAAAAGCTAATTTCTTTAACAGTGCTAATACCTTCATGAATATGTGTTCCTTTATACTTTTAAATATTAATAGGTTTTTGTTTTTATTTCTCAATGGTAGCACTTTTCACATAACTTAAGTATCTAGGAAATTAAGAACTTTATCATTTGAAAATATTTTAAAAACTTGTTTTTGTTTTGAATGAATAACTTTGTTCTATATTTAAGACTTAATGAAGAGTGGGTGCATAGTTTTAAGAAGTTTTAGATGCACTACAATTTTGAAAAGCTATTTTGCATGAAGCTAATTCCTTCTGAATCTTGAAAACAAGTCAGACTCTGGCTCTTCCATTTATGAATTGTGGGCTTTGGCTTCTTAATCTCTTTCTGTGTCTCAGTTTTCTTAACTGCTATAGAAGAGACAGTAATAACGTTTACCTTAAAAGGTTGCTTTGCAGGTTTAATGTATGTAAAGCGTTCTGCACACATTAAACTTGCCTCATATTAAGCTCTTATGTAAGTGTTTGTCCTCATCCCTGGTTGGTGGTTTTTTTTTTTTTTTTTCTCTTTTCCTTTTGTGAGAATAGGGAAGAAATCACTATGCAGTTAGGCGTATTAAAGCCTGAGGAATAACTAGGTTTAATATTTATATATTTTATTTCCCATAGCCATTTGTTTCAACAACAGAGTAGTTGTCTTTCTTTCACTAGCTGTATTTCAATGGTTTATACAGTTTACAAACCAAAGATTTAAAATAGAGGTTTCTAGGGTAATTAATTTTGAGGGTGGTGTGAATTTTGAACTTAGTACAGTTATTGGCTAATGTGAATAATCTTCGGTTTGTGTTGAATAAAGTGAGTACATCTCTGTAAAACAACAAAAGTTACAGAATGCATCTTATGTTCACTATCTTTAGGTATATACCTTGTTTGACAGAAATGTATACAAATCTTACTTTAGCAATTAAAGACCTTTAATTAGTATCTGTATGATCATACAGTAGGACCAAAATTC
This sequence comes from Okapia johnstoni, assembly GCA_024291935.2. Taxonomy (NCBI): domain Eukaryota; kingdom Metazoa; phylum Chordata; class Mammalia; order Artiodactyla; family Giraffidae; genus Okapia; species Okapia johnstoni. The sequence continues at coordinate 66,920,786 of CM044317.1, read as the reverse complement.
ATCTTAGATTATCAGCCTGTTCTACTTCTTGCCCTTTTCCCTGTAGAGTTTGCTCAGAAATTGTTTGCTTGGTTTACAATTTCATACATGTAAATATGTTTAAAAAATATTTTTCCTTTTGGAGTTATCTACCTATATTGATATCACCAACAGATCTATTTTGTGTTGCTTTAGCAATGAAGTTAGCAGATCCTGCTCCCTCAGGAATTTGTCTGTTTATTTATTTCTTGACTGTGCTGTATGGCATGTGGGATCTTTGTTTATGGACCAGGGATCAAACCCATGGTCCCTGCATTGGAAGCATGGAGTCTTAACCACTGGACCACCCTTTTTTGGTGGGGAAGAGGGTCAGGAATTTTTAATATAACTCTTTCAGCTGTTCTAAATACTTCTAACAACTCTGTATTCAATGGAACACATTACCTGCATGCTCTAGTTAAGTCAGTTATTGCATTTAGTTGCAATGGAAATTTGCCCATCCACTGATACACAACAACACTAGAGGAAATGTTAAATACAGAAAACCTTTAAGGTAGGTGTTCCCACTTTCCACACTTTTAGATTTATTCTGATTTCTAGTGTAATAAGTTATTTCATTGCTTAAGTAACGGTTTAGGAATAATTTATACTGTGTTTAAGACGACGAAGGAATCTTGTATAGTAATGCATGTGTGCTCAATTGTGTCTGACTTGTTGCAACCCCATGGACTGTAACCTACCAGGCCCCTCTGTCTGTGGGAATTCCACAGTGGGTTGCCATTTCCTACTTCAGGGAATCTTCCCGACCCAGGGATCAAACCTGAATCTCTTGCATCTCCTGCATTGGCAGGTGGATTCTTTACCACAGTACCACCTGGGAACCCAATATCTTACATAGGTTAGTAAGCATATTAGTGAGGCTACTCCATAATGATGGCAGCCGTTATTTTTAAGTGGTTATTTTAGGTATTATTTAAATTACTTTGGCAAGAAAAAGATTCTTTCCTTTTCCAACACAGCTTATAGTCTACTATAAACTTTTTTCTAGATGAAAGTTTTTACTTCAGGAATTCTTCACTTAAGAGAAGGCATGAAGAAAGGTTACAGAGAAGTACAGAAAAGAAAAGGAACAAAAAAGTTCAGTCCGCATTATAGTCATGGTTTGGGCACCTTTAGTGCCTTCTTATTGGTTTATGTCGTTTTATCTTTGTTTCATAAATCTCAGATTCCTGGGTGTAAAATACTTTTTACTTTTACATGTCTTTTGAGTCTTACAATGTTCTGCATGTTGCGATTGCTCAGCAAATGATAACCTTCATATATAGGAAAGTACACCGTCCTAGTGGAACATTAGGTTCTCACTTAAATGCCTTGGGATACAAAAATTCTAAGTTTGCTGTCAAACCAAACTAGTTCATTCCCTTCTCTTGTTCAGAATGCATTTTGTGCTTGGAATTATATTAAAATCATTTATAATAATACCTCTAAAAGTCTACTAAATGAGTGAAGGAATGAATGTCCTGTTAATTGTGTTACAGAGTTACAAATTTTGTCAAGGAAAATTACAATTGATTTTAGACCAGTTGGATCCTGCGCAACCTAAAGAGGTAAGTTGAAAGGACAACTGTCAAGTTCAGTCAGATATACTTATTATATATTATAATCAATAGCAGCTGGATTATTTCTCTTCAAAATAATCCTTTAATATCATGACAGTTCTAGGCTTACATCCCTGCTAGACCTTCTAGTCTTGAAATGAAGAGTCATAGAATAAGAGATGTTCTCCTTAGAGAATTGTCACAGTTTATAAGAGGAAATTTTTATTTCTAGTTTCAGTTTTCAAGGAGATGAAGTTATGAGCAGTTTTCCCCCAAATTGTTCCTTCACTGTCACTTTGTATGTGATAATTTAGTGATTTCTTTGAAGGAAAAAAACTTCATTTAATGCTCTTTCTACTTTGGAAAGTATGAGCAACTTTGACAGATATATTCATTTATTTGAAAAGATTTTTAAAAAGCAGCTTTACTGAATGTATTTCTTTATATTGTAATAATTATATAAATTAATTTTTATGAAGTTTTCTTTCATTTGACCGTGTCTGTTTCTCTTGACATAGAAAATTATAGGGTTTTTGAAGTACCTGACATCTCATACATCTTACCATTTGGTCTCAATTTTGAAATACATTGTTTTTCTTTAACTTTTTATTTTAAACCAAATGAATAGCTATGATTTACTCTCACTGATCTTTTTTTTTCTCTCAGCATTTTACATTCTGATTTTATTTTCTAGGTTTTTAGTAAATGTTTCAACAGATCAACAATGGGACCTGACTTTATATGATAACAATATTATTGTTTTTATTTTAAGTGGACTGTTTGGAAATCTGTACATGATCAGAAACTTTTGTTCTGAACAAGTAGTAAATTGTTAATGGAGTTTTGTCCTAAAAATTAACTGAAAAGGAGAAATTTACTTATGTTTTTGAATTCTCTCCCTAGTCGCACTTATCCTTATCCCAAATAAAATTGTATTTAGAAGTCTTTCATATGAATATATAGACATTTAAAAACACATGTGTATTGTATCTTTCACCTAAAACTTGACATCCTGATTTGGAGTGCCTGGTGTCCTAAGGTCTTAGCTTTTTGACTCTTCATTTTTTTTTTTTTTTTTCCTCTCACTAGGCTTCAATCAACCGAAAAACAACCAAATTTTGAGGAACTCACTAGTTGGAGAGTGAGAGGCAGAGAAGTTTTATTCCACTTCTGATTGGAATAGAGCTTTTTGCTACTGCTGTCCCTTGGGTCATACTGTCCTAAGTGAATTCTGATTGGAGTTTGAGAATTCTGATTGGATTTCTTCTCAAAAAGATTTATATGAAAATTCAGAAATTCAATTTTGCATCACATTGCTGAATGACCTTCCCCCCTTCCTTCAGTGGTTGCAAGGTCAGAAAATATGATGTAGAAGCAAAAGCAAGTTAAAATCAATTGTTTTGTGAGAATTGTTCATATGTCTTGGAGTGGGAATGCCTTACCAGGGACATCTGGGCAGTGTTTTAGAATTAGAGTCCTCAAACTATAGGACTGAATTTGCGTGGCCTTGACCTGCAACGGCTTAGAGCAGGGCTTGGTTCCCAACCAGAGACTGGGCTGGGTCATGGCAGTGAGAGCACCAGATCCTAGCCACTAGACCAGTGGTCAGTGACAAGGGCCCTGGCCCTTCCACTTTGCAGAAAAGAATTTCCACAAAGATGGAAAGTAGTGAAGCAAGTGAAGTATTTATTAGGAAAAAGAGTACAGCACATGTAGAGAGACATTTTGGCAGACTCAAAGGGAGAGTCCCTGAGTTGTGCCCACATGGCAGTTTGAATCACTTATATGGAGCATTTCTTTCAGGTTTCCTTTGACCAATCATTATGATTTGCCTGGTTTGCAGGCCATATTTGGTATATCTCAGGATTCTTGTGTACGTGTGCATCTCTTAACCAAGATGGATCCTACTGTAAAGCCTTCTGGGTAGAACATCCCTTGACTTGACTCCAGTTTGGTTTCCAAGAAGCCTTTTCTGCACATGTGTGGTCGGGGAGGTCTCCTGTTGTGTTTTCTGCAGGGTCCAGCCTCCTCCCTTAATTGCCCTCTATTCTTGTCTTGGAGTTTCCATCAATAGAGAATGAATCTCCAGTTGCTTACCCTGGGGGGACCCATCTGCCTCCTGCCTCAGGACCACGTATGGGGGATTGTTCTAGTGAGGAAAGTCTCTAGGAGGAGACACTGGGACACTTTATTCTGGCTTTTCAGATTTGACCACCATACCTTCTCCTGTTCCTCTCAGACATGTAACCCAGAATCTCCCAGTATATTGGATGGGCCAAAAACTTTGTTTTTCTGCAACATCTTGTGGAAAAACCCTAATGAACTTTTTGGCCAGCCCAATACTTAGTGTTTTTTAGTTTTTGCATTACATAAAATAACCTATTTTGTTTCTCTGATAAGCAGTCTAAAAAAATCAGTTATCAAGAATTATTTCATGAAAGGGCATCTGATTCTCAATTGGCTCTTTAAGCAATAAACAAACTCAGCCTTTCAATGTTTGTTAAATATTTTGAGAATTGCTGTTATTTTAGTGGCTGATTATTAATAAAAATTCTTTTAAAAAATTATAGGTGAGATATGAAGCCTTGGAAACATTGTGTTCAGCTCCTCCATCTGATGTCCTGAACTGTGAAAATTGGACCACTCTCTGTGAGAAGCTGACAGTGTATCTTTCAGATCCTGATCCTGTATTTAGTGTAAGGAAATGCTTACAGAAGTATAAACGTTTTCTGTTTTTTTCCCTACCATTCTAGAAGCAAATGGAATATAATTTTCTTTAATAGTAGCTCAAATGTTTATGGAATTTCACCTCCAGGTTTTGAATTGTCAAGTTTTTATTTTTTTTTAGGAAATTAGCTTACTACGTCATGATTAGATTCAGGGTATGGTTAGTATCACACTTCATTGCCAAGACAGACTTTATTAGTGTATGCATTTTGTTTTTATCTTCTAAAGGGACATCCAAGAATCTGTGTCATTGTTTTTCAATTAAGAAAAATATTTTAAAGAGTGTGTTTTTGAAAGAATTCATATGTGAAAACTTGAACTTGCAATGATTAAAATTTAGTCTGAAAGATTTAAATAAGCATTTTCCTTATGTATTTAAGTGTTAGAGATTGCTTAAGTGCTTAGAAGGGCTTCCCTCCTAACTCAGTTGGTAAAGAATCTGCCTGCAATGCAAGTGACCCAGGTTCAGTTCCTGGGTCTCAAAGATTCCCTGAAAGTGGAAATGACAGCCCACTCTAGTATTCTTGCCTGGAGAATCCCATGGACAGAGGAGCCTGGCAGGCTACAGTTCATGATCACAAGAGTCAGACATGACTTAGCTACTAAACCACTACCACCAACTGCCTAGAAAGAGAAGTTAGAAAACCGTAAAGCTAAGATATTAGAAGATAATAGAGATAAATTATATAGCAAATATAGACAATTGCAAAAATTAAGGTTGCAAAGTTAGTAGAGGTAGTTATGTAAAAAATGATTCTCATATGACTTCTCAGAAACACTATATGATGAAAAGCAAGGTTACATTAAAAAGTGCAGTAATTATATGGGATTAAAAAAAATCCGTACTGTATTCCAGCATCACATTTAACTACAAACTAAGTTTTTAAAGTGCCTTTTTCTTCATAAATGATATATCAGTGAAGGAAAACAGTGTCCTTAAAATATATAAGGTTTTTTATATAGAATTTTTTAAGGTATTAGTAAAAGATAAATTTACCTACAATATACATCATTCTAGATCAGATGCTGGAAACAGACCGAGCAAGACAGAAGTCTTTGTCTGCATAGAACTTATACTCTAGAAGATGAGACAGCAAACAGTTTATAAAAATAAATCTCAATACCTTTTTACTACTTAAAAATACTCTTTCATCAATGAAAGTATAACTGTACTGGTAAACAGAAGGGGTTTGGAAACAAGTGGTTTGTTCATATTTTTGTAAGAGGGAAAATGGTCTTGACTCAATCCTGGATGCAGTTCAACCATACTAACACCAGAGGGTGATGCAGACTTCTCAAAAATTCTGAAGGTTTCAAGGGGGAAAGATATTTCAGGGTTACCTTTTCACTTCGACGCATTCAAACAGGAAATACAATTGTTTAAGTTTCCCTCCTAAAGATAGAATAATGCTCTAATAGGTTTTCTTTATTCCTTTTATAAACATTGTAAGGATCATGCTGGGCCAATTTAAGTGGTTTGGTTTGGCCATTATATGCAGCAAGAGTTTGTGTCAGGTACCTAAGGCAATAAAATTGGAAGAAGCACTCACCTGAGGTGAGATGACAGTAGAACCAATCATTTGAGTAGGAAACAAGGCATGGTATTCTTTTTGTCTAGGACTTATACTTTATCCAAATTCTTGAGTTCGATTCTGTTTCTTCATTTGCTACTGTGAAGGATGCTTACATGTAACTGAGTGAAGTATATAGTGTTTGAAAAGTGTGACAAATATTAATACTTACTAATTGCTGCAACTATGAAAACATGCTTTCCAAATTAATTAATACCCTATGTTCAGTAAGAATCTCTTGGGTTATTGGAGTATATTTTTAGTCACTTCTGTGTGCGTGTGTTAGTCATTCAGTTGTATGCGATTCTTTGCGACCCCATGGACTATATCCCACCAGACTTCTCTGCCCTGGGAATTCTCCAGGCAAGAATATTGGAGTGAGTTGCCATTCCCTTCTCCAAGGTGTCTTCCCAGCCCAGGGATTGAACCCAGGTCTCCTGCATTGTGGGCAGATTCTTTACCATCTGAGCCATGTACATCTCCTTGGGTAACCATTTTCTTAAGTGTATTAATCTAATATTTGATATAGGCAAGGTTATTTATTAGTTTTTTCCTCAAAGTGGAACATTTGAGGGAATTTTATTTTTTTAATGAGAAATTGAATTTCACTATTAAGATTAATCCCATCAAAGTTGGTATAATTAAAATGATAAGCTGTCATTTCTAAGTACCTGTTAGTGTCATGTACTGACTACGTCTATTATCTCATTTAATTTTTTTACATTGTGATAGTTTCTACTTTATGTTTTAATAATGTAAAATTTTATAATATAACATTTTTCTTGGGAGTAGATAAAATTATTGAAGTTCCTAAAAGTCTAAACTTTCCATGTAAGCAATTAAAACAAAAATAGATACTGGATTTGGAAAGAAGTGGGTTTTTTGTTTGTGTTTTACATTTAGTACTCCTACTGTTTCCTTGTATGACACCTTTACGTTGTGTCAGATTATAACAAATTATATTGTTTCCTTCCTTTAGTGAACCTCACCCTGCCTCCCCATGTCTGTATCCACTATTACCAAATTTTACAGTGTCCTGCTGCATTAGATTGACTCTTAGTTTTGGTTGACTTTACTTTTTGCCAACCAACACAAGAATGTGCTGTTTTGGTTACATTTCTGTTGAAGCTTTTGAATGGTCATGTGTTTATTAAGGTTTTCGCTATGTGAAAAAATGACTCTTATAAAAATAGATGAAGAAGGAATCTTGGATACAAATTTTGTTTCATTTCCATAGGACCGGATTTTAAAATTCTATGCACAGACGTTTACACTTTCACCATTACATATGACCAAGGAAATTTATACAAGCTTAGGTATGTTAATTATATCATTTTCAAAACTTTTGAATATTTGTGCTTAAGAAAAATGTATAGGAAATAACATTTTAGAAAGCACTATAACTGAATGGCATAATAACCTTATTTTTACTTTTCCTTTTTAGCTAAATATTTGGAGTTATACTTTCTTTCTAGAGAAAATCATATTCCTACTCTTTCAACTGGCATAGACATAACTAATCCTAATGTGACCCATTTACTTAAAAAGGTATTTACTTTCTGTAATATGCCCTTATTTCTCTTGATGTAATTCTGTATTTAAGAATTCTAACCTTTTGAGAATGGTTATACACTGTTTTATAGATTCGTCTTCTAAATGAATATCAGAAAGAGGCTCCATCTTTTTGGATTCGACACCCAGAAAAGTAAGCCCCCTAATTTACACCAGTAATAAGATTAGGAATCTTACTGGCCTCATAAATTTCAAAAAGTAGATAGTCAACTGATTTTATGTGGTTTGTTTTTAGCTTTTCATGTTTTGTACTTAGCTATGTGGCTCTATACCAGTATATATAATACTGTTTAATTATCACAATGTGTTTCCCAAGTGACTCAGCTATAAAAAAATCTACCTGCCAATGCAGTAGATTGTGGGTTCGATCCCTGGGTCCGAAAGATCCCTTGGAGAAGTAAATGTAACCCACTTCGGTATTCTTGCCTGGTTAATCCCATGAAGAGAGGAACCTAGTAGGCTACAGTCCATGGGGTCGCAAAAAGAGTCCAGCACAACTTAGTGACTAAATAGCAAGAAAATTATCACAGCAAGGTAAAAAGATGGTGCTGTAGCCTCAGGTTCTTTCATTACTGATCTTTGAGTCTTTAATACTTTGGTGAAGTTCCTTCAATGTTCTTTAAACTTTTCCCTTTTTAATTCTAAGATTTTTAATGAGGTTGTAAGGGTAACTGTGGCCTAAAAAGGAAAGTTAAATTTGAACAGCCAGTGTTGAAGTAGAACATAAGTTTTTAGAGCAGAGGAAATTGGGTATGAATCTCATCTCTGCCATTTACTGAAATATTAAAAAATGATGTTTCTAAATATTACCCATTACTTTATCATTGCATAAGTAAAAAATGTCACTATTATATATATAACATTTTTTTTTTTTTCTAAAAATCACTTCTTTCCCAAACTATTAGGTATATGGAAGAAATTGTGGAGAGTACTTTGTCTTTGCTATCAGTTAAACGTGATCAAAGCCGTCTTGTCTCACAAAAAATTTTGGATCCAATATATTTTCTTGCATTGGTGGATACCAAAGCTGTGTGGTTCAAAAAGTGGATGGTATGGAAATACGGAATGTTTTTCTACCTTTCTTTGCATTGCTTTATTGTTTTAAAGAATAGCTGCTGTTTGTTTACAGTGTCAAGAATTCTAATCACGTTTACATGTGTTAACTCACTTACTTCTTATAACAGTTTATGACATAGGCAGTATTATTATCCCATTTTACAAATGCAACACCTGAGGCATAGAGAAGTAACTTTCTCAGTATTCTTTACCTAGTAGGTGACAGATTCAGAATAGGAGTTTAATGGTAATTCATTTGAATCTACTAAACTGAGTGACCTACTCCAAATCATGTCTTATTTTATTTTATTTTTTAATTTTTAAAATCTTTTGGCCTTGCCACTCCATGTATGAGATCTTCGTTCCCCGACCAGGGATGAAACCTGTGCCCCCTGCATTGGAAGTGCAGAGTTAACTGTTGGACTGCCAGAGAAGTCTCATATCTTAGTTTTAAAGCTATGAATTTTTAAAGAAGATGTGGTAAACCATAAGGGTTCAATTTCACTTTTCTCTGGCTTATAGATGTCTGGAAACATCTCTTCATTTGCCACTTCCTGAATCTGCAATTTTGAAAATGTGTTTAATGCCTGAATGCTGGTGACTTCCTATAGAACTGACCACTGCCTTAGAACTGTACTAATATTAAAAGATTGTTAAACACTGTTACCTCCCTCTTCTGCTTTGAGTAAGAGTAGTCTGTGTCTGACAGTAGTCATAGTTACATTGGATTGTGTTCTTCTGTCTTTGTCCCTCTCAACGTGTATTTATTGCAGTGGGAAGGATGAGAATGGGGCCATATCTTGCCATGCAAACCACACAAAGAGCAACATGTTTCATTACTACTTAGCATGATTTGGATGATATCTAGCTGATGCTTTCCATTCTTTAAAAATTTTTATCTCAACTGTATCAGTTCAGTTCAGTCACTTAGTCATGTCTGACTCTTTGCGACCCTATGGACTGCAGCATGCCAGGTCTTCCTGTCCATCACCAACTCCCAGAGCTTACTTAAACTCATGTCCATTGAGTCGGTGATGCCATCCAACCATCTCACCCTCTGTCAGCCCCTTCTCCTCATGCCTTCAATGTTTGCCAGCATCAGAGTCTTTTCAGATGAGTCAGTGCTTGGCATCAGGTGGCCAAAGAATTGGAATTTCGGCTTCAGCATCAGTCCTTCCAATGAATATTCAGGACTGATTTCCTTTAGGATTGACTGGTTGGATCTCCTTACCGTCCAAGGGACTCTCAAGAGTCTTCTCCAACACCACAGTTCAAAAGCATCAATTCTTCAGTTCTCAGCTTTGTTTATAGTCCAACTCTCACATGCATATATGACTACTAGAAAAACCATAGCTTTGACTAGACAGACCTTTGTCAGCAAAGTAGTGTCTCTGCTTTTTAATATGCTATCTAGGTTGGCCATAGCTTTTCTTCCAAGGAGCAAGCGTCTTTTAATTTCCTGGTTGCAATTACTATCTGTAGTGATTTTGGAGCCCCCCAAAATTAAGTCTGTTGCTATTTCCATTGTCTCCCCATCTGTTTCCCATGAAGTGATGGGACCAAATGCCATGATCTTAGTTTTCTGAATGTTGAGTTTTAAACCAACTTTTTCACTCTCCTCTTTCACTTTCATCAAGAGGCTCTTTAGTTCTTCTTCACTTTCTGCCATAAAGGTGATGTCATCTGCATATCTGAAGTTATTGATATTTCTCCCAGCAATCTTGATTCCAGCTTGTGCTTCCTCCAGCCTAGCATTTCTCATGATGTACTCTGCATATAAGTTAAATAAGCAGGGTGACAATAGACAGCCTTGACGTACTCCTTTCCTGATTTGGAACCAGTCTGTTGTTCCATGTCCATTTCTAACTGTTGCTTCTTGACCTGAATACACATTTCTCAGGAGGCAGGTCAGATGGTCTGGTATTCACATCTCTTTAAGAATTTTCCACAGTTTGTTGTGATCCACACAGTCAAAGGCTTTGGCGTAATCAATAAAGAAGTAGTAGATGTTTTTCTGGAACTCTCTTGCTTTTTTTGGTGACCCAACGGATGTTGGCAATTTGATCTCTTGTTCCTTTTCTAAATCCAGTTTGAACATCTGGAAGCTCACGGTTCATGTACTGTTGAAGCCTGGCTTGGAGAATTTTGAGCATTACTTTGCTAGCATGTGAGATGAGTGCAATTGTGCGGTAGTTTGAACATTCTTTGGCATTACCTTTCCTTGGGATTGAAATGAAAACTGACCTTTTCCAGTCCTGTGGCCACTGCTGAGTTTTCCAAATTTGCTGGCATACTGAATGCAGCACTTTAACAGCATCATCTTTTAGGATTTGAAAGAGCTCAAATGGGATTCCATAACTTCCACTAGCTTTGTAGTGATGCTTCCTAAGGCCCACTTGACTTCACATTCCAGGATGTCTGGCTCTAGGTGAGTGATCACACCATCATGGTTATCTAGGTCATGAAGATCTTTTTTGTATAGTTCTTCTGTGTATTGTTGCCACTTCTTAGTATCTTTTGCTTCTGTTAGGTCCATACCATCTCTGTCCTTAATTGTGTCCATCTTTGCATGAAATGTTCACGTGGTATCTCTAATTTTCTTGAAGAGATCTGTAGTCTTTCCCATTCTGTTGTTTTCCTCTATTTCTTTGTATTGATCCCTGTGGAAGGCTTTCTTATCTCTCCTTGCTATTCTTTGGAACTCTGCATTCAGATGGGAATATCTTTCCTTGTCTCCTTTCCCCTTTTCCTATTTTCTTTTCTCAGCTACTTATGAGGCCTCCTCCGACAACCATTTTTCCTTTTTGCATTTCTTTTTCTTGGGGATGGTTTTGATCACTGCCTCCATACAGTGTCATGAACCTCTGTCTGTAGTTCTTCAGGCACTCTATCATATCTAATTCTTTGAATGTGTTTGTCACTTCCGCTATATAATCTTAAGGGATTTGATTTAGGTCATACCTGAATGGTCTAGTGGTTTTCCCTACTTTCTTCAGTTTAAGTCTGAGTTTGGCAGTAAGGCGTTCATTATCTGAGCCACAGTCAGCTCCCAGTCTTATTTTTGCTGACTGTATAGAGCTTCTCCATCTTGGGCTGCAAAGGATATAATGAATCTGATTTCAGTGTTGGCCATCTGATGATGTCCATCTGTAGAGTCTTCTCCTGTGTTGTTGCAAGAGGGTGTTTGCTATGACAAGTGTGTTCTCTTGGCAAAACTCTATTAGCCTTTGCCCTGCTTCATTCTGTACTCCAAGGCCAAGTTTGCCTGTTAGTCCAGGTATCTCTTAGCTTACTACTTTTGCGTTCCAGTCCCCTATAATGAAAAGGACCTCTTTTTTGGGTGTTAGTTCTAGAAGGTTTTGTAGGTCTTCATAGAACCATTCAATTTAAGCTTCTTCAGCATTACTGTTCAGGGCATAGACTTGGATTACTGTGACATTGAATGGTTTGCATTATCATATCAACCGTATTATAATGCCCAGTTAACCAAAGCATCTATTTGGTGCTTAGCATGTACCTGACCTCCATACAGTATATGTTTGGTAAATGCTTGCTCAACTCAATTTAGCCAAACTCTTTGTTTCTCATGGCAAATAGATGGAGAAACAATGAAAACAGTGACAGACTAATTTTTGACCTCCAAAATCACTGCAGATTGTGACTGCATCCATGAAATTAAAAGATGCTTGCTCCTTGGAAGAAAAGTTATGACCAACATAGATAGCATATTAAAAAGCAGAGACATTACTTTGCCAACAAAAGTCTGTCTAGTCAAGGCTATGGTTTTTCCAGTAGTCATGTATAGATGTGAGAGTTGGACTTAAAGAAAGCTGAGCACTGAAGACTTGATTCTTTTGAACTGTGGTGTTGGAGAAGACTTTTCAGAGTCCCTCAGACAGCAAGGAGATCCAGCCAGTCCATCCTAAAGGAAATCAATCCTGAATATTCATTGGAAGGACTGATGCTCAAGCTGAAACTCTAATACTTTGGCCACCTGAAGCAAAGAGCTGACTCATTGGAAAGGACCCTGATGCTGGGAAAGATTGAAGACAGGAAGAGAAGGGGAAGACAGAGGATGAGATTGTTGGTTGGCATCACCGACTCAATGGACAGGAGTTTCAGTAGGCTCCAGGAATTGGTGATGGACAGGGAGGGCTGGCGTGCTGCCGTCTATTGGATCGCAAAGAGTTGGACATGACTGAGTGACTGAACTGAAACTGAAACTTTGTTCCTCAGTCTGATATTTGACCTCTTACTTTGTTTGATTATCAATTTATACCACTATTATAGAACATATGCAAACTATGTAAAAGCATGAATAAAACTAAATATCTCTAATTCTATACAGGCATAACAACTATTAAGATTTAATTTTTTGTAGTTGTATGCTTTAAAAAAGACCTAAACAGATTAATTTTAACACATCATATTCTAAGTTCTTATAATTAACTTTTTTTTACTTAACATTTTTATTGTCAGCACTTAATTCTAAAGAGAATGAGACACATCACAGGAAAACCAACCAACAGAAAATTATTAAGTAGCTCCTCATTGTGTTTTAGTATTAGTAAAATTTATCACATTCTTCACTCATGGAAGGCAGAAGTTGTCATACTTTATGTTAAGAGCCAGGCAGTAAATATTTCTGGCTTTATAGACTGTCCTGTCTCTGATGCAACTAATCAGTTCTCTGCCATAGCCCAGAAGCATCTATAGATAAAACATTGTTCACCAAATATCATGAGGCAGCTAAATTTGACCTGAGGGTTGTGGTATGTGGACTATGGTCTAAGGGATGTACTATGAGGCTTTCTTTTCAGAACATGGTCAATAGTTTAATTGTAAGGCAGCATATTTCTCTTACTAAACTCGAAAAATGTATTAATGATTTTTTTAACATTTTACTACAAGGGTTAAAACACAGAAAGTGAGAGTGATAATCACTCAGTCGTGTACGACTCTTTGCGACCCCATGGACTATACAGTCCATGGAATTCTCCAGGCAGGAATACTGGAGTGGGTAGCCTTTCCCTTCTCCAGGGGATCTTCCCAACCCAGAGACTGAACTCAGGTCTCCTTCATTGCAGGTGGATTCTTTACCAGCTGAGCCACAAGGGAAGCCCCCCAGAAACAGAGGGTTTTGATTAACTCTCAATTAACGCAAACCTCATTTGGTTAAATTCTATTCCCCAGAAGTTCTGATAGCTTTTACAGAATATTATTTTTTAAAGTAAAATGAAAAACTACATTAAAGGCTAATGATATTTAACCTAAGTAATATTTATGTAAAATTTCCCTTTTGTACAATGCATAAAAAACATATTTTAATCTCATTTTTGTTTAGTTCTAAGGAGAGTTTTCTTGGCACTTTGAATTGGTTTTAAAATATGGTTGGCAGAGAATGATTAAGATACTTTCTCTTGAGAGCATTTCAACCTTGGCATACTTCTGTGTATGTAAACATTATAGTTTCCTCCTTATTGTGAGAGTTGCAAGTTCTCCCTTCACCCCTCCTTGGTCTCATTTCTTAATCTTCCCTTTAGGCTCTGTCATAAACTGGTAGTCAGGCATATTTTTTGGTTTTAAAATATCTTAGTGTGGTGACTGGACACAACTGAGGGATAGAATCTATCCCTGGATAGACCAGGGATACTGGTCTATTAGTAAATGTTCCAGTTTTTAATATGATTTGCATTCTTGTGATTGCTATGCTTATAAATCATTGTACTTAGAAAAACCTGTTTTGCCCTGATTACAATAATTTAAACTAAGTTATTCTGTAATTTATGTTATTGTAAAGAAATGATGCAGGAAAAATAGATTTTGAATGGTATTGCTTGAATACTAAATGTCATTTTCCTCCTAATTTTAGCATGCATATTATAGCAGAACTGCAGTACTAAGACTTCTCGAAAAGAAATATAAATCTCTGGTAAGTCTATGTTTTTGTTCTTATCTTGAGAAATAATATCACAAGAAGATATATGATGTAATAACTTGAATGTGCAAAGTTGAGTGATAATTATGTTGGATAATGAAGTAATCCCCCTTTTATGTGACTTTTAAACTACCATTCTGTGAAACATAAAAGGATAAAAGTAGAGACTTAAAATGCAGTCAAGATAACAGTTAGGAAGTATATAACTTCATAGTATTAGTAAATTGAGCTGCTAACAAGCTACTTTGGGATAAGCCATTAAGTATTATATAGTTTAATTCAGATCAGGTATTTGTAGCATTCCCCCCCAACCCCATTTCATTCTACAAAATTTACCCATGCTTTTGACTGAAAGTTGCATTAAAAAACTCAGAATGGTAAGTGCTTTTGTATCCACACATATTGATTCAAGTTATACTAAATACAAACTAATACTGTAAAATATATTAGTAAAATTTTCAGCTTTTAATGCTATTGATAGAACAATGTGTTAGAGCACTGAAAGGAATGAATTCAGCAAGTCTAGCGAATAATTGACAAATATAAAAATTGTGAAATTAAGGTTATACTGATATGATTTTCAGATAATAAATATGGTTTATGTACTTAAGTAGAATCTTGAGAAGAGAAGTGAAGGGAAAGATTCCTAGAATTGTGAATTTTAAGAATACTGTAGTAGGACATAAATTGAAGAGAGGAGAACAATAATTGTTTTCTGTTTGAGAATTAAAAGAATTGGGATTCAGAAAGGAGAAGATGGAGATATTGACTATTAGAATGGGAATTTATTTGTAGAGGTAATAGGCATTTAAAAATCCTTAGAGAAACTGGAAGTCTTTCTATATTTCTCTCTCATTCCGATTTTTAATGGAAATTTGTTGCTGCCATGTGAGCATAAAGTGATCTTGCCAGAATAGAGAAAGAAGAAAAAACAGGGATGAAATTTTTCCTCGCATGATTTGACATACAGATATTTCACTCTTGCTATCAAAAAGGCCCTGGTGGAAGTATTTCAAATGTTTCTTTTAGGTTAATTCTTAAAATATGTTCCTTGTTTGAAAAGTAAATTATACTCTAGTTAGTTCTTAGCCCACAAATATTATTATGAGCTTCAATATTCTACCAACTTTTTCAGATATTTTATCTCATATACATAATGAACCAAACTTATATCTTGCATGAGATTTCATCCTAAATCTTATTTTCTCTTAAAGTTTTCCTAAATTTACCAAAATACTGAAAGATTTTTTTTTTTATGGTTGTATTTATGGGTGTACATACATGTGCGTACACACACACACACACACACACACACACACACACACAGGTTTCCCAGGTGTCTCAGTGGTAAAGAATCCACCTGGCAATGCAGGAGACATGGATTAGATCCCTGGGTTGGGAAGATCCCCTGCAGAAGGAAATGGTAACTCACCCCAGTATTCTTGCCTGGGAAATACCATGGACAGAGGATCCTGGTGGACTACAGTCCATGGGGTTGCAAAGAGTTGGACACAGCTTAAGAGACTAAACAGCAGTAGTAGTGGGAACTTTGAATCACTCGCGGATTTGTCTTTTGTTTTATAAGAGATCCTTGTGGAAGGACTTCAGTCATAGCAGCATGATATGAGTATCTGCTAAAGCATTTCCTCTAGATTCTTTTTTTTTTTCTCTCTTTTTTTTTTTTTCTTTTTCCCTCTAGATTCTTATAGGAACTATCTGATAATATTTTGTACAACAGTGAAACAGTGGCATTGTCCAATGGGGCAGCTATTAGCTATATGTATCCACTGAAAACTTAATGTGATTCGGGAAACTAAGAGACTAAATTTTTGGTATTTTAATTAAATTTAAAACTAATATGTGTTAGTAGCTACTTGGTGCGGTTTGTTCTGTCTGTGGAATGTGTGACATTTTCAATAGGTAATGTGCGTGCATGCTCAGTCACTTCAGTAGTTTCCGACTCGTTGCGACACTATGGACTGTAGCCCGCCAGGCTCCTCTGTCCATGGGATTCTCCTGACAAGAATACTAGAGTAGGTTGATACGCCCTCCTTCCAGGGATCTTCCCCACCAGGGACTAAACATGCATCTCCTGTGTCTCCTGCATTGCAGATAGATTCTCTACGGCGGAGCCATAGGGGAAGATTCAATAGGTAGCACTGGGTGACAAATCATTCATGTATGTGTTACCAGTTTTTTTAAAGCCATATCTGAGGAAGTTAAGAACTTTGTTTTTATGGACTAGTTGAAAAGCACTTTGGCTATCAGCACAGATATTTAATCTTTTATTTTTAACAATTAGAATCTTTTGTCCAGTTTACCCTTAAGAGAATGGCTTATGAGATGGACTTATGTAGTACATTTCCTATTTTCCTTGCCATCTTCAGGTTGCTAAAAAAAAAAAAAAAAAAGTGATAGCTAGGTTATTCAAATTTTTCCTTGGTTTTTCCTACCTTACTGTTTTCATACTACCATCACCGCATTCCTCACTCCTCCCCTCCACCCCACCCCCCTGCCCAATCTTAGGGATTAATAGTTAAGTGAACTGGCTGGTACATGTTTCCTACTGCAGGAGAATAAGTATGAAATAAAATCCTGAATTTTATAGCAATTATATCTTTTGTAAGGTTTAGAATTTCTGCTTTATTGACTATGCCAGAGCCTTTGACTTTGTGGATCACAATAAACTTTGGAAAATTCTGAAAGACAGGGGAATACCAGACCACCTGACCTGCCTCTTGAGAAACCTGTATGCAGGTCAGGAAGTAATAGTTAGAACTGGACATGGAACAACAGACTGGTTCCAAATTGGGAAAGGAGTATGTCAAGGCTGTATATTGTCACCGTGCTTATTTAACTTATGCAGAGTACATCATGAGAAATGATGGGCTGGATGAAGCACAAGCTGGAATGAAGATTGCCGGGAGAAATATCAATAATCTCAGATATGCAGATGACACCACCCTTATGGCAGAAAGTGAAGAAGAACTAAAGAGCCTCTTGCTGAAAGTGAAAGAGGAGAGTGAGAAAGTTGGCTTAAAGCTCAACATTGAGAAAACTAAGATCATTGCATCCGATCCCATCACTTCATGGCAAATAGATGGAGAAACAGTTGAAACAGTGGCTGACTTTATTTTGGGGGGCTCCAATATCACTGCAGATGGTGACTGCAGCCATGAAATTAAAAGACGCTTGCTCCTTGGAAGAAAAGTTATGACCAACCTAGACAGCATATTAAAAAGCGGAGACATTACTTTGCCAACAGAGGTCCATCTAGTCAAGGCTATGGTTTTTCCAGTGGTCATGTATGGATTTGTGAGTTGGACTATAAGGAAAGCTGAGTGCCGAAGAATTGATGCTTTTGAACTGTGGTGTTGGAGAAGACCCTTGATAGTCCCTTGGACTGCAAGGAGATCCAAGCAGCCATCCTAAAGGAAATCAGTCCTGAATGTTCATTGGAAGAACTGATTCTGAAGCTGAAACCCCAGTAATTTGGCCACTTGATGTGAAGAACTGACTCATTAGAAAAGACATTGATGCTGGGAAAGATTGAGGGCAGGAGAAGAAGGGGACGACAGAGGATGAGATGGTTGGATGGCATCACCGACTCAATGGACATGAGTTTGAGTGAACTCGGGGAGTTGGTGATGGACAGGGAGGCCTGGCGTGCTGCAGTCCATGGGACTGCAAAGAGTTGGACATGAATGAGCAACTGAACTGAACTGAACTGAAGGTTTAGAATACTCATTTTTTATGCCCTCATCTTGACTCTTTGGCATTTAAATTTACCTACTATAGATTTGGTTTCTGCCCCTGCAATTTAAAGGAGATATTATATCTTGTAATTTTTCCTCTTCTGAGATGTGCCTTTTTCGGTGATTGTTACCCTTCTCAAACCAAAGATAACACATATAAGAAGTGAGGAAAAGAGGCAGAAGGAACAGAGAAGTGAGTTTAAGTGGGTAGTAAAAATAAAGATGGGTAGAAATGAGTGCAAGGAAGAATGAGTTTTTGAAGATTTGAGTGGAAGTGAGCTAAAGAGTGTCTGAGAGAGATTATCTTGGAGATAATGCTTTGAGTTCACAGAGAAGCTGTTTGTTCATTTGTCTTCTGATTCTTTAGAGCCTGTTTTAACTGTTTGTCATATCACAATTTCCCCATAATGGCAGTGTTTTGAAGAATTAGGATTTTAATATAAGTTCATCTCAGAAATATTTCTATCAAGTGGAGGCTGTACCCTAGACAAACTCCTGATAAACATGAAACAAATCTCTATAATTTTGGGCAAAAATGTGTGCTTATGAATGGTGTTTCAGGTTCTGACTAAGCAGAAGTGAGGGAGGGGCTGTGTGATTGGTGAAAGAATAATCATTGATTCCCTTTTTTTCAAGAATTGACAAGTCAGGGAGTGTAGTCATGAAATTTTTGTAGAAGTCCCAAGGCAGTTTGACCAGTTTCCTTTAAATGAGTTTATTGCTGGTAGCTACTTATCTCAGGGCTGGTTTGGATCGAATTGACTGGATTAGAGACTTCTTGGACTATGCGTCGTTCTGAGCATTCTTTTATATATTCAGTAGATGCAAGCTAACCCAAAACAAAACAGGAGTTCAGAGTCTGTGCAAATAACGACAAAAGCAAAATGAGCACAAAAGAATAGGCATGCTAATAATAGAACAATAATAAACTAATGACACAGTGGTGCTCCTCCAAAACAAAAAGGCTTCTTTGTTCAAAGACCTATTTCATAATAAATCCAAGGATAATAAAATCTATCAATGAGAACTCAATAAAGCAAGATGAATCTTAGATCATCGTTGACACAGACTCGAGTGGTGGGAAATCTGAAGGATTATCAACGCTTGGGACTTGTGGCCCCAGTAGACACTTTTCTTTGAGGACCCCATGGAAATGATGCCAATTGAGAGTCCTCAAGGTAATCTCAATAGTAGCTCCAGAAATGTTGAAGTTTAAGAGCACTGAAGATACTGTTTCAGTATCTGAAACAATGCATCAAACTGTGTTTGTTGCTTACTTAATTAGGCAAAGCAGATGTTAATACAGGATTTGGGGGAAACCTTGGAACTGGTCTGATGGGCTTTTAGAGGTGATAGTGAGTTCAAGCCAACTGTAAATTTCCCGGAGCATGTCTGTTGTTGGCTGACTTTTAGAAGGAAGGGGCTACTGATTGGTTGGTTTTCAGAAGTAAAGTTCATTGAGATCTGTTGACATACAAGGATTTACAAGATTTTAAATTTGTTCTAGATACCTGTCAACCATGGTTATATAAAAGTATGGTTGTTCTGGCTTTTATCCATAGAACAATCATTTCCAAGGATTGTGGGAAAATTTTTAAATTAATGAATAGGTGTTATTCTGGAAAGGAGGGAAGGAAGTTAGTGTAGTGGTGGGAAAATATTTCAGGGCCATTGGAATAGCATGTTTTAAAGGCTTTAGGGATTGGAAAATATATAGTACACTTGTAAACTGCACGTATTTCATATGGCTGGACATAGATTGCTAAGAGAAATGTGAGTTAGTATTAGAGAAATTTCCTGAAAACCAGTTCCCTTAAAACTAGTATTAAGTGGATGTTTTTTGAAAAGTTCTCAGATACTTTAAATTGGGTCTGTGTCAATTGACTTTAGCTTGTTTCATCATGTATGAGGCAGGATAAGGTCTCATAATTTCATGAAGAATAAATAAGACCTACTTGAAGGGAATCTTCACCCTTTTCCCTTTTGCAGATAAAAATGAGTTTGTTGTACATTTCAGTTTTGAATGTGTTTCAGAATTAATTGATGTGTACTTATTTGTGAGATTTTTGGTGGATTTGCTTTTAATGAATTGGTTATTTGACTAGTCAAATAACTGTTGAATTGGCTTTTGGTGACTGACTTTTTACGCAGTTAGATATATTTCTCTGTGCATGTATGTGTGTGTCTTGGGAGAGGGGCATCTGGAGGGTAATAGGAATAAGACTAATGTTAGGTCATTAGAAAGTTCTTATTGTCAAATTTAGGTGATTGGCCTTTATTCTGGAGATTTAGTAATCCACTGATAGATTTTCATGTACTAAAGTAATATTATATTAGGGCTTTGGAAAATTTGGAAAATGGGCTGAAGGTGTAGGTGGAGATAGTTTTTACTTCAATACATCTCTCCTAAGAGGCAAAAGATGATAGAAACATGAATTAAGGCTATGACTGTGAATTGAGATGAATGGATAGACTTAGGAGTACTATATTTTGAATATAAGTTTTAGAGGGCTTGACTGTTTGAATGGGGGTTGGGTAAGGACTTGGGTTTCCCTGGTAGCTCAGTGGTAAAGAATCCACCTGCAATGCAGGAGACGCAGGTTCAATCCACGGGTCAAGAAATTCCCCCGGAGAAGGAAATGGCTACCCACTCCAGTATTCTTGCCTCGAGAATGGGGAAGATCATGTCTTTTTTTGGCTTAATTTCTCCCTTCTGCCTACTACATACCGGGGATTCCACACTCTCAGAAGGAACACAGACATTTAGCATAAAAACCACATTGTCTGTTGAGGTACAGCTTTTAGAATGGTAGGAAAAGTCCTGAAACCCAAGTTTCCAGATGATAGTCAAGGTCCAGTCTTGTAGGCGGGCCTTTCTAATTATGGTAATCCTGCCATGCTAATTCTTCTACATGGAACAAGGCCATAAGAATGAATGAGACTAGGAAATCTATCAGTTCCTTGATTCCATCATTATGAACTCATCTCTGTCCATACAGCCTCCTTCGTTTTCCCATCTATAGCTTAACCTTTCCTTTCCCTTAGGTCCTAGCTGCTCCTGATCTTAGACACTTTTCTATCAATTATCCTTTCTCTTCTACATAGTCTTAACTTCCTTTCTACTCAAGTAAGACCATAACCTTTCAACCTGAAGAAGTCATTCTTGACCTAAGACCTCACCTCTATGTTTTACCCTTTTTTTCTTTCACAGCCAATCTTCTTGAAAATGAAAATTATGCTATCTGCCTTTAATTTTTCAGTTCCTATTTCCTTTCCTTATAGTTAGTTTTATTCCCCAAGCTCCCTTGAAATTGATCTTTTGAAGATCAACAAAACTCTCCTTATTACTACATCTAGCAATTATTACTCGTTAACTCACTGGTGGCCTCTATTTCATATGAGAGTTAGAATGAGATGGTATCGACAGGAAGTATGTAGGTGCAGAGGAAAGGAAGAAGATTTGAAATCTTTGCTTGAGGAGAATGGGAAAAGGAGGTAGAATGAAGACTATCAGAATCACCGGATTCTCAGAATTTGAAGCTCATTTTTTATGACTGTTCTTTGTATTGAGAATTTTCTTTATCAGCTTTTAGCAATTCTGGTATCTAAGATGGAAATGAAAGCTAAATACAGGTCATGTTTTACTGGCTAAGTAGAAAGAAAAGACTCTTAAGGCAAGGAAATTGGGGATATTGACGAGAATTTTTAAAGTCATGACCAGAATTTTTTCATCTTTCACTATAAAATGTGAAATACATTTGTATTTTTGTCTTAACACTAACATTATAACAGTAGTATATTTATTGGTCAACAAATACTTTCCATGTTTCCTGGAATGAAGCCATAGTTAAAATGTAACTGCAAAGACTGAGCTTCAATGGAAAGGTGCTATGCTAAATTTTCTGAATATTTTCTTAGATATTTTCCCAACATATTTTACAGCCTTGACTAACTTCTTTAATACATGGACTTCTGGGCTTAAAATTTTAGAATTAATAAGCTGTTATTTTATTAGATAACTACAGCTGTTCAGCAGTGTGTTCAGTACTTTGAATTGTGTGAAACCATGAAAGGTGATGAAGTTTTGGGACATTCAAAGCCTTGTGGTAAGTATTATATTTTGTTACATTTTAAAAAGTGGTAAATTTTATTAATAAATAGCTTTGTAATTTATTTTTTAATATCATGATAAATAGGTTGCTTTTGCTAATAGAAGATACTTTCCACAAATTTAAGATACAGCATAAATGACCTTTTGTAGCAGATCTACATTTGAAGTTATCATAGTGATTCTTACAATCTGCAGTTTTTCAGTTCGTAACACGGTGTATGTCCTAGTGAGTTACACTGCAGTGATATACTAAAGGAAGAAAGAATGAAAGTATATCAGGTACATTTTAGTGGGAGGAAAATTTCTATGGAATAACTGTTTTATTATTGAACACTTTGCCGCATTTTGTGATTCTGCTCTCCTATCCTCAGTCTGAAGTGCCACTATATACTGATAAAAATCTTTTAGATGTTTTTCAAGAAGGCTTCTTTGCCTTGGGTGAATTTTTATTGTTCTTTCTGACTTCATACAACTTTGCATGTGAATTTGTTATCTTTTATCATTGTGTGTGTGTGTGTGTGTGTGTGTGTGTGTATAAAATCTGTAAATTCATAAATTTTTCTAATTAATATTAAAATGTATCTAGCTTTTTTTCCCTACCTCTCTCCCAGCCTTCATTGCCTTGGTGTTTTTCCCTGTCTAGTGAAGACTTCAGGATGCTTCACTGCATTCTTTTGGCATTTCTTTTGAAATTCTTGTTTTCTTTTCTTTCAGAGTTTCCTGCCTCCAGTTTCCCTACTCTAGGTCACCTCTGGTCTTCAGAAATTAAGCAGAGGCTTTAGGTCACCTGTGGTCCTCAGGAAATTGAGCAGAGACTCTAGGTTACCTTCTTCAGTGTTCAATGATTTTCATCAAACTCCACTGTCTTGCCCCTGCCCGCTTTTTTCTAAGAGGAAATCTTGCATCCTATCTCACTGGGAAAAATGGAAGTCTTTAGATATGCAATTACTAGATGTCCTGCATTTATGCATGCAGATGCATATTTATGTACCCTTATCAATGTTCCCTTTCTCCCAATTAGAATGAAGAGGTAATCCTTCTGTTCCAGATTGAACTACTTGTCTGCTTTTGATTCTGTTCCCATCTGATGTTTTGTTTTGTTTTTTTAAGAACCGTTGCTTCATTTATTGTTGTTGTCTTCCTTTCTGTTGGTACCTTTCCTTGCATTCTCTAAACCTGCTCATATTTTTCATATAAAAAACTGAGCAATTTCATATGTACCTTACTTCTCTTTGCTTTCCTTAAGAGAAAAGGCCTTCTAACTGTTGAATGTATACCCAGGCCCCATTTCTTTATCTCCTATTCACTTCTCAACCATGGAAATGAGACTTTTATTTCTGCTGCTCCATGGTCTTCCCTTTAACTTTCTCTTCTTTCTTGCCCTCATTTTACAGCATTTGCCTCTCTTGACTCTTTCCCTCATCTTCCTGGTACCATTCTTTCTTAGATTTCTTCATTCTCATCTAACACGTTTTTCTTAGTCACTTGAAAGGCTCTTTTTATGTCTGTACTTAAAAAAGTTTTGCTCTTTGCTTTTTTTCAGCTTAGTCTACCTGTTGTCTCTTGAGGGAGCCCACTCACTCTCATGGTTTCAAATATTGCATATTTTTATATATAAATGATCACTCTGAAATGTTTAAGTCTGTATTCCTTTCCTGAGTCCCAGACCGATGTACTCATATTTAGTATTCTATTTGGAAGATCCTTGGGAACGTCAATATTAAAATATCAAGGACTGAAATCATTATTATCTTTCTAAACATTTTTTCTTCAGAATTAAATAGAAGAAGAATTTACTATGTACTCAGGAACTTGAGAATTTTATTTTTATCTTTTCATGGTCTGCATGTAATTCTAGCTAAGGCACATTGATTTTATTTCCTTGAACATTTACTTTTTGTCTCATCTTCTCCATTCTTTTATCTAATGGATGCTTTTGTTCTTAATTTTCCTAATGAGTGTTACTATAAGCCTTGACCTTCTTCCATTCACCTTTCCATGTTGCAATCATTCAGTTTTCCACATGAATATTTGATTACTTTTCTGCTTGAAACCCTTTGGTATCATCCCAGTTGCCTCTATAATGAAGCCCATACTCTTTCTGCAGCTAAGTCCTGATATGTTGCCGCTATCCTCTAGCCATTTGTTTCTCCTACGTATCCTCCCCGTGCTCTGTTCATATCAGGCTGTTGGCTATTGGAAGCCTGGTTTCACTCTTCTTGGTTTTTGAGACCAGCAAATAGTTCAAGGTCTTATATAAAGCAGGTACTCAGTAGATCTCGAATGTATGGATGAATGAGTGAATAAATGATATATGTTGGAAGGTGCCTTTATTTTAGCAATTCTAATTTCATCTGCAAACATGGTTATAAATATGATTGTGCTACTGGCCTTTAATTGGTGAAATTATACAGTAATAATGTTTTATATTGAGTTCCTTCCTTCCTTAACTCGAAGTCTCTTTATAATGACAGATAATTAACAATCTTATGGTATTTGTTTTAGAATGATCACTGTATGCCTATTATACTTTTCTGAGGTTTGATAAATTTTATAATGAATGCTTTTCTTCAGATTTAAGTGTATTAAAGTATCTTGGGAAACAGTAAAGAATTTTTAAAGAAATTTATACCAAGTGTCTTCATCATAGATAGACTGCAACCTTCTTTAATGTTCAGAGAGAAATAAAAACAGGTACTATAAAGTATAATAGCATTAAACAAATGCAGCTGTTTTTCATTTAAGGGATGAAGCAGAAAACTTTCTACTACTCAGGACAAGAATTACAATACATTTATTTCATTCACTCACTGAGCCTTTTGGGAAGATTACTGATCTATACACAAGGCCGAAAGCTATTTCCTATAGAGTTGAAGAGTAGAAAAGGTAAGTGCAATTAGGAGATATGAATATGTTCAGGTATGATAAAATTTGTGCTATGGTTTTTTAAAGTTTAGAGATTTGGCTTGGTCTCTCCTAGGTTACTGAGCAAGATACCTTTAAGTCTGCTGACAGGCTTATGTAAAGTGTTGCTATTGTTTGTTTTCCCAGTATGTACTTCTTCCTACTTGTATAATTCTATTTCCCCCGCCTTTAATGTTTTCCTTATTTTTTTCTATGCCTTTTAAAATCATAGATACATTGGATGATTGAAGTCTGGATTCAGAACTAGAAGTCTTTGTTCTGATCCTGCTAAAAACTAACTGTGATCTTTAGGCAACTATGTCTAATTTATTCTTCTATATATAATCTTGTATTATAGACCCTTTTTTCCTAATTGTCCCATAGTCTCTATGAAAACTCAGATTAGGAGGGTGGATGATTAGTTAAAAATTTTCTAACCTGTAAACATATGCTAGAAAATGACTTTCTTTTTCTTCCTTTTTGAAGATTCAGTATCCCTTACAGATCTTCTGGTTCTGTTTACCCAACTTATCTATCATTCACCAACTTGTCCAAAGATGACATCACCTGGTCATTTAGGTAATCTGCTTCTATTATAAATAGAGAAATAGAAACCATGGAAAAATATTCTATTTTCTGGATGTTTTGACAGACCTCATTTGGTAAAGAGATTTCATTAAGATAGCATTATTCATAATAAATTACATTGGTCCTGTCAAGTATTTGCTCAGTGAATTTATGGAGTATGGAATATTAGAGTATAAATTAAGAACTTCAGTGTTTTTATGTTGTATATTACTAGGAAAATCTTACATTACTAACTTTTGGTTCCTTAATTTCTTCATGTAAAACACTATTTTGTTCAGTATATTAGGAGGCAAATATCTGGAAATGTTAATTTATGATACTAAAAATACCACATTAATTTTGGGACTGTTCTCTATATTATATTTATTTATGTCTGTGTCTTCCTGAATACATTTTTTAAAAAAAATCTTAAAAATGTTCGTTTATTTCATTGGTTTTATGCTAACACAAGAAATATCCTAGTTTCCATTACAATTTCTCTTCTGCTTTCTTTTTGGCTGTGATTTTGTATTTTTTAATGATTCTAGTTTTCTCCCAGGCTTGACACCTGAATATACTTTCTTCTTTTTTTAAGAAAAAGAAGAAAAGTGAATGCAATGAGAAAGGTGTTTGCCGGGAGGGGAGAAGTTGTGAATTTGATTCAAACCACATCCTCACTATCAAGCAGAGCTTTAATGTCAAACAGCAAATGATCTAATGATGTCTTTTGGTGTTTGTAATGTCATTTACTTTCATTAACTTGAAGATACATTAAGCAAATATTCTCAAGTTTCAGGTCATAATTTGGTAATAAATCATCCTCTGAGCATTGAATTGTATGATTTTTAAACTCTTTAATTAACCTTGATGAGCTTTTTGAAACAGCAATAGCTAACATAGAAACAAAAGATGTAAGTAATGTCTTATTAAATTTTCAAAAAATGCTTCTTCTTTATCAGAGAATTATTCTCCTGCAAGTATGGCAGCGGAAATTCTGTGTATACTCTGTGATCAGAAAGAATGTGCAATTGAATGCTTATATAACAACACTGTGATTGAGGCTCTTCTTCAGCCTATTCATAACTTAATGAAAGGAACTAAGGTTGGTAATAAAGAGTCTCTTAATTGGGTATTAGTGAATATTCAATGGGACTTCTAAATTTGATCACTTGAAGTATTATACCATTTTCCATATAAATGTATTTTAAATCTTACTTCATACAATTAGTTTATTTTAGTTATGACAGTGTCAGGGAAAAGTCCATATAACATCCTAATCTTTTTTTCCTGTCAGGCTTAGATATGACTGTAAGGACTGAAGTTATCTATTAAGATATTTGTTTTATAAATCTTTTAAGTCTTATGAGTACTTTGTTGTTTATTTTAATGACAACTATAGAGCCTTTTTTCCTGAAGTGTCAGTTTTTTTTTAAGTATGGAAACAAGTATTATTTTAGATAAACTTATAAGCATCCCAGTTCTGAACATATGTATGTCTCTTTGCCGTTTTTGCAGTAGATGGCCTACATTATATACTGTACCATCACAGCTGAGGCTGAAAGAAACTGCTTAACGTCAGACATTTAATAGTTGGAAGAGTTGATACCATTACCACTAGTGCAGTCTCTCCACTCCTGTAACTAAATTTCTGGGAAATGACTTAAAGCCTTAGCAATAGACTAAAGGTTTTTGATTTTCCAAGTCTATGTTTTGTAGTGTTTTTATTAATTTCTTCTCCCTCTGCCCACCTCTCAGTGGCATGGGCAACTGTTCACCCACTCACATATTCATCATTTATTACGCATTCAAAAAGCATTAAATATTTATGTGAATGTGGTACAAAGTATGGAATTCTGGCAAAGTAAGTGGTTATAATGAAAATATTTTGATCTTAGTCAGCCTCAGGAAAACAGGATGACGAGAGAAGAAATAAATAGATCATAATATACAACCTAATATTATAGAATGCCATAACATAAATTGCGAAATGTAAACCATATACCAGCGCTAAGAAATATACTCCTGGATCTTGAACCTTAGCTCTTGTTCCTGGATCTTGAACCATAGCCATTGCATCTTAGCTTTCATCTATCTATCTTTAACTTTCTGTTTTATTTTGGCATCTTTCTTTTACCTGTAAATGTGCTGGGATGGGGGAAACTCTTGATTACCCAGTGCACAATTTTAACTACCATGTAATATATGATCTTTTTAACAATAAGCTTTTAATTATGGCAGGTTACCATTCTTGTCTTGGCTCCTTCTCTTCCCATTGTTTCTCAACTCATTGTATTATAATCTTGCCTTCATCATATCACTAATGGAGCTTTGATTGCAGTTGACTGTAATTTGGAGAAGGCAATGGCAACCCACTCCAGTACTCTTAACTGGAAAATCCCATGGACCGAGGAGCCTGGTAGACTGCAGTCCATGGGGTCGCTAAGAGTCAGACACGACTGAGCAGCTTCACTTTCACTTTTCACTTTCATGCATTGGAGAAGGAAATGGCAACCCACTCCAGTGTTCTTGCCTTGAGAATCCCAGGGACTGGGACGGACTGCCGTCTATGGGGTTGCACAGAGTTGGACACGACTGAAGTGACTTAGCAGCAGCAGCAGCCTGTAATTTTAAAACATGTAACTTTTCAGATTTGATTGTTAACACAGTAGATCACTTCTGAAATTATGTTTCCTTAGCTTTCCTACAATCTTTCTGTTTTTTTCTGTCCCTTTCTAAACATTCTTTGTTACCTCTGTGGTTTCCCTTCCAAGTCCCTGCTGTCTTCAGTGATTCAGGACCTGGTTCACTTTCCTTTCTCTTAGTATGTTTTTCCTGGATGATTAGATCTCTTCAGCTCCAGACTTCTTTAGTTGCCTACTTACTTCAGGTGTCTGCTGAACACTGTTTTATGTTATTCCATGAGCCAAACTCAGCATTTTCAAAGCAGTAATTTTTAAATGTGAACCTTCATTCTCTACATTCAATTTGTATTTAAGACCTATAGATTCCCCCCCCCGCATATGTCTAAAATCCAGGTATTTCTCTTAATCCCCACCGTTTTTGCTTTTGTTTGTGTGTGCGCATGTATGCTCAGTCAATTCCAACTCTTTTGTGACCCCATGGACTGTTTCCCACCTGCCAGACTCCTCTGTCCATGGGATTTTCCCAGCGAGATTACGAGAGTGGGTTGCCATTTCCTCCTCCATGGGATTTTCCCAACCCAAAGATGAAACCTGCATCTCCAGAATCTCCTGTATTGCAGGCGGATTCTTTACTGCTGAGCCACAAGTGTAGGTATTACTTTTGTTTAAGCCCTGATAATTTCTTGCTGGGAATATACACATTTTTTCTTATTCAGTTTTTCCACTTTCCAGCCTATTCCTATTTTGCCACTAAGGCTGTTGCAATACTTTCCTATTTGTTGCTTGCTGGATAAACTTCAGACTTTTCAAATAGATGTTTATACTGAGTTTTCCATTTTCTTATATTGACCTGTTTCTTTCCAGTATATTCCAGTTATAAGAGATCATTTGCATTTTCCAAGCCAGGTTATAGTATTTCCCTATGTTCAAACACAGACCGCAGTTTATTGTATCGAAATTTTCTCTCAGTTCTCCCTGACAGATTTAGGTGTGTGTCTATATTCTCACATTATATACTTCTGTAACTGTACCTAAGTTGGAATGATTCTTGAGAGTAAAAAACAACTGTTTGGCACATAATAGACATTCAGTATCTCACTTAAGACATTGAACACTACCCACTGAGCCACTGCTGCATCACTGGCTCTGTGCTGGGTAGTTGAAATATAGAAGTGACTAAGACATGGTCATTGCTTTTTGAGGAACCTGCTCTAATAGGAAAGACAGAATATTAAATAAAATATTGAAAATGAGGAAAAAGAAAGTTTAAAAAATGTGTGTATATGAGTGAAGGAAAGTAGAGAAATTCTTTTAAGAAAGATATTTAGTGTGAAAGTAACAAATTAAACATTAGATCATCTAGTTAAGAATTCTTCAGGTGAATATAGTTGACCCCTCATTAGTTAAAACTAACCCACTGAATTTATTAAAATGTATTGGTTGCAGTGTGTTTTTTGTTCAGTCACTGAGTCATGTTCCACTCTTTGCAACCCCATGGCTACAGCATGCCAGGCTCCTCTGTCCACTCTGTCCCAGAGTTTGCTCAAATTCATGTCCACTGAGTCAGTGATGCCATCCAACCATCTCATCCTCTGTCAGCCCTTTCTCCTTTTGCCTTCAGTTTTTTCCAGCATCAGCGTCTTTTCCAGTGAGTAGGCTCTTCACAATCAGGTAGCCAAATATTGAAGCTTCAGATTTAGATCAGTCCTTCAAATGAATATTCAAGGTTGATTTCCTTTAGGATTGACCGGTTTCATCTCCTTTGCTGTCCAAGGGACTCTCAAGAGTTTTCTCTAGCACTACAACTCAAAAGCATAAATTCTGTGTCACTCAGCCTGTGATCCAACTCTCTCATCTGTACACGACTACTGGAAAATCATAGCTTTGACTATACGGACCTTTGTTGGCAAAGTGAAGTCTCTGCTTATTAATATGCTGTCTAGGTTTGTCATAGCTTTCCTTTGAAGGAGCAAGCGTCTTTTAATTTCATGGCTGAAGTCACTGTATAGATAAATTCAAAATTATCATAGAGAATAGGTGCATTGCATCCATGTAGGTACAGGTGCATAAGTAGGTCCCAGAAAGAATAGAAACTTTAGTAGACTTAGACTTCTAGATGGGCTCTAGCATTGACACAGCTCTCTAGTTTTTAGTATTTCCTTTATACTAATTTGCTATATACTGGTAAAGCTAGTTTTACTACTTTTAACAATAAAAAATGGGGAAATATGATCAGTTCCACTTATGTTTTCTCATTAGTTGACATCATTAGCTATTGGTCAACTCATGAATTGATAGTCCTTAATCACACCTACAACTCATGACCCAATCAGTTGTAGGAAGAGATGGTGTCCCTTAGAAAAGATGGTAGTATTTTAGATAGCACGTACAATGAAATTAGATCAGATATAACCCAGTGAGTGAGAAGTAAAGGGCAAAAAAGAAGAGCTACTGCGTTTGTCATCTAGAATTATATGCATATAAAACATTGTATAATAGCAGCAATTGTTTCAGCTGTCTTAATAAACAGTAATAGCTTTGGGTAAAAAGTGTGTATGTTTTTGCCTTATCAACTGTGCTAGTATGAGAATATAATCTAATGATGCATTTAATTTAGACATATTTCACAGCCTAACAATCATTAACTTTCTTTTTTGTTGTGATAATATAACTTTATTAGATTACAGTACCATCCTTGAATGTTAGTCTGTGATATGTTAGCATGTCATAAAATTATATGATATCTTATACAGGCTGCTCCAAATTGCTCTGAAACAGCTTTAATTCATATAGCTCATATTTTGGCAAGAATTGCATCTGTAGAAGAAGGACTTACCCTACTACTTTATGGAGAAAATATGAACTCTCCTGAAGAAAAAAGGTATGTTTCTGTTTTGAATAATTTGTGGAATTTTTTAGTATGTTTTCTCAAATCTGATTTACAGTTTCCAAAAATCTTGTCATATATTAATGAAAATTGGGATAACTATTCTAGATAGTTATGTAGTTAGGTTTCTTGATCAACTACTAACATATTAGATCATCAAAAAGTTGAAGGAATAACCAGGATTATGAATTCTACAGGCAGAGTATGTCTTGATGTCTAGAACTTCAAAAAAAACTAGAATGGTTCACTCTACATAGAATCTTTTTTGCTCCCTTGGACTGTACTCTTGCAATTTCTAAAGCCACAAATGACTGATTTTAAGTTAAACCATACAAAGGAAAGCTAACTACTTCCCCATCTTCCTTCTCTAACCCTTATTCAGTTCTATCACTTGGGTCAGCTAGTGATAACTTTATGGTTATGCTTCTAGACTTTCTCTGCACCTGTAATGATGCATCAAATATATATGTTCATAGTCATAGAATTCTTTCTTTTCAAAAATGGTATATACATTACTTGTGGGTTTTTTGTGTGTAACCATAACCTCTTCCTAGGTGAATATAGAATGAAACATTTTTAATAGCTCTATAATACATTTTTGTATGATTTTACCATAATTTATTCAAATTTCTCTACATTATTGGATATTAGGTTGTGTCTATGATTTTGCCTCCACAAATAACACCACAATGAGTGTCCTTATATTCTATTGTTGTGGTAGATTACATTAATTGATTTTTTTTGAATATTGAACCTAGAACCTATTGAACCTTGCATACCTAGAATATTTCTTTTTATATATTGTTAGATTTGATTTACTAATATTTAAGGATTTTTGTCTGCATTTATGAGAGAGATTAGTCTGTGGTTTTCATGATTCTTGTCTGGCCTTACTGTAATACTGGTCTCATAATTTAGGAAATATTCTACTTCTAGCTTTTGGAAGAGATTTGGCATAATTTGTTAAATGTTTGATAGAATTCACCAGTGTACATATTTGGGCAAAGTGTTTTCTATTTAGGAAGTTTATTATTTATTCTATTTCTTTCTTTCTTTATTTTTTTAATTTAATTTAATTTAATTTAATTTTTTTTTTTAATTTATTTTAGTTGGGGGCTAATTACTTTACAATATTGTAGTAGTTTTTGCCACACATTGACATGAATCAGCCATGGGTTCACATGTGCTCCCCCTCCCGAACCCTCCTCCCACCTCCCTCCCCATCCCATCCCTCTGGGTCATCCCAACGCTCCATCCCTGAGCATCCATCCCATGCATAGAACATGGAATGGTGTTCCGCTTCACATATGACAATATACATGTTTCAATGTTATTGTCCCAGAATGTCCCACCCTCACCTTCTCCCTCAGAGTCCACAGGACTGTTCTATGCATCTGTGTCTCTTATTCTGTCTCGCATTTAGGGTTATCGTTACCATCGTTCAAATTCCATATATATGCATTAGTATACTGTATTGGTGTTTTTCTTTCTGGCTTACTTCACTCTGTATAATGGGCTCCAGTTTCATCCATCTCAATAGAACCGATTCAAATGTATTTTTTTTTAATGGCTGAGTAATATTCCATTGTGTGTATGTACCACAGCTTCCTTATCCATTCGTCTGCCGATGGACATCTAGGTTGCTTCCATGTCCTGGCTATTGTAAACAGTGCTGCGATGAACATTGGGGTACACACATCTCTTTCAATTCTGGTTTCCTCGGTGTGTATGCCTAGCAGTGGGATTGCTGGGTCATATGGCAGTTCTATTCCCAGTTTTTTAAGGAATCTCCACACTGTTCTCCATAGTGGCTGTACTAGTTTGCATTCCCACCAACAGTGTAAGAGGGTTCCCTTTTCTCCACACCCTCTCCAGCATTTATTGCTTGTAGACTTTTGGATAGCAGCCATTCTGACTGGTGTGTAATAGGTAGGTTTATTCAGATCGTTTGTATTTTGGCAGGTTGTGTCTTTCAAGGAACTGGTCCACTTACCTAAGTTTTCTAATTTGTGGGCATAGACTTTTTATTGATATATTTATTTTTTTTTACCGTATTCCTTTATTACCTGTTTAAAATCAATGGGATTAGTAGAGATAGCCTCTCATATTATTAATTTATATCTTTTTTCCTCTTGAACCTCGTTAGAGTCTTTCACTTTTGCTGATCTTTTAAAAGACTAGCTTTCCACCCCCTACTCATTCCTGTTTTAATTTCATTGATTTCTTTTCTAATTTTTATTTTCTGCTTTGTTTTGGATTTAATTTCATTTTCTATGTTGAAAGTTTAGATTATTGAATTTTAGATCATCTTTCTATTATATGCATTCAGTGCTGTAAACTTCCCCCTCTAAGCACTGCTTTTGCTGCATCCAACAAATGAGTTGTTTTCATTTTCATTAGTTGAAGATATTTTTAGACTTCTCTGGAGACTTCTTTGACCTATGAGTTACTTATGGTTCTGAGAGCGTGTTTTGAATGATTGATATTTTTAATTTGTTAAAATGTGTTTTAT
Source organism: Okapia johnstoni (assembly GCA_024291935.2). Lineage (NCBI taxonomy): Eukaryota > Metazoa > Chordata > Mammalia > Artiodactyla > Giraffidae > Okapia > Okapia johnstoni. Next base: position 66,886,967 of record CM044317.1, on the reverse strand, counting down.
GGCCCAGAATATGATCTCTCTTAGTGAATGTTCTATATGAGCTTGAGAAAAATGTATCTTCTGCTACTGGAAGTATTCTGTAGGTAGGTACCAGTTATATGCTTTTGGTAGTTTGTGGTGTTGAGTTCAGCTATGTCCTCATGCTGGATCTATCACTGACAGAAAAGTGCTGAAATTTCAGACTGTATCAGTGAATTCATCTTTTTCTCCTTGCAATTCTGTTAATTTTTCCTTCATGCATTTTGACACTGTCAGGTACACATTAAGGATTGTTACATCTTTTTGCAAAATTGACCCTCTTTATTATGTAATATGCCTTTTGAGTAATTTTCCTTGCTGTGATGTCTGAAATTAATATAGCTAGTATAGCTTTCTCTTGATCATCAGCCTGATGTCTTTATCCATTTACTTTTAATCTGTCTTATCATTATATTTAATAGGTTTCTATAGATACCACATAACTGGATCTTGTTTTTTTATCTACTCTGATAGTCTTTCTTTTAATTGATCCTTGTCATTTAAAGTGATGTATGATATGATTGGATTAATGTTTACCATATTTGTTACTGTTTTCTATTTTGCCTTTGTTCTTCCTTTTTCTGTGTATTCCAAACATTTCCTGCCATCTGTTGTTACTTTTTTCCATCATGTGTTTTAATATGTTTACATCTGGGAACATACTGTCTTGCTGATAATAGTCACACAGGATCAAAGTCTTTGCATGAGGTTGGGGGGAGGGGGTGGTAACCATTTAATCATCACAGTGACTAAGGAAGAGGCCTCTATGGTTATTTCTATTATATAGATGGAAACATTGAGGCTTGGATTTCTATAACTTTGATTCAGTATTAATAGCAGAGAAGTTAATTCTTGTTTCTAATTGTTTTATTTTTGACTATTCACTTTTTCTGGACCCTAAATTACTCATTTTTTCCTACATTCCTAAACTTTGTTACTTATCATACCCTTTTTTTTTCTCCTTGTCCTTGATGGCTACAAGAGCCTTCTGAAAATTTTGTTCACTGTTGCGTTTTAATATTTCAGAAGGGAGTAGATGTGAATGTAATGTGTTCAATCTGACATTTTTAACCTGGAAGCCTTTTTCTTACCCATATGTAATAATTCTTTTAAAATTAGGAAGACTAACTTTTTGCCGTGAGTTCTAAGGTTCTTTTTATTGTTCATCACTTCCCTATTTTTTTCTTTTACATAGACATCATTTAATTTTTATGTGGTTAATTTTCTCTCATTATTATCATTATGATTTCTAGGTTTCTTTTTTTAAGGCCTCTCCCTCACATTGAAGTTAAATAGAAAAGACATAAAATGTTAGAATTTCTTCTGAATCCTCATTGTGCAGTGGTTTAGAGTTTCTAACTTTATTAGGGAAAGATTAGAAACATCCCAGGTGTTCAATCACAAGAGACTAATAGATTGAATTATATTTATGCAAAGGAGTGCTTAGCAGTAGTGAAAGGGGATGAGAAATTTTTTTATGTACGGCTATAGAGTTATCATCAGGATATATAAAGTGAAAAAAGCAAAACAGAAGAAAGTTTATAGAATGCTCCCTTTTGTATAGTAGAAGGGAATATGAATAAATAAAATTATATTTCTTATTTTCAAAAGGAAATGATAAAAGAGTAGTAATAGCTTTAGAGGAAAAAAAAGCAATAGTTTAGAGGAAAGGAAAAAAATATTTGGATTAAGAGGTATAGATATAAGATATCTGGGTTTATTCCTTGATTGTACCTAGATTTGACTTTGGAATCATGAATATGTTTTATATACTAAAGTATTGAGTGTTGTTCAAGTCATGTCCATTGAATCGGTGATGTCATCCAACCATCTCATCCTCTGTCATTACCTTCTCTTCCCGCCTTCCATCTTTCCCAGCATCAGTGTTTTTTCTAATGAGTCATCTCTTCTCACTAGAAGCATTAAGTGGCCAAAGTATTGGAGCTTCAGCTTCAGCATCTGTCCTTCCAATGAATATTCAGGATTGATTTCCTTTAGGATTGACTGGTTTGATCTCCTTGCTGTCCAAGGGACTTTCAAGAGTCTTCTCTAACACCACAGTTCAAAAGCATTGATTCCTTGGCACTCAGCTTTCTTTATGGTCCAATCTCACATCCATTCTTGCCTACTGGAAAAACCATAGCTTTGACTAGATGGACCTTTGTTGGTAAAGTAATGTCTCTGCTTTTTAATATACTGTCTTGGTTTGTCATAGCTTTTCTTCCAAGGAATAAGCGTCTTTTAATTTCATAGCTGCAGTCACCATCTACAGTGATTTTGGAGCCCCCCAAAATAAAAGTCTGACACTGTTTCCATTGTTTCCCATCTATTTGTCATGAAGTGATGGGATTGGATGCTTTGATCTTCGTTTTTTGAATGTTGAGTTTTAAGCCAGCTTTTTTTCACTCTCCTCTTTCACTCTCATCAAGAGGCTCTTTAGTTCCTCTTCACTTTCTTCCATAAGAGTGGTGTCATCTGCATATTTGATGTTATTGATATTTCTCTCAGCAATCTTGATTCCAGCTTGTGCTTCATCCAGCCCAGCATTTCGCATGATGTATTTTGCATATAAGTTAAATAAGCAGGGTGACAGGATACAGCCTTAACTATTCCTTTCCGAATTTGAAAACAGTCCATTGTTCCATGTCCAGTTCTAACTGTTGCTTCTTGACCTGCATACAGGTTTCGCAGGATGCAGATAAGGTGGTCGGGTATTCCCATCTCTTGAAGAATTTTCCACAGTATGTTGTGATCCACACAGTCAAAGGCTTTAGTGTAGTCAGTGAAGCAGAAGTAGATGTTTTTCTGAAATTCTCTTGCTTTTTCTATGATCCAGCAGATGTTGGCAATTTTATCTCTGGTTCTTCTGCCTTTCTTAATCCAGCGTGAACACCTGAAAGTTCTAGGTTCATGTACTGTGCAGGCTGGCTTGGAGAATTTTGAGCATTACTTGCTAGCGTGTGAGATGAGTGCAATTGTGCGGTAGTTCGAGCATTCTTTGGCATTGCCTTTCTTTGGGATTGAAATGAAAACTGACCTTTTCCAGTCCTGTGACCACTGCTGAGTTTTCCAAAGTTGCTGGCATATTGAGTGCAGCACTTCACAGCATCATCTTTTAAGATTTGAAATAGCTCATCTGGAATTCCATTACCCCCACTAGCTTTGTTCACAGTGATGCTTCCTAAGGCCCACTTGACTTTGGACACCAGAATGTCTGGCTATAAATGAGTGCTCACACCATTGTGGTTATATGGGTCATGAAGATCTTTTTTGTATAGTTCTTCTGTGTATTCTTGCCACATCTTAATATCTTCTGCTTCTGTCAAGTCCATACCATGTCCTGTCCTTTATTGTGCCCATCTTTGCATGAAATGTTCCCTTGGTATCTCTAATTTTCTTTAAGAGATCTCTAGTCTTTCCCATTCTATTTTTTTCCTCTATGTCTTTGCATTGATCACTTGGGAAGGCTTTCTTATTTCTCCTTGCTCTTCTTTGTAACTCTGCATTCAGATGGTTATATCTTTACTTTTCTTGTTTGCCTTTCACTTCTCTTCTTTTCTCAGCTGTTTGTAAGGCCTCCTCAGACAACTGTTTGCCTTTTTTTTTTTTTTGCACTTCTTTTTCTTGAATATGGTTTTGATCACTGCCTCCTGTACAGTGTTAACGAACCTTATTCCATAGTTCTTCAGGCACTCTGTCAGATCTAATCCCTTAAGTCTATTTGTCAGTTCTACTATATAATCATAAGGGATTTGATGTAGGTCATATCTGAATGGTCTAGTGGTTTTCCCTACTTTCTTCAATTTAAGTCTGGGTTTAGCAATAAGGAGTTCATGATCTGAGCCACAGTAAGCTCCTGGTCTTGTTTTTGCTGACTGTATAGAGCTTTTCCGTCTTCAGCTGCAAAGAATATAATCAGTCTAATTTCAGTATTGACTCTGGTGATGTTCATGTGTAGAGTCCTCTCTTGCGTGGTTGAAAGCATTGTTTGCTATGACCAGTGCATTGTCTTGGTAAAGCTCTGTTAGCCTTTGCCTTACTTTCATTTCTTCAGGTAAAAGGAACTTAAAATAGACTGTCTCTGTATAGATTTACTCTTTGGAAGTTATTTCTGAGCAATTTTTACAGATAGGTGGGTTTTTGTTATGGACACTGGAGATCATAATGGAGCGATATTCAAATATAGTATATATCAGTATCTTCTCCCTACATTATCTATGTGCCTTATATATGAATTACTTTACATGATATTTAAGAATCAAATAATTTAAAATTTGCAAGAAATTTAATCTTTAATTACAGTAAGAGTCAAATATAAAGATGTAGCATGACAGCTTATGAGTAATGCTATAAGTAAGAAAAATGTATATTTCTTATATTTTAGACAAGTCTCCTATCAGAGAGAATTCCTACTCCAGTAGAGGGTTCTGATTCTGTTTCTTTGGTTAGCCAGGAATCCCAGAACATGTAAGTATGATTGACTTAAGCTCATCTGTTTTTTCACATTTGCTGAAATAATTTTAAAATGAGAAATGTATAGATACTGTGGCAAAAAAACAAAAGTTCATCTAGGGGAAACTTTAGAGATCATATATACTTGTATTTTTTAAAAGAGGAAAAAAATAGCAATATTTATTATATTTCAGCCTGTATTTACATTTGGAGTTAGGAAATATGACATGTTATAGTGCTTTCAGAAAACTGGAAAATTACCAAATACTAAAATTGGAAATTCAGTAGAACTTTTCAAATGGCCAATGAAGTCTGTTTACATTTAAAATATAACTTCAAAATGTATGTGAGTACCATTTAATTAGATTTTGGCATTGGAGAATTCTTTAAATCATTGTTTATACTATTTTTAAAAATATTTTATTTATTTATTTTTGGCTGTGCTGGGTCTTTGTTGCCCTGCACAAAGACTAGTTGCTGTAACCAGGAGCTACTCTCTAGTTGCAGTGCACAAGCTTCCCTTTCTGGTGACTTCTCTTGTTGTGGAGCACTAGCTTTAGGGCACAGGGGCTCAGTAACTGTGGCCCACAGCCTTAGTTGCCCCGCTGCATGTGGGATCTTGCCAGAGCAGGGATGGAACCCTTGCATTGGCAGGCAGATTCTCAACCACTGGACCACCAGGGAAGTCTCTATACTAATTTTTTAATTTAGATGTTTTCATATTTTTTCCACAGTTATCAGTAGGATATGGAGTCAGATTAATGGGAACTATATATATATATATATTTTTTTCTTTTAATTAAGGTCATATATTCATGGAGTCTCTTTTTAATTGAGTATTGGCATAATCTGAAAAGATAATTAGAGTTTTAAGTGGTAGTCTAGAGAAAATGAAAAAAAATAAACATTTGTCTTTAGATAGGCATTGTTTAACTAAAAAAAAAAGCCAGTCAAGCAAACAAAATCTTTTGCATTTCCTTAATGGTGTAATGCTTAACAAATAGTGTAATGCTTAATTTTCTAAATGTCAGCTATAATTTTTTTCCTGATATAGTTGTGAAACTTAAATCAACTACTATTTTTTCTTTGCATGAAGGGGTGAGTAAAACTGTTGCTGCAATTAATTTTTCAGGTAATTTTTATGTCTGTTTTCTTTGATTTATGATTTATTGTCTTCATTCATGCATTCATTTTCTACTCATGTATTTAGGTATTTATTGGACTGAGTGTTTTGCCAAGTTCTGTGGATGCCTACATACCTTAGAGAACTTATTATATAGTATAAAATGCAAATAAGTAAATACAATATGGCAATATAGTATGCTAAATTTATGATACAAATCATAGAGAGTTCATACTGGCTAACTTGGGTAAATCTTTCCAGAGGAAGTTATAACTAAAGTAAGTTAAAATGAATACATGGATATTAATTGTCTAGAAAGGGTAGAACATTATTTCTGGTGGAAGACATAGTGTGGTCAGTGGGCTGTAAGTGACAGGGAGAATGAAAGTGTTGTGAGTTGCTCAGGTATGTCTGACTCTTTGTGGTCCATAGACTGTAGCCCCCGATGCTTCTCTGTGCATGGAATTTTCCAGGCAAGGATACTGGAGTGGGTAGCCATTCCTTACTCCAGGGGATCTTCCTGACCCTGGGAACAAACCAGGTCTCCTGCATGGCAGACAGTCTGAGCTGCCATAATCCATGGGTTTAGCAGAAGATATTAAGAAAAGGTGGCAAGAATACACAGAAGAGTATACCAAAAAAGGTCTTCATGACTCAGATAATTACAATGGTGTGATCGCTCACCTGGAGCCAGACATACTGGAATGCGAAATCAAGTGGGTCTTAGGAAGCATCATTCCAAACAAAGCTAGTGGAGGTAATGGAATTCCAGATGAGCTATTTCAAATCCTAAAACATGATGCCGTTAAAGTGCTGCACTCAATATGCCAGCAACTTTGGAAAACTCAGCAGTGGCCACAGGACTGGAAAAGGTCAGTTTTCATTCCAGTCTCAAAGATGGGCAATGCCAAAGAATTCAAAATACCGCACAATTGCACTCATCTCACACAGCAGCAAAGTAATGCTCAAAATTCTGCAAGCCAGGCTACAACAGTACATGAACCGAGAACTTCCAGGTGTTCAAGCTGGATTTAGAAAAGGCAGAGTAAGCAGAGATCAAATTGCCAACATCCTTTGGAACATTGAAAAAAAGCAAGAGAATTCCCGAAAAACATCTACTTCTGCTTTATTGACTACTCCAAGGACTTTGACTGTGTGGATCACAGCAAACTGAAAACTTCTTCAAGAGATGGGAATGTTAGACCACCTTATGTGCCTCCTAAGAAACTTGTATTCAGGTCAAGAAGCAACAGTTAGAACTGGACATGGAACAACAAATTTTTTCCAAATTGGGAAAGGAGTACATCAAGGCTGTATATTGTCACCCTGCTTATTTAACTTACATGCAGAGTACATTATGCAAACTTCCAAGCTGGATGAAGCACAAGCTGAAATCAAGACTGCCAGGAGAAATATCAATAACCTCAGATATGCAGATGACACCACCCTTTTGGCATAAACTGAAGAGGAACTGAAGATCCTCTTGATGAAAGTGAAAGAGGAGAGTGAAAAAGCTGACTTAAAACTCAGCATTCAAAAAACGAAGATCATGGCATCCAGTCCCATCACTTCATGGCATCCAGTCCCATCACTTCATGGCAAACAGATGGAGAAACAATGGAAACAGTGACAGACTTTATTTTCTTGAGCTCCAAAATCCATGCAGATGGTGACTGCAACCATGAAATTAAAAGATGCTTGCTCCATGGAAGAAAAGCTATGACCAACCTAGACAGCATCTTAAAAAGCAGAGACATTACTTTGCCAGCAAAGGTCTGTCTAGTCAAAGCTACGGTTTTTCCAGTAGTCATGTATGGATGTAAGAGTTTGACTGTAAAGGAAGCTGAGTGCCAAAGAATTGATGCTTTTGATCTGTGGTGTTGGAGAAGACTCTTTGAGAGTCCCTTCGACTGCACGGAGATCCAGCTAGTCAATCCTGAAGGAAATCAATCCTGGATATTCAGTGGAAGGACTGATGCTGAAGCTGAAACTCTTAAACTTTGGCCACCTGATGTGAAGAATGGACTCATTGGAAAAGACCCTGATGCTAGAAAAGATTGAAGGTGGGAAGAGAAGGGGATGATGGAGAATGAGATGGTTGGATGGCATCACTGACTCAAAGGACATGAGTTTGAGTAAACTCCAGGAGTTGGTGATGGACAGGGAGGCCTGGCTTGCTGCAGTCCATGGGTTTGCAAAGAGTCGGACACAACTGAGCGACTGAACTGAGCTGAACTGAACCTTTATGTCCCAATCAACTGTCATAGACTTTCTTCACCCTCAGAGGCAGAGCTTACAAAGATCAACCATAACTGCATAGTAGAACAGAGCAGACTGTGTGCTTCCTACAGGTACCTGGGTTGCAAAGAAGTGCTGAATTTGGGGAGAGGCATCGCCTAGCCTAGCATTCTTAGGTCCTCCTGCAAGTCTCCTGAGTCCCTTCTTCAAGGGGAAGAGTGAGTGGTTAGGTGAAGAGAGGCAAGCAGTATTAAACTGGGGAATGTGCTCCGTGTGTAAACTTGATGCTAGAGGAAAAGGAGTTTCCTTCAACAAGCCCCTGACAGACTAATGTGAGGTAGTTTGATATTATTTCCTCACAGCGTATGTTGGAGATATCCTCTCTATTCTTTCACTTATTGGTTCTTACAGTACCATAGAGAAGGTAATAAGCTACTGTGAAGTCATCATAGGTGATGTCTCTAAATCTGGAAGTTGAAATGCAACCCCAAATAAGATTTCTCAAGGCTAGTTTGATATCAGTGATTGCAATGACTACAGTCTACATGGGACTTACCTAGTGGCTCAGATGGTAAAGAATCTGCCTGCAGTGCAGAGTTGTAGGTTCAATCCCTGGGTTGGGAAGATCCCCTGGAGAATGGAATGGCAACCCACTCCAGTATTCTTGCCTGGAAAATCCCATGAATAGAGGAGTCTGGCGGGCTACAGTCCATGGGGTCTCAAAGTGTTGGACACGGCTGAGGGAGTAACGCTTTCACTTTTCACTTTCACAGACTACTTAGGGGCCATCCTTAGGGTGACTGTAGAGAAGAACGTAGTCACAGAAAAACCAAAGATGCCCACCCTGCCCCAACCAATTACCAAGGGGCCTTTGGTAAATCTTGACAGCGAAGTAACAGGGATCTTTGGTCTACAAAAACAGCCTCTGAATAAACACCTAAAACTTAAGTGCCATGAGAGTGTCTAACCCTCTATTAATATCTGACCATTCAAAAAATGGAGTTCGCATAAGCTAACAAAGCAGTGAGATTGTTACCTATTGTCCTCGGGGAAGGGTTCTCCAAAGACAGGAGGCAAATTCTATAGCTTAGGTGTTCCTTCTGTTTTGAAACATTGAGAGTTTTCATTATAATTTGAAGGAAGAATTAAATGCTAATAGCAGAAACAGTAAACTAAAATATATTAACTCTTTCTCAGGATTGTGTGATACAGCCTGCAAGTTTTTGCCTATGTTTTACTTTTTGGAGAGTCAGAGTAGACTTTTTAAAACACACAATTTCTTTAATGGCTAATGGTTCATTCAAGATTTTTTATTTCTGCATGAGTAATTTTTAACTATATTTTCTAAAAAAGCATATTTTTTAATCTGAATATTTACTTTATTGGTGTTAATTTGTTCAAAGTATTTTTGTGATGGTAAAAAATTCTTTAGCTATAATTATTTCTCATTTTTTGATTCTTAGTATTTTTGCAGCCATTGCTTCCCCTGACCAATTTATTTGCATTAGTTTATGCAAAGACCAGGTTTTGATTTTGCTGATGTTTTCTTTCCTTCTCTATCTTCTCTCCTTCTCTCACTTTAGTAGGATAGAAGAGCAAGTGAAAAGACAATTGAGAATGGATATCAATAGAAGAAATCTACATCAGGCATTCTAACTTTAATACATTTTGATATGTAGCACTTTCATTATTAAGCTCTTAAAAATATTGTTATCTTGATTTTGGCCTTTAAATCCATGAAATATTTGAACACATTTAACTTTGCAAATATAGTTTTTTCTTTAACCACTGTATTTTACTGTTGACTTCTAATTCATTTCTGTTCTTTTCAGAAAACATGGATTGCATGATATATATAATTCCGGGTGGGTTGAGATTTTGTGTTCTAGTACAGGATCAGTTAAAAATCTGTCTTTACTTGAAAAGACTATTCTATGTTCTTCATTGGAAGTAGATAGAGATATTCCAAATTTTTAATATCACCACCAATATTTTGTCTGCTTATGTATAATCATTCACTTGGAAAGTTGATTTGTCCATTTTTCTTTGTAATTCTGGAGTTTTGTTTTACATACATTTTATGCTATTAGAAACATAAAAATTCACTGTTTCTTGGGAACTTTTACTGTACTATCTCATTATCTCTTTCCATTAAATTTTATATTATATGATACTGGTATTGTAAATATACTTTGCTTTAGTTAGTATTTGCAGAGTACATTAGTTAAGAATATATCTACTTGCAGATAGCTCAGTAAGGCCTTATTTCTTTCATAAAGCAAAAAGTCTCATGAAATATTATCAGGCATTGACTTATTGATGCAGTTTGAGATCCAGCCTCCTTTTCTTAGGAGAAAGAATCACTAATGTTTTCTTTTTTGCACTCAAGGTTGCACAGTGGCTAACCTCTAGAGCTCACAGCCTTCAAAGAGGAAAAAGGTTGTAGAGTGGCTTCTTTTCGTGCTTTATCTTTTATTTAGGAAAGAAGTCTCTTCTCATTAACATTTTTGTGAACATCTTGCTGGATGTGCCCTATGGCCACTTCTTGCTGTATGGGAGTTGATGAAAAAGGAGCTTAGATGGAGATTGGATCAGCCTATTAAAGTATTTTTTTTCATCTCTTTATTTTCTGTCACTCAGAATAGTAAATTTTGAATTTTTTATCCAATCTGACAATTCCTATTTTTTATTAGATGAGTTTTAGGTGTTTTACATTTTTGCAGTGCTGATGTTTAGGTCTTATTTTTCTTTTTGTATTTTCTATTTCTATTCTGTTTTCTTTACTTTTCTCCTTTACTTCCTTATCTTAGACCAGTACATTTTATCCTATTTTCCCCTTGCTTTTGACTTTATAAATCACTGTTATGTTTCTTTAAGTGGTTGTTCCTAAATTCTCAATATGTATTTAACCATATATCTTTCTAAGAAAATATAAAGTAATTGGGTATTTATATCATGTTTTGAAAAGCAGCATGGAGTTTAACATACCTTGACCAGTTACTGCTCCTCTAAATATAATTCTGTCTTGTTATAGTTATCTAGAATTTTGGTTTAATAGTTTTAATCATCTGATGTATTTCTTCACACAGAAATTCAATTTGTGTTTATTATTTTACACCATTTTTTGAAGGTTGTAGGCCATTCTTTCTGATAGGCTCATTTTTTCCCCTTACTGAAAGATGTTTTTAAGTTTCTAAGTATAGGTCTTAAGATGATAGAAGTAAACTGTTTAATTGTTCTTAAGGCTTTGAGGGAAGCAAAACTACTCTTTCTGTGTCTGAAAATAGCTATTCTCCTTCCAGCCCACACAAACCACCCCCACCTCCTGTTCAGAGCTTTTGAGGTTTCACATTTTCTCTCTTCTAAATGGTAGTTTATCTGGGTATAAAAGTTTTGATAGACCATCCTTTCTTAGTACTATTTGAGGTTTTACTCCATTGTCTTCTGGAGTAAGTAGTAATTGATAAATCTGTTAGTATAATCACTTTTATAGGTCTTATCTTTTCTCTCATAGCTTTTAATTTCTTTCTTTGGATATTTGCTACTTCTGTGTAATTTCAGTTTATCCGCTTGGTACTTTAAAACATTTTTTTTAAATTTCATATTGGGATATCGTTAACTCCTGCTTAGTACTTTGAATGTTTTTTTGATCAATAGACTGGACTGATACCTTTTTTTCGATCTAGAAAATTCTTAGTATTTTTCAAATATTTCTTCTGTTCTCTTGGACTCTTGATTAGATGTATTTGAAAGCTTTTAGTATCTTCTGTCTCATCTGTTTCCTTAAACATTTATTTCTTATCTAGCTACCTTTCAGTTCAATAATTCTTTGTGGCTGAGATTTTTTCCATTTGCTTTTTAAGTGGTTTTTAAAAAATACTCACAAGATTTCTTATATATTTTTTTTTTAATATCCACCTATTTTTATTTCATTTCTGCTTTTTGTTTCAGTTCTAATGGAAGAGTAAAAAATTTTGAGAATCATGAAGTTAGTCATTATTTTTGAATTATTTCAGCTGGAATGGATTAATTTAATGAATGTTGATCCTGCTGGCACTTAGCTTCTTTTGAAGTTTGATTACAAGTTCATTTTAAAATGAGTTTTTTTTTCCTTCACTGCTTTCTTCCCTCCCTCATTTTTCCTAGTTTCTTTTCTATATTCATTCTTCTCTGTCCAGCAGTTTTATGATTTTTTCCTTTATCCCCATGTTTTAAGTAAACATTATATTGGCATCTTGAAACTCCTGTCAGTGGTGATGAGGGTATTGCATATACCGTTAAAAGTTAGAAGGTGAATTGATTATCTGTACATTTCTAGAAATGAGGCTTTTTCTGTATCCTCCTATCTGCCTAGGGTTATGGCTTGTCAAAAGTCCCAATTTTAGTCAGTTATATTTAAGTATTTTGTTTATATTTTAAGTATATAAATTTTATATTTTAATTTTAGCTAAACATATGCAATTGTTATTAGTATTACTCCATCATGAATCTTAAGCAGTGAGCCTCCCATTGGTCATACGTCTCATATGTAACCCTGAGTCTTTTATATCCTATTTGAGCCAAATTTAGTTTCTATTGCTTGTATTTACCTCACAACTAGTCCTACTTCTTTGTCCTTCTTTATCCAAGAGATATTTATTTTGTGTTTGAACATGGTTATATCTTTGACCATTGCTTTGTGATCACCACTGATGGATATCTGTCAACATGTACTGATTGTTTCTTTTTTAATCAGAAAAGTTCTGGATTTCAAATCTCTTACCAGTTTCAAACATACTTTAGAAACTGCCTTGGGCAACAGAAGGGCACACATTTCCACACTCTGTTTCATTGTACATATAAACATTTGATTCTGACCTATTTTAATATCCAGTTTTTTTGTTTTTCCAAGCAAGTAGGAATAGGGTGGGTAGAAAATTTTCTCTTACTTTGATACTTCAGATGATGTGCTGATATCCCCTCCTGTGCTTCCAGATTTTTAGCTCTGACTCTTCTGTTTACTGTATGACTTCTAAATGTTTTGAGTTGTTTTCCTTTTCTTTTTTGGTTTTCTCTGGAGAGTGCTACTGGCCTTTTAGAAGTATTCTGAGGAAAAAAGTGTCATTCTCCAAAAGTAAAACTAATAACCAGTGAAAATAAAGTGCCTGGTATGCTTTAGAAAGTCAAAAGACAAATACTCCTTAATGAAAAGGATGTATAGAAATAATGGAGAGCTGGGGCTTGGGGAATTTAGGCACAGCAGAATTTTAATAGGAGATGTGGAATGAGATTAAGACCTGGTTGAGAGAATTTTGATGTAATGAAAATGCTGATATGTGCAGTTAATATTTGATTCATTTAGTGGAGGAAAATTATTAGATAGTAGAAAAAAGAATAACAACTCACTGTTAAGGAAGCCATACTGTCTATCTTATTTTTAAACAGTTAAATACTTTGCAGCCAGTGTGTTCTCTATAAATTTAATTGTTGGTAGTATTAAGCTGAGTTTTTTTTTTTTTTTTTTTTTTCCGGTTTTGAGAATAATAAAGACATTTATACCTTTCTTTTTACCTCTTTCAGTATGGCTTGGGAAGAGAATTTGTTAGATGATTTACTAAATTTTGCTGCCACTCCCAAAGGACTACTGCTTCTTCAAAAAACAGGTGCCATCAACGAATGTGTGACATTTATGTTCAACCAATATGCAAAAAATTTACAGGTGCGAATTATCATCTGCCACAGGCAAAAGAAACTTTTGTTTCTGTGAAAGCCATTAAGAACATCATTCTGGTTTCTTTGTGTGAAGAGATTATTAAACTGCAATTAAAAACTCATATAGCATTGTAATATTTAACTTGATATTTTTTCAAGAAAGCATTAGAGTTGATGTTGGTATCTGTGACTGTTTTACAGGATGAAACAACTGGATGAAATTGAAAAACTCATCATTCAGCTCATTCAGATGTTTTATAGATGTATCAGGCATCTGGATATATTAAAACTCAATGGAATTCCATTTTTGGGTCTAAATGTGTCGATGAGAGTTTAGGGTTCACATTTTGAAAGAAAGAAATATATTAGAGGGCTTTTATTATTGCTACTGTTTAAAATTAAAATCTAGGCCTTTCGAAGTATGTTCATTTTTTTGCTATTACAGTAAATATCCCTAGACTTCAGAGCTTCTTAGGATCATAGGTATACTTTTTGTTGTTGTTGCTGTTGTTTTTGTTTGCTTTGTTTGTTTGTTTTTAATTGGGATATAGTTGCTTTACAATGTTGTGTCGATTTCCACTGTACAGAGAAGTGCATCCGCATAGGTATGCTTTTAAAATTGTTTCCTTTTATCTCTGGAAGTTGCTGTTTCTTGATGTTCTTATTGTAGCCTAGCAGAAAGGGATAGGGCCTCTTGGGGATCTTTTATTTATTTATTTTTATTGAAGAGCACTAATCTCTTTCATGATCACTCTCTACCTTCACAAATAGCCTCCCAAAAGCCCCACTTCCTACCATCACCTCTGGGGCTTAGGATTTCAATATAGGAATTTTGTCAGGACACAGACATTCATACTATAGCAAATGCAGAAGTTTTCAGGCTTTTAAAGTTTATATTAATTGTGTTTTGTTCTGTTGGTGAGTTTGAATTTCTCCTTTTATACTAGTTAACCATTTGGGTTTTCATTTTTCTTCCATTTCTGAAAATATTCAAGCAATTCAAAGACATTTTTCTTTCTTATTCAGATGCTTGAGACCATTCAGACACAACTTTTTACTATTGTGAAAATACCCCTGGATTAGATGTCATTTTTTTTATATTCATAAAATTTAAAGCAATCTGGTCTTCCTTCGTATTGTGCTGTTAGTTGTAATAGAAGACATTCCCTGGACCTCAGTAAATTACAACCATATAATTTAGTACAATACTTTAATATCGATTTATACCATTCAAGACGTTTTTTGAAAATTTAGACTCTGAATTATCTTGTAAGAAAGCAGCTAGACTTTCTTTAACTTTGCTGAAGATAATGTTGAGATTCAAGCTGGTATAAATGATCTGCCTAGTCACTGATGGCAGTAATTCTAGAACTGAGATTCTGGTCTTAGATTTTAACAGTGTCCATAAAATCTAAGTCTTGTTTCGTGAAGCCCCTGTAACTTCTCTGAAGGTTTTCTTTGCCTGTTCTTTTTTAGTATTTAGTCTTGATTGGGAGACCCCTATGGCTACTGGCATCTGAGTCAGTAGGGTCGTTTGGGATGATTGATGAGTAAGGTGTTTTTCTTCCTGTCATGGAAAAAGGCATGTGGGAAAAGATAAACAGTTACTTTGCTGTACTTCTATGTTATCTAATTGCCAAATTAATGGATGGTAAATTAAGGAACATGGAGAATGTGATTTGGAAGGCAAATTTATAGAGATGTGAGCAGCAAAAAAATTGAAATAAGCCTAATTATTTCCCACAGTCTTTTAGTTCCCCCCCCTTTTTTGCCCTTAAAACAGAATGTGTAGTTTATATTTTAAATATTTGATAAAAGCATAAGCTTATTCTTTTAATAAAATGTTGAAAAATACAAATTCTAAATGGTTAGGTCTATTTAGAAGTCAAAACACTTTGGCTAAGATCAGGCTGACCTATGAAGTCTGAGGAAGGAGGAACATTTTATAGTGTCTTTGTTATTTCCTTATTGTGATTTCTGCTAAGAGATACTTCTGAACTTTACCGTGACTATATGTATAATATTCTCTGTGAAGTAGCAATTATTTCAGGTTTTCTACAATGTATATTAAGTGAGCATTATGTGTGCGTGCATGTGTGTATAACTTCCTCCTTTGGGGGAAAAAAATGACATTGCCTCTAAAACGATGATTTTTAAGAAGATACCATTGTTCTTTTTAAAGCTGTTTATTTGAAAGCCCAGTGTAAAAACTGGCAGTCAGTACAGATTAATCAATGATAATTTATTACTGAAGAATTAAAGAATAAATAGTAATATAACAGAAATTAGAGTTAGAAGGAATCTCTTTTCATTTAGTCCAAAGTCCCTTATTTTATATATAAAGAGACTTAGAGACATAGTGACTTGTTTAAGGTCATGAACCTTCTTAGTTTTAGGGCTGGCACCAGAGCCTAGTTCTGAAATAGGATTGTCAAAAATATTCACTAGTATTAACTCACTGATGGTTATAGTTTTTCTGCTCTTGTTATCTTTACTTGAAAGACTGTCTAGCATTTTAATAAAAAAAATCAGTAACTCTGCATATAAAATGTAAATAAAATATTAGCATGCTATGTTTTCCTGCTTCTCATGGTTTCTTATTTACATTAGATCAGCAGGCATAAAAAGTTTGGCTATGGAGTTTTGGTAACACAAGTGGCATCAACAGCAGCAGGTGCAATAGCCCTACAAAATTCAGGTAAGTTCTTTAGAAGTATAATTTAAATTAAATGAGCCAGTCGATACAAAATTCAGCAGCCATGATCAAGTAACAGTTATTTCACTCTGAAGTTCTTCTTCCCAAGTTAGGCCATAGGTAAAAGAGTGTTAATGGGGTTTCCTTTTTTCCTCTTCCATGAAATCCCATTAGGATTTTTTTTTTCTGTAAAATATATACAATTTTTTTCTTCCCTCAGAACAATGGTATATAATGACCTAAACTAAGATATACCTGATGGCTTTAAGAGCCCTTCATTTTATAAATCAAAAGTGTGTCATCTTTTCTTGGTATAGTTACATCTGATAGGCTTTAATGCTAAGTTTCAGTGATTTATATATGAATCAAGATTTACAGTCATAATAGTTGTCACACATACATATCATTTTCTTATTCCCTTTTCTCTTCCTTTCTTGAAAGATTCTCGCCCACTTAATTTTCACCACTATTTCTGGAGTTTATAGTCAGCATGTATTATCTACTACAGATTGGATTTTTAAGATGTTCAAACATTGAAGATTTAATGTATTGTAAAGTTACCTGAACCCTGCACCAGAGACCAGATGTAAAAATCTCTGATGCTGTGATTATATTTAAATCTTAGAAGTGAAGAATCATAACCTCAGTTGTCACTATTGAGTCTCTCCTCAAATGAAAATATTTTTCTATGGTGTATCTAAATCTTAAGTATTTTTTGGCTGAACTTATTTGGTCTGCTTATATTATGAAACATATTTTTTGGCAGAAGCTGTCCTAAGCAAACCACTTACTGCTTTACTTAGAATAAAATCCAATTTATTTTTAGTACTCAGGGGCACATTAATGGAAACATTTGAAGACTAGATTCAATCCCAGATTTCCCTGTTGGTTGAGTCATTAAGCTTCTAAACCTTATAGTATCCAGCTTTCCTTGAAAGGATTAAATGAAATTTTTCATAGGACAAAGGAAGGAAGACTGACACGGCCTGAGCCTGTGATGTCTTAGGTACTGCATTAAGAACTCTATGTATGTCGTTCCATTTATACTTTATGGCAACCTTCAAATGTAGCACTTTTTCAGTTTTCACATTGGGAACTGATACTGTTAGAAGTCAAAAGATTCAAGGATATATAACTTAATGGCATATTAGTAATTTGAACCCTGATAGTTTTGATTTCAGAGCCTATATATTTTGTCATACTAGAAGCCCATTCTGCTCTAATGTGTTACTGCTAAATTACTGATTTTATGATTATCAAACTCAATAGTCACTTTCATTTGTTTTACACTTTTCAGGAATACTTTGAAGACTGTCCCAACATGAAAAGGAACTGTTCTAAGCAGATGGAAATACAAAAGGATAGTTATATTAGAGAAAGATTTTTTTTTTTTGCATTTCCAGGAAACATTTGCAGAGTAATGTGTAAACTTTTTTTTTTTTTCCAGGAAAACATGCTGAGAGAGATTATTGACTAAAGGATTAAAAACTGAAACTCAAAATTCAGTCCCCTAGGGGAACAGTTTTGAGAGTTTAGTCATTACATGGTTTTATCATAAGGATATATTAACAATATTAGCTCTAATTTCTACCAAGGTTAAGAGGTTATTTCTTATACAGGATTCAAGTATGTCTTTTGTCTTTGTGGAACAATCTTGTCAGAAGGATAATTATGTCTTTCCACCATAATCCAAAGAAGTAATATACTATAAATATGATATAACATTCTTCTTAGGTTTTATTAATGCACTTGTAACTGAATTATGGGCCAGTCTGGAATGTGGAAGAGATGATGTTAGAGTAACCCATCCCAGATCTACTCCAGTGGACCCTATTGACCAAAGCTGTCAAAAGGTAAGAAATGATTTATCTAATAATGTATAGATTTTAAGTATCTCTCAAATTGCTTCATCCAGACTTTAATCTATGTTCAGTTACAACCAGCAGCCTTTCCTAAGTTTGTCTTTTCCCTCCTTTCTTTCATTTCTAACTTTGTGTTTTTAAAATAAACTTATAAAAGATAGAAATACCAGTGTTCCTTGGGAATTGTCTTGCAAGGACATTCTTTTTTTATGATATTCCTACTATATTTTATACTATAATTTTTCTCAGTTAATAAACATCATAGACATCAGACAAAACAATAAATGTGGACTTGAACTAGAAAAAGAACAAACAAATCCAAATTTAATAGAAGGAAATAAATAATAAAAATCAAAACAGAAGTAGAGAGTAAAAGTGAAAGTAGAAGAAGAACAAATGAACCCAGATGTAATAGAAGGAAAGAAATAATAAAAATTGAAACAGAGACTAAAAAACCAATAGAAAAGATCAGTGAAATTAAGAGCTGATTTTTTTGAAAAGATAAACAAAATTAATAAACCTTTAGCTAGACTTCTCAAAAAAAGAGAGGACCCAAATAGATTGGAAATGAAAAAGAAGTTACAACCAGTATCACAGAAATCATGATATTACTAGGGACAATTATATGCCAATTAAGTGGACAACCTAGAAGAAATTGTATATTTCTAGATTTTACCCATCTTTCAAGATTGAATCAGGAATACAAAATATGAACAGTCAGATGCCCAGTAATGAAATTGAATCAGTAATTTTTAAAAGACTCCCAACAGACAACAATCCAGGATCAGATGGCTTCACAGGTGAATTATATCAGACATTTAAACAATTAATACTTCTTCTCAAACTATTCCAAGTTTGAGATGAAGGAATATTTCAGAATTCAGTCTGTGAGGTCCACATCACCCTGATTCAGAAACAAAAGACTATGAAAAAAAATACAGGCCAGTATCCCTGAAGGTAGTTGCAAAAATCCTCAATAAAATGCTAGCAAATCAAATTCAACCATACATTAAAAGGGCCATACACCATGATCAGGTGGATTTATCCCAGGGTTACAAGGATGGTTCAGTATCTGCAAATTACTTGGTGTGATATTCTACATAAATAATTGAAGGATAAAAATCACATCATCTCAGTAGATACAGAAAGAGCTTTTGAAAAAATTGAACATTCATTTATGAAACTCAACATTCACTGATGTATGAATGGATAAAGAAAATGTGGTATAGGTATAGAATGAAATATTACTCAGCCACAGAATAAGATGAAATCTTGCTGTTTGTGACATGAATGGACCCAGAAAGTATTATACTAAGGGAAAAAAGTCAAATGGAGAAAGACAAATATCATATGATTTCATTTATATGTGGATTCTATTTTTAGGGGGGATTTAATTTTACTGTCATTTAAATTTTAGGAAACAATGACATAGCTACCATATATAAAGAGGTTCATTTAAGTTTTAGTCCAGTGACTCTTTCCTTCTCTCTATAGCTTTGCTTTTGCTGTATGATAGACAGTAGCCCTACATAGCTATGTAAATTTAAATTAAAACTAAAAGTAAAAATTCAGCCTCAATTACATTAATTATATCATAAGTGCTTATCTGTTGTCACATGTAGCTAGTGACTATCATATTGTACAGTTCAGAACATAAAATTTCCATCACCACAGAAAATCTTATTGAACAGCCAGGACTCTGGAGCTAGGGTGATACTGTTAAATAGTGTCTGAAGATTATTTATTTTGTAGTGAGTAATCTTAGCATGGAAATAAGAAAATGCAATTAGTGCTGCTATCAATTTTTTGATTATATGTCTTTGACCAAGACACTTCACTTCTCTGGTCTTCAAGTTTTCTCATCTATTAAATGATAAATTGAATTAAACTCTTCTTTCAATTATCTCAGTGTTCTGATTTTGGTGAAAATTCTTTTTTTTCCTTTCCTTTTGAAAAATTTATTGATTTTTAAATTGAAGGATAATTGCTTTACAGAATTGTGCTGGTTTCTGCCAAACATCAACGTGAATGAGCCATAGATATACATATGTCCCTTCCCTTTGAAACTTCCCCCCACTTCACTCCCCATCCCACCCCTTTAGGTTGTTATAGAGCCCTGGTTTGAGTTCCCTGAGTCATACAGCAAATTCCCATCAGCTATCTATTTTACATATGTTATTGTAAGTTTCCATGTTACTCTCTCCATAGATCCCATCCTCTCATTACTCACTGCCCCCCCATCCCCGTGCCCATAGTCTGTATTCTATGTCTGTGACTCCATTGCTGCCCTACAAGTAATTGCATCAGTACCATATTTCTATATTCCGTATATATGCATTAGTATATGATATTTGTTTTTCTCTTTCTGACTTACTTCACTCTGTTTAATAGACGCTAGGTTCATCCACCTCATTTGAACTGACTCAAACAGATTTCTTTTTATGGCTGAGTAATATTCCCTTGTATATATGTACCACTGCTTCTTCACCCATTTATTTGTCAATGGACATCTAGGTTGCTTCCATGTACTAGCTATTGTAAATAGTGCCACAGTGAACCTTGGGGTCCATGTGTGTTTTTCATTTTGGTTTCCTCAGGGTATATGCTTAGTAGTGGGATTGCTGGGTCCTGTAGTGGTTTTATTCCTAGTTTTTTTAGGGAATCTCCATACTGTTTTCCATGGTGGCTGTATCAATTTACATTCCCACCAAGAGTGCAAGACTGTTCCCTTTTCTCCACACCCTCTCCAGCATTTATGGTTTGTAAACTTTTTACGATTGCCATTCTGACCAGTATGAGATGATATCTCATCGTAGTTTTGATTTGCGTTTCTCTAATAATGAGCGATGTTGAGCATCTTTTCATGTGTTTGTTATCCATCTGTGTATTTTCTTTGGAGAAATGTCTATTTAGGTCTTTTCCCCACTTTATGATTGGGTGTTTTTCTGGTATTGACTTGTATGAGCTGCTTCTATATTTTGGAACTTAATCCTTTGTCTGTTGTCTCATTTGCTATTATTTTCTCCCATTCTGAAGATTGTCTTTTCACCTTGCTTATAGTTTCCTTTGCTATGCAAAAGCTTTTAAGTTTAGCTAGGTCCCACTTGTTTATTTTTGTTTTTATTTCTATTTTTATTTCTATTACTCTAGGAGGTACATCTCAGAGTGTTCTATGTTTTCCTCTAAGAGTTTTATAGTTTTGTGATCTTACATTTAGGTCTTTAATCCATTTTGAGTTTATCTTTGTATATGGTGTTAGGAGTGTTCTAATTTCATTCTTTTACACATAGCTGTCCAGTTTTCCCAGCACCACTTATTGAAGAGGCTATCTTTGCCCCATTGTATATTCTTGTCTCCTTTGTCAAAATTAAGGTAACCTTAGGTGTGTGGATTTATCTCTGGGGGTTCTGCCTTGTTCCATTGGTCTGTATTTCTGTTTTTGTGCCAGTACCGTACCATCTTGATGACTGTAGCTTTGTAGTATAGCCTGAAGTCAGGAAGGTTGATTCCTCCAGCTCCATTCTACTTTTCAAGGTTGCTTTGGCTATTCAGGTCTTTTGTGTTTCCATATGAATTGTGAAATTTTTTGTCCTAGTTTTGTGAAAAATGCCGCTGGTAATTTGATAGGGATCTCATTGAATCTGTAGATTGCATTTGGTAGTATAATCATTTTTTTTATTTTAGTGAAAATTCTTTATGTGTTTGATCTTCAAAATTCCTGAGACTAGTGAACATTTTAAACTGGCAAGAGGAAAACTTAATAGTTACAAATAAGTGCAATTAATACAATACTTCAGACACCTGATGCAAAGAGCTGACTCATTGGAAAAGACCCTGATGCTGGGAAAGATTGAGGGCAGGAGGAGACGGGGACGACAGAGGATGAGATGGCTGGATGGCATCACTGACTCAATGGACATGGGTTTGGGTGGACTCGGGGAGTTGGTGATGGACAGGGAGGCCTGGCGTGCTGCGGTTCATGGGGTTGCAAAGAGTCGGACACGACTGAGCGACTGAACTAACTAACTAATACAATACAAACTAAATATACAAATATTAACAGAATATAGGGCTTCTAGAGGTGGATAGACTTAATAAGAAAGCTTTCAAAAAAAATATGGCAAACTTTTGAAAGCTTATAAAGTAACATAATGAGTCAATGGGAAGGCTAGAGGGAGCTCCTTAGTAGGATAAGAAAAGTTTGTATATGTGGCAGTCACTTGAAGGAGATGTCAGGCAGATTTGATTGACTGCAGTGATGCCTTCAGGCTGAGGAAACTTAATGGCAATTGCGGCTTTTGAGACCGAGAAGAAAAGTGTCAATAAAGTGCCTTGAAAGTCATGCTAAGGACTTTAGATCTGATGTTTAGTAATGGGCAACCACTGCATACTTTTGCACAGGGCATCCAAAGAATAAACTGTGCCTGAGAAAAATATTCGGATTCTTGTCAATGAGAGAAGATCAGGAGCTTAAAGTTTTAATGGAGAGATTAACTTGGTAAAATTGCATGAGAAAATGAGCTGATTTTGACAAAGCTATAGTTTTTTCTAATTAACTGTAATTATGAATAGATTACTTGAATTTCCAGTGAATGTATCAACAGTTAAAGGCTGACGATAGCCTTGTGACCTGAGTCCTGTAATATATAGAATTTGTTACCTTGCTCCAGAGCCCTGAAGTATTATATTTTCTTACACATCAGATATAACAATGTGAAGAATGAGAAAAATTATCATTTCATTTTTGTCAGAACCAAACTGTCAGAGATACATAATATTTTAAAATATTTTCCAACTCTCAGTTACATTTTCTTGTAGTTTTTATGCATTTTCAGTACATAGATTACTGTTGATGTTAACTATTTTGTACTTATCATAGAAGCATATATTTCAGTTATATGGGTTGATTGGTGGTGGTGGTTTAGTCGCTAAGTCGTGTCCAACTCTTGCGATCCCATGGACTGTAGCCTGCCAGGCTCCTCTGTCTATGGGATTCTCCAGGCGAGAATACTAGAGTGGGTTGCCATTTCAGGCTTATTTTAAAAACTGCCATTTGCATTAATGACTCTTCAGTGGATGTGATTGAAAAGAAAAGTGAACCATTTGAACAGGTTTTTTTTTCTTCCCACCTAGTCTTTTCTAGCACTGGTGAACCTGTTATCTTATCCTGCTGTTTTTGAGCTGGTTGGCAATCAAAGTCTTCCTAATAAAGCAGAATATTCTCTTCGTGAAGTTCCAACAAATGTTATTGTAAGTCATTTTCTTTTAATCTTTCACTTTTATAGTGCTACTTTTTAAGATGTGTAGTAAAAATGCAATTTAACAGGAAAAAAAGGTACAATAAATTACATTTAAAGACTGATTTCATTTATTTACCTATAGAATGTTAGCTTCCAAGTTATCTGTAAATGATATCTTTGATTCTGGCTGTCTAAAAGTGGCGGCACCTATTGAAATAACAAGGTTAACATGAGTTTGAGTAAGCTCTGGGAGTTGGTGATGGACAGGGAAGCCTCGTGTGCTCAGCCCATGGGGTCTCAAAGAGTTCCACATGACTGAGCAGCTGAACTGAAAGGTTTCCCAAATAGGGAAGAGATCCAGCATATATAAAAGTTATTGTATTAATTATTTTTAGATGACTTATGTTATTAGTCACATGATTATTGCTCCTTCATTGACTAAGGTAATTAGGAATAAATTGTATCTAAAGAGTCCAATATGTTTTCTGCTTATATTTTAAATGGTCTGTGTATTACTGCCCCATGAGGGCAGTATATGCATATTTATTTAATTTGAAACTTATTTTATATTCATATATCAAAATGGGTAACTTATTTTAATCATTCAAGTGTATTTAATTCCTCATATTTTGTTAAGTTTATGAATTAAACACCCATAAATATGTGTATATATGCATTATTAAGGAATCATTTAATTCTGAAATCCCAGTCATTACATTTATCTTCTGGTCACTTTGTCCAGTGTGTTGTTTTTCCTATATCATTTTGATATTTTGAATTCTTCTAATTCTTGGTGACCCTAAACATTTTATTTTTAAAAATTTGCTCTACTTTGGAAATTTTTTGATAATTTATATGAATGAAATACAAACAAAGTATTTTTCTCTTTAAACTTTTATATTCTTGAAGTGTTCCAATTTTAGCTTATACTTACTTGTATCTTGGCGCTACTTAAGTAGTTTTATAATTAACCATTTATCTGCCTGTCTTCTCTACTACACTGTGAGGACCTGAAAGCAAGTAGAATATCTTGGTCATATTTACATCTAGCACATAGTAGATGTCCAGTGAATGGTTTTTGAAAGTATTTCTAATATTATTGCCTTTATTGAAATCTGTTATGGAACACAAGTATTCTATTAATACAAATGTGTTGTTATTTAATCTAGAGCAATGGCTTGGGTATTTGTTCTCAAGTTTTTGTGGATGTGCTACAGTGCATAGTCAACTGTTCACTTATGTAAGGATTTGTCTTTAATGTAGTCTTAAAATGCTTAACTGCATATAGTTTTGTTAGTCCATCTTCTTAATGACACTACATTTTAACCCTGTAAATGAATCACTGCTCCCAGTCATCATTTAAGCAAGTATAAACTCTTCTTATTTAAAAAAAAAAAAACCTCCTTTGATCTATGTTGTCTTTTAGCTATCACCCTATAGTTTTCTTTTTTGTTTCTTTGCCAAAAAGCATCTTGAAAAAATTGCCTATATTTGAATTCTCAACTTCTTTCTCTTGTATCAACTCTAGAAGTCACTGTAATCTGGAGTCTTTCTTGACCAACTATTGAAATTGTTCTGCCAAAAGTCACGGATAAATATGTAATTCCCTAACCAAATGGGACCTTCCTCTATATTTAAATTAATTTACCACCTTGTGGCATTTAGTGCAGTTGATTCATTCCTCCTCATTGTCATTCTCTTCTGTGGCTATGGCACCACTTCTGGTTCTCTTACAGCTTCTATGGTGTCCTCTGTGGACTTCTCTTCTGCTGTCTTATGTCCTTTAGGTTCAATCAGTTCAGTCACTCAGTTGTGTCTGACTCTTTGTGACCCCATGGACTGCAACACACCAGGCTTCCCTGTCCATCACCAACTCCTGGAGCTTGTTCAAACTCTTGCCATCAAGTCACTGATGCCATCTAACCTTCTCATCCTCTGTCATCCCCTTCTCCTCCTGCTTTCAGTCTTTCCCAGCATCAGGGAAAGTATTGTCAGTTGTTCGCATCAGGTGGCCAAAGTATTGGAGTTTTAGCTTCAGCCTCAGTCCTTCTATTGAATATTCAGGACTGATTTCCTTTAGTATTGACTGGTTTGATCTCTTTACAGTCCAAGGGACTCTCAAGAGTCTTCTCCAACTCCACAGTTCAACACCTTTAGGTTCATTTCATCCAATTCTGTGGCTTCGGTTATACATTGACAACTCTCTGAACTGTATCACTTACTTGACTGCCAGAACTATACCCATATTTCTACTAGATAATGGACATTAGGAAAACTCATAGAAATCTTAGATTTAACCATATCCACAACTGAATATTATGTTTTTTTCTGTCTTAAATCAATTCCATTTCTTATTTTTCTATCTCAGCATACGGCACTATCATTCACATAGTTGAATGAGCTACAAACTGGGAAGTCATTTTTGACTCCTCTTTATGGTAATTTTTCAATATTGATAAATTTTTCTCTCCTTCATGACTTGATCTTAATTACTTTATCTATATGTATTAAGACTACCTTAGTTTAGACCTTTGTTTCTTGTCTAGATTACTCCAGTGATATGTTAACTGTTTTTTCTTCCAGTCTTAGTGCATAGTTTATCCTCACAATGATCCTTTAAAAGTGAAAGCCAGATGCAGTCATTCTGTTATGTAACATGTTTCCTTATTCCCTTTGTCTCCATACACAGTCTATGCTCCTTCACATTATCTAATATCTAGTGTAGTCTGTATAAAGGTTTCCTCTGTTGTGTCAAAGATGTCTTTGTCTCTTTTTTCAGTTTCTCAAGTCATGATCCAAACAAGGTCCACATGTTGCATTCAGTCATTATGTCCTTTTCAGTCTTTTTCTAAAACATTTTTGCCTTTTTGTTTCCATTCAGTTAACTTATTGGAAAAACTAGGCTACTTTTGTTATGAGTTATACTGATTGTTTCATTCAGAGATGTGAAATGGTGATTCTAGCCTGTCATTCTTTTTTGTATGTAACTGAAATTATTTGATAAAGGGAATCTTGAAATACAGTTCTTTCCGAAATAGCAAAATAAATGCTTGATTGTATTTTAATTTGCAGAGTAATAAATTTGTATTCTAGTAATCTGTAAAAGGGAGGTTTTATGATGGTTATTATCATTATGAACTTCTGGATTTTACACATATATTTCAACTCAGTACAGTCATTATTGCTTTTGATGGTCAAAATATTCTTTCTTTGTCTACTGACTCCTTTTATTATTTGGTATTTTTCTTTACTGATTTATTCGATAGGATATTCCAGGCTCATTGTATACATTTTCTGGTTTAGGCTTTCTCCTCTTCTGTTTTAAATATCCCTTTGTCTTTTTCTTATAAGAACACTTGTCATTAGATTTAGGGCCTACTTGCCTAATGCAAGATGATCTTATCTCGATTCTTAATTACCTTTGCGAAGACCCTTTTTCTCAATAGGGTAACAATCATAGATTTGGGGGATTAGAACATAGACATGCTTTTTCAAGGATAGTTACCATTCAACTCACCACACCACCAGAATGGTATTTTCATCTACCTCTTCTCTATAGACTGAATGTTTGTATGCCCCCAATTTCATTTATTGAAACTTCATTCCCAGTGTGATGATATTTGGAGGTGAAGTCTTTAAGGGGTGAAGTGAAAGTCGCTCAGTCATATCCGACTCTTTGCGACTCCATGGACTGTACAGTCCATGGGATTCTCCAGGCCAGAATACTGGAGTGGGTAGCCATTCCCTTCTCCAGGGGATCTTCCCAACCCAGGGATTCAACCCAGGTCTCCCTCATTGCAAGCGGATTCCTTACCAGCTGAACCACAAGGGAAACCCTTTAAGGGGTGAATTGTGCCTTAAAAAAAAAGACCCTTGCCCCTTCTGCCATCTGAGACACAGCAAAAAATGACTGTCTGTGAGCTAGAAAGTAGATCCTCATCAGACACAAAATCTGGCAACTTGATCTTGTACTTCTCAGCCTCCAGAAATGTGAGAAATAAACTTCTGTTGTTTATAAACCACCCGGTCTGTGGAATTTTGTTATAGTGTCCAGAATGGACTAAGACACTGCCTCCTTTGAAAAAGTACAAGAAAGGACTTTTAATAGACTGAATTTTGCTTATAGATGCCCATGGACTAACTAGTCACAAGCTACTCCTAATAATGCAAGTATGGGATTATTGACATTATGGTTGATCTGTTCTTTACCCTTCACTTGGCCCTTTCTTAAGTAAAGGGCATCAAATAGCACAAACACAAGCTTTGGGACAATTGTAAACACAACAGGCACTCAAACATATATTGCTTTATAGAAAATGAATATTCTTCTTTGTTTTTCCAGTCTTGATTTCATTCTGGCTTACTCGGTCATTTAACATATTCGCAAGCTAAACTGTATGCTTAAAAAAAAAAGCACAGAGTTTCTGACTCCTTTTTGCCAGTCCCAAGCCTTACTTGCACTAATTTGTTACTGGAAAGCTACTGCTTAATTTAGGAAACATTGCCTTCTTGTCACCCATTTTGCTTAGAAACTGAATTTCTCCGTAAGGCAGACTTCTCAGGAGTTTCCTTTTCTTCCCTAAGTGGTGATCCATCAATATAATCCTCTTTGAAGAAGAATTCATTTACTGTAACATTTGTTCTCTGAAAAATGCATTATCATTGATAGTTGGCTGCAGTTAGCTTATTGGAAATACATTCTCTATCCTGTATTCTTACAGTATCTAATACTTAGATTCAGAGCTAAAACTTTTGAGCCATGAAGTGTCAAGTAGTGTTTTGAAACAAGGAGTGTCTAGTGAGAAATGGAGTGTTTCCTGCTGTTATCAGTAAACAGGGATGTCACAGGCATCAAAGATTTTGGGCCTCCAAAGATGAATTCCTAAGCCCTGAGGGCACTCAGGAAGGAGAAAAATACCTTAGTGAGATCAGGCAGCCATTAGGTTCCAGCCACTCCCTGTGGTGAGCACTAAAGAACTCTGGATGTGAACTCAGGATACTGGCCCTAGGATAGCCAAAGGAATGATTTCTGTGACCCCAGACTCTTGTATCTTCCTGTCAGGCGAGTGTATTCTCTTCGGTTCTGTCTTGTCGCAACAAAGATTGGAGTGACGGACATTAAAGCCCTCGGCTCGTCACAAAGATATGCACAAAAGTCAGGCATTATAGAAAGAAAGCCTTTTAGAAAATGCTCAAAATTTTGTGTTGGGCTTCTATTGTCATTGCTTGGGACAGCTGATGACACCTAGGCATCAAGTTCTCTCTGCATAAGTGGTTGTTAAACCTGGTTACCCATTGCAGCAACTTTGGAAAGCTTTTACAAGGATGTAAATGCCAGAATCCTACCCTCAGGAATAGTGAGGTAATTGCTCTGGGGTAGAGCCTGGGCAGCTGTTTACTTTTTTAAGTTCCATAGGGTTGTGTTCAGGGTTGGAAACCACTGATTTACATGAGAAAAAGATATCTAATAACAAAATCTCAAATAGTTCCAGATAATACTAAATCCACTGTTCATGCTTCACATTTGTAGATTTCAAATTTGTTTTTGAAAGTAGTTTACATTTTTAGCAGTTTAAACAGTATTTAACTGGTTACAGTAAGCTGCTCATACAGTACCAAAGTGGGATATAAATTAATGATTCTCCTTTTTGGCTAAACATTTGATTCATTTCAGGAATATTTATAAGTCTTAATGTCCATATCACACCCAGACCAATTAATTTAGAATCTCTAGGGGTGAGACTCAGCTATTAATTAAAAAAAAAAATCCCTTTTTTAAATGGCTCTCTACGTTCAAATGTAAAGCTCCGTACATTCACATGTAAAACACAAGTCTAAATATTTGTCAATTTGATTCTCTTTAAATGGTTTCAGCCAAGTACACGCTAACTCTAAGACTGTTTTATAGGATATTGTTGACAGACTTATAATTTTGAATTCTGAAGCCAAGATTCGTTCTTTATTCAACTACGAACAATCACACATCTTTGGTCTAAGGTAAGATGCTGAATTTCACTTGATGTTTTCTGTGTTGTAAAAATAGTTGAGCGTATGTTCTATATTTATAATATTTAAAATAGTTTTATAGTATTTTAAAATTTTATAATAGTTATGACATTTTGTATTTAAAATTATTTTATAATATTTTATAATATTTAGAATAATTTTTAAAGCATGTTTAAAGGTAATTTGTCTTCTGTAATATTACAGAGTAGATTATAGTCATTAGATTTTTACATTATAGCCTTTGCTGCATTTAGGTTCTGTATTATTATCACTTTTGCTTGATTTATTAGAGGCATTTTGTGTACTATTCAGTTTTCTCAGGAGTCAACTGGGGCTTCCCTGCATTGGTATCATTGTAGCCACGCGTTCTGGGAAACAAACTCACTCAGAAGGACAATGCAGATAGTGGAGTGCAGTTTGTTATACCTGCGGGCCCAAGGCAGAGTCTTCTGCTAGCTGAGGAAACTGACTGACTTTTGTGAAAACTTTATATATCTTAAGTGTACTGCTCAAGCTCACATCCCCAAATTCCTTAAACCTAGCCTGGAAAATGTTAAAGGGAGATAAAATCAGGTTGTAGCCATGATTCATAATCAGAAGGGTCAGCAGCAGCTACATCAATGGGTGCCATAAAGATTACAAAGGTGACTGACTACATAGGGGATTCTTACATTCTTTTTGGTGATGGGAAATCTTGGTATGGAATCTGGTGTTTATCAGTCCAGGAGGCCAGTTCAGCTGTAGGTATGTTATCCCCATGGCTACCAGGCACATAGTCCAAAGCTCACTGAAAGTTCAAGATGGAATTTCCTTCTTTTTCAAAATGGAGTCAGCTCGGCCTGTTCCTTTCCTCCCTCAGTACTGGGTTGAATTCCTGCCAAAATGTGGTCTTTTTAAAAAGAGGCCTAGAAATGGATGATATCTTGCCCAAATTTTGCTCCTCAATATTTATGATACTCTTTAACCCAAGGTTTAAATATTTTCTGGTTGAATTTGTACTCCTTAACATTTAAAAGCAGCTGAATTAAAGAAATTTACACTTTCATAGGTTCATGATTTCCTTTTGACTAGCAAAGAAACTTTTTCAAGTATGGTGGAAGAGGTCAGTGAGAATGTTCTACCTAAGAAGTAAAGCAATTACTTGCTAAAATTAGAATTCCCTAATGGTAGTATATAAGTCTTAAACCTGTTTTTCAATTACATTCATTAATAGCTGAGCTTCATTTTTGGACTTTCTAGTTGAAAGAAGGTAGAAAAAAAAAGATACAGCTATTATACTTTTTTGGGTAGTGTACTCTTTATCTCAAAATGTGTTTTCACATTCAATTTTAACTTTCTGTGAATAGCATCAAATAATCACATAACAAGCAGTGATGAGGAATTCTCGGGAAATTGTACCAGTAGATCCTCCTTTTGCATAGCAAGTATGTTTCTGAGTTTTCTAATTGTAGACCATAGATTTTGGCCTCTTCTTAATACAGTGAATGAATTTTTTTTCTGTATGTTTTCTTTCTTTTATAAGGTAATATTTTCCTCTGGTATTCTGGCTAAATTTTTAACAGTAGGATTTTAAGTCACGTAAAAAGCAATCCAAGAAGTAAAATGCTCCTGAGGATAAAGTATATTGATGTGCATTGTGTGTGCTTCCTTATAATGTTTGCTGCTGCTACGTCGCTTCAGTCGTGTCCGACTCTGTGCGACCCCATAGACGGCAGCCCACCAGGCTCCCCCATCCCTGGCATTCTCCAGGCAAGAACACTGGAGTGGGCTGCCATTTCCTTCTCCAATGCATGAAAGTGAAAAGTGAAAGTGAAGTCGCTCAGTTGTGTCCGACTCTTCACGACCCCATGGACTGCAGCCTACCGGGCTCCTCCATCCAAGGGATTTAAAAGGAGTCATTCTCTCCTACATGAAAAAAATTCGTCATTCCGTTGTTGATACATGTAACAACCATCTATATAGTGACTAGCAACATGGAATCAAGACTGCCTGCTCTTTACTAGTTGTGTAAAGTGAGATCTCTTCGACTGCAAAAAGATCCAACCAGTCAATCCTAAAGGAAATCAGTCCTGAATATTCAGTGGAAAGACTGATGTTGAAGCTGAAACTCCAATACTTTGGCCACCTGATGTGAAGAGCTGACTTCATTTGAAAAGACCCTGATGATGGGAAAGATTGAAGGCAGGAGGAGAAGGGGACGACAGAGGATGAGATGGTTGGATGGCATCACCCACTCAGTGGACATGAGTTTGAGTAAACTCCAGGAGTTGGTGATGGACAGGGAGGCCTGACGAGCTGCCGTACATGGGGTCGCAAAGAGTCGGACACGACTGAGCAACTAAAGTGAACTGAAAGTGAGATCTCAGTTACCCATCTATAAAATGGAGGATAAATTTATATTTCCTCATAGAGTTATCCTAAGACTTACATATGAAAAATTAGAAGGGCGTAGCAGTGCTTGACACATAGAAAGCACTATAAAAATGTTAGGAATAGATATAGAGTAGCAGTACTTCCAGTGTTTCTTTATATCTGTCTACTTGCTCTATACTGTTTTTGATTTTTATTTAGGAAATAAATTTTAACTTCATTTTTTCAGTATCTCTGTAGTCTTCTAGATGCTGCCAGGTAATATGCTATTTATAATGTCAGCATTCAAACAACTTTCTGAAGAAAAATTCATATTTTAATTTTATGTTCCTTTTAACAAATTTTTCTTTGACAGGAAGTTTATTTCATTGTATTTTTAAGTCCATCCTTATAATACTCAGTTATGTTTTTAAGTTATGCATCTCTAGTTAGTTTATTTTCATTTTTCGACTGATTGCCTCTAGCACTGGTCACTGAGGTCCAACGGTGATATTTTAAGTCATAGCTTAGTATTACATAAATCCCCTTTCTTTGTATTTGGAATTTTTGCCTGTATCATTTTTTCTCACTCCCACAATTTTTTGGTTTGTTTCTAATTGTACCATTCCCTTCAGTAGATAGATCATCTTATTAATGTGTTTGATTTCTTCATTTAGCATTGCTTTCTTCCATTCACTTTATTTTTTTTTCCCTTGCTTCAAAAATCTAGACTAGCATAATGATAAGTTTTATATAATTTCTTTAGGTTTTCCACAGCACTTAGATAAGGCTAATTTGGGGCTTAGGGAAATGTGGATTTACACTTTCAGTAGCATGACATTCTGTTTAAGTTTCTGAATTTTTATTTGCCAAGGTCTTCTTATAAATCTTATATTGTAAATAACTAATGCTCAAGAAGGTTGCTCCTTTGATCAGCTCTCCTATCCTCTTTGTTTCCACATCAACAATGTGCAGACTTGCCTTTACATGTCCCAGTTTATACTGAAATGAAGCAAAACACATGCACAAAGAAACTTCTCTTGAGATCACGTCTCTCTGCAGTCACTGTCCTATTTCTTTTCCTCTTGCAGCAAAACATATCTGGACAAACTGTCCCCACTTGGTCACCTCTGTTTACTCCTCAGCCCACTTAAGATTTGACATTGACTTGTACAGCTCTGTCAGAACTGCACATCCTGTTCATCTCAAGGTCACTTGCAACTTCTATATTGATGAATCTAGTGGATTCTATATTCTCATCTTGCTGTAAGCAAGACATTGACATAATGGGACATTTCTTGCTATGTGATAATTCTTTTACATTCTGTGATAGCACATACTCCTATGGCTGCAGTTTCTGCTCCTTTTCATTTTCTAGGCAACCACTGATTGATAGAATACTCAGGGCTTGGTCCTGAACCTGCTTTTTTCCTTTATATTCTACCCCTAGTTCATTCACTTATGCCTTTGCCCTTTAGTACATCTGTATGCGAGTGGATGCCCCAGTGTTTATCCCCAATGTAAACCATTATTCTGAGCTATCAGACTCATTGAGTCATCGTAATTTTCTTTGCATTTCAAAAAATAATTTGTCTTTATTATAAAGAAATTAACCAATGCAGGTAATTAAATATAATAAATGAAATTCCTTCTAACTCTGAAAGTGACATTATCAACATTGAGGAAAATCATTCTAGATGTCTTTCTATGAATATACAGATAGAAGAATAGATATGTGGAAATAGTTTATAAAAATGGAGTCATTGTTTCCATTTAAAATTCTAAATGAATTTCATAGAAAAGAAAAAGAAACTCTAATGAGACAAAAAGAATTCCTGAATTTCAAATAGCTGTCTTTTCACTTGAGAGTTAATTATATCCCTAGCATTTCCTCTAAGGTTAAGAAAAAAGATTATATAAAATATTTCAAGTGGTCTGAGCATTATATCTCACTTTTATAAAGTATTGAGTGACTCTCTACTGTAAAAAAAAGCTGAGGACATTAATGTTCTCATTGATTTGGCCTCCCAGCTTCCTTGTATTCACCTATGTTAGAAGGATGTACTCCTGCCATTTCCTGACCTACCTTCATGAGTCAGAGACTCTATTTTCTGCTCTACCCAGGAAGGAAATGAAGCTAATCTGTGTTTCTTGTAGTGACCTAAGATGAACAATACTTTTTATATTTGACTGCAGAGTAAGATTTAAAAATTTTTAGCTTTCTCTATTTACTTAGCCAGTATTTTTTTTTTTTTAAACCTGGAAGACATTCATATTTATATCTACTTTCCCAAATCACCAGCTGTGCATATGTTGTTCTTGTTTAGTCGCTCAGTTGTGTCCGACTCTTTGCGACCCCATGGAGGCAGCACACCAGGCTTCCCTGTCCTTCACCATCTCCCAGAGTTTGCTCACATTCATGTCCATTGAGTCGGTGATGCCATCCAACCATCTCATCCTCTGTGAGTGGTTTGTATCTCCATGAGGAAAGCATAGCACCATCGAGTAACTGTAATATCCAATGAAGAACTCAGTCTTTGGTCACAGGATTAAGGGTTCCTAGATTTGGTCCCATCAGCCCTCTTTGAAATGACCTAACAACCAGCATTTTTGAACTCTTTGAACACGTAGCTCTGCGCTACATGTAGGAGATGTAATAATGTATAAATATGATGTGAAGCTCATTCTCTTTAACCCTGCTACGTAGTGGGAAATTGGATGTTGATAATGAAACATGTTAGGTAATTAATGCAGAAAAGAATAGCATCTTTATAAAGCTCTCCATCATCCCATTTTAAATAACTTGACAATTCTAGACTCTCTATGTGGCTTTCAAGGAGCTCTGTAATATCTTCACCTTTCCTGTGTATATTATTAATATTTTCTACCTTCCTCACCCTGAACTAATGTAGGTTAGACTTAGCTCCATCAAGCACAGTGTTTATTATTGCCTCTGTACCTGTTTGTCTTGAATGTTATCTTCACTTTTGCCATCTTTGTTAAAATTTGGATCATCCTCTTTCAAGGCAAAGCTTTCTTTATGAATTACTTTCTCCTTGACTTATTATAGCATAAAGTGAAAGTGAAAATTGCTCAGTTGTGTCCGACTCTTTGTGACCCCATGGACTATACAGTCCATGGAATTCTCCAGGCCAGAATACTGGAGTGAGTAGCCTTTCCCGTCTGCAGGGGATCTTCCCAACCCAGGGATCAAACCCAGTTCTCCCACATTGCAGGCAGATTCTTTCCCAGCTGAGCCCCAAAGGAAGCCCTATTATAGCATACTCTGATCTTATAATTTTCCTGGATGTCCATTGCCTTTTGGGTCATTCACAAGGAGTTAATTTTATTTTTCTGTCTGACTAAAACTTAAAACTTCCCAAAGGAGTATCATTTTCTTTTACTTTCATGCCACCTCATTGCCCAGTACTTTTTGGTTATTGGGTTAATATTCATTTGCTAACTCTGTCGATTAAGACAGTTGCCTGGAAACTTTTTCAAAGAAGCTGTGCGTTTATTATATGCTAGGTGCAAATTATTTTCTTAAGCATGTCTTTTAAGGGCACTAATTAAGGCACAGTGAGGTTTTTATCCTCTATAATTTGAGGTGTATTTGTCTATAATTTGAGATGTGATTGACATAATATAGTTCAGGTGATACTTGTATATATTGTGAAATATATATATTGTGTATAAATGTGTGAAGTAGACTTCAACACAGAAGTCTACTTAAGATCATCAGCATGCATGCATAGTTAGTAGGAATCGTTTTTTTCTTGTGATGAGAACTTTTAAGATTTACTGTCTTAGCAACTTTCAAATACAGTATACGTTCTCTTCACCCATCTTGCCCTTCTGCCGTCCTTTGGCAGTAAGTCTGTTCTCTATGTATGAACTGTTTTTTTTTTTTATTCTACATGTAAGTGATCATACAGTATTTGTCTTTCAGATTTATTTCACTTACTATCATGCCCTCAAGGTTCATTCGTGTTGCAAATGGAAAGATTTTGTTTTGTATGGCTGAATACTCTCATTATATATGTATATATATATTTTTGTTTATCCATTTATACATCAATGGAAATTTAGTTTGTTTCATCGCTAACCTTTTATAAACAATGCTGCTACGAACTTGGGTGTACATATATTTTTTTGAATTAGTGTTTTCATTTTCTTTGGATAAAATATCCAGAAGCAAAATTACTGCATCGTATGGTACTTATATTTTTAATTTTTTGAGGAACCTCTGTACTATTTTTTGTACTCTGTACTGTACTGGGTGTTCATTGGAAGGACTGATGTTGAAGCTAAAACTCCAATACTTTGGCCACCTGATGCGAAGAGCTGACTCATTTGAAAAGACCCTGATGCTGGGAAAGATTGAGGGCAGGAGGAGAAGGGGACGACAGAAGATGAGATGGTTGGATGGCATCACAGACTCAATGGACATGGGTTTGGGTGGACTCCGGGAGTTGGTGATGGACAGGGAGGCCTGGCGTGCTGAATTCATGCGGTCGCAAAGAGTCGGACACGACTGAGCGACTGAACTGAACTGAAAGGTACTGTTTTCTATGATGTCTGTACCAACTTGTGTTTCCACCAACAGTGCACAAGAGTTGTCTTTTCTCCATATCCTAAAATTATTTCTTGGTATTTGGATAATAGCCATTCTAACAAGTGTGAGGTGATCTCATTGTGGTTTTCATTTGCATTACCCTGATGATAAGGGAAGCTGAGCATCTTTTCATGTAGCAGTTGGCCATTTGTCTGTTGTCTATGGGAAAATGTATATTTAGACCCTCTGCTCATTTTTAAATTATATTTTTTGTTTGTTTTTGAGTTGTATGAGTTCTTTATACATTTTTGGTATTAGCCCCTCATCAGCTATATGATGTGCAGCTTTTTCTCTCTTGTTATGTAGGTTGTCTTTTCATTCTATTGATTTTCTTAGTTTCATCTGGCCCCACGTGCTTATTTTTGTTCTTCTTGTCTTTTCTTTTTGTTGTCAGATCCTGTGAGCAAATTGATGTTGTTCAGGTTTACCAGTTTTAAGATTTTCTTAACCATCTTTTTGGAGAAGGGAATGGCAACCCACTCCAGTATTCTTGCCTGGAGAATCCCATGGACAGAGGAGCCTGGTAGGCTACAGTCCATCAGGTTGCAAAGAGTCAGACATGACTGAGTGACTAAGCAGCAACCATCTTTAGGCTAGAGGAATGTTATACTCTTCGTTAGACTATTTTATTTCAATATGAAAACTATATAGAGAAAAAAATTACATCATCATTAATATTAATAGTATTCTTTATCTCAAACTGTAAATTATGTTTTAGCTATTGACTATAGAATTGCTTAATTTTAACATTTTAAATCTTAGGTAGTCATTCTTAATTATACACATTAAAATTTAATATGGTTAAAAATGTTAATATAGTTCTCCTAAAATCTATTATAATATGTCTTCATTTGAAACTCTAATGTGGCCTATCTGTTAATTTTCTTCCAAATAAAACTCAGGAATCCAAATTTAAAGAACAGCCTTTAAAATTAATCACTTGCTATTTTAGTTATTTTACATCAGTGAATAGTAAATTTTATACACAGTTTAATGAATAGTTTTTTTGTATAACTAACTTCTTTATAAAAAAGTTTGACCTGGAAGATGACTTGAAGAGGAAAAGTAAAAAATATATATTTGTTTTTCAGTTTAGAAACAGTCTGGTTATCTTGAACATAGAAAAGTGTTAATATTCCATCACAACAAATCACCAAACTATTTATTTCCAGTGACCCAGATGTTAAATAAACTTAAATCTTATTAACACTGGTAATAGGAAATAATTTAAAAATTCTTTTGTAATCTTTCTTTAACATCAGAAATTAGAATATAACCACAAAACTGCCCACATTTTGGATTCTGGATATACACACATGCATATATCAAAAACATAATTTTATTGTATTAAGTTAATTTAAAGAAGGTAATCTTTAAACAGCTCACATCAAACAGAAGATGGCAAGAGTGAACATATCTCTTCTAAGAATCAGTGAACTAAAATGTATTGTAATGGGCAAATTTAATTCAGATGACCCCTGTATCTACTACTGTGGGCAGGAATCCCTAAGAAGAACTGAAGTAGCCCTCATAGTCAACAAAAGAGTCCAAAATGCAGTAATTGGGTGCCATCTGAAAAATGACAGAATGATCTCTGTTCATTTCCTAGGCAAACCATTCAATATCACAGTAATCCAAGTCTATGCCCCAGCCACTAATCCTGAAGAAACTGAAGTTGAATGGTTCTGTGAAGACCTACAAGACCTTCTAGAACTAACACCAGACAAAGATGTCCTTTTCATCAAAGGGGACTGGAATGCAAAAGTAGGAAGTCAAGAGATCCTTGTAGTAACAGGCAAGTTTGGCCTTGAAGTACAAAATGAAGCAGGGCAAAGGCTAACCGAGTTTTGCCAAGAGAACGCGATGGTCATAGCAAACACCCACTTCCAGCAATACAAGAGGTGACTACACATGGACATCACCAGATGGTCAACACTGAAATCAGATTGATTTTATTCTTTGCAGCCAAAGATGGAGAAGCTCGATACAGTCAGCGAAAAGAAGACTGGGAGCTGACTATGGCTCAGATCATGAACTCTTTATTGTCAAATTCAGACTTAAATTGATGAAAGTAGGGAAAACCACCAGACCATTCAGGTATGACCTAAATCAAATCCCTTATGATATACAGTAGAAGTGACAAGGAGATTCAATGGATTAGATCTGATAGACAGAGTGCCTGAACTATGGACAGAGGTTTTAAACATTGTACAGGAGACAGTGCTCAAAATCATCCACAAGAAAAAGAAATGCAAAAAGGCAAAATGATTGTCTGAGGAGCCCTTAAAACTAACTAAGAAAAGAAGAGAAGTGAAAGGCAAAGATGTATCCATATGAATGGAGAGTTCCAAAGAATAGCAAGGAGAGAGATAAGAAAGCCTTCCTAAATGATCAGTGCAAAGAAATAGAGGAAAAGAATAGAA
Organism: Okapia johnstoni; assembly: GCA_024291935.2. Lineage (NCBI taxonomy): Eukaryota > Metazoa > Chordata > Mammalia > Artiodactyla > Giraffidae > Okapia > Okapia johnstoni. The sequence goes on along the minus strand of CM044317.1, from coordinate 66,848,255 downwards.
TGGGAAAGACTGGTGGTCTCTTCAAGAAAATTAGAGGTACCAAGAGAACATTTCATGCAAAGATGGGCACAAGAAAGGACAGAAACAGTATGGACCTAACAGAAGCAGACGATATTTAGAAGAGGTGAAAAGAGTACACAGAACTATACAAAAAAAGGTCTTCATGACCCTAGGTAACCACGATGGTGTGATGACTCACCTAGAGCCAGATATCCTGGAGTATGAAGTCAAGTGGGCCTTAGGGAAGCATCGCTATGAACAAAGCTAGTGAAGGTGATGGAATTCCAGCTGAGCTATTTCAGATCCTAAGAGGTGATGCTGTGAAGTGCTGTACTCAATATGCCAGCAAATTTGGAAAACTCAGCAGTGGCCATAGGACTGGAAAAGGTCAGTTTTTCATTCTAATCCCAAGGAAAGGTAATGCCAGAGAATGTTCAAACTCATGTGCACTCATCTTACACGCTAGCAAGTAATGCTCAAAATTCTCTAAGCAAGGCTACAACAGTACATGAACTGAAACTTCTAGAACATCAAGCTGGATTTAGAAAAGGCAAAGGAACCAGAGATCAAATTGCCAACATCCACTGAATCATAGAAAAAGTAACAGAATTCCAGAAAAAGATCTACTTCACTGACTATGCTAAAGCTTTTGACTGTGAGGATCACAAAAACTGTGGAGGAGATGGGAATACCAGACCTCCTTACTTGACTTCTGAGACATCTTTATGCAGGTCAAGAAGCAATAGTTAGAACTGGACAGGGAACAATGGACTGGTTCCAAATTGGGAAGGGAGTACTTCAACGTTATATATTGTCACCCTGCTTATTTAACTTCTATGCAGAGTACATCATGCAAAATGCCAGACTGGAAGAAGCACAAGCTAGAATCAAGATTGCTGGGAGAGATATCAATAGCCTCAGATATGTAGATGACACCACCCTTATGGCAGAAAGCAAAGAGGAACTAAAGATCCTCTTGATGAAGATGAAAGAGGAGAGTGAAAAAGCTGACTTAAAAGTTAGCATTCAAAAATCGAAGATCATAACATCTGGTCCCATCACTTCATGGCAAATAGATGGGAAAACAATGGAAACAGTGAGAGACTTTATTTTCTTGGGCTCCAAAATCACTGCAGATTGTGACTGCAGCCATGAAATTAAAAGGTGATTGCTCCTTGGAAGAAAAGCTATGACCACCCTTGACAGCATTTTAAAAAACGGAGAGATTTCTTTGCCAAAGATGATCCATCTAGTCAAAGCTATGGTTTTTCCAGTAGTCACGTATGGATGTGAGAGTTGGACCATAAAGAAGGCTAAGCGCCGAAGAATTGATGCCTTTAACTGTGGTGCTGGATAAGACTCTTGATAGTCCCTTGGGCAATAAGGAGAACAAACAGTCAATCCTAAGGGAAATTAATCCTGAATATTCATTAGCAAGACTGATACTGAAGCTGAAGCTCCAATACTTTGATTAGCCTATGTGAAGAACTGAATCATTTGAAAAGACCCTGATGCTGGGAAAGATTGAAGGCAGGAGGAGAAGGGGACGACAGAGGATGAGATTGTTGTATGGCATCACCGACTCGATGGACACATGTTTGAGTAAGCTCTGGGAGTTGGTGACAGATAGGGAAGCCTGGCATGCTGCAGTCCATGGGGTCACAGAGTCAGACATGACTGAGATACTGAACTGAACATAAGGAAGACAATCAAATGATGTCCAACTAATAGAAATAAGCAATTTAGAATTCTCTCTTAATCAAAGAGTTCCTGTTTATATAGAATGAATAGAATATAATGAAAACAATATTCATTTTCCTCTTAAGGGAAAACTCATACCTCTTGAAGATAACCACCACTAGTCTCTTCATCACTTCATGGCAAATAGATGGGGAAACAGTGGAAACAGTGGCTGACTTTAGTTTTCTGGGCTTCAAAATCACTGCAGATGGTGATTGCAGCCATGAAATTAAAAGATGCTTACTCCTTGGAAGGAAAGTTATGACCAACCTAGACAGCATATTAAAAAGCAGAGACATTACCTTTCCAACAAAGGTCCATCTAGTCAAGGCTATGGTTTTTCCAGTAGTCATGTATGGATGTGAGAGTTGGACTATAAAGAAAGCTGAGCACTGAACAATTGATGCTTTTGAACTGTGGTGGTGGAGAAGACTCTTGAGAGTCCCTTGGACTGCAAGGAGATCCAACCAGTCCCTGCTAAAGGAGATCAGTGCTGGGTGTTCATTGGAAGGACTGATGTTGAAGCTGAAACTCCAATACTTTGGCCACCTGATGTGAAGAGCTGACTCATTGGAAAAGGCCCTAATGCTGGGAAAGATTGGGGGCAGGAGAAGAAGGGGACAACAGAGGATGAGATGGGTGGATGGCATCAATGGCTCAATGGACATGAGTTTGGGTGGACTCCGGCAGTTGGTGTTGGACAGGGAGGCCTGGCATGCTACGGTTCATGGGGTCACAAAGAGTCGGACACAACTGAGCGACTGAGCTGAACTGAACTGAAATCTTTTCATGCCTATAGTTCCTTTGATTGAAAATTCTTTTTGAAAAATAGGCTTATTGATTTTAATCTGCCTTTTGTACTTATTTTAAATTATTCTCTCATATCTATGAATATTCATCTATATCATAATTTTAAAGACTGAATAATATTCTAGTATGTATCCCAACTTTTTGTTTGTTTATACATTGTATCTTATTTAAATTTTCTTATTTTGCATATTTATAAATACCTCTTTCCATATTTATTTCTTAAAACTGTTCTTTAGAAATGGGCTTGCTTAGTTTAGGTTTATTGACTATGCCAAAGCCTTTGACTGTGTGGATCACAATAAACTGTGGAACATTCTGAAAGAGATGGGAATACCAGACCACCTGACCTGCCTCTTGAGAAACCTGTATGCAGGTCAGGAAGCAACAGTTAGAACTGGACATGAAACAACAGACTGGTTCCAAATAGGAAGAGGAGTATGTCAAGGCTGTATATTGTCACCCTGCTTATTTAACTTATATGCAGAGTACATCATGAAAAATGCTGGGCTGGGAGAAGCACAAGCTGGAATGAAGATTGCTGGGAGAAATATCAATAACCTCAGTTATGCAGATGACACCACCCTTAGGACAGAAAGTGAAGAACTAAAGAGCCTCTTGATGAAAGTGAAAGAGGAGAGTGAAAAAGTTGGCTTAAAGCTCAACTTTCAGAAAACTAAGATCATGTCATCTGGTCCGATCACTTCATGGCAAATAGGTGGGGAAACAGTGTCAGACTTTATTTTTTTGGGCTCCAAAATCACTGCAGATGGTGATTGCAGCCATGAAATTAAAAGACACTTACTCTTTGGAAGGAAAGTTATGACCAACCTAGACAGCATATTAAAAAAGCAGAGACATTTCTTTGCCAACAAAGGTCTGTCTGGACTATAAAGAAAGCTGAGCGCCGAAGCATTGATGCTTTTGAACTGTGGTGTTGGAGAAGACTCTTGAGAGTTCCTTGGACTGCAAGGAGATCCAACCAGTCCATCCTAAAGGAGATCAGTCCTGGGTGTTCATTGGAAGGACTGATGTTGAAGCTGAAACTCCAACACTTTGGCAACCTGATGTGAAGAGCTGATTCATTGGAAAAGACCCTGATGCTGGGAAAGATTGAGGGCAGGAGGAGAAGGGGAAGACAGAGAATGAAATGGTTAGATTGCATCACAGACTCAATGGACATGAGCATGGGTAAGCTCCAGGAGTTGGTGACAGACAGGGAGGCCTGGCGTGCCTCAGTTCATAGGGTCACAAAGAGTTGGAAACAACTAAATGAGTGAACTGAACTGAGTTTAAGTTTAGGCATATTTAGTACCTTATGTATTTCTATATGCCTTCTTCCTATGACTCATTTGACTTGACCTCTCTGTACCATTTTATATTCCCAAGTTTTGACACTTCCTTTCATTTAGTTCATTCATTGAGAAAATAGTTGTTGAATTCCTACTAAGTGCTGCACTGCTATATTTGGTCTGTTTGGGAGAATTGTATGACTTTTGTCTCTTTATTTCTGAAATTCTTTTTATGAATCATTTTTGATGACTTTTCCTCTTTTACTACCTACTTTTCTAACTGATTTCTAGAGTATGTCTTTGGTCCTTTACCCGTTTATTATTATTATTATTATTATTATTATTATTATATTCTACGGTGGTTTCAATTTTCACTTCTTTACTAGCTAACCTTGTATCTGTCTATCTATCCTCTATGCTGTATCTTCACCATACGTCCAGAGTTTATTGACCATTTGGATATGCACACACAAGTTTGGGCTTCCCTGGTGACTGAGCTGGTAAAGAATCTGCCTGCAATGCAGTAGACCCCGGTTTGAGTCTTGGGTCAGGAAGTTCCCCTGGAGAAGGGATAGGCTACTCACTCCATTTTTCTTGGGCCTCCCTGGTGACTCAGATGTTAAAGAGTCTGCCTGCCATGTGATCCCTGGGTTGGGAAGATCCCCTGCAGGAGGGCATGGCAACCCACTCCAGTATTCTTGCCTGGGGAATCCCTATAGACAAAGGAGCCTGGCGGGCTATAGTGCATAGGGTCTCAAAGAGTTAGATACAACTGAGCAACTAAGCACAGCATAGCACACCAGACAAGTTCAGCAAACTTGTTATATTCAAAAACTGTACTCTGTGTGTACTTAGGGAAATCCAAACTAATTTCCAGCTTCAGAAGATCCAGAGCACTTTCTGAAACTGTGATGTGAATTTGGTACGTAGCTCAAATGACGAGAGTTCCCACAGCCCCTGCTCAGTCTTTTTGCTGCTCACTAGTTTTATGGGCAAACTGACCTTGCCCCCTTTTTTACTCTTCATAAATGGTTATAGGGATATCAGAATCTTTAAGCTCCAGATTTAGAGGTGTGGTTTATGGTGATGCATTTCTGAAAATAGTTGAAATGTTAAAATGTGTTGTTTCAAGAAATGTGTTAGAAATGTGTATTCAAGGAAGAAATACTGGGAAAAGATGGCAGGGTGAAGAGAAGAGGCGTGTGACTGCTAGCATGAAGAAAGCAATAAACATTTTTGGACTTCATTCAAGTGGAGATGATAGCTAAGAGTAAACTGCCCAGAAACATTCTGGTAGCCTGGATAAGTGCCCATCTGCTCACATTAATGATACGATGGTGATGATTAAAAAGTGACATACAAAGAATGTGATAATTAAGAACAGGGAATTATTCTGGTGTTGAGATTTGATTTGGGTTATTAGCAAATTCATGGGGGAATCTACTATGTTCAAAATACATTCCAAACATAGTGAAAAGGTTAGGCCCAAATTTGAGACCGTTTTATTCCTTGAAACAGTTCAAATAAACATTTGTATTAAGGAGACACTGATTTTCACTTCCAGAAATGAATTGAAATTCAGAATGTTTGGTTGGATTTTAAAAATAAATTTCTTTATACCATGCATTATAGACACACATTCTTTTAAACTTACGAATATTATAATGGCTATTAACTTGGCATTATCCAGGCTCAAGTGCCACAGTTTCTAATTTGAAATTCTAAAATTCTAAGAATTTATTTGCTCTCTGCATCTAAACTTAACCTCAAGTGATGAGATTCTTTGTTGTCTTTATTTAACCTGTCTAACTTGAATATCAATATATTTTGCCAAAGAAATATTAATATGCTTGACTATGAGGTATTGCTCCATACTCCGCGTATACTGTATTTTGTTGCTGAATGCATACAAATTTAAATTCTTGGTCCTAAGGTTTACAGCATCCTGTCCCATCACTTCATGGCAGATAGATGGGGAAACAGTAGAAACAGTGGCAGACTTTATTTTTGGGGGCTCCAAAATCACTGCAGATGGTGATTGCAGCAATGAAATTAAAAGACGCTTACTCCTTGGAAGGAAAGTTATGACCAACCTAGACAGCATATTAAAAAGTAGAGACATCACTTTGTCAACAAAGGTCCGTCTAGTCGAGGCTGTGGTTTTTCCAGTGGCTGTGTATGGATGTGAGAGTTGGACTATAAAGAAAGCTGAGCACCGAAGAATTGATGCTTTTGAAATGTGGTATTAGAGAAGACTCTTAAGAGTCCCTTGGACTGCAAGGAGATCGAACCAGTCCATCCTAAAGGAGATCAGTCCTGGGTGTTCATTGGAAGGACTGATGTCGAAGCTGAAACTCCAGTACTTTGGCCACCTGATGCGAAGAGCTGACTCATTGGAAAAGACCTTGATGCTGGGAAAGATTGAGGGCAGGAGGAGAAGGGGACAACAGAGGATGATATGGTTGGATAGCATCATCGACTCGATGGACATGGGTTTGGGTGGACTCTGGGAGTTGGTGATGGACAGGGAGGCCTGGCGTGCTGCGGTTCATCGGGTCGCAAAGAGTCGGACACGACTGAGCGACTGAACTGAACTGAAGGTTTACGGATAAGGAATTATAGACCTTTGCATCATAACTTTGCAATTTTTAAGTCACCGTAGGTTAAGGGGAGGGAGACTTTCAGGAAAGAAAAATTATATAATGTGTAGTATTTGAAAATCCAACTTTTCAGTGGTGTAAGATACCCATTTCCACACTAGGTTGGGAGGCTTCCTTTGCACCTGAGGCAAAACAGTGTATCTTCCTTGTTCAGAGCGGGGCTTATGGCTTAGCTGCATTACTCTCATTATACCAACTCATTTAGGGCAAATGGGCTCTCCTTGAGTCAGCCCTCACAGAGGCTCACAGCATGGTTAGTGTGAACTGGTTCACCTCACAGCTTGATCGCATTGTTAGTGAAAACAATCTGGCCTAGGTATCTTTGGTTATAACTAGATTATGCTGGTTATGCTTATTGATACAGATTCAAGGATAAATTGATGTCTCCTGACAATATGATTTGACAACATTGAATCTGCTGGATTAAAGCTCAAGTGACAGAATTTCTACCTAAAGTTTTAGACCTTATTCTAGCCTTTAGGTCACCTAAAGTTGAGAGTTAGGGATTACTTGATATGAATCAGAGAAGCACACCCAAATATTGTAGGGGTTGTTGCTAAAATTCACAGAGTCATGCCTTATGTCACTTCCTTGGTGGTAAATAGTGTAAGATTTAATAATACATCATGTATATTGCATGTGATATCTTGACATTTTAGGCCTCCAGAACTCAGAAACTTCACTGAGATGGCAATGAGTTTTTTGGAAATCTCTCTCTGGTGCACCTACTCTTAGCTAAAACATGTAGAGGACAAGCTATGTCCTTTTCACAATGTATCATCAGTAGAGTAGTTTTTCATGATAATTTGAGGGATGATAGGACTAAATTTTGATAAAATGAAGGATGTGTTACTGTCCATGTTGAATGAAAGCAAGCTGCTCTTGCTTTTCATATTAGCCAATATACAGTATCTTACCACTGAGAGGGCTTCCCTTGTGGCTCAGCTGGTAAAGAATCTACCTGCAATGTGGGACACCTGGGTTCGATCCCTGGGTTGGAAGATCCCCTGGAAAAGGGAAAGGCTACCCACTCCAGTATTCTAGCCTGGAGAATTCCATGGGCTGTATAGTCCATGGGATCACAAAGTCAGACACAACCGAGAGACTTTGACTTACCAGTGAGAGATATTGTTAATTCACTCGTGTAGAGAGGCTTCATCTTGATTATGTCTTTTGTTACATGTAATGAACAGATACACGAAGGCAGGAAACAGGTACACTGAGCAATGCTATATAAAATATCTAATAGAGATAGGGACTTCGTCTTCAGTGCCTGAGGTAAGATGAGAAAGATGTTATTAGATATCATCAATAAACCTGACTCAAATAAGGCAGTAGATTTGATTATCCCCACAGCTGTACAAATGCTTTCGTGGAATTACTGCAAGAGCTGGATCCTTTCCCACTTTAAATAATTGTGTTACGCCTCCAAAAGCTTTGCTATAGGCAAACAAACTCTTAGGTCTCACTGCCTTCAACCATCAACACCATATCCCTGGTATGCTAGACTATTTGGGTTCCTGGGAACCATAAGACTATAATAATGTGGGTAATATTTGCACATTGTTTAGCATTGTAGGAAATAGGGAACAGCTAAGGTCTATGATTACTGTCTGTCTTTTGGTGTACAGAAACTTCTCTTATTTTGATAAAAGTAACCTATAATGCCTAACTAACAACCTAATGGAGTTTGTATCTGGAGTAGGTAGAATCAATCTACTTCTAACTGTATTCTGAGAGAAACACATACATATACACAGACACTTCTGAAATTTCTTCTGTGAAACTGTCGATATCTTTACATTAACTTTGTTATTGATACTTTATCTGTTTATAAAAAACTGAAAATATACCGTTAAAACATTTATCTAGTTTACTCTTGAATTTGGATTCATCTTGGATAATTGTTGATTTTCTTTGAAATACTTCTTGATATAACCAACTTTATGTATGAAATAAGCAGCAGTTTTTTTCTTAACTTTGGGAAATATGGGTTGGAGTCAACAAAAATTAAGCTTCATAATTTGTTATTTGCAAGCCTAATAATATGTAAGTTTTGAGGCATATTTTTCTGATCACTTTTTAAAAAATTAATGGATATGAAATTTTCACACTCCAATTCACTTCATAAACCTAGCTTTAATGTCATGGTTAGGCTAAAAAGATGGTCTTACTCAAGTGACTTTTTCTTCCATATTTACTGAAGCTGCTAGCTTATACAAATATGCTGATGTAATTAGTGAACCCATTAAGATCTGTTTATTAGATGATTACATGATTGAGTAGTAAATGGCACTTGTTGTCAAGGCTTTATGCATGATTATTAAAGTAGGCATTCTTTTATTGATATTTTTAATTTGTTCATATTGTATATATGTTTATACTTCATATGAATAAAATACTATACTTTTTCACATTATCCACCCTAGCATAAAGTCAATCTTTTAATGAAATATTAAAAATACAAATACTACATAAACTATGAACTTAACAAGGTATTGTAGATTAAATATCTACATAAAATCCCAGTCAAGTAAACAAAGAAAACTTGCTAGTACTATGCATTTGTTGATCATGACTGCCTCCTTTCTTGCTAATGGGTAAACAGTATTCTGACTTTTATGCTATTTACTATTTTGACTTATTTTATATTTTTTACTACTTATTTTTGTATTTTCTAAAAATACATTTTAATTTTGTTGCTTTTTGTTCTTTATTTTAGTTTTAGCATAGACTATATCCTGTCACATCTGACCTCCTATATGTACCATTATGTTTCTAAGGTCAATGCTCATTGCTATATAATATGCCATTAGCAGACGTAGACTGTGTTTTGCTTATATATTATGCTACTACCAGACTTTGGGTTATTTACAGTTTCTTCAGTTTTAGCTGTCATAAACAACTTACTCCACGTGGAACATATAGCTACATAGCTCTGCATACATACATATACATAATTCCTTTGTGTTACAGAAAAGATATCTAAATATTCAAAGAGGTTTCTGAACTTCCTGTTCTATTCAGTTAGATTTTTGTTCATCTTTGTTCAAATATTGCATTGTTTTAATTACTATAGCTTTATAATGTGTTACAGTAATTATAGGGTGATTCCTTCTACATTGTTGTTTTTCAAACATCTTGGCTACTTTTAGTCCTTTTCTTTCCATGTAAAGTTTAATATCACCTTGTCACATGTATCAACCCACTGGGATCTTAATTATCGTTGGATTGAATCTATAGATCAATTGCGAGTGAACTGGCATCTTTATAATGAGTTTCCAATCTGTAAACATTGCATATATCTCCATTTAAGTATTCTTTAATTGCTCTCATTAGAACATAGGGCTTTTTCCCATAGGTCTTATATGTATTTTGTTAATATCTGTAGCCTTATGTTCCTTAGTATATACTACAGTGCATGGCAGTATCTCCCAGTCATTTAAGAGCAAGGACTCTGGAACAACATTGCCAGAGTGATTTTAGACAAGATTAGTAACTCTTGATGCTTCCATTTCCTCATATGTGAAATGGAGATAGTAACTATACCTTCCTCGGAATTACTGTGAGGCTAAATATGTCACATAAATCTAGAACTGGTAGTGAAAGTCACTCAGTCATGTCTGACTCTTTGAAACCTCATGGACTATACAGTCCTTGGAATTCTCTAGGCCAGAATACTGGAATGGTTAGCCGTTCCCTTCTCCAGACGATCTTTCCAACCCAGGGATCGAACCCAGGTCTCCCTCATTGCAGGCAGAATTCTTTACCAGCTGAGCAACCAGGGAAGCCCAAGCATCTGATAAATGTCTGAGATTGTATAGATGTACAAATTATTAATTAGTTTAATTATTCTGTTTTAAATGCTTTTAGCTTGTTATTGGAGGCATTTTGTTGAACTCTAACCAGAAACTTTGTAGCTTAAAATAACACATATTTATCTCAGTTTCTGTCAAGGTACATTGTAGCTTGATCCTTTGCATAGTCTCACAAGGCTGCAATCAAGGTGTCAGATGGGGCTGTGATCTCATTTGAAGCTCAAGTAGGAAACAGTCTGTTTCTAAACTCATAGATTGTTGACAGAATGTAGTTCCTCATGATTTTAGCACAGAGGGTCTTGTTTTCTTGCTGCTTAGAGGCTAGAAGCCCTTGCAGCTTGCCAGTTGAAGTGTGCTGTCAGTTCTTCCTTGTCACTTGGTTTTCCCCAGCATAGCTGCTTGCTTCTTCAAAGCCAACAGAAGAAAGAGACACTCCACCAAAAATGGCATAGTCTTATGTACGTCTCACATTCAGGTAATTCCATCTGTTGTGTCACCTTTAACTACTCTGACTAGAAGCAAGACACAGATCCTGCGTTCATTCTAGAGAAGATAATCACACAAAGACATAGGTACTAGGAGGGTGGGATCATGAGGACTACCCTAAGCGTCTACCTGCCATAGAGCCATTTTTTTCTAATAAACAGATCCTCTACTGACGATACCCTGTTTTAAGCTACTGCCTTATCTAAATTATCACTATATCTTTTTCTACACTGGTATCTCTGCTTCTGTCCCTGCCTAATTTCGGCCTGTCTGCACGCAGCAGTCGGAGTGATCCCAGTAAAACACAAATCAAGTAATCTCAATTCTGTACTTACCAAGTTCCTCATATTATCAGGATGAGACCAGACTTCAGTGGAATTTATGTGTCACCAAAGTAAGATGCAGACTTCCTACAGTGACCTTAGAGTTCTGTATGATCTTGACCCCTAATTTTACTCTAACCTCATCTCCAAATACTTCTCCTTTGCTTATCCCACTTCAGCTACATTGGCTTCCTTGTGCTCCGTTGCTCAGTCATTTCCGACTCTTTGTGGCCCGTGGACTATAGCCAGCCAGGCTTCTCTGCCCGTGAAATTTTCCAGGAGAGAACCTCTGGAGTGGGGTGCCACTTCCTCCTCCAGGGGATCTTCCCGACCCAGGGGCTGAACTCCTGTCTCTCGCATCTCCTGCTTCGGCAGGCGGATTCTTTACCGCTAGCGCCACATTGACTCCTTTCCTGTGCTTCAAACAGGCAGGTGTGCTCTCACCTTTAGTCGCTAGCTCAAGCTGTTTGCTGTCTTAGAGCATTTTTCCCTCAGAGAGCTCCATGGGTTGTTTCTTTATTTCTTTTAGGTCTTTACCCAGTGTCACCTTCTTGATGAGGTCTTTCCTAACTACCTTATTTAAAATTGGGTGCAGTGACCCATAACCACTGCTCTCTTGTTACAGCTCCTTATTCATTTCCCTGCTTTAGTTGTATCCGTGCTGTGTTTTAAGTTTGTATTTTGTTCCTTGTTCCCCTCTTCTAGTATTTTGGCATTCTCTAAGGACTGGGATTTTTGTCGATTTGTGATCAGTGAGGTATCTTCAACACTTAAAGCAGTAGTAGGCGCTTAGTAGATATTCAGCCAGTATTTCTTAAAATTAAGTAAATTGAATTTTATGTCATGGGTCTGAGTAGTTTCCAAATAAACAGTTTTATCATCTTCTGATAATGAACAGCATTATTTCTTTTCAGGTAACATTCTTTTTCTCATCTTTTTTGCATTGGCTTAAACTTCTAAAACAGTGCTAAATAATGGACAGTTTTGCTTTTCTCTTATTACCTCAGTGGGAATGCATTTCCCCTTTATACTTTCAGCTCTTGCATTGAAATAAATTTGTCTTCTTAAAGAAGTAAACTTTTTTAAAATTTACTTAACATTTTTTGGAAAATATGGACTAGACTGTGAATGTTGAATCTTAAATCAAGTAGCTTTTAGGCATCTGGTCAGGTGGATGCCATGAATTACCTCAGGAGATGTTTTAACATTAAGCTAGTCTTTTCTTCCTGGAATGAACTGTATTTGATCACAGTATGCTGTTCTTTTAATTTACTACTGAATCAAATTTGTGAAACTCTCCATTATTCCTAGTATTTGTAAGGTTTTAAAAGTCTTACCTCGTTTGTTCAAGTTTCTATTTACTCATTCTCTAATGACAATTCACTCCAGGCATGCATTTGCTTTCACAGATACTCTAATTCACCTTGGATCATCTCATTGTTCATCTAGATTCTATGGATTCCTCCTTTCAAATCATAAACTAGAGGATGCTGAGGTTATTTTCACTACCTGTTCACTGATTTAGTAGCCTGAAGAAAGTAGAAAGATTACTAGATGCACCCTAAATCTTTATAGCTTAAAGCCTTGTTACTTAGTTTCCAACAGTTTGATTCTTCTTATGTTTCTAACAAAACATCTAGAGTTATCCTTAGTATTTTTCTTATTTTTGCTCCAAATATTCAGTTAATTAGGAAATTCTATCTGCTCCTGACATATTTTAAATTCCTCTATGTATTTGCATCTGTTTGTGTTTTCTTTTGTTTATTCACGTCATTACTACAGGTTAAAAATGATCACAGTTTTGTAATGTGTGTTAATATCTGATTTTAGATCTCCTCCCAGTATGTTTTCATTGTCCTGCTGGTGCTGAATGTTGTTATGGATATGTCTGAGAACAGCTTGATTCCCTGCCCCCAACCCCTCCTCTGTTAGTGACTCTTCCTGGATACCCCAATGGTCTTTCTTTCTCTAAGTGTAATAGCTTAGTAACTACAAATAGCACAATTTGTCAGTTCAGTTCAGTTCAGTTGCTCAGTCGTGTCCGACTCTTTGCGACCCCATGAATTGCAGCACGCCAGGCCTCCCTGTCCATCACCAACTCCCGGAGTCTACCCAAACCCATGTTCATCGAGTCGGTGATGCCATCCAACCATCTCATCCTCTGTCGTCCCCTTCTCCTCCAGCCCCCAATCCTGCTCAGCATTAGGGTCTTTTCCAATGAGTCAGCCCTTTGCATGAGGTGGCCAAAGTATTGGAGTTTCAGCTTCAACATCAGTCCTTCCAATGAACACCCAGGATTGATCTCTTTTAGGATGGATTGATTGGATCTCGTGCAGTCCAAGGGACTCTCAAGAGTCTTCTCCAACACCACAGTTCAAAAGCATCAATTAAAATATGAAGCTTTCTTCACCGTCCAACTCTCACATCCATACATGAGCACTGGAAAAACCATAGCCTTGACTAGACGGACTTTCGTTGGCAAAGTAATGTCTCTGCTTTTAAATATGCTATCTAGGTTGGCCATAACCTTCCTTCCAAGGAGTAAGCGTCTTTTAATTTCATGGCTGTAATCACTGTCAGCAGTGATTCTGGAGCCCAAAAAAATAAAGTCTGACACTGTTTCCACTGTTTCCCCATCTATTTCCCATGAAGTGATGGGACCAGATGCCATGATCTTAGTTTTCTGAACATTGAGCTTTAAGCCAACTTTTTCACTCTCCTCTTTCACCTGCATTAAGAGGCTCTTTAGTTCTTCTTCACTTTCTGCCATAAGGGTGGTGTCATCCGCATATCTGAGTCGTGCTTTAATTCCTATGACACTTTCGTTTCTTCTGCTTCTTTCCTTAGCTCTGCCAGTTCATGTTTTATTTTTTCTGGTTGTTTTGCTGCTTCTTCCCTGTGCTTATACAGCTCTACTTTGTGCAAAGAACTCGTTGGACACTATTGCTTTATATTAAACGTTTTAAATAAAGAGATAATTGAGGTATAATATTCTGTAAGTTATACTGCCTGTTGATCTGATACATTTTATTTAACTTAAAAATCACAATTATTTGGTCACAGTTTTCAAGTGATAATGACAGCTCTCTGTATGTATACGTGTGTGTGTGTGTGTGTGTGTTTGCCATCTGCTCATCCTGTTATTCTGCCCTTTTTCTCGGAGCACCTTTGGATGCATCCTGTGATATTTCTTTTTGGAGGGATGTGAGTTTTTCCATCAGCTATTATAGGAAGTTTGTGTTGAAGAGAAATTACGGTCATGTTCCCAATTAGTTGAACTCATTCTGTGGGCCCAAGTTTTGGGATTTGTGTATGTTTTTGTGTTGTCCCTGCCAATCTCAATATGGAGGGTAGTCAGTTTTAACTATTAATAATGTCTCTATAACCTATAACCAATAACTAATAATTGATTTGTCTGTGACTCCATGTTCTATTTGTTCCTTTTATTATAGGAACCATAATAGGACCAGAGATTTTCCTGCTTCTGTCTCATGTATTCTGTTTCCATTGTTGCAAACAGAGGATTAGGTTTTTCATCTGAGTATACTCATTTTTTAAAATGTTTTTATGAATTTTTGGGGGAAATTAATCCTTTTTTTTCATTGGCAGCCACAATGTCCTTTCTTAGTTTCTTTCCTCCCATAGTCATCTTTGCCCAAGTTTGACTGCCCTTGACTGTCCTTCAGCTCATTTGTAGCTTAATATTTTTATAATCTTTTCTTTCCTTCTCAATTCTTGGGGTTATCTTTAGACTTAGAGAAAGGAGATACCAATTTATACTACCATCTTTAAACTAGAAGTCTAAGTAGTTTTCTTTGTTTGTTTGTTTTATCTAGCACAGACATTTTTACCTTTATAAACTAAATATGGAACATTTATCTAAATTGATGATAGTAGATTTTCTCTTAGTTTTATATGCATTTGGTCATTTTCACTAGGTTCTGGGGAGTGATATTGAATTGCTCTTAAATGCGTCAATCAGATATTTTTCTGCAGATGCTATTGAATAGGTAAAGCATGTGATTGCATCAAAATTGAAAAACTATAAAAGATGTACTGTGAGAAATATTCCCTTAGTCTGTCAGATTACACCCTTGCCCCATCTAACAGTTCTTGCCAGTTTCATTCTGTTCTTGGAGAGAAATTCTATGTAAAAACAAATGTGTATTTACATGTATATTTAAATGTTTCTCCATTTTTGTTCAAATGCTATCACTGTGCACATTTTGTGCCTCTGTTTTTTTACTTAACATACCTTGGAGACAATTCCTTTGTAACTCAAAAATACACTTTTACACTTTTTGGTTGAATCATGGGTCAAGACAGAATCTTCACATTTGTTTTATTTTTCTTTTAATTTATAACTTCCTTTACCCCCTCTTTTTTAAATTCTTTCTTTTTTTTTTTTCCTTTTTTTTTCCTGAAGAAATACATACTGTGCAGAAGTCTCCAAATTCTAGCTTTGAGGTTGACTCTTTCTCCCTTAGGTGTCTTTTTACATATTTCTCTGAGCCTTGTATTTCCTATAAACTGATAATGAGATATTTTGGATTGGTTAGTTTCAGGTTCAGTTTTCTTGCCAAGAATATTTCATAGATGGTGCACTGTACATCCTCTTGCATCACAATAGGGGCCATTTGATTTCTATGTTTCTTGATGTTAAGATAGATCAGTGTGTTTAGGTGTTTTCAGCTCTATCTGACCATTATAAAGTTAGCCATTGACATTTCACCGGGTGAACATTTCCTGGATTGGTAGCAAAAAAATTCTGTCATTCCTTCTATATTTGATTTGGTGTAAAGTGATGGCAATCTGTAGTTTTTATAGATTTGCTAATGTTCCCTATTTTTTTAAGAGCGCTCTCTTTTTAAATAGTTTTATTTATTTATTTATGGCTGTGCTGGGTCTTCGTTGCTGCTTGGGCTTTTCTCTAGTTGCAGCAAATGAGGGCTGCTCTCTAGTTGCTGTGCATGGGCTTCTCCTTGTGGTGGCTTCTCTTGTTGTGGAACATGGGCTCTAGAGTGAGTGGGCTTCAGTAGTTGTAGCCCACAGGCTCAGTAGTTGTGGTGTATGGGCTTAGTTGCTCCACGGCACGTTAAATCTTCCCAGGTTAGGGATTGAGCCATGTCTTTTGCATTGGCAGGGTGGATTCCTTATTGCTGAGCCAGCAGGGAAGACCCCTTAATTTTTAAATTTTTAGTTGAGAAGATTCCTAGATTTAAATCAATTTTTAACATAGATTAGAAATTACCCATGGTCTTTAGTATTTCAGTAAGAAAATCTTTTGAAGTCAGTTATTTAAAGTATATGTGAAATAACTGCCTAATTTTACTTACAAAATTTGTGCTTCCATGTATAGGTATTTGAGACACCAGGAGACTCTCTAAACTTTTAGGATGTATTTTAGAATATCCATTTTTATTGTTCCTTTTTATATAGGTTGTTAAGTGTGGTATGCTGTGATCTAGACACTCTTCTTCTATTGGAGGCTCAGTATCAAGTATCTGAAATATTACTAAATGCTCAAGAAGAAAATACCTTAGAAACCTCTGGAAGTCACAGGTAAAAAAAATAAAAAAGTACTAAGACAGACTAATAGCTTTCTTTACAGATATTCTGTTAAGACAGTAATTTTGGTACAGTTTATTTAATGTTTTCCATTATCTGAATTCAGTAGATTTAAATAAGAGTAAAAAGCAATTGAAGCATAAATGTCAGTTAAAAAGATTGTGAATGACGTTTTTGGAAATGGGTTGCAGAGTACTACTTTCTGAGTTTCTGTTTAGTTTTTTATGTTTTAGTTAAGTACTGACTTTATTAAGTTGTGTCACCTTTAAATTCAGATGACCCATTAAACAAAATGTCTGATTTTTGTGTCTCTTGTAGAGGCAATTTTTACTTCATTTTCCTAATTATGTTAGTTCACAGTCATAAATTCTGATTATTATGAAATGATGTTATGGTAATATCTTGAACACTATTTTCTACTAAAATGTCATACTTGACATTACCTTGAATTGGTTGACATATGCTGGATACACATTCAATAGCTGGCATTATTTTTGTGTCCGTAATTTAAAAAAAGTGTTCCTCCACCCTAGCTAGGCCTTGGAAAAATAGTATAGATCAGGCTATATTGCTGAATACTCTAGGTTTGATGTAGAGGATAGTATTAACAGCTGCAGGAAGTGTGGAGGATGCAAAGTTTAGAATTTGAAATAGGATACTTGGCCTAGAACTTATGGAAGAAAACAAAGAGAAACTAAAGAGCCTCTTGATGATGGTGAAAGAGGATAATGAAAAAGCTGGTTTGGAACTCAGCATTCAAAAAACTGAGATCATGGCATCCTGTCCCATTACTTCATTGCAAAAATAAGGGAAAAAATTAAAGTAATGATAGGTTTTCTCTTCTTGGACTCCAAAATCACCATGAACAGTGACTGCAGTCATGAAATTCAAAGACGCTTGCTCCTTGGAAGGAAAGCTGTGACAATCCTAGGTGGTGTATTAGAAAGCAAAGACATCACTTTGCCAGCAAAGGTCTATACAGTCAAAGCTATAGTTTTTTCTGCAGTCACATACAGATGTGAGAGTTGGACCATAATGAAGTTTGAATGCCAAAGAATTGATGCTTTAGAATTGATGCTTTTGAACTGTGGTGCTAGAGAAGACTCCTGAGAGTCCCTTGGACTGCAGGGAGATCAAACCAGTCAATCCTAAAGGAAATCAACCTGAATATTCATTGAAAAGACTGATGCTGAAGCTGAAGCTCCAATACTTTGGCCACTTGATGCGAAGAGCTGACTCACTGGAAAAGACCTGATGCTAGGAGAGATTGAAGGCAAAAGGAGAAGGGAACAGCAGAGAATGAGATGGTTGGATATCATCACTGACTTGATGGACATGAATTTGAGTAAACTCTGGAACTTAGTGGAGGACAGAGGAGCCTGGGGTGCTACAATCCATGGGGACACAAAAAGTCAAACACGACTTAGCAACTGAATAACAACAACTAGAACTGAAGGGAACATTGACTAAAAATGTAAAGTTGTTGTGGAAGTAATGCCTGTCTTCATCTTATTTCTTTTTGACATGTAGCATTTGTCAAGAAAATATTCTTCATATCATTGATTTCATTATATCAATTATATCTCCAATTCTTTGCTCCTTAGGTTGGAAAGCTGTAAGATAAAAGTGAATTTATCTCTCCACTTTCTATAGAAACTGTATTGCTTTTTTCCTTATACGTTACACTGACATGATCTTAAAATTAAATCATATTTAATTAGGGCAGTAACAATTGGTATGTTTATTTTTCAGGGATTTTATAATTGATAGCTTATCAGTAGAGAGAAATCATGTTCTTGTTAGAATAAATCTTATTGGTGGGCCAATGGAACGAATTTTGCCTCCAAGGTTACTGGAGAAGGTAAGTGGAATAAATGGAGGGGAGAATGTTTTTCGAGTGTATTTTGAAGCAAGGTAGCCAACTCAAATGACAGGATACAAGTAAACAGTTCCTAATGAAAATAGTATTCTTCATGACAAGATGTCACGAGTGGTAGTTTGTATTGCAGAGTAGGATGTTATTTTATTAAAAACTTGTCATTTTCCTTGTGTGTCTTTGAATTTTTTTCACTTTTAAAATCTTTCTCCTTCATGATACTTAATTTTTATTAGATGACTAGTTTTGTTGAATTTCATTGGCAGTATTGAGTACCTCTTTTTTCATCAGTATCCATAGAGTTTGGTTTTCTCTGGAAGGGTTTTTGTTGTTGTTGTTCTTACTAAGTGCATTTGTTTTGACTTCACACCAAGAGTGGTGAGGTCGAAATGATTACAGCACAAGAGAAGTAGCTTTGTGAGCAATCTGTTTATAGAGTTATCATATTTGTCTTCAGTATTTAATGTTTCTATATTTCATTTTAGTTAGTATCTATTAGAGTACTGAATTATAATATAAGGTAGCTTTTGGTTAGTTATGTTACAACTCTAGAATTTATGAAACAAAAGCCAATTTAAATGTCACTTCAAAAAGTCTTAAAATTTGATATTAAACTACTTCCTAAAGTCATCTGTCTTGCTTCTTTTTTAGGGTGATGAACCATATCCTTGGCCAATGTTTTCATCATACCCTTTACCAAACTGCTATTTGTCAGACTGTGTTACAAGAAGTACTGATCTAAAACAAGGTAAAGTATTTATCATCAAGTGCCATGTTTTAGTGCTTTTTTTATACTTTGAAAAAAAGATATAAAGTAATTTGAAAGCAGATTAATGCTACTTTTCTTTCAGTTTCTACATGTGGATAGATTTATGTCTATTCCTTTGTAAGTTTTCCTTATTTCACATATTCTTTACTAAACTAATATTTATATGATGCTGAATAATTCTTATCAGAACCTTTTTTTGTTTGTTTTATAAAGGGAATTAGTGGTTTTCAATGAATTAATTCTAGATATGTAGAAGTAGCCCTCCAGGCTTCTCTGTCCATGGGCATTCTCCAAGCAAGAATACTGGAGTGGGTTGCCATGCCCTCCTCAGAACTTTATTCAACAGATTAATATTTTTTAATACTTGTGTGCCACATGTAAGTCCTGCGTGCTCAAGACTTGAAATATAAATGCTGTATAAATACAGTAAAATAAAAAAATTTTAAATGTCAGCTATTCATGACCTTTTAGAGAACACAGTCAAGTAATTAGACAATTGTATAGTATTACAGTGTGATAGGAACTAAATAGAAAATGTGTAGCCTGGTAGGAAAGTTCATAAAGCAGATGCTCTTCCAAAGAACAGTAAGTTTAATGTAAGACAGTGAGTGAGTGAGTGAGTGAGTGAGTAATAATGAAGACATTAAGTTTAATGTAAGACAGTGAGTGAGTGAATAATATAAGACATGAAGTAGGTATTTTCTGGGTATTAAAAGAGCATTTTTGACAGGAACCAGCAGTGAGACTAAAAGGAGCAAATTGAATTAAGAACTATAAGTAGTTCAAGGATGTGTGAGATATGATATGTGAGGACAAGAGTGACCAGTGACCAGTGTCTCACTTAGACAGGTAAGCCAAGCTTAATCATAAGGCCTAGGTACCTCAATTTCAGGTATTTAGACCTTATCATAAGAGCAATAAAAAAATCAAGCAGTTTTTAGACTTGAGAATTCTAAGATGAAATATGAAAATATTAAACCATTAATTTGAAAAGTTAACTCTTGATATCAACATGATCTTCTTTGCATTACCATCAAACTTGCATTGGAAAAAAATAACGTGTATAATTGATTTCATTAGGTTTGATTTTACAGTTATTATTGACAAGTAAGACATTTTTCTTCTTTCATAAAGCCATTTACCTTTCCCTATGTTTACTTACCTTAAATCAATTAATAGAGGCCATCAACTGATAAACATTTTTATTTCTATCCAGTGTTTAATATATGCACTATGTGTCTGTCTCACAGTTGCACAGAGGCAAAAATTCTGTTTTTTTTTCTCTTTATCTAGAGGTTAGGGAAAGAGAACACGAAGGAATTTTAAAAGCTTTTAATATTGTCTTTTACAATTTTGCCTGTGTGTTTGTCTATTTGACCTAATTCAGAGATGTGGGATTAATATTAAGTATTTTTTAGAAGAGACCCTTGAAAGAATATCATTTTGGACTCTTCACACTGACTTGCATCTCTCAGTGAACCCAATCTTTTACTCTTATGTTTTTCTATTCTACTTTCAGTCTTTTAGCCAGTCTTAAATATTCTGACATTCTTTCTTTAGATTTCATTATTTATTCATTACTCATTCCTTTATTCAACATGTTTTGTGAGTGCTGATTATCAGTTACTTCACTAAGCCCTGGAGATAAGATGAGGGATTAAGACATGGTCTGATCTTCCTGCCTCAACCCTTCAACCCTTTTCCTTGTCTCAAAATAACATTGCTGTCTTTCCTAAGTTTCACTTGGAAACAAATATATCTTTTCTTTTGAACAACAAATTCACTCATTATCAATCTTATTTTGTGACTGCCATATTAGGTAATTTGTTTCTTCAAAGTAGTTTTGATAAAAAATATGCTTTATTTGAAACTGACCAAGGCAGACAAATCAGAAAATAAGATTAAATTGATAGTTCCCTGAGAAGCTCAGAGTAGTATAACTTTATTCCCTGTTCTACTCTTGTAAGTGATTTAGAAAAGGGAGTAATAATAGCTTCTCTATCTGGCCCAGAATATAACTTGCAGAATGCTTATTAACCTCACGTGAGCCCACAGTGCTTCCAGGCAGCACACAGTGAGTTCCATTTACTCTGCTAGTCTCCTAGATGACTTATTTTCAAATCTTCTCATTAATCAACCCTTCCTCACCTCTTCCCAATCTTTCCTGTCAGATAACTGTTTTCCTTTTTTTTTTTCCAAACTGAGGAAATAGAAGCTGTCAGCTTCCATATACTCTTGATACATATTGGCTGACTCAGCTGTATCTGTACCAATTTTATGAATGAAACTGCAAATATTACTTAAAAAGGCCAGCTTCTTCAGTTGTGCGATACATTCCATCCTCTTTCTCAGCAAAGATATTGCTTCTAACAGTTCTCTCTTTTTCCTTATGGTTTTTTCATGGGATTATGGGGTTAGGGGATGGGAGCTTGGTAGAACTCTCCACTGTAGCTTTTCCATAAGCCAACAAGCATGCTATTAATTTTTCCATATATAAGATATCTTCTTTTGAACTTGCTTTCCCCTCTCTACAATTCCATTTCTGTCCTCCTACTGCAAAATTCCTTCAAGGAATTGACTAGTCTTAGTATTGTAGTTATTCTCTTTCTGTGTTCTCTTGAATCCACTTGAGAGCTAATCAGGCTTTCACCCCTGCCGTTCTACCAGGGTTAAATCAATGGGTCAGATCTCAGTACTCATCCGTTACACTTAGCATTCTCACTTAACATGTTTGATGCCTCTGCTTTTTGAAACATTTTCTTATTTGGCTTTCAGAAAGTACATTATTTGATTATTCCTCCCACCCCCTTGAATTTCTGGCAAATTCTTCATCTTTGTCGGATCTTTCAGGTCTCTCCAAACTCTGAACTTTGGAGTGCACCTCAGTTCTCAGTTGTCTTTTTTTTGTGTGTGTGCATGTTCTTTTGGGGATTTCATCTAGTCTAAAATACCATCCAATATACACAGATTTACATCTTTAACCTGTATCTCTACTTGACTCTGTACTCATATCTGTTTAGTTGATACCTTTGCTAGGGTGGTTAGTAAATATATAAAATTTAACAACTCTGAGATAAACTTCTGATACTCTTTCAAAATCTGTTCCTTTGGTACATTTCCTCATTTTAGAAATGACAACTTTGTGCTTCCATTTCTTTAGGCAATAAAGTTGAAGACTTTTTTTGACTCTTTTTCTCTTCATAACCCACATCTTGAGTGAGTCAAGTCACTCAGTCGTGTCTGACTCTTTGCAACCCCATGGACTGTAGCCCTCCAGGATCCTCCATCCATGGGATTTTCCAGGCAAGAATACTGGAATGAGTTGCCATTTCCTTCTGCAGGGGATCTTCCTGACCCAGGGATCAAACTCAGGTCTCCCACATTGCAGGCAGACTCTTTACTGGCTGAGCCATTTCCGTCGCAAATGCTCTTGATTCTCTATACCTCATACAAAACCACTTTTCACTCATCCACTACTCACTCTTATCTCTCACTGTACTGTTATAGTAACCTGTTCAGTTTGTTAACACAGCATCAAGAGTATTGCTATTGAAATGTGGGTTGGATTATTTTTACTCCTCTAATTGAAACCCTCTAATGACTTGCTCTAATGAGAAGGTGATGGCACCCCACTCCAGTACTCTTGCATGGAAAATCCCATGGACAGAGGAGCCTGGTAGGCTACAGTTCATGGGGTTGCTAAGAGTCGGACACTACTGAGTGACTTCACTTTCACTTTTCCCATTCATGCATTGGAGAAGGAAGTGGCAACCCACTCCAGTGTTCTTGCCTGGAGAATCCCATGAATGGCCGAGCCTGGTGGGCTGCCATCTATGGGGTTGCACAGAGTCGGACACGACTGAAGCAATTTAGCAGCAGCAGCAGCAGCAGCAGCAGCAGCAGCAATGACTTCCCTATAATCTACAAGGCCCAATTTCTGTCACATGTCCTATTTTAGTTTAATGCAATTTCAGGTCTGTTTATTTAATTTCATATTTTCCCACCATACTGGGCAGCAACTTCTAGTTACCTTTCTGGTAGTGCCCAGAACATAAGTGTTTGAATAAGACATTATTTTCAATTTTACAGCAATACTTAATACTTCCTACTAATGGTGGTCTGTGATTCTGTTAAGCAGGACAGAATAATCTAGCTAGTCAGTGGATAGCCCAGGAGGTACCACAGGAAGGGATTTTACATAGATACATTCTGAATCAAGTATGAATCACACCTATATCATTCTGATATTTCTGATGTATAGAAGAACAGCAGAAAGTGGGAGAGGAAATCAGAATCATGTCCAAATTTCCATAGTACCTAAAAGAGTATAGTGATGATGTCCCTGTAACCTCTGTGAGAATAATGGAGCCAGACATATTTCTAGCAGATACAAAACTAAATTGAAAGTAATGTTCCTCATTAAACACTGTTCAATAAGTTGAACATAAATTATGCATTTAAGCTAGTAATTATGCATTTAAGCTGTTTAAGCTAGTAATACTTTAAGATACAAGTAGCTGTTTTAAAGGCAAGAGTTCATATGCTTGCCATTTTGCTTTTTCAATTTGGAGGTAATGATTCACTGATTCTGACAGGTGTTATTTTAGTCATTTGCACTGCAGTATTTTGAGATATCATTTCGTTGTTGTGGAAAAAAAGCACTTTAGTTGTGTGCGCTTGCTGGCGTTCCCCTCATTTGTCCCCCAACTTTTAGATTTATCCTCCTTGCTACAGTTAGCATTTCCTCGTCTGTTAAATTGCCTCTTGTTAGTTCCTTGGCATCTGTGTTAGCTATTAGACGACTTATTTTCATCTGTAAATAAGAATCTTGAGGCACCATTTGATTCAGTTATTTTTCTTTGTACACATTTTTAGGGTCACCATATTAAAATGTAAAAGCTTTTAAAAAAACTGATAAGTATTATTTATGTACATATGTCACATATGTGGATAATCATAAATCAACATGTGAAAATTTTTCTTCCAAAATATCATCTCTCTGTTATCTGAGAGTTGAGAAAAGTAGGAAGAAATGTGTTAGTACAGTAACTTATTCCTGTGTAGAAGATAAGAAAGAGGGAAGGGCAGTTGGAGAGAGTTGCACAGTGGTTAAAACCAAGTGCCAGTCAGCATGTCAGTGAACTGCTAGAGATTATCTCATAATTCCTTTCCTATATGAAACAGAAAGACTGAGACAACAATCTGTTTTGTTTTGTTTTTGCTTTCCTAAGCTAAAAATAGATTTCCCAGGAGTTATTACATCACTAATCAGTGAGTGTGCTCTTAAGCGTTCCATTTTGGTGTGTTCAGGATGGGGACTTCTTTCTTTTAGGAGAAAGGGAAATTCATAACTTCCATACTGAGAAATAAAAATGGCTTGAGTTGGCTAGCATACTCTCGTTATTGGAAAGACATAACTTAATAAAATGAGAAATAAGCTTTTCTTACTTCCCTTTCTAGCATCTTCCATTCACTTTATTTTTTATTTTATAAAGTTTATTCAGGCTGAATTATAAAAATCAGCAATCTAATTCATGCCTATATCCTATCAACCTTATTACTGTAGAATTTCTATCTTTATCAAGAAGTCACTCAGAAATACATTTACTTTGTTGGGGCTGGTATCTTCAAAGTAGAGAGTATGTTGTTTTGTAATTGCCTTTATGTTTCTCATATCCCTAACAGGGCCAGCAGAAGCACAGCATTGATTCACAAGGTCTTTGATGGCCAGGCCACTGGCAGTGATGGCTTTTTTTTTTATTTTAGAAATCCAAATGGCTATTCATTGAAAGCCTCAAACATATTAGTAAGTCCTGATGCAAGTAAACTTAAGAATGTTCTGAAGTAAAAATGAGCTTAAGAGAAAAAGGAGAATAGGATGACTTATAATATATAATAGCAACTACATTTTAAAAGAATGAAAATTGCCAAATTAACAAATGAGTAGGTTGGATTGCTTTTATTCCTAGTCTGATAAATTGTGTAAGATTTAGGATTACCACTGTTACTCCAATCAACCAAAAATAGAATCCCATGAGAAAAACAAAGTGCTTTGAAAAATAATATGTCCTACATAAAAGGTAACGCAGCATAATGACAGGTATTGTTTGTTCTGATTTTGAAAGACTTTGTGTTATGTTTTACACATATAGTCAGTCTATAAATATTTTTGGTGATGAATTCTCCTTTTTATCAAATATTTATCTAGGCTTTTATGTCAAGGCAGGCACTTTCTCTTTTTTTTTCTTTCTGTATTGTTTCTACCCTTGGAATTAAAATTTATTTTCTGCAGATAAAAGGTAAATGGCTTTTATTTGGCATCATCCTGTTAACTGAGAGAATAGAAAAATATGATAATGATTCCTTTCCAATTTCATAAATCTTGAGCTGTAGTTGTTGAGATACTTAGTTTAAAAATCAGAATAAGTGTTTTCTTTTGAATGGTAAAACTCTTCATATACTTCTTGCATGTTTGAAACAAACATCAGTGGCAACTAGCAGAAATAAATCACCTGCTAGTTTAGGTGCAAAGGAAAACTAATTGCTCATTTTTTTAAAAAACTCTTCACTGATACCTCCTATAGTACATGCTTAATTATCACATATTAAAATAAAAAGTGATATGATAATTCTAAAGTGAAGTATAATCTTTATAAAATATAGATGTCATATGTTTAAGAACTCACAGTTCAAACCAAACAAAGACAGTGTGAGAATTTAAATACTCTATTTCTGCTTTATTGACTACGCCAAAGCCTTTGACTGTGTGGATCACAATAAACTGTGGAAAATTCTGAAAGAGATTGGAATACCAGACCACCTGACCTGCCTCTGACCTGCCTCTTGAGAAACCTGTATGCAAGTCAGGAAGCAACAGTTAGAACTGGACATGGAACAACAGACCGGTTCCAAATAGAAAAGGGAGTACATCAAGGCTGTATATTGTCACCCTGCTTATTTAACTTATATGCAGAGTACATCATGAGAAAAGCTGGGCTGGAAGAAGCACAAGCTGGAATAAAGATTGCCGGGAGAAATATCAATAACCGCAGATATGCAGATGACACCACCCTTATGGCAGAAAGCGAAGAAGAACTAAAGAGCCTCTTGATGAAAGTGAAAGGAGAGTGAGAAAGTTGGCTTAAAGCTCAACATTCAGAAAACTAAGATCATGGCATCTGGTCCCATCACTTCATGGGAAATAGATGGAGAAACAGTGGAAACAGTGGCTGATTTTATTTTTCTGGGCTCCAAAATCACTGCATATGGTGACTGCAGCCATGAAATTAAAAGACGTTGGAAGGAAAGCTATGACCAACCTAGACAGCATATTAAAAAGCAGAGACATTACTTTGCCAACAAAGGTCTGTCTAGTCAAGGCTATGGTTTTTCCAGTGATCATGTATGGATGTGAGAGTTGGACTATAAGAAAGCTGAGCACTGAAGAATTGATGCTTTTGAACTGTTGTGTTGGAGAAGACTCTTGAGAGTCCCTTGGACTACAAGGATATCCAACCAGTCCATCCTAAAGGAGATCAGTCCTGGGTGTTCATTGGAAGGACTGATATTGAAGCTGAACCCCAATACTTTGGCCACCTGATGCAAAGAGCTGACTCATTGGAAAAGACCCTGATGCTGGGAAAGATTGAGGGCAGGAGGAGAAAGGGATGACAGAGGATGAGATGGCTGGATGGCATCACTGACTTGATGGAGATGGGTTTGGGTGGACTCTGGGAGTTGGTGATGGACAGGGAGGCCTGGCGTGCTGCAGTTCATGGGGTCGCAAAGAGTGGACATAACTGAGCAACTGAACTGAACTGAACATTTAGAAATGTAGGGAGAACTAATATAGAGAATTTAAGCATCTTTTCAATTGCTTCTTGGAGACTACTCCAGAGTCTTTCCTTAAATATTATAAATATTAAGAATAAAGTGGCATAACTATATTAATCTACATGGAAGAAGAAAAGATAAGCAGAAACACAAATTGGAAGCAAATATTTCACAAATAAGCTTCGGTCTAATAGATGGGTGACTTTCCAAATTAAGCCTAGGAATCTGTTGCATGTTAATTTATTAAATCTTCCGTTTATTTTGTTTCTTTTATAGCAGCTGTTTATGATATTCTGTATAAAATGGGCATTTGGCATGTCTGATACCCTTGGAAAGAAGTATTAAAAGTTTTTTGCATAGATTTTCTTTGCATTTATATTGAGCTTACATTTTTCTTGTCCTTGAAATAGAGGTTCTTTCTTTTTACATTATCTGTGATAATAAGTATAATCTTTCCTTCTATATAGTAATCTTTTGAGAAACAAATTATACAATATTATCAAGTATGAAAAGATTATAGTACTTACCATAACAGAGAGTTTCAGGGTTTAGATATGAACTATTATCAGTTGTAATCAAATTTTGTAAACATGAAACTTGATGTTTCCTATTTTCCTCAGTGGTAGTAAGTAAGTAAGTGGGTTGAGTAAAAAGTACTTATTGCCAGAGGAAACTGTCCTGTGCATTGTACGATTTTTTTTTAGCAGCTTTCATGGTCTCTGCTCACTAGATACCCATAGAAGTCTCTCTCTGTACCCACCCCTCTCAGCCAGGAATGTCTGTAGACATTACTGAAATACAGGGAGCAAAACTTAGCCCATTTGAGAACTATAGCTGTAGATTTGTTTTTCCATTCTAGCACTTCATACAGATAGACTCACGTAAGATACTTTATTTGTGCTTGATTTCTTTAAGCATAATTAGTTCAAGATTCATCTAGTTTGTTAAATGTACCATTTGTGTATACCATTTTACTCAGGAGGATTCCAGTATAGATTAACTACAGTTTGATTTAATATCACTTTTTGTTTGTATTTTCTTAAAAACAACTGCTTTAAAGATTTTACCTGGTAATTGTATCACCAAGGTCCTTTCTGTGTCTTTATATTAATTGATTTAACTACTGGTTAGTAATTTTTAGTTGAATATTCAGCATTATTCTCTTCCCTGGTGGCTTAGAGGTTAAAGCATCTGCCTGCAATGCGGGAGACCTGGGTTCAATCCCTGGGTCGGGAAGATCCCCTGGAGAAGGAAATGGCAACCCACTCCAGTATTCTTGCCTGGAGAATCCCATGGATAGAGGAGCCTGGTGGGCTACAGTCCACGGGGTCGCAAAGAGTCAGGCACGACTGAGCGACTTCACTTTTACTTTCACTTTCAGCATTATTAATTTTACATAGTTGAGTGCTAGATTTTGTTTTCTTTAAAAAGTAATGGACGTTTTGGGCCATGCAGTCAAGTTACTTGTGAAATCAGTTTGATCATTCAGGGCTTTCATTGTTTTTGTTAGGGTGAGTGTAAAGTTGTCTTTGTGTGTGTATTCTTAGTCGGTCAGTCTATCTGACTACGTGTGACCCTATGGACTGTAGCCCACCAGGCTTCTCTGTTCATGGAATTCTCCAGGCAATAATACTGGAGTGGGTTGCCATTTCCTACTCTGGGGGATCTTCCCAACCCAAGGATCAAACCCACATCTCCTGAATTGGCAGAGGGATTCTTTACCAGTGCGCCACCTGGGAAGCCCCTTGTCTTTACTTTAAGGCTAATTTAACTCTTTTACGAAGGTTTAACCTTTTTGGTCTGTGGAACTCTGTAGTTGAGGAGGACTCTTCATAGTCTTTCTGTAACTTGGACATCTCCTCACCGTATGTATACTCTGAGAATTGTTCATGTTCTCTGTACAATCTTGTAGAGCTTCAGTCTTCATCTGCACAGCCGATTCTTTGCAATCACCTAAACAAAAACTTATATAGATTTCTGGAGTTCTTTCTTTGTTCTCCCTCTTCCACAAATTTTAGTCTCCTCAGTCTCTCTGCAGTTTGACTTCTGTCTCTTTAACTCAGTGCCCCACTTCCTGCATAATGATGTTGAAAGTAATTCTAGAAAAAACCAGGGCCCACTTGTAAAGGTTCCTTGTTAGTTTCCCTTTTCTCAGACATGACAGTCCTATACTGCCTATTGTTGACCAGTGTCTGAAAATAGTGTTTTGATATATTTTAACCATTTCTTGAGTTACTTATGGCAGGAAGGCAAGTATATTTCCAGTTTCTCCATCATGACCAGAAGCGAAACTATGGTTTTTAAATTTTTTATGTGATGATAAACAAGAAATTTTGGTAAACATTAAATTTTATGTATCGTTCAGGTTTGTTCTACTCCCCAAATCACTGATTTAGAGTTGTTGTGTTCCTCTGATACCATTCCTGTAATTCCATTTCTCCTTGCCTCATTCTCCGTCCCCAAGGGCTTTTGCTAGAGTAAAGTTACTGGCCTCTTCCTGGACTTCCTCACTTATTATGCACTAAGTTAGGAAGGAAAAATGGTAGGTGAATTTTGGAGAAGGAATGAAAAATCTTGGATTAGACTACTTAAAGGCTGTATTTCCAAGTTAGCCTATCTTTTCATTAATTTTTATTTAAACCAGTTTTTTTTCAGTTAGCGTTATACTCATAGCTTTCCTAACAAGGGCAATCAGGAGAGACCTTTGGTTGTCTCAGCACCGTCTATGATTGATTATATTTTTTCAGTGCAGGGGAGAGATTTGTTAAGTCCATGTGGCAGGAGATCCAAGTTAAGGTGCTTAATTTAGCTGTTACGGTACTAGCATTAATACTTTGAACTCCATTTATCTCCTCCTGTCTACTTTTCATTTGATTCCAGATTTGGAGGGGGGAAATATAGGAATTGTTTTCCTCAAACTTGTTAACATTACAGATACAAATTTTCAGTAAGTGTATCAAATCGCTAAATATTATTAGCTGTGATATATGCACGTTGAGGAGCTCACATTCCCACTGAGAGCTGGAGGAAACCGTAACCAGTAGTTATGAGGACACAAAGTTCTCTCTGAGTCTTCTAGGCACTCTGTCTCCACCTCAGCATTTGTTAATTACCTCAAATGAAATTTCTAGGTACTAAATTGGGTCTTTCAGCCTTTCTCCCAGTTGGTAGGTTCAGATGCATACCACATTTACTGCTTCCGGACTGTTTACAGTCTAGTGTCTGTGCTGTTTTCCTTGGAAGGAGATGCAAGAGCAAAATGGAATAGCAAATGTGAAAGGAGAGAGACAGGAGAGCAAGAAGAGGGTGTGGACAGGAGGGAAGAAGAAAAACAGGATTTTTAAATAGCAAGTAATTTACAAAAGAGCTTTCTGGACATTTTCGCCTTGAGGGATGGTGGTGGTTATAAAAGACAGGGTCACACATGGATAGAAAGAATTGACACAGAAGGAAACAAAGATGAAAAACAAACTGCTTTTGTCTTTTCAGTCATGTACCACTAGTGATTTTTTATAGAAGTATAACTGACTCTTACAGTGTTATATTAGTTTCAGGTGTACAACATAGTGCTTCAATATTTTTATAGATTATACTCCATATAAAGTTTTTTATAAGATCTTGACTGCATTCTCTGTGCTATAATTATATCCTTGTATCTTACTTTATACTTATAGAGTGGAGCTAGATAGGTAAAGGGGATTAAGAGGTACAAATAATTAGTGATTGTTAGTAGGTTCTAGATAGTTTGTTCTTAAGAAATAAATAATGTAGATATTCTAAATGGAAACTATAAAATTTCCATTTAATGCTGTTCAGTTGTCTTTTACCTAACATATCAAGATGCATTTAACATTAATACTCTGCTGTTAATAATATAATTTCCAACAAAATTATCAACAAAATTATGTGATATTTCTTGTTTAAAGGTTTTGAGTTTTTATTAAAAATAATAATTTTCTCCTTTGACTAAATCAGTTTCATTTTTCTCTGGATATTGCCTCTGATTGAGGCCATTTATGGAATATTATAGGATCATTTTGCTCTTGAGATTTAAAGAGAATATATTAGATTACTACTAAGTATCAGAATTATACATTCTTCCAACAGAACAGTTCTTTCTGGTTTATATGTATATTTATGAGTGTGCATATATTTGATACATTTGCATACTCATGTGCATGCATCCTAAATCACTTCAGTCATGTCCGACTCTTTGCAACTCCATGTGCTATAGCCCACCACGCTCCTCTGTCCATGGGATTCTCCAGGCAAGAACACTGGAGTGGGTTGCCATTTCCTTCTCCAAGAGGTCTTCCCAAATGAAGGATTGAACCCACGTCTCTTATGTCTCCTGCATTTGCATGTGGGTTCTTTACCACCAGCGCCACCTGGGAAGCCCCTTGTATACTCATAATGTTTGTACAAAAGAATATTTCTGTAGTTTTGATATGAGAAGGCTTTTTTGGTGACCTAATTGTCAAATGTAGAAATAGTTACATGAATTATGATTTGTACAATCAATCATATAATTTTGTATATGATAACCATGAGGATTGAGTGAGGATATGTAGCTGCTTTTTTAGGACTAAATAAAACCAGCTTAGATCATTGGAATGATATGTATTAATATATCTTGATTATACTCAGTTATACTCCTGTCTGTTTATGCACAAATACACACACATGTAAGTTTCATGAGGGCCTGTGACCTTGTCTGTCTAGATTGTTATAGCCACATAGGAATTCCATACATGTTTATTGAATGTATTTTTACAAAAATTAGATGGAAAAATAAAATAGTTTAGTATGGTAAAAAGTTTAATTTTTTTAAAATTCTTAAGAATAAGTAGTTACTTTCTTTATTATAATTGTATTCATTTCAAAGGACCAGGAGTTGGTTGAAATCCTCTTTAGTGTTAAGTTGACTACTGATATTTTCTTGGTGGAATTCATTAGCCCCTTGGGTGGCTGTATTTTGTAGTGTTCCAAACCATGTCTTTGGGTAGAAGCAATCATGCCTTTGACTTTATATGTGGACAATGTTCTTGTTCCTCTTTCCCCAAAATCTCCCTCAAGGAAAGGGGTAAAGTGTGTGAGGTCATGTGACTGTCTATCCCCCCGCCCTCCGCTCTTCTAGAAAGAAGAGATTTTTTTTTTCCTCCTCTTTGAATTTTTACATATATGTGTGAGTAAATAGTATATATGCTTATATGTATCCATACTTGTATATCCTTTTTAAATGACACCTAAATCTTCAATATATTTATAGATGTTTTCTAATGCAAAATCTGATGGGAATAAAATTAAAATAGAAGATGGAAAAATCTCATGGGAATAAAAGGAAAAGGTAAAATTAATATTGCCATATTCATAAAATTGCTAAGAAAGAAGAAAAGTTATATTTTAGCAATAGATGCTCTTTTAGCAGGACTTACCAGGTAACTCAGTGGTAAAAGAATCCACCTGCCAGTACAAGAGACATAGGAGACATTGGTTCCATCCCTGGGTCAGGAAGATCCCCTGGAAGAGGCAGTGGCAACTTGCTCCAGTATTTTTGCTTGGAGAATCCCGTGGACAGAGGAGCCTGGTGGGCTGCAGTCCACAGGGTTGCTAAGAGTTGGACTGAGCACGTGCATGCATGCTTTTTTAGCATGATTCATTTTCAGCCTAGTTTTTTTTCTTTTACCAAAAAGAGGAATTAAATAACTGATTAGAGGTTTTCTACATTTATGCTTTCTTTTTGCTTTAAAGAAATGAATGAAACTGCACCTGAATGTATGTGGAGAATTAGTATAATGTTTATATCAGTCTCTGTGGTGAAATCTTAAGGTCCACACTGTGTATTAAATCAAATACTCAGTAACGAATAATGTTTGTGTAAGAAAGAGTAATGGTTATAAATCAGTTCATTTTATGAGTTTTTGATAAACATGGTGATAGCAGTTTGATAGTATAAGATATAATTACAGAAAAATGTCTGTTTCCTTTTGAAACCCATATAAAATACTTTTCCTGGAACTTATAACTGTTTACATTATTAACATTAATACTTATTTTTCAGTGTATCTAGCATGTTTTGTTAAAATAACATAACAAGATATCTTTCTTATTAGACAATGATCTTGGCAAACTTTTATTGCGCTTCAAAATGTCTGATAAACAAACTGCATGGATAGAAAACTGCCGAAGACAATTCTGCAAAATAATGAAGGCCAAACCTAATATAATCAGTGGAGGTGGTGAGTATTTTTTTAATTTTTGTGGGGTTTTTTTGGCTTGAAAAGTTTATTAACAGAAACTGTGGTTTCCTGAGGATTAATACTGGTATATCTAGAATACATAACATTAATTCCAAAAGTCTATTGACCTCTGGGAAATTTGTGATCCTAGAGAACAAAAATTAAAATTTGAGAAACTATGCAGATTTTTTTTTTTTATACTGTCTCAGAGGTCTTGTTAAGCTAAATCTACCTTACCTAGGTAATAGTTTGCTTGATTTCACCAGCTTTCACCTCACTATACTATACTGTTTTGGAACTTTATTGAATGTTTTGACATATTTTGAAACTCTGCCACATCTAGCCAAATAAATTTAGTGACTCCTAAGGAAATTTGTTTGCGGTGGGGGGAGGGGGGTGCGGGGCGGGGGGATATTTATGTTGTCTAGACCAGAAAGCAAGTTGTTTTATACTCAGATATTTATATGTGTGCTTGGTTTTGTAAAATCACCTTGTTTTAGTTAACATTATCTTGAATAAAGATACTCCAAGAAATAAGTTTTAATGTCAATATAAGCTAGATTTCTTGAAAGCTGTAATTTAAAAATAATTGTCCTATTTATCAGTCATGCTTTATGGTTCTTATGTTTGTATCAGTTGCTATAAAATTAAAAACGGAAATAAAAGTAAGTTTATATTTTGTTGGAGAAATTATATTTTTAGGGCAAGAAAATCAAACATTATTCTCCAAAATTTTAGTGTAAAATGAGCAGTTCAACTGTTTTAGACCCTCCCAAATACTTTAAAAATGGCTATTAGAAAATATATATATATATATATATATATATATATATATATATATATATATATATGTTTGTCACTGGTTGCATAAAAGAAAATGCTTAAAATAGGTTTTGCAAATGCCAAAAGGTACAGAGCAAAATGAGAAAACAGCAGATTGGTATATTATTTAAACACAGTAACTGAAGGTGTAGTTTTCTGAGTTTCTTTCTTAGAGGAATAGTGATAAGACAAAAGAGAAATCACCTCTTCAGTTCTATTCACGACTCTGAAACAGGATAAAGAAACAGAACATTATCATTAAAACCGTGTTCTGTTTGGAATCTTGGGGCACTTCCCACAAGTCTTGGTCTTAGTTTTACATTACTCTGATACTGTGTCCATCATTAGATTGTGAGCTACTTTTAAAAATAGATCTTAGCCCAGCAAGGTCTAGTTGGTTGCACAAAATTCAGTTACTCTTCATAGCAACTTTATAAGACAGTCTGCATTTTATGGATAAGGAAACAAAGGCCTGGGCATTTTAGGTAACGAGCTCAGTCCACAGTGTTAGTTAGATCCAAGAAGTTAACCCAACAATCTGACACTGAAACCATGCTCAGTATCAGTTTACAGTAGTATCTCTTTGCACTTTCTCTTTAGCACCTAATGTTTTGCACATGGGAGGTAAACATTTATTAAATACACCCAGGTGAGCATAATACTGATGAGATAGAAGATAAAAAATATTTTTAATATCTCCAATCTCATAGCATAGTTTTCTTTTTATAAGCTAAAAGTTGAACTAGTTTGGGGGGTAAGCTCAAGGGAGAAACACTAAACAAATACATGCTTTTGTAAGGCAAGCATGCTGATTTATTTGCCTATGTTCATGCACATGTACAGACTGATTCTATAATCTGATCCAATTTGGGTTTTAAATATAAGCAATCTACAGTTATCAAGAACCAAAGATTTTTGAATTATCATTACTTATACTGCAGTTTCTCCCCAAAATCTCTCTATAAAACCCTGCAGTGCACAATGAATACCATGTACCTCCATTAATATTTTTCATAATTATGATAATGAGTGAATGAATGTCTTAAATTCTCTATAAATTATATACTCTGAATCCAAAAGGAGGTAGACAAAGGAAATTCAGTTAACAAGAACTTAACGAGAACCTGCTCGTTGACTCCCTGTCCTGCTCCCTGCTATGGGCTGCTACTCTCCTTTTGTAGGTAATGATAAGGAGAGAGCAATCTATCAGTAGTCTTTCCAAATTGATTTAAACCCAGGCCATCTCGACAGCTATCAGGAGAGAGATATTCCAGCTTTCTCCAGCTTGGGCTCCTGATGTTTCCAGAGTTTTCTTTCCAGGTTTTCAGCTTATAAGAATAAATGAGACCGTGTAGATGTGCAATTGTATGATATTCCTGCACTTACTTGTAGTGAGTCATTGGGAGAAGCAATATATTATATGACCTAAGACCCACAGGCTGTAGTTAATTTTTTAAAACATAAGTCACATTTTTCTTTTTCATAACCTTATTTTTGTTCTGTGTGTACCTTCTACCCCACCCCCAGCTATATCCAAGACCTTTTTCCTAACATAGAACTAATTACAACATGTTCCCTGAGCTTCTATAAATTTCATTCATTTTCATGTGTTTATTTCATTCAACTTCAGGAGAGAACATAGGTAGACACTCTAATCCATTAGGTTGAATTTCAAATGTATCCATGGACTGCCTCTTTTTCTTTGTTAAAATATAAATCATTCCATAGTTCTTTTTTTTTCTTCTTCTTGTCAGGAAGGTTCCTGTAGATCTGATTGACTTCTAGTTTCTGCTGAGTTTACTACACTAGCTGCTTGTTGCCTATTCACTCTAAACATTAGATTCCATCATCAATTGCGTGTTTAATTTTTTTCTACTCATATCTTCCTAATTTCCCTATAAAAATAAGTTTCTGTTTTTCACATTATCTTCTAATCCTTATTTCCCACCAGTCTTTTGTGACCTAATAATTATACAATTAAGTGTGTTCCAGGTATATTATTCCTGATTTTGTTCTCCAGTGTTGATAATATGGATTTCCAGGTGGGGCTAGTGGTAAAGAACCCGCCTGCCATTGTAGGAAACATCAGAGTCATGGGTTCGATCCCTAGGTTGGGAAGATCGCCTGGAGAAGGGCATGGCAACCCACTCCAGTATTCTTGCCTGGAGAATCCCAGGACAGAGAAGCCTGGCCAGCTGCAGTCTATTGGGTTGCAAAGAGTCAAAGATGACTGAAGCACACACGTGCATACAGTGTAGAATTCATTTAATTTGAGTTGGCCACTAAATAACATGTATAACATGTCTTATAAATAATATTGGAAACTGGTATGCTTTGTAACTGCAATGCATTTTGTCTAACTCTATACTTCAAATACCCAAATTATTACTACTTGGACTTCTAAGAGTTTTTGTTTAAGATGCCCTCTTTGTCCTTTAAATTTTGTTTAATTTTTTCTGTTTTTCTCTGAAAGAATCCTGGCATAACAGCAATGAGGTCATCTGGACTCATGTTTCTGGCTCCTAAATGTAGTTCAAGTAATTCTGGTTCCTTTTAATGGGGAGACTAGCACTGGAAACAGAATTTGAGCAAAAATGTGCCTTAGATTAACATTAACATGTTAATGTTTACATGTTAACCTGGAATGCCTTAACATTCAAGGTTCCTATGCAATATTGCTCTTTACAGCATCAGACTTTACTTCCATCACCAGTCACATCCACAACTGGGTGTTGTTGTTGCTTTGGCTCTGTCTCGTCATTCTTAATGGAGGTATTTCTCCACTGATCTCCAGTAGCATATTGGGCGCCTACCGACCTGGGGACACTTTCAGTGTCCTATCTTTTTGCCTTTTCATCCTGTTCATGGGGTTCTCAAGGCAAGAATACTGAAGTGGTGTGCCATTCCTTTCTCCAGTGGGCCATGTTTTGTCAAAACTCTCCACCATGACCTGCTCATCTTAGGTGACACTATACGGCATGGCTCATAGTTTCATTGAGTTAGACAAGGCTGTGGTCCATGTGATCAGATTCGTTAGTTTTCTGTGATTGTGGTTTTCATTCTGTCTGCCCTCTGATGGAGAAGGATAAGAGGCTTATGGAAGCTTCCTGATGGGAGAGACTGACTGAGGGGGAAACTGAGATATCTGTGTGCAGGTCAGAAGGTAACAGTTAGAACTGGACATGGAACAACTGACTGGTTCCAAATCAGGAAAGGAGTACGTCAAAGCTGTATATTGTCACCCTGCTTGTTTAACTTACATGCAGAGTACATCATAAGAAACGCTGGGCTGGATGAAGTACAAGCTGCAATCAAGATTGCCGGGAGAAATATCAATAACCTCAGATATTCAGATGACACCACCCTTATGGCAGAAAGCAAAGAACTAAAAGAGCCTCTTGATGAAAGTGAAAGAGGAGAGTGAAAAAGTTGGCTTAAAACTCAACATACAGAAAACTAAGGTCATGGCAACTGGTCCCATCACTTCATGGCAAATAGATGGGGAAACAATGGAAACAGTGACCGACTTTATTTTGGGGGGCTCCAGAATCACTGCAGATGGTGACTGCAGCCATGAAATTAAAAGACGCTTACTCCTTGGAAGAAAAGCTATGACCAACCTAACCAGCATATTAAAAAGCAGAGACATTACTTTTCCAACAAAGGTCCATCTAGTCAAAGCTGTGGTTTTTCCAGTAGTCATGTATGGATGTGAGAGTTGGAATATAAAGAAAGCTGAGTGCTGAAGAATTGACCCTTCTGAACCATGGTGTTGGAGAAGACTCTTGAGAGTCCCTTGGACTGCAAGGAGATCCAACCAGTCCATCCTAAAGGAAATCAATCCTGAATATTCATTGCAAGGACTGATGCTGAAGCTGAAACTCCAATACTTTAGCCACCTGATGCGAAGAACTGACTCATTGGGAAAGAACCCTGATGCTGGGAAAGATTGAAGGCAGGAGGAGAAGGGGACGAAGAAGAAGAGGATGAGATGGTTGGGTGGCATCACCGACTCAATGGACATGAGTTTGAGTGAACTCCAGGAATTGGTGATGGACAGGGAGGCCTGGCATGCTGCAGTCCATGGAGTCTCAAAGAGTTGGACACGACTGAGTGACTGAACTGAACTAAACTGAACTGTGCCTTAGATCTGCCACATAATCACTTACTGCCAAGTCACCTCAGTCGTGTCCAACTCTGTGCGACCCCATAGATGGAAGCCCACCAGGCTCCGCCATCCCTGGGATTCTCCAGGCAAGAACACTGGAGTGGGTTGCCATTTCCTTCTCCAATGCATGAAAGTGAAAAGTGAAAGTGAAGTCGCTCAGTCGTGTCCGACTCTTAGCGGCCGCATGGACTGCAACCTACGAGGCTCCTCCATCCATGGTATTTTCCAGGCAAGAGTACTGGAGTGGGGTGCCATAAAGTGACAGGAATCAAGAGTCCTCTTAAAAAAAGGGGGAGGGTGTATTTTTATTGTTTCAAATTTACTTCTGGCTATATACTTTTTAAAAAATTTTCCTCTGAGCATTTAATCTAGTATTCTCATTTTGTCCTGCCATTTAGATTTTATCTGTATGAGATGCCATGGAAAGTATTAAAATATGTTCTTCTTCTTGCATTTTTTCTGCTTGTAGTCAGTAGCCTGTTCCTAGTACAATAATTGAAGGGAACAACCTAGTTCTTGACTTATCTCTTTCATCTTCTGACTTTCATGTATTTGGTTACCATGTCTTATAGAATTTATTAAATTTTTAAAATCTGTTCTTTCTCATCCGTATCCTCTGTTACTACTTTGATTCTAGTATTAACCTTTTAGCAACTAAATTATTGTGTGAAATATATGGTCATTCTAGGTAAATTAGAAATCATAAACAAAATGAAGAAACTGAAATTTGCCTTGTAATCTCTGCAGGATAAGATTATCACTATTATTCTTAGCCCCAAAGAGTTAATACCTAGCATACTATTTTCTTTTGTCATTTTACTGAATACAATTTTGTATAGAATTTTCCATGTCATTAAATGTACTTACACAAAGTAATTTTAAAGTCTGCTCATTTATCTCTGTATCTGATTCCTATAACACTTTCCTTTATCCCAGCCAGGTATGATTTCAAATATGCAGTAAGGAGACAAAAGTCTTTAATAATGTAGGTTATCTGACAGTATCAAAGTGCTGGTAAATCAGCTTAAGAAAATGAGAAACATACAGGTAAAGTACAGAGTGCTCTAAGCAAAAAGAGAGACATTAACGCACCAAAGAAAGCATAAGAGGTGCTATGATGAAAGCCTGAGACCTGAAAGGAGGATCACTAATGGTCCCTAAAGGGACAAAAGCATCAATTCTGGTTTTTTTTTCCACTCACTTTACTCTGTGAGCACCATCATTTATCGTTAT
Organism: Okapia johnstoni; assembly: GCA_024291935.2. NCBI lineage: Eukaryota > Metazoa > Chordata > Mammalia > Artiodactyla > Giraffidae > Okapia > Okapia johnstoni. The sequence goes on along the minus strand of CM044317.1, from coordinate 66,808,621 downwards.
TGGGCTAGCCTTAGTGGTATTCTTCCAGTGGTATCTACCCATCATGTGATTCTGTTACCAAAGCTCCTTTTTTCATAGACCCTCTTCTTGGCATAATTAATCAAAGGGAAGAGGAATTCAGCACAATTTCTAATCTATCACATGAATCCTGAACTTCAGCTGTACTGGTATACTCAAAGAATACTCATAATTGCTATGTACCCATGGACTTTAGGGCTTCCCTGGTGGCTCAGATGGTAAAACGTCTGCCTGCAATGCAGGAGACCCAGGTTCAATCCCTGGGTTGGAAAGATTCCCTGGAGAAGGAAATGGCAACCCACTCTAGTACTCTTGCCTGGAAAATTCCATGGACGGAGGAGCTTGGTAGGCTACAGTCCATGGGGTTGCAAAGAGTCGGACACAACTGAGCGACTTCACTTACTTACTTACTTATATCTACTTTATGGCTGTAAAGCAGCTGTATTTGATACATCAGATAATTCTCTAAGATTCAATATTAATGATGAATAATATAAGAATAAAGAATGATTTGAAATAGGCTGAGGATTTTTTAAAAAATTGTGTGTGGTGGTCTAATTTATACGGCAGAACTTACATCCAGCCTGTAAGTAGTCTAAATATTCATAATGAGAAAGAACAGAGATGATATCTACTTTTGAAAGATGGAGTAGATGATCTTTCCCCTTTCTCTCCTACTGTGTACATCTGAGATTTGTGGACATCATCTTACGTTTTGTATGTGACTCTGGATTGAAAAGACAAACTGACTAGGGACCTGGGGATCCAAGAAACAAAGATGACATTTCTTGGGTTTTGTTTTTGCCTCATATATCCTAGGCTGAGTGATGAAGAATGGCAGTGGATGCAAGGGAAAAAATGAGGGCTGGACAATAAGAGCCTGCTCCCTCTAACCAAATAACCAGGATAAGGGCAGTCTACCAAGACAAAACTTGTAGAAAGTGAGCACTTTAATCCAGCCAAACACCACTGTAGAAGTCTTGCAACAAGACTTGGGCTGCAGCCTGGACTTCTGTGCTCACCTGACAGTGATGAGACACCCTGCCTCTCTCCCTGATAGGATCGTGTCAGGGGAGACCTAAGTAGAGAGTCAGGACTTTCACCATCACCCGGTGGTAATGTGGCCACAAACTCTATTTTCCCTCCATGAATGTATTTGTTTCACACATGAAAGGTGTGGTATATTCTGAATAAGCAAGTGTTCAAGGAACAAACATCTGGTGGTTATATGCAAGATAACGATCAGGAAAAAACTGAACACATAGTGTGATTTTCTTATGATCTGATGATGTGCCAGCAGTGATAAAAGAATTAAAGAGCGAATCCTGGAGAAACCATGCATATTTACAAACACTGAATTTTTTGGAACCGGCTGCTGTTGTGATGGCAATGCCAAGGGAAAAAACACTTATCCCTGAACAATCTGCCTTTGGTTTGTCCTCAGCAGTAAAACCCAGGTCCTCTTTTATCATATAAATATCATAAACTTTGGTTTTATAGTCTACTGATGTCATAGTCCAACCCTAGGGACTGAGTATAGTTAAAAGGAGATTGTTTCTAATTTAAAATCCTTTATAGAGATTCCAAGTCTGTCATTCAAAATAAAAATCCACCTAAAACAATACTCAACAGTTTACTTTCTAGATAGCAATATCCTGGAGTTAATTTACTCTTAAAGTTAAGAAAGGTTTTATGTGAATTAATTTCCTGGAGTCGCAGATAATGGAATTTTTAGTGAACTGACAGGTAGTGAGTTGTACTGAGATAGCCACATTAGTGATTATGCAGTTTTGTTGTTGTCGTTAGAGAGATAGTACCAATAAATTGTAACTGTGGGTTCAACTACCACATATGAATTAGTTTTTAATATTGTTCCATGACTATAGTTTATCCCTCAAAATATTTGGAAATACATAGTGCTGTTTGGATTGCTGGGCAAAACAAATATATCGGAATCAGTAGAAATTATGAACTTTCTCTGGTTGATTCAGTGATGTCATCTTTATATAGGGTACATAAATTACTTTATAAGCCTCCAATATATTATGATCCAATAGCATAATTTCATATTTCAGGATCCCTACTTGCTGGAAAGTAGTATGCATTGTAAAGTGCAGTTAGTCTGGTGACTCAAGTTTCAAATGTTTTAGTGTTTTAGCACCTTCACAGATATGTGTTTTGTCTTCACTGACATATTTCTGTCTGATGGCTGAACCTGATCCTGCTCATTGCATTCCTCATGCTAGCAGTCACAAGCTTCTTCTCTTCACCTGATTTCTGAAAGATTATAATCTCAAGAGAGCATTTTGTGACTTGTGAACAAACACATAGAAGTTGAAAGCTCTCACTGAAGGACTATTATTTACGTATAGATTTATAGAAAAGAAAACACTTGAAAGATTTCTTCAGGGGGGTTCTGGAGGGGGAAAACATGTACACTCATGGTGGATTCATGTCAATGTATGGCAAAACAAATAAAATATTGTAAAGTTAAAAAATAGAAAATAAACTAATTAAAAAAAAAAGAAAGATTTCTCCAAAAGTAGGAGTATTTGTGCCTATGTGTGTGAAGTTAGAACCAATCTGTAAATAATCTACAATATTAGTGTTCTTTCTTATCCTTAACTATTGCATTTTCATATGTTTAAATATTTAAATATTTCAACTTGAAATCAATATAAATAAAGTTCCACAAATAAAAAAAAATTCATTTTTATCTAGAGATGTTTTTCAAGCTGTATCATGAGATGTAGCTTGTTAGACCTTAGTTGTTGGAAAGCATATGTTATCCCAGTTTGACTTTACATTTCTGACATGTTGAATGTTAACTTTACCTCATGAATTATATCTTTAAAAAGCTCTTGGATGTGAGAAAGGATGCATTCAGTTAATATGTGGCACAGTCAATATCCTGAGTATAACCAGGGCACAAATTTAAAAAGTGAATAAAACTTACTTACCCTAATTATAAGCATATCAGTTACTCTTCAGATTGATTATTTTCCAGCAAAAATAATTCTAAATTGCATATTAATTATAATTCACTTGGTTATATCCATTTTGGTGGTAATATATGCAAATATTTATATACTGTTACATTGACAGGCATCTTGTTTTCAACTTTTCTTTAAATTAATAAACTTTTAGAGCAGTTTTAGATTCACATCAAAATCGAGCTGGAAAACAGAAAGTTCTCACATATTCTCTCCTTCAGTTCAGTTCAGTCACTCAGTTGTGTCCGACTCTTTGCAGCCCCATGAACCGCAGAACGCCAGGACTCCCTGTCCATCACCAACTCCCAGAGTCCACCCAAACCCATGTCCATTGAGTTGATGATGCCATCCAACCATCTCATCCTCTGTCGTCTCCTTCTCCTCCTGCCTTCAATCTTTCCCAGCATCAGGGTCTTTTCAAATGAGTCAATTCTTCGCATCAGGTGGCCAAAGTATTGGAGTTTCAGCTTCCACATCAGTCCTTCCAATGAACACCCAGGACTGATCTCCTTTAGGATGAACTGGTTGGATCTCCTTGCAGTCCAAGGGACTCTCAAGAGTCTTCTCCAACACCACAGTTAAAAGCATCAATTCTTCAGCATTCAGCCTTCTTTATAGTCCAACTCTCACATCCATACATGACTACTGGAAAAACCATAGCCTTGACTAGACAGGCCTTTGTTGACAAAGGAATGTCTCTGCTTTTTAATATACTGTCTAGGTTGGTCATAACTTTCCTTCCAAGGAGTAAGTGTCTTTTAATTGCATGGCTGCAATCACCATTTGCAGTGATTTTGGAGCCCCCAAAAATAAAGTCAGCCACTGTTTCCATTGTTTCCCCATCTATTTGCCATGACGTGATGGGACCGGATGCCGTGAACTTTGTTTTTCGAATGTTGAGATTTAAGCCACATTTTTCACTCTCTTCTTTCACTTTCATCAAGAGGCTCTTTAGTTCTTTTTCACTTTCTGCCTTAAGGGTGGTGTCATCTGCATATCTGAGGTTATTGATATTTCTCTCAGTGATCTTGATTCCAGCTGGTGCTTCCTCCAGCCCAACATTTCTCATGATGTACTCTGCATATAAGTTAAATAAGCAGGGTGGCAATATACAGCCTTGACTTACTCTTTTTCCTATTTGGAACCAGTCTGTTGTTCCATGTCCACTTCTAACTGTTGCTTCCTGACCTGCATACAGGTTTCTCAAGAGGCAGGTCAGGTGGCCTGGTATTCCCCTGTCTTTCAGAATTTTCCACAGTTTATTGTGTTCCACACAGTCAAAGGCTTTGGCATAGTCAATAAAGCAGAAATAGATGTTTTTCTGAAACTCTCTTGCTTTTTCGATGATTCAGCGGATGTTGGCAATTTGATCTCTGGTTCCTCTGCCTTTTCTAAAACCAGTTTGAACTTCTGGAAGTTCACGGTTCACGTATTGCTGAAGCCTGGCTTGGAGAATTTTGAGCATTACTTTGCTAGCGTGTGAGATGAGTGCAATTGTGCAGTAGTTTGAGCATTCTTTGGCATTGCCTCTCTTTGGGATTGAAATGATAACTGACCTTTCCAGTCCTGTGGCCACGCTGAGTTTTCCATAATTGCTGGCATACTGAGTGCATCACTATCACAGCATCATCTTTTAGGATTTGAAATAGCTCAACTGGAATTCCGTCACCTCCACTAGCTTTGTTCGTAGTGATGCTTCCTAAGGCCCACTTGACTTCATGTTCCAGGATGTCTGGCTCTAGGTGAGTGATCACACCATCATGATTATCTGGGTCATGTAGATCTTTTTTGTACAGTTCTTCTGTGTATTCTTGCCACCTCTTCTTAATATCTTCTTCTTCTGTTAGGTCCCTACCATTTCTGTCCTTTATTGAGCCCATCTTTGCATGAAATGTTTCCTTGGTATCTCTAATTTTCTTGAAGAGATCTCTTGTCTTTACCATGCTATTGTTTTCCTCTATTTCTTTGCATTGATCGCTGAGGAAGGCGTTCTTATCTCTCCTTGCTATTCTTTAGAACTCTGCATTCAAATGGGTATATCTTTTCTTTTCTCCTTTGCTTTTCGCTTCCTGTGTTTTCACAGCTATTTGTAAGCCCTCCTCAGACAGCCATGTTGCTTTTTTGCATTTCTTTTCCTTGAGGATGGTCTTGATTCCTGTCTCCTGTACAATGTCACGAAGCTCCAGCCATAGTTCATCAGGCACTCTGTCTATCAGATCTAGTCCCTTAAATCTATTTCTCACTTCCACTGTATAGTCATAAGGGATTTGATTTAGGTCATACCTGAATGGTCTAGTGGTTTTCTTCACCTTCTTCAATTTCAGTCTGAATTTGGCAATAAGGAGTTCATGATCTGAGCCACAGTCCGCTCCCGGTCTTGTTTTTGCTTACTGTATAGTGCTTCTCCATCTTTGGCTGCAAAGAATATAATCAATCTTATTTTGGTGCTGACCATCTGGTGATGTCCATGTGTAGAATCTTCTCTTGTGTTGTTGGAAGAGGGTGTTTGCTATGACCAGTGCATTCTCTTGGCAGAACTCTATTAGCCTTTGCTCTGCTTCATTCTGTACTTCAAGGCCAAATTTGCCTATTACTCCAGGTGTTTCTTGACTTCCTACTTTTGCATTCCAGTCCCGTATAATGAAAAGGACATCTTTTTTTGGGTGTTAGTTCTAGAAAGTCTTGTAGGTCTTCATAGAACCATTCAACTTCAGCTTCTTCAACGTTACTGGTCGGGGCATAGACTTAGATTACCATGATATTGAATGGTTTGCCTTGGAAACAAACAGAAATCATTCTGTCATTTTTGAGATTGCACCCAAGTACTGCATTTCGGACTCTTTTGTTGACCATGATGGCTACTCCCTTTCTTCTAAGGGGTTCCTGCCTACAGTAGTAGAATATAATGGTCATCTGAGTTAAATTCACCCATTCCAGTCCATCTTAGTGCACCGATTGCTAGACTGTCAATGCTCACTCTTGTCATCTCCTGTTTGACCACTGCCAATTTGCCTTGATTCATGGACCTAACATTCCAGGTTCCTATGCAATATTGCTCTTTACAGCATTGAATCTTGCTTCTATCACCTGTCCCATTCACAACTGGGTGTTGTTTTTGCTTTGGCTCCCTCCCTTCATTATTTTTGGAGTTATTTCTCCACTGATTTCCAGTAGCATATTGGTCACCAACTGACCTTGGAAGTTCATCTTTCAGTGTCCTATCATTTTGCCTTTTCACACTGTTCATGGGGTTCTTAAGGCAAGAATACTGAAGTGGTTTGCCATTCCCTTCTCCAGTGGACCACATTCTGTCAGACCTCTCCACCATGACCTGTGCATCTTGGGTGGCCCCACACGGCATGGCTTAGTTTCATTGAGTTAGACAAGGCTGTGTTCCATGTGATCAGATTGGCTAGTCACCCGTGACTGTAGTTTCAGTCTGTCTGCCCCCTGATCCCCTCTCTCAGTGCCTACCGTCTTACCTGGGTTTCTCTTACCTTGGATGCCGGGTCTCTCTTCATGGCTGCTCCTGCAAAGCACAGCCGCTGCTCCTTACCTGAGACACAGGGTAGCTCTTCTCGGCCGCTGCCCCTGACCTCCAGTGCAGGGTAGCTCCACTAAAACCTCCCAACTAACAACATCTCATACCAGAGTGGTATACTTGTTACAACTGATAAGACTACATTGACTTATCATTATCTTCAAGAGTCCATAGTTTACATTAGAGTTCACTCTTGATGTTTCACATTCAATGAATTTTGACAAATGTCATAATGATGACATGTATCCACCACTGTAGTGTCTTATGAAAGAGTTTCACTGCCCTAGAAATTCTCTGCTCTGCCTATTCATCCCTACCTCTTTCCAACGCCTGCCTGTCTTACCTTTGATCTGTTTACCCTGAACAGATAACGTCTGTTGTGAAGTATATAAAACATATAAGATGTGCTTTTGAAAGGTATGTGATCTATGCATTGATTCTGGTCTTGAAGTTCATGTGATGTTTTTTTCTGCATGTTGAATAATGATGGTAAGATATTATAGCCTAATTTGTGATAATTTTTTTTCTGAATTGAAATCATTTAGATAATTCTCAAGTATTCCTTAGAGGATCTAAAGATAACAGATGGTTCTTTTCCAGTTTCACATTGAATAGTTTTGCAGTGAAGCTATTTAAAATTTAATATACATTGGAAAGATTGTTGTGAATATTAAAACGTTATGTTTTGAATTGGCCCCCCTGAAGAGCATAACTGTGAAGAAGTTCTAATGACTTTTACCTACTGGTCTGTGATTTAGAGATACAGTATCATGTATGATTCTTGACCTTTAATATCCTAATCATTCTCTTGTTTATTACAGCGTTAGTAGAATTACTTGAAAAATTTGTACTTCATCTTTCTGAAAGCCCATCTGAATGCTACTTCCCTTCAGTGGAATATACAGGTACAATTTAAACATTTTGAATTTTGGAAAGTGCTTGGTATGCAAATAGATAATGTTTCATAAAAAAGTGTAATTAGATGCAAATATACACAAGGTTTTCCATCCTTAAAAATCTCTCACTTTGTGTTATATACATTCCAGATATCTTCTGGTGTCTTCTGTGCAAATGTCGGAGTTTCCTTGTTACTTTCTAGCTTTTTTGTTGTTGTTGGTAACTCTTTTTTTTTTTTTTTTTTTCTGTCTACCCATTGAAATTTGTTTTTCCTTATGGCAGTATCTTCCATTCTTCAGTTTTTATCCACTATCTCCTAGTGATCTCATCTGTTTGTAGTATTTTATTTTGCGTACCTTATATATTGATGACCTCTAAGTTTATCTCTTCTACTCAAATATCTATAAGCTTCATTCTCGTATTTCCAGTGCTTGATAGGTAAACATTACCTGAATGTGCTAAAGAACCCTCAGGCTCAAAATGTCCAACATGAGCATTACTGTATTATACCTCATTGAGATACTTCTCCACGTACACTATTTTGGTGGGCAGTACAATCATCTGTCCATCTAAACCAGGTTCCCTCCTAGTCAGCAAACCATATTCTATGTTCTTAATATATTTCAAATTTATCCCCTTACCTCCATCTCTCCTCTTCTTTATGTTAGTTTAAGCCACCATTACTTTTTGCCTAGGTTATTGCAACATTGTCTTTACCTCATTTTTCTAATTGGAGTCTCATTTTTTTTTTCAGAAGTATTCTTACGTTGCTTTCAGAATGACATAAGACGTGTAAATCTGACCTGTTCATTCCTTTATCTTTTAAAAGTTTACCATTGACCACTGCATACAGTTTAAGATTCTTATCATGGCACCCAAGGCCTTAGGTTACTCCTTCTTTCTTCTCTAGCATCATCCCCTTTTCTCCATGCCTCATTTGTTTTTCAGGGACACTAAATTATTAGCAGCATTGCCAGCCTCACCCTCTCTTCTCCAGATACACATTCATTAATTCAGAAAATTGATATTTTCCTCTACTATATAATAGAACTGCTCAAAGCACTTGGACACATCAGTGAACAAAAGAGAGGAAACAAAAAGTCTTGACTTGATAGAGTTTACCTTTTTATTGGAAGTAGACAGTAGATAAGTAAAATATCCAATATGTCAAGTGGTATGGTGGTAAGTGAGAAATACACAGCAAGGAAGGGATCTAGGGAGTGCTGGTTGCTGTTGGGGGTTCCAGTGTTAAATAGTGTTTGGACCAGCAGAGGTTGGCAGCAAGACATATAAATGTTTTCAGAGGAAGAAAATTCCAGCAATTGACTAGGAAGGAGACTGGTATAGCTCAAAAAGAGTAAGGGGGAGAATTTTTGGTTTTGAAGTTAGGATGATATGGGGGTGGGGGGCAGATGGGGACACACTGCATGGCTTGTGGGATCTTAATTTCCTGACCAGACGTTGAACCTGTGCCCTCGGCAATGAAAGCACAGAGTCTTGACCACTAGACCTCTGGGGAATTCCCTAATAGAGGGATTTAAAAGTCATTGCAGAATCTTGAACATAGGAAGTGACATCCTCAGATTTACATTTTTAAAATATCACGGTGGCTGCTGTATCGGGAAAAGACTGAAGAACAAAGGGCTAAAGCAGGATGATGAGTTAGGAGGCTATTGAAAAGATAATGATGAAAATTGGCAATGACTTGGACGAGGATGTCAGTGGAGTTGGTCAGAAGTACTTGGAGTCTAGCTCAGATGGTAAAGCGTACACCTGCAATGCAGGAGACTGAAGTTCTATCCCTGGATCAGGAATATCCCCTGGAGAAGGAAATGGCAACCCACTCCAGTATTCTTGCCTGGACAATCCCATGGGCAGAGGAGCCTAGTGGGCTATAGTCCATGGGGTTGCAAAGAGTTGGACACAACTGAGCGACTAACATACACACACACACACACACACACACACACACACTTGGATTCTAGGTATATTTTGAAAATAGGAACAACAGAATAGGCTAACAGACTGAAGATAGGGTGAGAAAGAGGGGAGTCAAAGACCTAAGTTATTGATCTGAGCCACTGGAAGGGTGGATTGGATTAGCAAACACTGAGATAGAGAAGAATGCGTGAAGAATAAGGTTCAGAGAGGAGATTAGGAGCTTGCTTTTATGTTATATTTTGAATACTCGTTACACATTTAAGTAGACATGCTCTGTACGTGTTGGCTGTTTGAATCTGGAATTTAGGGGGAAGGTATGGGTTGAAAATACAAATTACTAAATCTTCAGCTTACTGTTTAAAGCTAATACACATCTCTTTGTCCTGTTTTTCTCATACTCTGACTTAATGTCTAATTCTTCATGTGGCAGCACACTCCTATAGGGTAGTTTCCGTGTCTTACTGGTCTTGTCCTCTGCACCTAGAGTAGCAATGTCAATAATTGTTTGACAAATAAAGGAAAGAATGGAATGAAGGATAAGAGCTTTGTATACTGTGTCAATGAATTTGATTTGCTCTACTGCCTATTAAAAATGAAAATGTTTAAGATTTCGGACCAGAAGCTTTACTTGATTCATCTGTACCTTAGGATGATTAATTAAGTAACTATGTAAAGGATGAGGTAGAGGGAAGAACTGAAATTTCCCAAAGGTGAATATCCAGTAAGTGAAGACACTGTGAAGAAAGCAGAGAGGTAGCCTAGATTCACAGTAATAGATCATCATGGGATATTGCCCCTCTTCCTCATTAGAGTAACATGACTTTTCTGTTTGCTGAAGAAACCGTCCTTCAAATATGCATTTATTCAAGTTAGACATAATGTTTCAAATCTCCATAGAAAGAAAGAAAATTTTAAAGATACATTCTCAGTCTGGTTTACTTATTTTTTTTAACTCTGTTATTCATCACTGCCCAAACACATCCTGTGCATTCGTATCATTGAACCTGTTGTGCTCCTAGTGTTCATTCTGGATAAACTCCTTTCTTCCTCATGACACCCATGTGATAATGTCCAACTACTGTAAAGTTGCAGCTAGAATGTCACCTTCTCTCTTAACTCCCAATCATAAGTCTCTCCTCTGTGCTCCTATTGCATTCATCTTCAGTTCAGTTCAGTCGCTCAGTCGTGTCCAACTACCAATTTGATATTTATCACATTGTGCTTCCCTGGTGGCTCAATTGATAAAGAAGCTTCTTGCAATGCGGGAGACCCGGATTTGCCCCCTGGGTTGGAGAGATCCCCTGGAGAAGGAAATGGCAACCCACTCTAGTATTCTTGCCTGGAAAATTTCATGGACAGAGGAGCCTGGTGGGCTATGGTCCATGGGGTCACAAAGAGTCAGACACAACTGAACACACATATGGCTAATTTAAATTATTTCATTAATCTCAAATGCCTCTTTATCTTTAATATAGCTTTTGCGATATTTTGTTAGATTAATTATACATACCATTACATAACATATATGTTCGCACAGTACATCTGTATAACAATTCTGTTGGGATTTACAAATACACATATACCTAATTAAATCATAGTGACATCTAATGCAGATTTGGGAAAGGGATAAAAGTGATCATAAGAAAATGAAAGTAAAGAGATGAGAGGAAAACACAAGGTAGAATAAAACAGAAATTAAGGTAGATGAAGAGAATTGATAACTTGATTCCTGCTTGTGAGTGAAATAATGCACTGAGGCATCTGATGCGCATTATATTGTTCAACCCTGTAACTACCCTTGAACAACATGATTTGAACTGTGGAGGTTCAGCATGCAGATTTTTTTTTTCCCAATAAATACCTACTACAGTACCACCAAATCCATGGTTTGATGAATCCATGGATGTAGAGCTGAGGATATGGAAGGCCAATTGTAAAGTTATACTTGAATTTTTACCTGCTGCATGGGGTTGGCACCCTAACCCTTGTGTTGTTCGAGGGTCAACTGTACTCCCTGAGAGCGGGTGTATAATCATCACATTTAAAAATAGGGAAACTGAGATTCAGAGGGAAGAAAATAAGACTAATGAAGAAAATTTTGAAGAAAAGCATCTGTGAAGAAATTACAACTTTATGAACAAACCTGAAAAAGTATGTGAAAATCATTCAGGGATTAATGATCAAGTCTGTAAGAGAGGAAATAAGTAAGATGTGGTAATCATGGAAATTTGAATGGCCAGAGGGGCTATCTTCAGTAGATAATCTTCAAGTTCTACAGCTCTCTTTGGTATATTGTTCTATTGGGCTATATGTTCTGTAGATAATCTAAAATTAACATTATGTTGTGTGTGTTATATAAATATTCAACAATGCTGATTGCTCAGTGTGCATGCATTTACTACCCTCTGTTGTATTTCTAAATTATGATGAGGGCGATCTCAGATGTTGGCTTTACTGAATGTATTATCTAGGCAGTTGTTTAGTCACTAAGTTGTGTCCAACTCTCTGTGACCCCATGGACTGTAGCCCACCAGGCTCCTCTGTCCATGAGATTTCCCAGGTAAGAATACTGGGTGGGTTGCCATTTCCTGTTCCAGAGGATCTTCCTGACCCAGGGATGGAACCTGTGTCTCCTGCTTTGCAGGCAGATTCTTTACCACTGAGTCACCAGGGAAGACTATTATTTAGGCAGATAAACCCTGAATGTGAATTTAAATTCTTAAAAGGCTCCAAGTAAACAACTATCCACTGGTGTTTTAGAGAATGAACGAAAATAAAGTGGCTTCCTATTGGTTGATTACTATTTATTATTATGATATGTGCTAAGTTTGTTGCTAGTATTATTTTCTTCTCATGGCTTTAGATATCTTCATCCTTTATCATTAATTTTTTGGCTAGTGAAACAATGGTTTGCAATTACAAAATTTTACTCTATTTACTTTAAGTAAACAAAAACCATGTTTTGATATAAAAGATGTTTCAAAGCAGACGCTGGATAGATATATTTAGTGTTTTTTCATGTTTCTTGAAATGAGAAATTGATTAGCTTTTTAAAATGACAGCTTGCTAAACCCTAAGGTAGATGAAATTAGAATAACACAGTCATCCATCTGTTGTTAGCTCCCTCAGGATTTCAATCCATTATAAAATTTGCAAATCTAGAAAAATCAAATTAGTTTGGCTGTTTATCCCCTTAAAGAAAGAGGAGAGAACAAACAGATAAAAGTTCTGCACACTTGCAGTTTGTAACTCCACACAGGTGCCTTTCCACGTCCTAACAGACGTTAACTGTTTGTCAGCTCATTTTCCTGGAACACGTTGGAGGTTTTTCCTTCTATAATTGCTTCTTTGAAGTGATAAATTAAGTAATCCTTTCAGGGTGGTAAATATTTCAATTTTATCCTTTTTTCTTTATGTTAAACAAAATTTTGGAAAAATATCAGGGAACTTTGCATTGTTTCACCTTTTGATTATTAAAATATTTTTAAATTTATTATATACAGTTAAATATCCATTATACTTTCTTTGGATATTCAGCAAATGTGCTCTTTTCTGTCTTTCTTTTATGGAGGATATTTGTGAGTATGCTAGATAATCGCAAGGAGGTATATAATGTGAATGACCCTGTCCACAAGGAGGGGGGAAATGGGGCATGTATCTAAAATGATGAGTTAAAATAATTTGCAGCACATGGTAAATAGAAAGTAAAGAAATGGAAAACTGACATTTCTCAGCTGCCTACTTTGTTTCAGGCAATGTGCTAGAACATTTAAGTTATCTTTTTGAATTGAGATTTTGTCAAATGAGGGATTGTGTGCTAATGCCATAGGTATTCAGTGGAAAGAGTGATCAGTGTTGACTAGTATCATAGTGGAAGATTAAAGGAAAAAACAATGATAGAACTGCCTCCTTGGCTATGACAGCTGAAAGAAATAGGAAAGGGGACGAGTCTTACAGGCAAGGGCAATTGTGTAATCAATGACATGGAAAAGAATAATGCTTTTTTCCAAATAATGCTGACTATATTAGTCGAGCTTCCCTGATAACTCAGTGGTAAAGAATCTGCCTGCAATGCAGGAGCCACAGGAGACACAGGTTCAGTCCCTGGATGGGGAAGATCCCCTGGAAGAGGGCATGGCAATCCACTCCAGTATTCTCGCCTGGGGAATCCCCATGGACAGAGGAGCCTGGTCGTCTACAGTCTATGGGGTTGCAAAGAGTTGGACGTGACTGAAGTAATTTAACACACATAAGTTAGGAGACTGAGACATTTATTTACACTAGCTTACTGGTCATAAGGAATTAAATTTTACGGCAGTAAAAACTGAATAAAATGGATAGATAGCAACTCCATATTAAAAAAGAAGGTACAGAACCTTCAGGTTTATTTTGGGGAAGGAAGATGGCAGGAGGAAATGGACTGGTTGGTTTCCTTAGAAGTAAAAGTTTTCTGGCTCTGCTATTGATATAGCAAGCTTTCAGGACAGTCAGTAAACAGTCACACTGTAACAACTTTTCTAATACTTGATTTGTCATCCAGTGGAGATATGCTTTACTCTTCTGAAAATTTGTTTACTGCTGCTGCTGCTAAGTCACTTCAGTCGTGTCCGACTCTGTGCGACCCCATAGAAGGCAGCCCACCAGGCTCCTCTGTCCCTGGGATTCTCCACGCAAGAACACTGGAGTGGGTTGCCATTTCCTTCTCCAGTGCATGCATGCATGTTAAGTCACTTCAGTTGTATCCAACTCTGTGCGACCCTATGGACAGCAGCCCCCCAGGCTCCTCTGTCCACGGAATTCTCTAGGCAAGAATATTGGAATGGGTTGCCATTTGCTTCTTCAGAAAATTTGTTTAGTTTCTCACTATTAGCCAAGTGACCAGCAGAATAGATTTTATTTCTTCTACTCCTGCTCTATGTGCTAGCTTTCTGTATTAAAAGTAGAATAGTATGTATTACCACAGTGAGTAATTTCAGTCAACATTAATTTTTTAAACTCATTTTGTTCTGAGATTATTATATTTATAATTAAAATGATTGGTTATTGCAAATAGTTAATGCTGAGGATGAATTAGGCATTGTTGAGTAAGTAGGGTAATGTGTCATTGGTTGGTTGACCTTTAATTCAGTAACTTACTTTGTTATGCTTCACAGTGACTCTGGGGAATGGGAGTTATATTATACTTTTGTTTCTTGATTTCAATATACAGAAAAAAATGTTAAATTCATATCTGTTTCCATCTCCACCTTGCTTATAGTTTGATATGTAAAGCACAGTTTTTGTTGTTCATTGGATGTTTGTTCATTCATTTATTCACTCAACGCCTCATTCATCCTCTTGGTGTTTATTAAGCAATGTATCACTTATTGCTATGTATCACACACTATTATGCACACTTCAGTAAAGCACTGGTTGCCAGCAGTGCATCAGGGCCCCCTGAATACATCTATTTTTATCATTGAGTTTCAGTTAATCATTTTGCTCCATTTTATTTCTGAAGATTTTAATTCCTGCTTCATAAATCATATTTAGTCCAAGTTAAGTGTAACAAAGATTATTTCACTCAACTTTTGTGGTCCAAGATCCATTTCTGCTTGTCAGGTTGTCATACTGTGTGTCAAATACAAATTAAAATTGAAGCTTCTTTTTAGATATATACCCATAAACCATTTTCTGACTTACATCCTACTAAAAGAAACGTTCAGTGGAATTTTATTCACTCTGAAGTCACCTAAATCTTTCTCATCCTAGTAATTTTTTGAGTGGATATGTGATGTTTGTTTTGGTATGCTTAACAACTCACATAGTCTCCTTTAAAAATCTTTTTGGAGATTTAACTGGTACCTTCTTTAAAATGAAATTTGTGTAGCAAGCTATGACTGTCCAATTGAAACTGTCTCTAAAGTTCTGTTTTACTTCTTTATGTGTGGATTTCAACTCAGTGCATAGACGTAAGCTGTAGAGGACTTTAAACAAATGACTCGACAGTCACCCTCAGGAGTCTCATTCACCTTCAGGAGTCTCATTCAGTAGTCTGGAGGAGAGTATTTATTTTTACTTTTAAAATGCCTCAGGATTTTAATATACAGCCATAATTGGAAACCATTATTTGTTGAAATGTAGAGTTAAGTTTTTACTTTGAAGATACAGAATCATAAGCTTTGAGAGGAAACAGACCTGGAAAATTATTCCTACAACGTCAGGAAACTTATCTGACATCTCAGGCTGACAGCTTGACCACTCTGGAAAGACTCTATTCTTCCATAAGGAAGAACTTAGAACCCAAACATCATATAATATTCAGTGTGACAGTCTTTTGGAGCAGATTCTCTCACCTTGATTCTTAACTTTATTCCATTCTTCACTGTAATGGAGATTAGCATCTTCTGGTAGATCTATGGTACCCTGATCTATAGAACTCATGACATTAAGAATGCCCTTTCTTTGCACCCTTCGTTAGAGGGATTGCCCTCTAACTCTCCTCCTCTATTATTAAGTTATCTGTATGTGTTACACTTTCCAGAAGGGAAACATCAGTAGTATTAATATTATAAGCACATAAATTTACATGTTAATAACATTGCTTAGGCTTAATAATCTAATTTTTTGTGTACTAGAATTCTAAGTTTTATCTAATCTAAATTAAAATTGTTCTGGTAGTAGTTTATGTAAATCACTCTTGTCATTATGATAGTTGATATATAGGTCTGTTCCATGGCTACAGGAATATATAAAGTAAATGTTTGTTTTATTGAAACTATATAAACTTTGCAGAATCAGCCAGTGTCTCCAACACTATAGCACTAAAGTTTTGCACTATTTAAACTTAGGAAACTAAAATATAATTAATCATGAAATGTAGAATCACCAGGAGCAGATTTAGGTACTGAAACAAGAACTTCCTGGTCACTACCCAAATGAGTTTAACCTGATTGTGTTGCAGTGGACATTGGAAAAGTTGTGTTTAAATTATGGCTGAATTTTAAAAATGCTGTTCTATGTCTCTCCTTGTATATTGGATTCATTTTTCTCTACTGGAGACATAGAGTACCTCATAGCCCTGTAATTAATGCAGAGCATTGTCAGTGAATACCATCTTCACTCTAGTTTCAAAAACCTGTAGAAAACATTGAGTAGTCTTCATTGCTCAGCCTCTTGCTAGGAGAAGTGCAGAAGTGATATCCTTCTTCTCTAGATGCAGAGGTTCATCTACCAGCACCATAAGGGTTAGCAAGGGATTCTTAGTTATATAAACTGTAGCTTAATTGCTATCATTATGAAATTTAGCAATATTGCTAAGACTGTATTCTGATCAAAATAAGTATAAGTCAGATGTAGCTTATCAAGAAATTAACAGACACTTATTTTTTAAAATTGTTATTTATTTTTCTTTAAGAAATTACCCCTCTAGGCTAGGTAGTTGACCAACAGTCTGGTTTGCCCAGGACCGTGAGAGGTTCCTAAGGGCTTGAAACTTTAAGTACTAAATCCATGGAAGTCCTTGGCAAACTAGAAGCAGGTTACCTTTACCAGGAGTGCAGAAAGATGAATTATTATTGCTTTAAGGAGTAGATATTCAATAACAGTGATATTTAATTTGTTCGTACCTATCTCTGTACATCTTGTCTACCCATATTTGAAAATTCAATTTGAATGCCACTTCTTCCTAATCTCTTCCTCTTATGAATTCACATAATTCTTCACCTGTATCATTTTTTTTCCACTTTGCACTTTAAAACATCTTTATCTGAATTTTATATATACAAATTTTATCTCTGACACTACATGGAAAGTTATGTTAGCTCATGATGTATGATTTATCATTTATCCCTTATAGGTTCTAGCATGGTGCTCCACACCTACTTTATAAGAAGGGATTTATTAAAAGTAAGGAATAAATTCATGAGTGAAGTAGGTGTATTGTTAATATGAGATGTACCAGTGTGTAATAGGAAAAAAAAAACTGCCAATACAGAATTCAGAAAACCTAGATCTGTCGCTAGGTAACTTTGTGATTATTGGCAGCTCCCTTATTTATTTGTGTAAGTGTCTGTGTGTGTATGTGCACACACATGTGTGTACACACTACAGTTTTATCAGCCCAAAACTGAAAATTTCAGCTAGACCCTCCTTGCTATCTAGTGATGCTTTTGACTGTTCAGTTTTAATTTGGTCATCCAGTGTTGTCAAAGACCAGTCCAAATTGTCAGCCTATGCTGTAGTCAGTCCTCTGTATTGTACACCCCCTTTTTCACTTTTGGAAGATGACCACAATTAGTACTCTATCAAGAATATCTACATGCAGAAAAAATAAACTTGTTCAGTCCACCTTTGTAAATTGCTGTACATTTTAAGTAGAATAACGCCAATTATCCCTTTCTGACACTGACCATTTAAATATTTAAAATGTAAACAGCCATACTTACCTATATTTGTAATTCAGAATCTTATATATGCATTGCTTAATGATACAATATTCTAGACCATTTTTGTGTTATGACTTTTGTGTTTGGAGAACCAAGTAAAAGTAGATTGATTGAAACTATGATTATTTGTTTTGTATTTAATATATTTTTAAATGCTTTTTTATAGGAGAAAAAAGCTATTTTGTAAAAGGTTTCCTGTTAATTCCTTTGAAAAATGTAACTGACAGCTCTTACAAGAACAGGATTCATCAGTGTGTTTTGAAGATTCACATTAAAATATGTAAAAATATTGCTTTCATCAATTTTCAATTAAAATGTGATTATTATGCAGACTTTTATACATTTTTATAACCCAGTGTTCTATTGTTTTTAGCTACTGATGCAAATGTGAAAAATGAAAATCTTTCATCTGTGCAACAGCTTGGCATTAAAATGACTGTCAGGTATATTATAGGGAAATATCTCCCTGTGCATTTCTAGAATTTGTTTTTATCTAGCTAATATGTGCTTAATAGTATTTAAGTTAACAATCAACTATTTTGTATAGTTTAAATGCAGAGTTTATCATTCAGAAAATGGTAACTTTGTTTTGAGGATATTGGCACATGATTAAATTACCCCGGCAGGTAAATCAGTTATGGTTCATTATTATTTCAGAGGCTAATTACAGCATAGTTAAGTCTCTATGACGATCAGGTTTTTTCCAAGAAAGCATTTTAAATATCAGCACATTGGTAGCACAATCATACCACTTGCTAAAATATGGTTAGTTTTTATTTTCAGGCTATAACAAGAGTTATAAGTATAAAAGTACCTTAATGATAGATGCATAAGTAAAAGCAGAACAAATAAATTATAGTACTTTGAATTTTTCATACTCGAAATTATAATTTTCAAAAGAAATGGACAAGCTAAACAGACTGGGAGTTAAGGTCTGAGCCTTTCATTATTAAATGGGATCTTGACAGGCCCATTCTATCTGTTCTGTTGGATCATCTTCAGAATTAAGTATAAAAAAGATGCATGTGAATGTTTTTAAAACAGACTGTGTAAATCCATAGCATTATAATAAAAGCTATGATAGTGATTCTAGCACACCCACCTATATCACATAGGGTATATAACCCACTGATTAAGTTTTGTGACCCTATACCTGCCTTTTATACTGTAATGACCTATTTCCATTCTAAAATGGAATCCATAGATAATATGAGCAAGCTAGTTACATATTTTTTTTAATTCAGCATGATGTCTTATTGTTAAGACATAAACAGAGAGTGATTTATAATGAAATGTTTGTATACAGCTACAGTATGAGACATAGCTGGCACCTATGAATCATTGTAGCTGTGGGGCAGCTACAAATGGAGATGGATTTTATTTTGGTGTTTCAAATGTTACAAGAGGGCTGCTACTAGCCAAGTGACTTTGCAAAATGATGAAAAGTCTTAGGAAGGCTTCAGGCAAAGTGAAGGAACTATCTTTCCCTAAATTACACTTGGTTTCATTCAGTGTATAATAAATAAGACTAATATATTATGATTTTATATGAAGCACAATTAATTTCAGATAATTATAAATAAAATTTTCATCTATACAAATAATAGGGCATTTATAAGTTGTTACTGTGCAAGGCTGACTGTCCCATGTCTAACCTCCTGACGCTCACTCATCAAGTATCAGTGGTCTGCCAGTCACTGTGGCAAACGAAAACACTCCCATAAGCTTCCAAAATAGTGCCATGTTCTTGTAGATTCACTGGACTAAATGAACCCTAAAATTGCTTCTAGGCTTAGCATTCTGTCAAGCTAGCCTGTCAGCATTCCATGTTGTAGATTAAATTCAAGAAAAAAGTGCTTTTATTCTACTACTCATCTATAGTATCCATGTTTTATTCTTTCATTACTACTTCATTTTCCTTTAAAGTTACTGTATTTGCCAGATGAATACTGCAAATTCTGATATATCATAATTATCAGGTATATATATTGGGTGTTATTCTTTCATGAGTGCTCTGTATAATAGTTATGCCAAAAGTAGAAATTTGAAGACTTAAAACTATGAGATCTCAAGAGAACTACAGTTTGATGAATTTTAAAAAATGAATTTACTATGCAAGGCCTGACATTTTTCAATTTGTATGTTTTCTGGACATTTAATTTAGGTATGGCAAGTTCCTCAACCTGTTAAAAGATGGTGCAGAAAATGATCTTACCTTGGTTTTAAAGCATTGTGAGAGATTCCTGAAACAACAACAAGCTTCTATAAAATCATCTCTTCATATCCTTTCTAAATGACTGACAGTACTTTAACTCTCTTCATATGCTTTTCAGAATTCTTGGACGGAATACTTTAAAACTTTTGCAGGAAAATAATACTTGGACCTATATTAGTGATTTGCTATATCTTTATAGTATTTTATTCTTTTATTTTAATAGGTATTTTATTAGATTGAGTAGTAATTATTAAATTCAATCTTATTAGTTAAATCTTGAATAATTAGTTATTAGAAAGTATTTTTGAGTGTATATAGAGAAGCTTTAAAATAGGTTTAGTAAATCAAAATAATGCTCTAGATTTTGTAAATCTAGAATAAGAATAAAACATCCATTTATTTTATTTGTATTGGTTATCTTTCAAAAATAGAGTTTGACTTCAAGAAAAAAGTTTATACAAATCATTTGCATTACTGAATTCTAAAAATATGTGGACTTTTAAAATACTTGATTATGCTAATAATTTGACAGATAACCTAATCTAGAGAAAGGATGATACTGTTGTGTTAATGACTTGAACAGTGTATTTCCACAAAATGTATAGTTTTTTCCTCTAGTTGCTGGTGATTTTGGCCTCCCCTGGACATGTCAACAAATAGTACATTAAAATAGTTACTGTGTAAGTAGTTTTTTTATTAATAAAGTTTAATTTTAGAATCTGCCTGCCAAAGTAGGAGGCACAAGAGATGCAGGTTTGATCCCTGGGCCGGGAAGATCTGCTGGAAAAGGAAATGGCAAAAGAGTAGCCTGGCAGGCTACAGTCCACGGGGTGGCAAAGAGTCAGACCCCACTGAGCACGCACACAGGTGTTTACATCAATAGCTTGTAAGCTGGTTGAAGACACAATGAGGGCTAAGTATCGTTAATATCTTTCTTGATAGAAATTCTGAAATGAATATTTATGCAGTTCTAATATTTCACCATGTAAGATAAAATATTATAGAAGTTCCTTAACTGTTCTTTTCAGTCTGCTTGCAGAGGAATTACACTGGCCATGACTGGTTTGTATCTTCTTTGTTCATAATAATGTTGGGGGACAAAGACAAAACATTCCGATTTCTCCAGCGGTTCTCCAGGCTTCTGACTTCAGCTTTCCTTTGGTTGCCAAGACTACATATTTCTGTAAGACTTTTCAGTCTCTGTTAAAGAAATATTTTAAATTTTAAGGAAAATCCTCTTTAAATTCAATAGGATCTTATTATTTTATTTGTAGAGTGTGTTATGTATTCTATATTCGTTTTCTATCTGAATGCAGTTTTGAGTGATTCGTTTTGAAGATACACATTTGGTATTTTCTCAAATACTTGCTGTCTTACCTAATGATAACTGAATGAAGGATTAATAATAATAGATGCATTATTAAATTTTAAACTTGTCATTTAATTGGAAAATTCCATATCTAAACAGAAAACCTTTGAATGGATATTTTTATTGTTACTTTGTTATAATCTCTGGTTAAATTATAGTATAAGAAAATAATGTTAGTTGAAATTGTATCCATAGTGTATAGAAGAAAAGCATACCAATTTTATATACATTTTGCCAATCTATGATGAGTTTTGATTAAGGTATGATAGTGTATTTTTTTATTTAAAGATTTTACTAGTTCTATGGGATCCAAGTTTAGTTTAGAGGTAAGTGTATCCCTAATTTATTCGTGATTCTGCATTTTGTCTTACTTACTGCATTTAAGACCTTCAACTTGGGGAAAGTGTCCATTATAAGGCATGCTAAGGCTTTTCATGACAGGTTGAACTTGGACAGCAGAGTCACACAGTACGCAAGAATAAGTTGTTAAGGGGACTAGAGAGTGTCTATGTCAAGTTAAATGAAAGCATTTATTACATGCTTTTAAAGTAGGTATTTGCGATAAAGAAAATAAAAGCAAAGCACCAAGGAATACATTAAATGTTAAAATTTTATAATTTTATGTCTGAAATAGCTATATGCAATTCCTGAATAAGACTTTCTCCTGCTTGTACTTAACGGTAACTAGAAATTTGCTCACATAAAAGGACGAACCAAAGACAAAAGACTATGTACTAGCTTTTCTCCAACCAGTGGAACAATTTTCCTTCTGTTAACCAGAATTTGGACAATTCTTTAAATTGTAATGAAGATTTAGAATATCTTAAAATGCTTATCAAAAGAATTTTTAACCTTACATTTGTAAATAGAGAAAAAATTTTAAGTCCATCACACACTTTCATGTAAAGTATTTTGAAAAGATACCTACATGCCACTAGTTTTAAGTATTCTACTTTAGTGTTCAGATTGTGACCCTGCCAGACATCACCACTGAACTGCTTTTACTATAATTTTATAAAGTTGCACTTCTGCTTTGACTCTTTAAACCTTTTTTCTGCCACATTATTTTACTTTTAACATGAATGATGTGTTCTAACAGCATTTCTTCCCCTAAAACTGAAATCAGGCAGTACTCTAATAACTTTGAGTTTATTAGATTAAACATTTTGATAGCATCATTTAATATGTAATATAGATCTGTGAATGGAATAGAGTGACATTACTGAAGGGTTTTAGAATGAACTCAGTGTAAAGCTTTACACCTTTCTGTTAGTGCAGCTATATCATCAGTGAAGACTCATGCAGTGCCTTCTATAGTATCATTTTTTTCTTTTCAACTACAGATACACCAAGTTGAATATTTTATTACCAGTAGTTTGTTTTACTGTCTTTGTAAAGCAAATGACATTCTGCTAACATTGCTCTTCCGGGATTCTGTCTAGAACTGTTTTAGCTAAGTGCAGTTACTAATGTCTGTATAATCACCACTCCATAGTTTAAATGTTTTTGATTTAAACTTTTGATTTAATCTTTTGGATTTTTTTTTTTTTTTTTTGCTGTGTCACTTCACTTTTTAGTGCATGCAGTAGAAGACTTAATATATTACTTTAAAAGTGGCCCTTTTCTATTATATTTGTTCTGTTGGTTCTAAACATTACACTGACACTTTCTATGCAGGTTGACAAAATAAGCAAATCTGCATTTGCAAAAAGACACGTTAAATACACTTTAGCTTTAGCCATTAATAGCACAGACTCTTCCACCATCTTGGGCACAATACCATGTTAATGTAATTAACCTCAAAAAAGCTTCAGCCTGTTTGCCCTGAACCCCATTCCCTTGTTCTATTTTTTTTCCTTTTGTTCCATGGCCTATATCAATTCTAAATATGCTCCTTAATTTATGTATTTATTTATTACTTACACACTTAAATGTAATCTCTCTGGGGCAAGGTTTGGTCCATTGACATGTCCCACCATAATTATTCAGTAAATATGCTGAATGTATGAATTAATATTTAGATAGAAATAAGTAACATTCATACTTTAATTGAAGAAAGTAGAGAAAACTACTAGGTCATTCAAGTCCCTTATGATTATACAGTTGAAGTGACAAATAGATTCAAGGGATTAGATCTGATAGAGTGCCTGAAGAACTATGGATGGAGGTTCATAACGTTGTACAGGAAATGGTGACCAAACCTTCCCCAAGAAAAATTCTTTTGCAATAAGGCAAAATGGTTGTCTGAGGAGACCTTACAAATCATGAAAAAAGAAGTGAAAGGCAAAGGAGAAAAGGAAAGATAGACCCATCTGAATGCAGAGTTCCAAAGAACAGCAAGGAGAGATAAGCAAGCCTTCATAAGTGAACAATGCAAAGAAATAGAAGAAAACAATAAAATGGGAAAAGACTAGAGATCTCGTTAAGAAAATGAGAGATGCCAAGGGAACATTTCCTGCCAAGATGAGCCCAGTAAATTGCAGGAATGATGTGGACCTAACAGAAGCAGAAGATATTAAGAAGAGGTGGCAAGAACACAACAGAACTGTACAAAAAAGATCTTATTAACCTGGATAAACACAATGGTGTGATCACTCACCTAGAGCCAGACATTTGGAGTGTGAAGTTAAGTGAACCTTCAGAAGCATTACTGCATACAAAGCTAATGAAGGTGATGGAATTCCATCTGAGCTATTTTAAAGCCTAAAAGATGATGCTGTTAAAGTGCTGCATTCAATACGCCAGCAAATTTAAAAAATTCAGCAATGGCCACAGGACTGGAAAAGGTCAGTTTTCATTCCAATCCCAAAGGAGGGCAATGCCAAAGAATGTTCAAACTGCCATACAGTTGTGTTCATTTCATATACTAGCAGGGTAATGCTCAAAATCCTTCAAGCTAGGCTTCATAAATATGTGAACTGATAAATTCCAGATGTACAAGCTGGATTTAGAAAATGCAGAGGAACCAGATATCAAATTGCCAACATCCATTTGATTATAGAAAAAGTAAGGGAATTCCAGAAAACCATCTCCTTCTGCTTCACTGATGACACTAAAGCCTTTGACTTTGTAAATCACAACAAACTGTGGAAAATTCTTAAAGAGATGGGAATACCAGACCACTTTACCTGTCTCGAGAAACCTGTATGCAAGTCAGGAAGCAACAGTTAGAACTGAACACAGAATAATGAACTGGTTCAAAATTGGAAAAGGGGTATGTCAAGGCTGTATATTGTCACCCTGCTTATTTAACTTATATGCAGAGTACATCATACGAAATTCCAGGCTGAATGAAGCACAAGCTGGAATCAAGATTGCTGGGAGAATATCAATAACCTCAGGTATACAACCCTAATTGCAGAAAGCGAAGAGGAACTAAAGAGCCTCTTGATGAAAATGAAAGAGGAGAGTGAAAAAGCTGGCTTAAAACTCAACATTCAAAAAACTAAGATCATGGCATCCAGTCCCATCACTTCATAGCAAATAGATGGGGAAAATGTGGAAATAGTGACAGACTTTATTTCCTTGTGCTCCAAAATCACTGTAGATGGTGACTGTAGCCATGAAATTAAAAGACTCTCCTTGGAAAAAAAGCTATAATCAACCTAGACAGCATATTAAAGAGCAGAGACATCATTTTGCCAACAAAGGTCTGCCTAGTCAAAACTGGTTTTTCCAGTAGTCATGTACGTATGTGAGGGTTGGACCATAAAGAAGGCTGAGCGCTGAAGAATTGATGTTTTCTAACTGTGGTGCTGGAGGACTTTTGAGAGTCCCTTGGACTGCAAGAAGATCAAATCAATCCTGAAAGAAATCAACCCTGAATATTCATTGGAAGGACTGATGCTGAAACTCCAATACTTTGGCCACCTGATGAGCTGACTGATTGGAAAAGACCCTCATACTTGGAAAGATTGAGGGCAAGAGGAGAAGGGGACAGCAGGGGATGAGATGGTTGGATGGCATCACTGACTCAATAGACATGAATTTGAGCAAGCTCCAGGAGTTGGTTATGGACAGGAAAGCCTGGGTGCTGCAGTCCATGTGTGTGCATGTGCAGTAAGTCACTTCAGTTGTGTCCAACTCTTTGCAGTCCATGGGGTTGCAAAGAGTAAGGTAGGACTGAGTAACTGAACAATATCAACAAATGTAAAAGACAGTAAGCTTTTATTACTTTAGAAAATGTATTTAAGAGAGTTCCCCTACATTATTAAAAGTGTTATAAACAAATTGCATCAAAAAGATTTTAAAATTTGGCTTAGGAGAAACAATATAGGAAATAATGAAATATTAAAGTTTTCAAAAATTTATAAACTCTATTCAGTTCAGTTCAGTCGCTCAGTCGTGTCCAACTCTTTGCGACCCCATGAATCGCAGCACACCAGGCCTCCCTGTCCATCACCAACTCCTGGAGTTTACTCAAACCCATGTCCATCCAGTCGGTGATGCCATCCAACCATCTCATCCTCTGTTGTCCCCTTCTCCTCCTGCCATCAATCCTTCCCAGCATTAGGGTCTTTTCCAATGAGTCAACTCTTCACATGAGGTGGCCAAAGTATTGGAGTTTCAGCTTCAATATCAGTCCTTCCAATGAACACCCAGGACTGATCTCCTTTAGGATGGACTGGTTGGATCACCTTGCAGTCCAAGGGACTCTCAAGAGTCTTCTCCAACACCACAGTTCAAAAGCATCAGTTATTTGGTGCTCAGCTTTCTTCACCATCCAACTCTCACATCCATACATGACCACTGGAAAAACCATAGCCTTGACTAGATGGACCTTTGTTGGCAAAGTTATGTCTCTGCTTTTAAATATGCTATCTAGGTTGGTCATAACCTTCCGTGAGATAAAAGTAATTTGAAAAAATGTGTCCTTAAATCATTTAGACAAGAACCCTTTAATATACTGATTTAGTTAAATTATTTTCCAATTTTGTCTTTAAGAAAATTCTTCCTGAATGATACAATAATAATTCTTTATGAAATTTCATTAAGAATCGGTTTGACTAATTGTTAACATCAAAGCTGTTAATAAATATAGATTAAGAAAGATCAAAAAATCAGTTATATCCATGGAGGAATACCTAATCTCAAATAATAATTATAATAAAAATAACAATCATGTATGCTTTCTCTGTTAGTTGAAAGATGAGAAAGTATAACAAATTAAATTGAAATAAAAACTGAAGTATTTTAATTCACTTAGAAACAAAACTTCCTTGATGATAAATCAGGCTAAAGTTGCATTCTAATTAACTAGTGTAGTTCTGCAAGAAAGTACCGTGAAATAGGATAGTCACTTTATATTCATTTTATTATTTTATATAGATAAGTGTGTGAATATCTGTATCTTCCTTTTCATAAAATAAATTAATAATAATCCAACACAGGAGGTTTAAAGTTAAAAATTCTAATAGCATTGAAATGTTCATTTAGATTTAAGTGTTATAATCATCAGCATGTCATGGCACACTTGTAACCTATTTGCAAGGTATTAACAGTAGTAAGTCATATAACCTATCTCTTACTGGGAAGAGGATAAGTGTTAAAGTCCTTTCCCCTTCATATATATGACTTTGAATCTTAGAAGATTCCTTTTTCCTATGCACGGTTCTTTTTTTTCTGAGAGGAGAGATATTGTTTTTTAGAATTAATTGAATCAAAAAGGTATCTCAGAGTTTTCTATTCAGTCCTCAGCATGGTGTGCATGATGCGCATGCTTCACAGAGTAACTGCAGCTATGCCGATAAATATGGCCTGTTCTCTGCCTACAGATCCCTAGAGTGGAGGACAGGATTGGATTGGATTGGATCAGTTTGGATGGGTTTGGAAAGTTTGTCTTTATACTAGCGTCTTTCCATTTAATATCCATAAGTTTTCCTTAGTGTTAGGAATAAAATGACTCATCAAAACCGTCTGTGGTGAAAGAAAAAAAAATAAGACTGTATACTGTGTTTTTCTTTCAGCACATATCTTTCATTTTTAATCATTGAAGCCAAATACTCTAAGAAACGGCATAACATGAACATATGGGTTCATATCACGCCAGTTTTAGTATATCCCAAACCAAAAGTTTTACTGATAACTTTTTCCATGACACGAGGCTAGTTTATATGTTACTTAGGTGATCTGTTAAATGATGTGATCCTGTATGTGTTCTGCTTAATTCTATGTTCTGAATTTTCTTTAGAGTTACCTTTTATTGAGTCACCATCCTTTCCAAGAGTTGTGACTAACTAAAATATATCAGAACACTAGAAGTATAACAAATATAATTTTTAATTTGATGATTCAGAAGATTCTTTGTTATATTCATGTAGCTCAGAGCGGTCATTGGTCAGGTTTATGAATGTCATTGACTGTAAATTAGAGTTAGGAAATGATAATAGCCCAGTAACAAAGCTTCTGTTATTATATGAGAGTTTACTGTACTTACAGGGTGTGACCATTAGTATCTTATTGTCATTCAGTCAGTTTGTTGAGGAGCTCTTCTGTGTAGGTCTTGGTGCTAGGAGTTTTGTTGGTTACCAAAATTTATGGCAAAATTTCTTCCAACAGAGTATAATTCATAAGAGTAGAAGAATTCTTGCCTTAGCTATGGGAATCCATTACATAATGTTTTTTTTCCTTTGAGATAATTAATTAATCTATTGTCCCCATGTCTATACAAACCTAAATATATTGTATTAAGCAACTTAGAAAACACTGTGTGGGAATATTTCTAAAAAGTATTATTTTTACACTCTTATTATGTATATATTCAGAAAATTGTTATCTAATTTGCATTGAAAATTAAAGTATTGTATATGTATGAGTTGATTTTTTTGCTCTTACATATATTTATTAGACTCATTAATTCTACTCTGCAACTAGTAATCAGTGAAAACACATTGTGTACTCAACAAAAGAAGATAAATCAAAGGATGCTAATTCTCATTCAGTTCATATTTTTATTCTTAGCTATTTAATAAAAAAGTAATTTTCTTTGTCTGAACATCCATCTGAAGTTGACTACAAGATGTTCATTTAATATGATGCATATGTCTTCAGTCATCAGTATGTAATATTAACTTTTGTGTGTACTGTGAGATAAATCCCTAAGAACCTATCATAAAATATATATTTATACCTATATGTTTCCACAAATACATATTTCTCCAAAATGAAATGGTAAATCATTATTTATCATAATGAATGACAAAACATGAAAACTACTGGTAAATCACTGATTTTCTTATATAACTCAAACATAAATTCTTAAAAACAGTTTAGCAATGAAATTTGAAAAAATTCTCATTTTAACTCATGTAATTGTTACGTGTGAGTTCGATTTGTTTTGATTTTAAAGTATTTTCATTTATTAAAAAAAGTTTGAGCTGCCCAATAAAGATAAAAAGGTAAATTTAAATTTGAGTTATATATGAAAATTTCTGAAATCAGTGATTTATTAGTAGTTTTCATGTTTTATTATTCATTATGATAGCAGATCTAATTTGAGTATCAAATTTTTAATCAGTCTATAGGACATAATTGCTAGTCTAATAATTTTTCTTAACTCAAAATTACATCTTCAAGTTTGTTTTTGTTTAAAAAGATGTATTGTGATTAGATGTTGAGTTTACAGTAACATTAAAACATACAGCATTCATGATGATAAATCGTACCAAAGAACTAAATTGAAATAACCTACTTTATGAAGAAATTGCTGAAAAATGCATTTGTAAATATATGTGTATCTGTATCTATGCATATATGATATTTATACATAGAAATATAAATAAATATAAAATATATGAAATAAATTATATATGTCAATAGATAGATAGCCTGAGTTCATTGATGAGGATTCACCACAATTTTAGAGACTAATTTCTTATGGATTTCTCAGTTTCAATTATTAGTAACTTAGGTTTAGATTAGGAGAAGGCAATGACACCCCACTCCAGTACTCTTGCTTGGGAAACCCCATGGACGGAGGAGCCTGGTAGGCTGCAGCCCATGGGGTACGAAGAGTCGGACATGACTGAGTGACTTCGTTTTCACTTTTCACTTTCATGCACTGGAGGAGGAAATGGCAACCCACTCCAGTATTCTTGCCTGGAGAATCCCAGGGACGGGGGAGCCTGGTGGGCTGCCGTCTATGGGGTCGCACAGAGTTGGACACGACTGACGCGACTTTGCAGCAGCAGCAGCAGGTTTAGATTTGGGTTATTTAACATTAGCTTAGAAAAAGCCGATTAGGCAAATATCTTAAGAGCTGACAAACTAAATAAACTTTTTTGATATTTTAAAATCATTGACTAAAGCCAAAGATAATATAAATATATTGAAATATGCTTAGAATTAAAATGTAAAGCATTTATTACTCATGTATTTATTTATATATCTTTCTTTCATGTAATACCCATCTCCATTATTCCATAGAGACTGAATTTGTCAAAATTACTAAGTGTTAATTGTATTCATTATCTCAGAAGGAAAGTATATCATACTGCCTTTACTGAGATTTAATCTTTCTGTGGTGTTTAACGTTCTAACTTTTTAATTTACATAAAATTTGCAGGAGGTTGTTATGCCACCATGTTAATTTTGAAGTAGTAATTTAAAGCATAAAATTTAGGTGAGTTTGTTTTTAAATTGACTGCATATTCATTAATTCTCGATTTTTCTCTTTCATTCAGAGGTACCTACCTATTGACACTATAGAATCTGGCATTCATCCAGTGTATTTTTGCAGCACTCACTATATTGAAATGCTACTGAAAGCGGAGGTGCCACTTGTATTTTCAGCTTTTCACATGTCTGGTTTTGCACCATCACAGGTAATTCATAGAAAATAGTATTTCTTCAACTTCCAGATCTCAATGTCTTTGCAAAGAAAATTATATTCTCATCAAATACAGGAAATACATTAAAATTAATCACATCATTTTGTAAATAGTTATATGTCTATATGTGTTTAAATCATTAAGCTGGATTTTTCCCCCTAGGTCTTGCATAATACATGTTTCTGTTATAGTAGATCTCTGGCATTCACAGATTTTGAGTTCTGTTTCAGCTATTCAGTCTGATCACATGGACCACAGCCTTGTCTAACTCAATGAAACTAAGCCATGCCATGTGGGGCCACCTGGAGGGACAGGGCATAGTGGCGAGGTCTGACAGAATGTGGTCCACTGGAGAAGGGAATGGCAAACCACTTCAGTATTCTTGGCTTGAGAACCCCATGAACAGGATGAAAAGGCAAAAACATAGGACACTGAAAGATGAACTCCCCAGGTCAGTAGGTGCCCAGTGTGCTACTGGAGATCAGTGGAGAAATAACACCAGAAAGAATGAAGGGATGGAGCCAAGGCAAAAATAACACCCAGTTGTGAATGGGACTGGTGATAGAAGCAAGATATGATGCTGTAAAGAGCAATATTGCATAGGAACCTGGAATGTTAGGTCCATGAATCAGGGCAAATTGGAAGTGGTCAAACATGAGATGACAAGAGTGAACATCGACAGTCTAGGAATCAGTGAACTAAGATGGACTGGAATGGGTGAATTTAACTCAGATGACCATTATATTCTACTACTGTAGGCAGGAACCCCTTAGAAGAAAGGGAGTAGCCATCATGGTCAACAAAAGAGTCCGAAATGCAGTACTTGGGTGCAATCTCAAAAATGACAGAATGATTTCTGTTTGTTTCCAAGGCAAACCATTCAATATCATGGTAATCTAAGTCTATGCCCCAACCAGTAACGTTGAAGAAGCTGAAGTTGAATGGTTCTATGAAGACCTACAAGACTTTCTAGAACTAACACCCAAAAAAGATGTCCTTTTCATTATACGGGACTGGAATGCAAAAGTAGGAAGTCAAGAAACACCTGGAGTAATAGGCAAATTTGGCCTTGGAGTACAGAATGAAGCAGAGCAAAGGCTATTAGAGTTCTGCCAAGAGAATGCACTGGTCATAGCAAACACCCTCTTCCAACAACACAAGAGAAGATTCTACACATGGACATCACCAGATGGTCGGCACCAAAATAAGATTGATTATATTCTTTGCAGCCAAAGATGGAGAAGCACTATACAGTAAGCAAAAACAAGACCGGGAGCGGACTGTGGCTCAGATCATGAACTCCTTATTGCCAAATTCAGACTGAAATTGAAGAAGGTGGAGAAAACCACTAGACCATTCAGGTATGACCTAAATCAAATCCCTTATGACTATACAGTGGAAGTGAGAAATAGATTTAAGGGACTAGATCTGATAGACAGAGTGCCTGATGAACTATGGCTGGAGCTTCGTGACATTGTACAGGAGACAGGAATCAAGACCATCCTCAAGGAAAAGAAATGCAAAAAAGCAACATGGCTGTCTGAGGAGGGCTTACAAATAGCTGTGAAAACACAGGAAGCGAAAAGCAAAGGAGAAAAGAAAAGATATACCCATTTGAATGCAGAGTTCCAAAGAATAGCAAGGAGAGATAAGAAAGGCTTCCTCAGCGATCAATGCAAAGAAATAGAGGAAAACAATAGAATGGGAAAGACTAGAGATCTCTTCAAGAAAATTAGAGATACCAAGGGAACATTTCATGCAAAGATGGGCTCAATAAAGGACAGAAATGTTAGGGACCTAACAGAAGCAGAAGATATTAAGAAGAGATGGCAAGAATACACAGAAGAATTGTACAGAAAAGTTCTTCACGACTCAGACAATCACGATGGTGTGATCACTCACCTAGAGCCAGACATCCTAGAAGGTGAAGTCAAGTGGGCCTTAGGAAGCATCACTACGAACAAAGCTAGCAGAGGTGACGGAATTCCAGTTGAGCTATTTCAAATCCTGAAAGATGATGCTGTGAAAGTGCTGCACTCAATATGCCAGCAAATATGGAAAACTCAGCAGTGGCCACAGGACTGGAAAAGGTCAGCTTTCATTCCAATCCCAAAGAAAGGCAATGCCAAAGAATGCTCAAACTACCACACAATTGCACTCATCTCACATGCTAGTAAAGTAATGCTCAAAATTCTCCAAGCCAGGCTTCAGCAATACGTGAACCGTGAACTTCCAGATGTTCAAGCTGGTTTTAGAAAAGGCAGAGGAGCCAGAGATCAAATTGCCAACTTCTGTTGGATCATCAAAAAAGCAAGAGAGTTCCATCAAGAGAGTTCCATAAAAACATCTATTTCTGCTTTTTTGACTATGCCAAAACCTTTGACTGTGTGGATAACAATAAACTGTGGAAAATTCTGAATGAGATGGGAATACCAGCAACAGTTAGAACTGGACATGGAACAGCAGACTGGTTCCTATTAGGAAAAGAAGTATGTTAAGGCTGTATATTGTCACCCTGCTTATTTAACTTATATGCAGAGAAACGCTTATATCATGAGAAACGCTGAGCTGGATGAAGCACAAGCTGGAATCAAGATTGCCGGGAGTAATATCAATAACCTCAGATATGCAGATGACACCACCCTTACAGCAGAAAGTGAAGAAGAACTAAAGAGCCTCTTGATGAAACTGAAAGAGGAGAGTGAAAAAGTTGGCTTAAATCTCAACATTCAGAAAAGTAAGATCATGGCATCTGGTCCCATCACTTCATGGCAGATAGATGGGGAAACAGTGGCTGACTTTATTTTTCTGGGCTCCAATATCACTGCATATGGTGACTGCAGCCATGAAATTAAAAGACACTCCTTGGAAGGAAAGTTATGACCAACCTAGACAGCATATTAAAAAGCAGAGACATTACTTTGCCCACAAAAGTCCATCTAGTCAAGGCTATGGTTTTTCCAGTAGTCATGTGTGGATGTGAGATTTGGAGTATAAAGAAAGCTGAACACTGAAGAATTGATGCTTTGAACTGTGGTGTTGAAGAAGACTCTTGAGAGTCCTTTGGACTGCAAGGAGATCCAACCAGTCCATCCTAAAGGAGATCAGTCCTGGGTGTTCTTTGGAAGGACTGATGTTGAAGCTGAAACTCCAGTACTTTGGTCACCTGATGCAAAGAGCTGACTCATTGGAAAATTCCCTGATGCTGAGAAAGAGTGAGGGCAGGAGAAGAAGGGGATGACAGAGGATGAGATGGCTGGATGGCATCGCTCACTCTATGGACATGGGTTTGGGTGGACTCCGGGAGTTGGTGATGGACAGGGAGGCCTGGCGTGTTGCGGTTCATGGGGTCGCAAAGAGTCTGACACAACTGAGCGACTGAACTGAACTGACTCAGCTATTCAAGATATAAGCATTCTGGAAATCTATGACCTGTAGACTTTTTAATGGAGATGATAGTATCTCCTTCATAAGGCTTCTGCAAGGATTAAGTAGACTAACTGTGGACAAGAATACTTATCACCACTGAGAATCTGGTATGTGAGATATTGTATCTTATCTAACAGTAAGCTCTCTAGTTCTGCTTTTGGAATCTGGAAAGATTTAAGGATGTCTTGAGGGCCTGGAATTGGGCATGTGGTCGTTTGCAGTAGCCAAAGATGTCTCCCTCCTGTGCTCAGTTAGTCTTTCAGTGGTAGAGTGTGGATTGCTTCTTTACTGTTTTATCAGGCTAAAATTTAATATTTTAAAACTTAAATCTTCCTTCTGTTTTTAGAATTAAATCTCTAGGTCAGAGTCCCAGAAGGTAGATACTTAATCAAAAGATATGAACATTTTTAAGGCTCTTGATGCATACCAAGTTGCTTTGATTTTGTATTCTTCTAATAACAATGAAGAGAGTGTCTGTTCTCCAGAACTGGGTACTTGGGTTTTTCAAAACTAATGCTAAACTTTTAAAATTTGCAGGGTTTGAGTCTTTTTTGAGCATTAATAAAGTTGATTATAATTCCACAGCTTTGTTAACTAGTTGTATCTTTTCATTCATTGCCCATCTGTCTTAGTGGACTTACTATTGACTTGTAAATATCCTTTAAAAGTAACCTCCACTATCCAAATCCCTTCTGTTCTTGAGTAATAATTTTTTACTTATTTTGTAATTTGACCTGTCTACTTATTTATTATTATATTTGTATTTACTATTTATTTGCTTATTGAACTTTATCATTGCATCTTAACATGGGTTAAGAGTAAATAAACCTATTATTTACTTCCTAATGCTCTCCTAAAAAAAGTCAATTTAGCTATTTCTACCTATTCGTTCCTCTCATGTGCACCTTAAGGAGATTTTTCTCAGGTCAAAGTGGGTATTTGAATTTGAAATTTAGATTTTTGTTATGTTAAAACATGGATACTTTGAAAAACAATTATGTTCACATCACATTATTCTTCACATTATGATATATACTTTTATACTTACTTTGAAGAGACCTTATGTCATTTATTACATTTACTTGTATCAGGTTACTCTGCCTGTTGAATTTTAAATTTCCTGAAGTTTAATAAGAAGTTTAAATATAACAAAGGAATTGCATGTAGTGGAAAGGCCAATTCTTTCTTAGCCACTCCTGGCTCTTACTATGTTTTTACCTAAAACTCTTTCGAGAATTTTGAATCACAAAATGTTTAATTCTGCTTGGAATTAGTTACAGTAAGTTCAACAATCCTTTCTATTTTTATATATATATATATATGTATGTATTTTTTTTTTTTTAATAATTCAAGCCAAGGAGAGTTCCTTTTGTCATTCTAGATTATGTGCTATACTCAGTCAGTCAGTTATGTCTGACTCTTTGGACCACATGGACTGTAGCCCGCCAGACTCCTCTGTCTATGGGATTTTTCAGACAAGAATACTGGAGTGAGTTGCCATTCCCTTCTACAGGGGATCTTCCCAACCCATGGATTGAACCCGGGTCTCCTGCATTGCAGACAGATTCTTTACCATCTGCACCAAACATTTTAGAATGGATGACCAAAAACTGTGGGGAAACTTTCAGTACCCAAGGCCCCATGATATCAATTTGGTACCTCTTTATCGTTTTGGCTTCTCTTTAACAATTTGATATGTTCTTATCAATTTAAAGCTGCATACATGTAGATTTACCTAATAAAAAAATACTGCATTATTTCTGAGTAGTAATGTTATTATATTTCTTAAATTATCTAATGTAAAAATGCCTTTCTATTGCTCCTTATGTGAGCTAATCATTTTGCGTCTTAAGAAGTATGTATCATTGCTTTGTTGTTATTCACCATTTTATTGCTAATTATTAAATATGAAAGCATTTAAATAACTTGGTATATGTAGTTAAGAAATTATTTAGATACAAATTTTGTATTTCAAAGTTTATTCATTCTGATCTATTTAGGAGCCATGCTTTTTGAAATTGCATACTTATAGACATTAAGGGATTGGCTGATTAATGAAAGAATTTGTGAGTAGATTGCTAAATAAAATATACAGATCTCTAGACTAAAAATAATAAGCTCAACTAGAATACAAAAAATTAAATGTGGTTAGAAATACATATTTGTTGATTAGCATTTGAGATCGGAAGAAAAATCAAAATGAAAATATACTTTTAAAATGAACAGAAAAATCACATATTCTAATGAAAATGTTGAATTTTATTCTTTGAAAGAAAAAAATTGTATTTTAGTAATTTTCCTTTCCTAAGAAGTACCCTGTATCTTTAATGACTTAACTTTTGTAAGTCCTTGGGGTCATCATTTTACATTTTATTGATTATTGTACTATATTGTGTCAGCAAGTGAGCCAACATGGATAATCCTCCAAATATACTCCAGAAAAATCTCTTCATTCTTCCCATTGCTGCTTTTCCCCCCAACATGAAAAAAGGATTAAAGAAAACTATTTTATTGTTTCATATTTTGTGACAGTGCGTTTTGAAAATGCAAAGTATACAAATGTAAAGCAAGATTTCAAAACTAAGCATGGACCTTGTATGTTCATGTCCCCAAGCTTTTCCTTTCTTCATGTTGTTGAAGTTGCTATTTGAAATGATACCTTCTCCCTCCTTGTGTCCCATCTTTACTTGTCATACTTACCTTTGATATCTGTCCAAATGGAAACTTTTAGGATCACTTACAAGTAGATGATTCTGCTTTGAATTGTATGTAGTTTCTGTGTTAGTCTTCTAGTAGAAATATATCTTTTGCTTTGTGGAATCATTATTTGTGTGTTTACCTCTTTCTTACTAGTTGAAGTTTGTTAAAGATATGTATGCCTGATGTAGCTTTAAGTCTTTTAAGTATCTTGACACAGTGTCTTGTCTAGAAGTGCAATAAATATACTTTTTTATTTATATAAGTGCTTTGCAGTATAACAGTGTGTTTTCAGATCTTATTTCATTTAAAATTTTAACTTCATATGACAGATGGAGAAATTCAGGGAAATTCAAGATCAGTGAAGTGAGTGAATTGACTTACTGATATAACCCTGATAGCAAGGACTTCACTTGAAACCACATCTTACTTTACTAACATTCTTTCTATGATGAATAAATAAAATAATGCCAGAAGAGTTGTTAAAAATAGTGTCTTTGTATCATAAAACTTAATCATTTAGGGCATACCTATTTTGACTTAGTCAGGTATTCTTAAGTAATTGTTCTAACTAATGTTTTTACTAAAGAATTAAGTAAATTTTTTGAAGATTGTTTTATATCTAGATACAACTGAAAATAATTTACTTTAGATACAATAATTATGTTTTCATCAGTGTTGCATCATAATGTCCTTTGTCATGAAAGTGAAAGTTGCTCAGTTGTTTCCAGCTCTTTGCAACCCCATGGACTCTACAGTCCATGGAATTCTCCAGGCCAGAATACTGGAGTGGGTAGCCTTTCCCTTCTCCAGGAGGTCTTCCCAACCTAGGAATTGAACTGGGGTCTCCTGCATTGCAGGTGGGTTCTTTACCAACTGAGCTATCAGGGAAGCCTGCATCCTTTGGCATAAGCTTAAGTATAAGAAGCAAACTTTTCTAGGAAGGCTATAGTACGTTTTGATACATATTGTGTAAGGGATTTTCCTCCCTTCTTACCCTGAAGTGAATGTATTAGTGGCTCAAAAAGTTGTTTAAATGTTTCAAATATAATTAAGTGTAAGGAATATTGGTTTACCATAAAAACATAATTAGTTTATTTTATTTTCTTTGTCATCTATTCCATTAATTGCTAATAGCAATTTTATTAATAGTATATTTTTGAGACTTGTGTGAGGGAATTTTGCAGTTTCTAGCAAAAGCACACATGCATTTACCCTTTCATCCAGGCATCTCATTTATAGAAATCTATCCCAGAGATACACTGACAAAAACTTTGAAAATGCATGTGTACAAATATGTTTTATAGCATATAAGAGCATATAGTATAAAGACTGGGGCTTCCCAGGTGGCTCAGTGGTAAAGAATCCACCTGTCAATGTAGGAGACACGTGTTCGATACCTGGGTCAGGAGGATTCCCTGGAGAAAGAAATGGCAATCCACTCCAGTGTTCTTGCTTGGGAAATCCCATGGACAGAGGAGCTTGGCGGGCTACAGTCTATGGAGTTGCAAAAGAGTCAGACATGACTTAACAGCTAAACAACAACAGTAACTATCAAAAGACTAGAAATAATACACATGTCTGTAAATAGGGACTTGTTGAGTTAGTTATGGTTTATCCACAGGGTAGTACTATGCAGTTATAAACATGAATAAGAAATACCTCTGTATATTGCTGTGGAGCGATACTCAGGATCTTTTGTTAAGAGAGAAAAAGGTGGAGATCAAAAACAAAAACGTGTTTAGTATGTTACTATTTATATGGGAAAGGGTGGGAAAAATACAAGTTCAAATGTGCTTGCATTAAAAAATGCAAGAATGTATCATATTTTGTTAAGTGATTGCTTATAGGGATAAGTAAGGAATGAGCTGAAGAGTCAGGAAATATACCTTACTTTGGAGTCATTTAAATAGTTCATATCATACTATCGGTTCAGTTCAGTCGCTCAGTTGTGTTTGACTCTTTGTAACCCCATGAATCGCAGCACGCCAGGCCTCCCTGTCCATCACCAACTCCCGGAATTTACCCAAACCCATGTCTATCGAGTCAGTGATGCCACCCAACCATCTCATCCTCTGTCGTCCCCTTCACCTCCTGCCCCCAATCCTTCCCAGCATTAGGGTCTTTTCCAATGAGTCAACTCTTCACATGAGGTGGCCAAAGTATTGGAGTTTCAGCTTCAACATCAGTCCTTCCAATGAACACCCAGCACTGATCTCCTTTAGCAGGGACTGGTTGGATCTCCTTGTAGTCCAAGGGACTCTCAAGAGTCTTCTCCAACACCACAGTTCAAAAGCATCAGTTATTCGGTGCTCAGCTTTCTTCACCATCCAACTCTCACATCCATACATGACCACTGGAAAAACCATAGCCTTGACTAGACGGACCTTTGTTGGCAAAGTAATGTCTCTGCTTTTAAATATGATACCTAGGTTGGTCATAACCTTCCTTCCAAGGAGTAAGCGTCTTTTAATTTCATGGCTGCAATCACCATCAGCAGTGATTTATGATATAAATACATATAATTAAATGAACCTAACAGTACCTACTTAACAGTATAATCTTGTAAGAAGCACTTTAATTTTTTAACCATTTTTAAAGTATAGTAAATTTTCAATGTGTTAATTTCAGATGTATGTCAAAGTGATTCAGTTATACATACATATATATGTACATATATATGTTATTTTTGGAATCTTTTCCATTATAGGTTATTCAGTTCAGTGCAGTCGCTCAGTCGTGTCCGACTCTTTGCGACCCCATGAACCTCAGCACGACAGGCCTCCCTGTCCATCACCAACTCCCGGAGTCTACCCAAACTCATGTCCGTTGAGTCGGTGATGCCATCTAACCATCTCATCCTCTGTCGTCCCCTTCTTCTCCTGCCTTCAATTTTCCCAGCATCAGTGTCTTTTCATATGAGTCAGCTCTTCACATCAGGTGGCCAAAATATTGGAGTTTCAGCTTCAATATCAGTCCTTCCAATGAACACCCAGGACTGATTTCCTTTAGGATGAACACCCAGGACTTATGAACACCCAGGACTGATTTCCTTTAGGATGGACTAGTTGGATCTCCTTGCAGTCCAAGGGACTACTCTCAAGAGTCTTCTCCAACACCACAGTTTGAAAGCATCAATTCTTCTGTGCTCAGCTTTCTTTATAGTCCAACTCTCACATCCATACATGACTACTGGAAAAACCATAGCTTTGACTAGATGGACCTTTGTTGACAAAGCAATATCTCTGCTTTTTAATATGCTGTCTATGTTGGTCATAAGTTTCCTTCCAAGCAGTAAGCGTCCTTTAATTTCATGGCTGCAGTCACCACCTGCAGTGATTTTGGAGCCCCAAAAAATAAAGTCATCCACTGTTTCCACTGTTTCCCAATTATCGGTTATTACAAGACATTGAATATAGTTCCCTGTGCTCTCTAGCAGGTCTTTGTTATTTATCTATTTTATATATAGTAGTGTTTATATGTTAATCCCATGCTCCTAATTTATCTCCCACACACCCTTATTGTGTCCTCTGGTAACCAGAGAAAGTTTGTTTTCTATGTCTGATTCTCTGTTATGTAAATAATTTCATTTATATCATTTTTTTAGATTCCACATATAAGTGATATCATATGATAGTTGTCTTTCTCTGACTTCCCTTAGTATGATAATCTCTAGGTTCAACCATGTGCTGCAAATAGCATTATTTCATTCTTTTTTTATGACTAATATTCCGTTGTGTATATATACCACATCTTCTTTATCTATTCATCTCTAGATACTTAGGATGCTTCCATGTCTTGGCTATTGTAAACAGTGCTGCAATGATCATTGAGGTGCATCTGTCATTTTGAATTAGAGTTTTCTTCACATATATGCCCGAGTAGGATTGCTGGATCATATGGTAACTCTGTTTTTAGTTTTTACAGAACCTCCATACTGTTCTACACAGTATCTGCACCAATTTACATTCCCACCAACCATATAGGAGGGTTTCTTTTTCTCCACACCCTGAAAGACACCTAATTTTTTTTAAGACACTTTAAAACACAGCTATTTGACTGTACATGCCAAGTGATATGTTGTCTAAATGACAAAGAAAACAACAGATATATTACTGTTTTACGTATTCATGTTGCTTATGGTAGTGCTGGTATTATTATTCTGGATTCTTATTTTTGTCTTGTTCAGTAAATGAAACAAAAAATTGATACCATTGATAACTCAGATCTTCAGTTTGTTTTAGCACAAACACAGGTATAATATATAGCAATTTATGATGTGTTTTATCTTAAAAGCTTTAAGAAGGGAAACCTGTAAAGGAAAATGGACTTCAGAGACATGTCAGTCAATCCAAATTTTGAAACTGTGATGGCTCTGGTTTATATAATGCTTTCTTCCTATTATGTGTATTTGGAATAATTCCATAATAAAAATGTTAAAGAAAAGAGTTCATCATGTCTGTTTTGGAGAAGGAAATGGCAACCCACTCCAGTGTTCTTACCTGCAGAATCCCAGGGACGGGGGAGCCTTGTGGGCTGCCATCTATGGGGTTGCACAGAGTTGGACACGACTGAAGTGACTTAGCAGCAGCAGCAGCAGCATGTCTGTTTGGATATGTATTATTTCTTTTGTCCTGTTAGAGCCCTAGACTGTCAGCTAATACATAGATCATTTCATCTTATAAAAATAGAGAAGCTATTTGCTTAAGGTTTAAAAGATGTAACTCATAGTTTAGCATTCTTCCAGGGGAATAGTGTTTTGAATTCTATTACAATTAATAATTCTGGAATATTTTGCACATGTAATAGCAGTAGCCAGTATAATTTCTGCCAAATGAAGAAGCTCATATATTTAAAAGGTGTATGTTTCATCTTTAAGTGCAAGTTCTGTGACAACAGGGACTAAATGTCTTTTGTTCAGTTAAGAATTATAATAATACTTGTTGTATTTTAGGTACATAAATGTTTGTTAAATGAATAATAAACATCTGTACCTTTATTATAGCATAACATTTACGTAGCACTTGATATATTTTCAAAATGCTTTCAATTATAATCTTTCATTTTTCCTCTCTTAAATTTCCCACATGTTGAAAAGGCTGGTATTATTTTCCATTTGGGGCTTCCCAGATGGTGCAGGTAAAGAATCTGCCTACCAGTGCAGGAGATGTAAGAGCTGCTTGTTCAGTCCCTGGGTCAGGAAGATCACCTGGAGGAGGGCATGGCAACCCACTCCAGTGTCTGGAAAATCCCCTGGACAGAGGAGCCTGACGGGCTACTGTCCATAGGGTTACAAAGAGTCGGCTGTGACTGAAGTGACTCAGAACACACGCACATTCTCCATTAAAAAAAAAAAAATAGAAAATAGTGCTTGAATGTTGTGTAAATCCCAGAAAATTGCAGTTGCTTTAGAAACTATGTATAATAAATAAGTAATTACAGATTTGGGGACAACTTTCTTTTAACCAATATGGATAAAGCTTTATGAATAAGTAAATATTTTGACTTCAGATGTCTTTGTTTGAATAATAAAATTGATAGGTTTAAAAGTCAAAATGAGTCAGTGATCAACAGTTTCACACCTTTCAACCTGTAGAATAGTTAGACCAACTAGAAAGAAGATGGGAAGTGTTATCCCTTCGTCATTATTGACTTGCTAGTCACCCATGAAGCTGACAGCTGAATGGGAACTGATTTCTCTAACTGCTCAGATCATTTGCATTAATTTTCATTCTTCAGTTGTTTCTCTTTATTCATTCATCTAGAGTCTTTCATTTTCATTAACAAAGCATGGCCCTTGGTTGACTAGTATTTATAGCTGTAACAAAGCATGGACAGAACCCTGGCAGCAGTGCATTAGGGAATTGAAAGTTTTGCTTCTAGTCAAAGAGCCACTGACTACTTCAACCCATCTAGTCAAGTAGGAGCAAGAGTTACTTCCTCCTCAATGCAGCAGAGCCATACTGTGTAGACACTTGATTGGGCAGTGGAAGTTTGGTAATTAACTTTGCATGCCAACCTGCCCTCCAGGTTGAGATCTAGGAGAAGAATCCTATTGCTGCCAAATGAAATTTAAAGTTAGGACCAAAATAAATTAAATATATCCTGTCCATTGACAAATATTGCATGTTCATGTATATATTCAAATTCAATATTGAGTTAACCCATGGCTCTATAAAAATATTTTGGAACATAATAGAAGGGAACATATTTGTAGAGAAAAATCTGATCCTGAGAACAGAATCACAGTTAAAAAAATACTTGATTATATATAGTTGGCATTACCAATAATAAGAAATGTGACCAGAAGATGAGAAAAAAAAAAGATATGCCTATAATAGCTGAAATTAAAATGTTAATGGTTGACTTGAGTAATGATGTATGGAAAACAAAAATGTAATATCATCTGATATGGGCTGATTTGTTGTTCAGTCCCTAAGTCATGTCTGACTCTTTGCAACCCCATGGACTGCAGCATGCCAGGCTCCTCTGTCCTCCACTGTCTCCCACAGTCTGCCCAAATTCATGTCCGTTGAGTCAGTCATGCTATCGAACCATCTCATCCTCTGCTGCCCCCGTCTCCTCTTGCCTTCAGTCT
This sequence comes from Okapia johnstoni, assembly GCA_024291935.2. Taxonomy (NCBI): domain Eukaryota; kingdom Metazoa; phylum Chordata; class Mammalia; order Artiodactyla; family Giraffidae; genus Okapia; species Okapia johnstoni. The sequence goes on along the minus strand of CM044317.1, from coordinate 66,765,669 downwards.
TTCTCAGTATTGGGGTCTTTTCCAGTGAATCAGCTCTTTGCATCAGGTGACCAAAGTATTGGAGCTTCTGCTTCAGCATCAGCTCTTCCAATGAATATTCAGGGTTGATTTCCTGACAGGTTTGATCTCTTTGTAGTCCACGGGACTTGCAAGTATCCTCCAGCACCACAATTCAAAAGCATCAGTTCTGAACCACTCAGCTTTCCTTATGGTCCAACTCTCACATTTGTACATGACTACTGAAAAAACCATAGTATCCTCCCTGCAAAAAAGAAAATCATATGTTGAAATTCTAAGCCTCAGTACCTCAGAATGAGGCTATATTTGGATATAGAGTCTTTAAAGAGGTGTGTGTGTGCTAAGCCACTTCAGTCGTGTCCGACTCTTTGCGATCCCATGGGCTGTAGCCTGCCAGACACTTCTATCTGTGGGATTCTCCAGGCAAAAATACTGGAGTGGGTTGCCGTGCCCTTCTCCAGGGGATCTTCCCAACCCAGGGATTGAACCTATGTCTCTTACTTCTCCTGCATTGGCAAGCAGGTTCTTTACCACTAGTGCCACCTGGGAAGCTTTAAAGGGGTTATTAAGTTAAAATGAGGTCATTAAACTTAATTATGAGGTCATTAAAATGGGCTTCCCTGGTGGCTCAGACAGTAAAGAATCTGCCTGCAATGAGGGAGACCTGCTTCAGTCCCTGGGTTAGGAAGATCCCCTTGATGAGGGCATGGCAACCCACTCCAGTTTTTGCCTGGAGAATCCCCATGGACAGAGGATACTGGCAGGCTACAGTCCATGGCGTTACAAAGAGTCAGACACTACTGAGTGACTAAGCACAGCACAGAGGTCATTACAGTGGGTCTGAATCCAATATTACCATTATCCTTACAGGAAGTAATTTGGATACCAGACATGTACAGAGGGAAGACCATGTGACAATGTAGGGAGAAGATGGCCATTTACAAGCCAAGGAGAGGCCTCAGAAGAAACCAACCCTGCCAGTACCTTGATCCTGGACTTCTCCAGAATCATGAGAAGATCAATTTCTATTAAATCACCCAGCATGTTACCTTGTTACAACCACCTTATCAAACTAATACCCATGTTGCTGCTGCTGCTGCTAAGTCGCTTCAGTCATGTCCGACTCTGTGTGACCCCATAGAGGGCAGCCCACCAGGCTCCCTGGTCCCTGGATTCTCCAGGCAAGAACACTGGAGTGGGTTGCCATTTCCTTCTTCAATGCATGAAAGTGAAAAGTGAAAGTGAAGTCGCTCAGTCATGTCCAACCCTTAGTGACCCCATGGACTGCAGCCTACCAGGTTCCTCCGTCCATGGGATTTTCCCGCAAGAGTACTGGAGTGGGGTAGTACCCATGTTAAAGGCAAATTGAGTCAGGGATATAAAAGCAAATTTTAGAAACTACTGGAGAAGGTATTTTTTAACAGTCAAAACAATAGAACAAAAAAGGAAAATGTATGTGTCTTCTTTGTCTTTGTATGACAAATTGAGATACACTGCTATATCTGTTCCTATTCCTCCCTCCTCACCCCTAAAAATCAAAACTGTAGTGAAGAGAGGTTAAATAAAAAAAAATTCTCCTCAGTGGTAATTTTTAAATCATAAATTAAAATTAAAATATTTGAAAGTAATTGTCTCAGTTTCTCAGGACTGTCATATCAAAGTACCACGAACTCAGTAGCTTAAAACAACAGCAACTTATCATCTCAGTTTGAGAGGATAAAAGTGTTGGCAGGGCTGTGATCCATTAGACAGCACTGAGAAAGAACAGTGTGATGCCTCTTTCCTCTCTCCTGGTAGTCATTGATATTTCTTAGCTTATAGATACATCACTCCAATCTTCTGTCTTCACATGACAGTCTCCATGTGTGTCTTTTCAGGGCCTTCCCACTGAGTGTTCACATTTTCAGTTTCTTTGATATAAGTCATGTTGGAATAAGGCTCAGCCTAATGACCTCATTTTCACTTAATTACCTCTGTAAAGACTCTGTTTTCAAATAATGTCACATTCATAGGTCCTGGGAGTTAGGACTTTGACTTATTTTGGGGGGAGAGACACAATTCCACCCATAACATTAATGTACCAAAACATTAGCAATGTTAATCACTGTATCATTTTTTAAAATTTTCTATTTTTTAGTAGGCAAGTATTGGTTTTATAATCTGAAAAATATTTTTCAGAAAGTAAAATAAATGATTTTTGTAAAAAGTCTCATTTTTGAATTCTGTACATTAGCTCTCAGTTTCTATGTTATATAATTCTGGTTGGTTTAAATTGTTTTATTATTCAGCAAGGGTCCATGTGCATTAATGTAACATTTAGCAATCTGTCATCTGCATAATTATACATCTGTGATTCTAAGCAAGATAGAAGATGCTCCCATCTCTGAATTAAAATAATCTCAGCATTTGTTATCTGAAGAGAGAAAACTGGTGTGATAGGTAAGAGAAGGACAATATGAATCAAGAAGGCATTTAGCAATAGCATAGGAACAGTATGAACACCATCAGTTAACCCCTAAGTCCTGAGTCCCAAGGCCATTAGAGTTTTCTCACACATTAGGCAAGGAGGTGAGGCATCCTTATATCCTTATTAGGCTTCTTGTAGTCAGACTGTCTATTTTGATTGAATGGTTTTATGTTAGTTATTGAGTACTGCTTTTTTTTTTAATTAGTTTATTTATCTATTTTTTAACTTTTGCGAAACGAATCGCCAGTCCAGGTTCGATGCATGATACAGGGTGCTCGGGGCTGGTGCACTGGGATGACCCAGAGGGATGGGATGGGGACAGAGGTGGGAGGGGGGTTCTGGAAGGGGAACACATGTACACCCATGGTGGATTCATGTCAATGTATGGCAAAACAAATACAATATTGTAAAGTTGAGTACTGCTTTTTAAAAGTCAAATATGGCTATATCAGCTTTCTAATGAAGTAACTTTTCTTTTTCCCTAGATTTGCCTGCAATGGATAACTCAGTGTTTTTGGAATTATTTAGATTGGATAGAAATCTGCCATTACATTGCCACCTGTGTTTTCCTTGGTCCAGATTATCAAGTGTATATCTGTATAGCTATATTCAAACATCTTCAACAAGACATTCTACAGCACACTCAGACTCAAGATCTCCAGGTTTTCCTAAAAGTGAGTAACTTTATTTCTAGAGGAAAAATTTTGGTTGAAAGTTGTCAACTTTGATGGGGTGCCTAGTGCCAGATATTTTTCTATATGCTCATGCAATCCTAAAAACAACCTTGAGAGGTAGGTATTATTATTTTTTTCTTAGACATGAGGAAACAGGTATTAAGTACATTGCCCAAGATTTTACAGTGGGTGAATGCTGCTAAACTGTGATGGGGCTGGGATATGAAGTTAAGCTGTCTGGCTACAAAATTTTGCTTTTAACTAGTATGCTGTGCCTAAAGGACTTTTTTTTTATACTCCTGTATCTTATTTAGCTAATAAAAATTCAAGTTACTGTGTGTTAATGCACAGCTTTGAAACTTAAAAAAAATGTAATTTCTTATACCTTCATACTCTATTTTTCTAAACTTTGAAATATTTTCTGAAAGGTTTTCATGAAAGAATCTATCTTAACAGTGTTTTTAAAAGTCATTACTATATAGAAGTACAGAAGTTAATATTGTAAAGCAAGATCTAATAGCTTTCTTTCTCACAATAATGTGACTTTTGAAATTCTGAACTTTAGAAGATATAAGATATCTAAATACCTCCCTATGTGTGATTCTTGCTGTAAAACCAACTTTGTTAAAAGTTTAAATATTTCCTTGAATTTAAAGTAGATTTCCCTCCCCCTGCTACCCTCAGATACATACGCATGCATATACACACTTATCCCAGAACCAACATTTGTCATATGTAGCTTTTTTCTAAGTGGGCAAATAATTACCATGTGAATCAATTTTATTTTTATTATTTATTGTTAGATATTTTTCAGTTATTTTTCTTTTTTTGTTTCTTTCTCATTTAATTATTTTTTTAATTAGTTTATTTATCTATTTTTTAACTTTACAATATTGTATTTGTTTTGCCATACATTGACATGAATCCACCATGGAAATTAATTTATTTTTTATTAAAGGATAATTGCTTTACAGATTTTTGCTGTTTTCTGTCAAACCTCAACATGAATCAGCCATAGGAATACATATGTCCCCTCCCGTTTGAGCCTCCCTCCCCTCTCCCTCCCCACCCCACCCCTCCAGGCTGACACAGGGCCCCTGTTTGAGTTCCCTGAGCCACACAGCAAATTCCCGCTGGCTCTCTACTTTACATATGGTAATGCAAGTTTCCTTTTTACTCTCCCTACATCTCACCCTCTCCTCCCCTCTCCCCACGTCCATAAGTCTATTCTCTATGTCTGTTTCTTCACTGTTGCCCTGTAAATAAATTCTTCCGTACCATTTTTCTAGATTCCATATATATGCGTTAGAATATGGTATTTATCTTTCTCTTTCTGATTCATTTGTCATTTGATGATGTCTTTTGTAAGTAAATGTCACTGATCATTTAAGATTGATAAACTGTCAAGCATTTTTATTTCATAAATACTAAATCCAAAAGGTCTCAAACTTCCTACATGTGTCATAGAATTATGATCTTAGAAACATTCTTAATGAAATAAAGTATAACACAACAATGGTCATACAAGCAGAAGGAAAAGTTAGGTAGAAAAAGAAAAAAATTATCTGTAAAAGGTAATTTGGAGAACAAGTATGGTTAAGTAAGTGAGAATTATATTGAGGACAAAATGTGGGTTCCTTTTCAGTAAGGGGCATTTTCAATAGTTGCAGTGGTCAGTTACAGGGATCTCAGGACCTAAAATTTCCCAAAATACTTACATTTGAATGCCTCCTAACCTATAATTATCTAATCTCTTATCCTACTTTAGTTTCTTTTATAGTGTTTGTCACTGACTGAAATTATTTTAGATATATTTTTGTCAGTCTTCCCCAGTGTAATGTATAAGCTCCACAAGGACTTTGATTTTGTCTATCTCAGTTACTAGTGTATTTTTCAGTGCTTTGAACAGCACCTGGTACATAGCATGTGCTCAATAAATACTTGTTAGAGTAAACAGAGAATGTAAATAAATATAAAGGGAGAGATTAATGGCCTTAATTTTATTCACGTTGACTAACAAAAGTTACTAACACCTTCCTTTCCACCAGAGGGGTGTCCATATATTTCATCATCTTTAAACCAGATAGATGCTGGTGATTATTGCAGTCTCACCTCTTCCCGATTGCTGCCAGGAAAAATAATAAGAGTTTACGAATGGTGACCTCTTTAAATATTTCCCAAACTCTGTTATGTTCTAGGGATAATGCTATCAATTTAAAACTAAAGAATTTTAAAATGAGGGTTTTTTAAAGATAAAAGATTATCTTTACTAAGTCCTACTTAAATTACTAAAATTTTAATTGAATTGGTTTAAATCCAAAGTAAGAGCATGTTGGCAAAGAATTAATTTTAGCAGTTGTCCTGGAGCTAACCTTACTTCTTACTCCTGCTGTTTGCATTCATCTGAGGTATTAGGAAAAATCCCTTTCTAATACCATGACGTCATGTTATTTTTTGTTTTATTTCCAGCAACTAGATCTTGGGGTCACTGATCTCTTTTGATGAGTGGTTATTTTTCTTGTGAGATAAATTCCAGTGTACTCTATTAAGTATGCATCTACATACCCTTTTAACTACTTCAGTGCAGCCAGCAATAGCAGTAATACATCGGTAGAAACATTAAAGCACAATGATCCTTTTGCTCCTGGTGGAACAGTTGTTGTTGCAGCAAGCGATTCAGCAACTACCTGAGAAAATTGCTGTTATGTTTATTGTACAGACAAGGAAAACCAAGAAATGGAGAGATGAAGCCATTTCACAAGGTTAAGGAAGTAGTAGTAGATGGACTCACATTCAGATGTCTGTAGTTTTCCACCAACCTCTTTGGTCCTTCCTTCTCTGTCTCTTTGCTAATTCTTTCTCTTTTCCCCAACTTCTTTATGTTGTGTTACTCTATTAGACTCTGAACTTGTCTTCTCTGTATTCCTTGGGGTTCTCATCTGGTTTTATGGTTTTACATACTCTCTCCATGTTGATTTCTAACTCTAGCCACGCTTTTTCCCATGAACTCCAGACACCTGTATCCGATTATCTATTGACATCTCCACTCAAACATCTCATAGATATGTCTAACACAACATGTCTAACACAAAACACCTAATCTTCCTCCCCAAACCTGCCTTTCTTGAATCTTTCCCCATCTTTTTTTTTTTTTTTTCAAATCAAAAGACCTTTTATTGCCTCTTTAAAATATCACAGTTGAGTCCATAGAACCATCTGGCATCTTGCTGTTTCTGCAGCCGAACCACTCAGATCTTATTCATCAGCCTGCTGAACTGTTCCTTTTTCAGAAACATAGATACCATCCAAAAATTTTCTAGTATCCTTGTCTTTAACTGTGGTGGCTTGCTGAATCAAAGCAGCCAAATTTGACACAAGTTCTTTATTGTTTGGAGAAGGCAATCGCACCCCACTCCAGTACTCTTGCCTGGAAAATCCCATGGACGGAGGAGCCTGGTAGGCTGCAGTCTATGGGGTCACTAAGAGTCGGACACGACTGAGCAACTTCACTTTCACTTTAACTACTCCATTAAGCCCAGTTAAAATGTCTTCTTTGAAAAGTATGTAAACATATGTACATTATTTTTCACTTATTCACATATTAACCAATAATGAAATTTCGATTAAGGAAGTGATTTTATTCTTCCTTTCCTCAGAAGATCCACCAAGTCAGAAAGACATAGGATTTTAAAAGTCCTCATTAAACGGTTGTTATAGGGATTAAACCTTTGAAATTATATTTTATTCTTTCTGATCCAAAATCTCAGACTTGTACAAAGGGAAAAAAACACTTATCAATAATTCTCCATATAACTACATACCACAGCCATAATGATTTTCTTACGTAGATTACATGTTATGCCCTGACTGTACATATTTAGTAATGACTGTTTCTGAGAGGAAAGAGGACATAGAGTAGTTCAGGGGACTTTTACTGTTTATTGTATGTATTTATGAGGGCTCTTTTTTTTTAATTTCTGAAGAATGAGCCCCCACTTTTGTAATAAAGCTATTTATAAAAAGGATATTAAACATTATATAAAAATAGATAGAACAAGCATCAACTGTGCTGAATGAGTTCAAATAATTAGACCCAATTGAAATAGTTTCCAAAATATTGAAAAACCACAAACATTTTTTTTTTTTTTTAATAAATTTATTTATTTTAGTTGGGGGCTAATTACTTCACAATATTGTAGTGGTTTTTGCCATACATTGACATGAATCAGCCATGGCCACAAACATGTTTTTAATTACAGTATTATCCTGAAAAACTTGAGAAAATGAGATGATTCCAGAAGATTGAAAATGCGAAATACTTTTCCCTGTTTAATTTCATGTATTGACAGTAAGAGGGCTTCCCTGATAGCTCAGTTGGTAAAGAATCCTGGGGCTTCACTTGTAGCTAAGTCGGTAAAAAATCTGCCTCCAGTGCAGGAGACCTGGGTTTGATCCCTGGGTTGGGAAGATCCCCTGGAGAAGGAAATGGCGACCCACTCCAGTATCCTTGCCTGGAAAATCTCATGGACAGAGGAGCCTGATGGGCTGCAGTCCATGGGGTCGCAAAGAGTCGGGCACGACTGAGCAACTAACATAACATAACATTGACAGAAAGAGGTATGATAGAAGCATTGCTTTAGGAATAAAAATCTCTCTGAAGCATGTAGTATAGAGAAAATACCAATTCATTCTGTATTCACTTTGGTTTAGGCTCAAGATTTGAAATTAAGTAATTGAGTCTAGACTCAGTGCATGAATTTATGGTAACCCCCTGAATAATTCTTCATGATAAGTATATTAAAAAAGATGACTTGGAATTTCTTAACTAAGTTTCACCTAATTAAAAAAAAAAAAAAACAAGCAGAATAACTTGTTTATATTTCCTCATTTGATTAAACCACTAAAAGATTAGATGAATGCCGTGGGTGTAAGTTTTTCAGCAAGGTATTGTCTGAGTTTTTTGCAGTATCTTTTTAGACACAACAAAAATGTGGGTTGGATAATAGAGCAGCTAAGTACGTTATTCCTACACTGTGGCATTGGATAAATTACTGCTGAGCTAGAAGACAACTTCTAAAGGTGTGCTGAAAATCTTGGTCCTCGGACCTAACATTTTTCTGTGACAGATGATGGTTCAGAAAATCTGTAGGCATCAAACTTTCAGAAACAAAAACATTATCTGACAAAATTAATTTTCTCAGTATCTCAGACTTGAAAATCTAAAGTTGGGTTGGTTTGTTTTTTAATGAATCTCTCTCTCTCTCTTTCTCTCTCTCACATGCACCGCACCCCCCACACACACACACATACAGACACAAACAAAAGCAAGTTTAGATAGACTTACTTTGATGGTATTTAAGAATACCCACTGTTTTAGCAGACTAGCTGTATTTCATTGCTTTCTGCATGCTAATAGGCTGGCAGTGATCTTGGTTTTAGTTTATGAATTCAATCCAGGGAAAAACATCACTGAAATGCTAGGCTGGGAAAAGATTGCCTTCCAGTGAAAATTAGGCTGTGAAGACTCAAAATACTTAATTAAAATTCTTCAAGTAAATCCTGCATATTACGGAGAAATCAATTTATAATTATGTAAAAATCAGATTAATTTCATCCCATCAGTAAATTGTCAAGTGGGTTTTTTGTTGTTTCTACTTGCAGCTGTGGTTACTCGAACATGTTGGCATAAGAAATAGAGATCAGACTGAAGACTGAAAAAAAAAAAAAACAACACTAATTGTATAGTAAGCTCTTAAAAGGCAGAAGTGTTTATAGTATTAAAAATAATTCACCATCTGACGGAACAGATGCAGCATGTTCAGTGTGTTATTCAACTGTGGTTTTCAGTTGTTTTTTGCCTTCACCTTACACCATTTGAGCCCACCTCAAGTTAAATTCTACCAGTCTGTGTAAGTTTGGGCATGTTGCTTACCTCCGTATGCCTAATTTTTCTCATATGTTAATTGAGTATGAAATAATACCTATCACTTAGAGTTGTGGAGGAATGAAATGAGATATTTGTGAAATACTTCTACAACATTATCTGGTACATTGCAAGTACTTTAAAAAAAAGCTAGTAGTTACTTGTTTCTACATCTCTGTTCATCCTCCTTTTAGTGAGCCCATCCATGCGTAACATTATAAATTTGCAGTGCAATCAAGAAAATCTAGCTCAGTCATTTCAGAGAGTGTAGCTTAACAAAAATATTATGACCACCGTTGACACTGTGAATGCTTATTGAATGACAGGCACTGGGCAAAAGGATTGCTTATTCACTCATTGACCCTTGTCCAACATCTGTGTTCCAAGCATCATTATAGTTACAAGATAGGCCATGGCCTACCACATTGACTTTAATGTTTTACTAATTGCTATTGTTCAGTCACAAAGTCATGTCTGAGTCTTTGTGACCACATGGACTGCAGCACATCAGGCCTCCCTCTCCTTCACTCTCCCAAAGTTTGCTCAAACTCATGTCCATTGAGTCGGTGATGTCATCCAACCATCTCATCCTCTGTCATTCCCTTCCCGTCCTGCCTTCAATCTTTCCCAGCATCGGGGTCTTTTCCAGTGAATCAGCTGTTCACATCAGGTGTTCAAAGTATTGGAGCTTCAGCTTCAGCTTCAGCATCAGTCCTTCCAATGATTATTCAGGGTTGATTTCCTTTAGGATTGACTGGTTTGATCTCCTTGCGGTCCAAGGAACTCTCAAGAGTCTTCTCCAACACCACAGTTCAGAAGCATCAGTTCTTTGGCACTCAGCCTTCTTTATGGTCCAACTCTCACATCCGTACAGGACTACTGGAAAAACTATACCTTTGACTATATGGACCTTTGTTGGCAAAGTGATGTCTCTGCTCTTTAGTATGCTGTCCAGGTTTGTCATAGCTTTTCTTCCTAGGAGCAAGCGTATTTTAATCATGGCTGCAGTCACTGTCTGCAGTGATTTTGGAGACCAAGAAAATTAAATCTGCCACTGTTGCCATTTTTTCCCCATCTAGTTCTAATAGTAGATAAACAATATGTGAATGAATATATAATATCTCAGTTATTGATAGATCTTAAATATAAAGAAATCAAACATGGTAAGGGAGTCAGAGAGTCAGATTCATAAGTGCTATTTAGATAAAGAGTCTAGTGAAGGCTGCTGTGAGTGGGTAATCTGAGACTGAATGAAGCAAAGGAAAAAGAAAAGCAATGCAAAGACTTCTGTGCAAAATCCTTCTAAATGAGAATAAAGGCAAGCGTAAAGGCTCAGAGGTAAGAATGGGCTTGGCCCACTTATAAGTGTTGAGATGACCACTGTGGCCAAAACAAGGTGAGGGACTAAAAATGGTCAGGGATGAGACAGGAATCAGATCACATAAGGCTTTTTCTAGTTCACGGTAAAGAGTTTAGAAAATACAGTTTATGTTGTTATTGTCTATATTTACACATGAAAAAGTGAGGCTTAGAGAATCTGTAACCTTTCCCAGGTTCGTTTGTCTAGTAGCTAACACAGGTGGGTTTGAACCCATTTTTGTCTGAATCCAAATCCTATGCTTTGTAGTGTATCACTGACTAGTCTGTTTACTTTTTTTAAAAATCCCTAAATTCAGTGAACTTTCTAATTAAATGCTCTCACTAGTAAAAGGAAACCAGTGGATACATATGTGAAAGTAGATTCTGTGTACAAAGGAGAGAGGGAAGCTGTGTGTATGCCGTATTGTATAATATTGAATACACACACAACATTGTGGTTTAGGATGGTAATATTTAATACTTTTTTCATGGTTCAACATTTGAAACTCAACATTAATGAAAAGAGCAAATCATTTAAGGCACTTTGGTTGAAAATCCGCTGCATAGAAAAAGAGAATGCAATATGCTCAAAATGAACTCCCCAACCAAGATATAAACTGTTCCAGGAGTAATTTATTAAAAAGAAAAAACTTGAATAGAGTACTGTCTGTATAAAATGGGATAATGTTACCTTATATAATTATATATGTCTGCCTATTTAAAGAATAAGGGAATTCTTATTTTTATACACAGTCCAATATACTTAGGTCTATAAATAAAATGATAATAAAACAATGTTCTGAGGAAATGGCCCCTTTATAACTTGAATGATTAGCTGGCAGTCTGGTCATAATTACAAAGAAAAGTAATTCAATAAAAGGCAATTGGAGAATATTTAGGATAAAATGGAAAATATTCCACTTCAAAGACAAAGTGGAATTCAGAGGTTCTGAAATTTTATTCAGAGTTAAAATTACCTGTGAATTTTAAGTCTATATAATTTAAAGACATTTCTTTTAAAATGAATATTTTATATTTCTCTTATGAAATAAGGCCTTAATAACCTTATTTGCCATTTTTATGGTGTCTCTTCAGTCTAGTTATCAGACTATTTTCTCTTTATTTTAATATTAATGTCTAAAGTGGGAGCCACAATTAAAAAAACATGTTTTAAGGAAAAAGTATTTTTAAACAAAGTAATAGCTATTGTTCTCCATAGGTAGTTTTTATTTTTAAACTAAAGTAGAGCAATAATTAAAAGATGTTAAAGTAGGTTTTGCTTACTTTTGCCCAGGAAGAATTATTAGCGCCATTTTTCAAATGCAGTCATTTCCTATTGTAATTCACATATAATGAACAACAAGCATTCTTTTAAAAATCATGAATATGTACAAAGACAATTTTTCTGGAGTTAAGTTTTTTTTCCTTCTGGTTAGAATAACACATTACTATAATTCTTTTCCAACTTAGGTATAGTTTTAGTGAGGGGGTGATTAATGTCAAATCACACATAATTTAAATAGTTCCATGACTACAACAGTTAAAGTGAATTCTTGAATAGCAAGATTAGTCTTACTTCAGTCTTACTTTTACGCCAAAGAAAAAAGTGAAATATGTTTGATAGAGAAATTTACAAAGATGTCATATTTCTGCTCTTCTTAAGATGAACATCTTCCTTTTGATTCAGCTGCTTACACATAAAACTGGAGATATGATATATACCTTAGCTGTTAATGTTTTAGAACAGAGACCTGTCTCATTCATCTTTGGGTCTTCACTGTATAACCAAGAACCTTACATACAATAATAGAATGAATGAGGTTAATAAATGAAGAAATGGATAATGTCACAAGTATTTTAAAATTAAGAGTAGTTCAAATTTTTATGTTTGAAGGTATTAACTCTTAGTCTTAAAGGTATAATCTTATGCATCTAACTTAACATCATTTAATTTTCTTAGTTATGATATCAGTTTTATAGATCAGTGAGAATGCTTCTGTTTTTAAGGTACCAATTAACATTTCTCTCAGATTATCCAGATTTTCAGTGATATGTGGCAAGTAATATACTCTTCTCCCAAGTTATCTGTGAACTGTTACTAATCTACTTATCTCTAGTGACATCTGAGACCTTTAAAAACATGCATTCTTTTTTTGGCTGTACCATGTGGCTTTTGGGATCATAGTTCCCCAACCAGGGATCAAACCCTTACCCCTTGCATTGGAAGCACGGAATCTTAATAACTGGACCGTCAGGGAAGTCCCTAAAAACATCCATTCTTACTGAGAATTTGTGATGTTTTCCTAAGTACCCTACATTTATGTCTCTCATCAACAAACTGATTTGTCTCAACTCATTATTTAGTATATGATAATTTATTATCTTTTATTCTTTTGAATTGTTTTTATTTATTGTTAGTAGTTTTTGCCTTTAAGCTGTTATCTCCAGAAAGGCATGAATTGTCAAAAATTTTTATAGCATCCAAAATTTCTGACATGTTACATTGAATCAAGGATCAAGTTTCTTTTGCAGAATTTTGTTGTTGTTACTTTGAAAGGTCGGCATTCCACAGCTAGTATTTGGAGATACTAAAATAAATAGTCCTAAAATTTCCTAAAAGTGTATAAGATTCTAAATGGATGCTTCTGTTATTTTTCATTCTTCAGTGCCGCATTTGGGACACTAGCCATTAAATTCCAAATTAGTATAGATATGCATAGTACCAACATTATGAATTGCAGACTGCTGGAGATTTTATGAACGTAGCTGTAGAATAGATATTCCTTGCAATATTGTAAGTGTCCTTTGATAAGCTTTAAAGTCTTTACTAATTACAGATGTAAGCAATCATTCTATAATTGAAACTATTATATCTAAGACATTAGGAAGGTTTCATTATCTAAGAGTTTTTTGTTGTTGTTAGCCATAATGCAGTTTTGGTTTTGAAAACAGACAACCTGGTTAGCACAGGGACATGATTTTTTGCTGTCGTATATATATACATATGTGTATATATATATATACATATACATATGCATATAGCTTACTAAATAAAAAGCATTTACTAGCAACAAAAAAAACCCATATATATAGCTGAAAAAAATGATATACCAACTGTTTAAAACCCATTAACTTAGAACTGTGTGTCTTTACCCAAGCAAATGAACGTATCTTTATATCTTTTGACAGGAAGAAGCACTGCATGGATTTCGAGTGAGTGATTACTTTGAATACATGGAAATTTTGGAACAAAACTACCGACCAGTGTTGCTGAGAGACATGCGGAACATTAAACTGCAAAGCACATAGATCATGGAACACACAATTTATTTTTATGTTTATTTTTAAAGGAAACAAGGACTTGATTATTTTCTGTGTCCAGAACAACATATGCTTTGTGAATACACAATATTATAGATCAGTACTGAGAGTTTTTGAATATAATAATATATTCAGGTAGGGATCAGCTCAATTGAAGTGAATTCATTTTTGTAAGGTTGTTTTGGCTTTCCCTGGTGGCTCAAATGGTAAAAAATCTGCCTGCAATGCAGAAGACCTAGGTTTGATTCCTGGGTTGGGACGATCCCCTGGAGACGGGAATAGCAACCCATTCCAATACTCTTGCCTGGAGAATTCCACGGGCAGAGGAGCCTGGCAGGCTACAGTCCTTCAGATTGCAGAGTTGGACATAACTGAGAAACTAACACAGGTTGTTTTATAATCAAATCGAGCTTACTTATAGTTCTTTATGTTTAAGAGTTATCCTTAACCTACATTTCCTTCTTCCCAGGATGATTAATGTATTTTTTTCAATGAGCTTGGAAATAGCAGCATTACTGTAAATAGCTGACCATCCAAAGAGAGTCCATGGAGACAAGACAATTGCTTTCTTCATTTTTATGTCTGTACTTATAAAAGAAAATAGGCAAAACCATAACTGCTTATTTTACATATAGAGGAACAAATCATATTTATCATGGCAAGTGGTAGGAAAATTATTTTTGTCAGACATAATTGTTTTTCTAGGAATTGCTTTTGACACCTATATCAATTTATAATTTTTCATGTGAAATGTAGTCTCAACATGGTTCATTTAAAAGATAGATTGATTATTTCATACTGGTGTGCATTTAACGCTCATTTTTTATGCGGTTTCCTTAGTGATAGATTTGATTTGATTTGTACTGAACTTAAAAACGTTAAAGAGAATAGATTTGTTAATCATTTTAAATGACCAACACAGTGTTTTGTTTTATTTAAACAGAAGGCTCTGCTCCATTGAGATTAATACAATATGCTAGGGTCTCTTTTCTTATAACCATCACATCTAATATGTGAAAGATAAGACACAAAAATACTAATTTTTCAGTTAGCAATTTCAACAAGTTTTTAAAATTATTAGTAAAGGTCATTTTGTATTAATTGCTTATATTTAAATGTAAATCAACCATTAAAACCATTCTAAAGCCTTTTTTCTTTTCAACCAAAAATGGCTTATCTCCAGACTATTTTTCCTTTTAGTATAGTGAAATAACTGGTACCATACAATTTTCCCCAGTTTTGTGATATTTAGGCTATTGCAGTATCAACCTTCCAGAATCAGGTTTTGTGCAGTAAATGCCAACAATAGCTTCTCAGTAATGATGTTCCTAAAGGGCATTGAAAAAGTTGAGAAAAGAAAATTGAGCAAGTTAATTTGACATATTGCTCACTTTAACTCTGGCTGAAATGAATGAAGTAAGAAAGCCCCAGGTTACTCAAAACACCAAGTTTTGCCTACTTTTAAACTTAATTTTGAAAAGCTGTTCCACAGAACCTATAATACATGATTATGCTTATATTTCTTCCCATTCTGTTCCTGAGATACTGTTACTGGTCTTGAGAAACTTGCAGCTTTATTTCTTTTTAAAAGCTCTTACATGGTAATTAGAAATACAAATGGAGAAGGGGCTAACTTAATTTTATAATATTCATTGGTGATTTTAATCAGAAACTTAAGGTCTAGATTATAATTACATTTTGCAAAAGCAACTTCAGCTAGAGCCAGAAGGCTTTTGTTTTTATTTGATAAATATCTTGTGAACAATGACTCAGCAGGTTGGTGAAATAATATATAAAATAACAGTATTTTTTGTAACTACCATTGTGAATTATTTTTTTACCTTTTTTACTTTAAAATTACTCTTTAGAGTAGAAATAAATATAGCCCTGTCTTGCCTCTCGATTTTATTATTAATTAAAGTAAGTTCCTAGGACTTATTTGTGAAGGAGGACCTTATATATTTTACAGGATTTATTATAATTATATTCTGTTACAATGTAAACAAATTTGTGAAAAATTTAGATGTTCTTATATCCATCTTCAAATATCTGTTCCAAAGAATAGCAAGGTGAAATAAAGCCTTCCTCAGTGATCAGTGCAAAGCCTTCCTCAATGCAAAGAAATAGAGGAAAATAATAGAATGGGAAAGACTAGAGATCTTTTCCAGAAAGTTAGAGATACCAAGGGAATATTTCACGCAAAGACGGGCACAATAAAGGACAGAAATGGTATGGACCTAACAGAAGCAGAAGATATTAAGAAGAGGTGGCAAGAATCCACAGAAGAACTGTACAAAAAAAGATCTTCGTAACCCAGATAACCACGATGGTGTGATCACTCACCTAGAGCCAGACATCCTGGAAGGTGAAGTCAAGTGGGCCTTAGGAAGCAGCACTATAAACAAAGCTAGTGGAGGTGATAGAATTCCAGTTGAGCTGTTTTAAACCCTAAAAGATCATGCTGTGAAAGTGCTGCACTCAATATGCCAGCAAATTTGGAAAACTCAGCAGTGGCCACAGGACTGCCTTTCTTTGTCAATCCCAAAGTAGGGCAATGCCAAAGAATGTTCAAACTACCGCACAGTTGCATTCATCTCACACGCTAGAAAAGTAATGCTCAAAATTCCAGATGATCAAGCTGGATTTAGAAAAGGCAGAGGAACCATAGATCAAATTGCCAACATCCGTAGGATCATTGAAAAAGCAAGAGAGTTCCAGAAAAACACCTACTTCTGCTTTATTGACTACACCAAAGCCTTTGACTGTGTGTATCACAACAAACTGGAAAATTCTTCAAGAGATGGGAATACCTGACTACCTTACCTGCCTCTTGAGAAATCTGTATGCAGGCCAGGAAACAACAGTTAGAACTGGACATGGAACAACAGACTGGTTCCAAATCGGGAAAGGAGTACATCAAGGCTGTATGTTGTCACCCTGCTTATTTAAGTTATATGCAGAATGCATCATGTGAAATGCTGGGCTGGATGAAGCACAAGCTGGAATTAAGATTGCCGGGAGAAATATCAATAACTTCAGATATGCAGATGACACCACCCTTATGGCAGAAAGCGAAGAACTAAAGAGCCTCTTGATGAAAGTGAAAGAGAAGAGTGAAGAAGTTGGCTTAAAACTCAACATTCAGAAAGCTAAGATCATGGCATCCAGTCCCATGACTTCATGGCAAATAGATGGGGAAACAATGGAAACAGTGAGAGGCTTTACTTTCTTGGGCTCCAAAATCACTGCGGATGGTGACTTCAGCCGTGAAATTAAAAGACGCTTGCTCCTTGGAAGAAAAGCTATGACCAACCTAGACAGCATATTAAAAAGCAGAGACATTACTTTACCAACAAAGGTCCATATAGTCAAAGCTGTGGTTTTTCCAGTAGTCATGTATGGATATGAGAGTTTGACTATAAAGAAAGCTGATCGCCAAAGAATTGATGCTTTTGAACTGTGGTGTTGGAGAAGACTCTTGAGAGTCCCTTGGACTGCAAGGAGGTCCAACCAGTCCATCCTAAAGGAGATCAGTCCTGAATATTCATTGGAGGGCCTTATGCTGAAGCTGAAACTTTGGCCAACCAATGTGAAGAACTGACTCACGGGAAAAGACCTTGATACTGGGAAAGATTGAAGGCTGGAGGAGACAGGAATGACAGAGGATGAGATTGTTGGGTGGTATCACTGATTCAATTTGATATGAGTTTCAGCAAGCTCTGAGAGCTGGTAATGGACAGGGAAGCCTGGCATGCTGCAGTCCATGGGGTGGCAAAAAGTTGGCCATGACTGAGCAACTGAACTGATTATTTCTTGCTACTATGTGGCTAGCTGGTGATAGCATAGTCTGAGCCTTGTCCTTCAGAGTTCAGTCCTCTTTCAGCTCTCTTGTTTAATCATCATTTAGTCATTCAGTGTACCTTTATTAAATTCCTCCCGTTGATCAGGCACTTTGTTAGGTATGGTTCTAACATTTTCCCTCATTCAGACTTTTCATGGAGTAATTTTATATTTTCTTATTTATGTTTTCCTTACTAGTTATAGAATGTCAGGAAAAAAAAATAGGAGTTCTGTGCAGTCCAAGGCGAGATGTTTATTGTAGTTTATTCAGTTTTCCCATGTTTCTTTCCTATTTTGAAAGATTAATTTTTTATACTGTAGATTTATCAGTGCAGACCAGATCAATGTATATGGAATTACTGATGTATTTCTGAATTGCTTTATATTCTCCAATGATAGATAAATGTTTCCTTTTTTGTGACATAAACTTTTATTCACATGTTCTTTGTAGCAAAATTAACCTACCTACTTTTTTTTCAGCAGAATATTAAGAGAAAGTTATTAAAGTAGGTATTTACTTATCTGATGAGTTTAAACCAGGGTCAGGGCAGTTAGCCTCACATAAACCATGCATTTTCAGCACTAGCAATATTTTAGCTTTTAAAATCAGTTAACATCACTGGAATATTTCCCACCCCATATTCTACTACTGGCAATAGGCCACCATGAAATAATAAGCACCATAGAAATAATTGGACTGTCATGTTTGCTAATAGAGTGCTTTTGAGATACGTTGGGGGAGACAGTTATTAAAATGTTGGCTGTTTGATCATCTAATCCAGGATGTAAGCATGTATCTGCTACCATAATATGTGTCAGCTGTTCTTTGTTGAATAACACATTTATATTTAGCCTTTTCTTAAAATGTTAAAGTTCATCCTTTTCAGGCATCTCTAAAGTATAGTCATTCCTCTTACAACATCAAATGTAATTAACTACAGTTTCACTGGAAATCATCAAATAATGGAAACCGAAATGCTCCAAACCAAAATGATCTCCATAACTATGTTCTTCTTATTTTTCTCAAAGAAAAGTTTTCAAATTAGTATTTTACTATCAAATTATTTTTATTTGAAAAGTATTCATTAGAATGGATGATGGATATAGCAGAAACTAGTTCACCAATCAGTTACTTCCTCCTGGGTTAAGTATATTACAGATCTCTTAATCAACTTAACTAGTGTTAAGTGAGCAGACCAAAGCCTAAGGAGCAGGTGAGCTTTCTTATCTCTTTCCTGGTGCCCCTGGAGCCTGGATGCTTAAAATTTTGAAGAGCAAAATCCTCCCTATCAGCCCACATTGGACAGTGACCTGAGGAAGAAATCAGCCTTGCGTTAAGTGACTGAAATCATATGTTGTTGTTGTTTTTTTAATTGTATCTAGCACTAAATATCCTGTCAGATTCTTCTTTGAGTTTCCCCATTTCTGCTCCTCTTTCAGAATAATTTTTGATGTCCCTAGATAGGTAAAATCTTAGTTTCATAGTTTTTATGAGATTTCATATTGAAAATCTGAGTGTATTGTCTAGCACAAATACAATTAAGAATGTTCCATCATACCTTTCATTGATATTTTAGCAATTAGCAAACAATTTTCTAGATATAATAGATACCATCTGACTAGCAGATAAGTGTACTATCAAGGAAGCCTTGTTTCCATAGATGAAGGCTGGGACATCTAAAGATACAGTCATTTAGGGTTTCAATCTCATCCTTGAACTCAAATTTGACCAGAGTTAGGTATTTTGAATATTATTCTTTTGATATTTTTTAAAGCATTTATAACCTATTTCTACTTTCTTCGCCTCTAAAGTCAATAACAAGGGAAGCTTATCTGCCAGCGAATCTGCAAAATGTGTTCTAAGACAGATTCCATAAAGCTCAATTTCTTTTATTACCATTATTTTATTCTTGGAGCTCATATTATTATTCAGGAAGAGCTTGCTCAAACTATTCATGTTCTTCTGGTTAAAGAAATATTTACAACCTTTGGTTTTGCTGGTTCTTGACCCAAACTCCACTTCCATCCTAGGGAAAAAAGCTGAAACAGGGCTCAGGCATACTTGAACAGCATCACATCATTAGGCTCACCAGGATTTCAGAAAGCCCGATTTTACCCAAAGAGTTAAATGCAATAAAAAAGAAAAAACAGGAAATAGAAGTGACAAATCTAGAAGGATAAACAAAATACATCTAATACCATCACTGAAAAGACAGAATAAATGCAAGGAATAAGTGTCAAAAGCAGTTTTGTATAGTAATTTATTGTTGTCAATGTACCTGTATTCATATTTCATCTTTACAACTCTACCACCCAAATATAATCTCTTTTAACATCATATACATATGTGTGTGTGTGTATATATATATGTACATATATATATATGTACATATATATATATATATATCTCCAATATTTATCATGAAATGAAATAGAGCTTTTATGTATGGACAAAATTTTGATCATATTGTGTGATCATTTGAAAATTCTTGCTTATTTTTATCAATATAAGCAGTGATGAATATTTAAACTCATATGTGCTATACATGCATATTATTTACTTCCATATTATAGGATTGTTTGATAATGAAATACATTTCAAACTGATGAATATTTGAGAGTCTACAACATCAAATAGAAGACAATTAGTCTCTACCCTCAAGATGCTTATAATATGACTGAGAGGGATAAAACTCATACAACAGAAAAGGCAAATGTACAAGTTCCTATTTTTTAAATCTTGAGCAATATCAAGAGCAACTGGTGATAGGAAGATTCAGAGGGAGGAGTAAATACCCTCAGCTGATTGTGGGAGGGGCAGGATTTTCATCTGGAGGGACAGGAATAAAGTACAGCACCAGGGAGCACAGGAGATGGAGCTGCAGAGGGAACAGCCCGGACAGAGTGAGCCGGCAAGGAGCAACGAGCTTCAGAAGAGAGCTCTGATTAGAGTGAAGGTCTTGCTTCAGGGAAAAAGTACTGGAAGATAAGCTTGATTGGCTAAATAATTCAGACTTTCTCCTGTAGGTTATAACACTGAAAATTTTTCAGCAGTAGAGTAACATACCGTATTTTATTTATTCAACAAATTTTATTGATCCATTATGAATGAAATGCTATGCTTAAAACCATTTATTTAAGACCACTTTTTTATTTATTCTTTTACCATATAACATATACCTCAAAGTAGTTACCAATAGTTCACATCTCTAAAACTTTTAAGCTGTAATTTATGCTAATAGGGCTTCCCACGTGGCCCAATAGTTAAGAATCTGCCTGCCAGCGCAGGAGAGGCAAGAGAGGGGAATTCAATCGCTGGATCAGGAAGATTACCCTGAAGGAGCAAATGATAACTCCCTCCAGTATTCTTGCCTGGAGAGTTCCATGGAGAGAGGAGCCTGGTGGGCTACAGTCCAATGGATTGCAAAGCAACTGAGCACACACACACACAGTTATACTAATAAGGGACATCCTTCAAAGTGACCTCATGTAGGTTTTTAAAAAATTTCTCCTTAAGTGGTATTTAAAATGCAATTCTACGACCCATGTGAAGGTTAAGAGGTTTACATTCAGAACAAAAGGATAAATAAAACCTTTAGCTGTTCTAGAACAAGAATCTGTTCAAGAGAGTCCGAAAGAACACTGCTAAATTTCTCTAATGAAATAATTATTTCATGCTGTGTTTCTTAAGGAATATTAAGTAATTAAGTTTATGAGTCCTTACTGAGAGCAAAAACTAAAATAAAGCCTATACAGAATCCTCTTGACTGTTGTAAAACAGCCTTGGAGAGTAGATGAAAGGATGTAACCTTGAAAGCAACTATCCATACTGCTTTTACTTTGTGAGAGGGTCTTGACAACAGGTTTACTACTGATTTAAAATGCTGTATGTCTACAGCATCATCCCCAGACAAATTTGTCACTTAGGAAACTTGTTATCAATATCTCTTCTCCATCACCTTTCCACCTCTTTATTTGCCATCAATTTTCCTAAGGGAACCAACTAATTTAATCCTATCAGTTCTCCTCATGAGTCACCTCTGTTCTGTATGTCACAGTCTAGAACTTGACCTAACTTTAATTTCTTCACATATAATCATATTACATTGTGCAGTGAAGAACACTAGGATAGAATGTCAATAACCATGTACTCTGGCCTTGGTACCATAAACAACTAACCAGGTCATCTCAGCACCTGAGTGTTTGTAGACCTCATTTCTTCTGGGGTAGTCAAGGGTACATGACTTCTTAGGGTCATCCTAGTCTAACTTTTCCTATAATACTATGTGCCATATTACTGCAGCTTAATTCATAGTGAGGCACAGATTGCTGAAACAAAAGTTTCAAGTGATCATTCCCAGATTCCACTGGCAATTTCAAAGTAACCTTGTTAAATGAGATTACAAAACAATAAGGGTTATGGACATACTAAGTACTAAAATACAAATTTCCTTCGTTATTTCTCGTTAAAAAAAATACTCAAGAGTTTTAAATAAAGTAGAATAGTGACAGAGATGATACCTTTATTGTGCAGTCAGTCATGGAAACTTGACCTATTTTATGAATACAGATACTTTTAGTTTAAATAAAACATTATTTTAAGATTAGTTGTGAGAATATGATAATCCTGAGCCACTCTTTTATCTACAGATGTATCAGTGAAATAAGTGAATACTTTTTGAATCTGGTCTATAATTACAATTAACCTGTACTTGATGAGCATCTGACACTTCAGAAATGATACCCAGGTATTAAGCAAGAAAGATTGTCTTAAAACAGTAGAGACAACAGCAAGAAAACTTCTGCTTATTAGAATACCTTACTGAGAATTCATTATGACTGAGATGTTATTATGTGGCCTCATCTTATTCCCATCCTCAATTTCAGTTTAAACAAAATCCCTAACCAACAGGAAAACCATGTTAAGCACAGAGGTAGGAAGGGGAGCAAATTCTTTATCTGAATCCTGCAAGGCAAGATTTTAAAGCATTAAAGTAAATTTGGCAGTAAATTGAGTTTTAAGGATATTGAGTACCCAGGAAAATAGTAGGAAAGAACATCTGTTTAGTCTCCTTTGTTTTCTAAATCTGATGGTTAAATTGTTAGTGCAGATAAGATTGGAAAATTAAGAGAAACTAGAGAGCTTGGGTTCATAAAATTTATATTGAACCATGTTTAATGAAAAGCAATATTGTCAGTAACAATTCATCCTTTAAAATACTGAGCATTTGAAGTTTAGTGAGATAGACCTTTAAAATTTTGTACTTGGTAAGAAGGAAATCCTCTAGAGCAATACTTTTTGTGTATAGTTGGCAGAGAAGCAAAGTCCTGGAAAGCAATTTGGCAACATCTATTAAAATTAGAAATACATATACCTACAGACCCAGCAATTCCTCTCCTAGGAGTTGATTCTCACAGGAATAAAGATACCCATGTGAAAGACATTGGTACAAGGATATTTATGGCAGCATTGTTTCTAATGATGAAAAACTGGAAACAAAGTGGATGTCCATCAACAGAAGGGCTAACTAAAAAGTGCATCCACACACTCTACCACTAAAATGAGTGACTTAGAGATCTATCAACTAACCTGAAAGATTCTCAAGAAGTATTCTTGAATCAAAAAAAAAAAATACACGAAAATATGTCTGAGCCTATTCCATTGTTAAACAAAGTGTGTATGTGTACATGTGTGTGTGTATGAGAGTGTGTAAATTGTTATATGAACACAAAAATACAGAAAAATACAAATTAGGTTGTTAGCATCAATGTGGTGGAAGGTGCAGGGGTTCTCATGTGAATGGAAGGGGGATAAAACAGATGAAGAAAAAGTCTCTAGTGGTGGAATAAAAGATCAAGAAACAAAATACACAGAATCAAATTAATTTTTTGGCTCAAATTTCTCTCACAGATATTCTTGCAACTTTTTAAGTTGTAAAAGTTCCTGTTTTGACTGCCCAGTATTAAACCACTGAGAATTAGCCACAATCATTATGGCTAGACCAATCTTAACCTTTGGGATGTGGTGAAAAAAAATTAGGTAAGTGAGAAAAAGGCAATAAGGGATCTGAGGTCAAAATACCATGGTATGACTAGGTAAACCAAGTGAACTGATATCTTCAAGTGAATAAATTCATAATATATAATTGCTTTTCAAGAGTAAAAAATAATTGATATGTCAATTAAAATAATCAGCAAACCAGTCTGTAATAGGAATAGAAAAGAGTTTTATTTGAACCACTGAGGACTGTAGCCTGGGAGAGAGATTCAAGAAGCACTTGAATTGTGTTCCACCAGACTACAAAATCTTGTACACAGAGCACCTGAAGAACTATGGACAGAGGTTCATAACATTGTACAGACTACAGTGACCAAAACCATCCCAAAGACAAAGAGATGCAACAAGGCAAAGTGGTTGTCTGGGAGACCTTACAAAGAGCTGAGAAAAGAGACATGAAAGGCAAAGGAGAAAGGAAAAGAGATACACAATTGAATGCAGAGTTTCAGAGAATAGTGAGGAGAGATAAGAAAGTCTTCTTATGTGAACAATGCAGAGAAATAGAGGAAAATAGCAGAATGGCAAAACTAGAGATCTCTTCAAGAAAATTGGAGATACCAAAGACACCTTTCATACAAAGATAGGCACAATAAAAGACAGAATAGCAAGGACCTGACAGAAGCAGAAGAGGTTAAGAAGAGGTGGCAAGAATATACAGAAGAACTATACAAAAAAGGTCATAACCCAGATAACCACAATGGTGTGGTCACTCACCTAGAGCCAGACATCCTGCAGTGTGATGTCAAGGGGCCTTAGGAAGCATTACTGCAAACAAAGCTAGTGGAGGTGATGGAATTCCAGCTGAGCTATTTCAAAATCTATAAGATGATGCTGCACTCAATTTGTCAGCAAATTTGGAAAATACAACAGTGGCCACAGGACTGGGAAATGTCAGTTTTCATTCCAGTCCCAAAGAAGGGCAATGCCAAAGAATGTTCCAAGTTCAATTGCACTCTTTTCATATGTCAGCAAGGTAATGCTCAAAATTCTTTAAGCTAGGCTTCATCAGTACATGAACCAAGAACTTCCAGATGTACAGCTAGATTTAGTAAAGGCAGAGGAACCAGAGATCAAATTGCCAACATCCGTTGGATCATAGAGCAAGAGAATTCCAGAAAAACATCTGTTTCACTGACTTGGCTAAAGCCTTTGACTCTGTGGATCACAACAAACTGTGGAAAATCTTAAAGAGATGGGGATACTAGACCATCTTACATGCCTCCTGAGAAACATGTATGCAGTTCAAGAAGCAAGAATTAGAGATAGATGTGGAACAACTGACTGGTTCCAAATTGGGAAAGGAGTACATCAAGGCTTTATATTGTCACCCTGCTTATTTAACTTCTATGAAGAGTGTTGTTCAGTCACTCAGTCATGTCCAACTCTTTGCTACCCCATGAACTGCAGCACTCCAGGCCTCCCTGTCCCTCACCATCTCCTGAAGTTTGACCAAGTTCAAGTTTATTGAATTGTTGATGCCATCAAGCCATCTCATCCTCTGACACTCTCTTCTCCTTCTGCCCTCAATCTATCCCAGCAATCTATAAGTCAGGTGTTCGCATCAGATGACCAAAATACTTGAACTTCAGCTTCAGCATCAGTCTTTTCAATGAGTATTCAGGCTTTATATCTCTTAAGATTGACTGGTTTGATCTGGCTGTCCAAGGGGCTTTCAGGAGTCTTCTCCAGCACCACAGTTCAAAGGCATCAATTATTTGGCACTCTGCCTTCTTTATAGTCCAGCTCTCACAACCATACATGACCACTGGGAAGACCATAGCCTTGAATATATGGAGCTTTGTCAACAGAGTAGTGCTCTGCTTTTCAACAAACTGTCTAGGTTTGTCACAGCTTTCCTGCCAAGAAGCAAACATCCTCTGATTTCACAGCTGCAGTCATCATCCTCAGTGATGTACTATACAGAGTACATCATGCAAAATGCCAGGCTGGATGAAGCTCAAGCTGGCATCAGATTGCTGGGAGAAATATCAACAGCCTCAGATATGCAGATGATACCACCCTTATGGCAGAAAGCGAAGAGGAACTAAGGAGCTCTTGATGAGGGTGAAAGAGGAGAGTGAAAAAGCTTAAAACTCAACATTTAAAAAACTAAGATCATGGCATCCGGTCCCATCACTTCATGGAAAATAGATGGAGGACGCTTACTTGCTCCTTGGAAGAAGAGAAAAGAAATCTACGCAGTATATCAAAAAGAAGAGACATCACTTTGCCAACAAAGGTCCACCTTGTGAAAGCTATGGTTTTTCCAGTAGTCATGTACCAATGTGATAGGGTCCCTTGGACAGAAGCTTTTATATCTGGAGAAACCATGGGTCCCTTCAATCCTAAAGCAAATCAACCCTGAATATTCACTAGAAGGACTAATACTGAAGCTGAGCCCCAGTACTTTGGCCACCTGATGAGAAGAGCTGACTCATTAACCTTGATGCTGGGAAAGATTGAGAGCAAGAGGAGAAGGGTGCAACAGAGGATGAGATGGTTGGATGGTATCATTGACTCAATGGACATGAGTCTGAGCAACTCCAGGAGATAGTGAAGGACAGGGAAGCCTAGCATGCGGCAGTTCATGGGGTCACAAAGAGTCAGACATGACTTAGTGACTAAACAACAACAGACTACAAAATGGGGAAACATAAAGGCAAAACCCACAATATTACATAAATTGTCAATAAGTAAGATTGGATCTGGCAAGAATTAAGGGTGCACATTAAGCAAGGATTGGTTGGGGTCTGAAATAGTTGTGTAGTTACAAGGGGAGACCTTGAGACCATAAGGTTGCATCTGGCAGATACTATTTTGAGAAGGGCTGGTGATATCCTTGAGTATGACAGGGTTCAGAAAATTAAAATCTCAGTGATGCAGGAATGTGTCTAAAACCATATCCACAATGGCCACTCACATCCATTTTGAATGTCTGAACCATAGTTAATCTATTTTGATTTTTAAATATATTGTTTTATTTAATGGTTAAAGCAGATGTACCATGCATGTTTAACAGGTCACAAAACAGAGTCTTCCAATAAACATAAAGTTCAAGTTAAATCATATATAAGCCAGAATAACTTCCCTATACCTCAATATGTGAAATTTTCTATCAGACACTAAAATAGTTCACCATTAACAAATAATATATTCAATAGTTAGTGTGCTACTCAAATAGAAAACGTCCAGACACTTTAAGTAGACAATGACAATGATGACTATTCACTTTAGAGGGTCCATTCATTTCAGGAAATCTGAATCATCTTAGTAGGCCACTGGGATTCTCTGTGCATGAGATCCACTAGGCAGTTCAAAGAGATAGTAAGACTAAAACTGATGATCATCTGTGCAAATATCAGGATGAAGTGTCTTGAGTAATAAAATTTGGCCAAGATCATTTCAGAGTTCTAGCCTAGTTCTTGAGGCAGGTGACATTACTTCCTAAAAGAACATAGCTATTAAGGGTGGAACAGAAGAGTTTCATCATTTAGAAATCCAGTCGTCTAAGGTGACTGCAATGAATGTCATTGAGAGAAATTTCTCTGTTGAAGTGGAAGGAGCTAAAGCTCCCATGGAATGATCTGGAGAAGGATGGTAGGCACTTACAACCCTGCACAATTATGAAAACTGGAGAGGAGTCAAAAACTACTATTGCAATAATGGTTGAGGCTGGAGAGTAGAAGCTTAGGAGCAATCATGAATTGATATTGGGGGCTGAGAAAGTGTGAACGCTTGAAAAAGGTTGTTGATGAGGATTTTCTCCTGATTTTTCCAGTCTCACCTGAGGAATGAGGGGAGTTGAAATTTCTGTAACTGTGGGTCTGGAACTGAGGGCTTCCAGGAATGCAATTCAGTCCATGATTTTCCTTATGGTTACTTCTGATTATAACAAGTAATCATTCCACATTTGTTTATTAATTTGTTTAACAAATATGTGTTAATATTGTCCACTGGTAGATTTTACTTTGTGCAAGTATGAACTAAGCAGGTAGACTGACTATGCTTTAACCCTTGGACCCCAAGCTGAGCCCTAGCTCTTCCTGAGTATAATGTTCCATGTTTTCACAAAGGACCCAACTCTGACCTCTGTCCCCATTGCCTAACCTGCCCTCCATACCTGATGACTATACCAGGAATAGCTATTTTTTGATGGGCCCATCTTTCTCTGTATCCAAGATTTACTTCCAAACCCTGGCTATCTCTCAATAGTTCCTTCTTTCCATTTTGCAGAAATCATCTTGATCCTTTGGTTTTCTGATATTCCTAAATCCAGTGCACAAAGCTGTTACAGGCTAATTTTTTCCCACCCATTTGCTATAACATTTTGATGGGACTTTGGAAGGAAGGATGATAAATGTGACAGGAAGATATTTTGGTAACAGAATAGATGGTGGTCAAGTGTAGAGCAGAGGCAGAAGTGGAGGTGGGAGATTGAATAGGCTACATCAGCAGTCCAAGCCAAAAGAGTTTGCTTTTCTATTTCTTTGGTTTTGTTGCTTTTCTGTTTTTTTATTTGAACTGAGAAGTTTTTATTTTAATAAATCAATGGAAAATTGAAAAAAGTTAAACAGTAAAAAAAAAAGTTGCAAAGAGTAATTTAATACCTTACCCAAACCTTAACAGTGAGGCATTATTTCAGTATTTTTATCGCTGGATTTATTTGTAAAAATGGCATCTGTCTTCCTCAGTTAAAAATGTTACTGTTGATGCTATGACTTATTAGTATATGAAATATTTTAAATATATGTTTGATATCTGCATTTATATAATTATCTCAAACATCAGTTTTGACAAGCTTGTCTTTGGCAGTTATATAAGTGCTGCAATCACGCCAAATAGACACATATTCGTGCAATTAACAAAATGAAATACATTTTTTTTTCATTAAAGATGTACCAATCAACAAAATGTAAGAGGAAATATAAAACAATAAGCTGAAAATTTCAGAAGCTGAGCCTAGAAAAATGGAAGTTCAGTTAGGGCCCAGCTGGAAAAAGAGTCAAAGGCTTCATATTTAATCAAAACCTGTACTCTATCTGTAACTGCCACTTCAAGTGTGTGCCTATTTCTTTTGGCTATTTAGTCCAGTTTCATTATACTCAACATAGGTGTTTGAAGAAAGAAGAGAAAAGCCCAAGTAATGAGTGTGTATAGAGTTGTAAATCTGTTCAATGCCCAAAAGCTATTGCAAAGTTGTTTTTTGCGGTGGCTCAGACCACTTTTTCCCTGGGCAGTCACTGCTTGAAATAATTACTGGCATTAATGATGCAAGCTCCTGAATTTAATAGATCTACGTTCATGTTGTCATCCATCACTGTGCAAACATCTTCTATCTTCTCTAATATCATGAAAAGTTTCTTGAAGTTTTAAGATATTTTACTGACCCAGTGATGCATTTTAACTATGAGAAACCACCAAGCAAAAAATTCCACCTCTCTAAGTTTTATGTATGTTGTGGTAGTTATTTTAGTATGGCATTTTTTTTTTGGCCAAAATTTGAGAACAACTAATGCAAATAAGGCCCACAGAAAACATCATCTTTCTCTCATATACCGTATGATCTTATAACACAATCAATTGTTACCACTTAATAAAGGACTTGGTTCAATAATGTTCTAGTCTTCTTAAAAAGGAGGCTTTTCCATAACTTTGTTATATAACTCTGTTCAGGATTTGACTTATCTTTTTCTGTTGCTCAAGTATAAAGCAAGATGATTTTCCTGAACTCAGCAGGGAAGTGTGGGCAAGGAGACATACCTAGCTTCACGACTCCAGCTTCCTCCCCTGTGGTTATTCTGAGCTGTTCAAAAGTCTGACCTTTTTGAGATGTGTCTCCTCTCCTTCCCCAATTTTATCTGTAATGTCCGTTTTCTTAGCCATTTTGTCCTTCTCTTTCTCAATTTAGGTTCTCCAAGTAAACTCTCCTCTTTGTCGGGCTCTGTCCTGGAAGAGAGCTTCACCTGGCTAACTTCAAAAATTCCTACGACCCACATCACCCCCCCACCACCTGAATTTAATTTGGTGTTCCCTTCTCACTTATGAGCTCTGCTGTGGATCTGTCTGCTCGTCTCAGCTGAGCACTCTATGAGGCGTAGGAACTCTGCTTTAGAAGTGAATACATACTGACAGTTTGGTTTCTGGGCTTCTTACAGGTCTTTTTACCTTACCTTTGTTTTTGTTGGAGATTTCACTAATACCACACTTGTCTTCTTGCCGCAGCTGTTTGGCTGCACCCACTAGTGTTCTGGAGTCTGTGATGAAAACAAGTCATTTCGTTAGCTTCAGCTTTTGTCTGTGGGTTTTTCTGTGCTACCTTATTCACTGGGATTCTGTGGGGTTTCAGAATTTACCCAGCTAGGCTGCCCACTACAGCTTGCAGTCTTGCTCCAACTTCCCTTTTTATTTCTTCTTGATTCTGTTTTGCTAAATTATATTTTTCTAGGAACTTGTCCATTTTTGTTTCATTTTGTTGAGAATATAACATATATACAGAAAAGTGCAGAAAACCAAATGTACACCTTATGAGTGTTCACAAAGTGAAACATCGTGTAACCACAACTCAGCTCAAGAAACAGAATTAGTATAATTCTCTAATTTCCATGTCTTGCTCTCGGACCCCTGAGGTAATTAGAACTGTGCTATCTAATTTCCAAATATTTGAGGATTTTCCAGATATTTTACAGTTATTAGTTTCTAGCTTAATTCCATTATGATCAGAGAACATCTTTTATATCAATCATTAAAATCTGTTACGCATTTTTAAAGGTCTAGTGTATGGACTATTTTGGACTTCCCTGGTGGCTCAGACGGTAAAGCGTCTTGCTTACAATGAGGGAGACCTGGGTTCAATCCCTGGGTCGAGAAGATCCTCTGGAGAAGGAAACGGCAACCCACTCCAGTCCTCTTGCCTGGAAAATCCCATAGACAGAGGAGCCTGGTAGGCTACAGCCCATGGGGTCACAAACAGTCAGACACAACTGAGTGACTTCACTTCACTTGGTGATTATTTCACGTACAGCTTTTAAGACTGTGTACTCTAATGTTACTGATGAAGTATTCTATAAATATTAATTGGTTCAAGTTGGTTCATAGTCTTATTTAGGACTTTATATTCTAACTGATTTTCTGTCTACCTGTTTTATGAATTACTGAGCTAGAATGATAAAATCTACAACTATACTTGTACATTGCCTATTTCTGCTTTTAATTCCATCAGTTTCTGCTTCATGCATTTTGAAGCTCTGTTGTTAGATGCATACATATTTAGGATTTTTATGTCTTTTTGGTGAACTAGCCCCATTATGAGTATGAAATATCTCACTTTATCGTTGATAATATTCTTTGTTCTCAGTCTACCTTGCCTTT
This sequence comes from Okapia johnstoni, assembly GCA_024291935.2. Lineage (NCBI taxonomy): Eukaryota > Metazoa > Chordata > Mammalia > Artiodactyla > Giraffidae > Okapia > Okapia johnstoni. Next base: position 66,734,641 of record CM044317.1, on the reverse strand, counting down.
TATTAATATAAAATACCAGCTCCCTTTTAATTAGTTTTGCAAGGTATTATCTTAGTCTCTCTTTTTACTTTAAACCTGTATCTTTGTATTTAATGTGAGTTTTTTGTAGACAGCATGTAGGTGACTCTTGCATTTGATCCAGCCTTTCAGCTGCTGGTCAGATCTTTTATGTACATGTGTGCTAAGTCGCTTTAGTTGTGTCCGACTCTTTGCAATCCCATAGACTGTAGCCCGCCAGGCTCCTCTGTCCATGTCTCCAGACAAGAATACTGGAGTGGATTGCCATATCTTCCCAGCCCAGGGATTGAACCCACGACTCATTATATCCCCTGCATTGGCAGGTGGATTCTTTATCACTAGCATCACCTGGGAAGCCCCAGATCTTTTAGATTTAATGTAATTATTGATATCTCTAATTTTCTTGAAGAGATCTCTAGTCTTTCCCATTCTATTGTTTTCCTCTATTTCTTTGCACTGATCTCTGAGGAAGGCTTTCTTTCTTTCTTTTTTTTTTTTTTTAGTTGGGGGCTAATTACTTTACAATATTGTGGTGGTTTTTGCCATACATTGACATGAATCAGCCATGGGTTTACATGTGTTCCCCATCCTGAACCCCCCTCCCACCTCCCTCCCCATCCCATCCCCCTGGGTCATCCCATTGCCCCAGCCCTGGGCATTTGTCTCATGCATCGAACCTGGAATGGCGTTCTGTCTCACATATGATAATATACATGTTTCAGTGCTATTCTCTCAGATCGTCCCACCCTCACCTTCTCCCACAGAGTCCATAAGACTGTTCTATGCATCTGTGTCTCTTTTTCTGTCTCGCATATAGGGTTACCGTTACCATCTTTCGAATTCCATATATATGCATTAGTATACTGTATTGGTGTTTTTCTTTCTGGCTTGCTTCACTCTATAATGGGCTCCAGTTTCATCCATCTCAATAGAACAGATTCAAATGTATTCTTTTCAATGGCTGAGTAATATTCCATTGTGTATATGTACCACAGCTTCCTTATCCATTCGTCTGTTGATGGACATCTAGGCTGCTTCCATGTCCTGGCTATTGTAAACAGTGCTGCGATGAACATTGGGGTACATGTGTCTCTTTCAATTCTGGTTTCCTCAGTGTGTATGCCCAGCAGTGGGATTGCTGGGTCATATGGCAGTTCTATTCCCAGTTTTTTAAGGAATCTCCACACTGTTCTCCATAGTGGCTATACTAGTTTGCATTCCCACCAACAGTGTAAGAGGGTTCCCTTTTCTCCACACCCTCTCCAGCATTTATTGCTTGTAGACTTTTGAATTGCAGCCATTCTGACTGGTGTGAAATGGTACTTCATTGTGGTTTTGATTTGCATTTCTCTAATAATGAGTGATGTTGAGCATCTTTTCATGTGTTTGTTAGCCATCTGTATGTCTTCTTTGGAGAAATGTCTGTTTAGTTCTTTGGCCCACTTTTTGATTGGGTCATTTATTTTTCTGGAATTCAGCTGCAGGAGTTGCTTGTATATTTTTGAGATTAATTTTTTGTCCATTGCTTCATTTCCTATTATTTTCCCCCATTCTGAAGGCTGTCTTTTCACCTTGCTTATCATTTCCTTTGTTGTGCAAAAGCTTTTAAGTTTGATTAGGTCCCATTTGATTATTATTGCTTTTATTTCCAATATTCTGGGAGGTGGGTCATAGAGGATCCTGCTGTGATTTATGTCGGAGAGTGTTTTGCCTCTGTCTCGAGGAAGGCTTTCTTATCTCTCCTTGCTATTCTTTGGAACTCTGCATTCAGATGCTTATATCTTTCCTTTTCTCCTTTGCTTTTCACTTCTCTTCTTTTCACAGCTATTTATAAGGCCTCCTCAGACAGCCATTTTGCATTTTTGCATTTCTTTTTCTTGGGGATAGTCTTGCTCCCTGTGTCCTGTCACGAACCTCCGTCCATAGTTCCTCAGGCACTCTGTCTATCAGATCTAGTCCCTTAAATCTATTTCTCACTTTCTCTGTATAATCATAAGGGATTTGATTTAGGTCATACCTGAGTGGTCTAGTGGTTTTCCCTACTTTCTTCAATTTAAGTCTGAATTTGGCAATAAGGAGTTCATGACCTGAGCCACAGTCAGCTCCTAATCTTGTTTTTGCTGACTGTATAGAGCTTCCTCATCTTTGGCTGCAAAGAATATAATCAATCTGATTTCAGAGTTGGCCATCTGGTGATGTCCATGTGTAGAGTCTTCTCTTGTGTTGTTGGAAGAGGGTGTTTGCTATGACCAGTGCATTCTCTTGGCAAAACTCTATCAGCTTTGCCCTGCTTCATTCTGTACTTCAAGGCCAAATTTGCCTGTTACTCCAGGTGTTTCTTGACTTCCTACTTTTGAATTCCAGTCCTCTATAATGAAAAGGACATCTTTTTTGGGTGTTAGTTCTAAAAGGTCTTCTAGGTCTTCATAGAACTGTTCAACTTCAGCTTCATCAGTGTTAATGGTTGGGGCATAGACTTGGATTACCGTGATATGGAATGGTTTGCCTTGGAAACAGAGATCATTCTGTCGTTTTTGAGATTGCATCCAAGTACTGCATTTTGGACTCTTTTGTTGACCATGATGGCTACTCCATTTCTCCTAAGGGGTTCCTGCCCACAGTAGTAGAATATAATGGTCATCTGAGTTATATTCACCCATTCCAGTCCATTTTAGTTTGCTAATTCCTAGAATGTCAACATTCACTCTTGCCATCTCCTGTTTGACCACTTCCAATTTGCCTTGATTCATGGACCTAACATTCCAGGTTCCTATGCAATATTACTCTTTACAGCATCAGACCTTGCTTCTATCACCAGTCACATCCACAACCGGGTGTTGTTTCTTATTTGGCTCCATCCCTTCATTCTTTCTGGAGTGATTTCTCCACTGATCTCCAGTAGCATATTGGGCAACTACAAAGCTAGGGAGTTCATCTTTCAGTGTCCTATCTTTTTGCCTTTTCATCCTGTTCATGGGGTCCTCAAGGCAAGAATACTGAAGTGATTTGCCATTCCCTTCTCCAGTGTGGAGGAGATGGAATTCCAGTTGAGCTATTTCAAATCCTAAAAGATGGTGCTGTGAAAGTGCTGCACTCAATATGCCACCAAATTTGGAAAACTCAACAGGGGCCACAGGACTGGAAAAGTTCAGTTTTCATTCCAATCCCAAAGAAAGGCAATGCCAAAGAATGCTCAAACTACTGCTCAATTGCACTCATCTCACACACTAGTAAAGTAATGCTCAAAATTTTCCAAGCCAGTCTTCAGCAATACATCAACCATGAACTTCCAGATGTTCAAGCTGGCTTTAGAAAAGGCAGAGGAACCACAGATCAAGTTGCCAACATCCACTGCATCATTGAAAAAGCAAGAGAGTTCCAGAAAAACACCTATTTCTGCTTTATTCACTATGCCAAAGCCTTTGACTGTGTGGCTCACAATAAACTGTGGAAAATTCTGAAAGAAATTAGGAATACCAGATTACCTGACCTGTCTCTTGAGAAACCTGTATGCAAGTCAGGAAGCAACAGTTAGAACTGGACATGGAACAACAGACTGGTTCCAAATAGGAAAAGGAGTATGTCCAGGCTGTATATTGTCACCATGCTTATTTAACTTATATGCAGAGTACATCATGAGAAATGCTGGGCTGGAGGAAGCACAAGCTGGAATCAAGATTGCCGGGAGAAATATCAATAACCTCAGATATGCAGATGACACCACCCTTATGGCAGAAAGTGAAGAAGAACTAAAGAGCCTCTTGATGAAAGTGAAAGAGGAGAGTGAAAACGTTGGCTTAAATCTCAAAATTCAGAAAACTAAGATCATGGCATCCGGTCCTATCACTCATGGCAAATAGATAGGGCAATAGTGGAAACAGTGGTTTACTTTATTTTGGGGGGCTCCAAAATCACTGCAGATGGTGATTGCAGCCATGAAATTAAAAGACGCTTACTCCTTGGAAGGAAAGTTATGACCAACCTAGACAACATATTAAAAAGCAGAGACATTACTTTGTCAACAAAGATTCATCTACAAAGGCTATGGTTTTTCCAGTGGTCATGTATGGATGTGAGAGTTGGACTATAAAGAAAGCTGAGCACCGAAGAATTGATGCTTTTGAACTGTGGTGTTGAAGAAGGCTCTTGAGAGTCCCTTGGACTGCAAGGAGATCCAACCAGTCCATGCTAAAAGAGATCAGTCCTGGGTTTTCATTGGAAGGACTGATGTTGAAGCTGAAACTCCAATACTTTGGCCACCTCATGCAAAAAACTGACTCATTTGAGAAGACCCTGATCCTGGTATGACTGGGGGAAGGAGGAGAAGGGGACGACAGAGGATGAGATGGCTGGGTAGCATCACCGACTCAATGAACATGATTTTGGGTGGACTCCGGGAGTTGGTGATGGACAGGCAGCCTGGGCGCATGGCATGAGTATTTAAACACACTCGGATTTTAATTGAAGCAACAAGAAAAATCTAATGCAATTTTGCACTGAGAATGGTATATATTCTTTGTTTTATTTTATATTCAGAATGAATGTAGAGTCCTTTCATCTGGTGTTCTACCCATTAGGAATAATAGTAGCAAAAAAAGGTTAATCAATTCTTACTGAGAATGGAAGTTATGCGTGAGAAAAAGACTGATAGTAATTATTAATAGTAATCATTTTAAAGAGCAAAGACCAAATTAGTTCTTTAATTTACTAATTCTTTTGCTCGGTTATCATTTGCATTTTTTATATTTTTACTTGAACATCTTTGGGGTATTTTTTTAAGATAAAGTATTTGGTATCTCAAGTAATATACATTGTCTTTCACTGTATTCAGTGTCTCCATATATCAGAGTTTTAGTGTTAAATAAGAGAACGTTTAGCTATGCCATGTTCCATATAATATTTACGATAAAAAGGGGTTTATGAAGATAAAAACCCTTATATGGCTTAATATACTTTGCCTAATAATGATAATAATAATAAAATAATTATTATATTTTCAAAGTATGAAACTTACCTTTGAATTCTTAAAAGTATCACAGAGTTTTAGCAAGTAAATGTGTGGTCTTGATTGAATCTTATTTTGAACAAAACAGCTGCTGAAAGTACTTATTATGATTGGATAAATTTGATTAAGGAGTAGGTGTTCGTTATTATTAGGAACTTACTGTTAATTATTTTTCTTGAGATGAAACTTTTTTACTTCATGTAAGAAAATATCCTTATATTGTAAAAATTCATAATGAAATATTTAGGGCTGAAATGTTATGATATATACAATTTACTTTTAAGTTTTTAGCCAAAAATACATGAATTAAATATGGCAGAGGGTAAACAATTGTTCTAACAATGGCATATGGCTATTTTTCATACTCCTCTCTACCTTTTTGCATGTTTGAAATTTTTTATAATGAAAATTACAGTGACAAGAAAAGACAGAAAGGGAAGATAGAAGTAAAAACACTAGAGCTGTGTAACAGAAAACCCAATGAATATAGAATCAGGAAACCAAGATGAAGATCATAGCTTCTATTATATATGCAGTTATGGATAAGCCATGTAATTGCTCTGAATTTAGTATCCTCATTTTTAAAACAGGCATAATCTACAATGAAATTTTACTACATGTCCACCTGATAATTAAAAATGGCTGGCAGGGTGAAGTATTGGCAAGCATGTGGAGCAAAAGGAACATAGATTACTGGTAGGAGTATAAAATTGTATAAAACCTTTGGAAAACTGTTAGCATCTTCTGCACATGCATGTAATCTATGGGCAAGCAATTCCACTCCTAGTTACATACAAAAGACGTATGAGTGCATATGTCAGCAAAAATATATATAGAAAATATTCACTGTTTTATTAATAATGACAACAACCTCAGTAGGAGAGTAGTTAAATAAATATTGTATATTCATACAAAGAAATGCTATGCAGCAATAAAGATTAATGAATTCTGCTACATGCTACAATATGGATGAAACTTATAGATGTTATGTTGATAGAAAATAGTTAAGCACAGAGACATATTTATTCTGTGGTTATCTATGAAGTACAAGAACAGGCAAAACTAGTCAATGACAATAGATGAAGAACAGCGAAAAGCATACAGGATTCTGGAAATGTTTTATATCTTGACGTTGGTGTAGTTAATCAGGTCTCCTGTTTTTCTCTTGCTCAGTCACTCAGCCGTGTCCGACTCTTTTCGACCCCATGGACTATAGCCTGCCAGGCTCCTCTGTCCATGGAATTATCCCAGCCAGAATACTGGAGTGGGTTGCCATTTCTTCCTCCAGAGGATCTTCCTGACCCAGGGATTGAACTCGTGTCTTCTGTGGCTCCTGCATTGGCAGGCAGATCCTTTTACTACTGAGCCAGCCACTGGGAAGCTTAGTTAATCAGGTCTATAAATACCTTATAAAATATCATGCTCTATATTTATGATGAGAGTTCTTTATGCATTTGCTTGTATCTTATCCTTCAATTAAATAGAATAAATAAGGTATTAATATCCAAATCTCAGGAGGGATGAGCAAATAAAATAATGTGAAATTCTTCACTTAATTATAAAACTATACAAACTTCAAATATTATCATTTTCTAAGTTAAATTCTAAAAATTTTGCTAAAAGCAAGAGTGTATTTTAAGTTTGATCATTATTATTTACACAGTTAGACCCACATTTTCCATAAATCCTGTCCATTTCGGACGAGCTTTACTACAATCGTAAAGTATCTTAAAATATTCTTAAAATGTCAGTAGCAATGTTCCCTTGGTAGTGGAAAAATTGTATATTTCTATTGATTTGCCATTGTCAAACATTCATGAAATAGTTAGTTATATGCCTAATATATGCCAAACACTTTCCTAAGCATTGGTGATACAAATTTAAATAAGACATTATCTCTTCCCCTATATTGATATTATAGTCAGTAACTCAATTGTGATACAATTACTCTAGTGTCCTATTTTTCTTTAAATAAAAGAAGCTAAAATGATTATTATACAACAAAAACAAACACATTTACCAAATATAATTCTCATGTATATATTAACTAAAGAATTAAATGCATTTTGTTCCTACTCATCTTCTAAAATTAATATTTAAGTTAAATATGTTTTTTAATAAGGTAAAATTCTGAATTTCCAGTTTCTAAAAATATATTAAATGTGATAATCACTTTAAAACTACTTTTGAAACTACAAATTACTATGCAGATTTTTTTTACAATATTAATTCTTCCTTAGAGACGTATAAATTGTATCTTATTTTATAAGATAATTAAAGTTTCTTTACTGTGTATTCTATTTAATTTTTCATTTCTTAAGGAGGAATCACAGCAAATAAAATATACTTTTATGCCTTTAATACTCTCAAACTGATACGTTAGGTTCTTTGTTAAGCTTTAAGCTAGGTTTTTAAATAGAAGATTTTAGTGTTCAGACCTTCAGATGTTACTCAGCAAGAATACTTGAATATAAGTACTTAGCTCCCATGATTCCCCCTTTCCAAAGAATTAAGTACAAGCTGATCTTTCAAGAAGTGTGCAAATGATGCACAATATGCTGAACAGAATGAACAAAAGATCTGAAAACAGCAAAATCACTCTGAAACCTCTGGAGACCTTCTTATAATTCAGGTACAGAGAGCCCCCATTCTGAAAGGTAATATATCTTTTTAAACACCCAGTTTTCCTGTTCTCATCTCCCAAGGTTTCATCTCATAAAAAGTGTTGGTTGGCATTATAAACAGATGCTGGAAAGCACTCATCCAATTCATGAAAAATTCAGCGTTAAGTTTTAAGCAAACATAGCAAAATCACTTATTAGGAAAAAATGCATAGTCTGATAGATGACCATGATTATCAGGTAAATTATTCATTTCTCTTCACAAAGCAATCACCCAGTAAAGACTCACTCATTATTCAGAGATTGTCAAGGAACAGGGGATAAGGAGTGAGGACATGGAATGAGTGAGCCGCACGCCCAGAAACCAAGTGCAATAAGAATTCTAGTTGAAGCAGGGTAAACAGGAAGTCTGGGGCTACAAACTTGCAAAGGAGTCACTGTCAAATTAGCATATATCAGTGCTACAGAGATTAAATCCATGAGAATTTGTCAGAGCCCAGAAACTATTTTGTTTTCCAGAAGCTAAAATCTAGTTACATTAAGGATGTAAATAAAAATTCATGCCAACTTATTTGCAAAATTCTCAAGGACAAAAATAATTATAAACCTGAAGCAGCGCTAAGTGGCATGTTAAAATATTTCTGTCAGAGACAAACTTTGAAATGATCATAATTCCATCTATGATATTATACTATGGATTATTCTGTACTCTGTAAACATTAGAAAATCTTAAATGTTAAATATGAATTATATGATGCAACATGTCACTTGCTAATAATATATTGATTTCAGTGTGTAGTTTGTGGAAACTTAAAAAATTATAGTTATATCTGTTACATATATCTATTAAAATTGTGCAAGAAAAGTGTTTTTCCTCTTGAACCAATTGCACATCTTTAATTCAGACCAGTCAATATTTATGGCCAAGGTGGTCCAGTTGTATTTGAAGTTGTTTTTGAAGATGGGCTGTAATCAGAATGGTTCTGCAAGTTGTCGTGGAATATAAGATAGATGTCACCTATTTTTACTGAAACACAGAGGTTTTGCCTTCTAGCTAGAAAGTAATTCTCGTCATCCATGATTCAATCCTATTTTCTCTCAGGGTTTGTCTGTACCATAGAGTTGTTGTGTGGCTTATAGTTAAAGCATAACAAAATAAATGATAATATGCTATCTTATTTTGCAGTGCAGTACTCAACTCTTATCACACATTTAGTGTTGGGTCATTTTCAGAAATATGCATCCTTCGTACCTAATCCACATTCCAATAGGATCCACTGCTGCAGAGACCTACCCAATAAGAGATCCAGTAGGATATATGCATCTAAATAAAAAGTAAATTTGGACATCTAGTCCCATCCTAATAAAAAGTAGCTCCCTTGAGGGAAACTGTGGAGTATAACTGGTCAATTTACACCTAAGATTAGGCAGCAAACCATTCTAAATTAATATTCAGTCTAACAGAAATTGAAGTTCCAGTTCAAAAAATTTTCCCCTAGGAAACCCTATACATTATCAAACAGGCAAATCCAAGTCTCCCCTAGAGTTATGAAATCAAAGAGCAGAACCCACAGGCATTAAGCATTGGCCTGATCTATCTTCCTGTATTCATGTTTGATTACAGTAAAATGGCCAGGTGAAAATTGAGTCTAGAATAAGTTCACTAAAGATTCCACTTATTATAAATGAGTGCTTACAATTACAAAGACAAAGAGAAATGTTGTACTAAGAGATCTTGGACTTGAATTTCCTTTTCTGCTTATCTTTCACTTCCTGCTTACACTCCCTTTTGAATTCTTAAGTACACAATTAATGGTCTTTTCCTTTCTGATGATTATTTCGCATGCATTCAGGCTTTAAAACATTTTAAATTCTTTTAAAATGACTAGCATTTATTTACACTCTTTGTATTTAAAAGTGTTCCAATCTAGATGCATATTAACAGTTAGGAATTGAACAGTGAGTGCGAGGAGGCCTATGGAGTAACACTGGAGTCAGCAGAGAAAGAGCTGTTGGAGATTGGAAAGCAAGATATAGACTAACAGGAGGCCATGTACCCTTGTTTGGTCACAACAAATGATTCTACCAGCACTGAATAACTATTAGGGAATAAAGTTTTAAGAATGTGTGGCCTAAAGCACCGGCAAAAAATCAAATCAGCCTTTTGCATACTGCCGACACTGGTAAACCCAGTGACTCATAAGAGGTTTTCTCCGTTTTGGCAGGTCCCATTCCATTAAGTGATCTCTTTCACTTTTTCTCTCTGGAAGGTTACTTTCTCTCAGTTATCTTAGAGATTCCACCAGATGGTATTAGGTTCTCTGTCATTGAAAGATTTCAGTTTTCTGCTTCCAGTGCTGTGAGGGCTTGGGGCTGACGTAGGGTAGTTCCTTTCCTGGTTACTTTTGGGTAAGAATATGCTCTTTTCCCAATAGAAGATGGTAATCTTGGAGATTGACCATGGAGAAGGGGATAGGTTCTGGAGAAGGGCTGCCTTCCAGATATTCTCAGGTTTTGGCTGTTAAAATAACAGCTGAAGAGTTGGAAGCAAAGGAGTCCCACAAAGAGAAGCCAGGGGGCTTTGTCTTGTTGCAAGCAGGTGCAGATAATCATTCTGAATACAAAGCTAAGGAGTATAAATAGGTATGCAAATGGACTTGTCAAAAGACAATTGAAAAGCTACAGGAGACACATGTTCTGACAAAGCTAGAGATTTTATTAGGAAGGGGTGCCCAGACAGAGACCAGCAGATTAAGGGAATTTAGGAGGACTGCTCAGCCACGGGGTTCGAAGTCCCAGGCTTAACAGTAATGGAATTAGTTTCTGGGTTGTCTCTGGCCAATCATTCCCACTTAGGGTCCTTCCTGGTGGCTCGTGCATCGCTCAGCCAAGATTGATGCCAACGAGAAGAATTCTGGGAGGTGGTAGGACATGTGGTGTCTCCTTTTGACCTTTCCTGAACTCTTCTGGTTGTTAGGGGAAACACACTGATTGAAACCGCCCACCCTGGCCAGGCACAGTAGTAACCATTTGCCTGAGTTATTTTATGACAAGAGGTCTTAGTGGGGAACACTGAATTAGCAAGCCACCACCAGCTGGAAAGTGTTTGCTGGAATCTATCTTGGTTGAGCATTGCATGAGTCACCAGGAAGGACACCGATTGGCCAGAAACAACCCGGAAACTACGCCCATCACCATTAAACCTGGGACTGTGAGCCCCGTTGCAGAGCACTTCTCCTGGGTTGCCTTACCTTGCTGCTCTCTGCCTGAGTGCCCCTTCCCCAAACGTTCTCTTGCTCTATTAGCATATATGTCTTCTTGGGCAGTTCATTTCTGAGTGTTAGACAAGAGCCCACTCTCAGGCTCTGGAAAGTGTCTCCCTTCCTGCAACAGAACTTGAGAGGTACACACACACAGTTACACGTCATGGAGTTGCATCCAGTCAAGTGTCCCATGTTCTTCTTGTGAAGAGGCAGAGAAAATCACTTCTCCCAAGAATTTCCACCTTCTGACCAAGGGAAATGTATCCTGAAGAGCTTTATGCAGATAGGAGGCAATGTATTTGCTTGTTCTGCATTGGTTTATTTAGAAGACTCACTGTGGGTGGCCAAGTGCAGACCAAGAAACACCGGACATGGCCCTGTTAGCCTGATGGTAAGTGTAAGTTACACTTTTCTTTTTACACTTCATTTTTGAGCTTTTAAAAGTTTACTTATTTATTTAAGACTGTGCTGGGTCTTTGTTGCTGTGTGGGCTTTTCTGTAGTTGTGGTGAGCAGGGGCCACTTTCTAGCTGTGGAGCGCAGGCTTCTCGTTGCGGTGGCTTCTTGTTGTAGGGCACAGGCTCTAGGACATGAAGGCTTCAGTAGTTGTGGCGCATGGGCTCTAGAGCACAGACTCAATCGTCATGGTGCATAGGCTTAGTTACTCTGAGGCATGTGGGATCTTCCCAGATCAGGGAACAAACCTGAATCTCCTGCAATGGCAGGTGGATTCTTTACCACTGAGCCATCAGGAAAGCCCTACACTCTTTTAAAAATACTTCTGTTGAGTCCTGATGCTGTTTCTTGCATTTAGTTCTAAGGGGCAATGTGTAACTTTTTGTGTTTACACATTAGGCGTATCTGTTCTTCTTCTTAGGCCCTAGTAGTTAAGCATGATCATTAGCAAAATGTGCTTAGTCGTGTTGGACTCTCTTTCAACCCCATGGACTGTAGCCCACCAGGCTTCTCTGTCCATGAAATTTCCCAGGTAGAAATAATGGAGTGGGTTGCCATTTCTTTCTCCAGGTGATCTTCCCCACCCAGGGGTCGAACCAGAGCCTCTTGTGTCTCCTGCATCGTGAGGTGCATTCTTTACCACCACCGCCACCTGGGAAGACTCAAGTTCCTGCTTAATAAGGGGCTTCCCAGGTGGTGCTCGTGGAACAGAACCGGCCTGCCAGTGCAAGAGATGGATAGGACTGAAGCAAATTAGCACGCACCTGCTTAATAAAGGAAAAGTAGTGGTTTTTTTTCTTTTAATTTTTCTTAGAATAAAAAGAACTGAATCAATTATTCCATTCCAAATTAATTTTTACACTTCATCCAAATTGCGTATTAGTCTTTGACCAAGTCAAAACACTTGAGTACGGAATACAGAGCTTATTATATTACAGAACTTTGTCCTGATGGGAAGATGAAAACAGCTTCACCTTTTTCTAGCCATTTCTTGATGAGCTGTGTGGACCTTATGAGATGAATTCATCTTGACTGAATCTGATAGAAGATATGGTCCAAGGCCAGACTTAGCAGTTCCTAAGGAGCTTGTTGATTTAGATATGAGCTCTTATTTTGCTCTGGGAGTTATTACTCTCCAGGAATATACTACATTTTAGAATTCAGTTTTGAGCTCCTTAAAGCTACATTTGGTAGTGTGGTGAAGTTGGTGTAATTATTGAATCACAGCAGTGTATTGTATATGAATGTGGGGTGTGCGGTGTGTGTGTGTTTTGATCCATATCAGTTGGGGCATTAGTTTTATAGTCTAGCATCTATTGCTTTTTGCTTTTGGTAATGAAAGGCTAAGTTAAGATTTTTCTGGTTTAGAAAATCACAGGTTAATATCATGGAAGTCAGTCTGAAAGATTGCCTTTGAGTTTAAGTTTTTGTCTCTCAAATGTAGGACTTTATTCAGAATCTGGAAAGGAATGAGGAAGAAATTTATATAGTTTTGAGGAATCTCACCAATATCATATCCTAAATCCTGCTTCAAAGCAGGACATTGCCTCCATTTTGTTTTCCCATTCATTCTCTCCATCTACCTGTCATCTAGTTTCTATGTGTGTACCCGACTTTACCTTAGTGTTAGAATAATGAAGGGTTGCACCTCACTGTAGCAGAGCAAACAGCTTCACACAGAAACCCGGGCTTCCCAGTTGAGAGCAGTGCTGTGGCCATTCCCACAATCAGGGAGCTCTTACTGGCAGTCACTGCCACTAAGGTCGAGCGGCCTGCACAGTGTATGTTCTTCCTGACAGTTCATGACATGTGTATAACATAGGGTGGTGACACTATAACACTTACTTGGCTTCTCAGAAAATTCTGAGTGAGGAACTTACTGTTGTTTCCCTCCTTTAGAGTATATGAAAATGTGAACATTTTCCTAGTGGGTGAGAAGTCTTTTGAATAAAAATCATAGTTATAAGTTACTACTTATAAGTTAGTGATACCCCCTCGCGCTTCCAATCTACCATGTCCTCGCTTCACATTTGATAGAAGGAGCGTTTACGTTATTATCATTCCGTGGTCTGTTAAGTTCTTTTTGAGTGATACTACCATATTGTCAATGTGATTAAAAGGTGTAATTATTTAGATTGAAGGGAAGTGTACATAGACTGCCAAATTTGGCTTTGCTGGAGGAACAGCCACGTTTGTCTTTCCTATTATAGCTCATGTGGAAAGGACAATTTCAGGTACTGTGCATGCTAATCTCTTCCTGGACATCATAAGGGGTCCAATTAAAACAAAGTTGAAAACTACTTCAGATGTGCCAGGCTACAGAAGCCAATATTTTAGAGATTTGTGTCATGTTTGACAAATAACTCTTTGTACTGCAGTTCTATGGCTTTCAATTAAAAAAATCTTCAGCTTTCTAAATCCTCTTTTCTCCCCTTTTCCTCCTTTCCTTTAGCAATTGCTGTGGCTCAGATACAGGCCATCATCATGATCTGGGTGCTGGAGATACTTCAGGGAACACAATTCCTACTTTGAAGTTCATAGACTAATGTGTGGATCAGATAAATGATACACATGCTTTCATTTTTCTCCACATATACAAAGGGTTTGATGCCTAAACTAATTAAGTCCTGAAAAACATATGAAGCACCTGTATTAGTAAGCTAAGTTGCCATAACAAAATTCCATCGACTGATTGGCTTAAACAAAAGACATTTGTTTTCTCATGGTTCTGGAAGCTGGAAGCCTGAGAACAGGGTGACAGAATGATCAGGTTCTCATGAGGTCCCTTTTCCTGGCTTGGAGAGCTTAGGTGTCTTCCTCTTCTTATAAGGGTACTAGTTCTACTGGATCAGGGCTCCATGCTCATGGTCTCGCTTAACCTTAATCACCTCCGTAACAATCCCTATCTGTAACATGTCATGGGGGTCAAAGCTTCAACGTATGAAATTTGGAGGACATAATTCAGTTCATAGTATATCGGAGTGATATCGCCTTCAGTGAAACCTACCATCTTCTAGTTCAAACTTGTTTAAGCTTTTATCATCCTAAGTGTACCTCTGATTAATGATTTACTATTTAAAAACTTCCAGCTCAAAAATACCTTCTGCTCTCCCTTTGCTTACTTCCTAGCTCTTAGAATTTCATATATAACTGGTATTACATTTTGATGTATAATTAGTTATATGTTTTATCTCCCTGAGTGCCTCAAGGACAGTGTCCCAATTATCTGTAACTGCATAACAAATCATACCAAAGCTTAGTGACTTAAAGTAAGGATCGTCATTTTATTGCCTTGCATGGTTTTTGTGGGTCAGGAATTTGGGGAGGGCTTGACTGTATGGTTCTGGCCCAAAGTTTCTGACTGAATCTGCTCTGGCTGCTATAACCAGAAGTTTAAGATCGGGGTGCTTGCAGAGTTGGGTTCTTGTCAGGCCTCTTTTCCTGGCTTGCATATGATTGGTTTCTCACTGTTTCCTCACATGGTCTGTACACATGTGGAGAGAGAGAGCTCTGGTGCCTTTTCCTCCTCTTCTAAGGACACTGGTTCTGTTGGATTATAGCTCTACCCTTGTGACTTCATTTAACCTTAATTACCTTCTTAAAGGCCCTTTCTCCTTAAAAGTCATGTTGGGGCTTAGGGCATCAACATATGAAGGTTGGGCAAGGATTACACAATACAGTTCATAACAGTCTCTCATGGAGATTAGTCAGTCAGTGGATGGGCTGCAGCAGATGGGAACTGTTTGAGTTTCTCTCTCTTCCCATATTTTCTTAAGATGTTTCTCTGTGGTCTCTCTGTGAGAACTATTTTGGCCTCAGCATAGAAATCTGAGAGTTGTTGGACTACTTACATGGCATCTGGCTTTCCCCAGAGCACAGGTCTCAAGAGAGCAAGGCAGAAGAACATGATGGCATTGTTACGGCCCTGTCTTGAAAATTATATCACTTCTGACATACTATATTTGTTGAAGCAAAAGCTGATGCAGGTTTGCGGGAAGGAGACATAGACTCTGCCTCCCAATGGGAGGAATATCAAAATCAGAATGAAACTTAGAAGGTGCTGATACTGCTATTTTTGGAAAACATGACTTCCCATAGGCAGGAACTGTGTTTCCTTTAAGTTTTGTATTCCTTATGCCTAACAGTGATCAATGTGAACAGATGTCCAGTAGGCAACTTTCAAATAGAGTGATTACTATCAAGTTTGTGTGTGTGTATGTATTTTCCCATTTGAACCTGTTAGGGGCAGGCCTTTTAAAATTTTAACTTGTTTTTTTATAATTGTAATTGAAAAGATAAGATACACTTGTGATACAAAAAGCAGTAACAAGACTCATGAAGAATATCTAAACATATTGCTGTGACAAGTATATTAATTCCAAAATGAAAGATGCCATTTGATTGACATTGGCTAATTAACACACACATAGGGATGAGGAAGGCAGAAAGAGAGGAGTTTTAAGGAACTAGTTTCTGTGATTGTAGGTGCTGGCAAGTTCAAAATTTGAAAGGTTGACCAGCAGGCTAGAGACCCAGGGAAAAGTTGATGCAAACTGAACTGAAAGGCAGTCTGATAGCAGAATTCCCTTTTCTTCACAGTAGGCTGTTCTTTTTCCTAAGGCCTTCAACTGATTTGACTTCCCACATTATGGATGGTAATTTACCTTACTCATTCTACTGATTTAAATGTTTATCTCATCTAAAAATATGCCTTCACAGAAATGTGCTGATATGTGTTTGACCAAATATCTGAGTACTGTGGCATAGCAAAGATAACATAAAATTAACCATCACAGATATTAATGATGGAGGTATCATTGTTCTCACTAGGAATGTTAAAAACCTTTAAACCGATTTTACTTGTGAAATTATCTCAGACATCTACTGTCTGTATTTCACAATTGCCTCCTCATTGGACTATTCTGTGCATTTTTTACATTGTCAACATCCTCTCTATTCAGCTAGTACATGAGGAAAGGAGAGAGTGAGGATAAACCCTGCCTAGGTGGGAAGGAGCTAAGAAATGCCATCTAGTGCTGTTGCAAGGAAACAAGGTAATTGTAGATCTTGGTGAGCAATCTTAGGCTCAGACACAGGCCATCACCTCGGAGCATGGGAACTCTGGAGACTGCCCTCTATCCAGCAATGACAAATGAACCTAGGAGTAGGAACAGAACAGGGACCCCAACTGGAAGTATCCACATTCTCTTGAGAGTATCCTATCTCTTGATTGGGATGTGGTGCAAGATTTTTTTACTTTCCATTCTGCAAATATACCTAAAGAATACTGCCTCTATTTTAACTATGTATTTTAATTTAAGTCTTTAAGGAGAGAGAAGATTCTGTAAAATTTCTCTTTGCTGGGAAACAAGAGATTAAAAGTAAGACTCCAGGCTTTAGATCAATCACTGATTCCATCTGGTGAATGTTCTCTTTGATGGTCTCATTTAGAACTTCAAGAGATTTTGCTCGGATTTAAAATTCTCATTAGAGTCCTTGCCAAAGCATCTTAAATGAAAGCAATCTTAACTTTAAAAATTTAGAAATTGCTGAAGGAGACATACCATTTTGAGCCAATAAATGAAAACCATGAGACAAAATGGGTCAGAAAAAGATTCTAGCACGTTCTTTAACACTGCTGCTCTCTGAAAAATAAGACTTTCATTACTGTTTTTAAAGATGTTTTTCTATATAGAGCTATGCCTATTTATTGTAGCTCCCTCACCAGTTTATAGGGAGATATGAAATGTAGCTGATAAAGATTTTTCCTAATATTTGCTACTTCTTCACCTTTGGGATGAATCCCAAATGGACTTGATTTTATAATTTTACATATTTCTTCTGCTCTTCAAGCATTACTGATCTCCTTCAAATCCATTTCTTTCTACTCTAGAAAAATAGACATCTTCATTTCTTCAGTGTGTCCTACAAAGCCATTTTTAGTGGACAAGGAAAAAAGTACATTACTTTTTTTCCCCCAAGAATCACTATACATTATCATTAAATTAACCTTGGTCTACCTTAAAGTCTCAGTGGCTAACAAGATTTTAAGTCTTCTCCATAGCATCTTATTCTTACTTCATGTTAGAGACATTAACTTTACTATGGACTCCAACAATTTTTTTTCAAATTTTAATGTCCTTTGAATTCTCATTCACATAATTTCCCTTGCATATTTTCCTATTTGGATTTCTAATTTTCACTACCTTCTCTATAGTAAAAAGAACCATATAATATTTCTTTAAATAGAATGGAAAGGAGAGAATAAGCAACAGGAAAGTGTGCAGAGCCATCATAGTGATAGATGGGCAATATCTTTATAATTATTTCTATCATAACTCTTACAGTGATAGCACACAGTGACTTCAACAGAAGATATATGTATTTAAGTCTTCTTGGGAATGTCAAACACAGTATGTTAGAGGTACAGAGAGTATTGCTGCACATTCATAATACCAACAAATGGAAAACAACTTGATTATGAAATTTTTTTCAAAACTAATGCCTTATTCACTATAAATGAAGCATAAAGTAGGCAAAAAAAAAAATAGTCCTGGTATGAGATGGAAATGGAAGAAGGGGAAGGTGGCCTGTTCTTTGAATACTCTCTTTAGGTCAAGATCTTTCACACAAATTATCTCACTGATTCTTACAACAATCTCCTCTAATTATTGTATGTGTATATCAACTGTCTCTACCATATATATGAACAAACAAAGGCTCAAGTATTAAGCAGAAGATTGCATTGCTAATAAAAGGTCATGGAAGGAATTGAACTAACCCTGTGTGACACCAGCACTAGATGGTAATAATGCAGTGGCTGTGGGGCCTGGAGGAGGGGGGAAATGGAATCCATAGAGTGACTTTGAGCATATTAATAAGTCATTTATAAAAAGAACATTCAGCATCTTCAAAGTTCTCCATTCCAGCATTTGATAAAAGCAGAGACAGTTTTACTTAATTAGTCATGATGTGGATCATGTACAAAGTGATGGTAAAGTCTATGAATTTGAATTTAACCAGACATTTTTTTCCTGAATTCATGGATGACTGAATTTCAATAGCTGAAGGATCATTAAGCACACAGGATTGATTACTAAAGCAGCCTGCTGAATTGTTTTCTTTGGCTCTCTTTGAGGATGTGGGAAAATGAATGATCATCTTTTCCAAGTTAAGTAGATGAGAGAGAGAATTCATTTTCCTCAGCTTCAACAGATAGCTCCTCTGAGAAATCTACCTTAATGAATTACCTTAACAATTGAATCTTCTATCCTGTGCTTCTTCAAACATTTAATGTACCATAATGCTTTGCACAGTAATTTATATCTGGTCACTACAAGTTCTGTAAATGTATTTGGAGTATTATGTATAGTATGGCTCAGTGAACTGGTTAATGAGCTTCTTCAGGATAGTGCTCAGCTCTTTAAAGTGTTTGTATTGGGGTGCATGTAGGGGAGGGGTAATGGGAAAGAAGGGCAAGGAGGCCAATATTTCAGCAAAAAAAAAAAAAGAGCAATAAATAATACTGAGAATTAGAGGACTTAGGAAGTAAGAAGAAAGCCAAAGAGAATGATATCATGAGTCAAGAAAAGAAGACTGTAGAATGAGATGAATGAGAGATGAATCAAATACCACGGAGATGCTGAACAGGACTGGACTGACAAGAGACTACTGATTTTCGAGGAAACGATTGATGACAGTTGTATTAGAGTGATAAGAGAATAAGGCAGACTGTAGAGGATAAATGAATGGATTGGAGAGGAGAAATTAGAGGTAAACTATATTATTTTGTTAAGGAGCCTGATCATAAAGAAATGGAAGAGGCTAGAGTGGTAGTTTGAAGGGAAATCAAGACCAAAGAAAGGTAATTTTAGGATAAAAATCCTGAGCATGTTTAGAGAGCAAGATACATAAGAGGATAGGAATAGAGTGAGGATAAGCAAGAAGGGAGGCAGGGTTAGTCACTGCTAATCTTATGTTGTTTGGTACTAGACCCCTAGGGTTTGAATTTATATATATATAAGCTGTGTGGACTTATACAAGCCTCAGTTTTGTCACTTACTAAGTGGGAGTAATTTAGGATTATGAAAGTGAAAGTCGCTCAGTCGTGTCAGACTCTTTGCGACCCCATGGACTATACAGTCCATGGAATTCTCCAGGCCAGAATACTGGAGTGGGTAGACTTTCCCTTCTCCAGGGGATCTTCCCAACCCAGGGGTTGAACTCAGGTCTCCTGCATTGCGGGCAGATTCTTTACCAGCTGAGCCACAAGGGAAACCCAACAATAATGGAGTGGGTAGCCTATCCCTTCTCGAGTGGATCTTCCTGACCCAGGAATTGAACTGGGGTTTCCTGCATTGCAGGTGGATTCTTGACCAACTGAGCTATCAGGGTAGCCCAATTAAGGATCACAGTGAAGATTAAATTTTATGGTTAAAGTGTTTGTTCTAATGCGTGGCACTTCATTAACATGCAATAGGTAACAGCTATTAATGTTATTGTTAGGAAATTCCTAAGTAAAAATCATAGATGGAGGTGGTGGTGTGCAGAAGAACAGAAACATTTTTCCTCACTTAGGAAGATGGGACTGATATTATAGATTACACCTCGGAGGCAAGCTGAACCTGAAGAAGAAGATATCACATGGACTCAGATTTTGTTTTGCTTTTTTTTTTTAAACAAAGAAGGGAGTTTAATTATATTTTGAGAATGAGGGCTTAATCATGTTAGATTTGGCTTGAAGCAACTTTATTCTATTGACAATGAGAAATTGAGTACAAGTGGTAGATAGAAAGCCCTGAGCATTATGGAAGATGAAAATCACAATTTCATTGTAGCTGATCTCTACTGTTATGTGAATTTTCTCCATGTGCAATAGTTCAGAGGAAAGAATTTAAAAAAAAATTGTTTCTCCAGGACTGATTAGAAACGTTGTGCTTCAAGTTGGGAAAGCCCTGGGATTTGTGAATGTTTGTAAGAGAAGAAGTGGAGTTTAGACTGGATAGGGAAGGAAATGAATTCAGGAAGGGATAGTAGTCTCAGCATTAAATTATGTTGAGTTTAGAGCAGATTAGTAGGTCCAACTGTAGGAGTAGGAATTTGACTCAGAAAAGGGAATTTCAATATTTCAAAAAGTGAAGGGTATATATGATAAGGGTAATAATGATTCTCAGGTCTATCACTCACGGTTGAGTGAAGGTAAATAGTAAACTCTATAGGAGTAGATACATTTTCTGCAGATGGAGCACAGAATACGCTGAGAATCAGGCCTAGGACTTGACTATAAGGGAAACAGATTTTCAGAGACTGCTTTCTTTTCAATCCTACAAGTCTTCCATACCAAGGTCAAGACTTTTTTGGAAAGATGTGGAATCTTAATATTTGTGATGGGGATATCTGGGTCCACACAATTGGAACTTTGAATCCTCACATTCCCAAACACTCTGAAGCTTTGGATGTGACCCCTCTTCCTTTCTGAAAACTAGCATTCCACCTCTTCTTGAAGATAGCATTCTCCTCCACTTCTCTGCTTATCAAATATCAACATAACCCAAGCAGGATGAAAGAGGACTTACTCTGTAAGAGGAAGGACTTAGCCAACATGTACTAGCAGGAGTCTGGAGAATATGTGTGCGCTTGGATTCTGGGGATAACTGAATCAAGAAAGAATAGAACATTAAGTTTAAATAAGTAGTTTATTGATACAGAAGTACTCTCTCTTGATACAAGAATTAGTACTGTTAAGGACCCTGGAAAATGCTACTAAAATGCAGCTAAGCTGATTCTTAGAAGCTTTAAGAAGGCAATTTGTTAAGTGGGTAGGTAAATGAGATTTTTAGTAGAACATTTAGTAGAATATTCTAATTCTCATACTGTCACTAATGGCCAAGTTAGGTGTGGTATTTAGAACAACAAAGCTAATTAGAAAATTCAGTCATCTATAGTTGTGTGACTAAGGAATGTTATTTAACTTCCTTGAAACTTTGTCAGTACAATGCCTGCCTGCCTTCATGTAGATTGTAATTTAACTCAGCCTTGAAGGTACATTATAATTTTTCACTTCTATTCCTTATGTGATATGATGAAAAATGGAATAATCAACTGAGGGAATACTGTTATTTGCTTAGCAAGTACTTTCTCTTTTAGTAAATTTTTTTCCCTCCAAAGTTTATTATTTTTAATTATTTTTATTGAGGTATAGCTGATGTACTTTATTATAAAAGTTTCAGGTATACAAAATAGTGATTCACAATTTTAAAATGCTATTGTTTTAATTTTTGCTTTCTTACAGTGCAGCTTATATTGAGTATATTTCTATTCAAATTATGAACTGGTGGATTCTTGCAAAATTAATTTTTGTACTAAATCATTCATTGGAAATAACATCAAACATGTATTAAATCAGAAAATAATTAAGTTGTTAACCATGAGTTTTGGCATGTTTTCAACTTTGCTTTAGCTATTTTGAGGTTACGTTTGTAGTTGTTAATTTTTAAATATGGCTATAGTCAGCAAAAACAACTGATTTAATCAATTGTGATCATAGATCAAAACTTGCATAACCAAAACCTTCTATATGTATAGCTGAATGGGGAAAAGGTATATCTTTATTCACTGGAAATAGAGTTCCTTTTAGGAAAGGAACTTTCTTTGCCAGGAAAATAAATACAGATAAATGATTTTGATAAACTGAGATTGGAAGGAAAGATACCAGAGAAATAGGACTGAAAGAGTTTTGTTGTTTTAATGCTAGAGCAAAATTATTCTGTGTAAAAAAAATATATATGCCAGCATTTTGAGTCTGGAGAGTACCAATGAGAAGAGCAAGATAGAGATGAAATCAAGCAACATGGAAGAATTTTCCAAATGAGCATAATAAAAAATGATATTGAATGGGAAGTTGTTCTCTTTGCTGAACTTCTTGCTCTCCACTTAGCTGAATTTTCTCTAAAGTATGGACTTCCAACACATGAAATGGAATTCCTTTTTTGTGAAAGCTAAAGAGGAGGGATTGAATTCTTCATTTTTAGCTAGTACCTAAAGGACAGAAGGGCTTCCCGGGTAGCACTAAGTGGTAAAGAACCCACCCGCCAATGCAGGTAGATGTAAGAGACACGGTTTCGATCCCTGGGTTGGGACAATCACCTGCAGAAGGGCACAGAAACCCTCTCCAGTATTCGTGCCTGGAAAATCCCATGGACAGAGGAGCCTGGCGGGCTGCAGTCCATAGCATCACACAGAGTCAGACACCGCTGATGTGACTTAGCACAGCACACACAGCAGACAGAAAAGAACAACTTCATGACATAGAACCAAGACTAAAATTTCAGCAGACTTAATAGTAGATTTCAGCGCGAGATGGCTCTGGTAAAATCCCCGGGCCTTCAGTCCAATCTTTAGATTCTGGGGGGTAAAGGGAACCCAGCTGACTCTGTGTTACACATGGTTTGACCTCAGGGTATTCAGCAATCATTTCTATATCTTGTGACTTTCAACAAATAACTCCACTGCTCTGTTCAGTTTGTTCATCCACAAAAATGGAAGAATTGGCCTACTTGAATGAGCTGCCCTAATGAGAATTAAATGGTAAATATTTTTGCTGTATTTATTATTGCTATCATTCATACTGTTTCTCTATGTTCATTTTTTCATTGCTAGGAGATAGTATTATTGTAATAGTCCAGTTAAAGATGATTAGGATTTATGGGCATGGATATTTAATGGGCAAGAAGATGAAGGAGGCATGTGTAGAATTAATCTTTCTCTTCCCCTGCTCATTCAAAATCCCCTGAAAAGGTCTATATTTCCTCTCTCCCTTTTGTTACTCCCAGTCACTTCTCAGCCAACTAGTTTTCTTTCTGCTACCAATTACTGTTCCTTCAATGCTGTTCTCATAAAGGATGTAAATATACCAGTTGCAAAAACTCCATTGATACTTCTTATTTTCATTGGCCTTTTCCTGCATTGAGTATACGGATCAGATACTCCTTAAAGTATTCTACACTTTTCATTTGTGTATCCATCTCTTCTAGTTCTCTTCATGGGTCTCTATTTCTTTTTTGTTTCCATCTTGAACATCGTTTCTTTCATGTACCACTCATCACTAACAATACTACCGCCTCTGCAACCAGATATTGCTATTAACCCCACCCAGTGTTCTTCCACTTACCTTATAGTTTCCAAATCTATATATTGTTTCTGAATTTTAAGTCTATTAATTCAACTATCAGGAAAGCTCTACTAAGGTGTCCTTCAGATACCGCCACATACACTCAAAATTAAATCTATTTTGTGTGTGTGTGTATTAGTCGCTCAGTCGTGTCTGACTCTCTGTGACCGCATAGACTGTAGTCCGTCAGGGATTCTCCAGGCAAGAATGCTGGAGTGGGTTGCCATTTCCTTCTCCAGGAAATCTATTTTCATTTCTCCCTAAAACAGGCTTCTGATCTGTTGTTTTCAGGCACATTTGGTAACAACAACAGCGCAAAGGGCGTCTCATCACTTAAGTAGAAACCATAGTCCTCCATATCCCTTTCCCCTCCTGCTTCTACTTATATCTAGTGAATTAATGTGTCTAAACTCTCGGTCTTCTTACTTAGTAAAATATACTAATCAAGCACTCCAAAATGAGTTAATTTAGATATTATTTCTGTGTATTATTCATGTTTTAAATATAAGGAAAGCCTATTTTTTTATGTCTTAAGATAAAAATTAAAAGTTCTAATATTTATTGCCCACAACCAACATATTGTAATGTTAAATCCTGCTAATTAGACTCTGAAGTATTTGTTTAATTGGTTTCCTCTCATTTCTTACCTCTTTCCATGTTCTGGTTCTGACCCCCTTTTCCTGGACTGCTGCAAATTACTCAATTTGTGGTTTCTTGACTCTGTATGTGTCTTCCTCAAATCTTTACATGTGTGGTATTTTATTTTAATATTTTATTCAAACTTACAATTAAACCTTTTTTTACTTTCCTGCATAAGACCATTCATTACCCTTTCATTGCCTACAGAATAAAACTAAGCTCTGTTTAAAGCTTTCCATGATCTATATCCCTTTATAGCCAGATGTGTTACCCTTCCACTTTTTACATTTTAATCTTCAGCACAAACTGCTGTACATTATTAACTCACTTCTCACCTCTGTTCCTTTGTATATTTTTAGTGCCTCTTTGTGTGTATTTTTAGAGCCACCTGGTGGCTCAGGTGGTAAAGAATCCGCCTGCAATGCCCGAGACCGGGGTTTGATCCCTGAGTTGGGAAGATCCCCTGGAGAGGGGAATGGCAGCCCAGTATTCTTGCCTGGAAAATCCCCATGGACAGAGGAGCCTGGCGGGCTACAGTCTATGGGGTCGCAGAGTCAGACATGACTGAGTGACTGACACTTTGAGTTTGACCCTTCCTTTTACTGCTTTTATTTTTCTGATAATCTCTACTTATTCTTTAGACTCAGATTTGGTGTTGCATCATTCAAAATGCGTTTTATCTGACTATTGGGATTAGAGATCCACATAAATCTGTAATATTCTTGGATAGCTCCACCATTATTATGGAGCTGAATGTGGTGAAGGAAAATGCCCAATTAAGTTGATTGGTCTCATCCTAAGTATATGTCTACAGCTTTCAAGTGTGCTCTTAAAATCATAGTGGTTGCTGGTGGTTATTCACTTTCTTAGTTTCTTGGATGCTATTTGACAATTTTCTCTTGGTCATTCCCCAGCACCATCCAGTCCATTCTGCAATGACTCAAATCTTATTCACTAAAAATAGAAGACAAATTTCACACACTCTTACTACACTATTTGTCAAGGTACCCATCATCTCTAATCACAACAAATATCATGTCTTCTCATTTATTACCATAGATGAACTATCCATGTTCTTATCTAAAGCTTATTCCTCTACTTGTTCACTAGATTCCAAGTCTTTTATTGACTGCTCCAGTATGTTGCTCCAACAATATTATTTTGTCTGTGTTACATCATTACTGTTTTCTCTAATAGATTATTTTCATTATCATAGAAACACTATCATTTCCTCCAAATCAAAAAACGAAGCAAAACTTACTAGCTATTGGATGATATTAAGGACTTGTCATAAATTTTGTTTGAGATGACAGTGATATGTGGTTATGTTAAGAAGTCCTCATCACTTGAAATACCTACTGAAATATTTTTAGGAAATAATATGATGCTTAAGACTGTGTGAAGAATGTGGAAAGAGATGAAATAAGATTAGCAAAATATTGATAGTTTTCAAATCTGGATGATGGGTACTAGACTATTCTCTTACTTTAGATTACTGAGTTATAAGAGGTTTTTTGTTGTTTTTGACATATTTTGGATGCAGACTATTTATCACATGAATTTTGCAAATGTTTTCTCCATGCTTATGGTTTGTTTTTTTCCATAATGAGTTTTCAAAGAAGAAAGTTGTTAAATTTGATGAAGTCGAATTTATCTATATTCTTTTATGGCTTGTGATTTGTTTATCTTACTTAAAAATATTTGACTAAGTAGAGGTCACAAAGGTTTTCTTCTATGTTGTCTTCCAGAAGTTTTATAGTTAGAGCTCCCGCAATTGGGTCTGTGATAAATTTAGGGTTAATTTTTCTGTTAGGAAATATGAATTGAAGTTCATGTTTGCATATTCATGTCCAATTGTTCCAACACCATTTGTTGAAAAGACTATACCTTTTCCATTGAGCTACTTGAGCACTTTTATTTAAAATCAGTTGGTCATGTATGTTAGTGTTTTTAATGAACCCTCTTTTTTTCATTGATCTCTATGTCTATCCTTAGTTACTGTAGCTTTTTATGAAATCTTGAAACAGGTATTTTAGGCTTCCAACTTATTCTCCAAAATTGTTCTGGATATTCTAGGTGAAGATCCTCTGCATTTTGATGTAAGTTTTAGAATTAGCTTGTTAATTTCTAAAACAAAATATTTACTGGTGTTTTGATTGGGATTACAGTTAATTGAGAGATCAGTCTATCAACTGATAAATCACCTTAGCAGAGTAAGTCTTGTAATTTATGAACACAGTGTATCTCTCCATTTATTTGTGTCTTTAAATTCTCTCAGCATTGTTTTAGTTTTCAGAGTACAGGCATTGCATATATTTTGTGAAATTTATCTTTTTCATATTGCTTTGATGTATTCTAAGTTATATTTTGTGTTAAATTTTAATTTTTAATTGTTTGTTGCTAGTATATGGAAAAACAGTTGATTTTAAATATTTACCTTGCATCCTGAGACCTTGCTAAATCCAGTTATCAGTTCTGCTAACTTTTTTGTACATTCTCTAGAATTTATAATGTAAATAATTATATTGTCTGGGAAGAGAGACAGTTTCACTTCTTTCTACTCTATATGCTTTTTCAAAAAAAAAATCTTACTGCAGTTAATGTTGACTAGGAATGATGAGAGCAGTAACCTTGCCTGTTTCTGATATTATGAGGAAAGAATTTCTTCTTTTACATTATGCATGTGTTAGGTATAAGGAAGATAACTATCCCACACTTTTTCCTTATTAGTTATCTGAGTCACTATTTCTTTTCTTCAAAAGGAACTGAGGGCAGCAGCTTTCCCTACCTACCTCTACCTTTAAAAACTCATCCTTTTTGTTGTTTTTTGTGTGTGTGTGTGAAACTCCCTCCATACCTCACCACCTTGATTAAACCATTCCAAATCTACTCAACCAAGTAAGCTTTCTTATCTCTGAGTTTCCGTAGCACTGTATTTAAATTCTGCTCTGTCACCTATTAGTTCTGCCTAGGACTATATTTTGTGTATACATTTGTTTTCCTGTGTTGTTTATCTTTGCTTTTTCCATAGCAAATGTTTATGCATATTATGTTTTCAATAGGTGGATATTGACTTGAATTAGGGTATTTCAAACATAGTGAATGAATTTTTTTAAGCAAGATAAATCAGTGGTTTTATATAGAATGATTAGGGGCTGGGAGATCATGGAGTTAGACAAATATGTTTATAAACACATTGTGAGATTCATGCCTATGGCAATGAATGTCTAGAAGCATGATGATTATGTACAGGAGAGCAAATAGTGATTCACAGGGAAATTTTGGAGAGAAAAATGATACATTGTTAAGGTTGATGGTGATAGCAATGCAGATGCTAACATATTTGAATAGCAGTTTGCAGTTTCTATAGATTATTCCGGAGTTATGTATGCAAATCTCTTGATAATCAAGTGAAGTGATATGATAATCACGTTAAAGTGGTAAAATGTATAGGATTCTTGTGTTTTTTATGGGAAAAGTTTGTTAGCTTCACAAGTTGAAAAAGAGCTATGGCACAAAACATATTGTCAACTTAAAAGTCAGGTTAATCATGCTAAGGTAAGAGTTAGTGCATTTCTCCTGCTCATCAGGGGGTAGTTAGAAGGTTTATCCAAGGAACAGTCTGAAAAATCCATTAGAACAAGTTCCTAATAATGAATTCCAAATACCAGTGTTATTTTTAGCAAACATTTAACTCCCATGGATTTTGTGGGAGCAGCATTATTCTTCCTGAAGGATAGAGACAAAGCAATAGTTCATTCCACCTGGGGAGACATTGACTTGCAGCTTGTTACATTCTGGTTCAAGGACTAAAGTGAATGACTTTGCTTTCTTAGGGCAAAGGCCACAGGAAATTTTTGGCAGGTTGCCAGTAAACTACTTGTGTTTGCACTGTTGGAACCTGGAGCTATAAAGGAAGCTGACTGCAGAAAACTTAGGGACCAGAATGCTAACTTGACTATTGTAGATTATGTATATTGAGATGTATTGATGAGTGCTTTGCTATCCTTTTAAGGAAATATATTGGAGTAGAAAGTAACATGTGCTGAACTAGTGTCTGTTTAAGTAGTTTCTATCACTAGCTAAAAGATACAGATTTAATGAGTGCACACATTGGACTGAATTAGTCTCATTTTTGTTTGTCTCCCTTAATTTGCACTTGTAGGAAGGGCTTGAGTTTTGTCCTATTATTGCACAGGGAAGAATTCTGTTATTTTAAGATGTAATTTAGCGTGACCTCCTTGGTTTACCTTTCCTCTTTAGAGCTAGCATGGATAAGGGAGTAAAAGAAATTATATATATATATATATATATATATATATATAGTTAAAGCATACTCAAGTATCCATTGATGGAGTGAAATTATGGGATTATACTGACGTATCCATTGATGAATGTATAAAGAAAACATGATTTTATATACATATATACACACACAGACACACACAATCACTTCAGTTGCTCTGTCATGTCCGACTCTTTGAGACCCCAAGGACTGCAGCATGCCAGGCCTCCCTGTCCATCACCAACTCCTAGAGTTCACTCAAACTCATGTCCATTGAGTCGGTGATGCCATCCAACCATCTTATCTTCTGTTGTCCCCTTCTCCCCCCACCTTCAATCTTTCCTAGCATCAGGGTCTTTTCAAATGAGTCAGTTCTTCGCATCAAGTGGCCAAAGTATTGGAGTTTCAGCTTCAGCATCAGTCCTTCCAATGAGTATTCAGGACTGACCTCCTGTAGGATGGATTGGTTGAATCTCCTTGCAGTCTAAAGGACTTTCAAGAGTCTTCTCCAACACCACAGTTCAAAAGCATCAATTCGTTGGTGCTCAGCTTTCTTTATAGTCCAACTCTCACATACATACGTGACTAATGGAAAAATCAGAGCCTTGACTAGACAAGACCTTTGTTGGCAAAGTAATGTCTGTGTTTTTTAATATGCTGTCTATGTTGGTCATAACTTTTCTTCCAAGGAGTAAATGTCTTAATTTCATGGCTGCAGTCCCCATCTGCAGTGATTTTGGAGCCCCCCAATATAAAATCTGTCACTGTTTCCCCATCTATTTGCCATGAAGTGATGGGACCAGATGCCACGATCTTAATTTTCTGAACATTGAGCTTTAAGCCAACTTTTTCACTCTCCTCTTTCACTTTCATCAAGAGGTTCTTTAGTTCTTCGTTTTCTGCCATAAGGGTGGTGTCATCTGCATATCTGAGGTTATTGATATTTCTCCTGGCAATCGTGATTCCAGCTTGTGCTTCCTCCAGCACAGCATTTCTCATGATGTACTCTGCATATAAGTTAAATAAGCAGGGTGACAATATACAGCCTTGATGTACTCCTTTCCCAATATTGAACCAGTCCATTGTTCCCTGTTCAGTTCTAACTGTTGCTTCTTGACCTTCATACAAATTTCTCAGGAGGCAGATAAGGTGGTTTGGTATTCCCATCTCTTTACAAATTTTCCAGTTTGTTGTGGTTCACACAGTCACAGTCTTTGTTGTAGTCAATAAAGCAGAATAAATAAATAAAGCAGAAGAAGATGTTTTTCTGGAGCTCTCTTGCTTTGGCTATGATCTGTTGCTATTTATTCACTGATATGATCCAACGGATGTTGGCAATTTGATCTCTGGTTCCTCTGCCTTTTCTAAATCCAGCTTGAACCTCAGAAAGTTCTTGGTTCATGTACTGTTGAAGCCTTGCTTGGAGAAATTTGAGCATTACTTTGCTAGCATGTGAGATGAGTCCAATTGTGTGGTAGTTTGAGCATTCTTTGGCTTTGCCCTTCTTTGGGATTGGAATGAAAACTGACCTTTCCCAGTCCTGTGGCCACTGCTGAGTTTTCCAAATCTGCTGGCATATTGAGTGCAGCACTTTCACAGCATCATATTTCAGGATTTGAAATAGCTCAACTGGAGTTCTATCACCTCCACTAGCTTTGTTCGTAGTGATGCTTCCTAAGGCCCACTTGACTTCACATTCCAGGATGTCTGGCTCTAGGTGAGTAATCACACAATTCTTGTTATCTGGGTCATTAAGATCTTTTTTGTACAGTTCTTCTGTGTATTCTTGCCATCTCTTCTTCATATCTTCAGCTTTTATTAGCCATACAGCCATATAAAAGAAGAAAAGCCTGCCATTTGAAAGAGCATGGATGGACCTTGAGGACATTATGCAAAGTGAGATAAGTCAAACAGAGAAGGACAAATACATATGATATCATTTGTATGTGGAATCTAAATAAAGCCAGGCTCATAGATCCAGGGTGAAATAAAATTTACTATCATACACATTAAAAAACAGAAGCTAAAATTGCTAAAAGTAAAAGAAATACATGGCCCTGTGACCATTTCAGCAGATACCTTCCTAAGATATCCTATTAAAACAAACATAAGGGCTCCTTCCCATACAGACATTCTAACACATTACCTCAAAGGACAACCTCCTTCCAACCAGATTACCAGTTTCTTCTCGATCTCACTCTGAAATTTTCATGATCCATTTTTCATCAACATATGCTTAGGTGGTTTCCATATTTTGCCTCTTGTGAATAGTGCTGCAGGGAACATGGGGTTGCAGATAGCCTTTTCAATGTAGTGATTTCATTTTCTTTGGAAATATACTCAGAAGTGAGATTGCTGGATCATGCGAAGGTTCTATTATTTTTGAGGAACATTCATACTCTTTTCCTTAATGGCTGAACCAACTTACATTCATACCAACAGTGCACAAGAGTTATTTTTTCTCCATAGCTTTGGACTTTTTATCTTTTTGATAATAGCCAGTTTAACAGATGTCTTATGATATCTTGTGATTTTGATTTGCATTTCCCTGATTAGTGATTGAGCATCTTTTTATATATGTGTTGGCCATTTGTATATCTTCTTCAAAAAAATACCTATTCAAGTCCTTTGCCCATTTTAAAATTATATATACATACATATATATATTGCTCTTGTATGAGTTTATGTATTTGGATATTAACCCCTTATTAGATAACTAACTTAAATATTTTCTCCTATTCCATAGGTTGACTCTTTTATTTCACTGATTGCCCTTTTGCTGTGCAGGGGCTTTTTAGTTTAGTATTCCCACTTTTTTATTTCTGATTTTGTTGCTTATGCTTTAAGTGTCATATCCAAACAACTGTTGCCAAGACCTATGTCAAGGAGTTTTTCCCTATGTTTTCTTCTAGTAGTTTTACAATTTTGGGTCTTAAATTTAAGGTTTTAATCCATTTCAAGTTGATTTTTGTAAGTAGTGTAACAGAGTGGTCCAGTTTCATTCTTTTACATACGGTTATCTCGTTTTCCCAATACTATTTACTGAAGAGACATACTCTTTCCCCTTTGAGGATTCCTTGTCTCCCTTGTCAAATAGTTGACTTTATATGTGAGAGTTTACTTCTGGGTTCTTAATTCTCTCTCATTAATCTCTATGTCTATATTTGTATGCTGATATCATACTGCTTTGATTACTATAGCTTTATAGTAAAATTTGAAATCAAAGTGTGATGTCTCCAGCTTTGTTCTCCTTTTTCAGAATTGCTTTGGCTATTTGGATCTTTTGTGGTTCCACATGTATATTCTACGTGTAGACTTTGTCTCCCTTGGTTAAATTTATTCCTAAATATTTTCTTATTTTTGATGCTATTGTGAATGGGATTGTTTTCTTTATTTCTTTTAAAATAGTTCATTTTTGTTGTTCAGTTGCTAAGTTGTATCTGACTCTTTGCATGGACTGCAGCACACCAGGCTTTCCTGTCCTTCACTATTTCCCAAAGTTGACTCAAACTCATGTCCATTGAGTCGGTGATGTCATCCAACCATCTCATCCTCTGTTGCCCCCTTCTCTTCCTGCCTTCAGTATTTCTCAGCACCAAGATCTTTTCCAGTGAGTTGATTCTTTGTATCAGGTAGCCAAAGTATTGGAACTTCAGTTTCAGCATCAGTCCTTCCAATGAATATGTATTGTTGATTTCTGTTAAGACTGACTGCTTTGATCTCCTTGCTGTCCAAAGGACTCAAGAGTCTTCATATTAGTGTATAGAAGCACAATTGATTTTTGTATGTTGATTTTGGATCCTACAACTTTTTAGAGCATTTGACAGAGTGGACACCTCTTTTGGTTTTTACAGACTGGCTTCATTAGACAAAACCTTTACCTGTCAGCCAGTCCAGAGATTGTAGATGGGCAGTCTAGTGGTGTTTGAGGGAGGGCTCACTGCTGGAGTCCTTTGGTGGGCAGGTGTGGTGAGTGCGTGCGTAGGTAAGTAGACTTGTTGCTCGAGTCTGGGGTGGGCGGACCTAGATTTTGGATCCAGAGGGGCCAGCCAGATGCAGGGACCGCTGGAGTCCCACCTGGGGCCAGAGCAAGCCAGGAGCACAGTGCCGGTGATGTCTGTGGGGGCTAGTGTCACTGGGGTGAGTCAGGAGCCTGGGTCTGAGGGACCTGATCTGTAGTTTACATTGTGGGGCCCAGTCTAATGCTCAGCTGAGCCAGAGGCCTGAGGTCTTGGGAGCCATCCTGATGGGGGCGGACCAGGGTCCACGGCGAAGTGCAGTGCTCCCTTCACTCCCCTTTCCCAGACAGTGTGTGTTTTCCTGTGAGCTGGGCTGCCAGGGCTTGAGGGAGGGGTGATGGGGGTTATATGAACCTATCTTTCCTACCCTCCTTAATGACTCTTTTCTTATTTCTGTGCTTCACCCAGGTGCTGTAATCCCTCACATGGAATCTTCGTTCTTGTGAGGATATTTTCATGTGAAGATATTGTTCTGATTTATGTTTAGTTGGGGGAAGGTGGTTGCAGGGGAACCAGCACTAGACATTCCTATGCCACCATTTTGCTGATGTCACTCCCCAAAATACTTTTTTACTAGAAAGAGAATGCATTGCATTCACTCTGTTCCCAACAGGTATGATTATTAAGATAAGGGACACATAGGTAGGGGAGAAACCTGTTTTCCTCAGGCTTGTCATGACTGATATTTACAAACCCAGAGAAGAGCAAAGGTTCAAAGATGTGTGCAGTGTTGACTGGTGTGTGTGGCATGTTAGCATAGAGCTCAAGGCAAATTGAAAGGGGACTCAGAAGTCTTTGACACCCATAATGGTTCTGGGACCTTTAAAATATTTGTTCCCTTTACATTCCTTTATTACATTGTTGAAGTTTGCTGACCAATATGGTATGTGAGACCAATATTTTACACATACTTCTTTCAGTCTTTTTATTTCTGATAACCAGGACCCTGAAGGGTTACCACCAATGAAGCTTTATCCTTGGAAAAATAAATAACAGAAAGTATTGAGACTGGGAATAATATATATCAAGGCAAGTGTAATTGAGTCTTTTTTTAGAAAGGCAGACAGAAATTAAAAAAAAAAATCTAAAGTTAAAACATAAATTTACTTCCAAGATTGCAACTGAACTTTGTATTGATGCTTCTAATAATACCTGCATTATAGAATGGTGGAAACCCCACGTCTACAGATTGGTATCAGGCAAAGTTGAAGTTGTCTCAGTAAAATGGTCATATTAACAATGTGCTTAATTTAGGGGATAAAATTGCATGATTTTCAGAATTACTTTTACCTAGAAGTCATTTTATTAGAATATTATCATTTATTAGAGTATTTATTATGCATTAAATGTGGCAGGAATTTTAAAGTAAATAAATAGGAAATTACCTGGACAGAACAAATCAGGAGTACTAACATTTATTGCATGCTACTTTATACTAGACATGTTAATTTACTTACACTGTCTTGTTTCAGTTTTACAGAAACCATAAGAAATACAATTCTGTATCATTCTGGAGATGAGGGAGCTAAAGTATAGATAGGTTGATCTCTTGATCAAATAAAAGGTCTCAGTTTTTTAAGTTTTGAGAATGATAAGAGCAAAATGACAAAAATAATGATACTTCAGGCAAGAATAATTAGTAGATTCTGCAGATGGGACATTTTAATGAGGAACATATTTACATAGTCCCAAAGTATCTCTCAATACGTTATTTACTAATAAAGAAAAATATTAATTATGCATTGGAAAACAAAGGACAAAAAAGAAATGATCAAAATTAACATCCCCAGTAAGAAGCTGTTAGTATCATGTGCCTCTGGATGTGATATTCTGAGAAGGACATGGCTTCACTTATATTATTATTCCAGTCAAGTTGCATAATATAAATGTAATCGTGAAGAAAAGAAAAAAAAATTGAGAAATTTGTAAAGTAATTGTCGTTTGCTTCACAAGTGTCAATGCCATGAAAGATAAAGAATAAAGAAGACAAAGGGGCATTCTAACTATAACACCTGTTACTTGACTGGACTCTGTACCAAAAGAAAAAAGTGCTAAAAATATTTGAGGCAGTTGAAGTAGTAAGACTATGTTGCTGCTGCTAAGTCGCTTCAGTCGTGTCCGACTCTGTGCGACCCCATAGACCGCAGCCCACCAGGCTCCCCCGTCCCTGGGAATCTCCAGGCAAGAACACTGGAGTGGGTTGCCATTTCCTTCTCCAATGCATGAAAGTGAAAAGTGAAAGTGAAGTCGCTCACTCGTTTCCGACTCTTAGCGACCCCATGGACTGCAGCCTACCAGGCTCCTCCGTCCATGGGATTTTCCAGGCAAAAGTAAGACTATAGATCAGATTAAAATATTGTATCAGTGTTAAATATTCTGAAATTGCTCACTCTTTTTGGGTGACATAAGAGAATATTCTTGTTCTTATGAAATATATGCTAAAGCATTAAAGGGGTAAAGTACTTGATGGATGTAATCTATTCTCAAAATCCAGAAAAAATGATATAGTTAGAGAAAGGTAAGGCAAATTCTGCAAAATATTAAAATTTGAATCTGGTTTATGTGTTATTTGGGTATTCTTTGTACTATTCTTGCAAATTTTCTGTGTCTAAAAATACTTCAAAATTAAAAATTAAAAAAATCCGAATCATTGAAGAAATATAAAAGCTCATGGAAGCATTATTCACAGAAAAACACTGGATAAAATAGTTATACAGTCACTTTTTATTCAAGTCAAGTAACAGCTCTAATGTTAAATAAAATGTTTCAGAACATACACAAATGTAGAGCAGTTGCCAAACTTTTAAGGAAGCTAATGTGACTTTGATGCCAGGGTTACCAGGTAGGTTCCTACAGATGTTCCCTGCCCAGGAGCACCTGGTCAAGGAGGTGAGTTGAGAGGGTGTTGAATATAACTCTCACCCTATTTGGCAAGCCCTACACAGAACCATGCCAGCTAGCAAGAATTCATTTGAAGACGCTGCAGGGCCCACTTGTTTGAAACCCAAACTGGAGAAAGAACAAAAAGCAAACTAAAGACCAATTTCTCCATGATTATAGGTATAAAAATGCTAATAAATGATGCATTTGAAAACATAGCTTACATTAAGACTATACCATGCTCTGACCACTCCAGTATTCTGGCCTGGAGAGTTCCATGGACTATATAGTGCTTCCAGTTTTCTCTTGAGCAATTCTGAAATGTAGCATTATTACATCCACTGTCAAATGGAAGTACTCTAATTTTTGAAGGTAATGCTTTGAGCCCTTAATATTTGAGTATGATTTGACACTTTTACATTATAAAATATATTTCTAATTTATAGAAATGCTTCAATTAGAATTTCACGTTAAATTTTATCAAATATACGTCACACTTTAAAAATAATTTACATTGAATTTTTACTTGATCTTTCGATAAACTGAGTTATGTATGTCTAATATTAACCATCTGCCTAATGCTGAAATAAAATCTTGGAATTGTATTCCAGGAGTCTGAAATAAAAGCTATCTTGATAAAGAATCCGCCTGCAATATGAGAGACCTAGATTTGACCCCTGGGTTGGGAAGATCCTCTGGAGAAGGGAACGGCTACCCACTCCAGTATCCTGGCCTGGAGAATTCCATGAACTCTATAGTCCATGGGGTCACAGAGTCAGACATGACTGAGCAACTTTCACTTTCAACAAGAGAAAAAATGCTGAAAATAGCTAATAAGTATAAATGAAATGGAGGTAATGAAATAAAATATTCAGTCATTACACTAAATGTAATTATAGAGAATTCTCCTATTAAATACACACACACACACACACCCATACTTACACACACACTTGAAATATTGGCAATTTGGTTATATGAAAAATAGAGATCTTTAAGCTCGAGTAATCAAACTGTGTGCTTCCCAGGAGATATGGTGCTAAAGAATCCACCTGAGATGCAAGAGATGCAGGTTAAATCCCTGGGTTAGGAAGATCCCTAGAGAAGGAAATGGCAACCCGCTGGAGTATTCTTGCCTGGAAAATCCCACAGAGGGAGGAATCTGGCAGGTTACAGTCCATGCGGTTGGAGTTGACTAAATAGTTGGACACGACTAAACAATGACAAATCAAACTGTATTTGATCAGAAGATTCTCAATGCACACAGAAGAGTAAAGGCTCAATCAGTTAGTTCAATTGCTCAGTCCTGTCCGACTCTTTGCGATCCCATGAACTGCAGCATAGAGACCTCCCTGTCCATCACCAACTCCTGGAGCTTGTTCAAACTCATGGCTATCGAGTTGGTGATGCCATCCAACCATCTCATCCTCTGCCATCCCCTTCTCCTGTCTTCAATCTTTCCCAGCATCAGGGTCTTTTCCAATGAGTCAGCTATTTGCATCAAGTGGCCAAAGTATTGGAATTTCAGCTTCAGCATCAGACTTCCAATGAAGTCAGGACTGATTTCCTTTAGGATGGACTGGTTGGATCTCCTTGCAGTCCAAGAGACTCTCAAGAGTCTTATCCAACACCACAGTTCAAAAGAGTCAATTGTTCAGTGCTCAGCTTTTTTCATGGTCCAACTGTCACATCCATATATGACTACTGGAAACCATAACTTTGACTAGAAGGACTTTTGTCGGCAAAGTAATGTCTCTGCTCTTTAATATGCTGTCTAGGTTGGTCATAGCTTTTTTTCCCAAGGAGCAAGTGTCTTTTAATTTCATGGCTGCAGTCACCATCTGCAGTGATTTTGGAGCCCCCCAAAATAAAGTTTGTCACTGTTTCCCTTGTTTCCCCATCTATTTGCCATGAAGTGATGGGACCGAATGCAATGATCTTCGTTTTTTGACTGTTGAGTTTTAAGACAGCTTTTTCACTCTCCTCTTTCACTTTCATCAAGAGGCTCTTTAGTTCTTCTTCACTTTCTGCCATAAGGCTGGTGTCATCTGCATATCTGAGGTTATTGATATTTCTCCCGGCAATCTTGATACCAGCTTGTGCTTCATCCAGCTAGGCATTTCTCATGATGTACTCTGCATATAAGCTATATAAGTAGAGTGACAATATACAGCCTTGATGTACTCCTTTTTGTGTTGTTCCATGTCCAGTTCTAACTGTTGCTTCTTGACCTGCATACAGATTTCTCAGGAGGCAGGTCAGGTGGTCTGATAGTCCCATCTCTTGAAGAATGTTCCACAGTTTGTTGTAATCCACACGGTCAAAGGCTTTGGCATAGTCAATAAAGCAGAAATAGATGTTTCTCTGGAACTCTCTTGCTTTTTCTATGATCCTCTGTTAGGTCCTTACCATTTCTGTCCTTTATTGAGCCCATCTTTGCATGAAATGTTCCCTTGGTATCTATAATTTTCTTGAAGAGATCTCTAGTCTTTCCCATTTTATTGTTTTCCTCTATTTCTTTGCATTGATCACTGAGGAAGGTTTTCTTATCTCTATATTGTTTGGAACTCTGCATTCAAATGAGTATATCTTTCCTTTTCTCCTTTGCCTTTAGCTTCCCTTCTTTTCTCAGCTATTTGCAAGGCCTCTTTAGACAACCATTTTGCCGTTTTGCATTTCTTTTTCTTGGGGATAGTTTTGGTCACTGCCTCCTGTACAATGTCATGAATCTCTGTCCATAGTTCTCCAGGCACTCTTATCTATTAGATCTAATCCCTTAATCTATTTGTCACTTCCATTGTATGATCTTAAGGGATTTGATTTAGGTCATACTGTTACACTGAGTATGCTCCTTTGATTAAAAGCATATAATCATATAAATTTTCCAAATAAGTATTAATTTATGAGATACTTTATTATTATTATTCATGTTTAAAGATATTAGTTACCTAAACATAAGCTCAGCATATACCCTGAAAATATTAACACATCTTATCTTATGGTAAGTTATGAATGATGTATGTAATTCTAGGTAGAAACTAATTTTTACTGAGCCATAAAATAATATCCAAAACATATATTTTTGCTGGTATTGACAGTATTTCTTAGAAATACTTTACGAAATGAATAATTTATACCATCTTCTTGCCCTGTAAAATGCTTTGGGAAACCCTAAGTTGTTAGATTTTGAGGAAAAAAATTTTAAAAAGACAAATGGCAAACTCTCATATGAAGCTTAAAGACCAGTAAGAGACAAAAAGAACTGCTAAGTGAAGTGGCTTTTTCTACCGTAATCTCCAAAAAGTAAAACATATTCTTATGAAATACAAAATTCAGTCATGCTTTAAAAATTATTCTATGACATCAAATCACATATATGCCTGATTTATTCATTTCTGACTCAGGCTATGTCTACCCACAGTCTCCAGACTACTTCTTTCATAGGCCTTTTATTTTCCTTTATGGCACTTATCACAGATTAAGTTTTTGAGAGGTTGCTTATTCAGTGTCTATGTCTCATGTAGACTCTGAACTCTATAAGAGCATGATTAGTTTATGCACACTTGTTATCTAGAAGTTAGCAGAGTGCTTGGCACAGAGTAGGACTCCATTCAGATTTACTGATGAATGAACCAATAAATATATGAACTCGTTAAGCCACTGAATCAAATTAATTGTTAGTACATTCAAACAATTAATTTGATTTCTTCCCACATAGCCTTCACCCTACCTTTATTCTCCAGGGATTTTATGTCTTCAAATAAAGAGATTGATTTTATGGTTGTGTTTTTGGTAGAACCAAACAAAATTACTGTTTCTTTATTAAGGCAAGATGGATGAAGTTAAGTACTCACCTGTTGTGCTTACACTAGGAGTTAGAATTCTGACTATAATTATCAGGTGTATTCACCTGGTTTAGATAGCCTTTTTTTTTTAAAGATCTGAAAAATTCATTACAACTAAAGAATAAAGTGGCTAATCCCATGTTGTGAAGGAGAACTATGTAGAATAGCTACAAGTTATAGTTAATGTGGTCCTGGTATTTTCTTCCAAATCTTCCCCATTAGAATTTTGAGCCTATGGTGTAGGTTACTCAGTTGCTAAGTCATGTCCAACTCTTTGTGACCCCATGAACTGCAGGACGTGGTGTAAGGGACATTTCTAAATTATTCCTGCTGTCAGCCTATAATCAGTCAAAGCCATTTTGATTCATCATGATTGTAAGAGCTCTGACCTATGAATTTAAAGACCAAATCCTTCCTCACAGTACTTTGATGAACTCAAAGTAAATGGATGCATTTAGAACACAGCATAGGGAGAGGCTCACACTAGAAGCTCAGTAAAGATTAGTTCCTTTCCTTTTTTCAACATAATTTACCTTTTAACATCAGCAAACAAACAACATAACCATCTGGCATCCAACAGATAGTACCTGCTGATTTGACTCTTTAAAAGACCAGATATTATGACAACAGCAACAACAAAAGGTATAGCTTTCCTGAGTCCTTGTGTACTAACTGAGTCTTAGGAGTTCTACCACTCCAAGAAAGAGAGAAATTAAGTATTTATATAGTTTCATTGTTTAATACTCACTGTTCTTTAGATTCAATGTCTATGTGCTTATTATGAAGATAACTCCAAATTTCCTTTCATGTCAATGACTGACTTATTAATAGGTTGTTCATCATTTCTGATGAAAGAGTTGCAAAATTTTTGTTTATAAACCACTGCATATTCTAAAGCTACAAGACTGTGTCTCTTTAGTATCTCAATGTATCTGGAAGTCCGAGAAGAGAAAAAGATATTAAATGATGCCTTCTGTGCTTTTTGAAAGCATGAACACACAATGGTCTCATTTTCCCGGAGAGTCAAAATGATGAATAACTGCTGTACTTAGTCATATATTTGCAGTGGCAAATTAGCAGTCTTTGGGTGTGAAAAAAAATCACATTAAGCTCACTTAAACAAGCTTCCTTAGTCTTTAATTCTAACTGTAATGAAACAACTAGTGTTAGCAATAAGAGGACACTTTGAAATGTGGGTGTGAGAATGTTCTCATCAGTTCATGGATCTAGATTAATGGAGCTCTTTTAAGTACCCTAATCCTCATAACTAAATCCTTCTCAAGTCTTTATAGGAATACATAATGAGGAATACACTGAACCTAATAAAAGTTATGACTGCCTATATTTTAGTTTAATATTTTTAGGAAAATTAGGATTAAAAACTAAAGTGCACATTTGATCAATCATCTGTACTAAAAATCAGTTATATATGAATAGTTTACATCCAATAATTTTTACAAATTGTCTTATAAATTGTTACACAGTTACAAAGATCCTTTTATATTTTGATTTTTCTCTTGAGCATGCTTATAGACTAGACCTTGAAGATACTTAATTTCTAGAAATTATGAGGAAGAAATATAGAAAATTAACTTTTCAGTGCTGCCTCTGTTTCCTTTGGGACTTCCCTGGTGGCTCAGACAGTAAAAGCATCTGCCTACAATGCGGGAGACCAGGGTTTGATCCCTGTGTCGGGAAGGGCCCCTGGAGAAGGAAATGGCAACCCACTGCAGTACTCTTGCCTGGAAAATCCCATGGACGGAGGAGCCAGGTAGGCTACTGTCCATGGTGTTGGAAAGAGTCGGACACGACTGAGTGACTTCACTTCTTTCTTTCTGTTCCCTTTGCCTGTGTAGCTCTGTCTCTCTGTATTGTTTACATAATAATAAAACAGCAATAGAAATTCTAGTTTCAGTTTTCTAATAAAAATTAAGTTGATTTCATTTTTATCTTCATTTCTAATATTGTCCAACCAGTACTGTTACAAATGATAAGAATGAATTGAGTAAAACAGTATGGTTAGGACAAGTCACAGGAATTTGAACTGCAAAATCTCTAATAGTCATTTAATCTAAACTTTCATTTTAGAGCCGAGAGAGATGTGGGTAAGACATGTTGCCCTTTACACTACCTAATAGTGTAAAGCTATTTAATGGTGAAAGTGAAGGGCAGTCTTTACGGCTGCAACACCAGTGTGTGCTTTCTACTGAAGTCAACTGTTACTTCCTTATGCGTGCGTGCTAAGTCGCTTCAACCATGTCCAACTCTGCAACCCTATGGGCTGTAGCCTGCCAGGCTCCTCTGCCCATGGGATTCTACAGGCAAGAATACTGGAGTGAGTTGCCATGCCTTCCTTCAGGGGATCTTTCTGACTCAGGGGTCAAACCCATGTCGCGTACATATCCTGCACTGGTGAGTTCTTTACCACTAGAGCTGCCTGTGAAGCCTTAATTTATTATTACTTGAAAGCTTATTCCAGGTGCTGAGGTAAGAATGTTGCTCGGTGACAGTGGGTATAACTTGTTGAAGCAGGGCTGTCTGGGTAGGCAGGTGAGGAATTAACATTTCTACATCAGAATTCACTCCTCTCATGACCTCCACATCCCCCACCCCTGACTTAAAAACAAAACAAAACAAAACTGTGGCTGTATCAGCCTGTAGCTGCTTGAGACTCTGTTGTTCACTATCTTTAACAATTAAACTGAATTGTTTGATCAGTATGTCCTGCCAAATCAGAAACATTCAAAGTAGACCAAATTTTTTGCATGACTTATTTCAAAACTTAATTGCTTTTTACTTCAATTAGTAATAAAAGTTTAGTATGAACTTAGATAGTCTGTGGAATCTATAAACTTATTTCTACCATTCCCTAAATCAAGATTTTTTTCTTTAATTTCAGCATACAAAATGGATTGTAGAGTGACCAGTTGAAATAACTGTATTCATAATTTGACCTTAGAAAAGAGTATTTTTATTTCTGCTTCAGAAAAAAAAATCATACTTTCCAGGCTCCAGAATTCTACTTTAATTTTTTGATGGCAAGGTTAAATTAAAGGAACCACTAGAATTCCAGGACGATAGATGCTGCTACTCTTTTCTCTAATATTAGAAATAAAAATTTAAAATTTTCAACTATTTAAATAAAGATGTGTTAGCATACATGGAATCCTAATTTGTAATCCAAATTTTCATTTAACTTATTGGTGGGAAGTGCC
The DNA here is from genome assembly GCA_024291935.2 of Okapia johnstoni. Classification (NCBI taxonomy): domain Eukaryota; kingdom Metazoa; phylum Chordata; class Mammalia; order Artiodactyla; family Giraffidae; genus Okapia; species Okapia johnstoni. The sequence goes on along the minus strand of CM044317.1, from coordinate 66,692,227 downwards.
ACTTAATTCTTTAGCATATGTTACCTTCACAGTATCAGTACATTATAATATCATTTGAACATCTTTAAAGATTAATTCACTGTACAGATTTTCATTTCTAATATTATTCTTGTCACAACTGTAGTCCTTTTGGACTCAACTTCTGAAGTATCAATGAAAGAAAAAACATTATTTCCCTCTTTTTGAAACTTCTTAAATATATTATGCACAGTATTTCTCTGAATGGCTCAGCATTATTGTACTTTTTCAATTGGAATAATAGAAAAGAGACATTATAATAAATTCATTCAAATGACTTCTTCACAGAGTTGCTCCTATATACCTACTTCTGAACTTTTTGAGAAGGAATAATTATTCTTTAGAGAATCTTGATTTATTTTCAAAATTAAAAATATGTACTTTAGAAAATAATTGCTATTAATGTTTTTAATGCAATTAATACCCAAATTTCAAATGGAAAAACTCTATTATTGCTTAAATGAGTTCATAATACCAAACAGTTTGAGAATATCCACTGAAAAGAATAGCTAAAGTAAGACTGTTGACATTAAGTAAATGAAATGTGGTCAGTCACAGAGAACCCTAAAAAGCAGCCAATTTGTATTTATAGATGTTAAGGTAAAATTTAATCCACAATATTTTATCCTACAAGCATCAGTTCACAAGATATATGATCTACCTTCCTAGAAGAGAAAAAAGTCTGAATGTATGCACATTCTTTCTCTTCTTTCTTCTTCATCTCTCCCTTCCTTCAATAGTGTTTAATATTTAGTTATTTTTAGGTATGATCTTTCTTGTCACCAAAAAGGAAAGAACTTTCTCATTATAAATGTAAAATACTAAGATGCCCTTGAAGGAGTTTTACTCTTCAGGAAATTATTTAAATAGCTCCACCATAGGTGGTAGTGCTGGAAGTAGGGAAAAGAGCAGAAAAGAAAGCAGAGGAGAGATTAGGATCTAAGATAAGTTTTTTTTATCCACAAAAATCTAAATATCTCTTGATAGTAAACTTTGTAGCTGCTATGCAACCAGGCCAAGAAATTCAGTATAAACCTTCAGACTCAATAAGCCTCACACAGTTCATACCAAACTCCTCTAATTGCCAATGAATAGCACGCTCCCGCATAGAAAACCAGAAAGGTCATGCTAAATTACACAGGCCCATGCTGTTCTGCAAATTTGTTGCACCTTGCATCGCTGGCTTGTATCTGCAGTGCAGTTTTCTGAACTTTACTCAACTTTACCACCTACTGGTTATTCAGTTCTAATCAGTAGAAGCAAATATTCCTTCAGCAAACTGCAAGAAGACTAGAAGGGCAAGAGCAGTCAGAGAGGAAATAAAATAGTGACCATGTCTTGTAAATGACAGGAATAAATGTAGTTTTTGTCCTATTTTAACTGGGAAAGGAAGAGAATGAGAGTTATAAAAGGAAATTGGCTTTTAAGTTCAAAAAAAATTTATGTTACAGTCCTGAAAAACAAGGGCTTCCTCAGCGGTGCTAGTGGTAAAGAACCCACCTGCCAGTGTAGGAGATGCAAGAGATACAGGTTCGATCCCTGAGTTGGAAAGATCCCCTGGAGAAGGGCATGGCAACCTGCTTCAGTATTCATGCCTGGGAAATCCTATGGACAGAGGGGTCGGGTGGGCTATAATCCATAGGGTCGGTCACATAAGAGTTGGACACAATGTCTATGACTTCACTTTTTTATGAATTCTATATATTAAGACTAGATGTAAAAATGTTACCATAGTAGTGAAGCTTTTAAAAAGGGAGATGGAGGGGGAATCACTTTCTGTAATTCCAGGGCTAGGGAAAAAACACAAGAGAAATTGCAGTGGTTCTTTTTCTTTCAGTCTCTTAAATCCTACCCCTAGACCAACTCGTTTGTCTAAAACACCTAAAAAGAATGCATGGAGAACTGTCTAGCTTGGTGTCTCTTGAACTTCACAGTCCTGAAAACATGCATATGGCTGTCACCCTCATTAGGAAAGGAGTGTTTGAGATGTAAGGTAGAGGGAGGGAAAGAGACAGAAAAATGGAAGGGCAGAAGAGGAAACTTTTGGTATAAGACAAGTTTTCTCTTGGTAGTTCATTCCTCTTCATCTCCTCACCTGCTTTCTCTTCTGACTCCATAGTACTCTTCCTGTCCCCCATAGTATTCTTTAATCCTCTTTTCTCTCCCACTTCTGCCAACACTGATCTCCGGAGAGATTCACAAATCAGTCTCTTCAACTTGGAGGTGAATAGACGTTAAATTGCTGCACTTTTCAAATTATATTTGTATTTTGTTGTTTTTGTGTAGTCTCTAAGTCATGTCTGACTCTTTTGTCACCCCATACCACCCCATGGGCTCCTCTGTCCATGGGATTTTTCCAGGCAAGAGTACTAGAGTAGGTTGCTGTTTCCTTCTCCAGGGCATCTTCTGACCCACGGATCGAACTCATGTTTTCTGCATTGGCAGGTAGTTTCTTCACCGCTGAGCCACCAGGGAAGCCCATTTATATTTGCATACCTAAGTCTAATCTATAATTATGGAGTAAAAGATTTGCTTCCATTAAAGGATTTTTAGCCATCAACAGGCAACTGGAAGAAGGTTTATTATTTGGGATGTTGTGCAGAAATATGAAATTATGTACTCCAAAGAGAATACTGATTTGAATTCTACATTGAGTTACTTTTTCATTAACACATATAAAATTATTGTCTGTTTTGAGGTAATTTCCATTTGTGATATCAATCAGGAATTTTAAAGATTGTCAGTAAGCAAAATAAAAAAAAAATTCCAGGGTGTGAAAGCTGCCATTTAAAGAAGAGAGTTTAGCATCTCTGAAAAGTGTCTATGCTTGTATATTGAGAAATTTTATCCACATTCTTTTGTTAAGAGAGGGATAAGGAGTGATCATGTTGATTTTCAGTGTCTGCTCTGTGCTGGGTACTCTCATAGACACTTTCATATACAGTTTTTTCACTCAAATGCTTCCTTTTTAAAAAAATGAAACATGAATTATATTTAATTATTTTAGAAATTAAGGTTGTTCTTATAAAATTCTTTTTGCTATCTGAAATTCTGAAGCAAAGTTTTACAGACTGTATAACTTGAGTTTTTTAAAGGCATCAAGCACATTTTTGCCCTTGCATCGTTGGATCTTCCAATGGAGAAAAGATCTTCCACACACTCTAAGAATCTGTGTGATATTTGTAACTCGTTTCATTATTTAACTGCTTTCAATTTGTACAAGATTGAATTTGAACAATGTAGCATATTGGGAGAAAAGCTATACATATTCTCCTTTTTTCCAAATATTTGTGATTTCATTAGTACTTTTGATGTCTACCCATTTAATGGGACCGTGTACTCTGTGTTGATTTAAACGACTACAGAAGATAACTTTACAAAAAGGACAAAGGTTACTAACCATAGACTAAAGGCAGAGGCATCAGGGCCTAAAAACTCCAGGTGTGGAGCATGATGTAATGCTAAATCCACCTTGTCTCTGGAGGGAAGGATGCAAGATGTCAGGTAGTTGTCATACCCCTGGGAAACTGAACTATCATGCCTTATAGTGGATTGTGAAAAAGTTAGATCGGCTGACTTACCAAGATGCTTTGACTCCATGGTCACACAGTGAAGTGATCGATAGTCTACTTGTGGCTGGCAGGAATATACAATTTCTTACATATACTTATTGATAAATGAGCAAAAATTCAAAGAGATAGACACTTCAGTTCTCATAAGCTTTCACTTGTATTCCATAGAATGGTTTTGTTTTATCTATTCTCATTGACTGTGAAATGGACCCTAAATTAACTAATTTCTAAACTTTTCTAAGACTTGGAAAAATAGTTTCTTGAAAATAAGCCCTTCATTAACTCTACAGAAATGACAGCCGGGTCTATAATTCCTTTAAGTAGATCAGAAGTGTTTTGCAATGCAACGAAAGGTCAAAGACAGGAAGCTCACTTTTAATAGATTGTTCCTTTAACAACGTTTCTCTCAAAAAGTTTATATTAAAATGCAGTATACCTATCTCATCCACTCCAGATATTAATTATTTTGACAAGCAATGGGGAAATGCCAGGAATATGTGAACTGATGAAAACAAAAGCAATGATGTTTCCAAGGATGCGCCTGACAGCTCTTAGGGGATCTGGAGAAATGAGAGCAGAATCACAAAGATTTCAAGTGCCTTAGTAACACACGCCGACAATTTAAAGTTGCAAAAATTTGTCAGATTTCTACTGAACTTAGATTCTTTCTGAATGCATAGTAACCCTTTTATACCTTTTTTAATGCTGTTCATTTAGAGAGTGATCTTATTATGATAAAGTATATTTAATATGGATTTACATAATGAAACTTAGTTTTATATGTTGTACTAGTTGTGCTCTGATCTCGAGTCTACAATATGCTTGTCTGGATTACCAAATCTTAGGTTTGGAGAGTTCTGTTAACAGCAGATTTCCTTTGTAACCCTGTTAATTTTTAGAAGAAATCTTTATTATTTGGTATATATTTTCTATTTTTGTTTTTATACTTAAAAAAAAATAAAACAGTACTAGAACTAACTGAAATTTCCTTACAGAAAGGCAGACATTCAAGGTTAATTTATATGATTAATCAAAGTAAGTAAACAGACAATACTAAGCAGTTTGGAAGACACTGAAAAACTCATGAGAATCCCTGGGGACGGTTTCCTAGGGAAATTATAGTGGGATTTTCCACCTATGTTTTAAAACATTGAAAAATCACTGTCCTGGGATTGAAGCTGTATCCTAGAAATTCACCACCATTTCATCATCATTGTTGCACAGACTTCTAAATTATACTGAAATGTTAAGGGCAGCCTGTTTTAATTCTTCTTGAGCCATTCAGATATTCTAACTAGATAAATCACACTCTATATTTTGCCTTTAAGAAAGGAAAAAGGGCAAATTTGTTAGCATAATGCACATGGAAGGAAGTGTCCTTAGCAAGCTAACCATTCCTATTTTCCCAGGGTAAGATGTTCTCAGGTTCTAGGACCTCTTCCCCTAGAGATGTGTTGGACTGGCCATAAGAGAGACTGGCAACAGAGGAAAAGGTTTGAGCTTGCAAAGGCATCTAAATAAGTTAGGTGGTGTTAACCAGTAGCAGCAATTCTACTTCATAATAGTCCTTCTATCATATTCTCTTATTCCTGTCCATTAGGGCAAGGTCAGCTTCCCACCAGAGAAGGCAATGGCACCCCACTCCAGTACTCTTTAGCCTGGAAAATCCCATGGATGGAGGAGCCTGGCAGGCTTCAGTCCATGGGGTCGCTAAGAGTTGGACAAGACTGAGCAACTTCACTTTCACTTTTCACTTTCGTGCATTGGAGAAGGAAATGGCAACCCACTCCAGTGTTCTTGCCTGGAGAATCCCAGGGACTGGGGAGCCTGGTGGGCTGCCGTCTATGGGGTCACACAAAGTCAGACACGACTGAAGCAACTTAGCAGCAGCAGCAGCTTCCCACTGGTCCATCTCCTCCAGGCTGAGACATCAGAAGCTAAAGCTTATTTCTCATATTTCCTTGATCTTTTAAAGTGTAGGTCTAATTATTTGTGAATTAAATCACTTTCTTGCTTAGGGATACAAAGTTTAACTAATACTGAGAACCTTAGCATTCTGTGTTCCTGTCACCCATACCAGAATAAGATTGCCTTTAATGAATTTTCCAAGAAATGTAGGTTCCAAACCAAAGTGTAATTAGCATGATTCCTAGTTTTCCATTTCCCAAAGTGAGGTAGTCACTTTTTGGGGGGGTAGAAAATCGTTGCTTCTCACTATGACTTTTTCTGTATACAAACAACATTAATTTCAAAAACAAAAATATTCTAGTTATAAGTTTTGGACAAGAAAACTAACACAGATTCTTTTGTAGATAGGAGTTAAAGATTCTTAAAACCATGCTGTCATTATCCTTGTGGAAAAGACTGTAATGTGATTTATAGTAACAAAATGATTTGTATCTTCTATAAAATTGAATCTTGAAAAAAGGTTCAGATAGAAACAATTATCTCCTACATAAAAATATTCTTATATATATATATGTATATATATATCTCCATTAGAAGAAGGGGGAACAAAGCTTTCTAGATATCCACTTTTACCACTGAGGAAGCTTTTCCATAAGCTCCCCCATGTTTGAAAAAAAGAAGGGAGAGTGATAGATTTCGGGTAGCCAAAGAGTGATACCCTCTGCTACGACATGAAGTCATGTAATGCAGTAGTCAAGAATCAGACTCGGGGGTAGGGGCAGGGGGAATTGGATCAGGGCAGTCAAAAGGTACAACTTACAGTTATAAAGTAAGCACATACCGGGGATGTAATGTACAATATGGTAAATATAATTTACACTGCTGTATGTCACTTATGAAAGTTAGAGAGTAGATCCTGAGTTGTTAACACAAGGAAAAATATATATTTTTATTTCTTTAATTTTGTATCTGAGATTATGGATGTTCACTAAACTTTATGGTAATTATTTCATGATGCGTGTAAGTCAGATCATTATGCTGTACACTTTAAACTTCTACAGTGCTCTCTGTCAATCACATCTCAATATAACTGGAAGAAAAAAGGAATCAGACTGATAATGTGGCTAAGGAACATATAGATAAGCAATCAAGAACACAATGAGTCTTAATAAAATGACTAACTTAAGATCTGTCCAAGGGAGATTAGAGGTAATCATTCAGATACTATGATAGAAAGTAGGTGGCATTTCAGAAACAAAACACCAAAATTTAATACACTATAATGTCCAAAGATGGCTTCTTCTCCTCTTGATCAAATACAAAAACCTTTTCCTCAACTTCTCTTCTGGTTTATAATAGTTAATAAAATATTAGTTTGAAATAGCATAAATATGGTTTCATGATACCAATTTTACTTCCCCTAGTTGACTTTCACTTTGCAGGGACTTTTTGTCAGAGGAGAACTCTAATCTTTTATCACTTTTACATGATAATTAATTCACTCATTTCACAAACATTTTTTAAGGATCCATTAGGTGTTGTGGTTCATGGTTGAATTCAGTCACTCAGTCGTGTCTGACTCTTTGCAACCCCATGGACTGCCTTACGCCAGGCTTCTCTGTCCATCACCAACTCCTGGAGCTTGTTCAAACTTATGTCCATCGCATTGGTGATGCCATCCAACCATTTCATCCTCTGTCGTTCCCTTCTCCTCCTGCCTTCAATCTTTCCCAGCATGAACATCTTTTCCAATGAATTGAAGTTTCACCTTCAGCATCAGTCCTTCCAATGAATATTCAGGACTGATTTCCTATAGGATGGACTGGTTTGATCTTGTAGTCCAAGGGACTCTCAAGAGTCTTCTCCAACACCACAGTTCAAAAGCATCAATTCTTCAGCGCTCAGCTTTCTTTATAGTCCAACTCTCAATCCATACATAAATACTGGAAGAAACATAGCTTTGACTAGACAGACTTTTGTTGGCAAAGTAATGTCTTTGCTTTTTAATATGCTGTCTAGGTTGATCATAGCTTTTCTTCCAAGGAGCAAGTGTCTTTCAGTTTCGTGGCTGCAGTCACCATCTGCAGTGATTTTGGAGCCCCCCAAAATAGTCTCTCACTGTTTCCATTATTTCCGCATCTATTTGCCATGAAGTGATCAGACTGGATGCTGTGATCTTAGTTTTCTGAATGTTGAGTTTTAAGCCAAGTATTTCACTCTTCTCTTTTACTTTCATCAAGAGGCTCTTTAGTTCTTCTTCACTTTATGTCATAAGAGTGGTGTCATCTGCATATCTGAGGTTATTGATATTTCTCCCGGCAATCTTGATGCCAGCTTGTGCTTCACTCAGCCAGGCATTTCGCATGATGTACTTTGCATATAAGTTAAATAAGCAGGGTGACAGTATACAGCCTTGATGTACTCCTTTCCCAATCTGGAACCAGTCTGTTGTTCCATGTTCAGTTCTAACTATTGCTTCTTGACCTGCATACTGATTTCTCAGGAGGCAGGTCAGGTGGTCTGGTATTCCCATCTCCTGAAGAATTTTCCACAGTTTTTTGTGATCTGTACAAAGGCTTTGGCATAATCAATAAAACAGGAGTAGATGATTTTCTCAAACTCTTGCTTTTTCGATGATCCAACAGATGTTTGCAATTTTATGTCTGGTTCCTCTGCCTTTTCTAAATTCAGCTTGAACATCTGGAAGTTCACAGTTCAAGTACTATTGAAGCCTGGCTTGGAGAATGTTGAGCATTACTTTGCTAGCGTGTGAGATGAGTGCAATTGTATGGTAGTTTGAACATTCTTTGGCATTGCCTTTCTTTGGAATTGGAATGAAAACTGACCTTTTCCAGTCCTGTGGCCACTGCTGTGGTTCATGGTGCTAGGTCCTAAATTCTGAACTGAGCATAATTTAGTTACAGGAGCTAACTATGTAAATTTAAGTTGCAGAAGAAAATACTGGGTTCTGTATTTGTAAAAATTTGTGGCTATAAAGCATTTTTTGAAGATCTTGGTGAAAGCTTCAGAGAAATGTTAATTGGAAATCTAGTGGTTAAGTTTGACTGGTGGCAAAGGTGGGAAAGGTATTTCTGACAGAGGGAAGACATTATAAAAGTATAGAAATCTACAGTGTTGACTCATTGAGAGAACTTTATATAATGTGATAAATAAATAGTTGGAAGTTGGAGAGGAAACTTGTGATCAGATCAGGACATAAGCTGCTACAAAGCTTAGGAAATGTAAAGCGATCAGTGGGTTTTGGGTTGTGTTTGAATTTTTAGAAATACCACTTGGTAGCAGTGTGATAAGTGGACTAGAGATAAATGAAAAAGAGAAGACCAGTTATTAGGTAAATATTGTAATACATAAGAGAGGTGAAGAGAGTTTAGACTAGGTCAGTGACAGTGAAAAAGGCTATAAGGAAAGTTTAACCAGATAGATAGGACTTGAGGATAAGTTGCATTTGAATAATAAAGGAGAAGGAAAGTCGGAATGAATTTCATGTTCCTTGACTGGGAGAGTGGGTGCTAGGAACCATTATCCAGTTAGAAATGAGAGTATGAATATACTTTAGAAGACTGATACGTTCAGTTTGGCATGCTGAGTCTGAGATGTCTATGAGACTATAGGTGGTTAACCCATTACACAGGTGCTTGTGTGAACCTTGAGCTCAGGAGAGCAGTCTGCTATATGGGGATTTTGGAGTTACTGACATATAGATATCTGCAAAACTTATGTTTATCCTCTTCAAGGAATTTAGTGAGATGAAAAGAGTAATATTTATGTGGGGATAAGGATTATATTTGTCTTTCTCCTCATATTTCCAGTGCACAGTTCAGCACAATATACATAGTGACCTTTTAATACATGCTTGATTAAGGAATATAGTTGAGGAGAAACCTGAATTGAGTGATGGGAACAATTAGAGAAAACAATTAGAGATGAGGAGGAAAAGCTTGGTGTCATTGAAGCTCAGAGAGGAGATTTAAGAAAGGACTTATCTACAGAGTTTAATGCCTCAAAGAGCTCACTCAAGACAGAAACTGTAAAAGCAGAACATGTGCTGTTCTTTTATATGGAGACTCAAATACATGTATTTCATTGTTATTTATATCTCCTAAAATTTTAGTAGTGTAATGAATGTCAGGCTATGTTTTTAGTAGATGTATTTCTTTTTATTGAACCTCAAATTTCCTTTTAACCCCCTAAAGTACATATTTATCATAACCAATAAGTGTACATTAAATGAGAGTGTCAAGAAGCAAAATGATATTGAATGTCAGTTAAATTATATAATCATTATTAATATATACATATGCAGATGCAATCTGGGGCCTCAAGATTGAGAAATAGTCTTTTATTTTTTAGCACGTTACAACTTTGTGAATTCCCAATTTCACTGAAAGGTACCTAAGTGCTTTAAAGATATATAAGAAAATTGAAGAAAAAAAAATCTTTGGAAATGTTAACTCAGAGTAAACTCATGTAAGATTTTTTTTTTATATAGTAAAATAGGAAACTAGGTCTGTGGAATGGCCATTTAACAAATATTTACTGAGCACCTACTATCTGCTAAGCACTCTTCTAGGTCATGTGGGTACAGCAGTAAATGAAGCAGACAGTTCATGCCCATTTAATAAACCTTGTGGTTTTATGTGACATGAAAATATATGATTTAAAAAGTTAATTAATTGTAATGGGAATACATACTCTGGAGACTAAATAGGGGATTTTTGAGGGCATCTTGTTTTATGATATTTAACAAGGTTTAGTATGTGACCTCATTGTATCAAAGTATTAATTTCAATCATCTTACAGAAATTATATTTTCAAACTACCTTGAAGAAGTGCTACTTATTCCAATAATTGAAGAACGAATAAAAGTTAGCTTGTTGACTTGGGAGTGGAGATGATGGGAGAGATCTTCCTGAATGTAAAGGACAGCATGTGCTCCCTAAGGTGGGAAGCAGCCAGCACACTGGGAGAATTGGAAGCAGAAGGTGTTATCTGGAAATTAGAAAGAAGACAGGAATGGAGAGATGGTAGAGGGAACTTTAGGATCACGTTAAGAGTTTGGTCTTCATCCTTTTATGAAAAGCAGTAAATGATTATAATAGATGAGTAACGTGAACAGCTGTGAATTCTTTGAAGGAGCTCTCTTTATTTAGAGTATTTAAAGAATGAACACAAAACTAGAAAGTGAAACAGTATATAAAGAAAGCAACTATAATTTTTAGAATATTGTTGCTTCCCAGGTGACACAGTGGTAAAGAATCTGTCTGCCAATGCAGGAGACCACAAGAGATAAGGGTTCAATCCTTGAGGTAGAAAGATTCTCCTGGAGTATGGAAATGGCAACCTATTCAAGTATTCTTGCCTGGAAATTTCCATGGACGGAGGAGCCTAGTGGGTTACAGTCCATGGGGTTGCAAAGAGTCAGACACACCTGAGCAACTGAGCACGCACTTCTGTGATTTGGAGTTTCCATATGAGAAATAGAAGTAATGATTACTCTTTTTAGGGTTCTTGGTAGGATTAAATATATAAAGTGCTTCACGTAGCTTCTGGTATGTTATAGGAAAAGTTATTTTCCTTCTTACTCCTAGATAAGTAAAACCGGCTGTCCATTTACCAGTTTTTTTGTCTAACAATAACTTAATGCTAACTGACTGGCATTGCTAGGGGAAAAAATAAAGGCTTTTCAAGAATATGACTTTTCATTCTGGGAGCATCCTTGAGATATCGATTACGAAGGGAAGCCTGATGTTATCACAGTGATGTCACATTATCACATCCTCAGTGGTCACTGCCCTTCAGAGGCACCCAGAACACCCATGCTGGAACTCTGATTGGACAGGCCTGAATTTGAGAGATGCACCGTAATATACACCTGCCTTGGGAAATTTGCTTTTTGGTTTAGGCTTAGTTATGATTATCTGGAAATCCCTTAGGAAATTACATCATGTTAAAATCCTCTAAACACACTAATATCCTGCTTCACTAGGGAAAACTAGTTGAAGACACACCAGGCCTCATAATGGAAATTTCCAGCATTTTTATGCTCTGAAATCCTTGGTTACTTCAAAACAGTATTGCTAGAGTGGTTTTCAGAAATTTATAATTTTGAAGTTTGAGTGATGTTTTAAAGAAAAATGTTCAGTACAAGTGCACATCACATATTAAAATCCAAGATTTCTCTTTCTGATTGAAACTCACTAAAAGGGGGTATTATTTGATGTACTCAGCAGTGATCGTGTTTGAGAGTGTTGGAAATCCCCAAGACTCCCTGTTAACTTTCAAATGAGTCAGGGAGCAATTGCAGAATATCTGCTGACTTCTTTTCTGAAAAAATCTTTTCGACAGAATGTTTAAACAGTAAAGACCCCCAAACACTAAAAGAAGTGCTTTTTAGAAAAGTAAAGGAACAAAAACAGCAGCCATGAGTTGGTTGTTAAATTGTTTCAAAGCACAAATCTTTTTCAAGCAGGTAGGAGTAGGAAAATGCTTGCAGTCTAGATGGCCATCTCCAGTGGAAATTAACATAAATGTAGTGATTAGAGCTCATATTCCTGTTATAAACATTTCAGGTAAAGTCGCCCTTTCCCTAGTTCTCCAGGCGCATGATTCTGTGATCTGCTGATGTTTTTCCTTCACTTATTACTTTGTTCCAGTGGGGACACATAATGTAGCCCTTAGGACTGACTTCAATTTGATTTATTTGAAATTTAACGCAGTGAAAAATTACAAAGTTTTTGTCCACTGTGGGGTTTTTATACTTTATTGGAAGTTTTGGAAAGTAGTTAAAAGAAACAGAGCCCATTTTAAAAAAAAGACACCATGTTCCTAGTGAGATAACTTAGAAAGATAGTCAACTAAAGGGACACTTTTAAAAAGTAAGATAATTAACACTGTTTATATCAGAAAGATTTGCAATTTAGTTCTTAAAATCATGGTCTATTGAAAATAGAGCGAGTTTATTTTGTGTGTTTTAATACTACCAGTCAATTGCATTAACACTTGACATTGGTGGAATGATGGTGCGTGAAAGCAACCAAGCTAGAAAATAGCAAGTGACAAATTCATTGATTTCTGATTCACTAACTGACTAGAATTATAAAAATTCAGATATCATTTGCCGATAACAGCAACTAATTGCCTTTGCAAATATTTGGGGCATTCAGAGAAGCAGCAAATGAATTATTATTACTAGTAGTATTAGCTAGTATTAGTACAGCTTTTATCCTAGCTAGTGAATGTATGTAAATGTGTATCAACTGTATGCTTACATGCATGCAAGAAAACATGTGACACATTTACAGGCAAAGATGAATAACTATGCCTATATCTGATTCTTAGGATGTATGTAGAATTTTCTGATTACACAAACATAATTTGAAGTCAATCAATTTTAGTACTCTTAACATGAGCTTTAAAAAGGCACAACAAACTCTAAAAACAAAAATGAGGGCTCATGTGCTTATTTTGTGATAAGTGCAAAGTTTAAAGGAATGAGCATGGCTTCTGTCCTGGAGTACCTTACAGTTTGAGTGGAGAAAGAAGAAAAGCTAAGAAATGATGATGATAACTTGTGAAAAAGGTATGTAATAGAGGAAGACACATAAACAATAAAATGCTTACTCTCCTGTGAAATATTTGCAAGATAATATTTGGTCTGTGTCTGAAAACCTTGTGGAAGTTTGTTGAGAAGGGTCAAGTGTGATAATGCATCCCAGACAGAGGGAATAGCATGCAGAGAAGGAGTCACAGGCATATGAAGTTTCAGTTTGTTGCCAGAACTGGGAGGAATTCGGTGGGTTGAAGTCATGATGTGTACCTGCCTGCCTCTCAAAACACCAGTTTTTCTTCCTGTAATCCTTAAGCTGATCGCATCATCAGATTGTTAAACACAAAGACCTAGGGGCCTGCTATTCCTACAAATCCTCCTTTATTTTCTGTTCTTAAATTTCTTTGATTAATTTTTAAAGGTTTTTATTTCACATTGGGGTATAGTTGGTTTATAGTTTGGTGTTTCAGGTGTGTAGCAAAGTGTTTCAGTTATACATATGCATATATCTTTTCAAGGTTCTTTTCCCATATACGTTATCACAAAGTATTGAGTAGAGTTTCCTGTGCTGTACAGTAGGTCCTTGTGATTATATATTTAATATAGAATAGTGTGTATATTTTAATCCCAATCTCCCAATTTATCGCTCCCTCACCTCTCCCCTTTGGGCTTCCCTGGTAGCTCAAATGGTAAAGAATCTGCCTGCAGTGCAGGAGACCTGGGTTTGATTCCTGGGTTGGGAAAATCCCTGGAGAAGGAAATAGCTACTTTTTCCAGTATTCTTGCCTGGAGAATTCCATGGAGAGAGGAGCCTGGCATGCTACAGTTCATGGGGGTGCGAAGAGTCAGACACTACTGAGCGACTAACACATACCTCTCCCCTTTGGTAACCATAAGTTTGTTTTCAAAGTCTGTGAGTCTGCTTTTGTTTTGTAAATAAGTTCATTTGTACCAATTTTTAAAGATTCCACATATATGTGATATTATATGATATTTGTCTTTTCTTTTGCTTACTTCACTTAGTATGATAATCTTTTAGTATGATGATGCAAATGGCATTATTTCATTCTTTTTTATGACTAATGATTCCATTGTATAGATATTATTCCTTTATTTTTTACTCATATCATACTCAGGCTTCCCTGGTAGCTCAGCTGGTAAAGAATCCTCCTGCAATGAAGGAGACCCTGGTTCAATTCCTGGGTCAGGAAGATCCACTAGAGAAGGGATAGGTTACCCACTCCAGTACTCTTGGGCTTCATTGGTGGCTCAGCTGGTAAAGAATTGCCTACAGTGTGAGAGACCTGGGGTTGATCTCTGGGTTGGGAAGATCCCTTGGAGAAGGGAAAGGCTACCCACTCCAGTATTCTGGCCTGGAGAATTCCATGGACTGTATAGTCCATGGGGTCACAAAGAGTCAGACACGACTTTCACTTTCACTTCACTTTCATATCATACTCAATACATCTACTGAGTATCTCCTGTTTTTCTCTTTCCCTTTTTTTTTTTTAAATTGTCTGCCACTGCCTTAATTGAGCCCATCCAAATCTCATGCCAGAGCTACTGCAATAGCTTCTAAAATGGTATCCTGCAAGAGACTGGTGGTAGATCAACACATTCTTTGTCTTCCAGTCACTCCATACACTCCCTTACCTGTTTCTGAACAATTACAATCTTTCCTGCTCTTCTTGTATGCATGCTCTATCCTCTCAGTGAAATATCCTTTCCATCCTTCCACACCTGATGACCTGACTTCCTCTTTGGTCTTCAAGTCTCAGACCAATAGCCACCCTTTCAGAGGAATCTTATTGACTCCTCCATCCAGGTCATCAATTCTTTCTCTGTGTTTCCATAGCACTGAACACTTAATCTAACATTTGTCACATCTTATTTTAATTGTCCAGTTACTGGATTTACTCTTTCTGCATATTAAATACTTTTCCAAGAAAGAATCATGATAGATTTCGTATTTGCCATAGCTTTTAGCATAGTAATACATCTGCCACATAGTAGGGAAAAAAATGCTTTATGAATAATTATCTAAATTTGAATGTATCAACATACTATTAACATTCAAAATGACTAATTTGATTTAATAAGCTCACCTCTGATGTAAAATTATCAGTTAGAATATTAATTGCATCGAACTTGAATATGAAAATAAAAGTAGAAATACTAGGGACAGAAAGATTTGTCTTTCTTTCAGTGGAAGAGTGCTATGAAAGGCAGAAAAGTTTGGATGACTATTTTCTTCTTTGTTCCAATTGCATTAGAGTATCTGTATAAACAGACATAGTTTAGGACCTTGGCTTAGCCAGAATTCTCAACAAATGTAAGTTTGTTGGTAAAATGCAAAGATACATGTTTTTCAGGCTCTAGGAAATAAAAATCCAGAAATTGGGAATTTGGGGTTTTAAAGTAGGGTGCCAGAATGTCTGGTAAATTCCAGAATTTTAGGTGGATGAATTGAGGGTTCATGGGTGAATGTTGAGAATCATAAAATGTCCAAACTCACATGGACAATATAGGATCAGAGACCTCTCAGGATGAAAAGGGAAAGCCATGAGTTATCTCTTGATGAGATAACAACATACCCAATTTTAAATCAAACTCTTGACAGTAAGCAGAGAAGGCAATGGCACCCCACTCCAGTACTCTTGTCTGGAAAATCTCATGGACGGAGGAGCCTGGTAGGCTGCAGTCCATGGAGTTGCAAAGAGCCAGACATGACTGAGCGACTTCACTTTCACTTTTCACTTTCATGCATTGGAGAAGGAAATGGCAACCTACTCCAGTGCTCTTGCCTGGAGAATCCCAGGGACGACGGAGCCTGGTGGGCTGCCGTCTATGGGGTTGCACAGAGTCGGACACGACTGAAGCGACTTAGCAGCAGCAGCAGCTTGACAGTAAGATATTATAACCTTGTGTCAGCTTGACTAATAACTGCAGGATAGAGTAATCTCAAAGAAGAGCGAAGTGTGAAGAGGACTGACAGTCATCCCCAGGTCCCTTTTCAGTTGCGTGATCTGGCCAACATTCAGCATATGACCTCTCAGAGCGACAGAAGGCAAGCCTGATGAATCATTTTTTCCCCACCTGCTAGTTTCTTCTTCACTTTTCCCCTACTTGTCTATGGATGTGGATGTTTATGATATTATGTTGAGACTGGGGGAAGTTGTAGCTGGCAGGAGAAAACTTGATTCCTTATGTTAATTTAGAAGCATGTGGAATCTTCTGGAAGCGTCTTTATGGGTCAGACTTGGCCATGATAACTATTGTGTCCTGCGGGTTTTAGTCTTAATTTATGTTACCCAGGAACACAAGAAGTGATTTCAGTGAAGGGGAGAGGCATACATAATAGATAACACCTGTTTTTTAACATGAATTTGATTTGGGTGGAAAGTCAGTAAAGGGAGATAGATACCATATAGATCTAAATAGTATTTACTTGATTCCTGAACAATCAAACCAGAGGAAAACAATGGAAGTATGAAGAATTCAAAGCAGTTATTAGGTATAACAAGAATCAAGTGAGTAACTGATTCCCTGCATCCTTTACTTTCTGTCTAGCCATACTGAGTTGGGTAGTTAGTTCAAAGCAGGAAAGTTTTATATAACCAAAGGAAAAATAATTTAAAAATAATCCTATATCCCCTTTTAAATGGAAAAGGAAAAACAAATATCACACTTACCTATTGTTCCTGAGAACTGATACCACCTGTTAGCCTTCATGTATCATCATAGGGAATAATACAGAACCTACATTTAAATCGAGAGTATATTTCAAAGTCTAATATCATCATTTTGGTGTCTAATTTACATAGAGTATTTATCTTCTATTAAGTATATTTTCCAATGTTAAGTTCATACCATTAAAATATTCGTAAATATTTATCTGTGAGTAGAAACTATGTCTTAAAATGGAAATAGAAGTAGCCATACTTCTGAAAATCAGCAAACATTTCCAGCCATTAGTGAAAATAAGTACAATACTTAATATTTCCTGAGATATGTTCATAGACAGAAAGACGTAATAAATCACAATGAGGAATTATTCTGTTTCCTCTTAACTTTCTTAAATGCACTTGCAAATCCATTACTCAGCTTTGAAAGAGAATAATGTGGTGTGAAACCAGTGGATCGACTTTACCCAAAGGACCTGAAGCCGCTCTCAGCTTTCCTGCACCAGCCTCCTCAGTAAAGCAGAGCAACTGCAGTCATAGCCCCAGCTAACCTCACAATCTTTCTACATCTGAGAAGACTAATACAAATCAGATGAGAAATTGAGATGCTGACCCCAAACTCCAGATGACAATGCCTGCTTTAAAATTCATAGTCTTACTTTAATACAATTCACCCTTGCTCTCCTAATTTTAATGAAATCTTCAAAGAAACATATATTCTCCCTGAAAATAAGATTTTCGGTTATATTGGTATTTTAAACCCTCAAGGTTTCTGAAAATTGCTAAATATATTACTCATCAGTTACTTTATGAGCCTTCAGGAGAGATGTGACAAATCTTAATCCATGCCCAGTATGATTTCTTTTAAATCATAGCCATTCATAGATTTTTTTTCTTCTTCTCCTTTTAAATCTAAATCAAGAAGTTCCTTGAATTAAATGCCTAATTTATGTAGGTTCACTAGCTAGCAATGACTTTTTAACACGGCATTGTATTCTAAAATTTTATTGACATTCAATTCTGAACAGACTTCTTTGATTTGTACATTAAGGATTTTAGGGAATTTACTAGCCTATGACCTCACCTTTTATTTTTAATTTATTGTTAATATTCAACCAATTTACAGTCAGACGGATGGAACAAAAGTAGCTCACTGGTTTGGGAAACAACCCAGCATGGAACACAGTATTTTATGAGACTGTAATTGACTTACACTGTAACGCCCCTAATAAGAGATGTGTGTGTGTGCTCAGTCGCTCATTCATGTTTGACTATTTGTGACCCCATGGATGGTAGTCTGCCAGGCTCCTTTGTCCATTGAATCTTCCAGGCAAGAATACTAGAGTGGGTTGTCATTTTCTACTCCAGGGGACCTTCCTGACCCAAGGATCAAACCCATGAATCTTGTGTCTTCTGCATTGGCAGGCAGATTCTTTACCACGGTGCCATCTGGGAAACCTTCTAATAAGAGAAACTTACATCTATTTCCCTTAGGGAAACAAAGCTGAAGGAACAAAATAAAAAATCATGCTGATGTACGATTTCAGAATCTCATAGTATTGTGAAAAATAACAATGCCATAATGTGTTAAGGGGGAATTTCTGGATGGGGTATACAAAATCCCACAGATGAATCTCCCAGACAAGAGTGGATTGATGTTTGTAGAAAGATATTCAGATGCCTTTCTTTGGGAAAATCATTTCTTAAATAAAAGGACAGGAGGATACAACAAGATTTGACTCACGCTTAAAGGAGACTGTGATAGTGACATGTAGGAACTAAGCACTCACAGACTAGGGACAAGTGGTAGAGAAGCCTTCACGTGACTCTGTAGAGCATGAGAGCTGACCAGGGTCAGGGGAACGCATCGCTGACAAAATTGCAATTCAAGTGGGAAGACGTCTTGGATGCTAACAACTGTCAGAGAACCAGCCAGGCAGTTTGTAAGAGGAGGAACAACAAGGGTGCATTAAGAGCCAGTTCTTAGTGCCTGTTTCGCTTTACCTTTTTTGACAATGTGAAATGTGTACCATTTTTATCAAGAGCCCTCTGTTAATTTAAAATTTAGTTAAAAAATATATAAAGCATTTGGAAAATACAGAATCCATAAATATAGAATCTAAACTTCTGGTAACAATGATTGCTACTATTTTGTTTTATTTCCTTCCGTCTGTTTCTCTTATTGTCTTAAATAGTTGTGATTATACACACACACACACATACATATGTATATACATGTAGTTTTCTGTTTATCTTTTTCACTTAATAATTATACACAAATTTATTTCCGTGTGAGTATTATAAAAGACTGCTAACTCTGAGTCTCCTATTAGGAAAAAAGGCAATCTGAAAAGATCTAACATCACATTAATATTTTAAACATGTGTTTCACCCTGGGAATATAAATATGCTTCAAAGCAAAAATAAACGCACAAGTTAATGACATTCTTAAGGTACAGCATACCATCTGGGTGGGAAATTTGTTTTGAGTCATGGGGTTTTCTTGGTGATCCTCCAAACGTCCAGTTTAGACAGCTTCTTCATCTACTTTCATCGACAGTCCTGACAACACACTATATTATTACAATTGTATCATAGTATTGATGGAAACAAAATTTTTATTTGACTGAAAATTGAGCAAGGTAAAACAATAACTGAGTTCACTTTTATCATGTGACTCTCTCACCGTGGTACCCTAAGCTCCTTGAGTCGAGGGACCTGATGCTTCTTGAATGCAAGCTATGAAGATATGGGGGGATTTTGCCATACAATAAAATAGATTACATTATTCCGTTTCTGGTAATGAGTCAGGGTTTGGTGTTCTGATTTCTATTCCAAAGATGGAAATGGTCTTCTCCTGAACTCATCTTGTAACCCTCCAACTACTATTATGAAGAAATAAAGCTCTTAATAGGACTCCTGATTGCAAGTGTGTTGTGTTGGGGTTTCTAAACCCAGGTTACTGCCTATGCTTCTGAGTCAGAGATTTATATGTAAGGTCAGGCATGGCAGTCTGAGTGTGCCAGTGCAATTAGAAGGGCATTGGATTTGTCAGCTAAATGTAAAATACCCTTGTGCTGCAGAGTAAAGCCTTCATTTTCTAGGTAAATTAACTGTAATAACTATGAAACTACAGCTGGTAAGCAAGCCAGTCATCTGTGAAAAGAAAATCCATCTACAACAAAAGCCTTGTTAGACTTTCCTTCAAGATATGGAAAATTTGAACAAACTGAGCTATTTTTTTGAGGCCATGAAAGGCAAAAGACAAAATAGCACCTTATTTCTTCATCTTTGCAAAGAAAATCAGACTGTTGGAAGATGAAAGGATGAGTTAGATGGGTAAGATATTCATCTTGAAATTGGAACAAATAGATGGAAACAGGAAGGGTGAGATTGTCACATTTACGAGCTAGTGATGGTTATGCAGCAGATACTTTATGTAACTCTCTGCTATCCCAATGTATCTGGATTCTTCCAAGTCTTCTGGGGTCTCTTAATTACTCATAAATTCTCACTTGTAGGCCATGGAACTAAATTTGTGAATTTTGTTCAGCCTTACTTTGTACAAGGAAATATAATGTAATATCAGTCTGTTTTTTCTTCACATGGAATTTTGTTAAAACTGTGCTTACGTTTAAAGCTCTTTGGCCCTATTGTATATGGAAACTGGAGTTTTAATGTCTCTTCAGAATCTCTTTATGCTGGATATCCAAAGAGGGTATACCATACTTGGTTTGTTTTTTTTTTGATGCTTAAAAACATTCCTCATTAACCTACTGAATGTAATGAATCTCACCTAAGCTCTTTCAGAGGAAAGAAAATGGATACAGAATCATAGAAGTCTGTTTGAACCTCAGCTGAATCACATTCTGATATCGGGACAAATAACTTCTTTGAGTCATAGTTCTGCCAGTTTTCTTCATTTATGAAACAAAAGTAATATGTCCCTTATAGGACCTTGTAAGACTACAATGAGATCATATCTCCAAAATATCTCAGCATAGTGCCTGCACGATAGAGGATGTTCAATAATCATTTGTTTCCCCTGTATTATTTTGAAGCTAAGTCAGAGAAACCCAAATTTTCCTATACCCAACTGCAATTCACTGTAAGTACCCATGTTATTTCCCCAAAGGAAGTGATGACATCATGAGGAGAAATTACGACCACTCAAATAAAGATACTGGCAGAAAGGTGGTGATCGGTAGGACATTTAGAATGAAAATACAAAAATGAGGCATATATAAACTCAGGCTGGAAAACTACCACAAAACAAAGTAATCTACACCTACTATCAAGAGGGGAGCTCCCTTTCCTGGAAGGATTTTCAAAATTTAATATTAAGGTAAAGCTAATATATTTTCACATGTGGTAAGTCCTATCAAAACAAAAACTTTTCTTGCCTGTATTACATGATGTGCTATAAATCAGTGATTGAAAAATGCCTTGATAAATAATAACACTAAATAAATACATAATTATTATCTAGGACTATATATTTCACTTGAGTAAAAAATTGTTGACAGCCTCATTATGTCAAGCCCATAGCAAGCTTATAACTTATTATGTGGTCTTTGAAATCATTTTTTTTTGGATTGTGCTGTGCATTAGTAAATGAATGATGTATGAAAACAATGCTAAATGAAACTATGCAGGGAACACACTATTTTTCCGCACTGAATCATAGGTATAAAACTTATACAGGTATAATGGTCTAAAGCGAGACCTGATTTGAGAGCTATGAATATAAAAAACACTTAGGACTTTGGAAGACCACAGGGTCAATATGATAGCACATTTGCCAAAAAACAAACATATAGAAAAAGCCCTAATACTTGGTTAGGATACATTACTAGAAATGGAACATTCTGATCGTGTGAAATGCTTATACCAATGATAAAATGCCTAGAATAGTGTGTTCAATTCAGATGACCATATTTTAAAAGACTGACAAACAGTTTTGGGCTTCATATGAAAAGTAATTAAAGTTGTGAATATTAGCTAGAAGAGATGTTTTATTTAATATTTTAAGCTTCTGGAGAATGAAGGATACTTAAGCTATATTTTTGGCATCAGTATAACTTTGACAAAAGAGGAAACATTCTAGAAAGCACATTGGATGAAAATAGGGAGAATTTTCTAATAATTAGTTTTCCAAGATATCAGTTCAGTCGCTCAGTCATGTCCGACTCTGCGACCCCATGAATTGCAGCACACCAGGCCTCCCTGTCCATCACCAACTCCCGGAGTTTACCCAAACCCATGTCCATCGAGTCAGTGATGCCATCCAGCCATCTCATCCTCTGTTGTCCCCTTCTCCTCCTGCCCCCAATCCTTCCCAGCATTAGGGTCTTTTCCAATGAGTCAACTCTTCGCATGAGGTGGCCAAAGTATTGGAGTTTCAGCTTCAACATCAGTCCTTCCAATGAACACCCAGGATTGATCTCCTTTAGGATGGACTGGTTGGATCTCCTTGCTGTCCAAGGGACTCTCAAGAGTCTTCTCCAACACCACAGTTCAAAAATGTCAATTCTTCGGCGCTCAGCTTTTTTCACCATTCAACTCTCACATCCATACATGACCACTGGAAAAACCATAGCCTTGACTAGACGGACTTTTGTTGGCAAAGTAATGTCTCTGCTTTTAAATATGCTATCTAGGTTGGCCATAACCTTCCTTCCAAGGAGTAAGTGTCTTTTAATTTCATGGCTGCAATCACCATCTGCAGTGATTTTGGAGCCCCCCAAAATAAAGTCTGACACTGTTTCCACTGTTTCCCCATCTATTTCCCATGAAGTGATGGGACCAAATGCCATGATCTTAGTTTTCTGAACGTTGAGCTTTAAGCCAACATTTTCACTCTCCTCTTTCATTTTCATTAAGAGGCTCTTTAGTTCTTCTTCACTTTCTGCCATAAGGGTGGTGTCATCTGCATAACTGAGGTTATTGATATTTCTCCCGGCAATCTTGATTCCAGCGTGTGTTTCTTCCAGCCCAGCGTTTCTCATGATGTACTCTGCATATAAGTTAAATAAGCAGGGTGACAATATACAGCCTTGATGTACTCCTTTTCCTATTTGGAACCAGTCTGTTGTTCCATGCCCAGTTCTAACTGTTGCTTCCTGACCTGCATACAGGTTTCTCAAGAGACAAGTCAGGTGGTCTGGTATTCCCATCTCTTTCAGAATTTTCCACAGTTTATTGTGATCCATACAGTCAAAGGCTTTGGCATAGTCAATAAAGCAGAAATAGATGTTTTTCTGGGACTCTCTTGCTTTCTCGATGATCCATCGGATGTTGGCAATTTGATCTCTGGTTCCTCTGCCTTTTCTAAAACCAGCTTGAACATCTGGAAGTTCATGGTTCACGTATTGCTGAAGCCTGGCTTGGAGAACGTTGAGCATTACTAGCACGTGAGATGAGTGCAATTGTGTGGTAGTTTGAGCATTCTTTGGCATTGCCTTTCTTTGGGATTGGGATGAAAACTGACCTTTTCCAGTCCTGTGGCCACTGCTGAGTTTTCCAAATTTGCTGGCATATTGAGTGCAGCACTTTCACAGCATCATCTTTGAGGATTTGAAATAGCTCAACTGGAATTCTATCACCTCCACTTGCTTTGTTTGTAGTGATGCTTTCTAAGGCCCACTTGACTTCACATTCTAGGATGTCTGGCTCTAGGTGAGCGATCACACCATCATGATTATCTGGGTCATGAAGATCTTTTTTGTACAGTTCTTCTGTGTATTCTTGCCACCTCTTCTTAATATCTTCTGCTTCTGTTAGGTCCATATCATTTCTGTCCTTTATCGAGCCTATCTTTGCATGAAATGTTCCTTTGGTATCTCTAATTTTCTTGAAGGGATCTCTAGTCTTTCCCAATCTGTTGTTTTCCTCTATTTCTTTGCATTGATCGCTGAGGAAGGCTTTCTTATCTCTCCTTGCTATTCTTTGGAACTCTGCATTCAGATGGGAATATCTTTTCTTTTCACTTCTCTTCTCTTCCCAGCTATCTGTAAGGCCTCCTCAGAGAACCATTTTGCTTTTTTGCATTTCTTTTCCATGGGGATGGTCTTGATCCCTGTCTCCTGTACAATGTCATGAACCTCTGTCCATAGTTCATCAGGCACTCTGTCTATCAGATATAGTCCCTTAAATCTATTTGTCACTTCGATTGTATACTCATAAGGGATTTGATCTAGGTCATACCTGAATGGACTAGTGGTTTTCCCTACTTACTTCAATATACGTCTGCATTTGGCAATACACAGCCATTTCTACTTCCCACTGTCTCTAAGCTCAAAGACTAAGTCCGTGTCAAAGAAATAGACTTCCAAACAGAACAGACAAGCAAACACACCCATATCACCAGACACAGGGATCTTGTTTTCGAAGAAACAAAGTTTAAAGTTTGCACCATCATGTAACCGCATGGAATTCTATTTATATGTATTTTTCAAGATTTCCACTCCCAGAATATTAATAATAATGCTGCCTTTTGTATACAGTGTACATAGTGGGGGATTTTCAAGGTCTTTTGTTTTTAATTTACTTCAGAAGAATTAAAAATAGAAGTAGAGATATTTTCCTCTGGGGAACAGGACTAAGGCTGTGGAAGATTGAAGCAGAAAACTGTTGTTTTTCATTGTATGCTTTTAATTTCTTTTTCAATTTTTACTATATGCAAGTATTACTTGGATAGAAAGATTTAAAAGGAATATAAAGTAAATCAGGTGGTATTAAGTCAGTCAGGGAGAACCACAAGCTGTACTAGAATCCAGATGCTGAGGAAATGTTGTCTCAAGATTGAAATGAGACGCAGTGGCACTAACACACAAGTATGGACTCTCTCTTTTCTGTTAGTACGGCAACCACTGCTTAAGTGTATGAAGCTAGTGGCAAGGTCAGGTTGATTCCTTGTAATTGCGTGGAAAGCACAGAGTCATAACCTCTGACTTCTGCTACACTGAACTGTTAAATTGTCCTCTAATCTCTTTTGTTTTTATGAACTCACTATTTGTTCTCAAACTTCTTAAGTCCTTGTGGGCTTTTCATTACTCCATAAAATTAATCCTTTTTTTTTTCTACTTGCATTCTTATCCAGCATATACATCATGTTAAAACTTTTCAAATATTCTCAAGAAAGAGGGCCAAAACTCCTAGGGACAAAATTCCTTGATCTTTTGTCATACTCTTGTGACATATGACATCTTATGTCATATACTATTCTTAGCTGTAAGAAACAGAAATAAATTCTATCTGATTGACACAGCTAAGTCATGTATTTAATGCATATCCTGTAGTTCTCCAAACTGTCTGGAAGGCCAGAAAAGCAGAGTCAAAAATCAGAAAAGAACCAAAACGAACAGCACAGCCAGGACTCCACCCAGATTGTTTTAGAAGTGGCCTGAGAAGTGCGGTTATCACCACTGCTATACACCAGCTGCCGCTGCTGGCACTTGGTTCTGTGGCTTCCAGCAGTAGGATGCTGCAGGTGCTCCTCAGAGAAATTGTTCTCTCTACTCGTCTGTGTGGTGCATTCCAGAATCAATTGTGGGCAAAAGTGTGTGCAAGGACAAACCCCAGTCCTGTGTTCTCACCCTAGCTGCTAGGGTTGGGGTGAAGGGGGTGTGTTTCATCTTTCCTGCTTTTCAAGTCACCCACCAAAATTTGTACAATGTGGGACATCCCACAAACACAGAACAGGGTTCACATGCTGGGCCACCAAAAGCAATTAAGTAAATAACAGTATAACAAATATTTATAATGGTGTATTTTACCATGTAATATCTCTCAGTAAACCTACTCTTTGCTTTCACTTCCATAAATGTACACTCTATATTCACATATTCTCACTGCCTGTTCACTGCCTGGCAACATAACTTTTATATGCTCTTCTGGAATTTCTCTCTTAAAAAGTTACCTTGTTATGAAATTAAGTAGTTTATTCTCACTTCTCATCTTTTTCTACCTCATTATCTTCTTTTTAAATAGTTCACAAGATAGCTTTATTGACTTTATTTTTTAAAATCACTATTTATGTGATTAGAGTCATGATTTCACATAATTTTTGTCATTATCTATAGTATAGTATAGTCAGGCTAGTATGGAAACAAAACCCCTATGGGTGTTCTGGAAATTAAGGACCTTGTTACAGAAACTCAATTTTATAAATCTTTATGAAAATGTATTCTTTGGTGTCTGTATGATTGTTTTGTGCTAACCCATTGACATTTCTTTCCTAACTCCTTTTACTTCTAAATATAGATATATTTGAGAATCTCTTCTCGGGTTTCCTATTCTACATTATTTTCTTTTCCTTTTTCTCTGCTGTGTCATTTATTGCCAGTTTCAACTATCATCTATATTGACAACTCTATACATCTACCCCTTCAACCTCTGTAGAGTTCAATACTCAATAAATATTTGATAAGCAACTATACATCAAATTTGTCCTACCACCTCACATTAGTCATGTCCACAGCCAAACTTGTATTACCGATAAGCATTTTCTTTTATGTCTTTTGTTGGGTTAATGGCTCCATATTTTTTTCAACCAACTAGTCTTGGCATTTTAGAATTAATTTTTAATTTTCTTTTCTCTGTTTCAGAAACCAAGTCTAAGAAACTACCAAGAGAAGTCAGTTCTATTTCTACAGTTTCTCTTGCATTCATTTCTTCCTTTCTCTTAACATTGTCACTGACCTGACCCATACCCTCTTTTCCAATAATTTGGATAACTGTAATAGCTTCCTAATTGGTCTTTCCACCTCTGGCCTTCAGCCTTCCCTAAAAATTTTTATCACTGCCGCAATAAGTCATATGTCTTATATCACTCTCTGATTCCATAGTCTTTTATGACTTCCACTTGTGTCCTTTCTTGAAATTCAGGGCTCCCATCGTACCTCTCGTAGCACTGCCCACTGGAGCCATGCTCAGCAGCTGCCGCTCCAGAGTCTGCATCTATCTTTCTGCTACTTGGTCCTGCTCTTGATGTTTCTTCCATTGTTGTTGTTATTTAGTCACTCAGTCATGTCCAACTCTTTCTGACCCTATGGACTGCAGTGCACTAGACCTCCCTGTCCTTCACCATCTCCTGGAGTTGAGTCGGTGATGCCATCCACCCATCTCATCCTCTGTCGCCCCCTCCTCCTGCCCTTAATCTTTCCCAGCATCAAGGTCTTTTCCACTGAGTTGGCTTTTCGCATCAGGTGGCCAAAATATTAGAGCTTCAGCATCAGTCCTTCCAATGAATAGTCAGGGTTGATTTCCTTTAGAATTGACTGGTTTGATCTCCTTGCTGTCCAAGGGACTCTCAAGAGTCTTCTCCAGCACCACAGTTTGAAAACATTAGTTCTTCAACGCTCAGCCTTCTTTATGGTTCAACTCTCACATCTGTACATGACTACTGGAGAAACCGTAGCTTTGACTGTATGGACCTTTGTTGGCAAAGTGATGTCTCTGCTGCTTCCATTAGTAGTGCCCTTCTCCCATTTCCTCCTGTAAAAATCTATTTATCAGAACCCAGTCCTGTGTAATGTCTAACAAAAATGTTCTCCTTTGTGTAAATTTTAAATGCTTTATTTGGTAACATTAAACTGCTAATAAGGAGTATGAGCAGCTGTATATGAGCAAGCAGACAATAAAGATTATATAGGGAGTTGCTTATGGAACAGGGTGATCAGACTTTTAAGAGTTTCCTTTTAGGAGACGCACTTTAGAGCTTCCAGCATGGACTGCATCAGACTGCTAGAATTAGAATCACAGCTCCGTTCCTCACTAGCTATGTGACTTAGGACAAACTATTTAATCAATCTCTTGTCAATTCCCTTACCTATAAAATGGGGATGGTGGCACCTGCCATGTAGGGGTATATAAGGATTAGCTGAGCATTTAGTAAAGGTTATGGAGGTTTGCTATTACTGGATGTATACTTTCTGCTGAAAATATCTATTGTTGGCTTAAATATTAAATGTATTTATTGTTTTTATTAGATCAGTGACATTTATTTCAGTTTGTGATCTAAGTTTGTTTTCATGCTCTCAAACTTTATGAGAAATACAAGAATCAATAGGGATTATTTCAACTGAATCTAAGAGCTTATCTAAGAGTACTTCAAGGGTTAGGAGACAAAACAAAAGAAGAAAAGAGGATTTAAAAGAAGAAATTAGATTTAAAAGTTTAAGAGATTAAATGGGTGGATAAAGCCTCCCAGCATGTACTTTAGATAAAAGCCAGAAAAGCAGCAGTGTTACTCAGCTTAGTCGCTGGCTCCTGACCCCATTAGCAGTCAATCTTTAATCGGACTCTTTTTGTTTTTACTATTGATACAAAATGGACAGTTATTTTCCTTTCCTATGAAAAACTATATTAAACATAATTTGTGATTTCCTCTGGAGAGTAATGATAACTTGAAATGTACATGAATGAATAGTGATGATATGAGAAAGGTATAGAAAATAGTATATTAAGGTCCTACATAGATCCAAAATATAAGCAATATATTAAAAATTATTAATTTATATTTGACTGTGTAGAGTCTTAATTGCTGTGCAGACTTTTCTGTAGTTGTGGCGTGTGAGAGCCCTCTCTAGTTGCAGTGTGCCGGCTGCTCATTGCAGTGGCTTCTGTTGTTGGGAGCACAGGCTCGAGGGCACATGGGCTCAGTAGTTTTCATGCCTGGGCTCTGAAGCACAGGCTCAATAGTTGTGGCACACAGGCTTAGTTGCTCCATAGGATGTGGGAATCTTCCTGGATTGGGGATTGAACCCATGTCTCCTATATTGGCAGGTGGATTCTTTACCACTAAACCACCAGAGAAGCCCTATAAGCAGCATGTTACCTTGGAAATCAGTCAGTCAGTTCAGTCGCTCAGTCATGTCTGACTCTTTGTGACCCTGAGGACTGAAGCACGCCAGGCTTCCCTATCCTTCACCAACTCCTGGAGCTCACTCAAATTCATGTCCATTGAGTCGGTGATACCATCCAACCATCTCATCCTCTGTCGTCCCCTTCTGCTCCTGTCTTTAGTCTTTCCAGTATCAGGGTCTTTTCCAATGAGTCAGTTCTTTGCATCAGGTGGCTAAAGTATTGGAGTTTTAGCTTCAACATCAGTCCTTCCAATGAATATTAAGGACTGATTTCTTTTAGGATGGACTGGTTGGATTTCCTTGCAGTCCAAGGGGCTCTCAAGAGTCTTTTCCAACACCACAGGTTGACTTGAATCCGCCGTGGGTGTACATGTGTTCCCCTTCCAGAACCCCCCTCCACCTCCCTCTCCATCCCATCTTCTGTACTTTCTGCCATAAGGGTGGTATCATCTACATATCTGAGGTTATTGATATTTCTCCTCGCAGTCTTGATTCCAGCTTGTGCTTCATCCAGCCTGGAATTTCGCATGATGTACTTGGGAGGACTTAAAATTCCACTGTTGTCTTTCAGTTGCCAAATATAAAATTTGGGAACTTTTAGGGGAGGACCGTAGAGAAATCCGAAGAATATCAGAAACAAATGAGAAATTATGATGGTTCAAATACATTCATTTACTTTTAATCATTACTGGTTGCATAATATTGACAATTTTAGAAAATGTAATTTTCCTCAAAAAATTTAAGCATACAGGCAAATTTGTTACCCACTTTCAATAACTGTAGGAGTTTATGATGTTTATACTGTATCATAGCAGTTTGTGCATGATCAGTCATATTTGACTGTGACCTCATGGACTGCAGTAGCCCACCAGGCTTCTCTATCCATGGCATTTTCTAGGTAAGAAAACTGGAGTGCGTTGTCATTTTCTTCAATCTATATCTATATCTATAACTACTATAGATTACCATTATCTATATCATCTTTTGTGTCTCTATATCTTTTCCTACTTCCTATTATCTTCCAATCTTTATTTTTTTATGCCCTTATTTCCCCATCCACTTTTCATCTTGTTACACTGTAACTGTGAAAGCATCCTCAGTCATTTAAAAAATGAAGTGGAATATCAAAAAACACATACATACAGAGGGATAAATGAGTCCCTAGTAGTCCTGTGCTGTATTGCTTTCCATTGCTTTGGACATAAGCAGCCATGCTGGGTATAACAACTTTGTTTAGAATCATGGCAGAGATTTTACTTTCTGTTATTAATGGGAAATCACTGGAAGGTAAACTTTGTTTTTTCTTTTCCTGAAAAAGTTATTTTTTTTTAATTTTATGGTATTGTATTTCCTTCTTATGATATAGTCAGTAGAGATTGAAATCTTAGTCTCCTTTTGTTTGCTTTAAACCATCTGAGATTTTATTATTGGTATTTTTCACGAGGTTCATGGATTTATTTTTTCACTTAATCCCAAGGAATGGAGAAGCTCACTAGATAGGAGCTGACAATCAAGGGCTTTTTGTCATATACATCACAGAAAATTTTATTCTCAATTTCAGTATCTTGAATTTTCATTAACTTCTACACATTAAGATACTCCATTTAGGTCCTTGGGTTTTATTTTTTATGTCACACCATTAAAAATTTGGCACATTTGGCACCATAAAGTGTGCCAAACTCATGATTATCTTGGCACGGTTATTAAATCAATACTTTTAATTTTCTCATGTAAGATACCCTTTCTTTTGTGAGTAAAAGTCATGGTAGCATCTGAGTTTTGTAAATCTATAGTGTTCTTCTAGCACATCATATGCTCAATAATTCTGTACAGTCAGAATAACATGTAGATCACATTCAATCCTTTATTTCTATGCAAATTCTGGTTTTGAGTCCCCCCCCCCCGATTGTACTTCAGTCATTAATTTTATAACAACAACCAAGACATTAATTTAAAAAATAGATATAGAATTAAATTTAGAAATTGAACTACCACAAAAGATATGTATTAACATTTTGTGAGCCCAGACGAAGGTGTTCATCTTCATAACTGTGTGCCATTATATCTCAGGGGATTGTATAGCAGTCACTTTAATGTTCCTCTTCTGTCATCATTTTTGATGAAAAAGCACTACGTATTTTGAAAATCTTAGTACTTATATATGTTACTATATAAAATTTATAGATGAGAATGCTATCACTGTTTTGAATACAGATAGCTTAGTTTATTACCTTTAAAATTTGAGTTTAGAAAAACAAAATGATATTGTGCTATATTCTAACAGACTGCAGTGAATGGGAGTACAGTGAAAGAAGTGGCTTAAGCTAGGATTAAGAGCGATAGTGGAAACAAATGTTACCTTTGGAGTAGGCTCAGTCATGGTCGCTATCTCTGATGTACTGTGCCCATTTTAGGAGCTGTCTTCTCAGTTGCCTGCTTACCAAGAACTGTGAATAAAAGAGAGCAACCTTGTATGCGCCAGAGTCTCATTTTTCTCAGCCAAGCTCTGCCTTATAGTGAATCACACACACTAACTACTTTCCAGTCAGTAGGACACAGCATAGTCTTATATTTCTATCTCTGTTCATAGCCCCTTTAATCTTGAACAGGGTGTGAAGAGAATGATGGTGGTTGTAAAATCATCTAGATTAAGTCAGAAGACATTTTAAGAGCAAAATCTCAGTGGAAAGTAGAGGCTATGAGGGAGAAATTAAGGGCTTTTTCTCTATGTTGGCAATTGGATTTTATAAGATTCAGCTGCACATCTAGTTAGCAAATCAAGAATAATGCCACATAATCAGACTCGCTGAAGTGCTATTGCTTTGATTTTGATGTAATTCTTCATGACACTCTAAAACTTCTGTTCATTTTATCCTGGATTTCTGTTTTCAGTAGTAACACAGGAGAGACTCATGTTATAAGACTACACACGGAGTGCACGCACACATTATGATGGTAGCTGCATAATCTAGGACATGGCAATATTATTGGATACATGCCCTAAAGCTGTGTTGCCCTAAAACTCCTTTTGTTTTAGTGGTGTCATTGTAAAGAGTGGTATAAATACCATTCAAGGCAAAGGACACTCTGACATCAACCAGTGAGCAGAAAGTTGAATACCATCTCCTTAGTCTTAGCATGGACAAAGTGGGAGGTTTTTTGTTTGTTTGTTTTCTGGGAAGAGTTTATCTTTTAGTAAGTTTGTAAGGTAGTTTAAGCCAGTGAGTTTCAAAGTGTGGTTTCTGAGCTAATATCCCCTGGAGAACTGATAAAAATGCAAGTCATCAAGCCTCATGCCAGATTTACTGAGTCAAAAACTTAGGGATGAGGTTTATAGTCATCTACATTTTAGCCAGTCATTCATGTGATTCTAATGAATAATAAAATTTGAGAGGACTACATTGAAACCTTAATTATAAAATCTAAATTCTAGAAATTCTTATTGACCATATTTATGTTAATTAAATAATGTCATCATACTATTAAGAAGAACAGTAAAATTTTTATGTAAAGGAATGTCAGGTGATTGACCATATCAGTGGCTGAAGTTTTGATTAATTAATGTATCTGGCTTTGAAAAATAATGCTTGTCTCTGACATACCATATAGAATATACTCATATATCAAATATATATCATATATACACATATAAAATGTTTACTAAGGATACATAGTGGGATGATGGGATATAATAGTAGATAGGAAAGGCCTTACCAAGAAGGGACATTTGAAGAAATATCTGAAGGAGTAGATGGAAATGAGGCATGTGGATATCTCAGGGAAGAACAGGCTGGACAGAGGAAACAGCAAGGGCAAAGGCACTGAGCAGAAGTCTGCCCTCTACTGTTTCATTGTCATCTAGGAAGTTAGTGTGGCTGGAACCAAGTGAGCAAGGGAGGTAATAGTAGAAGACAGACAAACCATATTGATTGCTTTTGCACTAGTTTTGGTCAGAGATGATTAGTCCTTGATCATGTAGAAATGGATTCAGGAAAAATACAGAGATTAAGGTGATATCTTGAAGGTAGATTAGTAGGATTAGCTAATATGTTGATTGGGCTGTGAAATAAAAAATGAGTCAAATATGATTCTGGGCTTTTGTCCTGATCAACTGGACGGTTGGAGTTGCTACTACTTGAGCAGTAGAAGGTTGTTAGGAGAATCATGTTTTTGGGGAGAACAGTGGGAGTTTGGTATCAGACAGTTAAAATGTGGGGTGCCTATTAGATGTGCAGGTGGATAAGACAAATAGATAACTGGAACCACAGGCCTAGGGTTCAAGGTAAAGGTATCTAATGGAGCTGTAAATTTGGAATTAATTTATAGGTGAAATTTAAAACACAGCACTAGCTGAGCCCATGTAGGGAGTGAGTATAGA
Source organism: Okapia johnstoni (assembly GCA_024291935.2). NCBI lineage: Eukaryota > Metazoa > Chordata > Mammalia > Artiodactyla > Giraffidae > Okapia > Okapia johnstoni. The sequence continues at coordinate 66,659,234 of CM044317.1, read as the reverse complement.
AGCTAGAGTTCATATATACTCCAGCACTTAGATACTAAGGAGATGAAGAGAGTCTAGCAAAGAAGACTGAAGAGTGCTCACTGACATTGGTTATATCACATTTTGCTGATCTATCAAGTAATAAGAGGATTGGTAATTGATCATTAGATTCAGCAATATGGAAATCTTTGGGCACATTGTCAACAGTGGTGCTGGTAGTGGTGAGGTGAAAGCCTCAAAGAGTGGTAAGGTAAAAGCTTAGTTGGGATAAGTTCAAGAGAGAGTGGGAGGAGGCAGCAAATAGTGATATATATTTCAAGAAGGTTTGCTACAAAAGTGGGCAGAGAAAAAGTGTTGTAGCTAGATGGGAATGTGGGTCAAGCATTTTTGTTTGCTTATTTTATTTTTTTAAGATAATAAAAGTAATGTTTGTGGATAAGAAAAATGTAGTTGAAAAAATCATTTATTTTGTGGGGAAAATAGGAGAAAGTTGCCAGAGTGATGTACTGTCATTACTCTGGTAAAAGGAACGTAATGTAGTGGACAATAGAGCGATTGATTTTAAATAGGGGCACAAATGGTTCATCTAATAAGAAAGGTGAATGTAAGCAGACAGATACAGTTCTTGAATTTAAGTGTTTGAATAGAAAAAAGGACTCTTGTTATTTGTGTGTTTCAGTAAAATTGGAAGCAAGTCATGGTCTGAGGTGACGGTGAAAGAAGAGATGTTGGAACATTGAGAAGATAGGAAATGGTAGTAGATTCACTCTTGTACCAGGGTCCACCTCATGTTTGTGGTTATAAATTTATGGGCAGCCTAACGCATAGTGCACACATGTATGAAGTAGATGTGCATGCATGCTAAGTCGCTTCAGTCTTGTCCAACTCTGTGTGACCCCTATGGACTGACCATGGGATTCTCCAGGCAAGAATACTGGAGTGGGTTGCCATGCCCTCCTCCGAGGGATCTTCCTGACCCAGGGATCGAACCTGCATCTCTTACAACTCCAGGATTGGCAGGTGGGTTCTTTACCACTAGTGCCACCTGGGAAGCCTGAAATAGTGAGCTGGATTCAATTAGAGTTAAGACTTAGCGTGGAATAGTTTTTAATTATATGCAAGGGTTTTTAGTGAGGAAGCGTGGAAGCTGGTCTGGATAAGGTGTAAAATGAAGAACAGAGTGAAAATTTATTATAGGTCCCCTCTTAGATTATAGATGGGAATTTAAGATGTTATTGGGATTATAGTACTAAAGGGACCTAGGAACAGATAGAATCTGAGGTGCTTGAACCAAGATTATGGAAGGGTGTAGGTATTATTTAACAATAATGTCAAAACTATAACCTGGGGGTAGGACTGACTGATACTTGTGTTTGCTTACTTTCTTGATGTTCATTTGTATCACAAATCATAATAATGGGCTCCAACAGATTTTACCGTAAAGTTATTGTATTTTTTTTCAAGAAGAAAAAGCCTAATTTGAAGTAATACACAACAGATTGAAACATTTACTTCTGTCCTCAAGCCATTTCAAGAATTAACCCAAGAATTAATATTCAGATAATCCTGTTCTATTGTTTTGCCAGCTGTTTATGTCTATAAAGTAAATGAAATGCCAGAGATGTTTACATAATGAAACCTGAATTACTGAGTTCAGTAGAACTTAACTCTAAGAGTTGCTAAGTCGCTTCAGCCGTGTCCGACTCTGTGCGACCCCATAGACGGCAGCCCACCAGGCTCCGCCGTCCCTGGGATTCTCCAGGCAAGAATACTGGAGTGGGTTGCCATTTCCTTCTCCAGTGCATGAACGGGAAACGTGAAAGTGAAGTCGCTCAGTCGTGTCAGACTCTCAGCGACCCCATGGACCGCAGCCTACCAGGCTCCTCCGTCCATGGGATTTTCCAGGCAAGAGTACTGGAGTGGGGTGCCATTGCCTTCTCCGAACTCTAAGAGTTAAGTGACATTAATTCCAAATGAGACTATTAAGATATTTTCTGGAATGAAATCCAAGGCTGAGTCCTCTCTTTACTAACATACATTACTGCTTCAAATCAAAGTGGTTATTTATTTTTAGAAATTGTGTCTAAGCTATCATTTTTTGATGTTTTGCCACTTACTTCATCACACCAAGATTAAATCCATATTAAAAATTTGCTTCCAAAAAATGTAATTAAATGTAACTTTATAAACATTATGTAGTTTCATTTAATAGTTCCTCATGTAAGGTTTTATAATGTTCTTTTTCCAGATGGGCAAATGAAACTTGTGAGGTTAAGGAACTTCAGAGCCAGAGTTACAGAGGCCATTACATTCTCCTGAGCCTTGATTTAGTAATAGGATATTCAAACTAGTATCCACACATTGAGTTACTCAGAGAAGCCTTTTTTTTTTTAACCTGAGTTCAAATCTTTTTTTTAATTAGTTTATTTTCTATTTTTTAACTTTACAATATCGTATTTGTTTTGCCATACATTGACATGAATCCACCATGGGTATACATGTTTTCCCCTTTCAGAACCCCCATTCCACCTCCCTCCCCATCCCATCCCTCTGGGTCATCCCAGTGCTCCAGCCCCGAGCACCCTGCATCATGCATTGAACCTGGACTAGCGATTCGTTTCACATATGATAATTTACATGCTTCAATGCCATTCTCCCATATCATCTCACCCTCTCCCATAGAGTCCATAACACTGTTCTGTTTATCTGTGTCTCTTTTGATGTCTCGCATACAGGGTTATCTTTACTGATTGACTAAATACCATATAAATGTATTAGTATACTGTATTGGTGTTTTTCTTTCTGGCTTACTTCACTCTGTATAATAGGCTCCAGTTTCATCCGCTTCATTAGAACTGATTCAAATGTATTCTTTTTAATGGCTGAATAATATTCCATTGTGTATATGTACCACAGCTTCCTTATCCATTCATCTGCTGATGGACATCTAGGCTGCTTCCATGTCCTGGCTATTATAAAGAGAGCTGCGATGAACATTGGGGTACACATGTCTCTTTCAAGTCTGGTTTCCTCAGTGTGTATGCCCTGGGTCATATGGCAGTTCTATTTCCAGTTTTTTGAGGAATCTCCACACTGTTCTCCATAGTGGCTGTACTAGTTTGCATTCCCCCCAACAGTGTAAGAGGGTTCCCTTTTCTCCACACCCTCTCCAGCATTTATTGCTTGTAGTCTTTTGGGTAGCAGCCATTCTGACGGGCGTGAAATGGTACCTCATTGTGGTTTTGATTTGCATTTGTCTGATAATGAGTGATGTTGAGCATCTTTTCATGTGTTTGTTAGCCATCTGTATGTATTCTTTGGAGAAGTGTCTGTTTAGTTCTTTGGCCCACTTTTTGATTGGGTCATTTATTTTTCTGGAATTGAGCTGCGGGAGTTGCTTGTATATTTTTGAGATTAATTATTTGTCTGTTGCTTCATTTGCTATTATTTTCTCCCATTCCGAAGGCTCTCTTTTCCCCTTGCTTAGTTTCCTTTGTTGTGCAAAAGTCAAAGAGGACTTTTGAATGGATTCAGGCTGTTGAAGCATTTAGACTAAATCTGGAAACTGAAATTCATGCATGTGTTTCTTTCAAACTAGTAAAATACTAAGATCTTGAAACTCAATCTCAATAGTAATTCAGTTCAGACAGCTAATCAACTAGATATGTAGTTAGCACCATGGTAATATAATCTTACTAGGCCAAATCTGTCAAATATGAAAATTAAGAAGTACACCCCACTGATTTTTCCGTTGTTCATAGCAGGGAGAGTTTATCTATCTCAGTACTTTCCTGTTGAACCTAACCTCAGCTTGAGTTCATCTCAAGATTGCATTATAGACAGTCAACACTAGTAGATAAATATTGACATACAAGAAGGAAACTATTTGCCGTTTGTGATCTGGGAATTACATATTTGAAAGAATTAACACCCTCAAATACTCCCCTTATAACTACAGAATAGATCAGTACTGACAATATCTTGGCTAATAAACCTAAATCTGTATTTATTTATTTTTTTTTTTTATTTTTTTTTTTTTTTTCTAAATCTGTATTTAAATTAGACAGGAAGTGTTGCCATTTATCCAGGAGACAGTGAAGGACAGGATAACAATTGCCATGTTTTAAATATGAAATAGGGGAAAAGCATATTTAAATAAATTAAATATAATATCCTTCCTCGGGGAAGGAGTCCATAGCTTTTTAAAGGGGTCCATAGCTTTTTGGATGAGTAGGGGTTTGGATAGACATTAAATGATTACAAATTGTGATTATTTCTATGAAGAAGTATAGCATGCTATGAGAGTAAAACAAGGAAATTTAATTTATGCGGATAGTCAGAGAAGATCTTAACATGGAAGTGATAGTAAAACTGCGATCTTTAGCGTGAACAGGCATGAACCGTGTCAAGACAGCAGTGCCTGTGTGCTTATGTGTGAGCAGTCGGGTTTCAGGAAGGTAGACAAGTAGAGTGTCCCTCCTTAGAGCCTCAGAAAGGAATATGTTTGCAGGTTTCAGGAAAAGCAGAAAGAATAGTGTGAGGAGAAACTCCAAGTTAAATAAAAGCATGTGAAAGGATATTATGGTCCATTTATGAAGGAAACTAAAATGTGGCATCATTTTGATGGACTGTAATAGAAGATGCTCCTTTTGATATTGCTTAAGCAGTACAGGTGAAAGGTAGACCTTAGTCCTTTGAATGATATGAAGTGAGCAAGTAGAGATGGCTTATAGAAACAACTGTTCTGAAAATCTTATCTTTGCAAATAATTTGGAAAGAAAACATTTAATAAGCTTAACTAAAAAGGAGGTTTTAAAGATGAATTTTATAGTTTCCTCAGGCTGGGATTTATGTCAAGAACAAACTGGAATCAGGGACTGGAGCTTGTGTAGATCCTACCAATCACCCTGTATCTTTCCTTTTTAAAATTTTTTAAAAATCTTAAATTTTTTTTTAAATTGTATTTATTTTTGGCTACTCTGGTCCTTCATTTCTGTGTGCAGGCTTTCTCTAGCCATGGTGAGCAGGGGCTACTCTCTCATTGAGGTGTGTGATCCTCTCATCAAGGTGGCTTTTCATGTTGCTGAGCATGGGCTCTAGGGTGCACGAGCTTTAGTAGCTGTGGCTCCCGGGCTCTAGAGTCCAGGCTCAATATTTGTGGTGCACAGTCTCAATTACCCCGAGGCATGTGGGATCTTCCTGGACCAGGCATCAACCCCATGTCCCCTGCATTGGCAGGTGGATTCTTTATATATATATATATATTAATTTCATTGGAGTATAGTTGATTTTTATTATTTACTTATTTTAATTAATTTATTTTAATTGGAGGCTAGTTACTTTACAAACTGGACCACTAGGGAAGTCTAACTTCCTAACTGTCTAACTTTCTTTTGCATTGAATCCTCAATCTACATCTGCTGCTTTCTCCTCCTCTTCCCCTTCTTCTTGTTTTGAGTGTGACTGCATCTCAATCCAGAAAGCACAGTCTTCATATTCTTGTATTTTGAACACAAAGACACACATTTTAAAATGACCTAATTACACAAAGTTAAATTTTTCACTTCAAATCTTCTTGTGGAACTAAAACTGTGAAGGTATATTTATTCAAGCCAGTCATAAACATTTTAGAAATTCAAAAGCTTATCAGTAATAACCACTTTGTTGATATTTAAATTAGTTCAAATATGGAAGTATGAGTTAAAATAGATTTGAGGTACTTATTGAGGTCACAAGTTTGAGAGTTAGTTTTCATCATCAAAATTACAGTGTAATTAAGTGGAATCTTTTCACTTGTCTTATTCTTTACCAAAGACATCAAGTTCTCAACATATATAATATTTAGAATGAGAGAGTTGGTAAAAGCTATGGCCACTCTAATATCTCAAAAACCTCAGTATGTATTACTAGTAAGCCCATTTTGTTGTCTTCATGATGCTTGTTTCAAATTTATCAACTGTTTTCAAAATTCTGACCCATTCTTTCCCGAACTCATAAATAAAAACAAGTCTTCAGATGAATGTGCTCCTTACTTATTTTCCCAACATCAAACTCAAACCTGCTTACAAAAAGGTAATAGTGAGAGGAATCTGTAACTGAAGGGAAGTGTGGGCAAAGAGAAAATTAAAAAAAAAATTGGAGAAACTAGAACGCGTTGAATATTCTAGTTCAAAACCAGTAGAAAAACTAAAACAATAAAAATGAACGGATACTTAGGAATAGAAAGGGAAAAATGATATAGTATAGTCCTAGAGAAAGTAGAAGAGAATGAAATCCACAGGCACATGTGAAAAGACTGGTCTTGGCTTGGGGAATGGACATTTCTTATTTGTGACAGGGGAAGATGAGGGTACATAAATAACAGAACCCATATTTTCATTTCTCAGGGGCAGAGATAATATTCAGTGAATTCTTTTGGTGAAAATGATAGAATTTTGATATTTTAACTGACAATATGAACAGCTCTAATTATTTTGCAGGGGACAAAATATAGACCCCATCTAAAGCAATTCCTGCCACTGACTTTAATGTAGCCATAAACCTAGACAAAACTCAAGTGAACACTTAACTTTACAAAATAAAAATTTGTCTCCTCATTGCGAAATTCAGACTTAAATTGAAGAAAGTAGGAAAAACGACTAGACCATTCAGGTATGACCTAAATCAAATCCCTTATGATTATATAGTAGAAGTGATAAATAGATTCATAGGATAGATCTGATAGAGTGCCTGAAGAACTATGGATGGAGGTTCATAACATTGTATAGGAGGCAGTGATCAAAACTAACCCCAAGAAAAAGAAATGCAAAAAGGCAATATGGTTGTCTGAGGAGGTCTTACAAATATCTGAGAAAAGAAGAGAAGCTAAAAGCAAAGGAGAAAAGGAAAGATATACCCATCTGAATGCAGAGTTCCAAAGAATAGCAAGGAGAGATAAGAAAGCCTTCCTCAGTGATCAGTGCAAAGGAATAGAGGAAAACAATAGAATGGGAAAGAGTAGAGAACTCTTCAAGATATTAGAACTACCAAGGAAATATTTCATGTAAAGATGGGCACAATAAAAGACAGAAATGGTATGGACTTAACATAAGCAGAAGATATTAACAAAACGTGGCAAGAACACACAGAAGAACTATACATAAAAGATCTTCATGACCCAGATAGCAATGATGGTGTGATCACTCACCTAGAGCCAGACATCCTGGAATGTGAAGTCAAGTGGGCCTTAAGAAGCATCACTACGAACAAAGCTAGTGGAGGTGATGGAATTCCAGTTGAGCTATTTTATACCCTAAAATATGATGCTGTGAAAGTGCTGCACTCAATACACCAGCAAATTTGGAAAACTCAGCAGTGGCCACAGGACTGGAAAAGGTCAGTTTTCATTCCAATCCCCAAAAAAGGCAATGCCAAAGAATACTCAAACTACTGCACAATTGCAGTCATCTCACATGCTAGTAAAGTAATGCTCAAAATTCTCCAAGCCAAGCTTCAACAGTACCTGAAACATGAACTTTGAGATATTCAAGCTGGATTTAGAAAAGGCAGAGGAAGCAGAGATCAAATTGCCAACATCTGTTGGATCATAGAAAAAGCAAGAGAGTTCCAGAAAAACTTCTACTTCACTGACTATGCCAAAGCCTTTGTGGATCACAACAAACTGTGGAACATTCTTTATGGAATGGGAATACCAGACCACCTGACCTGCCTCCTGAGAAATCAGAATGCAGGTCAAAAAGCAACAGTTAGAAACAGTCATGGAAAAACAGACTGGTTCCAAATTGGGAAAGGAATACATCAAGTCTGTATATTGTCACCCTGCTTATTTAACTTATATGCAGAGTACATCATGAGAAATGCCAAGCTGGATGAAGCACAATCAATAACCTCAGATATGCAGATGACACCACCCTTACATCAGAAAGCGAAGAAGTGCTAAAGAGCCTCTTGATGAAAGTGAAAAAGAGTGAAAAAGTTGGCTTAAAACTCAACATTCAAAAAGCTAGGAACATAGCACATAGTCCCATCACTTCATGGCAAATAGATGGGGAAACAATGGAAATAGTGACAGACTTTATTTTCTTGGGCTCCAAAATCACTGCAGTTGGTGACGACAGCCTTGAAATTAAAAGACGTTTGCTCCCTGGAAGAAAAGCTATGACCAACCTAGACAGCATATTAAAAAGCAGAGACATTACTTTGCCAACAAAGGTCTGTCTTTTCAAAGCTTTGGTTTTTCCAGTAGTCATGTATGGATGTGAGAGTTGGACCATAAAGAAGGCTGAACACTGAAGAATTGATGCTTTTGAACTGTGGTGTTGCAGAAGACTCTTGAGAGTCCTTTGGACTCAAGGAGATCCAATCAGTCAATCCTAAAGGAAATCAGTCCAGAATATTCATTGGAAGGACTGATGCTGAAACTGAAACTCCAATACTTTGGCCACCTGATGTGAAGAACTGACTCATTAGAAAAGACCCTGATACTGGGAAAGACTGAAGGCAGGAGGAGAAAGGAATGACTGAGGATGAGATGGTTGGATGGCTTCACCGACTCGATGGACATACGTTTGAACAAGCTCTGGAGTTGGTGATAGACAGGAAGCCTGGCTTGCTGCAGTCCATGATGTCATGAAGAGTTGGACACGACTGAACGACTAAACTGTACTCAACTGAGATTTTATAAATACTTGGCATCTGACACATTTTCTTTCAAATAGTACACAGAGTATTTGTACCTTGGGTTCTTGGTAATTTCCCAGTGAGGATATTTCTACCTTTATATCTGCTGTCAGACTTTAGATGAAATGAAATATTAACTTTTAATTATTCTTGAATTATAAGGAATTTAGAGATTTCATATCTAGACTCTCTTCCTATCCACTTATTTCAGATTTGTTCCATAGAATTGCCTCTTTTTGCAGCCCTTTCTAATGTGTTTAGTAAAGTTATATATATATATATGTATACATATATATATATATATATACACACACACATATATATATATATACACACACATATATATATATACACACACACAATTCTTGTTTCTTTTAGTTTTGTAAATTCAATGAACATATGCAGTTTTCTTCTGTAACAGAAGTTAGGATTCTTCTTCCTAATTTGTTACTGACAATAATGTTTACTTTTTTCACTCTTCAAAATAAGAGTTCGAGAATTTTGTTTTTAACTCAATTCTTATAGCTTTCCTAAGCCATTCATTCCTGCAAGTTGTAGTTTTTAATATTTTATGGTGTTGCTTCCAGTTTTATGGTATGTAGGCCATCACAGATGCATTTAGGAAGGAGATAGGTTATCAGTAAAGTAATTTTAAACAATAGGAAATGACTAACTTATAAATCTATTTTATTGAGCTGATATCTTTTTATTACTAGCATAAGATATTAAGCATTGTCGATAATATGTTGAATAGTAAGACCATATTAGCAAATTGTAATATGCTAATATTGTTTAAAATATAACTTCAAAGTCTAAGGCATGTTTTGAAAAGCTAATAAATTGCTTATAACACTTGCAAAATAATATGTTGCTGTAATGTGACCTAAGATTTTATGTTTGTATGATAATTTATGTCTCCTTGAATCATGTAGAGAGGGCATTGAAATCTTCCTCAGTTTAGCAACCTTTATTTTCAACCTGATAAGCAGGGATGTATTCAGCATTTGATTACAGTTTATACAACATAAGCTTACTTATTTGGTGTATTTTCAGTTCAGAGCCTCCTTTTGATTTGGCACTAAATGGTTATTCTGAATATAGATAAGGATGTACAATATGTAGTTTCAGCTTATCACTGGACTTGATTCTTGTAATGGCTCCATATTGTAGTACTTAGCAAAGTGCTTGGCCCCTAGTCCTTCTCTGCAACCTCCTTTTGAGCTCTAAATGATTCATGCTGATGAACTCATATGTTATGGACAGTTTATGGTCATGTGATCTGTATCTTGATCTTCTTTACCCATTTTCTTAAAAAGATGGTAACTCTCAATTTTTGAAGATAAAATAGAAAGAAAAGCAAGTGCTTTGCCAACAAGTTGGAGAAAAATTGTTTTAATCGTCATGTAAAACCAGGAGGTTCTGTTTGACAGAGGTGGTTTAAAAATTTAGAAAAGGTAAGTAAAACATGAAGTAGGATTTGTTATTTATAGTGAGTTGTGAAATTCTACTTCAAAAATATATGTTATACTTTATAGTTCAGTACAAAGGAGTATGTATTTTATATAATGACTAAAGATCAAAAGCTAGCTAATACCAAAAGTGATAGCAGAATAATAAAAAATTGATGGATTAATGAATTGAATTTTCTCTTAACCTATGCTACTAATTTCCTAAGTTATGGTTACTAAATAAATAAATACCATAAGTTTCTTTAAAAATGTACTGATAGATAAAATAATGGTTTATTTTATAAGTATATTGAATATTCATGAGACTTCATTTTATATACATGAAAAGGAAACATAGTTCATTTTTATGCATTTTGACTAACATTGTGATTAAGTGGTTTCCTATATTTCAGTAAAGATGTAATTAGACTTCTAAATTTGAACTAAAATACATGCTTAGTTTGTGAATTAATTTTTTATTATCTTTTAATCTATATAAGTTTTGGCTTATCTGGCCAGTTAGGTTATATACTTTAAAAGTGTTATCAAAGATAGGTTGATGAATCAGTTACTTCTGAAGCTAAGGCTCTACACTGTAGACTTGACTTGTAGCCCTAAACCGTACTTCAGTCTTGGATATTCCGCAAATGTCTATGATGAATAATAATATGGAGTTATTATTTCCACCAGGGGGGAAAAACACTTAAATCAGATACCACTTGCTTTTCTTTAAAAAATAATGTATTGAATGCTTCCTCAGTGCAAGCACTTTGTATAAACTACCTCGTTTAATACTCACACCAAACTTAAATACCTTTTGCAGGTGGGGAAACTAGGACTTAAAAAGGGTTAAATAGTTTTCTAAGGTTACACGACTAATAAAAATGATGCTTGTAGAAAAAACTTACAATGACCAAAGGGGAATGGAGGAAGGATAAATTGGGAATTTGGGACTAACAGATACACATTATTATGTATAAAATAGACAAACAACAAAGACCTAATATAGCACAGGGAACTATATTCAATGTCTTGTAATAACCTATAATGGAAAAGAATGAAAAATTATACATATGTATGTATAACTCATATATATATATATATATGTATGACTCATATGTATATATAACTGAATGAATTTGCTGTACATCTGAAACATTATAAATCAACTATGATTCATTTTTTTTAAGTGATGCTTGGGTTGAAATTTAGGTTCATTTGATTCTTCAGGGTATAGGTTTTTGTTTTTTAATTATACCACCTTCCTTTTCTTGTTTATAAGGAAAAAAGTTATTATTATACTGATATTTGTGAAAAATAATCAACCAGATTCCTTCATGATGCCTCAAATCACAAACATGAACATATTTTAAAAGCTTCCACATGACTCACTTTCCATTAGTAATCACTGGTGATTTTGTATATTGTTGAACCATAAAATCATTACCTTTTACATTTTGATTTGGGTTTTCTATCTTAATGGATGGACAGTTGTCCACTAATTAGAACACTAAATCAGTTTTGCACATCAATGTTTGCTTTTTTTTTATACAGAGTAGGTGGTAAGATAATAAAAAATGTCATTCAAAATTCCTTTTTTCAATTTATCTTAAACCTTGGAATAAGACTAAAAATTAATTATCCTCTTCCTAGTCTCTTTATGACCCTTATAAGTACCAGCAATTGGTTTATATTTGTTTAACTATTTATGTGGTGGGAGAGGGTGATTTTCTACATGTGAACATCAAACATGAGAGTTATTCTGAGAGAATATGAAGCCACAGTAGCATTTGGCTTAGGTCAGTGAGAACCAAGACATGATAATTTGTTCCAAAGACAAGCTGTAAATTATCCTATGTCATGGACTTCAAAATCACTTATAAGTACCCAAAAGAGTAAATTTTAAAGACCTGGCACCCAAGAATGTAACTTAGGATGAAACACAGTGCAAGACACACAGATAGCAATCTAATTATTCATGCATACAATTTTTACATACATTCATAAGTAACTAATCATGTAACTGAACCTGTTGAACTGCTTTGAAATCCAAGAAATTTTACAATTTTAAAATTTATTCAATTCTAAACCAGATTACAGAGTGTTCTTTGAGGAAAGTACTGTTATTCCTGTCTAATTGATTCAATAACTAAATCAACTTAGATCTTTCTTTAAAAATTTATGTTTTTCATTTTGAAGATTTAAAAATTAAAATACACACACATAGGGTCTGGCCCACTAGGCATTAATAATTAAAACAGAGCTTTGTTACATCTTTGCTATGTTACATCTTTATTTATCTACAGGTAAACTAATTACTTTTAAAAATAAGAATGAATTTCTGTTACTTTATCAAAGAAACAAATGTGGTTATACATATATATATGTATCTTGACTGTATTCATTTCTGAAATACTTGAGTGCAGGATAGTATATAATTTTTGAGAATACTTATTAGAGAAATCCCTATAGTTGTGTGTAATTGTCATGGCTTTACTTTCCAACAGAGTGTACTAAAAATTGTAGCGAAGACTTTATTCAACAAAATAAAACCACATAGCCACATTCACTGCTTCTGATTTATCACCATTATTTTTGACTTGGAATATCCCTCCCTCGGCATGCTGTTTTATGCCTTGTGATTCAGAGTGCCCTTTTATAGTATGCTGTAGTACTTCAGAAGGAGACGGCCCCAATTCCTAACATTGCCATAAATCAGAGAGTCAGTAGCTACGGCAGTCCTTGCAGGTTATTCTACCCTCGAGTCTCTGATTTTTTTCTTCTCTTTCATCATTGAAGATGGGCTATTATAATTCTGTTCTGGAAGGCTTAGGTATTTGTAGGTCATCTTCTTAAATGAAAGAAGTTTTGCCTGTGTGGACTGTTTGCACTTCAGTCTTAGCTATAATTTCCTTCATCTTATATTTTTAGTTTGAGTTTCCCCTGAATTCAAACGTAACTTTCCACATCAGAAATGTTCCTTCTCCAAAAGTGCCTCACTCTCTTTAGCTTTAATCGGTAGCTTTAGTCATTTTCTCTTAGATGTAGGCTGATAATAACTCATAGTATGTTCCCTTCAATGGGCGTTGCATTTTAATAAAGAATATAAATATAAAAACTCTAATGGTGACATTTCAGGCGTCTTGGCAGATAGCCAAGGGGGTAGTTCTTGCCATGAGCCTCCCACTCATCTCATGCCAGACCAGATCAGAACTTGTGTAAACCTTTAAGCCTGTCTTGCTACAGTGTGTGTCAAGAGAAGAATATTCTTGTGTCACAGGTATTCCTGTTACTTTTGCTCACTCTGCATTATATGGGTTTTCTCTGTGTCTATATTTCTTCATTTTGATGTGTGCATTGAACATATTGTGTTGACATTTTTCTATTCATTCTTCTGTTCAATGATTAGACTTCTTCACTGTTCTTTGTAATTTCTCTCATTTCTTCTGCAAGAAGAGTGTGATTGATATATCTGTATTGATGCTTGAACACTTCAGCAGAGTGACCATCACTTTATATACAGAAAAGTTGCCTTGGGTCAGCAAAACATCAGGTTAATAAAGGGAAGTATCATAAAATTCTGAAGCTAGTAGCCTTAATGAAAATATAAGCAAGAAATATTCTTATTAAATGAAAGATGTTTCCAGAGAATCAGTAAGCAGTCACATCTTAAAAAATAGAGAAACTACTCTTAATGAAACTATAGGGATGGATACTCACCATTATACCATAAAACGTACAATACCAAGAGTACATCCTAATAGAAACTATGGTCTTTGGATGATGAGTTTGTATTAATGTCATTTCATCATCAACTGTGCATTTGTCAGTTGTGACAAACGTATACCATTCAGGTAGAGGATGTTGATAATGAGAGCTGTTCTGTATATATAGGGTAGGGAGCATATGGGAACTCTTTTTACCTTCCTCTCAATTTTGCTGTGAACCTAAAACTTCTCTAAAAAATTAATCAACTAAAACATAATATAAATGAAAATTAAACATGGCACATATTAATGAATTGCATTAGTTCATTGTAAGAAAATAAGAGAATTAACAAAACAAATGAAGATGTGAAGAACAGTAACAGCTCGATTTATTGCATGTGTATTTTGTGACACACATTATGCTAAGGAAACTAAATAACTTACCTAATTAAATTCTCACAGTGACCCTGTAAAAAAGTATCATTATTACCCCCTTACACAGATGAGGAAACTGAGATTAGGGATGTTTAGTAATACGCACAATGTCACACAGCTGGGGGAAGAGCCAGGATTTAAACCCAAGGCTGTTAGACTGCAAATGTCTAATCATTCATGCACTGATCCATCTATTCATGTTGCATGTATTTTGTATTTGGATTATAGTGCAGAAAAGGACTGTAGACAATGGAAAAGAATAAGCAGCAGGTGGACATAGCAGACTAGTTTCATGTTTTGGTACATGCATGGGTATTACTTGAACATTTTATAAATTGGGTGGATCATGAATTTCTTGCCTAATTAAGAAAGAAGGCAATGTTGAATTTATAGGAAAAAAAATTACAAAGTTAGGATTTTTTTCCCTAAATTTATTGAAGTCATCTTCCGTTAACCACTTATTCAGGACCAAAACAAAATTTTATTTGTTTTGTCAACAAAACCAATTCTAATTCATTAAGGAGAGTTATAGCTTGCTCTTAAATCAGGTTGAACGAGACTCTAGTTTATGGTTTTAATTTGTGTCTTCCATCTCTTCTTTTTCTTTTCCTCTTTCCCCCTTCCCTGCCTCCCCTCCCCTATCTTCCTTCCTTTGCAATCCTTTGGAAATGTCACTCCAGTAAATGAGGACGCGGTGGAAAAGTAAAGGAAGAGATTCTTGTATGGGTGGCAGTCTGAAGGTCAACTTCAGAAAAGATGACTCTCAGTCATTACATACCTATAATCTCACCCATGATAGGAACAAGATAATCTATACATTTAATGATTCCATCAGTCATTCCAAATAGAGGATAGACAAAATACTAGATGAATAACTAAAAGGCCGTTATTACTAGTGCATTTGAATGGTTTTATAGTGCCTCGCATCATGTTTTGTTTAGTTGGTTTTCATAATAAATGCACTTTGACTAAAGGATAAATGTTTTCTCATGCACATGTTCATTCATTTCATGACTATATAAGACTATATTAGGAGCTCATGATACATCTTCACTTACCATTTCAAGAACCCTGAATGACTGGTATTAAAATCTTATTATAGTACAGGATGAGGCAAACTGTCAGTTATGGTAGCCTAAAGCTACAGTGAAAATGTTGGAGCCAGGATTCAAACCCAGTTTGGTCTCTCTCCACAGCTCCTTTCCACTATAATATTCTGCTTCCCGACATTCAGAAATATTTAGCTGATTTATCCTTCTCTCTTCGTGTGTGTGTGCATGTGCGTGGGCTCAGTCATGTCCAACTCTTTATTTTGCTTATCCACCTTTGGTGCTAAATAGCCTTTAAAATCTGAAATTTTCCTTGGAAAAAATTGTGGCTTTGGTGTCCATTGTGTGATGCCATTTTGCTTATATTGACCTAAAAAATAAATTTATAAACCTAATGGTGATTAAGTATCACCCAAGAGAACAATAGAAGCAGTCTAGGGCCTAGGCTAGAATAGAAGCAGTCTAGTTAATTTGGCTTCATTCTTCTATAGGGAGAACAACTCAAATCAAGTGTGGTGTAGTTTCTATCAGAATGAAAATAACCTGGGCATTGCAGAGTGCATGAGAATAGAAGGGGAGGTTAAAAGAACTGTCAGCTTCTTTTAGTGAGATAGTAACAATAATGAAGCAGTACAAGAGGCCTTATACCTTTCAGGAAAGATAAACAAAGCTACATACTGTTCTTGAAAATGTGAATGGAAAGAGAAATATAGTAAAGGCTCTATATCTCTTTCCACTTAAAAACATTCTAGTCAGCAAAGCTATCGAAGACTTTCTCACCCACTATTATAGTTATTCAAGTTGATTTGAGATAAAATAGTTCTAGCTCTCTGATTAAACAGGCTCTTATATTAAGAATGATTTAGGAAAGAATGGGATTTGTTATAAGTGATTAAAGATATGTTAAAATATTAAGATTTTTTAAGTAAAGGTTGGTGTTACAAATGAGCATGAAATAAATACTAAATCATGTACATTGTTTAATTCAGCCACATAAAACTAAACGTTTTTGTTATAAATGGGATGGAAGGGTGGAAGAGAAAACTTTGTCAGTTAATTTTATTTTTTAATCTAATTATCTTGTTGGTACAATGATTTGGAATCCAATATACCTATCAATTAATTTCCAAATTTCATTTATTTAGATCTACTAAATTAGAATATATAAGGATATATTTTGGAAAATTTCCAGTTGATTCTGATATCTACCTGTGATTCGATCTAAAATGGAAAGTTGTCAGTTTCCTACACACACATATTTTAAATATATATATACACACACACACAAATACATGACATATAAATATATCTATGTTTATAGATCTATAAATATATATATAGATCTCTATATGTTTATACGTAAATTATCTATCTATATCCTCTTCAGACTGAAAACATCCTAAGATAGAATAATGTTTTATTCATTGTTGTATCCCTTGTGCCTAGAACCCAGCGCCTGGTTCCTAAGGAGCATTTCAGAACATACCTGTCAAAAGAATAATAATTCTCAGAGAGGAGTTGGGCGGCAAGAATAGTGTCAGTTATCCAATTATCAGATTATCCACAATTAGGGAAGCAGGTCCTAAGTACTACCTTAGTAGTGTTGTGAGACGTCAAACCCTGGGGATAAAACGGGGCGTACTGAGAAGGCCAAATGGTAAAGTGAGTCTTGTTAATCCCCCACATCGAGCAATGCCTTGACCTGGCAAAGGGGCTTGTGTAACTCAATCAAGCTATGAGCCATGCTATGCAGGGCCACCCAAGACAATGGGTCATAGTGAAGAGTTCTGACAAAACATGGATCACTAGAGGAGGAAATGGCAACCCACTTCATTATTCTTGCTGCGAGAACCTCAAGAACAGTTCAGTTGCTCAGTTGTGTCTGACTCTTTACTACCACATGGACTGCAGCATGCCAGGCTTCCCTATCCTTCACCAACTCCCAGAGCTTGCTCAAACTCATGTCCATTGAGTTGGTGATGCCATCCAACCATCTCATCCTCTGTCTTCCACTTTTCCACCTGCCTTCAGTCTTTCCCAGTATCAGGGTCTTTTCCAATGAGTCAGTTCTTCACATCAGGTGGCCAAAGTATTGGAGCTTCAGTTTCAGCATCAGTCCTTCCAATGAATATTCAGGACTGATTTCCATTAGAATTGCCTGGTTTGATGTCCTTGCAGCCCAAGGCACTCTCAAGAATCTTCTCCAACACCATGGTTCAATAGCATCAATTCTTCAACATTCAGCTTGCTTTATGGTCCAACTCTTATGTCCATACATGACTACTAGAAAAACCATAGCTTTGACTTACATGGACATTTGTTGGCA
This sequence comes from Okapia johnstoni, assembly GCA_024291935.2. Classification (NCBI taxonomy): domain Eukaryota; kingdom Metazoa; phylum Chordata; class Mammalia; order Artiodactyla; family Giraffidae; genus Okapia; species Okapia johnstoni. The sequence continues at coordinate 66,641,611 of CM044317.1, read as the reverse complement.
AAGCAATGTCTCTGCTTTTTAATATGGTGTCTAGTTTGATCATAGCCTTTCTTCCAAGGAGCAAGCGTCTTTTAATTTTATGGCTGCAATCACCATCTGCAGTGATTTTGGAGCCCAAGAAAATAAAGTCTGTCACTGTTTCCAATGTTTCCCCATCTATTTGCCATGAAGTGATGGGACCAGATGCCATGATCTTAGTTTTCTGAAAGTTGAGCTTTAAGCCAACTTTCTCACTCTCCTCTTTCACTTGCATCAAGAGGTTCTTTAGTTCTTCTTCACTTTCTGCCATAAGGGTGGTGCCATCTGCATATCTGAGATTATTGATATTTCTCCTGGCAATCTGGATTCTAGCTTGTGCTTCCTCCAGCCCAGCATTTCTCATCATGTACTCTTCATATAAATTAAATAAGCAGGGTGACAATATACAGCCTTGGCATACTCCTCTCCTGATTTGGAACTAGTCTGTTGTTCCATGTCCATTTCTAATTGTTGCTTCCTGACCTGCATACAGGTTTCTCAAGAGACAAGTCAGGTGGTCTGGTATTCCCATCTCTCTAAGAATTTTCCACTGTTTGTTGTCATCCACACAGTCAAAGGCTTTGGAATAGTCAATAAAACAGAAATAGATGTTTTTCTGGAACTCTCTTGCTTTTTCGATGATCCAGTGGATGTTGGCAATTTGATCTCTGGTTCCTCTGCCTTTTCTAAATCCAGTTTGAACATCTGGAAGTTCATGGTTCATGTACTGTAGAAGCCTGGCTTGGAGAATTTTGAGCATTTCTTTACTAGCATGTGAGATGAGTGTAATTTCTTTTTTTATTTCCCCATAATTTTGCAAGATGGTTGAGTCTTGAGCTCATGCTGTGATTGATCATGGTCAAGATTCCCCAGATTATTAAGAATTGTTTTTGTTTTTACCTTGTTTTGTTTATTAATGCATTTTAAGAACTTCAAGGAATGCCTGATACATAATAAATATTCAATAAATATTTACTTAAGGATTAAAATTATCATATTTTTGTGGATATTTTAATTAGTCTGTGGTAGATTCTTCAGTTTATATTTTATACTCTTATAGAATATTATATAGTCTTCTAAAGTCTCATTGGACTTTTCCAACAAGTGCAGGTAGATAAGACTGTTACTATCCTAGCTGTTTTACACAAGAGGAAACTAAGACCCAGAAAGATCAAATTTATTTTTTTATTTCACAAATTAAGTTTAGAATTAGAAAGATTTTAAATATTGTCTGCTTTAAATCTTCTGCATTCCCAGCAAAGCTTCTTATAGCAGAGTTCTTTTAATGGTGAATCAGGTCTTACTGCTTAAAACATTTCTGCCTATCCTCTTCACTCCACACAGCATCCTGCTTTTATGTATGTGAAGTCATCTCATATATGATAGGCTTTCAACATTTGGGGAAAAAAAAAGGCAGACACCTTCTGAGAACTCTCTTGTCCTGGCTAAACACTTTGGTTCCTTTAGCCCTTCCTGGTGAGATGTGGTTTTGTGATGGTTTAACCACCTATTCCTTTGCTTCTGCATATGTTTCAGTTAGTTTAGTTCTTTCAGTCATTGCAGTCATGACTTAGATCAGCCTCTATTTGTGAGTCTCAATGAAGTTCTATATGATTTGTCTGCACTGTTTCATTTAAACTTTGCTGTGACTCAGTTAAATTGTTTTAGTGAAGATGCTGATTACAGAAGCAAAAATTCATTTGAATTAACTTAAGGAAATTAAAGAAAAAAAAAAACAACAACGTGGATTTCATGGCATGGACTCTCTAAAACTCAGTGGGAACTTTTGAAAAGCAGGAAGTTGCCTAGGTGTGGAGCTACATGGTGAGAAATTCCGACAAAGAAGAAGACCTGACTAGGGATGAGGTGTTGACTAAAAGGCTTGACAGGGTTTATAACACAGAGCTGTCATATTCGTTTCATAGATAAACTGTCAAGGTCTTCTGGAAAATTGAAACTTTTGTTTTGGATTCACCTACTCATGCCCTAATAGACCTTTTTGCCAGCTTATAGCTAACTGATTTACCCTGAAATATACATATATATACATATGTGTATATATATATATATATATGTGTGTGTGTGTGTGTGTGTGTATATATATATGTGTATATATATATGTGTGTGTATATATATATATATGTATATATGTGTGTGTGTGTATATATATATATGTATGTATATATATATATATATATATATTCTGCCTGCAATGTATTTTCCATTTTTTTGTTCACTCTTTCAACGTGCTCCATACCACCAGACCCTGAGAAATTTCAGAGGCAGAAGTTCATTGAATTTTTGTTGTATTTATTTCCCATCCTCTGATATGCAATTGTCTTACTAATATATCTAGAGTAGTTGCTACTTCTTGCTCACTTGGTGAGAACAACTTAATTGCAGTGATAGACCTTGAAACAGATCATCTCTGGATTGCTGACCTGTAATAACTATGACATAATGCATGTTTGTTTTTTTTAATTAGTTTATTTTCTATTTTTTAACTTTTTGTTTTGCCATACATTGACATGAATCCACCATGGGTGTACATGTTTTACCCTTCCAGAACCCCCCTTCCACCTCCCTCCCCATCCCATCACTCCGGGTCTTCCCAGTGCACCATCCCCAAGCACCCTGTATCATGCATTGAACCTGGAATGGCAATTCGTTTCACATATAATAATTTACATGCTTCCATGCCATTCTCCCATATCATCCCACCCTCACCCTCTCCCATAGAGTCCATAATACTGTTCTATTTATCTGTGTCTCTTTTGATGTCTCGCATACAGGGTTATCTTTACTGATTGACTAAATACCATATATATAGTATACTGTATTGGTGTTTTTCTTTCTGGCTTACTTCACTCTGTATAATAGGCTCCAGTTTCATCCACCTCATTAGAACTGATTTGAATATATTCTTTTTAATGGCTGAATAATATTCCATTGTGTATATGTACCACAGATTCCTTATCCATTCAACTGCTGATGGGCATCTAGGCTGCTTTCATGTCCTGGCTATTATAAACAGTGCTGCGATGAACGTTGGGGTACACGTGTCTCTTTCAAGTCTGGTTTCCTCAGTGTGTATGCCCAGCAGTGGGATTTCTGGGTCAAATGGCAGTTCTATTTCCAGTTTTTTGAAGAATCTCCACACTGTTCTCCATAGTGGCTGTACTAGTTTGCATTCCCCACCAACAGTGTAAGAGGGTTCCCTTTTCTCCACACCCTCTCTAGCATTTATTGCTTGTAGTCTTTTGGATAGCAGCCATTCTGATGGGCGTGAAATGGTACCTCATTGTGGTTTTGATTTGCATTTCTCTGATAATGAGTGATGTTGAGCATCTTTTCATGTGTTTGTTAGCCATCTGTATGTCTTCTTTGGAGAAGTGTCTGTTTAGTTCTTTGGCCCACTTTTTGATTGGGTCGTTTATTTTTCTGGAATAGAGCTGCAGGGGTTGCTTATATATTTTTGAGATTAATTCTTTGTCCGTTGCTTCATTTGCTATTATTTTATCCCATTCTGAAGGCTGTCTTTTCACCTTGCTTATAGTTTCCTTTGTTGTGCAAAAGCTTTTAAGTTTAATTAGGTCCCATTTGTTTATTTTTGCTTTTATTTCCAATATTCTGGGAGGTGGATCATAGAGGATCCTGCTGTGGTTTATGTCAGAGAGTGTTTTGCCTATATTTTCCTCTAGGAGTTTTATAGTTTCTGGTCTTACATTTAGATCTTTAATCCATTTTGAGTTTATTTTTGTGTATGGTGTTAGAAAGTGTTCTAGTTTCATTCTTTTACAAGTGGTTGACCAGTTTCCCCAGCACCACTTGTTAAAGAGATTGTCTTTTCTCCATTGTATATCCTTGCCTCCTTTGTCAAAGATAAGGTGTCCATAGGTGCGTGGATTTATCACTGGGCTTTCTATTTTGTTCCATTGATCTATATTTCTGTCCTTGTGCCAGTACCATACTGTCTTGATGACTTTGGCTTTGTATAGAGCCTGAAGTCAGGCAGGTTGATTCCTCCAGTTCCATTCTTCTTTCTCAAGATGGCTTTGGCTATTCGAGGTTTTTCATATTTCCATACAAATTGTGAAATTATTTGTTCTAGTTCTCTGAAGAATACCACTGGAAGCTTGATAGGGGTTGCATTGAATCTATAGATTGCTTTGGGTAGTATACTCATTTTCACTATATTGATTCTTCCAATCCATGAACATGGTATATTTCTCCATCTATTTGTGTCCTTTTTATTTCTTTCATCAGTGTTTTATAGTTTTTATATATAGGTCTTTTGTTTCTTTAGGTGGATATATTCCTAAGTATTTTATTCTTTTCATTGCGATAGTGAATGGAATTGTTTCCTTAATTTCTCTTTCTGTTTTCTCGTTCTTAGTGTATAGGAATGCAAGGGATTTCTGTGTGTTAATTTTATATCCTGCAACTTTACTATATTCGTTGATTAGTTCTAGTAATTTTCTGGTGGAGTCTTTAGGGTTTTCTATGTAGAGGATCATGTCATCTGCAAACAGTGAGAGTTTTACTTCTTCTTTTCCAATCTGGATTCCTTTTATTTCTTTTTCTGCTCTGATTGCTGTGGCCAAAACTTCCAAAACTATGTTGAATAGTAGTGGTGAGAGTGGGCACCCTTGTCTTATTCCTGATTTTAGGGGAAATGCTTTCAGTTTTTCCCCATTTAGGATAATGTTTGCCATGGGTTTGTCATATATAGCTTTTTGTTTTAAGCCACTAAGTTTTCAGGTAATTTGCTGTGAAGTATAGATAACCTATATTACTTATATACTCCATCTTCTATTTAAAGTTATAATCCGAATCTAGTAAGTTTGGTTCACTCTATAGGTCAATTTTCTGTCCCAGGGAAGTTAATTTTAAGTAATGAGTGAAAAATATCGTATATGGGAAAGATGACTACTTAGGTTAATATTCCAAACCAGAGTACTTTTGAGAATAAAAGCTGGCACGGTTAATAATTAATAAGCATAAAAAGAACTCTTCTAGATAGAGAGGTTCACCTGACTCAAAAAACAGTAACTTCCTGGACCTGTGGAAAGGGCTGGCTAAGGAAGAAGAGAAAGTTGAATATGGCAGGCAAGAGGTTCACCTGTTTGACTCATGAGCATATTTTCCCTGTTACATAACTGGAAAACTGAGACTCAGGTGAATTGTCTTTTAAATGGCAATAGATCATGTTAAAACTGATGGATCTGTGATTCATACCCAGATTTGTGTCATTCCTGAGCTTGTTGTTCTTTCTACTTAGGCATTGCATCTCTGTGAAACCCAATGTGCTGCTCTAGTGTAGTCACAAAACCAGGGCAGGAGTATCATTTTTGTTCTGGATTCTATAATGATCCTTTTTCAGTTCTCAACTTTAGGTGCACATTAGAATTATCTGGAGAACTTTGAAAATACCAAATGCCTACTCTTCTTCTCAAAATTAGCAAATCAGAATCTTTTGCAGTGTGATATCAGGCATCAGTATTTTAAATTCTTGTCTGATGATTCCATTCTGTAGCCAATCTTGAGATGATGGAGCCTTATGAGGGCTGGTAGTTGGGGAACAGATATGAAGACTTTGAATTGGGAAGGATGATGGAGGGTTTCTGAGGTCAAATTTTCTTATATAACTTTTCTTTTCCTCTCATTGCCAAGAGAGGCCTGGAAATCTGTATTTTAAGCAAGTGTCTCAATTCTTATCAGATAAGTTAGGGACTCGCTGATCTAATCCATCGTTAAAAATAGGATGTTTTATTTAGTTATAATAATGCCAAAGCCTTTGATGGTGTGGATCACAATAAACTGTGGAAAATTCTGAAAGAGATGGGAATACCAGACCACCTGACCTGCCTCTTGAGAAACCTGTATGCAGGTCACGAAGCAACAGTTAGAACTGGACATGGAACAACAGACTGGTTCCACATAGGAAAAGGAGTACATCAAGGCTGTATATTGTCACCCTGCTTATTTAACTTATATGCAGAGTACATCATGAGAAACGCTGGGCTGGAGGAAGCACAAGTTTGAATCAAGATTGCTGGGAGAAATATCAATAACCTCAGATATTCAGATGACACCACTCTTATGGCAGAAAGTGAAGAAGAACTAAAGAGCCTCTTGATGCAAGTGAAAGAGGAGAGTGAAAAAGTTGGCTTAAAGCTCAACATTCAGAAAACTAAGATCGTGGCATCCAGTCCCATCACTTCATGGCAAATAGATGTGGAAACAGTGGCTGACTTTATTTTTCTGGGCTCCAAGATCACTGCAGATGGTGATTGCAGCCATGAAATTAAAAGACACTTATTCCTTGGAAGGAAAGCTATGACCAACCTCGATAGAATATTAAAAAGCAGAGACATTAATTTGTCCACAAAGGTCCTTCTAGTCAAGGCTATGGTTTTTCCATTGGTCATATATGGATGTGAGAGTTGGACTATAAAGAAAGCTGAGCACTGAAGAATTGATGCTTTTGAACTGTGGTGTTGGAGAAGACTCTTGAGAGTCCTTTGGACTGCAAGGAGATCCAACCAGTCCATCCTAAAGGAGATCAGTCCTGGGTGTTCGTTGGAAGGACTGATGTTGAAGCTGAAACTCTAATACTTTGGCCACCTGATGCAAACAGCTGACTCATTTGAAAAGACCCTGATGCTGGGAAAGATTGAGGGCAGGAGGAGAAGGAGACGACAAAGAATGAGATGGCTGGATGGCATCACCGACTCAACAGACATGGGTTTGGGTGGACTCCGGGAGTTAGTGATGGACAGGGAGGCCTGGAGTGCTGTGGTTCATGTGGTCGCAAAGAGTCGGACACGACTGAGCGACTGAACTGAACCGTATGCCTCATTTCTTTATTAAAGTACCTTATACTCAGCATTGACATTTAGATTTCAGTTACTTTTTTCTGATTCTCAGAAAAAAAGTAGCTTTCTGAAAAATCAGTGTGTTGCCATTTCCTTCTCCAATATATGTATGTATGCATATAAATATTAACAAGTTGAATAAAAACACATATACTTGGGCGATATCTGTCTAACACCAATATCTGGTATTGCTGGACATTTCAATTTAATGTAACTTTAATATGTTTGGTTTTAGTTTTGAGATTTTTTCTGTATTTTTCCTTGTTTTTCTTTTTCTTTTTTGATTCCACTTTCTGCAGTTTATTTGAACATTTTTTAGTTTTGAATTTTAATTTTTTCATTGTATTTTTGACTGTGTATTCTTGTATTTTTTTAAATGGTTGCTGTAGGGATTATAATATACATACTTCACACTTGACTTACTTAGAATAAATTATCTACCACTGAAAGTGGGATGACGATTTTACTGTAGGTTTTTTTTTTTAACTACCTCTCTCCTTTGTGCTTTAGTCATCTTGTATATTACATATACATACATTGAAATTCTCACCAGATATTATTATATTTGTTTTCAACTGTCAAACATATTTTAAAGAGCCTAATAGAAGAGGAATGATCTATTATATTTAATCATTTAGTATTATTTTTACAGATATTTACCATTTCTGTTGCTTGTCTTCATTCTTGATTTTTCCAAGTTTACTTCTGTAATATTTCTCTTAGCTAAAATAATTTATTTAGCAATTATTTTAGAATAGGTATGTTGGTTATGGATTCTCATAACTTAATTTCATCTGAGAATGACTTTTCTTTCAACTTCATTCCTGAAGGATATTTTGGTTGCTTATAGAATAAATGGGTTGACAATTCTTTTCTTCATAAACCTTCTTCTTTCTGGTTTTCATGTTTTCTGATGAGAAACACGCAGTCATTTGAATTCTTTCGCTGTAGTACATGTTCCATTTCCTTTGGCTGCAATATTTTTTGGTTACTGTGTTTGTGCATGGATTTTTTGGTTATTATGTGTTTATGCATGGATTTCTTTGAATTAATTACATTTGAGAGATTCTTGAATATGTAGGCTCTTGTCTTTCACCTAATCTGGGACATTTTCAGTCATTACTCAAAATATCTTTCTGCACCACATTCTTTCTTCTCTCTTTCTGGGACTCTGAAAACGTAAATATTAGACCTTTTGTTATTGCCCCAAGGCCCTTGGGGCTGTATTTATTTGTTTTTAATGTATTTTCTTATGTTCAGAATTGACAGTTTCCATGGATCTTTCTTTAGGTTCACTGACTCTTCTTTAATCTACATTAAAATTTTAAGCCTATCCAATGAGCTTTTAATTTCTATTATACATATATATTTCAGTTACAAAATTTCTCTTTCTTCTTTTCATCTATTTCTTTGGTATCTATATTTTTCCACTCATTTCAAGAATGTTTACAGTTGCCTATTGAAACACTTTTGTAATAGATACTTTTAGGTCTTTGTTAAATACATCCAATATCTTGCTTCTGCATTGGCATCAGTTGATTGTCCCCTTTTCTATGAGCTTTTTCTGTTGTCCTCCTTCATATGCCTAGTAATTTTGGATTGCTGCCTGGGCATTTTAAGTATTACGTTACAAACTTCTGAATCCTGTTGTAAATTCTATATGACGTGTTAATAATTTTGTTTTAGCAGACAATCAATGTAAGAGCACAAATCCCAACATCCCCAAGTGCTATAGTTCTTTGTCAGTTCAGTTCTCAAAGCCTATTCAGTGCTATTCAAATTTAAATGTGTGCACCACCCAGTGGTTAGAGACTAGGGTGTCAGTCTGTAAGTTCACTTCTCAAACTCTTTGGAAGGCTGATCAGATTTACATTGTTTAGCTTGAGGTTGAGCCCATGGAGGCCTAAACAGCTTTAAGGGCTTGTTTTCCCAAGTTTCTCTATCTTTATCTCTCTGCAGTCCCTCTAGTACTTAGCAGTTTTCTGAGGCTTCCTTTTCAGTCTTCTAGACAGTAAAGTAGTGCTTTCATGACTATGCTTAGCTACTTGCTTCCAGGACTGCACTCACATCTGGAAAGATAGAAACAAAAATGGGTCATGTGACCTACCTTCATGGGATTACAGTTCTACCAATCAGAAAGATAGATTTCTTCTTCAGAATTTTGGTTCCTGCAGGGTCCAGTTCCCAATGCTCCTGCTAACTCACCATAGGATTGCTTGTGGGCTAAGGTTTGAGAGACTACAGAAAAAGATGAAAAGGTATTTCCACACTCTGTGTTTTAGGGGTTCTCTTTATCACTTCTTGAGTCAGAACTAAAGTGCTCCTTCCTGAGATCTTTCTATCTGTGTACCCCAACACTCCTTTCTGTTTTGAACATCAGTGAGATAAGATTGAAGGGAAAAAACATGGAAAGCTAATCACTGATTATGGTCTTCTTTCCTCACCTATATGTTAGTGTTTACTTTCTAGAGACATCAAATAGCTGTTCTGTGCATTCTGGTCTAGATTTTATAGCTGCATTCAATAGGAAAGACAGAGTAGAATGTGCTTACCCTATATTGGAACTTCATCCCTCAACTCTTATTTTAAAATTCTAGTCAAAAGTAAATAATTGCCTTAATTCTTCCCTTTTAATACCATTGACATTGATCAACCTAGCTCAAAAGATCTTTATGTATATACATACACACAAGTATAAAGAAACTGTTCATATTTGCTTGTTTCAAAAAGGCATTGAGAACAGTTTTGAAGTGGTTTCATCATAAATGTGGAGTTCAGCCTTACATTGTCAGTAATCGATTAAATATTATGGAGTGAAGAGGCTAGAAATGACTACAGACTAATTTCAATCAAACATTTATAGAGTATTTTGTGCACAGAAAGATACAGTAATATCAAAGAAATAAAGACATATTTTTCAATGTATTTAATATTCAATAATTATGCATATTGTGCTTAAATGCTTAAAACTTGTTGGCAGATGACACAAATTCATAAAAGTTTAATTCTTCAATACAATTTTATATTAAACTTGACTCCTGGTTTCACATGTGTATGAAAAGAGTGGTATAGACAGACAGTATATTCTATGAATTCTAAGGTAAGAGACCCTGCTCTGGAGTGCTGGGAATTGGAGATGTTTTCTATAGAAATGATAATATGAGTCTGTGGGAAGGGAGAATGTGGATGAGAGAAAGAAGGACGCAGACTGTACTACCATGGAGGAACAAAGACTTACACGCAGTTATACACATACTCCGATTACAAGTTCAGACCTTTGCCTTGGACCCCTCTGTCAGTGTGTTTACCAGGACCACTTTGTTACGAACTAAGTGAGACTCTTCATTTTATCATCCAGCATATCCAAAGTGCTGAATTCCTAACACAGGATCCATATTTATCCTAATATCAGGCAAAAATCAAAAAAACTGAACATTTGCACCACACTAACAGCTTTTTCATTATAAGGCTAGGCTCAATTAATTTTATTAAAGTACCAATGAGTTTTAAAAACCTCTAATGAAAAGTAGTTTTCATGAGTAATTAGTGACTTTAATACAATTTTTGTAGGGTAGAGCATTATTATGCTAATTATACAGGGAGAACGTTATTAAAAGTCATCAAATTTGGTTATGCTCTACATAAAGTTTCACTATTCATTAAAAATAATAGCAACAATAACAGCACAATAGCTCTTTGGAGTATTCTGTCAAAACCCGCCACACGCCTTGTTTATTTAAATATGGAATACTAAGTAGTTTCTTGACTCTAAAGGAAAGAAAATAATGTATGACCTTACTAAGCTATAACCTATCTCTCTCTTCCTAGATTTTCTGGGCCCACTGCTGAGGTTAAAGAATGGGTACAATCTCAATGTTAATTAAGCACATTTTAATTGCTTTTATAATGCTTATATTTTTAAATATGAATTAGTCTGGATATAGATTTGGTTCCATGTACCACAGGCCTAATATATGGGTATCTTGAACAAGGTGAACTTTATTTTCTTTTTCACAAAAATACCTAGTTATATGGTGTTCTGCTTCATGAAAATGCCAAGGAACTGGGTTCCTTTTCCCTGTTGCTCCCCTAAGTGATGTCAGTGGGACTTATCTTTCAGATATTCTTCTGTGTGTTGCGTTCATCCTCATCTGATAGTAGGATGACTATAGTAAAATACCTAAGCCTTATACTTCACATCAGAAAGTCAGTGGAAAAAAGCAAATCTCTTACCAGAAGCCAGAAAAAAAATTCATTTACTCTATGTCCTTCCCTGACCTACTCACCTTAGCCAAAGGATGAGATGGACTAACTAACTTAGACTAATTAGGGCCCCAGGGGTAAAGTCAACTTGAGTTAAACCACATTGGCTGGGAGCTGGATTGGAGTAAATTCTTTAATAAAAATTACAGTATTATTGTTGGAAGGAAGGAGAATTCGACACTGGAGAGGTAAACATTATATTTCCACTAAACAGTATTATTGTGAGAGGTATGCATACCAAAACCACTATAAATAAAATTTTATATATCGCAACCTCTAACCATTAGAGGTTCATTGTTTGCCTCATTTTTAAGTGAAAGAGATGTAACTGCTTCATCACAAAGACCAGGATGGAAAAATCACCTTGAAATCACTGATACAGACTTTTAAAAAGTAAAGTAAAAGGATAGAGTCCAAAAAAGTAGAGATTGCATCTTGGAATCATTTGGGGAACTGCAAGACTGGCTATAAATGTAAATGTCAAATATAAACCAAAAAGCTATAAAAAGCTTGAAAAATATTTGAATAACCTTGGGGAGCTGAGATAGAGTAAGAGACTACCAAACTATTTAAGAAACCCAGAAGTCATAAAAGAAAAGATTTATGTTTACATGCACACTAAACAAATGAAAACAAGAATGACAAAGGCTAGCACAAACCAAAGTTACTTGTGAAAAATATTAACAGATATAGGGAAATTAATGTGTCTAGAATGCAAAGGCTTAGTTCTTTTAAAGAATCAATAAAATGATACAACTCTAGCCAGGCTGACTAAGGAAAAAGAGAAAGTTACAGAGTAATAATATCAGAAATGAAAGGGATTATCACTGCTGATCTGATGGTCATTAAAAGAATAATAACGAAATATTGTATGGTGTCATTGGAAGGACTGATGTTGAAGCTGAAACTCCAATACTTTGGCCACCTCATGCAAAGAGTTGACTCATAGGAAAAGACCCTAATGCTGGGAGGGATTGGGGGCAGGAGGAGAAGGGGACGACAGAGGATGAGATGGTTGGATGGCATCACCGACTCGATGGACATGAGTTTGGGTAGACTCCGGGAGTTGGTGATGGACAGGGGGGCCTGGCATGCTGTGATTCATGGGGTCACAGAGTCGGACATGACTGAGCAACTGAACTGAACCCCCAAATTGATAACTTTGATGAAATCGACCAGTTCCTTGGAAGATACAAACTCTCTCTCTCTCTCTCTCTCTCTCTCTCTCTCTCTCTATATATATATATATATATATATATGTATATATGATTTAGTATAAGGAATTGGCTCATGTGATTACGGAGACTAAGAAGTACCATGATCTGCAGTTGGCAAGCTGGAGACCCAGGAAAGCTTATGTTAGAGTTACAGTCTATGTTCAAAAGCTTGAGAATCAGAAGAGCCAATAAGTTCCAGTTCAAAAATTGGCATGTTTGAGACCCAAGAACAGCTAATTTTGCAAACTGAATCTGAATGGAGGAAAAAGACTGCTCAGTTCAGTTCAGCAACTCAGTCGTGTACGACTCTGTGACCCCATGGACTGCAGCACGACAGGCCACCCTGTCCGTCACCAACTCCCGGAGCTTACTCAAGCTCATGTCCATCAAGTTGGTGATGCCATGCAACCATCTTATCCTCTGTCGTCCCCTTCTCCTGCCTTCAATCTTTCCCAGCATCAGGGTCTTTTCCAATGAGTCAGTTCTTTGTATCAGGTGGACAAAGCATTGGAGTTTCAGCATAGTCCTTCCAATGAATATTGAGGACTGATTTCCTTTAGGATGGACTGGTTGGATCTCCTTGCAGTCCAAGGGACTCTCAAGAGTCTTCTCCAACACTACAGTTCAAAAGCATCAATTCTTTGGTGCTCAGCTTTCTTTATAGTCCAACTCTCACATTCATACATGACTACTGGAAAAACCATAGCCTTGACTAGATGGACCTTTGTTGGCAAAGGAATGTCTCTGCTTTTTAATATGCTGTCCATGTTGGTCATATCTTTTCTTCCAAGGAACAAGTGTCTTTTAATTTCATGCCTGCAGTCACCATCTGCAGTGATTTTGGAGCCCCCCAAAATAAAATCTGTCACTGTTTCCATTGTTTCCCCATCTATTTGCCATGAAATAATGGGACCAGATGCCATGATCTTTGTTTTCTGAATGTTGAGTTTTAAGTTTTTAACTTTTTCACTCTCCTTTTTCACTTTCATCAAGAGGCTCTTTTATTCTTCATTGCTTTCTGCCATAAGAGTGGTGTCATCTCTATATCTGAGGTTATTGATGTTTCTCCCGGCAATCTTGATTCCAGCTTGTGCTTCATACAGCCCAGCGTTTCTCATGATGTACTCTGCATATAAGTTAAATAAGCAGGGTGACAATATACAGCCTTGATATACTCCTTTCCCGATTTGGACCCAGTCTGTTGTTACATGTCCAGTTCTAACTGTTGCTTCTTGACCTGCATACAGATTTCTCAAGGCAATTAGGCAGAAAGAGATTCTTCTTACTTGGAAGAATGTCAACCTTTTTGTTCTGTTCAAGCCTTCAACTGATAGCATGAGGGCCAGTCATATCAAGAAAGACAATCTTGTTTCTCAGTCTCCTGATTCAAATGTTAATCTCATCCCCTCATACCTTCATAGACACATTCAGAATAATGTTTGACAAAATTTCTGGGCACTCTGTGCCAATTCAAATTGATACATAAAATCAACCCGTCACATCTTCAGATAAAAGGAAGCTCCACATCCAGATGTCTTCACTGGCACATTTTAACCAAACATTTATGAAAGAAATGCTAGAAATTCTCTACAATATGTTTGAGGAAATAGAAGTAAAGTGTATAATTTCTAAGTCAATCTATGAAGCAAGCATTATCCTGCTACTTAAGCTAAAGACCTTATAAGAATGGAAAAGTACACATCAGTCTTTATTATGCACTTTCATGCAAAAAATCTTCAAAAAATGTTGACAGTTTGAATCTAACAATGTGAAAAAAAAAAAGACTCCACACCACAACCAAGCAGTATTTATTTCAGATATATGAGTCTTCTTAGCATTCAAACATTGCCATTGTTCACAATAATACAGTAAAGAAGAAAAATCCTATGACCAGTGGAGAAAAGCACTTAGCAAAATGCACCATTTACTCATGATACAAAATTTTAATAAACTAGGAATAGAAAAAAACTCAGCCCTAATAAAGAATATCTGCAAAGGCCTATAGCTGATATTGGTGGTGAGAAACTCAAAACCTTCCCCATAAGATGGGGAATAAGGCAAAGATGTCATGCTTATCATTCCTATTCAGGATTGAAAGGGACATCATAGGTAATACAGTAAGACAAAATAAAAAGTATACAGATTTAGTTCAGTTCATTCACTCAGTTGTGTCCGACTCTGTGACCCCATGGACTGTAGCACGCCAGGCCTCCCTGTCCATCACCAACTCCCAGGGTTTACTCAAACTCATGTCCTTTGAGTCAGTGATGCCATCCAACCATCTCATCCTCTCTCATCCCCTCTCCTCTCGCCTTCAATCTTTCCCAGCGTCAGTCTTTTCAAATGAGTCAGCTCTTCGCATTAGGTGGCCAAAGTATTGGAGTTTCAGCTTCAACATCAGTCCTTCCAATGAACAGTCAGGACTGATTTCCTTTAGGATGGACTGGTTGCATCTCCTTGCAGTCCAAGGGACTCTCAAGAGTCTTCTCCAGCACCACAGTTCAAAATCATCAATTCTTTGGCACTCAGGTTTCTTTATAGTCCAAACTCTCACATTCATACATGACTACTGGAAAAACCATAGCCTTGACTAGATGGACCTTTGTTGGCAAAGGAATGTCTCTGCTTTTTAATATGTTGTCTCGATTGGTCATAACTTTTCTTCCAGGGAGGAAGCATCTTTTTATTTCATGTCTGCAGTCACCATCTGCAGTGATTTTGGATTATACAGATTAATCTGTATTAATCTTAATACAGATTAAGAAAGAAGAAATAAAGCTGTCTATGTTCACAGATGGCATGACTGTGTAGAAAATTCTAAAGATTTAGCAACAGTGAAAAGTTCCAGGAACTAAACTGTTACAGTAAGGCAGAAGGATGTAAGTTTAATATACCAAAGTCAATTGCTTTCTATATATCAGCAATGAAAATTGAAATTTGAATTTAAGAACATAATATCATTTACATTAGCACCATGAAAAATGAAAAATTTAAGTCTGGGTCTAACAAAATGTGTTCAGGATCTCATGAGGAAAATTGTAAAACTCTGATGAAAGAAATCAAAGAATCTCCAACAGATAACTATTTCCTGTTCAAGTTCCCAACTTGGTTTGTAGATTCAATACAGTCTTAATCCAAGTCATAGCAGTTATTTAGTGGATATATATAAGCTTATTCTCAAGTTTCTATGGACAGGCAAAATGACCCAGAATAGGCAACATAACACAGAAAGAGAACAAAAGTGGAAGATTGACACTACCTTTACACTTTAGTAGTAACCAAGACAGTGTGGTATTAGTCAAATAATAGACAGACATATCAGTGGAACAAAACAAAGCCCAGAAATAGTATTCAGATAAAGTCAAATGATCTTCTACAGAGTAGAAAAGACAATTCAATAAAGAAAATGTTTTTCAGTAAGTGGTACTAGAACAATCGAGCATTCATATATGGAACAGTTAATACAGACTTTAACATTTCACAAAAATTAACTTGAAACTGAAGTTAAATTAAAAGACACTTGCTCCTTGGAAGAAAAGCTATGACCAACCTAGACAGCATATTAAAAAGCAGAGACATTACTTTGCCAACAAAGGTCCATCTAGTCAAGGCTATGATTTTTCCAGTAGTCATGTATGGATATGAGGGTTGGACTATAAGGAAAGCTGAGCACTGAAGAATCGATGCTTTTGAACTATGGTGTTGGAGAAGACTCTTAAGAGTCTCTAGGACTGCAAGAAAATCAAATCAGTCAATTCTAGAGGAAATCAATCCTGAATATTCATTGGAAGGACTGATGCTGAAGCTGAAACTCTAATACTTTGGTCACCTGATGCAAAGAACTGACTCATTGGAAAAGACCCTGATGCTGGGAAAGATTGAAGGTGGAGGAGAAGGAGATGACAGAGGGTGAGATGGTTGGACGGCATCACCGACTTGATGGACATGAGTTTAAACAAGCTCCAGGAGTGGGTGATGGACAGGGAAGCCTGGTGTGCTACAGTCCATGGGGTCACAAAGAGTCGGACATGACTGAGCAACTGAACTGAACTGAAGTTAAAATGTAAAACTGTAGATAGATAGAAGATAAGAGACCCAAATGTAAATAACCTTGAGTTTAGCAATGAATTTGTAGATACAGCACTAAAAGCACAATGTATGAAAGAGAAGTTAAGTTGGATTATTAAAATTAAAAACTTCTTCCCTTGAAAAGGCGTTGTTAAGATAATGGAACAACAGGCCACAAACTGGGTACAACTATTTGCAAGACATCTATCTGATAAGGGATTTATATCCAAAAATAAACAAGAGCTTTTGCAACTAAAAAATAAGAAAACAACCCAAATGAAAAATGGGCCAAACCTCTGAACATACATATCCTAAAGGAAGATATACAGAAGGGAAATAAGTATATGAAAAGATATTAACTATCTTGTCACTAGGAAATTGTAGATTAAGATAGTAATGTGATGATATGACATCCCTACTAGACTGGCTAAAATCAAAAAACTGAGCACATCAGATGCTGGTGAGGATGGAACCTAACAGAAACTCTCATTCATTGCTAGTAGGAGTGCAAAATAGTACAGCCATTTTGGAAGACAATTTGGAAATTTCTTATAAAGCTCAACATAGATTTACCATATAATCCAGCAGTCACTCTCTTAGGTATTTATCCAATTAAGGGGAAACTTATGTCTATACAAAACCCAATACATAAATGTTTGTGGAAGTTTTTACTTATTTATTTAATTGGAGTATAAGTGCTTTACATTATTGTGTTAATTTCTGTCATCAAAAAAAATATGAAATTAGCTATATGTGTACATATATCCCTTCCCTCTGGCTCCTACCTTCCACCTCCTTCATCTCATTCCTTTAGGTCTTTAGGTCATCACAGAGCAGTTTCCCACTAGCTGTTTAACACATGGTAGTAGCATATATATGTCAGTGCTACGCTCTCAGTTTGTCCTACCTTCTCCTTCCCGCCCTATGTCCACAAGTACATTCTCTACATCTGCATCTTTATTCCTGCCCTGTAAGTATGTTTATTAGTACTATTTTTCTAGATTCCTTATGTATGTGTTAGTATATGATATTTGTTTTCGTCTTCAAACAAGATTTTTAAAATTTTCATTATCATAGTGGATTCCTCTTTGCCTTCTCCCAGTTAAAGGTAACCACTCTTTTGACTCATATTAGCATATTAGCTCTATTTTTAAGTTTAATCTAAATAAGTATACCCATGTACTTTTTTAAATTGGCTTTTTGTGTGTGTGGTTGTCTATATGTATAAACTCTTGTTTTCAGGGTATTGTGGCTCTAATTTCATATGCATTCTTCCATGTGAGGTTTAAGACATACTTGGTTAGCTCCAGGGAAAAGTGCACTGATGGTAATTTTATTGAAATTAAACTTTTAAATTTAGAATTGAAATGTGTGTGATGTTACATATTCTTTATGCCATGGTGGAGTATTTCTACTCACTAAAGTCTCTTTGTGTATGCTTTTTGTTTCAGTACTCAGTTTCTGAACCTTTATTGTTGTTTGCTATGATAAATGGAGGGCTTCCCAAGTGGTGCTAGTCGTAAAGAACCTGCCTGCCAATTCAGGAGACATAAGAGATGCAGGTTCAATCCCTGGGTGGGGAAGATCCCCTGGAGGAGGGCATGGCAACCCACTCCAGTATTCTTGCCTGGAGAATCCCATGGACAGAGGAGCCTGGAGGGCTACGGTCCATGGAGTTGCAGAGTCAGACACAACTGTGGCAACTTAGCATAGCACATATGTATGGAGTGTCTCCTTCCATTGTACCTTCTAATCAGTTATAAGTTTTACATGGGAAGGCTATCTATCTGTGTAAGATTTAGGTCCCTGTACTTTACTCAGTTCTCTTACATTTTTTAAGAATTTTTCTGTTAATATTTTTAGTAGATGATTTCCAGCTGCTCAGTTACTTCCCCATACATAAAGGTAGGTTTACCTCATCCTTTAAAAGTACTTGTATCCAGTTGCTTACTCTTGTCAGTTATTCCCACTCAGTGCTCAAATATAGTGGAGAAAGTAGAGATCCTTTATTTATTTATTTATTTTGCTGCTATTATTGCAGAAATGACTGTTTTCTCATATACTGCACAATAATGGCCTGTGTGTGTGTGTGTTTGTATGTGTGTGAGTACATGTTAAGTCACTTCCTGTTTTATCAAATGCTTTTAACAGGAAAGGATTTTTAATGTTGTCAAGTGTCTTACAAGGTCTGAAGAGATATTCACATGACTTTTCAGCTTAGGTTTATTTCAATGATGATTAAATTGATGGCTTTCTTAGTGTTGGTTCACTCTGTCATTCCTGGAATAAATCCCTATCGCCTATATATATTAATTTTTAACAGGCTATTGCATTTGCTTTTTTGATATTTTAGATTTCTGCCATAATACCCATGGGGAATATTTATAGTAATGTCCTTTTTTGTCTGATCTTATCATGTTTTTGTGTTAATGTTACATTATATTTGTCTTATAAAAATAATTTTCAAGTTTTTCCTTCTCTTCTGTGCTCAGGAACAACTTGGGTATTAATGAATTTATCCAGTTCACAACTCTGGCATTTATGTTCTCCATCTTTATTCCCACTCTCTTGAGGAGTGGTGAAGTTCTTTTACAACTTTTTCTATTCTCTGACAGAAATGTTCTGTATCTGGTATTAATTTTTAAGCATTTTTCACTTTTTCCTTGCCTACAGTTTCTTCCCTATGAAAATTGCTGCTCTTGTAGTAGTAATTATATTTTCATGGTGAATTGTACACTTAGTTTTATAAGTTTATCTTTTTTTCTTTGCCATTTTAAATATTTAATTTGGAGTTGTAAATTTTATTTTGTTGGATAGCAAGGTTGTGAGTTGTGACCTCTGTCCATAGGATTCTCCAGGTAAGTTACTGGAGTGGGTTGCCATGCCCTTCTCCAGGGGATCTTTCTGACCCAGAGATCATAGAATTGGACTTTGTTTTGTTAGCCTATGGGAAAACTTTTTTCTTTTAGTAGGTGTTTTGTGTCCAGTATATTTGAATGATCAGTATTTATTCATATACACATATTTGTGGGTATGTATATTTATATGTTGTGTATATTTGTATATATGTGTGTGTATACTGTAAAAGTCCCTCAGTCATGTCCAACTCTTTACAACCCCATGGACTATATAGCCCATGGAATTCTCTAGGCCAGAACACTTGAGTGGTAGCTGTTCCCTTCTCCAGGAGATCTTCCCAACCCAGGGATCAAACGCAGGTCTCCTGCATTACAGGTAGATTCTTTACCAGCTGAGCCACCAGAGAAGCCTGTGTGTGTATAGTTTGTTAGTTTATTTTATTTCCTTTGTATGCTTTCACTTGCCCTCCCCATCCCCTTATTATATCTTTTGGTATTTAGAAAAGATTATCTTTTTATTTTGATAGATTTTTTTTTAAAGTTACACTAAGATTTTTATATAACATCCTTCAGTTCAGTTCAGTTCAGTCGCTCAGTCGCGTCCGACTCTTTGCGACCCCATGAATTGCAGCACGCCAGGCCTCTCTGTCCACCACCAACTCCCGGAGTCTACCCAAACCCATGTCCATCGAGTCGGTGATGCCATCCAACCATCTCATCCTCTGTCGTCCCCTTCTCCTCCTGCCCCCAATCCTACCCAGCATTAGGGTCTTTTCCAATGAGTCAACTCTTCGCATGAGGTGGCCAAAGTATTGGAGTTTCAGCTTCAACATCAGTCCTTCCAATGAACGCCCAGGATTGATCTCTTTTAGGATGGATTGATTGGATCTCCTTGTAGTCCAAGGGACTCTCAAGAGTCTTCTCCAACACCACAGTTCAAAAGCATCAATTCTTTGGCGCTCAGCCTTCTTCACTGTCCAACTCTCACATCCATACATGACCACTGGAAAAACCATAGCCTTGACTAGACGGACTTTTGTTGGCAAAGTAATGTCTCTGCTTTTAAATATGCAATCTAGGTTGGCCATAACCTTCCTTCCAAGGAGTAAGCGTCTTTTAATTTCATGGCTGCAATCACCATCTCCAGTGATTTTAGAGCCCCCCAAAATAAAGTCTGACACTGTTTCCACTGTTTCCCCATCTATTTCCCATGAAGTGATGGGACCAGATGCCATGATCTTAGTTTTCTGAACGTTGAGCTTTAAGCCAACTTTTTCACTCTCCTCTTTCACCTTCATCAAGAGGCTCTTTAGTTCCTCTTCACTTTCTGCCATAAGGGTGGTGTCATCTGCATATCTGAGGTTATTGATATTTCTCCCAGCAATCTTGATTTCAGCTTGTGCCTCTTCCAGCCCAGCGTTTCTCATGATGTACTCTGCATATAAGTTAAATAAGCAGGGTGACAATAGACAGCCTTGACGTACTCCTTTCCCGATTTGGAACCAGTCTGTTATTCCATGTCCAGTTCTAACTGTTGCTTCCTGACCTGCATACAGGTTTCTCAAGAGACGGGTCAGATGGTCAGTCTTCTTCCTTCATTTAGTCTTCTTCATTTAGACACACTTAGTTGTTTAATATGAATAGTATTAAGGCTACTAACAGTCTCTTCTTTCTCTTTCTTAATAATCTTTTCTTTCCACTGCCTATGCTTTGCCAGAGCATCAACTGAAAGTAAGAAATAGGTATATTTTTGCTAATAATTAATATGGCCATCAGTGAGCTTATTTACCTTTCCATGTACTACCCTGCTTTCTTCTCATTTTGCATGTATCTTACCTATATTACTAGGGCGAATAAAATTACATAGCAATCTGTCACATTTAAACACAACCATATGGATTTCATTTTATAGTTAAATATATTTTGTGTTCATAGCCAGTCTTTATGTAAAATTTTTCTAGTCATTTCTTAGTTGTTGGCAATGTAGTCTCTAGTAGATTTCACAGGAATAAGTTCAGGAACATCATTCTCTACCTTTTAAATTTAATCATTATTTGTGGGGTTTGTATAAAGATGTCAGTTTGGCTGGATGTAAAATGTTGATGCACACTTTCTGTTCCTTGAGTATCCTAAATATGCTAATTCATTTTTCTATTATAAAGTTTTGTGTTTCAAAAAATCTGATATTCATCTGATTTTCTTTCTCATATATGTGAATTGGCCTTAATGGCTAGAAACCTATAGTATTTTTTTCTATTTATCATTAACATTCTGTAATTCTACTAGAATATACCTTGATATTGACTGTTGTTTGTAAGTTTTTCCAGGTACACAGTGTGTGTATTTGATGTTTAGTTCCAAATCTTCATTTCAGAAAGTTTTTTTGAGATGAAGGATTTTTTTCCTGTTCTATTTTAGTATCATCAATATTTGTCACATTTCTATTATTTTGATTACTATCCCTTGCATCCATTTAGCTTCATTATTTCTGTTTCACATGTTCATTTTTTCCCCTTACCTTCTTCTGTTTCCTTAGCCTTGCTTTCTTTGGTGTCTGTTCAATTTTGTGATTTGTTTTAAATACTGAGCTCTGACTGCCAAGTTCAAAATTGATTTATAGAGGGTGAGGATAACAGAAGAGCTATTAGAAGGTGATTATCATATTTCTGGTTAGAGTTGATGGGGAACAATACTAAGGGGAATGAAATACATGCTGGTAAGAGTTGGGTTTAGAAAAATTGTTTGAAATCTTGTGTATTATATTTGGATTTTGAGAGAATAAGGTGCAAAAGGATAAGCTAACATTGTTTGTACTGAGAAGCCCAGTGAGGTTCACATCATTTCCTGAGAAGTGGAGGGCTTAGAATGCACCAGATTTAGGAGTATTCAGTTTCAGATACGATAATTATTGGACCTCTAACTATAAATATTGAAGAAGTTGGATATATTGCTCTAAAGTTGATGTAGGGATCTAGCATAGAAGGTTTAGCATAGAAGTAAATTATTATAATTTAACAAAAGAAATCTCAAGGTGTTCAAGAAGAAACAACTCTATTCCTTCTTTACTCTTTTTTTGTAACTCTGCTTAGTGGCCTAGTTTTTTAGAAATTACAGATAAAATCTTTGGTAGGGTCCTAGCATTTTCAAATTACTCCCATTGTAGATTTTATGATGCCTTTCAGTCACAAAAGTGTCTGATTTTAGTAGTTAATGTGGCCTGTTTAGTATAATAATAAAAACCATGAACTTCCAACAGATTTGTACTGCTTGAGGTTCGAAGGTGATGTGTTGTTTGACATGTAGTCAGTCAGCTCGTCAAAACCTTGTCTTGTGGGTCCTCAATTCCGTTTACCTCAGCTCACTAGCCATGGATTCTGACTTCTCCTTTAGTAGGGAAAGGAGGTTGAGGGAAAAAAGGAAAAAGGTGGAAAGTCTTTTTTCTTTTTAAATTTTTAATTTTATGTTAGAGTATAGCCAATTAATAATGTTGTGATAATTTCAGGTGTGCAGCATAGCAACTCAGCCATACATATACAGGTATCCATTCTCCCCCAAATTCCCCTCCCATCCAGGCTGCCACTTAACATTGAGCAGAGTTCCCTGTGCTATGCAGTAGGTAAAAATGTGGAAAGTCCTATTTTCTGTTATTGTTGTCCAGTTGACTTTTTTTGATGTGTCTTCTTGGCCTCGTTGTGGTCCTGTGTTATTAAACACTAAACAAGGTGTGTTGTAGTGAAGGGATTTTGCAGATGTAATTAAATCATCAAATCAGCTGACTAAGTAAGGAGGATTGACTTTAAGTAGGGGAGATGTTAATAATACTGAGTGAATACAGAGTAACACACTGTATAGTTCCCAAGGTGATCTCTTAGTTTTTGACAACTCTGATTTGGATTTGGTTCTTCCTGATACCTGTTCAGTTGTGAAAGTCTGAATCCTCCTCTACCTTCCATAATCACCTTAATATGAGATGCAGATTTTGGTTCTACTGAAATGAATCTTAAGGTATGCTATGCTACCTTTACTTGTGCGCAGCTCTGATTCCTGATACAGCCTCTTGGGCTGAACATCCAGACTCATCAACTTTCAATTATCTGCTGCTTTGCAATTCCTATTGAGTGCGTTGGATCTGCTCTCCATTGTTCATTTTTATTATTTTGTTTATTTTGTGTTTTGAGAATGTATTTGTACTTGATCAATTTTATTTTCTTGAGCCTTCAATATTCTGCTTATTATCTCTAATACAATTTTAAAATTAGCTTTCAGTTTTTCATCTTCATACTGTCTTTACTAATCTCAATTTATTCTCTTACCATAACTGTTGGCCTAATTTCACAGATACTATGTTGTCTTGAATCTTGGTGAAAACACTAAATACACATTTTTAAAAATATATATTTCCTTTCTCCTCTTTTCCACTGTTTACTTCAGAGGGACAGACTTATCATAGTATGGGCTTTTATTTGGAACCACATTTTTTTTTTTTGGAGGAGAATAGCAATATATGAGCGTTTATACTTTTCAAAAAAATTCCAAGATAATTTTGTTATGTATCTGGATTTTTTTAAATGGCTACAAGTTTTTCTATTAAATGGTAGCTTTAGTAATATAGAAGTCTATTGTTTTCTGTTGACCAATCATGATACGGTGGTATTAAGTGAATAATAGTTACATAATCACAATAGTAAAAGACATTTATCAGTTTTCACAATCCATAGCCAGACAAAAGATAATTATAATTGCAAGCCATAATGGAAACATGATTAACCTAACAATATAAAATGATTACATACACTTTAGAGGGTTAAGTAGAGTGATGTGGGAGGTGGAAATGCATACATGCCCATGTTCGCATCCACTCAGCTAGTCTTTGTCTTTTGGTGCATTTAAATCCATTTACAGTTAAGGTAATTATGTATGATCCTTGACCATTTTCTTAATTGTTTGGGATTTATTTTGTGTAAGTTTTTCCCTTCTCTTGTGTTTCCTGTCTAAAGAAATCCCTTTAGTATTTGTTGTAAAGCTGGTTTGGTGGTGCTGACTTTTCTTATGTTTATCTGGAAAGCTTTTGATTTATTCATCAAATTTGAATGAGAGTCTTGTGGGGTAGAGTATTCTTGGTTATAGGTACTTCCCTTTCATCACTTTAAAAATATTATGCCATTCCCTTCTGGCTTGTAGAGTTTCTGTTGAAAAATAAGGTGATAAGCTGGTCGGAGTTCTCTTGTATTTTATTTGTCATTTTTTCCTTGTTGCTTTCAATATTTTATCTTGGTCTTTGATTTTCATCATTCTGATGACCATGTGTCTTGGTGTGTTCCTCCTTGGTTTTACACTGCCGGGGACTCTCTGTGATTCCTGGATGTGGTTGACTGTTTTCTTTCCCATATTGGGGAAGTTTTCAGCTGTTCAGTTCAGTCCAGTCACTCAGACATGTCCAACTCTTTGCGACCCCATGGACTGCAGCACGCCAGACTTCCCTGTCCATCACCAACTCCCGGAGCTTACTTAAACTCATGTCCATCAAGTCGGTGATGCCATCCAACCATCTCATCCTTTTCCGTTCCCTTCTCCTCTGACCTTCAATCTTTCCCAGCCTCAGGGTCTTTTCCAATGAGTCAGTTCTTCGCATCAGGTGGCCAAAGTATTTCAGTTTCATCATCAGTCCTTCCAATGAATATTCTGGACTGATTTCCTTTAGGATGGACTGGTTGGATCTCCTTGCAGTCCAAGGGACTCTCAAGAGTCTTCTCCAACACCACAGTTCAAAAGCATCAGTTCTTCGGTGCTCAGCTTTCTTTATAGTCCAACTCTCACATCCATACATGACCACTGGAAAAACCATAGCTTTGACTAGACAGACCTTTGTTGGCAAAGTAATGTCTCTGCTTTTTAATATGCTGTCTAGGTTGGTCATAACTTTTCTTGCAAGGAGCAAGCATCTTTTAATTTCAAGGCTGTAGTCACCAATGGCAGTGATTTTGGAGCCCAGAAAAATAAAGTCAGCCACTGTTTCCATTGTTTCCCCATCTATTTGCCATGAAATGATGGGACGAGATGACATGATCTTAGTTTTCTGAATGCTGAGCTTTAAGCCAACTTTTTCACTCTCCTCTTCCACTTTCATCAAGAGGCTCTTTAGTTCTTCTTCACTTTCTGCTGTAAGGGTGGTGTCATCTGCATATCTGTGGTTATTGATATTTCTCCCGGCAATCTTGATTCCAGCTTGTGCTTCCTCCAGCCCAGCATTTCTCATGATGTACTCTGCATATAAGTTAAATAAGCAGGGTAACAATATACAGCCTTGATGTACCCCTTTCCTGATTTGGAACCA
This sequence comes from Okapia johnstoni, assembly GCA_024291935.2. Classification (NCBI taxonomy): domain Eukaryota; kingdom Metazoa; phylum Chordata; class Mammalia; order Artiodactyla; family Giraffidae; genus Okapia; species Okapia johnstoni. Next base: position 66,615,975 of record CM044317.1, on the reverse strand, counting down.
GTCTGTTGTTCCACGTATAGTTCTAACTGTTGCTTCCTGACCTGCATACAGATTTCTCAGGAGGCAGATCATGTGGTCTGGTATTCCCATATCTTTAAGAATTTTCCAGTTTGTTGTGATCCACACAGTCAAAGGTTTGGGATAGATAATAAAGCAGAAGTAGATGTTTTTCTGGAACTCTTGCTTTTTTGGTGATCCAACAGATGTTGGCAGTTTGTTCTCTGGTTCCTCTGCCTTTTTAAATCCAGCTTGAACATCTGGAATTTCACGGTTCATGTACTATTGAAGCCTGATTTGAAGAATTTTGAGCATTACTTTGCTAGCGTGTGAGATGAGTGCAATTGTGTGGTAGTTTGAACATTCTTTGGTATTGCCTTTCTTTGGGATTGGCAAAGAAAGTCAGTCCTGTGGCCACTGCTGTGTTTTCCAAATTTGCTAACTAACTGACTTTGTTAGTAGTAATGCTCCCTGAGGCCCACTTGACTTCACATTCCAGGCTATCTGGTTCTAGGTGAGTGATCACACCATCGTGGTTATCTAGGTCATGAAGATCTTTTTTTGTATAGTTCTTCTGTGTATTGTTGCCATCTCTTCTTAATATCTTCTGCTTCTGTTAGGTCCATACCATATCTGTCCTTTATTGTGCCCATCTTTGCATGAAATATTCCTTTGGATCAAATATTTTCTTGGACCCTTTCTCTTTCTCTTCTCCTTTTGAAACTGCTATAATGCAAATAGTGGTGCACTTAATGTTGTCCCAGAGGTCTCTTAGGCTGTCTTCATTTTTTTCATTCTTTCTTTCTATTTCTGTTCTGCAACAGTGATTTCCACTATTCTGTCCTCCAGGTCACTTATCCATTCTGCTGCCTCCATTATTCTGCTTTTGATTCCTTCTAGTGTATTGTTCATCCCTATTAATTTATTCTTTAGTTCTTCTAGGTCTTTGGTAAACATTTCTTGCATCTTAATCTTTGCTTCCTTTTTTTCTCCCGAGATCCTGGATTATCTTCACTATCATTATTCTGAATTCTTTTTCTGGAAGGTTGTCTAACTCTACTTCATTTGGTTGGTTTTCTGAGATTTTATTGTGTCCCTTTATCTGGCACAAAACCCTGTGCTTTTTCATCTTGGTTAACTTTCTGTGATATGATTTTAGTTCTGGCCACTGTAGTGTTGTGGTTCTTCTTGCTTCTTCTGTCTGTGGATCCACATATTTTCTGTAGTTATGGTAACCTGTTTTCACTTATGCATCATTAAAGAGAAGGAACTGAAAATTTTCTCAATCTCCAATTTGGCTGAAAGGAAAATTTGATTTGGGGCTTATCTGATGGCTCAGTGGGTAAAGAATTCGTCTGTAATTCAGGAGATACAGGTTTGGGCCCTGGGTTGGGAAGATCCCCCAGAGAAGGAAATGGCAACTCACTCCACTATTCTTGCCAGAAAAATCCCATGGACTAAGCAGCCTGGTGGGCTACATACAGTCCATGGGTTGCAAAGAGAAAGACATGACTGAGCAACTAAGCAAACACAAAGTTTGATTTGAAAGCCTTCACTCAGATTGATGTGAATCTTGGTTTAAATTTAACAGGTGTAGAGGCACAGAGGCTGGAAAACTTAGAATCATGTTACTTGAATTGTAATATTTTAGAAAATTGGCTACTTGAGAAACAGGGAGATTATCAGTCCAAAATTTAAGTTGGTTGCAATCGATACAGGTAACTAATGTACTTCTTATTGATGTTTGCCAGAGTTTGAAATTGTGGTGCCTCTATTGCTAATGACAAACATGTCTTTATGGTATGTGTAAACTAGGAAAAAGGCTGTGACAGAATCTTTTTATTGTTTTATTTTTTTTAATTTATTTATTTTAATTGGAGGGTAATTACTTTACAGTATTGTAGTGGTTTTTGCCATACATTCACATGAATCAGCCACAAGTGTGCATGTGTTCCCCATCCTGAAACCCCCTCCCACCTCCCTCCTCATCCCATCCCTCAGCGTCATCCCAGTGCACAAGCCCTGAGCACCCTGTCTCATGCATCAAACTTGGACTGGCAATTGGTTTCACATATGATAATATACATGTTTCAGTGCTATTCTCTCAAATCATCTCACCCTCGCCTTCTCCCACAGAGTCCAAAGGACTGTTCTATATATATGTGTCTATTTTGCTGTCTCGCATATAGGGTCATTGTTACCATCTTTCTAAATTCCATATATATGCGTTAATATACTGTATTGATGTTTTTCTTTCTGACTTACTTCACTCTGTATAATAGACTCCAGTTTCATCCACCTCATCAGGACTGACTCAAATGTATTCTTTTTAATGGCTGAATAATATTCAGCCATTATATATAATAATATTATATTATATATAATAATAATATTCCATTATGTACCACAGCTTTCTTAGAGTCTTTTTAAATTTAGTTTTGCAGCCTCTGCTAATTTGTCTGATATCACTCTTAATTGGAAATGGTGAATGTCATAGCAATAAAATATCATCTGTTTAAATTAATATTAAAATCAACTATACTTATCAACAAATTAAAATTTATATCACAGAGGTGGGAAGCAGTTGAGAGATGAGTCAGTTTGAATTAGTGAGAAGCTGCAGTGTATAAAATTTTTAAAACAAAGAAATACATGTTTTCACATACAGCAGCAATTAACTGCTAATAGAATATTTTAATACTAGAAGCAATGATGTGAACTTTAGAATTTTGCATTTGTGTGAGTATAGTTTATTCTAAGGGCTACCCATGTTGTTCAGACAGTAAAGAACCCACCTGCAATGCAGAAGACCTGGGTTTGATCCCTGGGTCGGGAACATCCCCTGGAGGAGGAAATGGCAACCCACTTCAGTATTCTTGCATGGAGAATTCCATGGACAGAGGAACTTTGCAGGCTACAAATCCATGGGGTCGCCAAGTCAGACACGACTGAGTGACTAACACTTTCACTTCATTCTAAAAGTTGTTAAAATTTAAGTTTATTCTTAGTATACTTAAATCCACTTGAAACATAATTTGCCATACAAATTGTCTTTGATAATTAAATTTAATATTACTCATGGTAAATTATTATAGATTCTGAGATTGTAGTTGGTTTACTAAACTGTATTCTGTATCTATAAAATGTGTGCTGTATGTTCCATATCAAATGACTTTCATTAATACAGTGAAGTCACATCATTTCATCCAGTTAGCTTACATTATGGGCATAGAGACTTAATATTAAAACAGAATTTGATAATTTTTGTAGGCTAGCAGAGAATAGTCTCCATACTCCTCAGTCATCCGAGGGATTTTCTTTTATTAATTTAACCATTTTATTGAAGTATGCACCAAAAAGGTGCACATATTTAATGAATACAACGTGATGAATTTGAAACTAAGTAAACATCTGTGAAACCATCACCACAATTTATGCCTTGAATATATCTATCATCTCTAAAAGTTTCTGTTCACCCGCTTAATCATATCTTGATTTGAAAATATTTTATACAATAGTCTTGGGATTGATAGCTTTCCCACAAGTTTACTGCTCACCCTCGACTCTGGTTATGCCTTCTTATGCTTCACATGACAGATTCTGTGGGAGTGTGCTCCACCTAATTCTGAGCAAGATATTCTCTTATAGGATGAGAATTTATAGTCAATCCTTCCTTCAGTATGGCCTCCTATGTTCTATACCTCATGGGAATTCCTTGACATTTTTGCAAGTACAATACATCCTTTTCTTGACACTTTTAGAAGTGTTATTACATCCTCTCTAGTTTTCCTTGCTGCTATAGTTTTCCCCTCTTTTCTGGAGACAGAGCTTTAGATTCTATTTATGACTTTATGTTCTAAGCCAAATGTTTAAAAAATTGCATTCGAAGTTAGTGATGGAAAATAAGGGTATTAAGATGTTTTCACATAGGAATATGTTCCCTCTTTACTTTTTAAACTTCGAAGTTAAGCCAGCTCAACCAAAGTACGTTTGCTGATGTATGGTTGGTTTGGTTTATTCGCTCAGTTGTGTCCAGAGAATCCGAGGGATGGGGGAGCCTGGTGGGCTGCCGTCTATGGGGTCGCACAGAGTCAGACACGACTGAAGCGACTTAGCAGCAGCAGCTTGCGACCACGTGGACTGTAGGCTGCCAGGCTCCTCTGTCCATGGGATTTCCCAAGAATACTGGAGTGGGTTGCCATTTCCTTCTCCTTGTTGGTGTATAGTACATATTTTTCCTTTGTCAGTGTGTAAGCTGGTTCAGTATGAATAGTCAGTGGCAATCAATTCCTTCTAAACATTAAGTCACTTATTATAAATGATAGTATCATTTGTAAAACTGAATCTTTTACTCTAAATGTTTGATTTAGTAGTACATTTCTATTTCAATTAATTGCTTAATATTATTAAACCACCCTTGGAAACGATATAGAAAATATGCAAAACATAATTCATATCATCATATGTAAATATGACTTGTGAACTAACTCAACTTTTCTTTTCCCAGTATATAAGACCACAGAAATCTATAAAGCCACGTATGTCAACATAATTCAGATAGAACATGCATTTTCTATTCAAGATTCCTTTTGTTAAAAAGCTATAGGAAAATGAAAAACCTTCATATTTGTAACTGATTTTCTTTTTGTAACTTGCAAACAGTATTATTTTTCTTAAAGGAACTTATTCTTTGCTTAGACCCAGATAATTTTATGTTAGAAGAGACCTTTGATACCACTTCTTTTTGAGGCAACTGAGGTTAAATGAGGAGCAGAGTTTGGAGAGGACACTGTCTTTTAATTCAAAGCACTGGAAACTCTCAAAAGCATTAATACTATGTGGCCTCAGGTTAAAGTAGCCTTTGATCAGGGTTTCTTTACTTACGGTCCTAATTTGAAAGGATGAGTTTCAAGATACGTATGAGCCCCTTGATAATGTAGCAAAATATGTTTGTCTCTGTATGTGTCTCTGTGTGTATTTAAGTGTATGTGTCTTTTCTGGAAATGGCTTTCGTTAGTTTCTTAAAGGTGGTTTGTGATTCTCCCAAAGTTCAATAATAAATAAATAAATCTTGGGCGTTAACAAAAGATTCCACCTCAGATAGTAAAAGTTACAACAAATTTATCACAATATATTTAGAGAAGATTTTAATAAAACAAAAAGTAAATTAAGAAGGCTCAGTATTTTAAATTCACATATTTTTATTAGGAAAAATAAGAAGAAACATAATGCATATATACTCCACAGGAACCAATAAGACCCATTATCAGATATTTCTGATGATAAGCTTAGTATTCAATTATATACCTAAAACCTCCTCTTAACAAATATGAAGTGAACATATTAATATGTGTTCTTTAGTAATTTATGAGTTCTGTCACCTTGTTTTTAATTTACTCATCTGTAGTAAGGAACAGTGCTTCTTTAATCTTCCAGGAAGAAAGAGAGAGAGACTGAAGTGAGGGAAGGATAGGGAGAGGGATCCTATTTCTTGATCTTATTTAACTTTTGGTCTCAATGAAAACTTCAGGACTTAAGGAAAAAAAGCAAATAAATGACAAAAAATGCTTGGTGCATTTTAATCCTTCTGGGCCAAAGCTTTGTAACTTATGTATTATTCACAGTAGATTTCACCCCAACAAAAATTTAATTCTCAGTCACAAAGAGTAAATCAGAATTTCTTACAGTCTCTTGACTTATTCCATACTTACCTTACTCCATAATTCGTTTGTTGACACTCCATTAACTAATGCAGGTTAATGCACAGGCATCAGTCAGTATACATCCTTCACTGAAAATCATTTCCTATTAATTTCCTGCCATTGACTTGCACTCAGTCACCCACCTGTTTGTAATGCCTGAGTCCTTGTGTGTGTTCACACAGAACTCCGCTCTCCCACAGTCAAGATCACAATATATGTATTTATAGTAAAAATGATCAAAGATAGCTTGTCCACCTTCTCTGGGTAAATAGCATATTATAATTTCCTTATAAAATACTTCTTTTTAAAAACATGTACCCTAATCTATGTGCTCCAGTTAAAAGTAAACAATATCTGAGATATAAATAAATTTTATTATGAAAAGCATAAACATAGAAAGTCTTCTGAATGATAATCTTGTGCTCTATCAGATATGGAAACTACTCATCTGATTAATGTTTACAATGTCTTGCTTCCTATTCCTCCCTTCAGAATTTACATAACTTTCTAAACTGTCAGTTTGATTTTAGATCGTTGAAAATATTAAATGTAGTCATTTCCGAAATTACGGCTTTTTATATGTTTCACAGGGCAATAAGAAACAATACTTCTTAAGGGATTACATCGTGATTAGTGATTTATGAAAATTGTCTAATTTAATTGTTTCTTTTGAGGTCGGTGCTATTATTTCTATCTTATTATTTCTATCAGTTTGGAAAATGGAGGCTCATAGGAAGGAAATAGTTTCCTGGTGTTACTCAGAGTCATAGGAGAAGCAGGGTGCACTCTAACGGTAGAAACAAGGAAGTTACCTAAAGGAGAAACACAAATTTGGTCTTGAACTGCATTAATGTACAGGGCTGAATTGTTTCTCTGTGATTAATTCATTAAAATGACATTGTCGGTGAAATTGGTGCAACAGCAGTATGTCAGAAATTCCAGTAATAGGGAATTTATTTTGCCTTGTACTTGATTTCTCATTTCTGTTACCTTCTATTCCAGAAAAGATCATCAAATAGCAAGTAGGTCAAAAGCATCTTTATTTGCAAAAGTTCTATAAAACTTATTTCTAGAAATTTAATGCTGCTAAAGTTAAAAATCAAAATTAATGAATCAAAATAAGTCTTTGGTATTGACATAATTTATTCCTAATTTTGCTTGATGTTGACTACTGTATTGACGACTGGTGTCAGAGGCAAAAGTTCCTGTTTGGTAACTGTAGAAATATGGATATCAGATACTATCATTTAGGATTCTGTAAAATAATTTTACTTTTCAATTAGTGAGATCAGCTGAAGTGAATACTATATATGTACAACAATTCTCCATGGGCAGAGGATATTTTTTGATACTTTTAGATACTTATCTGGCAAATGCAGCTTATAGGATTCAGTCAGAAGGGTGAATGAAACAACTTGAATTCATTATCATTCTTGAGGGAGAAAAAGTGCTTGAACTAGTATAATAATGGTGAATGAGACACAAAAGATTCATAGTTTGGAAATGTATGATTTTTATCTTGTTTTTTAGTAATGCATGGGAATTTACTATTTTCTTTGTATCAGGGAGAATGTGAGAAACCTTTTAAAATTATTGTACATACTGTGTGCTTGTAAATATGATCTGACCAGTTTGAGCCAATGGTGACAGTTTGGATAAACACAAACTTGTCCTTAGAGTCTTTAAATGTGATTCTGTGTCCCTTTTCCTATTTGCCTTCTGAACAATGAAGGCAAAATATAATTGAGCATTTTTATATGTATGGTTAATTAGTATGAGGCTGAAGAACCGCAGTGTGCTGCTTACAATATATATTAGTGCCTCTGTCACTTTTCCAAACATTAATAAGCATTTTAATATTTCATAAGGCAAGTTCTAAACTATGAAAAATAAATCTGAACACTATTAATACCCAGTGGGACACATTAAAAGAAAGGAGGGCAGCATGAACTACTGTGTAGCTGAGTACTTAACTCAAGAAATTATAATTTCTTACTGATGTTGGAGACCTCAGTGAGGCTTAAGAGAGGGCAAGGGCTTTCTAGAAAAGATCTGATAGATCATGAACGGATTTGAGCACTGTAGAAAAGGATGAAAATTCATGCTCAATTCAGCTCACTGGTGAATCAAAGAGAAATAGTTGCGGAAGCTGTTTGAAAATCATAAAGTCTGACTAATTCTGTGCTTTAATCCATCACATGTCAGGATTTTCTCTGAGCTTTAATACTGTATCACTATTTTCAATCATATCTTGACAAGTGCCGGGAAAGAGGGCAATACACAGACAGGGAAACACTTCAGTATTCTTTTGTTTCTAAATTGCAGGCAAAGAGCTGAATATAATGACAGTGCTTCGCTCATCTTCCAGCTCCCCTTTACTTGGAAATATTTATGCAGGGACATGCTTCGATAAGTGTGAGTATAATTCATAATCATTGAGTTGAAACTGAATATTTAAGTGTAGGCGTGGGTATTCTAGTGTTGGGACTTATACAATTCAAGTATTTCACAGAAACTGGTAAGACTCTTCATTTTACTTCCTTTAAGTCTAACATAAAAGCAGGAACAGTTTATTGATCTCATACAATTTTGATGGATCCTTAAAGAAAAACATCTTTTACAGTTTAACAAAATAATATAATATTCTAGTGGAGATGATTAGTTATGAAAATTATAGAGTGAATTTAAAAATTTATTTTGATTTATTTATGTCAGTTAGTAGTCATAATATTTTTTACCATATACTGTATTTCCCTTTAGTACCATTATGTGTCCTGTTGATAGTGATGTTTTATGCAAAATATATATTTTATTTTCCACTGTTTTATAACTCAAAATATTTGTTAAATAATGGTCATTAGATTTGCACATAATCCAGCCAGTTGCCCAAATAAACTATTATGACTTGCAGATAGGTCATAACTATAAGAAATCTTTCTTCCAGAGGCATTTGTACATGCCATAATTTCTGCTCACTCTTCAGAAATAAACTTTCTGAGAAGCCATTCTTGATTCCCCACACTGGAGGAAAGGGGACAATGTGATTTACTTCTCCAGATTGCTCATGCATGTGAATGACAATTAGAGGTTGACTATTGACTGGCGCCTAACCAAGACTGTATCCCATGGACAGTAGCTGTGCTCCATATAGATCTCCCATGTGTTGATTGTTCTTCCTTACATCATGATCTCAATTCTAAGAAGGTCCAATAGACAGGAAGTGGAAACTGCCACTTTTGTAAAGACTGGCATAGTGTCACTTCTCCTTTTTTTCCTTAAGATGTCTTATAGCACCCTGAGTCTTTCCTTCATAGTCCTTTTAATGGATTGTCATTACACAGATTACTGGTGAGATTTTTAAAATTGTTTTCCTATTAGATTATGTGTCTAGTGAGTAGGCATGTTTGATTTTTCTCACTAGTATGTCTCCAGCATTTAAGCCAATGACTAGTACATAAGATCAAAATGTTTTTTATGAATGAATGAGATACATTCAGTATTTTCCTCATTTACTTGGGCAAGAGGCCATGCTTGGGTAGTGTTAAATTAATATCAAATTCTGACTTCTGATTGAATAAAATAAATAAATTTACTTTCTCAATTAGAAAAATGTTCTTAAGTTTCTCCAAGTTAAATAGATCATTCATTTAAAATTTTCTACCCATCACTAAACTTTCCTTTGTAGGATTCATTCTGTAGGATTCTGAGAAATATGTACTTTAGAGGAATGCAAACATAATATTTGCTACGTAGAATGTTTAAGTCTTTTTCCTATATAGTATAGTATATGTAGCCAATCAGATATTTTAGACCACTAGTTCTAGGCTTGGCTGCACATTGGAGAAGTCTGGGAGCTTTAAAAAGTACTGATGTGTGGATCAGGCCCCCAGAGATTTCAATTTAATTGGCCTGGAATACAGCCTAGAAATTTGTTTCTTAAAAGCTTCAGAAATGATTATAATGTTAAGCCATGGTTGAGAACCACTGCTTTAACTAGTTTTTCTCAGTCCTGCCTCCCTGGATATTAATGGGACTTGGCCATTTGTATCTTTTTAAAACCCTATATGGTTCTAATTTGGAATGACAGCTGAGAATCACAGCTTTAGATAGTATTATTTATCTTTTACATTTAATTCACATCAAATAATCCCCTACTTTATATCTTTTGGAATACATTTTTTCCAAATAATACATGCACCTTTTAAAAAATATCTACCTATTTCTTATTATATATTTTGTATGATCACATTATTAATATTTGATGCTTAATGTATGTTTAGTACCTTTTGTTTATATTAAATATGAACAAAGTCATTAATTACACTCACAATAATTTGTTTCTTTTCTCTGAAAAGTGTGAATATTTTGCTATGCATTTCTTATACTGATGAGTTATGCAGAACATGTAGAATAATTGTTGAGACCACAACTTTTATTTGCCTGGTTCAGAGATTGAGATACTTGATTATTTGGTGAGCTAGTGGGAATAGTTAAACAAGGTAAGTAGTTGCAAACATGATGTAATTTAAAAGAGCAGATGTCCCAAGATAGGAGAAGTACATGCTACCTTTTTCTTAAGGCCTGAGTCTGAAAGCCCAGTGGCATTTATATCAATAGCATATCCCACTGTTCAAGCAGTCACAGGGCCCAGATTCAAGGAGTAGGCATATAGTCTGCACTTCTCAATGAGAGAACTGTGAAAGAATTCAGGGTCATTTAAAAAATTGCTATATAAGCACACACACAAAAAAAAGCATGTAATTACTTCCTTTTCTTGCAATATGGTGAGCTAGGTACCAAGATTGAACCTCTTCCTAAAAGCAACTACAATTTTGGATATCATTAAAAAAAATCCTAAATATATCAGATTACTGATAAGAAATAAAGGAATAGTCAGGCCACTCCAGTACTCTGGCCTGGAAAATCCCATGGATGGAGGAACCTGGTAGGCTACAGTCCATGGGGTCGCAAAGAGTTGGACACGACTGAGCGACTTCGCTTTCTCTTTCATAGTTGATTTACAGTGTTGTGTTAGTTTCTGCTCTACAGCAAAGTGAATCAGTTATACATATACATATATCCTCTCTTTTTTAAGATTCTTTTCCCTTATAGGTCATTATAGATTATTGAGTACTGTGCTATACAGTAGATCCTAATTAGTTATCTATTTTTTAGAAAGTATGTATATGTCAATTCCAGTCTCACAATTTACCCCTCTCTTCCCCTCCCCCCACTGGTAACCATAAGTTTGTTTTCTATATCTGTGTCTATTTCTGTTTTATAAGTAAGAGATATTCTTACACTCGAATGGCTAAGTCATAGAGTAGTCATACAACAGACTAGAAAGGATGAAAATGAAGTCGCTCAATCGTGTCCGACTCTTTGTAACCCCATTGATTGTAGCCTACCAGACTCCTCTATCCATGGGATTTTCCAGGCAGGAATACTGGAGTGGGTCACTATTTCCTTCTCCAGGGGATCTTCCCAAACCAGGTATTGAACCCGGGTCTCCCTCATTGTAGGTAGACGCTTTACCGTCTGAGCCACCAGGGAAGCTCATATAGCAATTATGAAAAACAAAATCAACAACACAAAAGGTGAATTGAGAGGATGGAGCTAGATATAACATTTTATACAGTGTGTAATACAATTATATGAATTAGGCAAACCTAAATTATATTGTTTATAAATGCATAATTAGGTGGGGAATAAAGTCATAGGTGAATCTCACAAAAATTAAATTATATTTTTAGTAAGGTGGGAGATCTATTAGGACATATTTTTAAAAGCCTAAAATATCTGTAGGAAATTTTAATTCACCCTTATGAGAATTTGATAAATCAACAGATGAGAGGAATATAATTAGTTTAATCAGAGAATTTTGGAAGTTTTTTGTATAATCATTATCTACAAACCAGTTACACTTCTGTACATGAGAATGTAAGTAATTATGATACAAAGTACAAAGAATACAAATCCTCTGGGAGTATCTTAAAAGAAGTTATGCATGCCCTTCATGGACAAAAAATGAAATTTTGAAAACCTTGAAAAAATACCAAATGATGGAGATACATATCATGTTAGTTGATTAAAAGTCACAATATTATATTAATAGATTTAAACAATTCTAATTGAAATATTAACAGGCTTCTATGTGAATATGTGTGTGTATGTGCATGTGCATAATTTGATGAGCATATTTGAAAATCAATATGACTGAGCAGAGTAAAGAATAACCAATTTATCATGAAGTAGAACAGTTGGGGAGATTTGCCTTTTTGTATATCAAGAATTATTTTATTAATAGAGTAATTAATATAGGGGTTTAATGGTGAAAGTACAGGCAAATTACTAGTGAAATGAGAACATAGAAAAGCATCTATAGAAATAGTAATGATTTATGCAAACTAGGAGATAAACATTTTTGATTAAATGAAGTTAGGATACATAATTATCTTGATGGAATAAAAATGAAGTTAGAATCTTACTTTTCATGTCCAAAAATTAATTTCAGTTGTCTTAAGAACCTATACATGAAAGGCAAGCCACAGACTTCTGTAAACCATATGGAAGAATATTTTTCAAAACATGATGATAAAGTTTCCTTAAACATACACATATACACATAGCAGAAATAACATAAGAAAAAGGTTGATAAATTTAATGACATCAAAGATAAGAACCTATTTTAATTAAAAGGCATCATAAAAAAGAGTCAGAAGACAATTCATGAATTAAAAGAAAATATTGTAACAAACATATCTGAAAAAGGACTGGTAACCAAGAACATATAAAAAAAGTCAAGAAATTAATAGGACAAAAATCAATAGTAAAATAAAAAATGGGCAAAATATTTGAATACAAACTTTAAAGAAAGACCAAAATTTCTAATAATCATAAAATAAGATCACTATTAAATGGCACATAATACTCAATGGAGAGGCACATATTAGAAGGCCAGAAAATTCCAACTGATGGTGATGATGTGAAAAAAACTAAATCATTATACCCTGGTACAACTGCTTTGAAAAACAAGTTGTAATGACTTAGTAAAATTAAGCATAATCATTCTTCTACATTCAACTCCTATCTATGACATTTATTCAACTCCAATACATGCGCTTGGAGATATGTACAAAATATTTCAAGTAGTGATGTTACAAACTTTGGAAATCAACACATAAATCTTTCAACAATGAAATGAATAAATGGAAATTTTTATATTCACATGATCAAATACTTGTGAAAAATTAAGGCATTAGAGCTACATCCACCAATAAAGTTGAATTTACAAAAAAGCATAATCTTAAGCAGAAGAAACAAGGAGGTACACAGAGTATAATCAAGTGATGTAAACTTCAAAAAACCCTGCAAAACTAAACAACAAAATTTTATGCAAAACATAGATCCATTATAGTTGTTTCATCTAGGAGGATAGGATGAATGGGTTTAGGAAGGCATGTATAAGAACCTTCAAAGTGAGAATAATTTTTTCTTTCTTAATCTGGTTGGCACGTACTTGGGTGTGGTATGTATTATTTTCTTTATCCCTTTAAAGTATTACATAAGCTTTATTTTAAATCTTTTCAACATCTAATACAAATTATACATGACACCCTTCTACCAATAGCAGGACTGCTCAAGTGTTGGAGGGGTCATTATATTTCTAGGGTTTTGCAGTCCAGCTATTATAGCTGCAGTTGTGTCATCCCCCAGTATGTTAAAGTTCTAACTCTCAGTACCTCCAAATATGATCATACTTAGATATAGGTTCAATGCAGATCTAATTAGTTAAGATGTGGTCTGTGCTTAAATAGGGTGGGCTTCTATTCTAACAAGAATAGTGTCTTTCCAAGAAGGTGGTACATGAAGACAGACATACACGGAGAACAATATGTGATGATAAAGTCAGAGTTGGAGTTGTGCAGTGGCAAGCCAAGGGATATGAAATACAAAAGCAAAGCACCGGAAACTGGGAAGAGTCAAGGAAGGATTCCCTTACAGTGTTCTGAGCTATTCTGCTAACAGCTTAATTTTGAGCTTTAACCCCCCAGCACTTTGACACAGTAAATTTCTGTTTTAAGCCATCCAGTTAATGGTTCTTTGTTATGGCAGTCCTAGGAAACTAATACATGGGCAAACTACTCTTGGTATTCTTTAAGGAAGAAGTGTTGTTGGTCTCCCCAGGAAATAAGGATAGACAGTAACTGATGTCCATATTGTAATTTTTTAATAATTTATTTTTTATTGAAGGATAATTGCTTTACAGATTTTTGCTGTTTTCTGTCAAACCTCAACATGAATCAGCCATACGTATACATATATCCGCTCCCTTTTGAAGCTGTCTCACCTTTCCCTCCCCACCCCACCCCTCTAGTTTGATACAGAGTGCCTGTCTGAGTTTCCTGAGCCGTACAGCAAATTCCCACTGGCTATCTATCTCCACTGGAGAAGGGCATGGCAAACCACTTCAGTATTCTTGCCTTGAGAACCCCATGAACAGTATGAAAAGGCAAAAAGATAAGACACTGAAAGATGAACTCCCCAGGTCGGTAGGTGCCCAATATGCTACTGGAGATCAGTGGAGAAATAACTCCAGAAAGAATGATGGGATGGAGCCAAAGCAAAAACAGGACCCAGCTGTGGATGTGGTTGTTGATAGAAGCAAAGTCTGATGCTGTAAAGAGCAATATTGCATAGGAACCTGGAATGTTAGGTCCATGAATCAAGGCAATTTGGAAGTGGTCAAACAGGAGATGGCAAGAGTGAACATTGACATTCTAGGAATCAGCGAACTAAGATGGACTGGAATGGGTGAATTTAACTCAGATGATCATTATATATACTACTGTGGGCAGGAATCCCTTAGAAGAAATGAAGTAGCCATCGTGGCCAACAAAAGAGTCCGAAATGCAGTACTTGGATGCAATCTCAAAAACGACAGAATGATTTCTGTTCATTTCCAAGGCAAACCATTCAATATCACGGTAATCCAAGTCTATGCCCCCACCAGTAACACTGAAGAAGCTGAAATTGAACGGTTCTATGAAGACCTACAAGACCTTTTAGAACTAACACCCAAAAAAGATGTCCTTTTCATTATAGAGGACTGGAATGCAAAAGTAGGAAGTCAGGAAACACCTGGAGTAACAGCCAAATTTGGCCTTGGAGAACAGAATGAAGCAGGGAAAAGGCTAATAGAGTTTTGCTAAGAGAACGCACTGGTCATAGCAAACACCCTCTTCCAACAACACAAGAGAAGACTCTACACATGGACATCACCAGATGGTCAACACTGAAATCAGATTGATTATATTCTTTGCAGCCATAGATGGAGAAACTCTATACAGTCAGCAAAAACAAGACCGGGAGCAGACTGTGGCTCAGATCATGAACTCCTTATTGTCAAATTCAGACTTAAATTTAATAAAGTAGGAAAAACCACTAGACTACTCAGGTATGACCTAAATCAAATCCCTTATGATTATACAGTGGAGTGAGAACTAGATTTAAGGGACTAGATCTGATAGAGTGCCTGATGAACTATGGACAGAGGTTAGTGACATTGTACAGGAGGAGAAATGCAAAAAAGCAAAATGGCTGTCTGAGGAGGCCTTACAAATATCTGGGAAAAGAAGAGAAGTGAAAAGCAAAGGAGAAAAGGAAAGATATTCCCGTCTGAATGCAGAGTTCCAAAGAATAGCAAGGAGAGATAAGAAAGCCTTCCTAGTGAACAATGCAAAGAAATAGAGGAAAACAACAGGATGGAAAAGACTAGAGATCTCTTCAAGAAAATTAGAGATACCAAGGGAACATTTCATGCAAAAATGGGCACAATAAAGGACAGAAATGGTATGGACCTAACAGAAGCAGAACATATTAGGAAGAGGTGGCAAGAATACACAGAAGAAATGTACAAAAAAGATCTTCATGACCCAGATAATCACGATGGTGTGATCACTCACCTATATCCAGACATCCTGGAATGTGAAGTCAAGTGGGCCTTAGAAAGCATCACTACGAACAAAGCTAGTGGAGGTGATGGAATTCCAGTTGAGCTATTTCAAATCCTCAAAGATGATGCTGTGAAAGTGCTGCACTCAATATGCCAGCAAATCTGAAAAATGCAGCAGTGGCCACAGGACTGGAAAAGGTCAGTTTTCATTCCAATCCCAAAGAAAGGCAATGCCAAAGAATGCTTGAACTACCACACAAACGCACTCATCTCACACGCTAGTAAAATAATGCTCAAAATTCTCCAAGCCAGGCTTCAGCAATACGTGAACTCTGAACTTCCAGATGTTCAAGCTGGTTTTAGAAAAGGCAGGGGAACCAAAGATCAAATTGCCAACATCTGCTGTATCATCGAAAAAGCAAGAGAGTTCCAGAAAAACAGCTATTTCTGCTTTATTGCCTATGCCAAAGCCTTTGACTGTGTGGATCACAATAAACTATGGAAAATTCTGAAATAAATGGGAAGGCCAGACCATCTGACCTGTCTCTTGAGAAACCTGTATTCAGGTCAGGAAGCAACAGTTACAGCTGGACATGGAACAGTAGGAAAAGGAGTACGTCAAGGCTGTATATTGTCACCCTGCTTATTTAACTTATATGCAGAGTACATCATGAGAAATGCTGGGCTGGAAGAAACACATGCTGGAATCAAGATTGCTGGGAGAAATATCAATAACCTCAGATATGCAGATGACACCACCCTTATGGCAGAAAGTGAAGAAGAACTAAAGAGCCTCTTAATGAAAGTGAAAGAGGAGAGTGAAAATGTTGACTTAAAGCTCAACATTCAGAAAACTAAGATCATGGCATCTGGTCCCATCACTTCATGGGAAATAGATGGGGAAACAGTGGAAATGCTGTCAGACTTTATATTTTGGGCTCCAAAATCACTGCAGATGGTGATTGCAGCCATGAAATTAAAAGATGCTTACTCCTTGGAAGGAAGGTTATGACCAACCTAGATAACATATTTAAAAGCAGAGATATTACTTTGCCAACAAAGGTCCATCTAGTCAAGGCTATGGTTTTTCCAGTAGTCATGTATGGATGTGAGAGTTGGACGGTGAAGATAGCTGAGCACCGTGGATTGATGCTTTTGAACTGTGGTGTTGGAGAAGACTCTTTAGTGTCCCTTGGACTGCAAGGAGATCCAATCAGTCCATCCTAAAGGAGATCAGTCCTGGGTGTTCATTTGAAGGACTGATGTTGAAGCTGAAACTCCAATACTTTGGCCACCTCATGCGAAGAGTTGACTCATTGGAAAAGATCCTAATGCTAGGAAGGATTGGGGGCAGGAGTAGAAGGGGACGACAGAGGATGAGATGGCTGGATGGCATCACTGATGCGATGGACATGGGTTTAGGTAGATTCCAGGAGTTAGTGATGGACAGGGAGGCCTGGCGTGCTGAGATTCATGGGGTCGCAAAGATTCAGACACAACTGAGCGACTGAACTGACTGATCTATTTTACATAAGATAATGTAAGTTTTCATGTACTCTTTCCATACATCTCACCCTCTCCTCCCCTCTCCCCATGTCCATAAGTCTATTCTCTATGTCTGTTTCTCCATTGTTATCCTGTAAATAAATTTTTCAGCACCTGTTTTCTAGATTTCATATATATGTGTTAGAATGTGGTATTTATCTTTCTCTTTCTGACTCACTTCACTCTGTATAATAGGATGTAGGTTCATCCACCTCATTAGAATGGACTCAAATGTGTTCCTTTTTATGGCTGAGTAATATTCCATTATGTTATATAACATAACTTCTTTATCCATTCATCTGTCGATGGACGTCTAGGTTGCTTCCATATTCTAGCTATGGTAAATAGTGCTGCGATGAACAATGGGATACATGTGTCTCTTTCAACTTTGGTTTCCTTAGGGTATGTGCCTAGGAATGGGATTGCTGGGTCATATGTTGGTTTTATTCCTAGTTTTTTAATGAATCTCCATACTGTCTTCCATAGTGGTGGTATCAATTTATCTTCCCTCCAACAGTGCCAGAGTGTTCTCTCTTCTCCACATCCTTTTCAGCATTTATTGTTTGTAGACTTTTTATGAGGACCATTCTGACCTGTGTGAGGTGATATCTCATCATAGTTTTGAAGAGGAAGAAAGGCAGCTATAGTTTTGACAGGTTTCAAAATATTATGCAATGATAATGCATTTTTAAGTTAACTAAATTTTGAAAAAGGTATTCATATGTTTAAAATTCAAAAGGCAGAGTATAATAATATAGTCTAAAGTCTCCCGTACTCATCAATTCATCATGTATCTTTCCAGAGATACTGACGAATATCTTAGTACACCAGCATATACATCATTATTACACCTTTTTTTCACACAAAGCCCATTGTATATACTCTGTTTTGTATTTTTCCTTTTTCACATAACTTTGTGAACTGGGGATATTTTAATATCAAACACATGAGTGCTTCCTTTTGCTTATGGCTACAGAGGCATTCAACAATTTTAGAACAAGTGATAGATTTTTGAAAATATTTTAATTCAGCTCTTAAAAAGAGAATTAGACTAATAAAAATTTGGGGGTAAAGATAATTGAGCGAATCTTCATCACTGATTTTAGTTCCCCTAGTATATAATAAATATGAAGTGGTAAAGTCTTGTTCTATAAACTTTGAAAAATTATGACAAAAGCAGAAAATTTTACACCAAAATTGTTCCTGATTCTATTGCCATCCCAATCTCCATGCCAGAAGAGCTAATGAGAACAGAAGGTGAGATGACAAAACCCTGAGATTTTCTCACTTAGAACCCCAGTTTGGAGAGATGCAAACTAAGAATGTGAATTGGCAGGGTAAGATAAAGTGAAAATGAAATCCTTGAGAGTAGGATCTTAGCAGACCTGAAAATGGTCTCTAGGAAATTGACTTTTCCAATGAGCCAGTTTTTTATGACAGAAGATACCACTGGTTGTATGGATTGTGCTCTTTATAGAATATTTAAAAGAATCTCAAAGATAAAACAGAGGACAGTTTCCTTAAAAGCTGTGCTTTTATTTTCATGTGCCCTCTTCCCTTTTTCAGCACTACAAACTCTCAGACTGCAGATAAACAGAAAAGGAGATTTTTCCTCAAACTGTAGTTTGGATAAAATATGAGAGTGTCATAAAGAATGTATCCTGAATATGTCAGACAATATTAGTGTTTAGATTAGAGGCATGTTAATTACCAACAAGCTTAAACAATGGACTGCAGCAATGCACGGCAGATTAAGTACACACTCATAAAAATATATTGTCCAAAGATGGGAGGAAAACTTTCCAAGCATATTTTGTGTTATATAGAACTTAATAAAAAATACAAAATCAATAAAACAATGGGTCAAAGACAAGGCACTAAACAAGCAAATAAAATGAAACGGGAAATTTCAGAGCTAGTAAAACAAATCAAGTTCAAAATATCAACATTTACAAAATTGACAATAAATTAGAAACAACAAGAGGCAGAAAAGACAGAGTAAAATATTGAATTTCTGCCCTGGGATAAATACCTAGGATAATAAATTCAATGGAGAAAAATAAACAAAAAGATTTTTTAAATTACAGAAGATGAGAAATTTAGAAGCCAAAGATGAGCTAATATAAGGACAGTTGCTGTCTTTGAAGGAGAGATTAAAGTTAATGGAAAAAAGAAACTATTAAGATATAGAAAAGAGGAAATTGTCTTCCAAGTTAAGACATGTTAGAATATCTTAGATACATTACGAACTTCTGAGGAAGAAAGACTTTCTTAGACATTTAGGAAGAAACAAATTTTTTTCTGTCTCCCATAAAGTTTGAGAAGTAGCAAATAACATATATCACAAGTTTCTCCACAATTTTCAGTACCACCCAGGAAGTCTATAAAATTTCAAGGGAAAACAAAAATGACCTAAAATATTTACCCAGATAAGTTATCATTTATAGTATAGCTAAATTATCACATAGTAAAAATGACATTTGGCAGACATTCTCAGAGAAGT
This sequence comes from Okapia johnstoni, assembly GCA_024291935.2. NCBI lineage: Eukaryota > Metazoa > Chordata > Mammalia > Artiodactyla > Giraffidae > Okapia > Okapia johnstoni. The sequence goes on along the minus strand of CM044317.1, from coordinate 66,596,273 downwards.
AAGAACTCAGTAACTATAGCCCATATGATCTTTTCTCAAAGTAATTACTACTCATTGATGAAATCCAAGTAATAAGTGTATCAAAGAGGAATTCAGGAATAGAACTGGATTTGTAATGAGTATTGTAGGAAGAATTCTAACATGACCCTTCAAGATTCTTATGCCCTGGTTTATATGCCTTATATAATCCCCTCTTCTTGAGTGTGGATGGGTCTAATAAATATGGTAACATATCACTTCCTTGATTAGGTTATTAATTAGTTGACTTTAAGTTTTAATCAAAAGAGAGCTTAACTTGTATGGATCTGACTTTATCAAGGGGGCCTTTAAAGAACATGACGTTTCAGAGAGAGATTCCTCTAGTAGCCTAAAAGAAAGCAGACAGACACTTTATGATCTGCCAATGAAGAGAAGTGGCTAATGGTCAACAGCTAACAAGAAAATGGGGGCCTTGATCCTATAGTCATAAGTAACCAAATTCTGCCAATAATTGTTTGATGTTGGAAGAGGACAAGCTCTAGGAGGAGCAGCCAGGCCTCACCTGGAATCCAGTTTCATGAGATCCTGAGCTTAGGAGCCAGCTAGACCATGCCTGGACTCCTAACCCGATGCAAAATATGCAATAATGAATGTGTGCTGCTTCTAGCTGCCAAATTTGTATTACTTTGTTACATAGCAACAGGATATCAATACAGTGAGCTTTTAGGAAAGAAGGCGGACAAACATACTTGAATTTGGATTTAAAAACATGGCATCAGTATTATAAAACTTGAAGAGGAAAAATTATATGAATAATTAATTGAAGCAATTGGGAAAAGGTAGATAGAAGAGTACAAGGCATAATCTTATTTTTAAGGCAGGAGTCATTCGAAGATATATTAGAAAATTGTGACTGAAATATAATGATTCCAAATTCTTAATGTTTACATAATATTATTCCTAATATAAGGATTTTGGAGAACTTGTACTTTTATTAAAGGATTAATGATCTTGTCTGTGGCTCTTTTTTTAAAACTACACTACTCCTATCTGCTCTATTTACCTACATAGATCTGAAATGAGATTCACAGGAGCTAACCTCATAGTGACACAGGTAATTTTGCGGTTGTGCAGGTAATTTGGGGGGAGTAAGATTTTATGTAATTTTAGCTTTCCTTATTTTTGTATTGCTTAATGTTTTAAATAGTGAGCATACACTGGTTCCCACACAATAATTATTCTAAAATTCTTTACGATTGTTATGCCTTCCTAAAGACTTGACCTCTGTGATTATGATGTAATGATTTTGTTTATCCTTGAAAATATTCCTTGTTCTGAAGTGTGATTTATCTGAAATTAACATGGCTTTACCTGCTTTCTTTTGATGCATGTTAGCATGGTATATTCTTCTCTGCCATTTACTTTTAACCTGAGTGTTTAACGATTTCTTGAAGACAATATATAGCTGGGTCTTATTATTGTTGTTGTTTTTTAATCTATTCTGACAATCTGTGACTTGTGCACCTCAGTCATTTGCATTTAAAATGATTATAGATATAGCTGGATTAATATCTACTATGTTGCTATCTATTTTTCTGTTTGTTACCTTTTTCTTCTTTTTTTATTCCTCTTATTTTTCTGTCTTCTGGTTTCAGTTGAGCATTTACATGGTTTTATTTCCACTCCACTCTTTACCTAGTTAGTTGTATCTCTTTTTAATGTTTTTACAATTCCTGTAGTGTTTGCAATATATATTTTAAATTAGTCTAAATTCATTTTCATTATGCCATTCTCCTGTCATAAACATTATTTCATTTTCTTTCTGGAAGTAAGTCTGCTGTCATTGTTTCCCTTGCTACTCTATGGTAAGGTGCCCTTCCACTCCCAAACCACCCCTGGCATTTTTCTAGATTTTTCTCTTTGTCTTTAGTTTTCTGCATTCTGAGTATAACATGCCTAGATGTAGATGTCTGGTGCTTATCCTGTTTGGTGTTCTCTGAGATTTATAAGACTGAGTTTTTGTATTTGTCATTAATTGTGGAAAATTCTTGACTATTATTTCTCCAAGCATTTCTTCTGCTTTAGTCTCTCTTCTTCTAGTGCTCAAGTTCTAATATGCTATAACTTTGGTAATTGCTCCAGGGTATTCTATTTTTCCCCATTTTTTTTTTTCCCCTCTGCATTTCAGTTTGGGAAGTTTCTACTGATACATCTTCAAAGTTGTTGATTCTTTCCATGGCTGTGTCCAGTCTACTAGCTCAGAAAAGACCCCCCCCCCCCCAAGCTTTAAATTTTTAGATCTTTTAAACAACGAAAATTTTCTGGAAAACTCGTTGATTTGGGGGGTTTAAGGGGGTTAAATGGGGTTTTGGGCGGGAATTCAAAACTAAAAAAATAAAACCCCAGTTTGGAAATGGGCCCAGTGCCCTGGGCTGTACCTTCACATGAAATTTTTTTGCTTCCCCTTTTTTTCTTTTGGTAGCATGAAGGAAGGGGCAAACAAAAGGGGGAAAAAACTTTTCCCCCAAATGGAATTTAGGGGCTTGGTTAAAATCCCGTTTTTTATAGAATGGGACTTTGATATAGAGGATATTTTGTACCTTTTTCACAATGGCCCCTTTTTCTCCCCCTCATTTCCAAAGCCAAAAAAGGGATCTTTTTTATCCCCCTTCACCATGAAATCTTGCCCGGATTTCTGCAAAAAAAAGTGTGGTGGCCCTTTTTTGGGTAGTGGGCCCTTTTTTATGGGCTGTGGGCCCCAGGAAAAAATTTTTCAATTCTTAACCCCCCAAAAAATGTTTTGAGTGTTGTTTTTTTCCCCAAAATTTTCCCACTCTTGCAAACCCCATAGACCCCCACCCCCAGGCCCCTCGTCCGGGAATTCTCCTGGGAAGAACACTGGGGTGGGGTTTCCCTTTCCTTCTCCAAAAGAAAAATTTGAAAAAAGAAAGGGAGGTCGCCAACCCTGTCCAACCTTTTTTTGGGCCCCATGGACTTTTAGGCCTTTCCCGGGTCCCCATCCATGGGAAAAAAGGGCCCCAAAACAATTTGGGAAGAATTCCCTGTCAGTTAATTACTACTTGGGTTATGGGGTCCAGTGGTTATATAAGCAGATCTTGGCTAACACTTTTTGAGTTCACTTGTCTCTAGATTTTTGAAAAATATTTATTTATTTGGCTGTGCTTTTGGGTTTGTTTTTGACATTTGGGTTTTAAACCTGTTGTGGGGATGTTTAGATTTTTGTTTCCTGACCAGGAATTTAAAAAAACCCCAACCCCCCGCGTTTGGGGTACGGGCCCCAGTCACTTGGGCCCCCCCTTCCCAAGAATTTCATCCTCTAGGGTTTTGAGCTTGAAGGGTTTGTCTTACAACCTTTCTTTCTCCCTGGGGTTTAAGGGAAAAATTTTTGACTTCCAGTGTATTCCCAAATTTTTAAATTTTTGTAAAAAAGAGAAAAGATTTTGGTTTTTCCCAAATTTTTTAAATCATAGCTGAACCTGAAGAATTTTGCTTTTTTTTTAAAAATGGAAAATACTTTAAATTTACCAAAAAACCAAATTTTGAGAAATTCATAAGGTTTTTAAAAAAATTCAATTTAAATTTGACAAACATACATAATCTGGTTGTTTGGGGACGGAAAGCTTATGAGAGATGGAATAAATGCCAGGAGATTGAAGGTTTAAAAGGGCCAAAAAAAAATAAATAAAATTTTAAGAAAAAGTGAGGATCCCAAATGGTTTAATGTTACTGGGGAGGTCAAGAAAGCCCCAAAGAGGGGTGTGCATATTTGATTTGTCAAGAAAAAACACATTTTTTTAAAATTAAGGTAAGAGCAATTTTAGAAAAAGGGGCTAGGGGAAAGTTTTTGAGTGTGGTGTGTGTGGTTTTGTATGTGGGGTTTTTTTGGGCCAAAAACCGACGTTGGAACAAAAGGTTTTTTAAAAATATGTGAAGACATCCTGACTTAATCCCGTTTTCAAAGAGAAGTTTTCAAAACCCCGGAAAAAATTTTTTTTTACCCTTTTTGTTCATTTTTAGCAGTCGCTCAGGGAAAGTCCCACTCTTTGCGACCCCATTTAAAAGCCTTAAAAATTTTTTAAAACCCCGGGGAAAGGTTTCCGAAAGCTGTTCCCGGGGGGGCCCTGAAACTAAACTTGAAAAAAAGGGGAAAAAAGCAAACTAAATAAAAAATCCAAAATTTCAAACAGTAATGGTTTTAAAAAAATTTTTAACTTAAAGAGCGAAAAATTAAATTTTTCTAAGGAAAATTCTACAGTCTAAATTGAGGGAGTCTAGCACAGTTAGGTAAGAATTTTAGAAAATAAAATTGTCCATTTGGCAAAGAAGAAGAAAAGGGGGTTAATGGGGGAAAACACTTTTGAAAAAACCCCATATATGAAACCCCGGGAAATTTTAAAGGGAATAGTGGAAGCAACGGAAAAAGTTTTGTGCTGTTAAACTTCCCAAAATCAAACCGGGGGAAAAAAGCATTTTTTCCTTTCTTTTTAAAAAGTTAAAATTTTCTTCCCCCAACCCCGAGCCCCCGGAAAAAAGGGCCTTACAACCCCTTACTTCAAGGAAAGATTTTAAATAAGTAATTTGAGCCTGCCTCTGAAATAGAATTTAATCAAAGGATTTTAAGAGGGGGCGGGCCCATCAAAAGGGCCGGAAAAGTAAAGGTTTTTAAATTTTTTTATTTTTAGAGGAAATTTTGGCATTTTTACCTTTTTGGGGTTTAAAGGGGTAGATTCAAAAGAGAATTTTTCAATTAGGGGGAAAAAAAATTTGTTTTAAGGCCGCTGGGGTTTCGTAAAAGATCCTCTGAAATTCCCCTTTTTATTTTGAATCTAGTGGGTTAAAAGAAGATTTTATGAACAAATTCAAAAAAATTTTTTAATTGAAACAAATTTCCCCTTTGTCCAAAGGGGGCACTGCCCTTTCCCAAAAACTAGCTGCAAAGATTTCCTTCTGCTTAAACACCCCACTATCAAAAGTTAAGGGGGGCTGAATCTCAAAAGTACCTTTCACCGAAACCCTTTTTGATTCCAAGGGTCAACTACAACCCGAGTTTCCCACTTTGGGGGGGTTAGAAATAAGCCGGGTATAACCCGGGGGCCCCCTTTGGAAAAATGTAAATTAAGGCCCTCCCCGTTCCCCGGGATTTCCTGATGAGCAAAACAATGAAAAACCCCTGACAGGGTTTCAGGGCCCAAAAAAAGTGAGCTATGCTGGCTAAGGGCGCTTGAGTTTTGTCCCCACTCTGTGCGACCCCCCCAGCGGGAGCCCCCAGGCCCCCTTTTTCCCCCTGGGAAATTTTCCAGGAAAGAAACTGGAGTGGGTTTTACATGGGGGGCTCAAGGGGTTCATGCACTTTTTCTTGTACTTTTATTTTGGGAATTTTTCCCCCTTCTTAAAATATAATTCCTTTAAATTTGCTCTGTGTCCAACCCCTTCCGACTTGGAGTTCCTTTTTTAAAGTTCTTTCTATTTTAAAAAAACGTGCAGGCAGTTCTTCAGATCTTTTAATCCCCCAATGAACTTTTCCAAAAAAAAATTTTTCCCTGAGTATTTTCTGATACGGGGCCCTGGCTTTTTCCCCTTTTCCCCTTTTCCTTTTTATTTACTTTTCTTTTATTTTTTCGCGGGGTGCTTTTTTCTTTTAATAATGTATGGGCCCTTGGGGTTTTTTTCACCACTTTTTAAAGGGCAAAAAGGGGGCCAAAACCCTTAAAATTTTCAAAGAAACACTTCTTTTTTTTATGTAACAGTTCCTAACATAAAAACTAAACTCCTGAACCAAGATACATTTTTCTTTACTTCAGCACATATGAAGTGAAAGCCTCCACATAGTTTTGAAGGGAGGGTAATTTAAATTTTATCAGCAAAGAGCATCAGAGGTAGTTACCAGGAACCTCTGGAGGAAAGCTTGGCTGCTTCAAAGCTGACCCACAGGGATGAAAGAAGACAGTTTTGTTTTTAGAGATGAAAGTTGACTAGGTAATTTTTTTTTTTTTTTTGGTTTCACCACATTTTATTCAAGGGCTTCCTCGATGGCTCAGCAGGTAAAGAATTCCCCTTGAATGCAGGAGAGGAGGGTTCAATCCCTGGGTCAGGAATATCACCTGGAGAAGTAGATGGCAACCAGATCCAGTATTCTTGCCTTTAAAACCCCATGGACAGAGGAGCCTGGTGAGCTTCAGTCCAAAGGTTCACAAAGAATCGGACACGACTAAGCACTCAGGCACATTTTATTTACTATTGCTTGCCTAGATTCCATGGTGTGAGACAGAAGACTCATGGGAAATCTGATTCTTCTCTCTGGCCATTCTAATACTTCTCTCTGACCTCTTGTTAATATAAAGACAGACATCATGCTTTTATATACCTCATGTAAACATTTTCATCACTGAAATTTCAAAAATGAAAAGTAAAGATCTAAAGTTCAAAAACATGATTCATCTTGAGGAAAAAAGAAACTTAAGGAAGTGCAAAAAAAGGTACCCTGGTGTTAGCTTTTTGTTTGGCTGGCATTCATCTCTCATTTACAGAAAAAGAAGAGTCAATATTTCGTCAATACATTTTTTATATAAAGACAGCTTTCAAAAGGAGATTAAGAAACCTAGTTTCTCTCTAAACCTAGGTGATTTATAAATCTAGCTATAAGCAGGCTTACCAAAAGATGGGCATTTTATTTAGGAGTGAATTTGTGGAAAGAAATTACAAATATCAACAATAAATAAAATAGTTCTAGATTCACAATGCAGACAAATGTGAAAAGCAAAGATAAAATTACTTTTCCTTTTTTTTTTTTTAAGAGAGAGACAGCTAAACTAATTTCTCTCCAAAATGTCTTTAGCCTAAATTCCCTTTGGTATTTAATAATGTGGCCTCAATATTAAAGCTTATAGCAAAACATTCACGGGCTGAGTTTGTGAAGCTATCAAACTTTACATTTCCAGGAGTTTATTGTTGGATCATCCAGGATAACTAAGGGATATGAAAATGATCCATCTGTCAAAACTTACTTTTCATGCATTTATTTTTATAATTTGATTTACCATGAATGTAGTGTGAAAGTTGAGAGTTTGAGAAGGCTCTTATTAGGTAAGGTTGAGGTCCATAGAGATTTTTCTCCTTCAGTTGATGAGTGTCAGAGCTAGGATTAGGACCCAGTGACCCCGGCTCCAAGACCAGAGTGATTTTCTATCTATGAAATGTTTTGCTTCCTCCTGGGGCATAATTAGACCAAAGTATTTACTAACTAATAGAACATGATAAAAAAGGAGTAAAATTATATGCCTTCCTAATTGATCTAAAATAATAACTTTGATGTTTTCTTTGACATTCCTAGGTAAGACAGACATTTCAAATTCCCAGAGCTTTTATTACACAGTTGTGTAACATATTTTCTTATCTTTATCTGTGTCCTGCTAGCCTGTGGGCTATTCGAAATAAAAAAAAAAAAGATTTACAATACTAGAGGCCAGCATTGCTGAATGAGCTTATAAAAATGCATTAACATCTAAGTTAGTAAATAGTGCAGAAGAGGAAAGAGAAAGGCAACCAGCATCTACTCACTGTCCACTGTGGACAAGGCTATGTGATTCACATATTTTATTTTACTTGTAAAATATTGTTTCTCACAGCAAACCTATGAAGTTGATATTTATTATACCTTTTAATAGATGAAATTGAGAAGGATTATATATATATATATATTTATATATTTATATATTATAAATTATAATATATATATATATTATATTATATATTATATATATAATATATAATATATAATATATAATATTTATATATTTATTTATATATATAAATAAATAAAATAAGGGGTTAAATTACTCTTTGAAAATCATACAGACAGTAAAGTAGTATTTGACTCCAGGTATGGCCAATTCAAAGCTGATACATCCATCTCAGGCCTAATACCTATGGGTAATAATGATGGGTATTTATTTTCCCCCAGCCACTAAACTGGACTTACCTGGTGGCTCTGTGGTAAAGAACCTGCCTGCCAATCAAGGAGAAGTGAGTTCAATCCCTGAGTTGGGAGAAGGAGATGGCAATCCACCCCAGTTCTTGCCTGGGAAATCCCATGTACAGAGGAGCCTGGCAGGCTACAGTCCATGTTGTCACAAAGAGTTGGACATGACTAAGTGACTGAACTAAGTTGTTGTTCAGTTACCAAGTCATGTCCAACTCTTTGCGGCCCCATGTCCTGCAGCACTCCAGGCTTCCCTGTCCCTCAATATCTACCTAAGTTTGCTCAGATTCATGTCCATCAATCAGTGATGCCATCCAACTGTCTCATCCTCTGTCGTCCCCCTCTCCTTCTGCCCTCAATCTTTCCCAGCATCAGGGTCTTTTTCAGTGAGTCAGCTCTTGGCATCAGGTGGCCAAAGTATTGGAGCTTCAGCTTCAATGTCCATCCTTCCAATGAATATTCAGGATTGATTCCCTTTAGAATTGACTGGTTTGATCTCCACTCAATTAAGAGTTGTTCATATAATAATTTCTTGTTTACAACAATTCTAAAGAAGTTCTCACTATTGTTAACACCCTTTTACAGATTATAAAATAGATTTAGAAAGATTAACTATGGAATTTTCCAGGCAAGATTACTGGAGTGGGTTGCCATTTCCTACTCTGGGGGTTCAAAGTCATATAGATTGGTAAATGCCAAAGTGGGATTTAAAAGCAGGTATGAGTGATTTGAAAATCAACATACTTTGAAACTGAATCAAATGTATACATGCATGATTGTTAAAAACTGATAAACAAATGTGTCAGATGCCTGTGCTGCACCACAGGTCATCCCCTAATTTCAGCATAGCTGTGACATACAATTCCCTGTATGTTAGCTCCTGTATCAAGAATATAGATTAATAGTTGTATACATATATACATATATATATATGTGTGTGTGTATGTTTGTATTTATGTACACACACACATACACCACATCTTCTTTATCCATTCATTTGTTGATAGACAGGTTGCTTTCTTGTCTTGGCTATGTAAATAATACTGCTATGAACATTGGGGTGCATATATCTTTTGAGTTAGTATTTTTTTGGGGGGTATATACCCAAAAGTGGAATTTCTGGGTCATATAGTAGTTTTATTTTTAAATTTGGGGGAAATTGCCACACTGTTTTTCATAGTGCTATACCAATTTATATTCCTACCAACAATGTACTAGGGTTTCCTTTTCTCCACATCCTTGCCAACACTTGTTATTTGTTTTTTTTTTGATGATAGCCATTCTGACAGGGCTAGTAGCTCAACTGGCAAAGAATCCACTGCAATGCAGGAGACCCCTGTTCAATCCCTGGGTCAGGAAGATCCCCTGGAGAAGGGATAGGCTACCCACTCCAGTATTCTTGGGCTTCCCTCATGGCTCAGACGGTAATGAATCCACTTGCAATGCGGGAAACCTGGGTTCAATCCCTGGGTTGGGAAAATCCCCTGGAGAAGGGATAGGCTACCCACTCCAGTATTCTTGGGCTTCCCTGGTGGCTCAGATGGTAAAGAATCCACTTGCAATGCGGGAGACCTGGATTTGATCCTTGGGTTGGGAAGATCCCCTGGAGGCACATCAACCCATTTCAATATTCTTGCCTCGAGAAACCCCATGGACAGAGGAGCCCTGAGGGCTATAGTCCACGGGGTCGCAGAGTCAGACATGACTGAGTGACTAAGCACACATTCTGACAGGTGTGAAATGATGTCTCGCTGTAGTTTTGATTTGAATTTCCCTGTTGGTTAGTGATAATCCATGGCAGCCTGCAGGGCTCTCATTGTCTTGGGGCTTGTCCCTGCCCACTGGTGAGTGAGGTCAGGTCCTGAGGTTTCTGTCCTCAGCATACCTTACTTTTTATTAAGGTATAGTTTATTTGTAATGTAATTTTAGTTTTAGGTATACCACATAATGATTCAAATTTTTAGAGATTATACTACATTTAAAGTTATAATCAAAATACTGGCTATACAATATATCCTTGTTTAACTTATTTATTTTATACATAGTAGTTAAATTAATAAATTTATTAACCTCAGAAATTCCTACCCTTATCTCCCCCAACCATCCCACTGGTAACCACCAGTTTGTACTCTATTATCTGTGAGTCTGTTTCTATTTTGGTCTATTAATGAGTTTTTTGTTTTTTTTCCAGATTTCACATGTAAGTGATAACATATAGTATTTTTCTTTCTCTGCCCGACTTATTTCACTAAGCATAATACCCTCTGGGTTCATCTATGTTGTTTCAAATGGCAAAATGTCATTCTTTTTTATAGTTGAGTAGTGTTACAGTGTGAGTGTACATGTTTATGTACACATATATTTTCACCCACTTATCTGTTGGGAACTTGGGTTGTTTCCACGTGGGAGATTCCCTGGGTTGGGAGATCTCCTGAAGAAGGGAATAGCAATCCACTCCAGTACTCTTGCCTTGAATTCCATGGACAGAGGAGCCTGGTGGGCTATAGTCCTTGGGGTTGCAAAGAGTTAAACTTAACTGAGCGACTAACACACACAGGTTGCTTCCATGTCTTCAGTTCAGTCGCTCAATCATGTCCAACTCTGCACCCCCATGGACTGCAGCATGCCAGGCTTCTCTGTCCATCACCAACTCCCGGAGCTTGCTCAAACTCATGTCCATTGAGTTGGTGATGCCATCCAACCATCTCATTCTCTGTTGTCCCCTTCCCTTCCTGCCTTCAGTCTTTCCCAGCATCAAAGTCTTTTCCACTGAATCAGTTCTTTGTGTCAGGTGGCCAAAGTATTGGAGTTTCAGCTTCAGCATCTGTCCTTCCAATGAATATTCAGGACTGATCTCCTTTAGAATTGACAGGTTGGATCTCCTTGCAGTCCAAGGGACTCTCAAGAGTCTTCTCCAACACCACAGTTCAAAAGCATCAATTCTTCGGTGCTCAGCTTTCTTTATTGTCACATCTACACATGATTTCTGGAAAACCAATTATAAACAATGCTAATATGAACAACATTGGGGTGCAGATGTCTTTTTAAAATTCATGTTATTATTTTATTTGGCTATATACTCAGAACTGGAATGACTAGATCTTAAAGTAGTTCTATTTTTAGTTTTTTGAGGAAACTTCATACTATTTTCCACAGTGGCTGCTCCATTTTACATTTCTATTTATACCAGCAATGTGCAAAGTGTTCCCTTTCTTACACATCTTCACCAACATTTGTTATTTGTGGCCTTTGGATCGTGTCCATTTTGTCAGGTATGAGATAATATCTCATAACTGTTTGTGTTTTGACTGTTTCCACTTCACAAGATTCTTCTGGGGTTTTGCCTTGTTCTTTTGTTTAGAACATGTTTCTCATTTTGCCAACTTTGCTGTTTTTACTTCTCTGTATTTGGTAGGTTGGTTACATTTTCCAAGCTTGGAGAAGGGACCTTGGGTAGGAGACATCCTATGAATTCCAGTAGCACACTCCATCTCTAGTCGCCAGAGCTATATGCTCTAGTGGTGCTCACGGGTGGGTGGTTTTGTGGCCAGGCTTCCTGGATCTAGTATCAGCTCGTGGGTGGGGCAATTCCTGACTGTTGACTCAAGGGGTTCCCAAAACTGGTGCTGGGCTTCTCGTGAGTGGTGCTGGATCGCAGAGAAGGCTGGCTAATGAATCCTAGGTATCTCTGCGTTAGTTTGGGCCTGTTGGTGGGGGAACTGGGGTGCAGGGTTCCCAGCATTGCTGCTGGCCTGCTGGTGGGTTGGCTAGGTCCTGCCATGGCAGCCTTCAGAGCTGTGGTTGTCCTGGGGCTTGTGCCTGCCCACTAGTGGGTGCAGTCAGGTCCTGGGGTTTCTGCCTTCAGCTTCCGAGGGTTCCCAGATCTAGTGTCTGCACCTTGGTGTATGGGGCTAGATTCTGGACCCTCTGGTAGGCAGGGCCATGTCTAGGGGAGGCTGTGGACCCAGGGGTTTATAAGGCAGCCTGCTTGGTGGCAGGTGAGACTGTTGCCCACTTGGCTAGTCACTTGGCAAGAGGCTTCCCAGTACTGGTGCCTACAGGCTGGTGGATGGGGATAGCGCTGGGTCTTGAGGCTAGCAAGCTAGAGGGAGGGTTTCGGAATGGTGCTTGCCAGTATCGATGTCCATGTGGTAGAATAAACTCCCCAAAATGGCTGCTGCTGGTGTCTGTGTCCCAGGGTGATCTTCAGTTGCCTTCTGACTCTCTGTGAGATTCTCCAAATCATCAGGTGGGTCTGATTCAGGTTCCTTTCAAATTGCTCCTTCTGCCCTGGGTCTCTGTGTGAGATTTTGTGTGCATCCTTTTAAGTGTGGGTCTTTATTGCCCACAATCCTTTTGTCGGGGGAGTTTGTAATTTCCTCAATTCTCTCTTGCTGCAACAAATACTTGAAGCAACAGACGGACCAGTGTTTACAGCTCCAAGTTGCACTTTGAATCTCCTCAAAATAAGCCTTTCAAAGCCAAATGTTCTGATAGCATGTCTTCCAGCACAGGACATTTGGCTTGGGGAGTCCAATGTGAAGCTTAGACCCTTCTCTCTTGTTGAGCAGAGCATCTGCAATTTTAGTTAGTCACCTGTTTGTGGGTTGCCCACCCCAGGGGTATGGGTCTCCACTATACTACACCTCTACCCCTCCTGCCCACCTTTTGGTTTCTTCTTTGTATTTTTAGTTATAGAAGGTATTTTCCGGTCTTTCTCATCAATAGTTTCTCGGTAAACAGTTATAAGTTTGGTTTACCCATGAGAGAAGGTGAGCTCAGGGTCTTTACTCCACCATCTTGCAGTTTCCCTCTGGTGATTAGTGATGTTGAGCATCTTTTCATGTGCCTGTTGGCCATCTGTATGTCTTCTGTGGAAAAATGCCCATTATTTTTTAATTGCATTGTTTGGTTTTGATATTGATTTGTGTGGGTTTTTAAAGTTTTGTGAGCTATTTACTGGCTTAGTTAAGTAAGTCGGACAAAGACAAATATTATATGCTTTCACATCCATGTGGCATCTAAAAAATAAGTGAACAAATAGAACAAAACAGAAACAGACTCACAGATAACAAACTAGTGGTTACTAGAGGGGGGGGGGTGGAAGGGAGAGAAAAAGAGCAAAATAGGTGAAGAGAATTAAGAGATACCAACTACTAGGTATAAACTCAATAAGTTACAATGATGTAATGTTCAACATGGGGAATATAGTCAATATTTTCAATAACTCTATATGGAGTATAATCTATAAAAATATCAAATTGCTGTGCTATAAATCTGAAACTAATATTGTAAGTCACTATACTTTAATTAAAAAAAAAAAAAGGACATAGACTTTTCTCTGACAGACACCAGAAAGACCACTCCTCAGGGCATGCATAATCTATTAAGTGCAGAGGATTTAACTCCCTCAGTAACAAACCTTAACCAACAGGGCTCAGAAGTCAGTGGATAACAGTTCCCATCCTATGGTGGGTCAGTTCTGGAGCTTACTCTTTATGGTTCCTCAGAGTTTCTAGTGGGATTGAACCCAGGTTCCCAGCTAATTAAAAACCTTTGCTAGATTTTTCTTTCTTTCTTTTTTTTACCAAAACCACATAGATGACTATAAGACATGTTAAAAAACAACAAAAAAAAAAAACAAACTCCTGAGCAGAGTAAGGCTTTGCTCAGTTACTGGCGTCAACATTAGCTTTTGTAACTGGAATCATAAAATAAGCCCAATAATACAATAGTGGAAGAAATGACTGTAAGTGCCTATCACTCCATTTTTCCCCTCTTCGCCTATTAAAACCAAAGGTCTGTCTTAACCACTGCAGTTGTCTTCCTTCTAACTGTTCCCTACTGTGCCTGCCTCCAAATACACAAACACACAGACTCAAATTTTTTTAATAGTATTAAATCCATGCATGTCTCTCTTATGAATAGAACCTCTGATGTAATTTAAAAATTTCTTAAAAAAATATTTGAAATTTGGAAAATTATAAAAACTTCAACTTTTTAAATCTGCAGTCTTCATATGTATAAGGTATTTAGGTTGCTAAATTAAAAATAGATTCCAAATTTCAGCTTTTCAGAAAAAAAACCTCTTACAAAAAGGAGAGTCTTCCTCTGCATTACTAAATTTGTGGGAGTGGAATTTCTTGAAATAATTGTTGTAAGTGCAAATATTTCAGTATCAAGTTTCAGGCTTTTTTTAAAAAACATATGTATGTATATATTCTCTTTCAAATTGTTTTCCAATTTAGGTTGTTACAGAATATTGAGCAGAATTCCCTGTGCTGTACAGTAGGTCCTTGTTGATTATCCATTTTAACTATAGCAGCGTGTACATGCCCATCTCAAACTTCCTAACTATCCCCTCCCCCACCTTTCCCCCTTGGTAAAAATAAGTGAATCTGTTTCTGTTTTGCAAATAAGTTTATTTGTATCATTTCTTTTTAGATTCTGCTTAAAAATGATATAATGCAATATTTCTCTTTCTCTGACTGACTTCATTCAGTGTGACAATCTCTAGATCTGTCCATGTTGCTGCAAATGGCATTATTTCATTCTTTTTAATGGTTGAATACTATTCCTTTGTATATATGTGCAACATCTCATTATCCATTCCTTTGTTGATGGACATTTAGGCTACTTTCATATCTTGGCTATTGTAAACAGTGCTGCAATGAACATTGGGGTGCATATATCCTTTCAGACCATATTTTTCTCTGGATATGTGTCCAGCAGTGGGATTTCAGGATCATATGGTAGCTCTGTTCTTAGTTTTTTCAGGAACTTCCATCCTGTTCTCCATATGGCTGTACCAATTTACATTCCCACCAACAATGTAGGAGTGTTCTATTCTCTCCATACCCTCTCCAGCATTTATTGTGAGTGGATTTTTTGATGATAGCCATTTTGGATGGTTGAAGTGATATCTCACTGTAGTTTTGATTTGCATTTCTCTAGTAATTAGTGATGTTGAACATCTTTTCATGTGCCTCTTGGCCATCTGTATGTCTTCTTTTCTTAGTGTAATCACACCAGTGATCCAGAATGTTGAGCTTGCTAGGTAGTTTTAGTGACTAAAAGATGGTATCCTTTGAATGTTCGTGGCTCCAGTATTGTTTCATGCCCATCACCCTCCAAGCTTTCCCATAGATAGAGAAAAGGATCCCTGATTAATCTGTGTGAGATTAACAACAACCCAAATTTATGTTATTTCGGTATGGTTTAATTCTGTTTTGTTACTTTTTTTTGTTTTGCTTGTTTGTTTGTTAACTTGAATGTTTAGTGAACATTTCAGTGTGATAGGGAAATATGTCTAAATTGTTGCCTTAATGCAGTTTTCTCATGGTTATTTCTTGGGTGATTTCAAAATTCAACATTATGTTAAAACATTCAACTTCATACATGTCCAAAATGATGAAACTCACTAGAAAACTGCATCAGGTAGGTATTTTCTAACAATTTGTATAGCTGCATAAGACAATCAGTAATATTTTATGGAAGATCATGCTATAAATGAAATGAAAGAAGATGATGTCTGATGTTGAAAGAAGGAAGAAGGGATAGAAAATGCCATCTAAAAGGTGGAAGAAGGAATAGAAGAGGAGTTAGTTCTGATAGCATCTCACCTAGAGCCAGACATCCTGGAATGTGAAGTCAAGTGGGCCTTAGAAAGCATCACTATGAACAAAGCTAGTGGAGGTGATGGAATTCCAGTTGAGCTATTTCAAATCCTCAAAGAGGATGCTGTGAAAGTGCTGCACTCAATATGCCAGCAAATTTGGAAAACTCAGCAGTGGCCACAGGACTGGAAAAGGTCAATTTTCATTCCAATCCCAAAGAAAGGCAATGCCAAAGAATGCTCAAACTACCGCACAATTGCACTCATCTCACATGCTAGTAAAGTAATGCTCAAAATGCTCCAAGCCAGGCTTCAGCAATATGTGAACCGTGAACTTCCAGATATTCAAGCTGGATTTAGAAAAGGCAGAGGAACTAGAGATCAAATTGCCAACATCTGCTGGATCATTGAAAAAGCAAGAGAGTTCCAAAACATCTATTTCTGCTTTATTGACTATGCCAAAGCCTTTGACTGTGTGGATCACAATAAACTGTGGAAAATTCTGAAAGAGATGGGAAGACCAGACCACCTGACCTGCCTCTTGAGAAACCTGTATGCAGGTCAGGAAGCAACAGTTAGAACTGGACATGGAACAACAGACTGCTTCCAAATAGGAAAAGGAGTACGTCAAGGCTGTAAATTGTCACCCTGCTTATTTAACTTATATGCAGAGTACATCATGAGAAAGGCTGGGCTGGAAGAAACACAAGCTGGAATCAAGATTGCTAGGAGAAATATCAATAACCTCAGATATGTGGATGACACCACCCTTATGGCAGAAAGCGAAGAAGAACTAAAGAGCCTCTTGATGAAAGTGAAAGAGGAGATTGAAAAAGTTGGCTTAAAGCTTAACATTCAGAAAACTAAGATCATGGCATCTGGTCCCATCACTTCATGGGAAATAGATGGGGAAACAGTGCAAACAGTGTTAGACTTTATTTTTGGGGGCTCCAAAATCACTGCAGATGGTGATTGCAGCCATGACATTAAAAGACGCTTACTCCTTGGAAGGAAGGTTATGACCAACCTAGACAGCATATTAAAAAGCAGAGGCAATACTTTGCCAACAAAGGTCTGTCTAGTCGAGGCTATGGTTTTTCCAGTGGTCATGTATGGATGTGAGAGTTGGACGGTGAAGAAAGCTGAGTGCCGAAGAATTGATGCTTTTGAACTGTGGTGTTGGAGAAGACTCTTGAGAGTCCCTTGGACTGCAAGGAGATCCAACCAGTCCATCCTAAAGGAGATCAGTCCTAGGTGTTCATTGGAAGGATTGATGTTGAAGCTGAAACTGTAATACTTTGGCCACCTCATGCGAAGAGTTGACTCATTGGAAAAGACCCTGATGCTGGGAAGGATTGGGGTCAGAAGGAGAAGGGGACGACAGAGGCTGAGATGGCTGTATGGCATCACCGACTCAATGGACATGGGTTTGGGTGGACTCCGGGAGTTGGTGATAGACAGGGAGGCCTGGCGTGCTGTGATTCATGGGGTCGCAAAGAGTCAGACACGACTGAGTGAACTGAACTGAACTGATACCAAATATTTCAGCAATCCCATATCTTTATACACTAGCGAACGTATCCAATAATTAGTAATGTATGAGTCTTAAGAGTATTATTTTTTGTTTTGGAGGATGCTTTGAGTAATGAAGAAACTCTGATGTTGCTTACCTGAATTCTCTCAATGCTGATTTTCTTTGAAATGTATTGAGGGATGTACTACATCAATTAGAATTCATTTTTTTCAGGCATATACTGAGCCCACTTAAAGAACGCAGAAAATGGTTGTCTTTGTAAAATATGCTGGGTCAAAATCAAGTCCTTTTATCTAGTGTAATTTCTACTTCAACAGCTGAAGCATCATTCAAAAGGCATTTGAATCAAGTGATCCTTGTCAGGTCTGCTGAAGATCTGGTCATTTTCAGAGTTGACTTCAAATGGCTGAGATTATAACCCGCATC
Organism: Okapia johnstoni; assembly: GCA_024291935.2. Lineage (NCBI taxonomy): Eukaryota > Metazoa > Chordata > Mammalia > Artiodactyla > Giraffidae > Okapia > Okapia johnstoni. Next base: position 66,578,720 of record CM044317.1, on the reverse strand, counting down.
ACACAACAGCCACTTTTGCCCTCTAAATGGAACTGGTGAACTGCATAGTTACCAGGAGACTTGCTGAGCAACAAAACATTTGTGTGACTCACTTTATTGTGGTGGTCTGGAACCAAACCTGCAATATGTCTGAGGTAGGCCTGTGTTTCTAATGCTTAGGAGAGAGATAAGTTTCAGTATGATGGGATATGTACCTCATGAACTGATAAGAGGAATGTCCAAAAAATTTCCTGGTCATGTTTTAAAATGACAAAAACTTATTTGCAGTTCCGTTTGTGTGATTCACTAATTCCCTCCCAAGACCTCCCCAGTGTCTCATTCTATTAGAATAAGCTAAGGCTTGAGATACAAAATCTCATCATCTCAATCAAATCCAAGTACAAATGAACATCCTTGAATTCAGATGATTGTGTGCAATTTTTCAAAGTTCCTTCTTGATCAGAAGTCCTATGAACTAGAGACAAGTACTACCATCTGTACCACCCTCTCCCATATATATATATATATATATATACACACACATACACACACTACATATTATGGTGAGTCGGCATAGGATAACTGCAGTAGACCTTCTAATTCAAAAAGGGAAAACACAAGACATACAGTAGTCACTGAGAATGAGTCCCTATATCTCCTGCTTTTTCCACTGAAGTCTTGGTTTCATCCTCTAAATTAACATTCATTTTCTGTAAAATAGAGTCCCCCATTTGTAGCTGAATAATTTTTTCTGTCTGCTTTTGCCCATAGGAGCTTGGAAATCCAAAGACATCTTTTCATTTCGGACTGATTTTGTCCTTTTAAATTCAAGTTCGTACTTCCACCAAAACGATTACCTTTAAAAACTGTGGCGTTTCTATGAATGGTTTTAGAACTCTATCTTAGGCAGATAAGACTGTTATAACTAAATACCATAGACTGGGTGATTTAACAAGTATTTATTTCTAACAGTTCTAAAGCCTGGGAAGTCAAAACTCAAGGTGCTGGCAGACTTAGGTTCTTTGTGAGCTCTCTTCCTGGCCTGAAGACAGCCGCCTTCTTGCTGTGCTTCCCATAGCCTTTCCTCCGAGCATCTCTCTTGTCAATCTGATTACCTTCTAAAGACCCCACCTGCAAACACCTTCACATCGAGGGTTAGGGCTTCGGCATATGCACCTAGGAGAAGCATAGTCACTCAGTGTGGAATAGACTCGCTCCATTTGACCAGAAGCTAAGGTAGAACCTGAAACAGCTCATAGAAACACCATAGTTCTTTAAAGCACTTAGTTGGAAGCACCAACTTGAATGTGGTGATGGGAAAAGGAAAATGAAAAAGAAAACACACACAAAAAACCAGACTTCAACCGATATTAAAGAAATAGGGAGCAATTTTTAAAAAATATTTCTACTAATGGTTCTTAATGTTCATATTGCTCTTCAGAATTCTGGTAATAAAGATCATTAGGACTTCAAATATAGTGTTATAACATTAATCATCAGCTACTGGTTTATACATTGAGGTAGTCTAGATAATTCTCATTCTTACAAAGGTCCTGTGAAGTTCATTTTTAAATGTTTATTTATAAAAGCACACTAATAGTTTCAGTATCTTGACTGGTCACAAAGGTATTATGAGCACAAGAGGAGTATCTTAACTATGTATTTTCTTCTATCTCCATGGGCATTTATTTCTCGTCAGAAGTGCTGTTTTTTAGGTCTACTTTCTATGGTGTTCAGAAATACATTTTAAAACACTGTTAAATGTCAATGAAGTTTATATACATATACACTGATACATCTTTAACTTTAGCCATAGAAGTTTAAGAATTTCCATTTTCTCATATCCTTACTGAAATATTGATTCAGTGAAAGATCTATTATGTTATAGAATCAGATGTTGCTAATCTTACCTCATCCAAAACTAAAAAACTACAATTTAGATCAACAACTGCTTTAATTTGCCAATGTGGCTAAATTGCATATTGAAAGATATAAAATGACCTAGTGTGGAAATAACCTTGCATGATGAGCAACTGAAATTTCAGGTTTTGACGTATATTTACTGGGATGTTTTGCCTTAGCCTTGATGCTGCTTTCAGTAGATTCATTTGTAGTCATTTAGGCCAGAAATCCCCCGTCTTTTTGGCACCCGGGGCCGGTTTTGTGCATAAGAGACATGGATTCCATAAGTGGGTCTGGAAGATCCCCTGAGGAGGGCATGGCAATCCACTCCAGTATTCCTGCCTAGAGAATCCCCATGCACAGAGGAGCCTGGGGGGCTACAGTGCATAGGGTCACAGAGTTGGACACGACTGAAGCAACTGAGCATGCATGCACACACTCATCGGTTTCTTGAAACACAGTTCTTCCACTGACTGGGTGGCAGGGGAGGTGGAGCCCAGGTGTAATGAGAGTGGTTGTAAATACAGATGAAGCTTTGCACCCTCGGTGGCTGCTCAACTCCTGCTTTGCAACCTGGTTCCTAACAGGCGACTGACCGCTGTAAGTCCGTGACCCAGGAATTAGGGATGCCTGACGTAGACCACTGCTAATGGATGATGATTCTTCCTGCTTTTCCCCTTTTCTTTAATTTGCTCATTAATAAGAAGGAGGAATGGCATATTTTACCAGGGCTCAATTTTCAGAGAACCAGGATTTAAAGGATTATGGTGCTATTAGGGCCACCATATAAGTAAACTGTAAATTTGAGAGATACTATCTTAATCTTAATCACACTCATTTCACGCACTAGCAAAATAATGGTCAAAATTTTCCAAGTTAGGCTTCAACAGTACACGAACTAGAACTTCCAGATGTTCAAGCTGGATTTAGAAAAGACAGAGGAACCAGAGATCAAATTGCCAACATCTGTTGGATCATAGAAAAAGCAAGAGAATTCCAGAAAAAAACATATATTACTGTTTCATTGCCTGTGCAAAAGTCTTTGTGTGGATCACAGCAAACTGGAAAATTCTTCAAGAGATGGAAATAGCAGACCACCTTACCTGTCTCCTCAGAAACATATATACAGGTCAAGAAGCAACAGTTAGAGCCAGAGATATAACAATGGACTGGTTCCGAATTGGGAAAGGAGTACGTCAAGGGTGTATATTGTCACCCTGCTTATTTAATTTACATGCAGAGTACATCATGTGAAATGCCAGGCTGGATGAAGCACAAACTGGAATCAAGATTGCCAGGACAAATATCAATAACCTCAGATATGCAGATGACACCACCCTTCTGGCAGAAAGTGAAGAGGAATTAAAGAGCTTCTTGATGAAGGTGAAAGCGGAAAGTGAAAAAACTGGCTTAAAATTCAACATTCAAAAAATGAAGATCATGGCATCTGGTCCCATCACTTCATTGCAAATAGATGGGGAAACAATGGAATCAGTGACAGACTATTTTCTTGGGCTCCAAAATCACTGCAGATGGTGACTGCAGCCATGAAATTAAAAGACACTTGCTCCTTGGAAGAAAAGCTATGATTAACCTAGACAGCATATTAAAAAGCAGAGATGTTACTTTGCCAACAAAGGTTTGCCTAGCCAAAGCTATGGTTTTTCCAGTAGTCATGTATGGATGTTGGAGTTGACCATAAAGAAGGCTCAGCATTGAAGATTGGATGCTTTTAACTGTGGTGTTGGAGAAGACTCTTGACAGTCCCTTGGACTTCAAGGAGATTGAACTAGTCAATCCTAAAGGAAATCAGACCTGAATATTCATTGGAAGGACTGTTGTTGAAGCTGAAGCTCCAACTTTGGCCCTGTGATGTGAAGAGCTTATTCACTGGAAAATAACCTGATGCTGGGAAAGACTGAAGGCAGGAGGAGAAGGGGATGACAGAGGACGAGATGTTTGGATGGCATCACCAACTCAATGGACATGAGTTTGAGCAAGGTCCAGGAGATGGTGAAGGACAGGGAGGCCGAGTGTGCTGCAGTCCATGGGGTCACAAAGAGTCTGACATGACTGAGTGACTGAACAACAACAAGTCTTAATGACCGAATGTATATCGTGTTATATAAAAGACAATGATTTTTATTACAAGCATAAAATAGTATTCTTTCTCTTGTTAATAATATTTTTTGGAAATCACATGGCCTCTTTCTAACTGGTTTTCATCCTTTCTGTATTTGGGAGCAGTATTTGAATACTTGAAATTATGAAACTTCACCACAATATAGGATAATAATATCACACAAAATTTAAAACAATTATAAATGAGACAGGAATAGTTTCAAGAAAGTCACGATTTTTTATGTTGTACTGTGTGATTTCACCCTAGAGCCTATAAAAATGCCTGTCTGGTAGTAAACAGAAGCCAAATACATGTTTTTGATTGACTAACAGGATCAATAATGATCACTTGCTTCATTTGGATACCCTTCAACTTGCTGTTTGAGTAGAACTGTTACTTCCCTGACTTTATTTTCTTAGATTAGTAGTCAGAGTTCTTGAATGTAACCCTAAACACACATGTTCCTTTTTGTACTGACCTCAGCTGATGCTTTGTTTTTCTTGAACAAAACATTTTGTCTGAAGGAAATCATCATAGTAACTTGTAACCTCAGAGTTAAAAGAAATATTGCATGATGGTTAAAATATTCCAGTACATCTATTATGTGTTCATAGCCACCCAGACCAGAGTGACACAATGGGTAAAGAACCACTACTCTAGAAAATACCTCAACAATGCCAAAATGTCAGGGAAAAATTCTTCCATTCCACTAGATCAAATATTTTCCAAGTACAGATTGAGGAGAATTATTTTCTCAAATGTAGAAGCTTCCCTTTCTTCTTTTTAGAGTCTGTTGTCTGTCACTTCAACTACACTTGCCCACACCCTAAATTCCATTGTCCTTTTTAAGCCTACCACAACATCAATTCCTGGAGGGTCCAACAGACTCTCCATGCTTGCAGCGATACTGGATGAACTAATTATTCTTTCTAAAAAAATGTATTTCTTTGGTTGCACTTGGTCTTCGTTACTGCACGCGGGCCTTCTCTAGTTGCAGTGAGCAGTGACTATTCTTCATTGCTATGCATGGGCTTTAGTAGTTGCAGCATGCAGGCTCAGAAGTTGTGGCCTATGGGCTCTAGGGTACAGGCTTAGTAGCTGTGATGCATGAGCTTTAGTTGCTCTGTGGCGTGTGGAATCTTCCCGGACTAGCAATCTAACATATGTCCCCTGCATTGGCAGGTGGATTCTCATCCACTGTACCACCAGGGAAGCCCGTGAACTAATTATTTTTAAATAGTCACTTCTGTTGCTTTTCAGAGTTCCAAGTCAAAGATGCCCTTCCAGCATTGTTCACTTGACATTGCTATTTGGGCTGACTTTGCAATTAAAATTCTGGTGCTCACAAATGAAGTAAATGTACTACTTACAGAGTTAGTTGCCTTTTAGTGAGATAAATATTTTTTTGTATGTGTTATTCATTGTATTTCTCATAGTATGATATAATTAAAATATTAATTAGAAAACTCTACCTAGCTGCTTATACTCTCCCACCAACTATATAACCACAATGATTTTAATAAATTTTTATAGTAACTCTGGTAACTAGTTAGATTTGTGGTAGGTAACTTCTTTATATTAATGTAAAATGGAGAATTGTGCAAATGTTCATTTCAGCTTTTCAATTTGGGTCATCTTCATACGTGAGTTCTTACATAAATAATTTATCATTTATCTTCTTACTTAGGTATTTATTTATATTTTGCCCTTTGTGAGTTAACATTATCTCCTTTGTCCTACCTTGGACATTTGTTTGTTTCGTTGTTTACTCTGCTATTTGTCATGCAAATGTAATATACTTTGAACTTGATCTTCACCTTGAAGAAGGCTCTGTTACAGAGAATGCAAAACTAGTCTTGCTAAATATGTAACATTTTCTTCTTTTGCTTTCACATTTCCTTAATTCTTTAAATTCATGAGGTCAGCACCTAACTCTCAAATTATTGTTAACATTAAACTTGTTCTTATTGGATACACTAATTGTCTCGTAAATGATGTTTTTTTATTTATGGATTGCAGTGCTTAATTATTAGAGGCACCATTTTAAATAATTTAAAATGAGAATGACCGTTTTCCCCAACTCATGTGGTCCTTTTTAATTATTTATTTCATTTAATAAATACATACCTAACTCTTATTATATGCTAGATCTTATTGCAGCACTTTGTAAATGTTTATTAATCTTCATAGCAACCCCCTTAGATAAGTACTATTATACCCATTTTATAGATGAAGACATTGACTAACATGGTTTAAATAACTTCATGCAACTAATAACTGCTGGAACTTAAATTTGCATGCTTTTCCCCTGTGTTAACAATATACTTTTTTCCTTCTTTATAGATCATTTTTATGACCAATAAATCTCACCAATTCTGTCACATACCTATAAAATATGGATTTGTGATATGGATTATGAATATGAATTCAGTGTTGAGCATACATTATGCCATTTTTTTTGCTTTTTATTTCATTAAGGTAGCATGTTTATTAACATACTAGATTTGATAAAAAGGCCTGTAATTATGGAAACCAAAGTCATTTTCAATTAAAAGGGATCTCATCTCTCAAATATTCATTCTTCCCACCTATATGAATAAGGGCTGTGGTTAGTTTTAGTTTTCTTGATCATTTCACTCTTTTCTGAAAATTGCTCTGGGAGAATTGTAATTTCTTCTGGGTAGATATAGCCATGCTATCTTGGTTTTCCTGGAAATTTTGTTCCTTACCAAAATTGTTAATAAAAGAAAATGCATTATTTTAACTAGTGTCATACTGAAAATTTGGAAGGGGTGTTTAAAGTGTGGTTCTTTCTATGTGTTTAAACGTATTTATGTTGGAAAAGTATTTTTGAAGAGTTTCAAGAGCTACACTAAAGTCAATTTTGTCTTTGATTAATATGACAACAAAAACTAACCCAACCGATAGAAATATATGCTATAAATAAACCATGGCCACATTATCATTTTCATTATAAGTTTGATGAAATATTGTCTTTAAGGAGAGATACACTACTGACAGCAATGAAAAACAAGACATCAGAAATTCCATGTAAGTGCAGGTGGCAGTGTTATTTACTGCCATCCACTCATGTTACCGTCAGGCTTCTTAAATTTACACAGAGGGAATATATCCTTTCAGCTTGTGACAGCTGGAGGGGAAATCACACTGGTGACAATACATTCTCATAAATGGCTAAGGAAGAATTGCTTTTCCTCTGTTCAACTTGTATATAATTGGAGAGGCAGAAAACCAGTAATTCTAACATAAAAACTTGAAAATCCCAAAAGGCTTTCTTTTTCACTTTTGGCTTTCCAAATCAAATTTTGCCTTCCTTACCATATTCCCTTTCTTAAGGTAAACAGTCCACAATCGCCACAGAATTAACCCCAATAAATTTTTTTTTCCATTATCACCGTCCTTGTATTTTTCTAATCTTTACCTGTTATCTTTTTACACTCAAATTTAGATTTCTTTCCTCTTTTCTAAAATTTGGCCACCTCATCCTCCTTGTTTGACTAGTTTGCCTTTCTCCTTGAATAGTATGTTAGTAGTACCCTAGGATGCTATATTATTTCCAGAGTGGTTCAGAAAGATAAGATGGCCTCCAGAGAAGAATCTTGGGTCTTTTGAGAACCATTTCTTGGAGAAAAGGTGGAAAAAAGATGTCTTGTGGAGACAGTAGTTTGATCTGCCATTTGTCTTGAAGTAGGGACAGAAGTAGTATTAATGAGGTACTATGGTCATTCAATCTATAAATATTACCAAGGGATACAGAATTAAATCATAAGCATAAGATAATAAATCCTATACAGGAAGAGCAACTGCATATCCTGTTGCTGTGAGGCCAGTGCTGGAAATGGGTGTCACTGTGGAGCAATAGGAAGCATTAATCAAGTGGCAGAAACATTGGAAACAAGCGGTGCCTAAGCTTTGACATTGCCCAAGGTAAAACTCTGATCTGTGGGACAAGGAGACTTTAAAGTCTCCAGGGCTGAGCATTCTTAGCTGTGCAACTACATCGGATTAGAGCAGTAGTTCTCACTTTTTAACAAAGCATCAGAATCACCAGGAAATCTCCTTTAAACAGTTTGTTAGGCCCACCTCCAGAGTTTCTGATTAAGTAGGTCTGAGGTGGGGCCTGGGTATTTGCATTTCTAACAAGTTTCCTGGTGGTGTTGATGCTGCTGGGTCAGGAATAGCCTTTGAGGAGCGCTAGATTAGAGTCATTTTCCTGCAGTGGTGTTCAATGGATTCACTTCCAAAGATCTTCTGGAAAAAAAATAAAAGGAAAAAATAAATTTTGTGGGGTTATAAAATCTATGAAATTCCAAATAAAAATGCTCTATCATTGCATAATTTATCAGGCTAACTAACATGCTAATACAATCATATGCATTTTTAATCTTAAATCTTCAAGCCTATCTCTCACACTTCTTAACCAGAACTTTTGGCTCTAGCCAAATTGAGCTATTACTTTTCCTTGAATATCTGATATGCTTAAATCTTATCTGCATTTGTTTATACTTCTTTCTTTCCCTTAGCCTGCAATCTTCTTCCTACATGCTTTATCTGCTAGAGACTCTATATTCCTTTAGTCATTCCTCCTTTCAAGGGTCATCTATTTTCTGAAGTTTCTCTGATCAAATCTTTTTAGCTCTCCTCCAGAATACATTGTACTATATATATTGTTTGTTTCTTTGTCTCCTAGAATTTCTTAAGGGCAGTGAAAGGGAGTGTTCTGTCACTCATGTCCTTTACAGCTACAAGTTGATGATGATGTGACCTGTTACAAATTCATTGCTATAGAGACAGGAATTTCAAGAATTTACTCAGTTCAGGCCTGAATTTATTTGCTCATTGTAGGAGGCTGAACAATGGCTCCACAGTGGTGCCAGTGTCAAATCCCAGGACCAGTGAATGTTACTGTACATGGTATAAAGGATTTTGAAGATGTGACTAAGTTAAGGATCTTGAGATGGGGAACTTATCCCCAAGTGGGCCCATCAGAATTACAAGCATCCTAATTAGGGGATGGAAGAGGAAGATTTGACTGTAGAAGTGACACATCAGAGTGCTGTAACTTCAGAAAGATTTGACCAACCATTGCTGACTTTAAAGATGGAGGGAGAGGCCCCAGTTCAAGGAATTAACTGCCCTCTGAAAGGTGGGAAATGCAAAGAAATTGATTATATCCTAGTGCCAGGATAAGGAATGCAGCCCTGAAGACTCATTTTAGACTTTTGAACTTCCAAACTCCAAAATAAATTTGTGTTACTTTAAGCCACTAAGTTTAGGGTAATTTGTTACAGCAGCAATAGGAAGCTGTTAAAACTAGTGGAATAATATTACAGAACTATGAATAGATCCTCTATAGAATTTATTTTGCTAAAAGAATCACACATTCTAAATTCCATCATCAAAATTATTATAAGTAATGGTCCTAGAAGATGACATTTATTTGTTGCCTGCTGTCTATCAATGCCTTAAATGCATTAACTATTGAGTAATTACACAACCATATGAGGTAACTTACGTTTAGTATCTCTGTTTACTGATGGAGAAAATGAAAGAGTGATTTTAAGTAATCACATCACAAAGTGGTTGAGAAAGGCTTTGGGTCAGTCTGTTCCACATTGTTATGCTATTTATTTTTGCAGTATAAGACTCATCCATAATTAAGAACAAAGTGATGTTATAGTCATGTCCAGTTAGAGGAACTATGGTTCCACATACCTCTAATTGGTGCTAGTGGTAAAGAACTTGCTGCTAATGCAGAAAACATAAGAGATGCAGGTTCGATCTCTGGGTTGGGAGGATCCCCAGAGGATGGCATGGCAGCCCACTTCAGTATTCTTTCCTAGAGATTTCCGTGGACAGGGCAGCCTGGCGGGCTATAGTCTATAGGGTCGCAAAGAGTCAGACACGACTGAAATGATGGCCTGCACGCATGGTTGCATGTACTGCTCAGGAGAAGTATGGGTCAACTTTTAAGGCACTTCTTTTTTTATTATGGTCTAGCTAAAAAGCCGAGCTTCCCTGATGGCTCAGTGGTAAAGAATCTGCCTGCAATGCAGGAGACCTAGGTTCAATCCCTGGGTTGGGAAGATCCCCTGGAGCAGGGCATGACAACCCACTCTAGGACACTTGCATGGAGAATTCCATGAACAGAGAAGCCTGGTGGGTTACAGTCCATAGGGTCGCACAGAGTGGGACACGACTGAAGTAACTAAGAAACAGCAGCAACAGCTAGAAAGCCACCAATGTTTTCCACTAACTCCTGTAAAAATTCATATGCATCCATATGTAAAATTTGCATCTTGACACAGGATTTTGTTTTAGGGATATCATATAGTGCAGTCTTGGTAAGTTTAATGAATTTTATAAGCCCGCGCACTAACTTGTTTGAATGAAATCTTATCATTTTGTTTGAGTGACCTTTATAAACAAATTGCAGCACCCTTAAAAGCGCAAGTTCTGTGATGAACCATGATAATATTTATGGTTAGAAAACCTGTATCAAAAAAAAACAACAACAAATATTTTCAAATGACTAAAGAAGTGCAGTGTTGAAAGCTTTAAAATGAAATAATCACACATAGGTCTGGAGTTTAATAGGCATTCAACAAATTATTAATTAAATAAAGATCCAAAATATTAGTCAAAGAAAAAATGACTCCTCTTTCCTTCCCTATTTGATATGCATACCCATAGCTTCCCCAAGCACATGTGTTTGTGCTACTAGAGCAGACTGTTCTATATATTATTCTGTAATTTGGGGTCTTTATATATTTTTGTTTCTTTGTCACTTATTTATTTATGTATTTTGATGTCTTTTCTTTAACAGTATATATGAGCTTTGTTTTTCTTGGTATGTCTATATTTACTTTATTTTTTAGAGCATTGCTTTGTGGTCTGTGGTATCATTTAACCAGTCTCATACTGATGAATGTTCAGATTGACTTCATTTTTATTACTAATAAAAGTAATGCTGTATTGTAAAATGCTGCAATATATCTTTATTCGCTTGAGTGATAATATTCACAGACTAGATTCCTTGAAGTGGAATTTCTGGTTCGTCTGCATACACACTTAAAAATATTGACAGATAACGGCAAATTGCCTCTGTGAAAGTTTGAAACAATTTATATTTATAACAAATTTATAAAAGTTTCTCTTCTCCAAAACCATCACTGATTCTGGGTGTGAAAAAAAATCTTTAAAATTTTCCAGTAAAATAGATTTCACATAAACTGAGAGTTTTCTATATTTCCAAACTCATGCCAAGTACTACAGAGAATACTGAAGAGGTAGAAGATAGAATAGCTAATTTCATACTCGTGTTTTTACTAGAGAAAGATTCCCATTCCTTAGTTACTTAAATGTAACACTGTATAAGTATAAAATAGTGTGTGTAAAAAATACAGGGTCAAGCTGTAGGACTCAAATATTGGATATGTTCAGAATCCAGTAGGGAAAGTAATTGATGTCTTTGAATTTGTTAAGAAGTTCTAATTATCATTATGAGAAGTAAGTAGGTCTAGGATAGAAGGAGAAAAGACATTAAACATTTTAGAAGCATATCTGATGGTAGAAATGAATGAGCTTGTGGCTTTGTATATAGGATTTTATTTTCTGCTGCTAAAAATTGCAGTCATTTGCCAATGAACATCTGTGAAGATGATAAAGAGTGCCTCTCTGGTAACTTAAATCTAGGTTCCAAACCTCGTATTTACATGTTGGGGGCTGACATTTCATTAATTCAGAAGAATGCAGGAGGGAAGTCAGAAGCTGTGGAGGCTGCCACTAGCTATAAATGAGACCTTAGGTGACAGGCAGCCAACACACATCTGTCACGTTTTAGCTCCGAGCATGACCAATGCAGCATCTCAGAAGCCTCTGTAACACTTCTGTTCTTATGAGAGCCTATAAGCGAACAACAACAAAAGAGTCTAAGAACAAGTCACACTTTGTGGAGAAACATAACCCCAGGCAACTACTGAATACAAACAGCATATTTGGAGCAAGAATTTGGAAATCATCCCTGGGAGTCACTAGTCTTCTGAGGGAAGACTCAAAGCATCAAAATTCAGAGCAAAAGCTTGGCAGGAAATGCCCAGAGAGAAAAGCATAAAGTCATGCCTCTCCTCGGGCACCAAACAAATCAACACAAGAAACATCCTCTGCCCTAAAGTGGGCGGATGTCCTGAACTCCAAGAAAAAACACACACGTGGAAACAAGTTGTAGCTTCCTTGATAAAATTCTATATCTACCAAACATCTGTTCCAGTTGAGAAAAAGGGAGACATGGAGTGTGATGTGATGGTTGGATAGAATATTTAAAATGGAATCATCCATGAGCAGTCCCAAGTGTTTGATATGCATCTCCCCCTGGCACTTTTTCTAATGAAATATTGTTATATTTTCTGAGGCAGTGATTAATCAGCTCGTCAAGGCATGTATGAGTCCTTCATGCTTCCTTTGAGGAATATACAACTACATCCCTTTAAGAATCCACCGATATTTTCTTATCCTAGTGGCATTTACACTCCAAACGTACGAGTACCCCTGGAATACTACAAATCGCATAGTACCTTCTGGTGGAATGATGTTTCTTTATATCCTAAATTATACTAAAGTTGCCAAAGGGTAATGTGATTCCGTTATATTTTAATTCAGGATCTGGCATGTGGAGGATGCTTCTTCATTACATCAGAAGACACTAACAAAAAGACATGTGTCTGCCCTGAAATTAGATAAAATCACATTAAATCAAATCAGATGTGGTTGTAAAGGAATAAAAAGACTTGTGACTTAGTTTCAAAAACATGGTTCCCCATGATTACTTGAGGTATGTCAGAAAGGGGTGGAAAAAATATGAAAGATAGATACACTTAAGTTTGAACTCTGAAAGTTAAGAAACTAGATAAGTTTAGCATAGTTCTAAAATCCTAGCGCATCATCATTTTTAACGTATATTACATTTTTTTTTTAGTACGGATAAAACATGACAGAAGAGTGTGAAGAACATACGTAAAGAGAGTGCAGCAGGTCAGTGGCAGGATGAGGTCACACCCTCAAATTTCTTGATTCCTGGGTCCACACAAATATACAGTTAATACACCCTAAACACATTCACAATAGTTATTTTTCCTGTGGTGTTAAAATGTAGATTAGAGAAGAAAAGGCACAGAAAATCTCCACCTAACAGGCAGGCAGAGAATAGGGTGGGTCTGCCTTCTTGGTTCTTGTTCAGTTGCGCTACTTACTATGTGGCCTTGGACCAGAGGCAATCTGCCTGATGAATCCCATCTTATAAATATGAGATAAAATATCCTAATTCATAGTCTTGTTGAAAGAATAAGATGAAAAAATAAAAGTAAATAATTTAGAACAAGGCCTGGCACAGAGTCATCACTCAATGAGCTATTATTATTCTTATCAGTATAGTCTTCTAGCCGCTAAGCTTTCATCAGCTGTAGGTCTGTGAATATAATTAGGAAACTAATCCAAAACAATGATTTTCTTCCAAAATATATGATGAAGTTTACTTCTTATTCAGATTAGAAAACAGAAGTCTGCAGTTTTAGAATTGCAGATGAGCTCTGACTGACTGTAAATCATCTCGGATAGGATCGATGGACCAACCCTTAACCTTAACAAGCCTTTTTCAGTTATAGACTCATTTTTCCATTGGTGATTTTTCTGCATCAGCTGTATCATTTACTTTTTGTACTCTTTATTTAAAAATATAGGTGTCTATTTAATCTTGTTTCATGTAACCGAAAATGATGTGGATAAAGAGAGACAAAGTTGGTTTTACAATGTTCTATTCTTGATCACTGACTCAGTGGACATGGGTTTGGGTGGACTCTGGGAGTTGGTGACGGACAGGGAGGCCTGGCGTGCTGCGGTTCATGGGGTCTCAGAGTCGGACACGACTGAGTGACTGAACTGAACTGATTCTTGATCATTTCCTGAAAAATGTAAAGGAGATATTTTTATCTATGCTAAAACTCTTGTATTCCCTTAAATTTTTCTTTATTCAGCTGTGTGAGCCAACCACTTTCCACCCATATCTCTCCATGATTACTTACTAGGAATAGTAACAAATGACTTGGATTCCTTTGTTCTCCTGTTCCCTTTTGGTGATCCCATCCTCCAGGACCACAAGGCTTGGCTGTCCTTTGTATTCTGCATGGACCATCTCTTGTGATCCTTTCCTTCAGGCTCTGAGAGTCTCTACTTCTTGTTGCTTTAATAAAGTGATTGTTCTTCACCGATAAAAGGCTTTATTCTGCCAGGGCTTTGTTTTGTAAATACATTTAGGAGTGCTGTGGCAGATCAGTGAGGTAGACAATCCTTGACTTGTGAGTCTTTACGTGCCTTTGTGGTCACACTGTTTAGAGCTGCACCATTCCAGTCTATTCCATCGCTTTATTTTTCTTTTCTTTCTTTCTTTTTTTTTTTTTTTTTTTATTATTTATCTGGCTTTGCCAGATCTTAGTTGCAGCACACAGGATCTTTGATCTTCATTGCAGCATGCGAGATCTTTAGTTGTAGCACGTAAACTCTTAGTTGTAGTATGTGGGATCTAGTTCCCTGAAAAGGGCTCAAACCCGGGCCCCCTGCATTGGGAGTGCAGAGTCTTAGCCACTGGACTGCCAGGGAAGTTCCATTTATTATCTCCTAATCTCATCTCTAGCCTCATAAGAACAGTGAGATTATAAGTAACTTTTTATTTCTGGTAATTTTTTATTTCATAGGTTACATGTATAGGGTATAGTTAATTAGTAAGTAATCATAGATCTTATTTCGCTGTGATCTTCTATATTCCTTCTTACAGCAAATACAGTTTCATATTTGTGCTAAGCTTCATTCATGGTGTGCCTTTTCCAACCCTGTAAGAAAACCACCCTTCTTCAAGCTTTTCCCAATTTTTATAGTTTAGCCTATAGAAGTTTTTTAGCACTTTTTGTAGTTCTCTTTCTTATATAGTATCTAACATGCCTGCCTTAATTATATGTTCATTTACTTTCTTTAGCAATCAGACTATGAGCAATATTTTGTTTCCATTTCTTGAATAGGACCCAGTTATATTAAATACTTAACTAACGTTTAGTAATAGAATAGCTTTGAGGGAAATAGTAAGGGCTTCATTTTTATACGGATATTTATTTCAGTGTTTTAAAATTTCTTTCCAAGAAACAAATACTACAACTGTTTTCATGGGGGCCTGAAATTAACATATCTAGGTTTTAAAGAGAACTACAGTTATTTAGAGATGAAAATGAGAATTTATACCTAATGAGGAAAGTTAATAAAAGTCTACAGGAATGACAGTCTCAGTGCCTGAGTTGCAGTCTTCATTTTGCCTTTAAGTCCCTAGGTGAACTCTTCAGAACCAGGGGTTCACCAGATGATGTGTATTAAGGTTTTTGCATAAATTAAAATACTTTCAATTTCAAACAACAGAAGACTTAAATTAAACTGACTTAAATCACAAAGGGAAATTTCTATTCATGTAAGTGAGGGCTTAGGTGAGGCTTATTCAGAGGCTTAAAATGTCAGTACAAACTGTTTTGTTCAAATATTCCACCTGTAGCTTTCAATGTGTTGGTTCTCATCAAAGTTTTAGAGTGGCTTCCAGCAGAAGCCCGTGTTACCTGCGTCCTTGTTCACGTTCCTACCCCTAATCATCAAAAGCATTGTGCCTCACTCTGACTAGTCCAATTTGTGTCATGTGTCACCTGTCAACTCCTGAAAAATTACTGTTGTTTGAGACAAGTTAATAGCTTTTACTGTACATACACACATATATATTGGGTTGGTCAAAACATTCATTGAGATTATTACCGAAGATGTTTTGGGAAACCCAAATGAACTTTTTGGCTGACCCAATATTTACTATAATTGATTGGTTTGTATTATCAAGGTCCTCACTTGGATCTGGGTATATGGATCAATTTCACCCCAACTCCATGATTGCTACACAGTGGCCAGGGGCTGGAAATAATGTGGTAGATGCAACAAAATAGAAAGCATTTTATATTCTATACTAGGGAATAAATACTAGAACATGTATGCTTATATCTTTAATATTAAATATAGAGCAGCCCCAAATCATTAAACGTCTGAGAATTATTGCAAGTATCCAAAATTAGAATGCTTGTTACCTCTCAGGAGGAAATGCTATCTCTACTTGAAGGCATTACACCTTTTCTCTAGATATATTTGGGATGCTTTAGAAGCATCTAAAACCACCAGATCTAGAGATATTAGAGGTCAAGTTAAAAGAAATTTTAAGACATTAAAAAGAGATTTGACGGGAGGAAAGATGGGAGGTATACTTTGAAATGCTCTCAATTTGGCTTAGATGACCCAGGTCACAGGAGCTTCACAAAGACCTGGATTTGTCAGATTTTTACACACAGTTGTAGTATGTATACAGTTCTGGGTTTAGCAAATTTTATCACAAAGACGAGAATTATAGTTTACACCATATCATGCTCAAGGAATCCTAAGGGCAGTGACTCTGTTTTGCTAGGTTAAGACATAAGTTTTCATTCAGTCAATATGTGGATTAAAGGCCTTGTTGAAAAAAGATGAGACATCTCCAAAATAGCCTGAATGTCAATTAACAGAAAGTAGATAAACAAATCATAGCAGATTCATAAAATGAAATGCCACTCAGTAATAGAAATGACTATTGATATTCTCAACAACATGGTTGAATCTCACAGGCATTATACCAAGTAAAAGAAGCTGTAGGGGTGTATATACCATATGATTTAATTTACTTCTAGTTCTAAAGTAGGGCTTCTCAGGTGGTGCAATGGTAAAGAATCGTCCTACTGATGCAGGAGACGCAAGAGACAGTTTTCATTCCTAGGTTTTGAAGATCCCCTAGAGAAGGAAATGGCAACCCACTCCAGGATTCTTGCCTAAAATGTTCCAGAGACATAGGAGCCTGGTGGGCTACAGTCTGTGGAGTCACAAAAGAGTTGGACACAACTGAGCGACTGAGCACACACACACATACACACACACAAAGTCTAAGCAAGATAAAACTAATTGATCACTATAGATATCAAAATACTAGTTTCCTTTGGCAGTGAAGTTTAACTAAAAGGGGTCAAAAGGAAACTTTTAGGTGTGATAAAATTGGCCTGTATCTTGACTGGGATGGTGGTTACAGGTGGTAACAATTCATCAAATGGCACAATTAATATCTATGAACTTAAATATATCCATGCACTTTTCTCTTTGTAAAGTTTATTTTAAAATGTTTTTTTAAAGATTCATATCCACCAAAGAAACATTTTTCATTCTAAATAATGTCTTTGAATCCCTTTTTTGATGTTTGATATTGCCTAACAAATGAGACTATCAAACCTGACAGTGCACACTTATCAAATATAAGAAATTGATGTTTCTTAATGTTCAATTGTCTTACAGTTGTCTAATGACTCACATCTGATTATGATCATGTCATTATCTAATTCTTCCATTTACTCAAAAGGTAATGTCCACCTAGATGGCTTAAATAGTATATCTGAATATTATATTCTACTTTTTGACATATTTACATATCTTTAGGTGCTGTGCTTAGTTGCCCAGTTATGTCTGACTACTTGCAACCATATGGTTTGTAGCCCACCAGGCTCCTCTCTCCAAGAAATTTTCCATGCAAGAATACTGGAACGACTTGCCACTTTCTACTCCAGGGGATCTTTCTGACCAAGGGATCAAACCCGCATCTCCTGCGTTGGCAGGTAGATTCTTTAACATTGCAACACCTGGGAAGCCCACATACCTTTATTGCAAGGCTTAAAACTTCTAATCTGACTGAATGCTGAATTATTTTTTTCATTGTTTCTTTCTATATGATTGATCACAAAATTCTTACAGATATTAAAGTGAGAGAAATTGAATTCAGGAATTTCTTTTGGATTTTTAGTTCTTGTGGATTTTATTCCACTGGCACACTTTAGCTAAACTATCATGCATTTCACAAATGAAAAACTGAGCCTTTCAGAGAAAAATTGATTTTTTCCCAAAATAATATACCTTGTATTTAATGGACAGAGAGTCCACACTAGATCTTTTGACACTTTCACTACTGTTCCACACATGGAAATGGAACATTCCAGAAAGTAAATTTTGACTTATTATTTAGTTGGAGTGATTGCTAATTTTGTGTGTCAACTTGATTGGGCCATCAGTTCAGTTCAGTCACTCAGTCGTGTCTGACTCTTTGCGACCCCATGGACTGCAGCATGCCAGACTTCCCTCTCCATCACCAACTCCCAATGCTTGCTCAAACTTGTGTCCATTGAGTTGGTGATGCCGTCCAACCATCTCATCCTCTGTTGTCTCCTTCTCCTCCTGCCCCCAATCCTTCCCAGCATCAGGGTCTTTTCAAATGAGTCAGTTCTTCGCATCAGGTGGCGAAAGTATTGGAGCTTCAGCTTCAGTATCCGTCCTTCCAGTGAATATTCAGGACTGATTTCCTTTAGAAAGGACTGGATTGATCTCCTTGCAGTCCAAGGGACTCTGAAGAGTCTTCTCCAACACCACAGTTCAAAAGCATCAATTCTTTGGTGCTCAGCTTTCTTTATAGTCCAACTCTCACATCCATACATGACTACTGGAAAAATTATAGCTTTGACTAGACGGATCTTTGTTGGCAAAGTAATGTCTCTACTATTTAATATGCCTCCTAGGTTGTTCATAGCTTTTCTTTCAAGGAGCAAGTGTCTTTTAATTTCATGGCTGCATTCACCATCTGCAGTGATTTTGGAGCCCAAGAAAATAAAGTCTGTCACTGTTTCCATTGTTTCCCCATCTATTTGCATAAAGTGACGGGATCAGATGCCATGATCTTCATTTTTTGAATGTTGAATTTTAAGCCAGCCTTTTCACTCTCCTCTTTCACTTTCATCAAGAGGCTTGTCAGTTCCTTTTCACTTTCTGCATGCATAAGGGTGGTGTCATCTGTGTATCTGAGGTTATTGATATTTCTCCCAGCAATCTTGATTCCAGCTTTTGCTTCATCCAGCCCAGCATTTTGCACGATGTACTCTGCCTATAAGTTAAATAAACAGGGTGATAATACACAGCCTCGATGTACTCCTTTCTCAATTTGGAGCCAGTCTGTTGTCCATGTCCACTCCTAACTGTTGCTTCTTGACCTGCATACTGACTTCTCAGGAGGCAGGTCAGGTGGTCTGGTATTCTCACCTCTTGAAGAATGTTCCACAGTTTGTTGTCATCTACACAATCAAAGGATTTGGCATAATCAATAAAGCAGAAGTAAATGTTTTTCTGGAACTCTCTTGCTTTTTTGATGATCCAGTGGATGTTGGCAATTTGATCTCTCGTTCCTCTGCCTTTTCTAAATCCAGATTGAACATCTAAAAGTTCATGGTTCATGTATTGTTGAAGCCTGGCTTGGAGAATTTTGAGCATTACTTTGCTAGCATGTGAGATAGGTGCAATTGTGTGGTAGTTTGAACATTCTTTGGCATTGCCTTTCTTTGGGATTGGAATGAAAACTGACCTTTTCCAGTCCTGTGGCCACTGCTGAGTCTTCCAAATTTGCTGGCATAGTGAGTGCAGCACTTTCATGGCATCATCTTGTAGGATGTGAAATATCACAACTGGAATTTCGTCACCTCCACTAACTTTGTTCATATTGAAACAAAGGCCCACTTGACTTCCCATTCCAGGATGTCTGGCTCTAGGTAGTGATCACACCATCATGATTGGGCCATAGGGTACCCAAAATTTGGTCAAAAATTCTGGATCCTTCTGTGAGAGTGTTTTTGGATGAGATAAATGTACCATTTGTTATACTGAGTAAAGCATATTGCCCTCCATAAAGTGGGTGAGTCTCTGCTGATCAGTTGAAGGCTTGACAAGTACATAAGGCTGGCCCTCTCGTAAGAATCCCCCTTCCTGATGACCTTCAAGCCGGGGTATTGGTTCTTCCTGGTTCTACATTAACATGCCAGGCTTCGGATTCAAACTAGGACATTGGCTCAGGCTCTGCAGATTTTGAAGCACCAGACTCCATAAACACATGAGCCAATATAAAGAGTTAATCAATCAGTCAATCTCTTGTTGCTGTGGTTGTTCAATTGCTAAGTCATGTCCAACTCTTTGCGACCCCATGAATTGCAGCATGCCAGGCTTCCCTGTCCTTCACTATCTCCTGGAGTTTGCTCAGACTCGTGTCCATTGTGTCAGTGATGCCATCCAGCCATCTCACTCTCTTTTGCCCCTTTTTCCTCCTGCCCTCAATCTTTCCCAGCATCAGGGTCTTTTCTAATGTCAGCTCTTTGCATCTGGTGGCCAAAATATTGGAGCTTCAGCTTCAGCATCAGTCCTTCCAATGAATATTCAGCATTGATTTCCTTTAGGATTAACTGGTTTCATCTCCTTGCAGTCCAAGGGACTCTCAAGTATCTTCTCTAGCACCACAGTTTGAAAGCATGAATTCTACGGTGCTTAGCCTTCTTTATGGCCCAACACTCACATCCATACATGACTGCTGGAAAAAGCATAGCTTTGACTATATGGACCTTTTTTAGCAAAGTGATATCTCTGCTTTTTAATATGCTGTCTAGATTTGTCATAGCTTTTCTTCAGGGAGCAAGTGTCTTTAATTTTTTAGCTGCAGTCACTGTCTGTAGTGATCTTGGAGCCCAAGAAAATAAAATCTATCAGCTTCCATTTTTTTGCCATATGTTTGTCATGAAGTGATGGGCTGAGATGCCATGATCTTAGTTTTTTGAATGTTGAGATTTAAGCCAGCTTTTTCACTCTCTCTCTCTCTATAGAGAGAGAACTGTATATATCTGTGTGTGTGTGTGTGTGTGTGTATAAAGTTCTATTCTGTTCTTTGGGAAACCCTGATTAATAGGGTTGGCATATAGCATATGTTTATTCTTTATTTAAAAACTCAGATAATGGATTATAGAAGCTAAGAGTATTATATAAAAATTTATTTAAAAAGTACTATCTCAATGAAACCTAGCCATGAGGTGTGGGGCCACCCAAGACAGACGGGTCATGGTGGAGAGGTCTGACAGAATGTAGTCCACTAGAGAAGGGCATGGCAAACCACTTCAGTATTCTTGCCTTGAGAACCCCATGAACAGTATGAAAAGGCAAAAAGATAGGACACTAAAAGATGAACTCCCCAGGTCGGTTGGTGCCCAATATGCTACAGGTGATCAGTGGAGAAATAACTCCAGAAAGAATGATGGGATGGAGCCAAAGCAAAAACAATACCCAGCTGTGGATATGACTGGTGATAGAAGCAAAGTCCTATGCTGTAAAGAGCAATATTGCATAGGAACCTGGAATGTTAGGTCCATGAATCAAGGCAAATTGGAAGTGGTCAAACAGGAGATAGCAAGAGTGAACGTCAACATTCGAGGAATCAGTGAACTAAAATGGACTGGAATGGGTGAATTTAACTCAGATGACCACTATATCTACTACTGTGGGCAGGAATCCCTTAGCAGAAATGGAGTAGCAATCATGGTCAACAAAAGAGTCCAAAATGCAGTACTTGGATGCAATCTCAAAAACGACAGAAAGGTCTCTGTTCATTTCCAAGGCAACCCATTCCATATCACAGTAATCCAGTCTATGCCCCGACCAGTAACGCTGAGGAAGCAGAACTTGAACGGTTCTATGAAGACCTATAGGACCTATTAGAACTAACACCCAAAAAAGATGTCCTTTTCATCATAGGGGACTGGAATGCAAAAGTAGGAAGTCAGGAAACACCTGGAGTAACAGGCAAATTTGGCCTTGGAGTACAGAATGAAGCAGGGCAGAGGCTAATAGAGTTTTGCCAAGAGAATGCACTAGTCATAGCAAACACCCTCTTCCAACAACACAAGAGAAGACTCTACACGTGGACATTACCAGATGGTCAACACCAAAATCAGATTGATTATATTCTTTGCAGCCAAAGATGGAGAAGCTCTATACAGTCAGCAAAAACAAGACCAGGAGCAGACTGTGGCTCAGATCATGAACTCCTTATTGCCAAATTCAGACTTAAATTTAAGAAAGTAGGGAAAACCACTAGACCATTCAGGTATGACCTAAATCAAATCCCTTATGATTATACAGTGGAAGTGACAAATAGATTTAAGGGACTAGATCTGATAGACAGAGTGCCTGAGGAACTATGGATGGAGGTTTGTGACATTGTACAGGAGACAGGTATCAAGATCATCCCCATGGAAAAGAAATGCAAAAAAACAAAATGGCTGTCTGAGGAGGCCTTAAAAATAGCTGTGAAAAGAAGAGAAGTGAAAAGCAAAGGAGAAAAGGAAAAATATTCTCAACTGAATGCAGAGTTCCAAAGAATAGCAAGGAGAGATAAGAAAGCCTTCCTCTGCGATCAATGCAAAGAAATAGAGGAAAACAAATAATGAGAAAGACTAGAGATCTCTTCAAGAAAATTAGAGATACCAAGGGAACATTTCATGCAAAGATAGGCTCGATAAAGGACAGAAATGGTATGGACCTAACAGAAGCAGAAGATATTAAGAAGAGGTGGCAAGGATACACAAAAGAATACAGTTCTTTTTGTACACAAAAAAGATCTTCATGACCCAGATAATCACGATGATGTGATCACTCACCTAGAGCCAGACATCCTGAAAGGTGAAGTCAAGTGGGCCTGAGGAAGCATCACTATGAACAAAGCTAGTGGAGGTGATGGAATTCCAGTTGAGCTATTTCAAATCCTGAAAGATGATGCTGTGAAAGTGCTGCACTCAATACGCCAGCAAGTTTGGAAAACTCAGCAGTGGCCACAGGACTGGAAAAGGTCAGTTTTCACTCCAATCCCAAAGAAAGGCAATGCCAAAGAATGCTCAAACTACCACACAATTGCACTCATCTCACATGCTAGTAAAGTAATGCTCAAAATTCTCCAAGCCAGGCTTCAACAATACGTGAACCGTGAACTTATAGATGTTCATGCTGGTTTTAGAAAAGGCAGAGGAACCAGAGATCAAATTGCTAACATCTGCTGGATCATCGAAAAAGCGAGAGAGTTCCAGAAAAACATCTATTTCTGCTTTATTGACTATGCCAAAGCCTTTGACTGTGTGGATCACAATAAACTGTGGAAAATTCTGAAAGAGATGGGAATACCAGATCATCTGACCTGTCTCTTGTGAAACCTGTATGCCGGTCGGGAAGCAACAGTTAGAACTGGACATGGAACAACAGGCTGGTTCCAAATAGGAAAAGGAGTATGTCAAGGCTGTATATTGTCACCCTGCTTATTTAACGTATATGCAGAGTTCATCATGAGAAAGGCTGGGCTGGAAGAAACACAATTTGGAATCAAGATTGCTGGGAGAAATATCAATAACCTCAGATATGCAGATGACACCACCCTTATGGCAGAAAGTGAAGAAGAACTAAAGAGCCTCTTGATGAAAGTGAAAGAGGAGAGTGAAAAAGTTGGCTTAAAGCCCAACATTCAGAAAACTAAGATCATGGCATCTGGTCCCATCACTTCATGGGAAATAGATGGGGAAACAGTGCAAACAGTGTCAGACTTTATTTTTGGGGGCTCCAAAATCACTGCTGATGGTGATTGCAGCCATGAAATTAAAAGATGCTTACTCCTTGGAAGGAAGGTTATGACCAACCTAGATAGCATATTGAAAAGCAGATTCATTACTCTGCCAACAAAGGTCCATCTAGTCAAGGCTTGGTTTTTCCAGTGGTCATGTATGGATGTGAGAGTTGGACTGTGAAGAAAGCTGAGCACTGAAGAATTGATGCTTTTGAACTGTGATGTTGGAGAAGACTCTTGAGAGTCCCTTGGACTGCAAAAGATCCAACCAGTCCATCCTAAAGGAGATCAGTCCTGGGTGTTCATTGGAAGGACTGATGTTGAAGTTGAAACTCCAATACTTTGGCCACCTCATGCGAAGAGTTGACTCACTGGAAAAGACCGTGATGCTGGGAAGGATTGGGGGCAGGAGGAGAAGGGGAAAACAGAGGATGAGATTGCTAGATGGCATCACCGACTTGATGGACATGGGTTTGGGTAAACTCCGGGAGTTGGTGATGGACAGGGAGGCTTGGCATGCTGTGATTCATGGGGTCGCAAAGAGTCGGACACGTTCTGAGCGACTGAACTGATAATATGAGTAACATTTAGCCACAATTTAGTACCATGTTTTCTATAATAAAATATGTTTTGAGTTTGGATTTTACAAACAGTTTTATCCTCTTTTTTCAGTGTAGGAGTGAGACATTTTCATAATTTTCACTAATTTGTCCATTTATTGAACAGCCACTAAGAATCTGCACTATGAAATGCTCAGTTGTTTGACTCTCTCATCTCTGCCAGACCATCTTTTGATTCTCTTATTGTTCTTTCAGTAAAGCCTTGCTCATAGTTAACAGAGGCAGTGCTGGAGGAAGGATATTTTCATTTTATGAAGTAATGCAGATTTCTGTCTTTTCCCCGTAGTTCATGTAATGGCATCTGAAGCTGCAGGAATTGATAAACACTGGCAAGAGCAGGAGAAAGAAAAATGGTTTCCTACTTTGGAGAGTAAAAACTGTGTTGTTACAGCAAAAAGAGAAAGGAAGCGTCTAAAACTCAGTTGAGGTCCTGTTTGATATGTAAGAGAATTATATAAATGAGGGAATAGCCTAGGGACTTTCTAATGGGTAAATTGTTTTCTACGATATTTATATTAGGAAAGACATTTTAGAATAATGTAGAAACTCAATCTGAATTTTGCTGTAGTGATATTTAAAGTATGGACCAAACAGAAATGAGACAGAAAAATCAGATTAATGACAAGATACTGAAAAGGTTAACCTTTCAGAAATACAAATTATTGAATTATACCAGTTCTAGTGATTTTAAAAAGCATTTGAAGAAAAAAGCTATACTTTCCTTTATATCAAGTATTGCTTCTCTGGTCCTCTCTCTTTTACAAAGTGAAATAATCACAAGTATCAGAAGAGTTGTGTGTAATTCTTAGATTGTTATTGTTTTAAAGCTGTTTCCTTTCAAAAAGGTACTACCTAACTTGGAAAATCTTTTTAAAAATTCTTTCATATTTAAAAATTCTCTTTCTCAGTATTATTTTTAATATGAAGTGAAGAAGAATAAGGAATTAGTCATATGGTTCTCATTCTTGTTAATAATCTATAACAGCAATAGAGACTTTTCCTAATTCCTTTAAAAGTGCATTCAAAGTAGATAGCAGCAGACCTAAAGATTTTACTTTTATCTTTCAGTTGAAATCTGGATTTCTAGTTTCAGATGAATTCTTTAAGAAATAATCCATTATTAATATAGTTAGAGCAGTATTATCTTTTATGCTTTTTAGTAGTTATCATGCATATTCTCTTTGAATGTAAGTTATAATTGTAACTCAAAGATAATCTGTCATTAATTTTTATTATAAGGTACATTTTTATTATAACAAGTATTTAGAAAAAAGACAAAACTTATTTTCCTTTCTGACCCCCAGGGAGAAATATATCTGATCTTTTAAGTACCGTTGCAATGATCTAACATTCTTTGGCGGCTTAAGAGTGTCTAGGCATTTCAACCCAGGCACGTACTGAAGGACTGTGTCATAATAATATTAGAAATTCCATTATGCACATTAAAGCAATACTCTTTTAATCTATATCTTCAAGTCGCTCATAATGAGTACATAAAATTACAGATGACACTTTTGCCATCAATTCAATTGATCTCTTTAAAAACGTCTAACTTACTTAGCTCACCAGTTCATATAAGGGACTTCCAGCAGGTGTTAAATCTTATCTTTTCAGCCACGGAGTTAGTCTTGAGTTTGAAACATCTCAGTTCACACCTCTTTTACTCAAAACAACTGTAAAGAAACTTTTCCAAACAAATTATTTCTGGATCAGTTAATGCATTTTTTCAAATCTAGAATCCTGTGAAATAATAGCTGTAATATCTGTGTTTTAGTATGCTTCACAAAAATATATATACATGTGCATTTTAAACTTATATATACTTGTAATATATATGTGTGTGTGTGTAGATATATATGTGTATATATATGTGTGTGTGTGTATATATATATATATATATATATATATATATTTTTTTTGTAATCATTTGGGGAGCTAAATGGGCATCCCTGGTATCTGCAATGCAGAAGACCTGGGTTTGATTCCTGAGTTGGGAAGATCCCCTGGAGAAGGGATAGGCCACCCACTCCAGTATTCTTGGGCTTACCTGCTGGCTCAGTAGGTAAAGAATCCATCTGCAACATTCAATCCCTGGGTTAGGATGATCCCCTGGAGGAGGCCATAGCAACTCACTCCAGTATTCTTGCCTGGAGAATCCCCAGGGACAGAGGAGCCTGGCAGGCTGCAGTCCATGTGGTTGCAAAGAGATGGACACGACTGAGCGGCTAAGCACACATACGTCTCTCCAATATGTATGACATTAACTTCATCATGAAACTTAGCTCTTACCTTCACTTGGGATAATCTGATCCTGTTTCTTACATGTCCTTTGGTTGACCCAGCTGACTCCTCTCTACTTCCCTCTTCTTTGTGCTGTCTTCTTCCGTTTCCTCACTCCCTACACAGATTTTTGTTGTTCAGTTGCTCCGTGGGTGTCTGACTTTTTGCAACTCCATGGACTGCAGCATCCCAGGCTTCCCTGTCCTTCACTGTCTTCCAGAGTTTGCTCAAACTCTTCTTGTCCCTTGAGTTGATGTTACCATCCAACCATCTCAATCTCTGTCACATCCTTCTCCTCCTGACCTTATTCTTTCCCAGCATCAGGGTCTTTTCCAATGAGTCAGCTCTTTGCATTAAGTGGCCAAAGTGTTGGAGCTTCAGCTTCAGCATCAGTCCTTCCAATGAATTTTCAGAGTTGATTTCCTTTAGGATTGACTGGTTTCATCTCCTTGCAGTCCAAGGGACTCTCAAGTCAGTGAGAGAGTCCTGTGGTGTCTTTTCTAGCACCACAGTTTGAAAGAAGGTGCTCAGCTTTCTTTATGGTCCAACTCTCACATCTGTACATAAAAAAATAACCATATGGAAAATGGATACGTACATGTGGAAAAGCCATAGCTTTGACTCTATTGACCTTTGTCATTTGTCGGTAAAGTGATCGCTGCTTTTTAATATGCTGTCTAGGTTTGTCACAGGTTATGTTTCCACGGAGCAAGCATCTTTTAAATTCATAGTTGCAGTTACCATAGCAGTGATTCTGGAGCCTAAGAAAATAAAGTCTGTTACTGTTTCTTTTTTTTCCCCCCTTCTATTTGCCATGAAGTGATGGGACTGGATGCCATGATGTTAGTTTTTTGAACCTAAACCTGTAGAGTTTAGAACCATATGAAAGTGGAAGACTGATTTACTAAGACAGTTGAGAGGAGGTTCTGAGGTGTCAGAAGCAAAAACGCTTAAACATCATGGGACTAAAGATGAAATAATTTGAGTGCCAATGCACTGACACTGTAAGAATTTGCGTAACAAACTTTTGTTAGGGAATTAGAGGGAGTATCTGATGCTCTAACAACCTTAGACTGGTAGAGTGAATTGTACCTGGAGTTAGATAGTCTTATTAGAATATTTTGTTCTGTTTGGGAGATAGTTTGGAGTCTGAGTGTCTCTAACATTCTGAAAAGGTATATGTTTCTTTCCAAAGTTGTACAACTATTTCTTTAAGTAGTGACTGAGAAATTAAAATTAGATAAGAAATTTCAATGGTAATTATTTTATTGGTAAAGACTTAGATAGTTTTAGTCTGCTTATTGTTCTTGGGCTATCCATGGTGACTTTTATTGCCCAGCAATAGATATTCTTCTGGCTATCTTTACCACATACTATTTGTGTAGAAAAACCTTAAAGACACTTGTTACGAGGAACTTAAAGCTCAGAATAGGGGCAGGGTCACCTGGCAACATTGCTTAATTCCAGGCTTGATGACAAGGAAGTCCCATGTTTCTCCAGTCTGACGGCTGATTCTGTCCATTTCTGAATAAGCCGTTGTGGAAACCAGGCTCCTTCTGATTTCCAGGGCTACCATCCTAGTGATGATGGCTGCAAGTCCAGCCTCATGTATCTGTTCCAAGTAAGAACAAAAGGGAAGTAGAAAATGCAGAACCTTCACTGTTTTACTTATGTTTCCTTGGCAAGAATTGTGTCATATGAACACTCCTACTAGTAAGGGGTACTACAGAATTCAGTATTTTAACTTTTAGCCTATATTATAGAGGACTCAGTGAAAGGAGTTAAATGACAGAGTTTATACCATCTACCACAAATTTCTAGGTAACATTTTGAAAAGTCAGGTATAATATGTGTGTGTTTGTATATTAATATCTTATAAGATTACAGACTATAATGGTGCCACTAATTATTACAATATTTGTATTACTTAAATAAACATTATAATATATCTTGTTTAGATAGATATATCTGAGATTTCCTAAATGTAGCATTAAGTAAAACTTGAAATTTAGAGAATGTGATGAAGTAAAAGGAACCCATTCTTTATTATTTAAGTCATGGGATTCCCTTTTACTAGCTGTATAATTTGAAGCTTCTTTTCTGCTTCTTAATACAGATAATTGTGCTGATATGATAAAGTTGTGGTACAGGCTAAACAGGATCACATATGGAAGCTTCTAATACAGTGTCTGGCAAATAGTTGGAACTCAATTACCAACTCACCCACTTTTCTTTTATGAAGACACTGTTTATTTAAATGTCATTATCTAATTTTAAAATGTGCTTAATATATAAATTAGGAGGATGCCAAAACAAGATTTATAAAAATGACTGATGATTTTCACAAATCCATAATATTTTTTAAAAAATCTATAGCAAGCAACACCATTTATATAAGCACGTTTCAATGATGGGTTTTGTTTTCTACTTAC
The DNA here is from genome assembly GCA_024291935.2 of Okapia johnstoni. Lineage (NCBI taxonomy): Eukaryota > Metazoa > Chordata > Mammalia > Artiodactyla > Giraffidae > Okapia > Okapia johnstoni. The sequence goes on along the minus strand of CM044317.1, from coordinate 66,549,764 downwards.
TTGAAAATAAATAGAAAATTCTTACCGTTTAACCTTATAATTCAGAGTGTTTGGCCAGCTTAATTTTAGTACTATTACTTAGTCCCAACCTAATTAAATAAAAGATGTGAAAATTTTCATATAACCTATAGAGAAGTTTCAGAGATCATTTATGAAAATAATTTTTTTAATATTACAGTGAATGCCTATAGAAAAACCCAGCAGTGAGATGCAGAGTATGAGTTTTTAAAAAATGTTTTTTTTCTCTTGGAAGCTGTGATTCACTGGTTCTGTCTCTTTATGAAACACCAAATATGTGTTCTTTGATCTTTGTATAATTTATTTAAACTCAAGCTCAATAACTTTAAATGCAGTTATCATCACAGTGCTTTAAACAATGGTCAGTGATCTGTGAAGATTCAGTGCAGTGTCTCATTAAACCAAAAAACCCCAACAGTCTGAAAAAAGCACAATCTAACTGCCTAACGATTAGATATGGTATCTTACAAAAGTATGTGCCGCACAGCCATGACCTTTGTGCTAATTAAGCCTCCCTGGCAGCTGACTGATATTCCATACAAACCTTGTTAAATAGCCTTGAATGTCAAATCACTTATTATTTACAAAGGCAGCACTGTCAAATACCCACTAGTATGCAGTCTTCTTCCAGAAGATCTGGCTGTCTTCCATGGCAGGTTTTTGTGTTCTCACAGCTTGGAATCTTTAAGGAGCATGTCAGAGTCAAGTTAGTAGGTGAAAAATGAGAATCCCAAAGGAGCCACTGAGTCAGACAGTGGAAAAGAGGGAGCATGCCAGGGAGTGGCAAGTGTGGCCACAAAGGTGTGTGAGCCAAAGTGGAAATATGTGATATGAGAATATATCCATCCTAAAGGAAATCAGCCCTGAATATTCGTTGGAAGGACTGATGCTGAAGCTGAAACTCCAATACTTTGGCTATCTGATGTGAAGAACTGACTCATTTGAAAAGACCCTGATGCTGGGAAAGATTGAAGGCAGCAAGAGAAGGGGACGACAGGGATGAGATGGTTGGATGGCATCACCGACTCGATGGACATGGGTTTGGGTGGACTCCGGAGCTGGTGATGGACAGGGAGGCCTGGCGTGCTGCGGTTCATGGGGTCGCAAAGAGTCGGATATGACTGAGCGACTGAACTGACTGAACTGATAAAAGAATGTGGTGATGTGGTCTGAGGAAAAGATGGGATGTGAGTGCTTAGCAAGGGTTCATGTGATTTCTAAGGTTATCTTTGACTATATGCTTAATAGGTATTTATTAAACACGGAACCATGTATCAGGCACTGTGCTAGCTGCTGAGAACAGACATGGTCACTGTCCTAACCAAGATTTCTGTTAAAGGCATCTGAGAGCAGGAGTGGAGGAGAATATTGGTTCAAGTGCAGCAGAGTAAAAATGGGACTAGCCAGTTACTGGTAGTGGCTTCCTACAGTGGAGATACCAGAGATGCGCATGGATAATAAGTAAGGAACTCAGTAACAAGAAAACTGGTATATTAGAGGATTCTCTTTATATTACTTATTGTTCTGATGTTATACTTCTCTATTTTTTTAAGCTTACTATGTCCCTTGCCTGTCTTCCTACTATATGAAAAATACTTAGCCCACAGAAGGTGCTCAAAGAATAAAATCTGTTGAATAAGTGAGTAAGTTAAGGCTCGAGTAGGAACCTAACACAACAACCTCAATAATGAGCTCGTGAAGTCCTGTAGCCTCCTGGCCTGGGACAAAAGGGATTTTAGGGTCTAGGGGACAGTCAGCCAGCACTGAGAGCTTGTCACCCAGCAGTCATGTGGGGTAGCAGCTGTGCTGTTGATAAGTAAACGTGACAACTGTTTTCAGAGAGAAGCAAAGTAAGTAAGGACATAATTCCATTATACTTTACAGAATTTTTCTCCTTTTTAAAAAAACAATTGGCTCAATAAAAATTAAGTTTGAGGGGCTGCAAGTCAGAAAGTCAGATGAAGGTAAATAAGTATCAAAGTTATTCAAATGGACCTTGTGCTGTCATATTCTACGTGACTGCTGAAAAGAGTCAATCTAGGAGACTTAAAGGTCTTCCAATTACAAACCAGGTCTAATCTAAACATAGAAGTTCAAAAAAAGAGAAAAAAGAAAGAAAGAAAGGAAAAAAGAAAAGAATGGTTCTAGTTCCATGGGATCATCCTTATCACTATTAGCAGTTTCAAAAATAGCGACATACACATGCTGTTCCTATCCAAGAGGTGCCAAAGTTCAGACAGGCTGACCTAAAGTGTTCACCAATAATAACTGGAAATGGAAGAAGTCATGTGTACATCTAACCTGGATTTAAAACCATTAATTTTTCCTTCAGTCTGATTTCATAGTGCAGCATTTATCTGGCACAAGAAAAGAAAACACCTTCAAATGATTCCCTTGGTTGTCTATTTATTGTTTCATTTATATTAAAACATCTATCACATACTAAAGCCATGTATGATCTTAAACACTAGCATTTAATGGAAATAGCAGGGAATATATATATATATATATATATATATATATAAAGATATATATGTATATTAATATAGTACCTGTCTCAGTTGGGCACTGAATCAATGTTTGTGATTATTATCGAAGACAACAGGGATTTTTGAATCAGCTGACCTTGTTTTCAGTTTTTGTCTCTGTCTCTTATAGAGTTACAACACATAGGTATCCTTACGTACATAGGGATCCTTTTTTAGACTTCCCTTGTGTAAAACATAAAACAAAAGTATGAAAGTAAAAAAAAAAAAAAAAAACAAAATACAAACTAAGATAAAGCTTTGTGGCTATTTATTATTATTATTTTTTAGCTGAAATATCTACTAAAACCAAAAATGAGTTAGTAAGATAAAGCAATCAGTGAGAAAAGAAAAGATTCAACCCACTTGGAAGCTATGACAATTGTAAACATCTATGTATCTAAAAAACTAGCATCAATTTTTTATATCAAAAAAATAGCATAAATAAAGCTGAAATCAACAACTGCAGGAAGAAAGTGATAGATACATCACCATAGTGGAGATTTGAACAAATCTCTCCATTTATCAGATCGAATGGAAAAAAAATTAGTTTGGCTATGGAAGACTTGAATTTCACAATTGATAAGTTTTAATTTATGTTAGATTTTATAATAGTATAATGTTTACAGCCAAAAATTTATGGTAAACTTGTGAGTGGCAGGGGCCCTGTAAATGATTACACTTGGGACAATAAGCATAACTAAGATTCACCTAGACCAATTGGTCCTATGTAAACCCTACTTATACAGAACCTGCCATTATGAAGAAAGCAAGGGAGTTTCAGGGAAAACATTTACTTGCTTCATTGATGATGCTAAAGCCTCTGTGTGGATCACAATAAACTGTGGAAAATTCTTAGAGATGGGAATACCAGACCACCTTACCTGTCTTCTGAGAAACCTGTATGTGGGTCAAGAAGCAACAGAACTGGACATGGAACAACTGACTGGTTCCAAATTGTGCAAGGAGTATGACAAGGCTGTATATTGTCAACCTGCTTATTGAGCTTATATGCAGAGTACGTCATGCAAAATGCTGGGCATGATGTCACAAGTTGGATGAATGTCACATGATGTCACAAATGCTGGATGAATCACAAGCTGAAATTCAGATTGTCAGGAGAAATATCAATAACCTCAGATATGTAGATGATACCACTCTAATAGCAGAAAGTGAAGAGGAACTAAAGAGCCTCTTGATGAGGGTGAAAAATCTGACTTGAAACCTGGCATTCAAAAAACTAAGACCATGGCATCCGGTCCTCTCACTTGATGGCAAAGAGAAGGGGAAAAAGTGGAAGTAGTGACAGATTTTATTTTACTGGGCTCCAAAATCACTATAAATGGTGGCTGTATCCATGAAATTCAAAGATGCTTGCTCCTTGAAAGAAAGGCTATGATGAAACCTACACAGCATACTAAAACGCAGGGATATCACTTTGCCTACAAAGGTCCCGATAGTCAAAACTATTGTTTTTCCAATAGTCATTCATGGATGTGTGAGTTGGTCCATAAAGAAGGCTTAGCACCAAAGAATTGATACTTTTGAATTGCGATGCTTGGAGCAGATTCTTGAGAGCCCCTTGGACTGTAGGAAGATCAAACCAGTCAATCCTAAAGGAAATCAACCCTGAAAATTCATTGGAAGGACTGATGCTAAAGCTGAAGCTCCAATACTTTGGCCACCAGATGCAAAGGGCCGACTCACTGGAAAAGACCCCGATGCTGGGAAAGATTGAAGGGAAAAGGAGAAGAGGGCAGCAGAGGATGAGATGGTAAGATAGCATCACAGACTCAATGGACATGAATTTGAACAAACTCTGGGAGATAGTGGAGGACAGAGGAGCCTGGTGTGATACAGTCCATGCAGTCTCAAAGAGCCAGACAGGACTTAGTGATTGAACAACAGCAACATGTAACAATTATGTAACAGGACAAACATTAACAAAAATGACCATTTGCCTGGTTACAAATCAAGTATAAAAATATTTTAATTACATGAGAGTAACCCTAGACCATGATTTCTTAATATAATGCAGTTAGTTTAGAAATCATTGACACGATATAAATTTGACCCTCTCCTTATGTTTGGAGATAAAACATACATTTCTAAACTACTCATAGGTAAAAGGAGAAATCATAATGAAATTTAAAATAATGTTAACTAAATAGTAAGATAGAGCATATCAAAATATGTAGTAAGTAAAAGAGCTAGAGTAGTAAGCTAGAACATATCAAAATGTGTAGTCAGAACAATATTGCTATCTTAAAAAAAATCTAATTTAAGTACCAAAATTAAAAAGGAAAGGGCTAAAAATTAATGAACTAGAAATCTAAATTAAGAAATGAAAGATAAAAGAGTAAGTAAGTCCAAAGAAGCAGAAGAAAGGAGACAATAAAAGTAAGAACTGAAATGAATGAAATAGGAAACAAAATTAAAATTAGTATGGAAAAAGCCAAAAGTTTATTCTTCGAAAAATATAAAATAGATATCAATTTTGCGATGAAAAAACACAAAAAAACAATATTAGGAACAAAAAAGGTACAGAAATGTAGACATAGAAGAGATTAAAACATAGTAAAGGAATACTATGGCGAACACTGTCAAAAACTCTGAAAACATAGCAAAAATGATGTATGTCAACAATATACATGAATTTAAATTTACATGTATATATGAAATACTTTAAAAATAACAAATCACCACACAAAAGTTGGCTTAAAAAAGTAGGCACTAGATAATGATAGAGGAACTAATTTGGATCACGGACCCTCCCCTTTCCCATTGTTCTGTTCCAGAACAATGAACAGAAATGAGTAAAATTAGCATATTGCTTAGAATTGCATTTAACTCTATATGATAAAAAGCCCCAAACTGTAGTAGATTTAACAATGTGCTGTTTATTTTTGCCATGTGAGATAATTTAGGTGAGTCCAGGGAACTGGTAGGACCCAGGCTTATTTCAGCTTTTGATTCCTTCATCCCTAAAATGTGACTTTTTTTCTTGGGCTCAAAACTGGTGACTAGATTTCTATCCATCATCTCCTTGTATTAGGCCAGCAGCAGGGTGAAGAGGAGAGGAAATAGCAAAGGGAGCATGTCTGCTATCTTTTAGGGGGGTTAGTAAAATGTGCCAGAAAATATCTCTTCTTATATTTTATTAACCAAAACTTAGTCACATGCTTACACTTAGCTATAGCAGATGCTGGCTTATGTAATTTCTGTTCTAAGAAGCCATGTATACAGTAATAGAGCAAATGTTCTACTACTAGGGAAGAAATGAAGAAGATGTAATGAGAGTAGACAGCCACCATTCTCTGGCATAACCAGCAATGAATTCACTAGCAGTATCCAGATATGCAAAGTAATTCAACCTTTTAAATTTTGAAAAATAACTGATTTTGGTATGAAACAGTTTAATCCTCATCCCTGTCTCTGTTTCTCAAATGCCATAAAGAGCAGAGGGGATGAATTGAAACCATTGTAAAAATATTTAGAAAATCAGATTGAGAGGATAATTAGGCAGCCTAGAGAAAATTTGAGAAAAGCTCCTTAGGAACAAAACCTTGGTACTACCAGCAGGTTATCAGGCTCTCAGCAGAGGCAGGAACAACCACCAGGGGTCGCTGTGTTCCATGAGAAGGATCAAAAATCCATGTGGCTCCTTCCTCCAGAATAACACACACTTGATCTCGGTGAAATGAATTCTGCTAAAGACACTTAACAAAGTTTCAAAAGAGAGAGCAGGGACCTGGCTGTTCAAAAAATATTTGGCCTCAAACAATACAGCTTTTATCTCTAATCTGCCCATACCTTTGAAATACCAAATGTACATATATTAGCAAAACTCCAGTTCTCAAACTGTAGCTCAAGAGAGAGTGTCAACAAGTGACTGGGTAAAGTGTGACTACTGTCAAGGAAAATTCACCCTCATTACATAGGAGAAAATAGATTATTTGGGCTACATTGCTAATATTAAGCATGAGAAAGAAAATATATAGTCTGGCAATTAAATGAACTAACTTTCTAGGGAAAAAAAAAAAAAGCCCAACAAAAATCCCAAAGGGTAAACAGACATTACCCAAAGAAAAGAAAAAATACTTGTGATTTTTGCTATAGAAGTTACAAAACTTATTTTAGTATAATAATTCATTGATGTGATATATCAAAATGACTTGATGGGCTCCCCAGGTGGCGGTAGTGGTAAAGAATCCACCTGCCAATGCTGGGACACAAGAGATGTGTGTTGGATCCCTGAGTTGGGAAGATCCCTTGGAGGAGGAAATGGCAACCCGCTCCAGTATTCTTGCCAAAAGAATCCGTGGACAGGGGGCTCTGTCAGGCTACAGTGCATGGAGTCACAAAGAGTCAGACATGACTGAGACCACATGCAATCATATATAATATATGTATAATGCAATAGACTATATATTGCTCAAGACTGAGTTTCAAGTTCAGAGGAAAAGTGTTGTATAGTGAGAGTAAATGAAAAAAGAAGCAAAAAGGTTACAGTGGTTAAAAAGAAGATAGAGGAGCCAAAAAAAAAAACCCCAAAAAACTGTTAGCGGAGTCCCCAAGATAGAGAACACAAAAAACTAAGAAATGCTGTTAAAAAATATGATTTAATAATTTCTCTGAAATAGAGAAGTAAATTTGAAAATCAAAGGAACTCATATTATTCTAGGAAATGTTGGTATAAAATGATCAACATTGAGACATATCCTTTTTAAGTTATCGAACTGCGTTTACAAAGAGCTCTTTAGGCAGCCAGGTTGAATGAAACAAGGCACTTAATGATGAAATGAATGAGGAACCGTTTAGTCAATGCCAGAAGACAACTGAGCCATTTCTACATCGAAGAAGTGAGGGCAGTTATAGGTCAGTTATAGACACTAGACCACCCAGCATATGAAAGAATGAGAGGATATAACATCTGCAATGTCTTTTCCATAAAATAACTGAAAGTGATTCTGCTAATCCAGGCAAGAGATTATGGTAGATCATATGAAAGCGGCAATAGTAGACATGGTGGAAGAAGTCAAATGTTTGATATATTGTATATATAGACCCAGTGGGACTTTTCTGATGGAATTAATGCTGTCTATAAGAGAGGATGTAAAAGACAAATGGAACACAAGCTTTATTTATTGACTTATTTATTATTTATTGGTTTTTCTTGTCTGTTGAAAGTTTAGTTTGAGGCATGTTACATTGGAAGTATCTACTAGACATTTAGATGCATGATAGTCCAAGTAAACAATTTGATATGGGTTTAAAGGCACAGGGAATGAGTTATTAGAGAGCACATATATAATTGGTTTTACAACTATGTAAGTGGAAATGAGTGTAAACAGAGGGAGGTCCAAACACTTGAGTCTTAGAACTCTACAATGTTAAAAGGTCAAAGTGAAGGAACAAGCACAGAAGGCAGAACCATTCATGAAGTCTGGTGTTCCTGAAAACAAGTGAATGAAGTGTTTCCAGGAGGGAAGGATCAACTGTATTAAATGCTGCTGTTGATTCATGTAAAAAAAGACAAATAATTAAATATGGGATTTAGCAATGTGAAGATCATTAACATAGCTTCAGTGTTGTGGGTGGAGTGAGAGGGTGACTGGAGTAGATGTGAAAAATTGTTGGAGGAGCATTTGAAGACTAAGTACAATAAACAATATATTTGGGTGGTAGCTACATTTCTTCATCTCTTTTTCTAAGTGGAGGATATATTAATAATGTTCAGAATTGAAAAATAGTGTTAAAACACAAAGATTTCATTTACTAATTGCTATTAAACTATTTAGATCTCTAGGAGAAATTCTTTTGCTAAAAATTATTATTATTTTATCTAAAATGCTATCTGAAGTTTATCAGTTTTCTTAGTCACTTCAGATTTTTCACCTATGAATCTCAAGTGAAATTAATGTCTATATAACACAGTACTATTTATAAATTTAAAAATTTATTTTCTATTTGTTTTCTAGCTCTGTATGTACATAAAGATATACATGAGATAATCCTCTCTTAATGTTCACTTTTCTTTGTGATTTACTATGGTGTTCCAAATCTAATACAGAATGGATATTATTTTTACAAAATTAATAGATTATTCTTTAGCAAAATTCTTGAAAAGAAGGCAACATGGAAAATATTACACAATATATAATTTATATATATATATATATAAATAATTAAATTTGACTGCAAGGATCTTTGCATGCTATGCATGCTAAATCACTTCAATTGTGTCCAACTGTTTGCAACCCCCTGGACTGTAGCCCAGCAGGCTCCTCTGTCCATGGGATTCTCCAGGCAGAGTACTGGAGTGGGTTGCCATTTCCTCCTCCAGGGGACCTTCCTGACCCAGGGATCAAACTCATGTCTCTTCTCTCTCTTGCACTGGCAGGAATGTTCTTTGCCACTATTAGGTGAAGTTTAATTTGCTGTCTTTTCAGCTCCTTTTCTTCATGCATATTTTTTTGTTAACCACTTATAGCCAATTCAAAACACAGGCAGGTCTGTGCTCCAGAAGATATTTTAATTTTTTAGCTAATACTTGCTGGCTAGTAGTGGTTGTGGCTAGCCTCTGAAATAGCCAGAACTTTTTTCTAGAAAAGGAATTGATTTAAGTGTTACCTTATAAGTGATACCTAAATCTCCTGAATATATTTACAGTTGACAGGAGAGTTTGTTAATGATAAATGAACATGAAGGTGAAATTTCAGCAGGGATATTTTGGGGTTCCCAGAATCCGCCTGCAATTCGGGAGACCTGGCTTCGATCCCTGGGTTGGGAAAGATCCCCTGGAGAAGGGAAAGACCACCCATTCCAGTATTCTGGCCTGGAGAATTCCATGGACTGTATAGTCCATTGGGGTCGCAAAGAGTTGGACACGACTGATCCACTTTTCACTTCACTTCACTTCATTTTGAAATAAGATACCCTGGGAAAGGTGGGAATGAGGGCATTGTTTGAATTATTTAATTATATGAAATCAGCTCTGCTTGCTGTCTCCCCCAGCCCGCTATGTCTATGAAAGTGCTGTGAACCCTTGACACACTTTCATGTTGAAGAACCTGGATGTCTAGAGTAAATATAAATGTCACTATTTATAATTTTCTATATTGAATATGAATATAGATTCAATTGTAGTAATTGTTAACTATATAGGCAATGCAATATTCTTTTGATGTTAGAGAGAACTGCCAAGCTGAATTTAATGAGGAAGTATGTCCCAAACTTTGAAAGTTCAATACCGGTGAGTTTTCAAGGAGACAGAAAATAAAATTAAATCCAAAATTTATTTTTAAAATTTCATAGAGATTTAGTAATTTAAAGTGTACCTATTATTACTCATAATTTCTTCATATGAAGTTAAAGTTAAATGTTCAGTGAAATTTTACGTGAATCTTCTTCTGAACATCTTGAAAACAAAGAGGCATGTAGTGTGCCATGGCACAGGCAGATTTTCTTTGACTTAAAGAGAACAATTGACAGATAAAACTGAAGAATTTCTGGAAAACAAGACTTCACTATAAAGAAACATCTTTTTATTCTGCTCTTTGAATTCATTCATTTTATATGTCATTAGAGTATTTTGGTAATTCAAGAAGTGGCACTCTTAGTTGTAAGTTTCTGATGTTACTTTGGGATGAAAAATTCTATGATTTGATCAAAATGAAATATTGATGAGCAGTGCTCTAAATGGCAGAGATGATGCTGGAAGGTTTAAACACACACTTTTTATGACAACTTCAAAATTTCTCATACATTATTCTAAGCTCCCATTAAATCTGTTTTCTGCATTTCTCATCTGTTTTTTTTAAATTCAAAATTAAAATGTTAATCTCAAACTGAATAGTAAAAATCCAATTTTACTTAAATATATGCATATGTAAGTGTGTATATAAATATACATATATTTACATACATATTTCTTCTGTTCATATAAGCTGAGAATATCTGGACAAAAAATAATATCTGATTTAAAAAAAATTTCTACAGAAATTTATTACATGGTTTAAATGAACAATCAAAAAAACAGCTGACTTTGGATTTAAAATCAGAATTGAGCACAATATAGATAAAGAGATGGGATTATGAAAATGAGGCTAATGAAGACCCTAAAATTGCTTTTTGAGGGAACAATATTTGAAGAAAATAGCTCAAAAAAAAAAAAAGTGACCACATTGGTAGCATTTCAAACACTTCAGAAATGGATGAAGACAATTTTTTTCAGTCTACTTTGGAGGATAATTTTTTTTAGTCTCAATGTCAAAAAGACATAGTGGTGTGCCAGAACTGATTATAACTCTAAGCTCCAGTCAGGCTGAACTTTTGTGTATTCTTTATCTGCTCAGGCTGGCCATTAAACCCCTTTCCCAACAGGTTAGGTAGGCTATAAACAAAAGAAGTAAGCTACTGACAAGCTTCAATAAATTTTTCAAACGAAGAACACATTTGCATATGCCATATATCATCAACTAAATCTGCTTTCCCTGTTTTCCCCAAATTCAGTGTGCCACATGTTTCATGTACTGTAGATTAAAGACAACACAAATCCCCTAAAGTAGCAATGAAAGAACTCTCAAAAATTGACTTGTGTCTGCATATCAGTACTATCGAACTTAAAACTCATTATTAAAATAACAAAACTACCAATGATGTATCAAATATGTTTTCAAAATTCTCAAGATACAAGCAGACTGTAGTTTAATCATGTGAATTCTATTTCATCTATTTACTTTATTCCTGCTTTCTTCTTAGGTTAAACTTCTAACATTCTTACTATTTGTTAAAATTCAAACTGTCTTTCATAATGTAATTTATTCACTAGATAGCACCTCATAACTGTGGATATTCACATCCTAAACACATGCATTCTGTTAGTATTTAAAATCTATTGATTCCAGCTTTAAAAATTCAATGGCCACACTATTAAGCTAGTTAAGAGAAATTTAGCACAAATTTTACAATTATGAGGAAAGAAAGTCTTTAAAAATGGTGAATTGATTAATAATATCATTTTAGAATTGAAGAATATAGTTTCTTAATTACATATTTCTTATAGATGAAGCTGAAGGGTTTTTTTAGTCAAAATCATGAATGCAAATTTAAAATGATTTACAAGTAGTTTTACATTCTGATTGAATTCTCAGGGAGATTTAGTTTTCTAGAGGAGGATTCTTATAGTCTTTTCATGCTAGAACATTTTTATTTCTCATAATAATGGACCTATTCTTTTATTTTAAAACTAAGAAAAATGGAAAGTATTTTTATGCTGCTCTCATCCATTATAAGGCCATTGTGTTTGGACATCACTTAGCTACATAAAATTTTGATGATTTCAGTGACATCTTTTAACTCATTTAAATCTTTATAAGATTGTTTGTTCCTCAGATAATACTAGGAATTATTGAGGTTGAATTTTTTTTCCAAAAATAACTATCTAAGAAAGGGCATATGAAGGGAAAGTTTTATTCACTGAAGATGCAAAGCTTTATATAATGACTCCATGAACGTGCTTATTTGTGGTTATGTTCACTAAAAGAGTATGCACTAATTGACATCTCAAAAAGTTACCTAAATATTGCAGAGAAAAATTAAAACTTACCGGAAATATATATGGCATCTCCACAGGGAAAAAAAAAAATAGATGAGAAGAAATTATCTATTTGACAACCTAGCTCTGCTAAACCTTGTTCTCTGTCAAACATCTTATTTACATTTTCCTCTCATAAAAGTCTTATGAATTAATTACATCTATTTACCATCTTTCCTGATGTAAATATTTAAATTGCATCGCATTCCCAGTGTTCAAAGTGATTATAGGAGAATTAAAAAGTCTTAGGTACCATCTATATCTAATGCCCTGTCATTATAAGCAGATAATATTTACAAGGCATTATGGAAAGTTATATGGATAAAATGATGTTTATACACGATTCCAGCATTAATAAGGCTTAAACTTGAGTTCCAGAAGAAAGACATAGATAAAGCAAGCATAATAACAATGAGGCTCATCTCTTATTGTATTTTGGTAAATGACAAAAATAATGAATATTGAAAGAGTTTCCCTAAAGCATTATTAACCTTTAGGTTGAATTGAAGAGAAATGAAGAATGGGTGATGAAAATGAAAGAGTTAGAAAATGATCCCTGATGATAACCTGGGTCTGAAATATCCTAAGCCATTGGAGAACATTCTAGCCCAGAAACACATGAAAATTTCTGTTTATTTAGCATTTCAGGTATGAGATGTTGAACACTGGAATTAAGTTTAGGGGGATGAAATTGATATTAAGGCAGTAACGTAGAGGAGTTGAGGAGAGGCAGGGATAGTAGACAAATATATGGTTTCTGGCTTTAGAAGTCAGGTGGAGGTGGACTCATCTGTGACCTGGGGAATATGAAAAAAATTACAAGTTTATGAGAAGGTAGGATGATGGATTTGTTGAAACTCCTCTAGGGCATCAGGCCTGGTTGCAGTGTTAAAATAGGCAAGTTTTAAAGATGAATCTGATTAATAGTTAGGTTGTAGGTTTGTTTGAGACATTGACTGTATAGCAGAAATTTACAGCCAGCATTTAGTGATATAAAATTGAAGTTTAGGGGAGAGTACAAAGCTGTAGTTACAGCAGGACAATGAGAAGTTTTACATACCTATAAGAGAGATTGCATGGATAATAACAGACACCTGAGGACTGATGCTAGGCTATGGCCTAATATAAGAAGAAGGAATTAGATTCACTAGAGAAAGCCTGGAAAATCCCATGGATGGAGGAGTCTGGTACGCTTCAGTCCATGGGGTTGCGAAGAGTTGGACACGACTGAGTGACTTCACTTTCACTTTTCACTTTCATGCATTGGAGAAGGAATTGGCAACCCACTCCAGTATTCTTGCCTGGAGAATCCCAGGGACAGCGGAGCCTGGTGGGCTGCCGTCTATGGGGTCGCACAGAGTCGGACACGACTGAAGCGACTTAGCAGCAGCAGTAGCAGCAGAGAAAGCCTAAATGGAATGGAGTAAGCAAACAGGAGGAGGGCATATGGGTAGTATAGTGTAACGAAAGTGGAGAGAAAAGTGAAGAGTAGTCAGAATGCAAACTCTTACAAACTCCAATTCTGTTTAATCTCTGGTTTTTCTCTAAGGATTTAAGAGACACTCAGTTACTATTTGCCTAAATTTCTGAGAATGTAGATAATGGTTTGGAGATGAAAATAGCCATATCTACTATGTATTATGTATGACAGAATTTAGTTAAGGGTCTTTACTTATGTTATACTATAATCCCAACCATAATCTTAGGATGTGGGCATGGCTATTCCCATTTCACATATAAGACAATTGTGAAAATTTAAGGTAAAATGAGCTAATAGAATGAGAAATTTGTTCTGATTACAGAGCTTGGGGGGTCTTAGTCACTGAACCATGCTATCTCAACAGCATGACATAATGACAGCAGAACTGGACCAAGGATCAACAAATAGTCATTAGTTGTGTGATTTTGAAATCTTTAAAAGGAGAATAAAATGAGATACTGCAAGTGATAGTACTTCAAATATGGAAAAGTTTTCTTTTAATAGTAGATATTTATAAGGAAGAGGTGACTGGTCAGCTTTGCCAAATGCTATCAAAAGCTCAAAGAGGTAAGGTCTGAGAAAAGGTCATTGCATTTCAGGATCAGAAGTCACTGGTGAGCTCTTAGAAAGGTTTGTTAGGATAATGGAGACCAACTCTGAAGCAGCGGATTAAACAGTGTGCATGGTGGAGATGGGGTAGGCAATAAGTGTGAGATACATTTTAAGAATTTTAGTTGTAAAATCAAGAAGATAAGCAAGATAGCGGTTTGTAGGTAGGTAACATGCTTAAGCAAAAGTTTTAAAGATGGGAATTCTGAGTATATTTGTAGACTTAAAGGAAAGAGACTAAAGCAAGTGACTAAAGAGAGCAGGTTACAGAAAAGATTTTGGCATTTACCTCTTTTATGTGGAATGATACTATGGTCTTTAATACTAGATGAAAAATATTAAGGTAGAGTGAAAAAAAAAAGCAGAGACATTACTTTGCCAACAAAGATCCATCTAGTCAAGGCTATGGTTTTTCCAGTAGTCATGTAGGGATGTGAGAGTTGGAAGAAAGCTAAGCACCAAAGAATTGATGCTTTTGAACTGTGGTGTTGGAGAAGACTCTTGAGAGTCCCTTGGACTGCAAGGAGATCCAATCAATCCATCCTAAAGGAGATCAGTCCTGAGTGTTCATTGGAAGGACTGATGTTGAAGCTGAAACTCCAATACTTTGGCCACCTCACGCGAAGAGCTGACTCATTGGAAAAGGCCCTGATGCTGGGAAGGATTGAGGGCAGGAGGAGAAAGGGACAACAGAGGATGAGATGGCTGGATGGCATCACTGACTTGATGGACATGAGTTTGGGTAAACTCCGGGAGCTGGTGTTGGACAGGGAGGCCTGGCACGCTGCGATTCATGGGGTCACAAAGAGTCGGACATGACTGAGTGACTGAAATGAACTGAACTGAGAGTGAAAATAGGGAGAATTCTGGCAATGATGAGAAATGAGAATGATGATGCTGTGTGTTGGCCATCTCTGTCACTTAACTAAGACAAAACTATTTCAGGTTGAAAATATGCTGGTCTCTTAGTGTTATTCCAATTTCATTACCATCCATGCATTTTGAGGGTCAACTATGATGCTAATATATCGGTAAAAACCTCTTTCTCAGTTGGCATTAATGCTATCAGTTTTATATTCAGGCTTTAATTTCTGGCCATAGACGTGGCCATTCAAATAAAAACATGATACATTTGCCAGGTGTCAACCCAAATTGCTTTTGCTTGTCATTAGCTTATCCTTCTGTTCATGAACTCTGCTTATCCATCAATCCACAAAACCAATTTCTAATTTCATATTTCTATAGAGACTATTTGCACTCATTGTAGCCTTGGTGTAATGGTTAGTCCTTGGCATCAATTCACACAGTCATATGGTTTATTGTAGGAGTGGACAAAGAGAAGGAACAATGGAAGCTTTGTGTAATTAGTTTCATATCTCAGATCAAAGGATTCAAATGCAAATACCAAAGCTAGAGTAGTAGTAAGAGTGAATGCAGGAAGAGACTAGCAATAGAGCAGGAAATAGAAAATAAGGCCAGAGGAGAAATTGAAACACACATTAATGCCACTGATAACTGGTCACTTTTGAAAATGCATTTTCATGCTGTTGGCCCAACCCAAATTTTAAAACATAGTCAAAAACTAAGTCATAATTGCCTAAAATATATCATCATTGCCTATCCAGGGTTGATTTTCTTTAGGATTGACTGGTTTGATCTCCTTGTTGTCCAAGGGACTCTCAAGAGTCTTCCCCAGCACCACAATTCAAAAGCATGAATTCTTCAGCTCTCATCCTTCTTTATGGTCCATCTCTTACAACCGTACATGACTACTTGAAAAAACATAGCTTTGACTATACAGACTTTTGTCAGCAAAGTGATGCCTCTGCTTTTTAATATGCTGTCTATGTTTGTCATAGCTTTTCTTCCAAGGAACAAGAGTCTTTATTTAATTTTGTGACTGCAGCCACCATCCTCAGTGATTTTGGAGCCCAAGAAAATAAAATCTGTCACTACTTCCATTTCTTTTTCTATTTGCCATGAAGTGATGGGACCAGATGCAATGATCTTACTAGATCCTTGTATTTTATGGGAGAGTTTCTAGCTCTAGGACTTACTGAGATAGACTAAATGTTCCTCAGCCTGACTAAACAGGCTGATTCCTGACCCTAAGCCTTCAATGCCCTTTGCTTAGAGAAACTGTAGGACACCATGAGGCCATCTCAGGACAGGCCTCTCTGCCATGTCCTCTGTTTAAACTCCTCTCTGAAGTACCTAGATAATAGTATCTGATGTACAGTTCCTGAATTGTTTTACAGTTGGTAAAACCCCCACCAAATGGAAAACATAAACTCCTTGATGACCATGAGGCCATAACACCCAGGCCTACAGAAGCCTAAAGATTGATGATGTTAACCCCTGTGACACTGCCCTATGACCTCACGATTAACCAATGATGCATGAGCTTTAATAGATTGAGGGACTTCCCTCCCTCACCTTGCTTTTTAAAATGATTTGCTGAAATCCAGTGGGAAGTGTGGACTTTTTGAGCATGAACTGTCCCAGACTCTGGGCTTGGTGCCCTCCAATAAATGCTTCAGTTCTGTTCACCACAACTCAGTGGGAGTAGATTGGATTTACTGTTTATGGAGAATGGACCCAAGTTTGGTTTAGTTACACATTTAGCTTAGAAAACTTGTTTCTGGGTTCTCTATCCTGTTCCATTGATCTGGATTTTGTTTTTGTGCCAGTACCATAATGTTTTAATTATTGTAGCTTTGTTGTATAGTCTGAAGCCATGGTGCATGATTCCTCTAGCTCTGTTCTTCTTTCTCAAGATTGTTTTGGTTATTCAGGGTCTTTTGTGTTTCCATATACATTTTAAAATTCTTTCTGTTCTAGTTCTGTGAACAGTGTCACTGGTATTTTGATAGGGATTGCATTGAATCTGTAAATTCCCTTAGGTATGTTTTAGCAGTATTGATTCTTTCAGTCTAAGAACAGAGTATATATTTCCATATGTTCATGTTATCTCCAATTTCTTTCATCAGTCTCTTATAGTTTTCAGAGTTCAAAAAACAAAAAACTGATTTAAAAAAATTGGCAGAAGAGCTGAATAGATGTTTTTCTGAAAGAGGAAATGCATATAGCCAACAGGCACATAAAAAGATGCTCAACATTTCTAAACATCAGGGAAATACAATGACATATCACCTCATACATATCAGAATGGCTATCATTAAAAAAAAAAACCCACAAATAACAAATGTGGGCAAGGGGAGAAAAAGTAGGAAAAAAAAATGGAACACTTTTACCCTGGTGGGAATATTAGTTGGTGGAACCACTGTGGAAAACAGTGTAGAGGTTTCTCAAAAGACTAAATCAAATTACTATATGACCCAGCAATTCCACTTCTTGATGTATATCCAAAGAAAACAAAAATACTAGTTTTAAAAGATGAATGCATTCCAGTGTTCATAGTAGCATTGTTTGCTATTGATAAGATATAGAAGCAACCTAAATGCCCATCAATAGATGAATGGGTAAAGAATATTTGGCATTTATATACAATGCAATACTACCCACTATAAAAAAGAATGAAAGTTTTGTCATTTGAGGCAACATGGTTGGACTTAGAGGGCATTATGCAAAGTGAAATAAGTCAGAGAAAGATAAATACTGTATGATATCACTTGTACTTAAAATCTAAAAAATTCAACAAACTAGTGGATGTAAGAGAAAAGACTCATAGGAAACAAACTAGTGGTTACCAGTGGAGACAAGGGAGATGGGGCAATATAAGAACAGGAGAGTGGGAGACACAAACTTTTGGGATAAGATAGGCTCAAAGATGTATCATACAATGGGGAGAACACAGCCAATATTTTGTAATAACTGTAAATGGAAAGTAACCTTTAAAAATTTTATAAAAACTTAAAAACTTTTTAAAGAAAAAATAACATTTTAAAAAATTAAAAGAAAACTTATGATTGCAAATTATTTCTCTGCCCTTTTGAGATATATGTAAACCTCTTGCCAGTTTTATCTATCTTCTAGTTTCTATGGGAGGGTGAGAGCGTAACTTCTGGTGGGCACCTTGCTGGAAGTTCTAAAACTAGCTCCTGTCATGAAGATACAAAGTTGTTGTTTTTTTCCTTTGGGTTAAGAGATTAGCAAACACACAGGACCTGCTTCTTACCCAGGGTTTAAAACTCCTCCCACTGTTTGCTTTAGCCAGATTGAGTTCAGATTTTGGTTCTGGTCTCTCCTACTACAGCAAAACTGAAGAAATTCTCCTTTACCCATTTAAGTGTTTGGTGCAATTTTTGCTCTGACAGACCTTAGACATCAAAATGTCTATTCTTCTTGTCTTTCCTTGTAGTTACCCAAGCCGCTTTGTGATTTATACTGTAAACAATTTTTAATCAACATCTTGGGATTAGTAATTCTTTAGACAAAATTTAAGCAGAATTGGTGGAAATAAACCCTGAGTCCTAGATCACTGAGTGTTAGGGAAAATAATTGAAATTTAGAAACTAAATTGTTTCCTAAGACCCTGTATTGTCAAATTTGTTGCAACCATACCTTCTCCAAGTATATTTTGTTATTACCAATACTTTATAGCATGCTTTTACATAAGGAAATAGAAAAAATCATGCTTTTCCCTCTTTTTTCTTTTGTTTTTATTTTTGATGAACTGATATATCAGCTTATTAAACCTAGTGTCAGGCATCATGTAGACCAAAAATTTATTAATTGAATTTTTTACTTTTCATCTAGATGTTTGAAGTAACAGCTCTATTTTTCTGTTAACCTGTCAGATTAACTTTCTGTCAGAAAGTGAGTAGTTAATATTGCTAAATTGTCTTAAAAAGTTTTTGTTTGCAATTTGCTTATTTCCTTTGATATCGCTGTGAATGTTGATTCACATGAATTTGAGTCCTTTGAATTTCATGAATTTTAAAGCTCAAGTCTGTCAGTAGCATAATGGATCTAGTCTGTACTCTCTAGTTAAATATCATTGATGTCTGTGCAGCATTGTTAACTGATTTTCAGAAGCTGTTCTTTTCTTTTAGTTTTAATACTGCAGTATTTTCTCCTCTTTAGTTTTAGCTGTTTGCACATTTAGTGTTTTTGTACTGCAGTGTTCCCATTTTGAAGAGCTGCATCTTAGTTTCTGAATGTGTATGCCCTTGGTTTCCTGTCATTATTTGCAGGTAACAAAGATTAGGCTCTTCTGACTTGCATGAAGAAGATTTTCAGTAAACATTTCTAAATGGATTCCCTGATAAAGTATTCCTCCAAATGTGTGTCTGTCTTTGCTCCATAAGTGGGTCACTCATGAAGATCTTTTTCCATGTAATTTAAAGGGGCAGGGAGAAAGTGCAGTAGTTGGTTTTAGAGAGTTTGAATGTCAAATAGTCCTAGGGTTAATTCCTGGGCTCCAGTACCTATTAACTGTGTGACCTTGGACAACTTTAAACTTCTTAGGTATGTTTCTTCATTTGTAAAGGGGAAAAATTGACGAGATTATTTATATTAGGTGCCTAGCAATGGGGCTAGGCCTTCAATAAATGTTAATTCTTCCTCATATTGGGGAAAGATAACTAGCACTTCTGGGAAAATAGACTAGTTTAATCTCCACATTGCCCATCTATCTGTTCTGAAGAATTAATAATGAAACTGTTTCTTATACAGGAATGAAGAGTTGGTCACCCAAATTTACAGTCATGTTGAGTGACAGAGGTGTGTTTGCTTTATCTCTACCCGACGAGTATACAACTTGTAACACATCTCTGGATCGATGACTTTGTCACCATTAAATATCACTTGTCATAATGAGGTCATTAGGCAATTCCCTGGAGAATGCCTGAAGCTGCTAAACCTTTGGGAGGTCAGAAGTAGCTCCCTCCTGAGGAGGGTTTTGGCTGAGGGACAGGAAACACTGCTACTCCTTGGAATGGAAATGACACACAGTGAATTACTTAAACTGAGACTGCCAGGCCAGCATAATCTAGTGCAGTGATGTGTCATCATCACTCCTGGAAAATTAACTACAGCTCTTGTGACCAAGAGCAGACTATCACTCTCCAGAGAATATTTTGGAAAACATAATTGCCTTTCCAACTATTGTAGCTATCTTTTTTTCCCCAGAAGGAGAAATAGAATAAAAGCTCTGCAAGTCCGTGGAAGAGGAGAGACAATAAATATTTAAAATAGAGTATTATTATGGCTTGGCAGGTAAATATCCACCTGCAATGCAGGGGACACAAGAGATGCGAGTTCGATCCTTGGGTCAGGAAGATCCCCTGGAGAAGGAAATGACAACCCACTCCAGTATTCTTGCCTGGAGAATCCCAGAGACTGAGGAGACTAGCGGGCTACAATCCAATGAGTTGCAAAAGAGTCAGACACAACTGAGTGACTAAGCACACAGCACACATTATTAACCATTTCTTTTTATTTTTATTATTTTCTTATTTTCTTTCTTTTCTTATTATTTTCTTATATATAGAAAATATATCCTAAGAAATATATTTTCTTCCTTCTTACATTATTGGTCAGTGAAGTGCATTTATAAAATTAAAATTAACACATATGAATCGAACTAAAAGGGCCTTTCAATTATGAATTTGGAAAATCTTTGTAACATAAAATTTTAAATTGATTTAGGAGCCCAGAGTACCTTCAAAACTGTCTTGTTTAGGTCAGGGTAGGGGACTCTATCTTCTGAAACAACTGGTTTTAAATAGATGTGTTTCCCATTGAATGGAAGTTTGTGTTAGGAAATGGCAACCCACTCCAGTATTCTTGCTTGGGAAATTCCATTGACAGAGGAGCCTGGTGGGCTACAGTCCATACGGTGGAAAGAGTCAGACACGACTAAAGCGACTTAGCACACACATGCCACCTCATTTATCCAAATGATCAAATGTGTTAAAAAATTATGATGATGATAAAAGAGCTCTTGTGTGAAAGTCCTTTTCTGTGGATGTATGCTTTCAATTGTCTTTAGCAAATATCTAGAAGTGGAATTGCTGAGTCTTATGGTAGACATATGCTTAATTTTTAAAGAAATTACCAAACCTTTTTCCAAAGTGATTGTGCCATTTTACATTCCTGCTATCAACACAGAAGATTTTCAGTTACTCCACATTCTTTCAACACTTGGAGCTGTTAATTGTTTTCATTTTAATAATTTCACTGTGTAATGATATTTCAATGTGAGTTTTAATATACATTTTTCTAGTGATATTGAATATGTTTTCGTGTAATCATCAATCATTTGTTTATATTCCTCTGAAAGTATATATTCTAGTTCTTGAGCATTTTTTTAAGCTTCATATTATTAATGACTTGTAAGATTTCTTGCTATATCCCAGAAAAATATGTCAAGTATATCTTTGAGAATGTTTTTCTCCAGTCTTTGGTTTGCCTATTCACTTTCTTAATTAAGTCTTTTGATGAGGCCTCATTTTTAACTTTAATGAAGACTATCATATTTCCTTTCCTTCCTTTTATATTTATTCCATTTGTGATGTGACAAAACAATCCATGACTATACCTATGTCATGAATATATTATTCAGTGTCACTGTAGAAAAACAGAATTACTGATTTTTTTTAAAGTTAACACATTTGCCTTGAAGGAATAATCTTTGAATGCAAGTTTGAGTGAAGGTGTGAGTCGCTCAGTCATGTCCGACTCTTTGTGATCCCATGGACTGTAGCCCACCAGGCTCCTCTGTCCATGGAATTCTCCAGGCAAGAATACTAGAGTGAGTAGCTTTTCTCTTTTCCAGGAGATCTTCCCAACCCAAGGATTGAACCTGGGTCTCCTGCATTGCAGACAGATTCTTTTTCATCTGAGCCACAAGGGAAGCCCAAACTTTGAATGTATCATACCAGTGGTGAATGGTTAAATCATATTCTTAATTAGCAATACACAAATATTTTTCCTACACATTATTGTAATGTCAAATGATTACTATCTAAATATTATTTGGTAGTCCCTTATAAAGTCTTACTCTATCCAAGCCTAAAGAGTTCTTAACTCTCGAGCTTGATAATCTAAAATTTTGATTAAGAGGTTTCCTTGAAAGGTGTGGTAAATATCTCTTAAGGTTTAGCCAGTCATATAAGTAGTAGTGCTGTTGCTGCTGCTGTAAAGTCATTCAAGTTGTGTCTTGACTCTTTGTGACCCCATGGATTCTTTGTGGCCCATAAGTCTCCTCTGTCCATGGGATTTCCCAGGCAAGAATACTGGAGTGGGTTGCCACTTCCTTCTCCAGGGGATCTTCCCAAACCAGGTAATGAGCCCTCGTTTCCTGCTTAGTAGGTGTCTCCTGCTTGGCAGGTGGACTCTTTACCACTAAACAACCTGGGAAGCCCAAAAGTAGCATTATATGTTGATTTAGTGCCTTTAAAAAATTATTCTATCTAGTCCAATGCTACTCCAATAATTTTTCCCAAAATTGAAATACAAAGACACCTACAGTCATCATCTACTGTCAGATTTATTGTGAGACATCCATGAAAGGTACAAATTAAACTTCCAGTGTTTAATTTATATGTGTTTGTTTAGGTGTTGAGGACAAGCTTACCCTATAGTACTTTTTTTTTTTTTTGCATCTGGTATAAATCACTATTTATACTATTATATTAAATAACAGTCAACCAAATTTTGATGAAAAACTGGATTTCATTTTGTTTATATACTCTGGGTCTGCAGAGAACTTATATCCCCAAATTAATCAAGTGATAGTAGATCAATCTTTTTTTCACAGTCGCTTTCTGTAATGCCAGGTTTGTTTGTCTGTAAATTAGATTTTTTTCTTTTCTGCATCATCCTAAAGCCAGTTACCAAAATGTTTTTGTGTCAAATTTAAGGCTTAAGCACTTGGATGCATATTATTAATAGTTACTTTTACTTTGCCATTATCAAAAATTAACGAAGATGCATTCCTTCTATTTATTGAGACACCCTGCCATGTCATGCTATGTCAACATGTTATCAGAGTCATATGGTAACACACTTTTTAACCTGAGATTTCTCAACTGCTCTAATGAACACTCATCCAGAGAGTCTCCTGCAAGAATAAAAACAGAAAGGAGTGGGGACTCAGAGTTCTGCAGGGACGTGGAATCAAAGCCATTGCAAGATGTCATCTCATAGAGCGTTGTGGGCCAGGAAGATTCCCCAGGAGAAGGGTTAGGCTACCCACTCAAGTATTCTTGAGCTTCTCTGATGGCTCAGATGGTAAGGCATCCACCTGCAATGCGGCAGACCTGGGTTCAATCACTGGGTTAGGAAGATCCCCTGGAGGAGGGCATGGCAACCCACTCCAGTATTCTTGCCTGGAGAATCCCCCTTGGACAGAGGAGCCTGGTGGGCTACAGTCCATGGTGTCGCAGAGAGGCGGACACAACTGAGTGACTAAGCATGCGCACATGGATAGTCAGCTTCCCTCAGCTACTATTTCCCTTGATGGGAGATCTGGACCTTGACATTCATATTACTCTATCAAAGTAGCAAGTGTGCTGTTTGCAGAACTGTATACAGGAGCCAGGCTACCTCTCATTCATGGGCTTATAAACTGAAAACATGGTTTGGGGATCTTCAGCAAAGTTCTGGGCACAAGGAAAAGAAACCTTTAAGTGACTAATACCAGCTGGCATTGAAGGTGTGTGGCTGACGGGGAGTCCTGGGTAGCTTTTCAAAAATTATCCAAATTGGAGAGACTGATTTTCCTCACACTGAGATAAGAAAAATGTAAGTTATATGACACTTTCACTTCCCTTTATCAGCTTAATCGTCTGTTTGTTTGCCTTTTTCCAAAAGATTAGTATAGTGACTCTCCATCGCATTGTGTTCACACCGGGATACAATCTTTTATGTAATTCTCAGTTATTCTCTGATCAAGTTTCTATCATGTCTGCTTCCCTAGCTAAATGGTGTTTGGCTGATATGTGATGCTTGGAGGTGGAAATGGGCAAAGACAGGAAATGGAATCAGATTGGGCCACAAGGCTCCAAAGCCTGTGACCTCAAGCAGAACAGGTAATGAAGTTGTACCTCACTCTTCTTTACAGGGAAATTTACTAGTGAAGGGAGCTACTGATTTAAAAACTCATCACCTCACCCTTCACAAAAGTCAGTATAGGGCAAGGAAAAATAAAGCAATCCAAGGGAGTAGAGATAGGAGAGTTCTGTGAAAGGCAAAGAGGTTTTTTAGTTAGCACATTTTCTGTTTCATTTCCCTCAATCTTCTCTTTTGACAATCCAACTTATTTTTAGTTTTTTTTCTTAGAATTACATTTATTGCATAAATGCTGCTAATTTACTTGCTCAGGATGAGGCTGAAGAGCCCAAACTAATACATTTATTTATCTAAATCAATGTAACCATCCATAGACCACTGCAAGATTAGATTTTCATATACCCACCTCAGACATGACGAGAGTTATTACTCCTTTAAGAGAAAACTGACAGAAAATGCCTTCTTCCTGAAGGAAAAAATTCTTGGCTTTGCAATATTTTCTAATCATATGGTAATCCTGCCAGGATTTCAGAGCCTATATTACTCCTACTATGCAGTAGTAAAATCTTGAGTTTGGAGAATGTGGTTTGTCTGGCTTATATTCCAAAGCAGCAGAAATCTAAAAAGGATACTTTGGGACCTCTTACTTGACTGATGTGTGGCCACAGACCTTAAGCTGGTCCACCTAATTCAGAAACTGCCAGACTTGTAAGATAGCTTGCACTGACATTTCTGTTTCCTCAATGGAGGCATTCTATTTCAGATCAGAGGGGTAGGGGGACAGTTCTAATTTTCCTTATAAATATGGTGTGCTGCTGCTGCTGCTGCTGCTGCTAAGTCGCTTCAGTTGTGACTGACTCGGTGCGACCCCACAGACGGCAGCCCACCAGGCTCCCCCGTCCCTGGGATTCTCCAGGCAAGCACACTGGAGTGGGTTGCCATTTCCTTCTCCAATGCAGGAAAGTGAAAAGGGAAAGTGAAGCCGCTCAGTCGTGTCCGACTCTTATTCCTCCTTTAATCCAGTTCCACAGGTTGAACATTTGTCCCTCCTGTGAATTTCTCAGTTGTGTGCAAGTGGATACTAATTGTGAGCCTTACGTTAAAGCAAAACAACAACAACAACAAATACTAATTACAGAGGCTGGTAAATTGTTCTTTATCACTAATTCTAATAACCATCTTGAGTTTCCCTGGTGGCTCAGTGGTAAAGAATCCGCCTGCCAAGCAAGAGATGCAGCTTAGACCCCTGCATTGGGAAGATCCCCTGGAGAAGGAAATGGCAACCCACTCCAGTATTCTCGCCTGGGAAAACCCATGGACAGAGGAGTCTGGTGGGCTACAGTCCATGGGTGGGTGTTAGTCACTCAGTCGTGTCTGACTCTTTGCAACCTCATGGACTGTAGCAGGCCAGGTTCCTCTGTCCATTGAATGCTCCAGACAGGCATACTGGAGTGGGTAGCCATTCCCTTCTACAGGGGAGCTTCCCAACCCAGGGATCGAACCGGGGTCTCCCACATTGCCGCCAGGTTCTCTACCTTCTGAGCCACCTGAGGGAAGCTCACT
Source organism: Okapia johnstoni (assembly GCA_024291935.2). Taxonomy (NCBI): domain Eukaryota; kingdom Metazoa; phylum Chordata; class Mammalia; order Artiodactyla; family Giraffidae; genus Okapia; species Okapia johnstoni. The sequence goes on along the minus strand of CM044317.1, from coordinate 66,523,993 downwards.
CATGGGGTCGCAAGAGAGCTGGACAGGACTTGAGTGACTAAAGAACGGCAACGTAATTACGATCTTAGTAAAGGCTCCCAAGGTCCTGTTTATATATAGTGACACACTGGCTCAATTCTTAACTGTGTATCCTTCAGTTTCTGTCTTTTTAAATTTAACTAAAACCATACTAGAACCATTAGGCTCTGCTGTAGTTTTGCCCGCCCTGAGCTTCAGCTGGGACATTGCTTTCATTACCACCAGTAAACTAGTGCAATCGTGTGTATCAACTTGCTTGTTACTCTTCTTTCAAGGAATTATTAGTCTCGTGCTGCCTGAAAAAAATCATTGTTTGCTATATATGTGTGTGTTTATTTTGTTTTGGTTTGTTTGTATTTTTAGTTGCTTAGGGTAGAAGGAAAAGGTCCAGTTCCTGTTACTGCATTTTGGTTGCTGACTATAAATTTGATGTTGATAGATATTTTAATCCTAGTAATGTTAAGAGGACTCTTCTTATAAAATAATATGAACTATACTCTCTTAGTGAATAAATTTCCTGAAGTTAAGATAGGGATCCTCACAAAGTTCTTTCAAAAGTTCCAGGATGTACTGTACAGCTATTACTTGGATTAAAAGTTAATGTTGTATCTTTTTATCATTATATATTTATAGTATTTAATTTATGTCATTGGCAAATTATTCTACCCAGATGTTGTAAAGGGTTGACTTACTCACAGAATTTGAAGTTTTAAATCTGCTTTTGACTTTTCTCAGACTAATTACCTAGAATTGTAAATGCACTACTCTGCTATTCTCAGTAGCTAAATGTCTTCTATAACTAATATAAATTAGGTTATATAGATATTCCTTAACTTTTACAAAGGAAATACTTAATAGAAAAGTGCCTGAAAATGAGCATAAGTAATATCCATGCCTAATATATCATGGATCCCTGTGAGTCCATTCATCCTTTGTACCATCTTTTTGGTTAAGAAAAAAATAAGTCATGGAAAAAGCAACACTGAAGAGTAAGCTAAAAGCCCAGTTTAAAAGGAAGACAAATCTCTCCTGCTGTTGTAGAAGTACCTCTTAATGTGATTTTGTTTAATTCTGACTCTTATGCTTAAACAGAATTTCCAGTGAAACTAAGTGATTACATTTTAATTATGTCCTACTTTCAAATAGAGTAGATTGGCAGAACTTCATGCACTTAATAAGTAGCTGTATCTCCTGAAATACATTTGGTCTAGCCATGGTTATTGCACACATATTCAGCGAATATTTCAAATTAAAGCAGCTGGCTCTGTGGGTAGGTTAAGTGAAGATCAATTTACCTTCTTTTGCTACTCTTCTCCTGCAGTTCTCAAATATGAAAGCAAAATGCCATAATTTCTCATTATAAATAGAGAAAATCTGGATGTTGAGAACTAATTCATTTTAAAGCGATGGTTCATTCTTTCCTCCTCTCAGACTGATTATCAGACATGTGACTTACAAAAGCATCTTATATTGTGATTGTTTATATTAAACTGAAGGACACAGGGATTAAAACACATGCATGTCTACTTGCTAGTCGCTCTGTCAAGAAACACTTCATATTAGAGAAGGTTTATGCAAAATAATATGATTTTTTGTTGTTGTTTTTGAGTGTCAGTGACCTGTATTATTTCTCTTCTCATGGTGGATAGTCAAAATCTGATTTTCTTGCAATCAAAATAACTAACCATGTTGGTAAATGAATAAATGAAGAGTTAGAAGTGAGATAAGTCTTGAGTAAAATCTATCTTAGGTAAAATTGATATAAACTATTGACTGGGTTCAATCAAGTGAACTTTTAAACTTGGAAATATAGTTAAACAATAAATACAAAAAGATGCTTTAATACAATAGTAAAGATGGGGAAAATATTTGGCATGAAAATATTAAAAGAACTTGTCAGAATAAGGTTTAACTTGATTCTCAAGAAAAGTATGCCTGGTAATTTTAAACAATCAGAAATTATCAATGAAGCAAAAATTGCTTTTAGTTTTAAATTTATTTTCAAACTAATAATTGACCTTAAATATATAAACTGAGTAACTTTTTCATATTCAGAGGTCAATAATATTTTTACCTATTCTAAAATAGCATTTTTAAAATGTATTCTGTGGTATATCAGTTCTAAGAGACACCAGTAGGTATTTATGATTGTTGAGAAAAGGGTGAAGATTTCATATTGAAAAGATTGGAAATTGCTACATTAAAAGCATTTCTTTTTTATAAAATAATTTATTTTTTATTGAAGGATACTTGCTTTACAGAATTTTGCTGTTTTCTGTCAAACCTCAACATGAATCAGCCACAGGTATACATATATCCCCTCTCTTGTGAAGCTCCCTCCCCTCTCCATCCCCATCCCACCCCTCTAGGTTGATACAGAGCCCCTGTTTGAGTTTCCTGAGCCATACAGCAAATTCCCTTTGGCTATCTATTTTACATATGGTAATGTAAGTTTCTATGTTACTCTTTCCATACATTTCACCCTCTCCTCCCCTCTCCCCATGTCCATAAGTCTATTCTCTATGTCTGATTCTCTACTGTTGCCCTGTAAGTAAATTCTTCAGTACCATTTTTCTAGATTCTGTATATATGTTTTAGAATACAGTATTTGTCTTTCTCTTTCTGGCTCACTTCACTCTGTATAATAGGCTCTAGGTTCATCCACCTCATCAGAACTGACTCAAATGTGTTCCTTTTTATGGCTGAGTAATATTCCATTGTGTATATATACCACCACTTCTTTAGCCATTCATCTGTCGATGGGCGGCTAGGTTGCTTCCATGTTCTAACTATTGTAAATAGTGCTGCAATGAGCAATGGGATACATGTGTCTCTTTCAATTTTGGTTTCCTCAGGGTATATGCCTAGGAGTGGGATTGCTGGGTCATGTGTTGGTTTTATTCTTAGTTTTTTAAGAAATCTCCATACCGTCTTCCATAGTGACTGTATCAATTTACATTCCCACCAACAGTGCAAGAGTGTTCCCTTTTCTCCACACCCTTTCCAGCATTTATTGTTTGTAGACTTTTTGATGAGGGCCATTCTGATCTGTGTGAGGTGATGTCTCATTGTAGTTTTGATTTTCATTTCTCTAATAATGAGCAATGTGAACATCTTTTCATGTGTTTGTTAGCTATCTGTATGTCTTCTTTGGAGAAATGTCTATTTAAGTCTTTTCCCCCCTTTTTGATTGGGTTGTTTGTTTTTCTGGTATCGTACATTGTATATTTTGGAAATTCATCCTTTGTCAGTTGTTTCATTTGCTATTATTTTCTCCCATTCTGAGGCTTGTCTTTTCTCCTTGCTTATAGTTTCCTTTGCTGTGCAAAAGCTTTTACGTTTCATCAGGTCCCACCTGTTTACTTTTGTTTTCATTTCCATTAACCTAGGAAGTGGGTCATAGAGAATCATGCTTTGATTTACATCATCGAGTGTTCTGCCTATGTTTTCCTTTAAGAGTTTCATAGTTTTGGTCTTCCATTTAGGTCTTTAATCTATTTTGAGTTTCTCTTTGTGTGTGGTGTTAGGAAGTGTTCTAATTTCATTCTTTTACATGTAGCTGTCCAGGTTTCCCAGCACCATTTATTGAAGAGGCTGTCTTTGCCCCATTGTATATTCTTGCCTCCTTTGTCAAAAATAAGGTACCCATAGGTGCATGGGTTTATTCCTGGGCTTTCCACCTTGTTCCATTAGTCTATATTTCTGTTTTTTGTGCCAGTACCATACTCTCTTGATGACTGTAGCTTTGTAGTATAACCTGAAGTCAGGAAGGTTGATTCCTCCAGCTCAATTCTTCTTTCTCAAGACCGCTTTGGCTATTTGGGGTCTTTTGTGTTTCCATATGAATTGTGAAATTTTTTGCTGTAGTTCTGTGAAAAATGCCATTGGTAATTTGATAGGGATTGCATTAAATCTGTAGATTGCATTTGGTAGTATATTCATTTTCACAATATTGATTCTTCCTACCCAGGAACATGGAATATCTCTCCATCTGTTTATGTCATCTTTGATTTCTTTCATCAGTGTCTTATAATTTTCTGTGTATAGTTCTTTCGTCTCCTTAGGTAAGTTTATCCCTAGATGTTTAATTCTTTTGGTTGCAATGGTGAATGGGATTGATTCCTTAATTTCTCTTTCTGATTTTTCATTGTTAATATATAGAAATGCAAGAAAAGCATTTCTTTGTAAGCATATTTAAGTTTCTGTTATAATCAAGGTATATGTCTAAGTGGGGAAATTGAGTGTGCATCTTCCTCAAACTGAGTTTGTCCCAGAACGCATTTTGGGGAAGAATACCTTGTAGCTTAGCTTCCATGTAATACTAGTTTAAAAAATGTTGTTTGAAACCTTTTGAGAAAAAAACCTTTTCAGCTTGATCTAAATATTCTTAAATGAGAAATTAAAGTGACTTATGTGTGTGACCTCATAAGCACTCTTGTGTTAGCAAGAGGCCCTGGGTAAAATTTTTATTAAATTTTTATTAAATACCTTCATTTATTCAGTGCATTCTATATCTGAGAAAATTGTTTGGCCCTAAACAAGTTATTAATAGTGCCTTATCTCACGAACATTTCTTGTAAACTTTATTGGCAGGGTATGAAACTAATGTTTAATCAAAAAATAATGTTTAACATTAATTCAGTCACTGATACAAAGCTGTTAGTCTCCTTTTTCTGCCAGTGTCACCACAGTTGGTCCTGTAAGAGTCATTGCCTTGCTGAGAAGGGGAGAGGAAGGTGAGAAGCTTCTCATTCTTGACGCCACAAGAAATTGCTTTTTCTAATGCTTTTGATGAAATCTGATCTCTTTCCCACTTTGCAGAAATCTGAAAGTTACACTGTAATTATCAACAGTCAGAGTTCTGTAGAGTTATCTTTCCTTTTCCTAGAAAAGCAGGGATTAACTTTAAAATTCTTCTACTTTTAGGAAAGAAAAACTTATTTTCTTTTTCTCTTCTGTGTAGTTTTTTCTTTAGTGACCTGAAATCACTTCTGAGCCTCTCGCATGTTCTCTCCCAGTCAGCTTTCTAATCCTAACAGCCTATGGTTATTGCCCTGATTTATGAAAATGGCTCTAGATGAACAGAGTATACACACTCAAACAAGAAGAGACCAGAAGAGCATTTAAGTGGGAGCTGCAATCTCACGTGTAGGACTCATAGAGTAAATCCAGTACTTGTATTTATCATGTTTCAAAACTGAGACTCAGACAGTGGTCTGGCCAGAAGCAACCATGGGAGTCTAGACATTTCTCTCCAGATACCATCACTCCCACAGTCTACAACTTCTTTATACATTTTATGATTCTTAAGGTGTCATTTACTTTCCTTCTAAATCTCAGTATGCATCTTAACTTGACATGTTAAAATTCATAACAATATTAATGCTTGCATAGAATATTAGCCAAAATACTTGCTCTATCATTGTATTGTGTGTCTTTAGGATCTACTGAATTCAGGAAAAAAGAAAAAAAATACCTCTTCAAAACAAAGTTTGTCAGTGTTTAAGTCAGATAATTATGAGAATACCAAACTGTCCTTGTAGTTCAACCTGCTACCACAGGTAAATTGAATTCAAGGATGATAATAATTTTGTGCATAGAAGGCTGCCTCTTAGAAATAAACATCTTTTTGAAGCATCTGCAGTCTGTCATTTGAGAAAGACGGCCTTTTCACTTTGCCTCTAGTCCTTGCATATCAATCTAATCTCAAGGCATTGCCAGACTTTTTTATTCCGAGTGATACTTGGCTCTAGATCCAAGAAAACAGAATTATAATAATAAAAAGCAGTACTCAAGAACTCATTTAGTTCAGTTCATTCCACTTAAATCTTTAGAAGATGGAAGAGTAGGGGAGGCGAGTATGAAGAAGAGAGTCTGGTAAAATTAATGGTCTTTTATTTCTTGCCTTGGTTTGCAAGGTAATATTTTGACAACTGGTCATTGATAAATAAAAGGACAGAAATAAGTTTTGAAACTGTGCATCAGCACAGAGAGAAATAAGAAAGCATTGCAAACTAGATAAATTGTCACTGACTTGATTCAGAGAGCATTGAACTTTAAACACAAATCTTTAACACATATTGTTTATTTTCAGCACACTGGGCTCTTAGTTGAAATTATGATTTTTGTCTTTCCTTTGGTGGCAAAAATCATTTTATTTTCATGAGGAGAGCAAAAATTAGCAAAAGAGGGAGAAGTCTCGCAGTTTCCTAAGGCTCAATCTTTTTATGAGGATGATATTATTTTCTCCAGATTTCCAGAACAATCCTAAACAAAGAAAACCTGAGACCACCACTTGATTTATTGTTCATAAAAACTGGGTCACTGGTAGTAAGTAATCCTCATATGTATTTCTTTTGAAAATAATATATTTTTTAATGAGAAACATGCTCCCTTTAAAACATGTTCTCACAAACGCAGCTTAGACAGTTGGTTGCCATGTAACCTAGCAGTGAGCTCTTCTGTGTGTCTCTGCAGTGGTTCCCACCCCCCCACCCCCCCAGTACTGGAGCTCCATAAATGAAAACAATTACATTATAGAGCAGGATCTTTTGTTACCATCAGTTACCTTTTGTGTGTGTTCAGTTTCTTTCTCTAAATGTTATCTAAGCTAGATTCTCACAAAGTTTACAGGGGAATCATTTAAGATGGCAACATAGTTATTTCCTTTCATTACATCTTGAATGCAGGCAGAAGAAAGTCCTCCTTCTCACCCATTAGGAGATGCTCGGACAGCTAAATTTCAAGATGGAGTCTCTCAATTTTTAGATTTGGCCCTTGTTTACATTATATTTTTTGGAGCTCCAAAATCACTGCAGATGGTGATTGCAGCCATGAAATTAAAAGATGCTTACTCCTTGGAAGGAAGGTTATGACCAACCTAGATAGCATATTTAAAAGCAGAGACATTACTTTGCCAACAAAGGTCCGTCTAGTCAAGGCTATGGTTTTTCCAGTGGTCATGTATGAATGTGAGAGTTGGACGGTGAAGAAAGCTGAGCGCCGAAGAATTGATGCTTTTGAACTGTGGTGTTGGAGAAGACTCTTGAGAGTCCCTTGGACTGCGAGGAGATCCAACCAGTCCCTCCTAAAGGAGATCAGTCCTGGATGTTCATTGGAAGGACTGATGTTGAAGCTGAAACTCCAACACTTTGGCCACCTGATGCGAAGAGCTGACTCATTGGAAAAGACCCTAATGCTGGGAAGGATTGGGGGCAGGAGGAGAAGGGGACAACAGAGGATGAGATGGCTGGATGGCATCGCTTACTCGATGGACATGGGTTTGGGTGGACTCAGGGCGTTGGTGATGGACAGGGAGGCCTGGCGTGCTGCGGCTCATGGGGTCGCAAAGAGTCGGACACGACTGAGTAACTGAACTGAATACATTATATTTTCATTGTGGTTATTGATAATTATTATATTATTGATATTTATATTATCAATAGGTTAATATACTAATAAATTATTGATATTTTATCACCAAAAATATTGATAAAATTTTTATAATTAATAATGATAATCAAATACAATATTAATGGTATTGAATACTAATAAGTTAATGCTTGTAGTATCCCAAGCACCATACTGATTGTATTTGATGTCTAACCCTCAGAATGACCATTATGAAATATATATTATTTCCTTTTCTTGTATTTGGAAACTGAGAATTTGGCTGGTTTACTTGCCCAAGGTCACTTAGCTTGTAAGTTGCTACATGGAATTTAAATGCAGTTTTGTTTTATTCTTAGCCATCATGCTATGTTATCTTGTTTTTCTTCCCTTTAAAATTTTTATATATATTTTTTATTTTTTATCTTTTACTTTTCTTTTATAACTTCAGTTCAGTTTAGTTACTCAGTCATGTCTGACTCTTTGCGACCCCATGGACTGCAGCACGCCAGGCTTCCCTGTCCATCACCAACTCCTGGAGCTTGCTCAAACTCATGTCCATCAAGGCAGTGAGTTTTATAACTTAGGAGGGATGAATATATTTGATAATTTCTAATAAATTTTGTTAATAGAAGAAGGTTGGATCTGGGCTTAAGAGATAATTAAAATAGGGAATAGAGATTCTGCCCAAAGTAGAAATCAAACAGAAAGATACGATTTTACAGAAAAGAAAATCTAGAGACATGTGTCAGAAAGTTCTAGAGTGTTTTTAAAAACACAATTTTGTAGAATACTGTTTTAAACACTTTTTATTCGTTCTTTTCATACTAACTTTATTCACTCATTTTGTGCTCATAATGTGGAAAACATTATGATGGATAATTAAAGGGAAACAAGAAAGCTTGAGATATTCCTATCCTCAAGTAATACATTTCTGTGGGAGGGTGAAGTAAGACAAGACAGAAGTCATAAAGCAATCAATATTCTTAGAAAACTGTTAAGTGCCTTAGACCAGAAGCAGAGGGGTTGGGTCATCATAAAAACAGCAGGTTATTACATTTGCTTATATATTTCTCCTACTTCTTCCACTGAAGTAAGGATTGAAGAAATAATTTGCAAGAATAAAATATTTTCGCTTACCACCTGTAGACAGTGTGCAATGTAGGGATGATGTAAGTAATGCAGTATAGATAAACATACAAATAGAAAGTATTGAATGAAATAAACATTTATACAACACATTAATATAATTAACTTTATATACCCTAGGCTTTATATTTTTATATATACCTGTAGGAAACGTATTTCCCCCATCAAAAAAGGCAAAATAAACATTTTCCTTACCCATCACTCTTGTGACTAAATATAGCATTGCCAAGGTCAGAAGGAAATAGTGGTAGAATTATTATGTCAAAGATATGGACTGGAAAGATATTCTCTGTATGAGGCCAAATAAAACCCAGAGGTAAAGTCCAGTGAATATAGAGGAATTTACTATTTGTTTGTCCATTTTTTACCCATAAGATGGTTGCCCAGCACCATAGTCACTCTTTTTTTTTTTGATGTTCCTAAAATGAAGTTTGTTTTCTTGCAGAACACTTGTGTTCACTACTTGATTCTCATTCTCTTCAATAATAACCACCATCATCCTCAAGTGCAAGGCTAGAGATCAAATGAGTTGAAATGGAAAAAATAAATACCATGTCTTAAATAGTTATATGCTTCCTCTCAGCCTTATTAAAAGGGTTTCTTTTCGAAAGAGAAAAAAAATATTTTTTAGAATGCTCAGATATGAGTCATACTTCACAGCTGATGGTAATTTCCATAATCTCACAAGCAGAATTTAAAATGTCTTAAATATTCTTAAACCTGCTCTCCCTGCATTGCACCTTTCAGGATGTAACCCTCCTTGAATATTAAATTCTGCTCTGGCAATGATGATGTTTATCTAAAAAAGGCTTCAGTAAATCAACAGAGACTGCTGTTAATAATTGTTATGTTTTGAGAGAAACAATTAGGCAGTGTGTGTGTGTGCAAAAGATAATTGTTCAAAAGTCTCAGTTCAGTTCAGTCACTCAGTCGTGTTTGACTTTTTGTGACCCCATGAACCGCAGCACGCCAGGCCTCCCTGTCCATCACCAACTCCCGGAGTCCACCCAAACTCATGTCCATTGAGTCAGTGATGCCATCCAACCATCTCATCCTCTGTCATCCCCTTCTCCTCCTGCCCTCAATCTTTCCCAGCATCAGGGTCTTTTCCAATGAGTCAGTTCTTCGTATCAGGTGGCCAAAATATTGGAATATCAGCTTCAACATCAGTGCTTCCAGTGAACACCCAGGACTGATCTCCTTTAGGATGGACTGGTTGGATCTCCTTGCAGTCCAAGGGACTCTCAAGAGTCTTCTCCAACACCACAGTTCAAAAGCATCAATTATTCAGCACTCAGCTTTCTTTATACTCCAACTCTCCCATCCATACATGGCCCCTGGAAAAACCATAGCCTTGACTAGATGGACCTTTTTTGGCAAAGTAATGTCTCTGCTTTTTAATATGCTGTCTAGTTTGGTCATAACTTTCTTTCCAAGGAGTAAGCGTCTTTTAATTTCATGACTGAAATCACCATCTGCAGTGATTTTGGAGCCCAAAAAAATAAAGTCAGCCACTGTTTCCCCATCTATTTGCCATGAAGTGATGGGACCGGATGCCATGATCTTAGTTTTCTGAATGTTGAGCTTTAAGCCAACTTCTTCACTCTCCTCTTTCACTTTCATCAATAGGCTCTTTAGTTCTTCACTTTCTGCTGTAAGGGTGGTGTCATCTGCATCACCCGGCAATCTTGATTCCAGCTTGTGCTTCTTCCAGCCTGGCGTTTCTCATGATGTACTCTGCATAAAAGTTAAATAAGCAGGGTGACAATATACAGCCTTGACGTAATCCTTTTCCTATTTGGAACCAGTCTCTTGTTTCATGTCCAACTCTAACTGTTGTTTCCTGACCTGCATCTCAAGAGGCAGTTCAGGTGGTCTGGTATTCCCATCTCTTTCAGAATTTTCCACAGTTTGTTGTGATCCACACAGTCATAGGCTTTGGCATAGTCAATAAAGCAGAAATAGATGTTTTTCTGGAACTCTCTTGCTTTTTCGATGATCCAACGGATGTTGGCAATTTGACCTCTGGTTCCTCTGCCTTTTCTAAACCCAGCTTGAACATCTGGAAGTTCACGGTTCACATACTGTTGAAGCCTGGCTTGGAGAATTTTGAGCTTTATTTACTAGCATGTGAGATGAGTGCAATTGTGCAGTAGTTTGAGCATTCTTTGGCATTGCCTTTCTTTGGGATTGGAATGAAAACTGACCTTTTCCAGTCCTGTGGCCACTGCTGAGTTTTCCAAATTTGCTGACATATTGAGTGTAGCACTTCACAGCATCATCTTTCAGGATTTGAAATAGCTCAACTGGAATTCCATCACCTCCACTAGCTTTGTTCATAGTGATGCTTCCTAAGGCCCACTTGACTTCACATTCCAGGGTATCTGGCTCTAGGTGAGTGTGAGTGATCACACCATTGTGATTATCTGGGTCTATGTCAATATTAATATTCAAAAGTTATGTCTATATTAATAACAATATATTTAAAATCACATATTGTGATTATAATTACTGCAGTGTAAAACAAGAATATTTGCAAATGGCCTTTCAGCATAATAACTGGCTGTAAATAAGTGTGGACCTGGATATATAAAGCTTGGGTATGATTCCTAAATTTACTAGCTTTGTGACTCATGACTAACTACTCAACTTGTTTATATCACAGTACTTTCATTTGCAAAGTGAAGAAAATAATAGTACCTATACCTGTGGAGTGACTGTTAGCTATAAGTTTAACATGTAAAGCTAGTGCCTATCTCATAGCAGTTATTATATAAGTTCTACCTTTTATTAATATTCATATTGCCATCAATATTATTATTAACTGATTATGCAGTAAGGCTGAAATCCTAATCTTTAACTTTGTCATAAGTTCTAGTCTCAGTGACAATTTTCTACTTTCATTCTTTGTCTATTAAATATTTAACATATAGAGGGACTATTTTACTGATACAAGAAGGATTTTCTCTGAAGCCTGGCAAGCCATACAAATGCTTTGAAAAATCAGATTACAGTGTCATGAGAGATGATATATGTGGTGTTTTTTCAGAGGGAAAACTTTTACTTCGAATCCTATACATGTTGAAAATTAGAATCAGTTCAGTTCAGTTACTCAGTCATGTCAGACTCTTTGCGATCCCGTGGACTGCAGCATACCAGGCTTCCCTGTCCGTCACCAACTCCCAGAGCTTGCTCAGACTCATGTCCATTGGGCCGGTGATGCCAACAAAAATAGAGTATGTTATCGCAAAGCATAGTACACAGGTATATTTTATTGCATTACCTACAGGTAGATCCTCATTTTTCAAATATATAAAGCAAAATAGAATACATCTAAGACATCTAGGGAGTTAAAATGAATTTGAAAGTATGCAACAAATCGAAATAACCATCTTCTGAAGAGCTAATTATGAGTCAGAACTTGGTTAAAGTAGAAGAGGGAAGTGAATCATGTGAATTAAGAGATCACTGCTTTTGTGTACTCCCCCTCCATTTTCATTCCCAATAAGTATTTATTTCACAGACAAGAATAGAGATAATACTTGGTCTTGAGACTTGCCTCTTTACTCTATAATAGGATTATCTTGATTGTCAAGATCAGAAGTTTGCCAGGGAGTATTAATAGGTTAGGGGGATTTAATTTCATTTTGCTAGAACCCCCAACAGGGAATCTTTCTAAAAGTCAGAAAGACAAGTGATAGTAGAGGAAATATATTTTTGGTAACTTGTTTCTAAGTGATTGTCAGAATCTCTAGGAGAAATTTTGAAAGTGCCATTTCCTTATTTACACTTTTGAGTGAATTTACTTAAAAATATTGAAAAAAAAAATTTTGTGAGGGCCTTCTCTATGCCAGGCAGTATTTTGGAGCCTGAAAATGTAGCAGTAATGAGACAGTATCCATGTTCCCATGGAGCTTAAATTCCAGTAGTTGCTGGGGTACCTGGGGTAGGGGGGCAGTGGTAGCGTGCTAGATAATTACACAAAATAGGTAAACTTGGAGAAGATAAAACAGGATAATAGAAGGGATGATTACTAGGAATCTAGTTTTGGTTGTTCGTGCAAACTGAATAGATGACACCTGAACTAATAACAAAAATAAACTTTAGGGAGACTGGAGAAAGAGAATGTTTTGTGAAAAGAACTGAGTGTGAACATACCTCAAGTTTTGGAGAAACCAAAGTGTGAGAATCAAGATGATATGAGACATGGTCAGATAAGGAGGAAAAGTGACACTAAAGTGACCACCAGGAATGTTTTGGGTGCGGTGTACTCAGAGCCTGGCATGTCTCTTTCTCTTGGTCTAGGGAAACATCGCTTTATTACCACCTTCACCTGGGCCTCCAGGATTGTATCTTTTCTTGTCCTTCCTAGGAATATTCTGGGAGAATCTTTTTATATTTTTGGCATATGTATTTTATTTATCTTATTTAAATTAACTTTAATATTATAAACATTTTATTATGAAATATATATATATGTGTGTGTGTGTATGTTGTCTCCAAAGTTTTCTGTTGCAAAAGTGGCTACTATGAGCATCTTTTTGAGGATCTCTATCTGAATGCAGAGTTCCAAAGAATCGCAAGGAGAGATAAGAAAGCCTTCTTCAGTGATCAGTGCAAAGAAATAGAGGAAAACAACAGATTGGGAAAGACTAGAGATCTCTTCAAGAAAATCAGAGATACCAAAGGAACATTTCATGCAAAGATAGGCTCGATAAAGGACAGAAATGGTATGGACCTAACAGAAGCAGAAGATATTAAGAGGAGGTGGCAAGAATACACAGAAGAACTGTACAAAAAAGATCTTCATGACCCAGATAATCACGATGGTGTGATCACTCACCTAGAGCCAGACATCCTGGAATGTGAAGTCAAGTGGGCCTTAGAAAGCATCACTACGAACAAAGCTAGTGGAGGTGATGGAATTCCAGTTGAGCTACTTCAAATCCTGAAAGATGATGCTGTGAAAGTGCTGCACTTGATATGCCAGCAAATTTGGAAAACTCAGCAGTGGCCACAGGATTGGAAAAGGTCAGTTTTCATTCCAATCCCAAAGAAAGGCAATGCCAAAGAATGCTCAAACTACCACACAATTGCACTCATCTCACATGCTAGTAAAGTAATGCTCAAAATTCTCCAAGCCAGGCTTCAGCAATATATGAACCGTGAAATTCCAGATGTTCAAGCTGGTTTTAGAAAAGGAAGAGGAACCAGAGATCAAATTGCCAACATCTGTTGGATCATTGAAAAAGCAAGAGCATTCCAGAAAAACATCTATTTCTGCTTTATTGACTATGCCAAAGCTTTTGACTGTGTGGATCACAATAAACTGTGGAAAATTCTGAAAGAGATGGGAATACCAGACCATCTGACCTGCCTCTTGAGAAATCTGTATGCAGGTCAGGAAGCAACAGTTAGAACTGGACATGGAACAACAGACTGGTTCCAAATAGGAAAAGGAGTATGTCAAGGCTGTATATTGTCACCCTGCTTATTTAACTTATATGCAGAGTACATCATGAGCAATGCTGGGCTGGAAGAAACACAAGCTGGAATCAAGATTGCCAGGAGAAATATCAGTAACCTCAGATATGTGGATGACACCACCCTTATGGCAGAGAGTGAAGAAGAACTAAAGAGCCTCTTGATGAAAGTGAAAGAGGAGAGTGAAAAAGTTGGCTTAAAGCTCAACATTCAGAAAACTAAGATCATGGCATCTGGTCCCATCACTTCATGGGAAATAGATGGGGAAACAGTGGAAATAGTGTCAGACTTTATTTTTGGGGGCTCCAAAATCACTGCTGATGGTGATTGCAGCCATGAAATTAAAAGACGCTTACTCCTTGGAAGGAAGGTTATGGCCAACCTAGATAGCATATTTAAAAGCAGAGACATTACTTTGCCAACAGAAATCCGTCTAGTCAAGGCTATGGTTTATCCAGTGGTCATGTATGGATGTGACAGTTGGACGGTGAAGAAAGCTGAGCACCATAGAATTGATGCTTTTGAACTGTGGTGTTGGAGAAGACTTTTGTGAGTCCCTTGGACTGCAAGGAGATCCAATCAATCCATCCTAAAAGAGATCAATCCTGGGTGTTCATTGGAAGGACTGATGTTGAAGCTGAAACTCCAATACTTTGGCCACCTCATGCGAAGAGCTGACTCATTGGAAAAGACCCTAATGCTGGGTAGGATTGAGGGCAGTAGGAGAAGGGGACGACAGAGGATGAGATGTTTGGATGGTATCACCGACTCGATGGACATGAGTTTGGGTAGACTCCAGGAGTTGGTGATGGACAGAGAGGCCTGGCGTGCTGCAATTCATGGGGTCGCAAAGAGTTGGACACGACTGAGCGACTGAACTGAACCTGTGAACATTGGCAAAAAGGTGTATCAGGAAGTATACATGGGAACAGAATTGCTGGATTGTAGGCGATGCCTTATCTGTTCTTCTTGACGGTGCCTAATTGCTTTCAGTTGGATGTTAGGATTGTAG
The DNA here is from genome assembly GCA_024291935.2 of Okapia johnstoni. Classification (NCBI taxonomy): domain Eukaryota; kingdom Metazoa; phylum Chordata; class Mammalia; order Artiodactyla; family Giraffidae; genus Okapia; species Okapia johnstoni. The sequence goes on along the minus strand of CM044317.1, from coordinate 66,508,941 downwards.
CAAAAGATTATTTTTTATATCTTTCAGACCACACCTCGTAGAAGGCTACCTACAATAATAAATTTAGGATAACCTGGGGCTGCCTCCTCAATAGTTGTTAGTTCTGGCTCTGTATCTCTACGAAGTATTTTAATAACCTGCACAGAGAATCCTATCTCCAGTTGCTGGCAAAACTGAAAATATCTTTTGGTGTCTTGCATTCTCTCTGTCCTAGATCAATTGTTTTTTCCTTATTTTTCTATTTTGGCTATAGCCTACTGATTGGATGTTACTTTATGGGGGATGAGATAGAGACTGCTGTGATATAATCAGCATGATCTTCATTCACTCTCTAGCATATTGTCCTTAAACTGAATGTATTTGCTTAAACACAGTTCCCTCATTTTTTTTCCTCATGGACATTTCTTGTCCTCAAAGAAATGAATCCTTCTAATATCTGTTTCTTTACTCTTCAGCTACATTTCTGTATCATAGATTAAGCTTTAACTTCCTGCTATACTATTATGAAGTCTGAAATTTGATTGAGAGGATACTGAACAATGTTTCATTTCAGTGGAAATATTCAGTAGAATAACAAGGAGAAGTGACATATATGCCTATGTTTGTTTGATGGTTTGTTTATTTGTATTCATTAATTTGCTCCTGGCAGCTTCTTTTAAAAGCTACTTCTTGCTGCCCATTAAGGCTCAGCTGAGAATTGAACTGTCTATAAAAGAATCTTTTTCTTGTTTTGAAAACCCAGTCAATCAGCTTCATGATGTTGACTGAAATTGAACTTTGCAAAAAATAGCTTTGCAACTTCTCCTCCATTCCATTGGATATTCACATATTGAAGTTAATCTTACAAAAGCTGGTTTTTTAGGTTAATCACTTACTGGTACATGATGAATCAAATTCAGATTTTTTATTAAAAAAAACACTATAATACATGATGCTCAGTAATCTAAGCTGTTGTACATTAGGATAAGAGGAAAGTGAAAGTTGCTCAGTTGTGTCTGACTCTTTGTGACCCCATGGACTCTCCATGGAATTCTCCAGGCTGGAATACTGGAGTGGGTAGCCTTTCCCTTCTCCAGGGGATCTTTCCAACCCAGAGATCAAACCCAGGTCTCTCACATTGCAGGCTGATTCTTTACCAGCTGAGCAACAGGGGAAGTCTAAGAATACTGGAGTGGGTAGCCTAGCCCTTCTCCAGGGGATCTTCCTCACCCAGGAATCAAACTGGGGTCTCCTGCATTGCAGGTGGATTCTTTACCAACTTAGCCATCGGGGAAGCCCAGGATAAGAGGAAAACTGTATTTAATATGAAGTGGAAGAAACGATTTTTAATTCTTATATTGTACTCTTGCTTTGGATCACACAGTATTTATATATTCCTTTTTTCTCTTTTCTGTGCTTTGCAATGAACAAAGAATTTAGGTAATAATATGTACAGATGTTATTGGATCCAGGCAGTCATACTAGTGAGAGAGCTTTCCTTTGGAATAGATTAAGATCTACAATAAGAAATAAAACAAGTAGAGATCAATAAGTATTAAAATATACAATGTGATTTTAGTCACCTATCACTGAATTATTATTTCCACAAAGGAGATTTTAAATTTGTCTCTTCCAGTTTTATTGAGACATAATTGACATATGTACTGTATAAGTTTAAGGTGTACAACTTAATGATTTGACTTACATACATCATGAAATGAAAATCACTGTAAGTTTAGTGAACATCCATCATCTCATAAAATTCCAAAATAAAAGCAAAAGCAAAAAAAAATCTTACATTACATACCTGGTACTTATTCCTCTTACAACTTAAAGTTCGTACCTTTGGGTCAGTTTCATCCAATTCCCCTCTGCCAACACCCTGATTCCTTTTCTTTGAGTTTTTGTTTGTTTGTTTTTGTTCTTGAAGTAAAATTAACCTAGAACACTATGTCAATTCCTGGTGCACAATATAGTAATTCCATATTCTATATATTAACAAAATTATCACTAAAGTAAAAGTGTAGTTACTGCCACCGTGAAAGCCATTTCAGTGTTATTGACTATATTCCACATTCTGTAATCTTCATTCTGTGTTCATTTAATTTGTAACTGGAGGTTCATACCTCTCTATCTCCCTCATCTGTTTTATTCACCTATCTCCCTCACCTGTTTTATGCATTGCCTCAACATTCTCCCCTTCAGCCGTCACCTCTTTGTTCTGGTATCTGAGTCAAGTTGTATTTTGTTGTATTTATTCAATTTTTTTTATAGGTTTCATATATAAATAAAATCATACAGTATTTGTCTTTTTTCCACATTAAAATAAATTTATTTTCAGTTGTCTCAACATATTGTTTAACTGTCACATGAACCTTTAGCACTCACAAGAACACAGAAGCCAGTACCATTTGTGAGTAACAGAGCTTATCTGGTCCTTCTAAATGGATTATAGATTTATGAACTATCTGTGAAAAAAACCAAATGGCTTAAGACTACTTAAAATCAGTATAGCTGTGATCTGAATGTTCAAAAATGGTCTGAAGCATTTGCTCTTTTCAACAAAAGTGTCTGACATCACAGCACAGGTGGATGGCCTTTGCAGTAAAAAGGCTTTGAGGCGGCTTTGAGCTCAGGTGAAGCAAAAATAGGAGGGAGAGGAAACAGAAAGTAAATGTAAAGGAAAAAGCAGTGGCATCAACTTCTGTCAAGCACTTAGTTTTTCCTGATTTCTTAGACGCATAAATGTCACTGAAATTACAGTGACCATGAGTTTTCTTATTAACAATACAGAAGTGTCTGAGGGCTTCCCCTACCCAATTCCATTACACATTCACACATAAACAGACTATCTATGATTCAAGAGTATCATAATAATTAATGAAGGTTACAAAACTTGTATATCTCAAATGAAACAGAGCTATAATGAAAACTGATTACAATAGGATAGAAAGTTAGAAATATACAGAGAAATTTTCTCTCCACGTAATACCATGAATATATTTCTGGGAATTGACATTCTGTGTGGAAATGCTATGCAGCAGCCTATTTCTGTATATTCTTTTTTTTTTTTTTGTATATTCTATATGGGAAAAAAAAATGTAACGCATTAAGAGTGAACCACAAAACCCTGTAATTCCCCAAAATAATTCTTTAAACATGAGTAGTGTTTGTCTCTGTTTCTCTAAGCTAGGTCCATCCATTTTCTCACAATTAAGACCATTCTTTTTTATGACTGAGTAATATATATACCACATTATTTCTTACCCACTCATCTGTCAATGGACAAGTAGGTTGCTTTCATTTCTTAACAAAATGTGGTTGACTGGAAAAGGGAATGGCAAGCCACCTCAGTATTTTTGTTTTGAGAACCTCATGAACAGTATGAAAAGGCAAAAAGATATGACACTGAAAGATGAACTCCCAAGGTTGATAGCTACCCAATATGCTACTGGAGAGTGGAGAAATAGCTCCAGAAGGAATGAAGAGGCTAAGCCAAAGCAGAAACAATACCCATTTGTGGATGTGTCTGGTGGTAAAAGTAAATTCCAGTTCTATAAAGAACAATACTGCAAAGGAACCTGGAATGTTAGGTCCATGAATCAAGGTAAATTGGAAGTGGTCAAACGGGAGATGGCAAGAGTGAACATCAACATTTTAAGAATCAGTGAACTAAAATGGGCTGGAATGGGTAATTTAATTCAGAAGAATATTATTTCTACTACTGAGGGCAAGAATCCCTTAGAAGAAATGGAGTAGCCCTCATAGTCAACAAAAGAGTCCAAAATGCAGTACTTGGGTGCACTCTCAAAAATGACAGAATGATCTCTCTTCATTTCTAAGGCAAACCATTCAATATCACAGTAATCCAAGTCTATGCCCCAAACACTAATGCTGAAGAAGCTGAAGTTGAACAGTTCTATGAAGACCTACAAGACCTTCTAGAACTAACACCACCAAAAAAAAAATGTTCTTTTCATCCTAGGGGACTGGAATGCAAAAGTAGGAAGTCAAGAGATCCCTGGAACAATAGACAAGCTTGATCTTGGAGTACAAAGTGAAGTAGGGCAAAGGCTAACAGAGTTTTGCCAAGAGAACACACTTGTCTAGCAAACACCTTCTTCCAACACACAAGAGATGACTCTACACATAGACATTAGCAGATGGTGAATACTGAAATCCAACTGATTATATTCTTTGCAGCCAAAGATGGAAAAGCTCTATACAGTCAGCAAAAACAAGACCAGGAGCTGACTGTGGCTCAGATCATGAACTCCCTATTGGAAAATTCAGACTTAAATTGAAGAAAGTAGGGAAAACCACTAGACCATTTCAGGTATGACCTAAACCAAATCCCTTATGATTTTACAGTGGAAATGACAAATAGAGTCAAAGGATTAGATCTGATAGAGTGCCTGAAGAACTATGGACAGAGGTTAATAATATTGTATAGAAGGTGGTGATCAAAACCATCCCCAAGAAAAAGAAATGCAAAAAGGCAAAATGGTTCTCTGAGGAGACCTTAAAAATAGCAGAGAAAAGAAGAGAAGTGAAGGGCAAAGGAGTAAAAGAAAGATATATGCATCTGAATGCAGAGTTCCAAAGAATAGCAAGGAGAGACAAGAAAGCCTTCCTAGTGAACAATGCAAAGAAATAGAGGAAAACAATAGAAAGGGAAAGACTAGAGATCTCTTCAAAAAAACTAGAGATACCAAGGGAACATTTCATGCAAAGATGGGCACAATAAAGAAATGGTATGGACCTAATAGAGGCAGAAAATATTAAGAAGAGGTGGCAAGGATACACAGATGAACTACACAAAAAAGATCTTAATGACCCAGATAACCATGATGTTGTGATCACTCATATAGAGCCAGATATCTTGGAGTGAGAAGTCAAATGGGCCTTAGGAAGCAGTTATGAACAAAGCTAGTGGAGGTGATGGAATTACAGCTGAGCTATTGCAAATCCTGAAAGATGATGCTGTTAAAGTACTGCACTCACTATGCCAAAATATGGAAAAAGAAGCAGTGGCCACAGGGCTGGAAAAGATCAGTTTCCATTCCAGTCCCAAAGAAGGGCAATGCCACAGAATGTTCAAACTACCACAGAATTGTGCTCATTTCACGTGCTAGCAAAATAATGCTCAAAATTCTCCATGCCAGGCTTCAACAGGTACATGAAACATGAACTTCCAGATGTACAACTTGGATTTAGAAAAGGCAGAGGAACCAGAGATCAAATTGCCAACATCTGTTGGATCATAAAAAAAACAAGAGAATTCCAGAAAAACATTGACTTCTGCTTCATTTACTATGCTAAACCCTTCAACTGTGTGGATCACAACAAACTTTGGAAAATTCTTAAAGAAATGGGAATACCAGACCACTTTTCCTGTCTCCTGAGAAACCTTCATGAAGGTCAAGAAGCTACAGTTATTACCATACATGAAACAACGAACTGGTTCCAAATTGGGCGAGGAGTACGTCAAGGCTGTATATTGTCACTCTGCTTATTTAACTTATATGCGGGGTACATCATGGGAGATGCTAGGCTGGATGAAGCACAAACTGGAATCAAGATTGCCAGGGTAAACATCATTAACTTGAAATATGCAGATGACACCATCCTTATAGCAGAAAGTAAAGAGGAACTAAAGAGCCTCTTGATGAATGTGAAATAGAAGAGTGAAAACACTGGCTTAAAATTCAACATTCAAAAAACTAAGGTCATGGCATCCAGTCCCATCATTTCATGACAGATAGATAAACGGAAATGGATTTTTCTTTTCTTGGGCTCCAAAATCCCTGCACATGGTTACTACAGCCATGAAATTAAAAGACACTTGCTCCTTGGAAGAAAAGCTATGGCAAACCTAGACAGCATATTAAAAAGCAGAGACATTACTTTGCCTGCAAATGTCCATCAATTCGAAGCTATGGTTCTTCTAGTAGTCATGTATAGATGTGAGAGTTGGACCATAAAGAAGGCTGAACACTAAAGAATTGATGCTTTTGAACTGTGGTGTTGGCAAAGACTCTTGAGAATCCCCTGGACAGCAAGGAGATCAAACCAGTCAATCCTAAAGGAAATCAACCCTGAAAATTCACTGGAACGACTGATGCTGAAGCTCCAATATTTTGCCCACCTAATGTGAAGAGCTGACTCTTTAGAAAAGACCCTGATGTTGGGAAGAATTAAAGGCAGGAGGATAAAGGGACAACTGAGGACGAGATAGCTGGATGGCATCACTGACTCAATGCACATGAGTTTGAGCAAGCTCCAGGAAATGGTGAAGGATAGGGAAGCTTGGTTTGCTGCAATCCATGGCGTCACAAAGAGTTGGAGATGACTTAGTGACTTAACAACAACATACCTTGGCTATTGTGACTAATCCTCCAATGAACACAGAGGTATCTATATATATATTTTTTCCAATTAGTGTTTTGGTTTTCTTTGGGTAAATACCCAGAAGCAGAATTTCCAGATCCTATGGTAGTTCTATGTTTAATTTTTTGAGGAATCTCCATACTTTTTTTCCACAATGGCTACACCAGTTTACATTTGCCCAATAGCTCACACAGATTCCCATTTTTTCACATTCTCACCAACATTTTTTGTTTGTTATCTTTTTAGTTATGCCTCTGCTGAACAAATGGGAAGTGATATCTCATTGTGGTTATGGCTTACTTTTCCCTGATGATTAGTGATGTTGAGCATTTTTTCATGTGCCTGTTGACCATCTGTATGTCTTCTCTGGAAAAAAGTCTACTCAGGTTCTCTGCTTCTTCTTTATTTGGGTTGTTTGTTTATTTGACGTTGAGTTGTATAATTTCTTTTCGATATATATGACTTACATGTATATTTTGAATATTAATCCTTTATCTGATATATCATTTGCATATATCTTCTTCCATTTAGTAGATGATCGTTTCGTTTTGTTTGTAGCTTTTTTTCCTGTGTGAACTTTTTAGTTTTATGTAGTCCTATTTGTTTATTTTTGCTTTTATTTCCTGTGCTTGGGGATTCTTATCCAAAAAGTAATGCTATGACTAATATCAGAGTGTACTGCCTATGTTTTCTTGTAGCAGTTTTATCATTTCAGATATTACATTTAAGTGTTTAATCCATTTTGAGTTTATTTGTATGTGGTTTGAGAATGTAGCCTAGTTTGATTCTTTTACATGTAGCTGTCCAGTTTTCCCAACACCATTTACTAAAGAGGCTGTCTTTTCTCCATTGTATATTCTTGCCTCCTTTGTAATAGATTAATTGACCACAAGTGTTTGGGTTTATTTCTAGGCTCTTTATTCTGTTTCATCGGCCAATACATCTGTTTTTGTTTCAGTAGTATACTGTTTTGATTTCTGTAGGTTTGTAGTATAGTTTGATCAAGTACTGTGATATTTATAACTTTGTTCTTTCTCAGGATCCTTTGGGCTATTCAGGGTCTTTTGTGTTTCTATAAATTTTAAAAGTATTTTTTGTGGGTTTGACCCAGGCTTCTTTCACATTACTGCTTCTGCCTTGGGTCTTGGAGTGGGTGACATTTTATGTGCAATCTTTTAGGATTTAGTCTTTATTTCCTATAGCCCTGTGGGTCTCCCAAAAGTAAGCCCTGCTTCTCCTTCAAAGTCACATGTTCTGGGAGCTCATCTTTGTGCAAGATCCCAGAGTTGGGGAACCCAATGTAGAGCTTGGATCCCTTGCTCCTTATGGAGAACCTCAATAATTATTCTCCCATTTATGTGTTGTCCCTCTGGGGCTATATGTCTTGTCTATACCCCATTTATGTCCCTCTTGCTCATCTCATTTTGGCTCCTTTTTTTAATCTTTAGTTGTGGAATATCTTTTCTGCTAGACTTCAGGTCATTCTCATCAACTGTTGCTCTGTAAGTAGTTGTAATTTTGATGTGCCTAGAGGAGAAGGTTAAACCCAGGAACTTCTTACACCTCCATCAGGGCTACTCTCTAAAGATTTTGAATATTATATATTATTTTTGAGATTTGGAAATATAGTTAATGCAAGGAAGTGGTGTCCAAATATCTCAACCTTGCTACTCTAGCAAATCCTTTCCGTAAGTTGATTGAGAAAATCTTGTATTTCACTGTTTCTGCAAATCTTTTAAAATTTTCTCTTAAGAAGACTCACAGACTGAGAAAATTCCCTGCTCTTTTTATTTTACCCTGTCTTTATTTCCACATTATTTTCTTAATTGTTTTATTAAAATTAAAATATCCTTATTGTTATGAAGTAAAGCAATCAAAAAATACATTAAAAACAGTTAACAGTCTTCTTTGCCCCTCTCTTCTTGCTCCCTTGTGCTTTGCCCCTCCATACTACTCTCCTTCCTCAAATGCACAAAGTGCTATGTGACTTTGACAAGACGATGTTCATTATTTCACTGTGATATTTTTCACTGTGAAGTGAAAGTCACTAGTTATGTCCAACTCTTTGCTACCCCATGGACTATACAGTCCACAGAATTCTCCAGGCCAGGATGCTGGAGTGGGTAGCCTTTCCCTTCTCCAGCGGATCTTCCCAACCCAGGGATCAAATCCAGGTCTCCCACATTGCAGGAGGATTCTTTACCAGCTGAGCCACAAGGGAAGCCCAAGAACACTGGAGTGAGTGGCCTATCCTTTCTCCAGCAGATCTTCCTGACCTGAAAATCAGACCAGGATCTCCAGCATTGCAGGCAGATTTTTCACCAACTGAGCTATCAGGGAAGCCCATTCTTCACTGTAAAGAAAGAAAGAAAAGAAAATGAATCCACTCAGTCATGTCTGACTCTTTGCAACCCCATGGACTGTAGCCTACCAGGCTCCTCTGTCCATGGCATTTTCCAGGCAGGAGTACTGGAGTGGGTGACCATTTTCTTCTCCAGGGGATCTTCCCGACCCAAGGATCGAAGCCTGGTGTCCCGCATTGTAGGCAGACACTTTTACTGTCTGAGCCACCAGGGAAGCCCATTCTTCACTGTAGATGATCATTAGTTTTTAATGAAATTGTTTATAAGTAAAGAAAGGAACTTTCTTGATGTTTCTTTGGAAAAAATGAGCAGTTTAGCATTGTGAGGTGATGAGTGACTCCGTTGACTTAGAGGTGTTAAAGTCCTTTGTGAAAAAGACATTGAATTGAAATAAGGGGCCCAGTGATTCTGGCTGGTGGAGACAAACCTGAGCATGAGTCAAGAGGGGCAGGCATGAGCTTGATGGTCTTTAGCCCTCAAGCCATAAAATATCTTTTGAAGCCTGAATCAGTTGTTCCAAGATAATGTTATCCTGGAACAAAAAATATATTAAGCTATTATTTATCACTGAATACTAAAATATATATTTAATCTGATAACCCCATTCATTATTATTTTAAATAAGACAGAATGAAAAGGACAGTATTCTTGGATGATATTATAAAAGTTCAATTATGGAAGAAAATTTTCAGAGTCTTTTAAGTGTCAATAATTATTTTTGCAAGTTTGCAACACATTGTAAATATGACTATATATTTATAACCTGCGTGCACGTCTCTGTATCGGTAATCAAAGATTCTATCCAATCTATCAGTATGGAATGGAAACTTTGCTTGGACTGCTGATATTTCCAAGATTCTTAAGCTATTTACAAAAAATATGATGCTTACTTTCTGCCCTGTGTATAACCAGCAACAGATTTCTAACTGGTGTTAAGGGTGTTTACTACCTCAGTCTACATATTTACAAACACAATTTGGCTTATACATATTCAGTTGTTCTTATACGTGGATAGCTGTCTCCATAATGTTGATTTACAGGTGCATGGATAAAGAAATATGTTCTTGAGTGTAAATCAAAGTAACACACAATTTAAGTATTAAATTTTAAATCCGACTGCAAGTTTGTTTCCTGCTGGCTTTATTTACTTAATGGAAATGTAATTTACAAAATGGCAATGTACCTGTGATTTTATAAGGTTCAATAAGTAGAAGTTAAAAGATACGCACACAGGACCAAAAATTTAACTAATTGAGCTAAGAAAAATCTTGAGAGAAGGTATGTATATTTAAGAATGCAAATAAATAAATAAAACAGAGCTTATAGTGAATCCTAAGCTGAACTTTAGTCACACAAAATTCACAGTTCAAAAAAACAAGGAAGAGTAAGCATGACATTGAGAGACAATCTATCACAGTTCTATGAAAACCTTTGTTTCCATTATTTCTATAAATAGAATGAAAATTTATAGAAAGTATAGGACAATATTGTCTTATCATCCCGGCCCTCACCAGCATTTACTACTCCTCTTTATTTTAAAGAAATGTTATGTTTTAAATGGTGTTACATTTACTTTAGACATCTTAGTCCTATCTGCCTTAACCATTTCTCATGATTTCCCCCATTTCCATTTTTTTCCCCTTCCCAATCTCTGCTGCTTTCCTGAACACCTCTTCTAACCCCAGCCACTCACAACCTTTCATAGGAGAGCCATTCAGGAGTCTGTTCCTTGCTTTTTTCTAGTTACTACAAGAGGCCCTGTTATGGTTATCAGATAAAACTACGAGACACCACTTAAATTTGATTTCCAGATAAACATATGATTTTTTTGTTAGTGTTTTGGGATACACTTGGAATGTGTTTGTAATTCACATTTAACCTGAAGTCCTCTATTTTATTTGCTAAATCTGGCAACCCTTCCTGTAGGGCCATTGTCACAACGCAGGTCATGCCACACACTGCTGATCCCAACCTTGACAGACACTTAGGAGTGACTTTGCCACACAAGGGGGTGTTTCAGATGACAGTTGTCATTGTCCTTAGGAAGAAGCAGAAGTGGTAACAGTAATCAGAAATCACTCTAAGTCAGTGTCCTGGTGGTTCAGACTCACCTTGAAGAGTTGCTTAGTTTTTCAGCAACTTAGATGAAACTTAGCATAAGTCTCATGGTATTTCTGGGTATTTTTAGGTAATCAAAAAGATTTTATGGTCTTTATTTAAAAAGTAAGTTTTAATTCAGTAATTACTATGTCAAGTATGGAATAATGGTCAAATGGCTGTAGCTTTTTAAAAGTTTTGTGGCTTTTCTCCTTCTCTAACTTGGGACTTCCGAAGATTACCCCCTGAAGTGGAAAAGATTGGATAGTTTCTCCTCTATATACCCATCTCTACTTCCCATTCAAAAGGCTGCTTCTGGCTTCCTTGGCTTAAACATACATGGAGAAAGAACAATGGCAGAAGGAGAAGTAGACATAAGGGGTGAAACATTTATGAATTTTCTAGGGCTAAATGGCCTGACCTTGGTGCCACTGGGCTTGGAATGTGTTCTAATTGGTGGTAGTTTAGTCACTAAGTCTTGTCCGACTCTTGAGACCCCATGGACTGTAGCCCTCCAGGTTCCTCTGTCCGTGGGATTCTCCAGCAAGAATACTGGAGTGGGTTGCCATTTCCTTCTCCAGGGGCTCTTCCTGACCCAGGGATCAAACCTGTGTCTCCTGGATTGGCAGGTGGATTCTTTACCACTGAGCCACCAGAGAATCCATCTTTTCTCCATGGTGGAACTCAAAGTGTATGTCATTCTTTACCCCAAATCTTTAGACCCTTAATGTGGATGAGGAAAAATAATTGCAAAAATATTTGTTTTGGAACTGTCCTTTGCAAATCTGGAATTACCACCCTGTATTGAATATGAGAGGGTCCCCTTCTATTTTCTTGGGGCCTTGAATGAAACTGAGACTAAAGTCAAAGACTTAAATTGTTTAATTTAGATAGAATATTGAGTGTACTTATATAGGGTCTTTGATATTTTTAGAATTAGCAGGTAGACGTTTTAGACTGAAGTTAAAATTATCAACTCAGACAATGTCCTTGGACACAAACAGTCAACTGAGACAGGGTTGTTGGACACAAAGCAGTTTGCTACTGATTAGTGATTTAATCTAATTACAATGTCTGTCACAGCTCATTTCTTAATCAGTGACTTTTGTAAAAATAGTGAGGACAGAAATATTTTAGAGATTAGTTCTTAAATATACACAGGCCATTTCCTAAAGAGAAGCATCTTAGATGGGGGTAATAATATATAGGTCAATACTTGACCATTTGCCCTTTATTGTAGGAAAGGGAAAATTCAGAGTATAAAAATATCAAATAGTGCATTGACATTCCTGGCAGGATGCTGGCATTAACAAAATTTACAGTGTTTTTGAAGAGAAGTAATGAGAACTTCTCTGCAGCTTCAGTAGCAATGTATAATGCAGCACAATGAAAAATGGTATTTTAATTTTCAGGTATGACCTCCACCAGAGGTGTTAATCCTGTGCTAGACTCTATAATTCTCCTACTGTTTGAGGTGAAAGAAAAATGATATTCCATGTCTCTCACAGTTAGAGCATATATTTTGGAGAATCTGGAGGGTGAAAGATTTCATGTATTAAAGAGCAAGGCCCACTTGGCAAAATCCAGGTGTTTTACAACTGAACAGGACGTTAAGCAGTGGATTATTCTATCAAGTTCTAAACTTAGGAGCAAAGTGCTGCCTTTAAAATAGATTAAAATTATTAAAATTTGGTTATCTTACCAAAGACATTATTGCAGAGATTAAATTTTCGAGGGTACAGCACTTAAAATAATTAAAGCATTTGACAATAGTCAAAAGTTTTTACAAAAGGTGACTTTAAAGTGTTGATAGGAATTTCTGTGTAGATAGGAAGGTCAGGTTTATAAATAAGATGCGTTAGTGCTGAGAGACCCAATGTAGGACTTAGAAGCTGAATGTGCCGTATGTCATTATGCTGAGGACAGATGAACATAACTCAGACTGTTGGCTGCCAAGTCTCTGATAATACCTAAAAGGTGTCCTCTATCCTCAGAATGACTGCTAATTTCAAATTTATGAAGGAAATGAGTCAGAGACACACACAAGCTCATCTCAAACTTTGTTATCTAAAAGACAGTCAAAGATGAATGTCAGATAAAGATCAAAAGCTCAAATGTCCACAGGGGCCATATGGGAAAATTAATAAAGCAAACAACTCATGAGTTTATCAAATGGCACTGACTCTGAGCCCTAGCGTGAGGGAAGCTCTAGAAAATAATGCATCCTGGAAAGCAGAAAAGGAGGCATAAAGCACCCAGCTCCTGCTGACTGTAGCCCGATAGGCTGACAGCATAGTACCACTGCATCTTCTAATTTCTCAAAAAAATTCAGGATGCTGTATTTTTATGTGAAAATTATAAGGGGTTGAATATTACAAAGGAATGAGCCATGGGGATGAAATACACAGTGTGGGGAATACAGTCAATAATTATATAATATTTTTGTATGGTGATAAATGGTAACTGGACTTACTGTGGTGATCATTTTGAAATATATAGAAATATTGAATTACTATGTTGTATAGTAGGAATTAACATAGTGTTGTAGGTCAATTACACTTCAAAAACAAACACACAAGTAAACCAATAGAAAAAGACATCAGATATGCAGTACCAAAGGTGGGTTTGGGGCAAGGGGAAATTGGATGAAAGTAGTCAAAAGATAGAAACCTCCAGTTACCAGATAAATATAATTCTCACTGTTGTTTAGTCACCAAGTCATATCTGACTCTTTTTTGACCCCATGGACTGTAGCCCACTAGGCTCTTCTGTCCATGGGATTTCCCTGGTAAGAATACTGGGGTGGATTGCCATTTCCTTCCCCAGGGGATCTTCCCGATCCAGGGATTGAACTCATGTCTCCTGCATTGGCAGGCAGATTCTTTACCATTGAACTACCTGGGAAGCCCATAGTTATAATTACTGTATATTATATATGAAAGTTGTTAAGAGACTAATTCCTAAGAATTCTCATCTTGAAGAAAATGTTTTTTTATTTTGTATTAATATGGGATGATGGATATTCACTAAAATATTGTGGTAACATCCCATGATGTATGTAAGTCAAGTTTATGGTGTACACCTTCAACTTATGCAGTGCAGTATCACAATTATATCTCAACAAAACTGGAACAACAACACAAAAAGACACACATTTTGGGAAAGCAAATTTTCTTCCCCTACCATATAATGAGATGAAAAAGGTACCTCACCTCTAAGTATGTAACCATGAGAAATGTATCACAAAGTCAAACTGATGAACTTTCTAAAAAAAATGTCTGACTAGTAATCTTCAAAAGTGTAAGGTAGTGAAAGGAAAGAAAGCCTGAGAAACCGTCACAGACCAGAGGAGACTAAGGAGACATGATGATTAAATGTCATGATATCCTGGATTAAATCCTAGAAGAGAAAGAATGGAAAAACTGGTACAATATGGATAAAATCTGTAATTTTGTTATTAGAATTAGTTTTCTATTAATGTTAATTTTTTTAATTTTGACAAATGAACTGTGGTTGATTACATAATAGGTTAATTTCAAAGAAGCTGGATGAAGGAGATAGAGGAACTCGGTACTATTTTGCAGCTTTTCTATTACTCTGAAGTTATTCCAAAAATAAAAGTTTAATATTAAAAGATAATATTCTCACCCACTCTTTTTAATATAAGAATCTGCTTAAAATAATTAAGCTGTAGATCTATACTTGAATTTTATATTACTTATAATTTAACCTTCAGAGCAGACATTGATGATGTTCACTGAAAGGAAGCATGTTTTGAATTGCTAATGCTCAGCACTACTGAGTTCACAGTAGTTGCTAAATAAGCACTTACTGTGTAAATAATTGATTCTTGTTTGGTTTTTGTTTGAGTTTCAAATTCAGCACTTGGGACTCTTTACCTGTCCTTTTATTCACATAATCTGGATCACCAGGGTTCATTCAAAAGGTGTGGTTAACTATCAGAAACCAATAGCACTCTTTCACATGAATTGCCCTTTTAAGTACATAATAATCCTTTATGAAAATAAGCTAGGCAAAATAATATTAAGGAACATTATATCGGGAAGTGCACATGAAATCTCAGAATAAAATTTAAACAAAATGAACTAAGTTTATGGACATTTTTCTTCACAAACTATATTAACCACAGATTTATTCCCAAGCATGAAAAAAGTGATGATTGTCAATTATTTATCATTCTTATCTTGGAGGAAATCCCATGCAAGGATAACTCTGCCTTGGGCCAGCTTGATATTAAAATCCTTCCCTATGATTTGGCATTCTATAGCAACAGCTTTCTTATTTTAGTTGTTAGAGACTTTTAATAAAAGTAAAGCTTTTAATTATAATTTCCCTCTAGACTGGTTTCCCTTTATGGATAGAAGAGACATGAAATAAATGCATCAATAGCTGGGCCTCCCTCTCACTCTTTTGTTATTATTGTTATTATTGAAACATACATGATTTTAACTTTTTGGAAAGGGAATTGATAGGACCTCATCTAATTCTCCGTTAATTTTTCTCTCAGGTTTACTTTTTTTGCTTGCTGTTTGTATTGTGAAATTAGTGTTGAATTTTTCATCTTCATTAGCCACTATTTGCATCTTTTCTGATATAATTTGAAGTTATGAAAAGAAATTTACAGAGTGATTTTTATTTTTCACACACAAATAATGTTTAAGCAATTATGAGGAAATTACTGCTTTGAATTTTTTTAGGTTTGCTCTATTTTTCCATATTCAAGATACGATTTTAAGTCATGAAAAGAAAATGGCTGGTCCCTTTGAAAGCCATTGTGTCAACAAAATAATTAAATTGCAAGAAAAGTTAAACTGTTAGGTTAACAATGGAAAGAAATGTTCAATACTAACAGGCTGTTAATAAGATAATGAACCTAGTAGTGTGGACAGTCTAAAGGAAGCTACATGTTGCAAATGTGAAATTTCATTTTAACTGGCAACTGGAATTTACAGGTAACTTGTTTGCAGCTGGAAGTTAAGATTCATGACATTGGGATTGAGAAAGGTGGATAGTAAGAAGGTTTGTAGTGCCAAGAACTCTTTCCTTGTGGATACACAGTGGGTTTAAATGTAAAATGAATATTTTTGTTTTATCTAATCTTTTAAGGTTAAACCTTGAAACAAGAAAAGAAAAAGAATGGCTTGAGTACAGTATGAAAAGTATACCTGAAGATTAGCTTTAAGGGTGTTCTGGGAGACAAGACAGAAAATTAAATCCTAGGAAGTTTGACCCACAGAGATTTGCGGACTCCTTTTGAGTAGAGTTGGCCTCACCCCACACTTCCCCCAGGAACATGCCTTGTCTCTCTCTTGTTTTCCCAAGAGAACAAGAAGGAGGAGAGTGGCTGCATGTTCTCATTACTCAAATTCTGAGAGTATGAGGCGACAAAGGGACAGTGAGACGTGCTGTACATACCTTAGCAGGAGAACAGTAGTCTGCTGCATCTAAACTAACGATGCCAAATTAACAACGCCTTGGATTAGAGAACACGACACCTTCCAAAACCTGGGAGCTAAACACCATTTAAGATGGAACCCAACAAAGTCTTTGGTCTGTGAACCTACAGAGGAAAAAGGCCTCACATTAAGGATCCATCTGTTACAGTGAGGAAATTTAGGTAGAACAAACTATGTACATCCAGTGAAATAAAGAAAAGATATTAGAATGACTTCTGTGTTTCTGATCCAAGTAGAATTAACAGGACTTTTAGGAACCTAAAACATAATTCCTTAAGAAACAATTAAATGAAATAGTTCAAGGTAAAGACAATTTTGAGCTCTGAAATATCAAGTGCAAAACATATCTTGAAGTACTGAGGAAAAAATGTATGATGACAAATATAGTGGAAAAGATAAGAAATCTGGATGGCAGATCCAGGATACCAGTGTTATGAAAAGAAGGAAATAAAAACAAAAGTAAAAACGATCATATGAAGATGTCAAATCCCATAAACTTGAAAAATCAATACAATTGTATTTGATAAGAGTTTAATGGACATAGAAGAACGGTTCATGAACTGGGAGCCTTCAGATCAGCAGTGGGACGAAGCTCAGAGGCATGTTGCTATAGGACAGCTTACGTAGTGGAAACGTGAAACCTCTTTAATCTTTGTAATGATTGGTTGTAGCATTAGGGTTTTTCCAATGACAGGAGGTTGGCTAAAAGGTTATGACATTTTTGGAAAACAATTGAGGTGCTGTTTATAATTTTCAGAGGTATTTACAAGAAATGACACACATTAACTTTTGCTTATGTTGCAGGATAAGCTAAATTAGGTTTCTCAAATGATTTTGTGTGTTCAAGGAATTTTCAAGTCAGGTCTCCATTTTATATTTTATCTCAACAGAGATGATTAAACACATAATGAAGGTAGTTTTCCTTATGCCAAATAAAATTCTAAGCCTGCGGTTTGAATGTACATAGACATAAATTGTGGTATTCCTAAAGTACAATCATTATCATCATCTTCTTTCTATAGGCTGTAGAGGATTAAGAATATTTCTATAAATTATTTGGCATTCTCCTATTAAAAAGTGGAACCTAATTTCCCTTCTCCTGAATATAGGAATGTAGCCTGACCTTAGAAACTTGCTGTTAATTATTAGCATGAGTTGAGAATGGCATTCATGGTACATGGTAAAAGGCATATACCTCTTGCTTGACCTCTCTGTCTCTTTCCTTGCCTTTCAGAACTTGTGCTTTTGAAAGTAAGCAATTCAGCTACCCTGAAGCAACCATTCTAAAGAGACAATATTGAAACTCTACATAAGAGAAAGATACCTAAAGAGGGACTCTTCTAGACTCCAGCTGTTTGAGCTTTCTAATTATCAACATACCAACATCAATAGGTGGGTGAATAAGTCTTTGGATGACTCCAACCCTTTGCATGAAGTCAGACTTCTCAACTTTTGGAAAAACTCAAATATTTTATTGTCCTCAACTTCATTTTCTCCCACTCAAAGCATCAACCTCCATTCTAAATGCTTCCCAGTCATCAGGAAACATAGATTTTATCTCTGACAATTGTTATCTCTCTATTATACCCCTAGTCAGTGATACAGTAAGACCAAGTTTGCTCATTAAGATATGCAAAGCTAGTTATTTTCTTGGGTGAAACTGAAAAAAAAAAAGGTGACTAACATTAGTTGACTTCTTAGTAATTCACCCTGGTGAATTTGAGTAGAATCAATGAATCTAATTTGTTCAGAAGGATGCTCTGCAGATACTCATGAACTGCATTAGAAGTTTTTGCATTTAGGGATGGTGCTTTCTATTGTTTTCTAATTCCCTGCAGAATATAATACAGTGGCACTTCAATGAATTGGAACATAGGAAGCATGGTAATTAGAAAATATTATTTTGAATTTAACATTTACTTAATTTTTTCATTATTTTTTGTTACCTTGATTTTAATTATAATTTTAATAAAAATGTATTTAATTTCTCCTCGATGTCTGAATATCCTCAGAATTACTGCTCTTAATCTTAGAATTAAATGTGTACTGACTATAAGATAGCCTTAAAAGTTACCTGTAGTATATTATTGCACTTCCTAGGTGGCTCAGTGGTAAAGAATTTGCCTGCCAAGCAGGAGACATGGGTTCTATCCCTGTGTTGGGAAGTTCCCCTGGAGAAGAAAATGGCAACCCACTCTAGTGTTCTTGTCTGGGAAACCCTGTGGACAGAGGAGTCTAGCAGGCTACAGTCCACGGATTCGCAAAGGAGTCAGACACAAATTAGCGACTAAACATCTGCAGCAGCAATATATTATTATCATTGGGTTGTAAAATATTTTTCTTTCAAATGAGGATAAGAATCCTGCAGAAATTACAGAAACTATATTATGTGATTATGTCAAAAATAGAGACTTCTGAGAAAGTTTCTTAATAGGCTTTTTGTTGGTTTGTGACTCCTGAGAAATCCTAGAACAGAGAAACTAAACTGATTTGGTAACCTTTTCTAAAAACAGGGCTTTGTTTTTGTATTTATTTGTATTTTTCTTAAAAAACAGTCTTCTTATTTTCAGAGGAGACAGACCATTCTCACAAAATTGGGACTGCTCAACCCTCCTATTTTACTTCAAGGACTGGTTAGTGGTTGTCTCCCATTACTGAGCAGATGTGCTGGACTCTGTCAAGACAGAAGGACTGAGAACAGCTGACAAAGGTAAGACAAGGGGTGCAGAGATAGCACGGTGAAGATGTATGAATCTTCTGTCCTTCTGGAACACAATGCAAAAGGTTAAGGTTAAACGATTTGAGGTTAAACAAACCTGGTAATACTTAGTTTTAAAAGGAAGAGAAACGAGTCTTAAGAGGAATGACACTTAATAACCAAAGGTGACAGAAAAATTGTATAGAATCAGACTGAACTGTCAGTAAAGATGACTCCCATTCAGTAGAAAAGAGGTGAGCGATGGGTAACAGACCAGAATTTGAAGAATTTATTGGAAAATAAAATTGTTCCATGTTTATAGCCTGGTGAGTCAAGATTGTTCAGTCAAACTAAATATATTTCTTCGTACCCTGTCTCTGGTGATTTGTCGTGTTGTCCTAAAAATGTGTTGAAACAACACTAATTAATTGTAGTCTGGTGAGTGGGTTCTCTTTCCTAGAGGCTTTGTTGGTCATTGAATGTGGAAATGGCACCTTCAATATATAGGTTAATTGTTCCCATCACTCCTGAAATAAACTAAGAACAAGTGAGGTGGTGGTGGGGGATTACAATGCCAACAAACATAAAAATACTGCAGGGGGGAAAGAGTTAAATTTGTAAAAGAAAAAGAGGGGGCATTAGACAAACTTTATCAGTCCATATTTGTGTGTGTGTGTGTGTGTGTGAGAGCCTAAAGATATTTTTAAGCTATCTTCAAGATAAATGAGCTAAGTGAAAAACTGGTGTTTAGGATGTATTTTGGAGAAGGAAATGGCAACCCACTCCAATACTCTTGCCTGGAAAATCCCATGGACGGAGGAGCCTGGTAGGCTATAGTCCATGGGGTCACACAGAGTCAGACACGACTGAAGTGACTTAGCAGCAGCAGCAGCAGCAGGATGTATTTATCAGCTAATATGGCAACAAATGACTCAATTTAAAGCCTAAGATGAAAAGATATATGTGTCTAAATTAGTAGTATAGTACATCTATATTCTGGACCAGTTCTTTAGTATTTCACTATTTGTTAAATCTGAATTCAATATATATTTTTGAATCCCATGAAAACTTTTATCCTACTACCATAAATCTTTGACGGCTCAGGACAAGTGATTTCAAGCCTTCTATTATGATGTCCCCATGAATTTACTCATTTCTGTTATTCCAGATATTTTTCAGGTAAAACTGCTTTCTAGCAAGATTTTTTAGCTAGATATTTTAGCAATTATATTATTTTAGTATAAGATGTTCTCTACTAAATTCCCACCTCATAGCTAGTTTCACAAATTCTACCCTGGAAATGATTATTCATAAAAGGTACTAGTCATTAAAAAGGAGTAACTGAAACTGTTTCTGAATTCCATTATATCTTATGGTGTACACTAATTTCTAAGTTATGAATTTCTCAGTGATATTACTTTTATATAAAAATGATTTTAAAAACCAAGTAGAAAACATAAAGATATATTATAATGATTTGATGAAGGATAATGTCTTGTACCTCATTCTTGGTACAGAGAATCTGTACCTTAGGAATTAAGTAAGTGTATACTAGTAATACGTATTATTTTCAAGATTAATTTCTACCAATATAGCAATTTATCTGAAAGACAACAAACATCATCTGCAGTATAAAGACATGTTCAAAAAAGGCCTCAAACGAATTCGTTGTGGATATTCTCTGGTAGTTTGATTTAAGTTCAATAAAGCTAATGAGAAAAATGAAACAATTTTCATAAATAATCAGAAATAACTCTCCCGAGTTCATTGAAATAAAACTATGCAACTTTGGGAGACCGTAAAAAATGAGATATTTTATGAATATTGCTTATTTAGAAACTTGTAAAGTATGAGGAGTTTCTAAAAACTAATTTTCAAAATGGAGCAACTTGTATTTTTTTACATAATCCTAACTAGAATTGGGGATGAAAATAATGAGAACCAATATAATAGTAAACATAATTGAGCTCTCAATATGACAGTACTGTATAGACAGTACAGTAAGTACTTTGCATGTATTTGAACATTCAATTTTGACCCCCAGTTTGATTTCTGGGTCGGGAAGATCCGTTGGAGAAGGGATAGGCTACCTACTTCAGTATTCTTGGGCTTCCCTTGTGGCTCAGTTGGTAAAAGAATCTGCCTGCAATATGGGAAACCTGGGTTCGATCCCTGGGTTGGAAAGATTCCCCTGGAGAAGGGAAAGGCTACCCACTCCAGTATTCTGGCCTGGAGAATTCCATGGACTGTATAGTCCATGGGGTCTCAAAGAGTATGAAGGTGAAAGTTATTGAGTCGTGTCTGACTCTTTGCGACCCCATGGACTATAGAGTCCATGGAATTCTCCAGGCCAGAATACTGGAGTGGGTAGTCTTTCCCTTCTACAAGGGATCTTCCCAACCCAGGGATTGAACCCAAGTCTCCCACATTGCAGGTGGATTCTTTTATCAGCTGAGCCGCAAGGTAAATATAGAGATATGACAGAGCATATTTGTATTGTCTTATGAGAGCTAGTAGTTAAATTTCCAGGAATTTTGTTAGCTAGTTGATATCATGTTGTAATAGTTTGAAAGTGGTCATAGTGGAATAATTTATACCATGGAAATCAGTAAGCACTGCAAAGTATGATTACCCTTCCCATCCTCTACCCCAAGGGCCAGTTGTTAAACATTTGCCAACACACCACTGGATAGATACTGTTGCTATTTCTATTTTGCAAATTAGAAGATCGAGGCAGAGAGAGGTTAAGTTTCTCAAAGACTCCGCCCTGAAGCAGCATGGTCCCCAGGTGGTGCAGGGGTGCAGAATCTGCCTGCCAATGCAAGAGACACAAGAGACACAGGCTCGATTCCTTGGGTTGGGAAGATCCCCCGGAGTAGGAAATTGCAACCCACGCCAGTATTCTTGCCTGGAAAATTCCATGGACAGAGAAGCCTGGCGGGCTACCTATAATGATGTGATGATTTGACAAATAGTAGCCAGAACTTTTTCATGCATAAGTATTGATTCCTGTTTAGGTAATTTGCATTTATATATACTTGGTTCTTTCTCCCTGTCGACCCACTACACCCCAATAAATTGAATTTCAGACAAATGTGGAAACATGCAATTCTAGGGGAAAATTATTTCCTCTTTCCTGTGACTGCATTTCATTTTTAATATTGAAGGAAAAAAGTGGGCCTTTGAGGCCAAGGTCCATTTTAACATTTCAATGTGACTAACACTATTGTTCAGCAAATATCTATGGAATCAAATAAAAGCCTAAACTCCCATTCAGTCAGCTGCAGATTGTGTCAGCCTCTTCAATGTGCTCAGTTTTTTACATTGCTGTCTAAAATGTCCAGATATCTGAATGCTTCTGTCTTAATAAATAGATGAAAAGAGATTAAAAGGAATTAATTAAAAAATTCATAGAAAATACCTACATGGCTGAAACATCTAATAAAAGTAAATACAGTGAGGCCATAGTTACTCCAGTTTGGTCACGTTCACTGGTGAGAAATCTGATGTGCTGAGAAAAGGACCTGAAAGAACTGACATGCAAATGTGAGTCCTGACTATACCTGGGTTATGGGACTCTCAGGGACACTAGTTTGCTTGGTGCTTTGCAAGAGCAGATATGTTTGCCGGTTTGTCATGTGTAAATGACTATAATATGGGAGAAATCTAAGTTACAAATACACAAAAACCAGTATTTTCAATTAAAAGAAAGATGAAAAAATTAGAAGACTGATTCCTCAGGTTAGTGCCCAGTGCAATTTATATTAACCAGGCTTAAGCAATAAGTTAAATCTTTAACTCCAGTGCAAAGACTTTGTCTTAACTTTGTAATTGTGGAATATAAGGATGTTAAGGAATTTTTGAAACATTCACCACTACTTACTTCAAGGTAGGAAATACGAGTTTTGAGGACAGGGCACTGAAACACTGAGCTTAATGGTGGGAAAGGAAAAAAAACCAGAAAGATGAGAGAAAAAAATTACTTCTTAGGATCGTTGCCAAGATTTATCCAGGCAATACTCAGACTGGAAGATAATTTCTCCCTCCAAATTCAAGAAAGTCTTTAATATTCCTTCCATTTCATCTGCAGAACAAAAGGTATTTGAAAAAGTTATTCAAAGACTAAAAGGATTTTTCAAAGCACATTTGAATCTAAGGTGGGTTTTGCATATCTTGAGATTTTGCCTTGCCGCAGGTGAACTAGCAAAATAGGAAAAGAACAGCTAAAGCCATAAAATACAGTTGATAAAATGCTATTCAAGATATAAAGTCTTTATATTTTAGAGTAGATCTGAAGCAGTTTCCAAAAATCTTTACAATTAGCATATCATTTTTGATATTGCTGTAGGGCAGTGTGGTCCAACATAGAAAGGAGAAATGGGCAAGAAGAATTAGAGGGAGTATGGAGCCAGCCCCAAAAAAGAAAGGTCTTGATTATTCTTGAGCCTCACCATGACTGAAATTTGGCACATGGTAAATTCTATTTAGGAAGTACTGACATTTACATATATTTGGGTTTTTGTATACACACATGCATTGTGTGTGTTTGCGCATAAGTGTGTATATAGAGAGAGATGATACTTATGCCTACGTCTAGAGGCCTGTTCGGCTGTCAGTTCCCTCTGTTGCCAGAATAGCACACCAGTGTGCTCAATTTTATGTCAGTTTGCTTATGCACCAAGTTTGTGGTAAAAGGAGATTTAGTGCTGAACCAAGACCATAATGGAAGTATGGTTTCAAAAAGAATAATTTTGAGGTATTTAAGATGCAACAGCAATAGAATTGAATTACTGCTTCAGTGTGAATGCTGAAGATGCCTCCATGACTTACATATTCCATGTTTTAGAAGTGAATGATCTAGTAGATATTTGTCCCACATATTTACAAATCTGCCATTCTGAAATAATGATGAAATAGGTCCCAGAGAATAGGCAATGAGCATATCATTCTAAATTGAATAGATGAATGTCCCTATTAAAGCATCAGATTCTAGGATATCTCTAAAATGATATCTTCATAAAATTATTAGTGAGACAGAGGATATAGAGCAAAACTGACTGTCTCTATTCCTTAATTTTCTTCTGTAATTTCTGAATCTTGAGTTCACTTCTTAGCACTGAGTGCCAGAAATCATAGAATATACATGGAACACTGGAATACAGGGAACGCCTTATTCTCAATCCAAGGATCAAACCGAGGTCTCCCGCATTGTAGGCTGATTCTTTACCAGCTGAGCCACAAGGGAAGCCCAGAATTTACATGGAACACTGGCATATGGGAGTATGCCATATTTTTCTGTGACTGTCCAATGATCAGTAACAATATTATTTTTGTGGACCAACAAAAAGCTTTTATTTTTTCAATGTATTTTAAAACAATCTTCAGGTGAATGAGAGAATTATTATCCTTTTAAAACTGAGACCACCTGTGTGTTAACGTAATTTAAACCTCAAATTAAATGTGAACTATGATAGATATAAATGGTAAATTATTGGCTAGGTGAAGAAATTGCCGTAGAATTACCTTACGTAAACAAATACTCGACTGTTTAATCTGTGTTTATAGTACAACTTGTATGAGACAAGAACAAATTGATTTATCAATATAAAAATAGGTTTGTATCTTTTAGTTGTGAAGTTGATCTATTTATTTTCTTTATGGGAAAGTACTCAACAGAATGGGAAATTGTTATTTTGTATTAAAATGATGAACATTTTATGGACTAAATTTTTATTAGCAGCGTTTAAAAGGAAAATTGTAGCTTAGGTTTAGTGGCCCAAATATTTTCTTTCTAATTGCTTCAAATCAAGCCAATAAAATAAAATTAGTAAAAAAGTTGCAACATTTTCACAGCAGCAGCAGATTTCTCAATAGCCCTAACTTTAATCTAGAAAACACGCAAGCAAAATAGCATCCAGCACTCTGAAGAAATCAAGTCCTTATTAATCAAGACTGGAAAGATCACAGGTATTTTAAGTATATAGTTTAAAGGAATTTGATAAGGATTATATTAATAAAAAATAAACCAGGAATAATATGGGGGGAAATGCAATGAAACAATAAAAATAAGTAATGCTGCACTATGATAAACTAATTGATGTTTTTCTTGGCTATAATAATGTATAACTAAACTTTTATTTCTTCAAAGTCTATTCTTTGCTCTAATACCATCTCCTGTATGAAACTTTTCCTCTTTTCTTCAGCCTTCATCTCTCGCTATAAAGCCACAAAATAAAAATGCTAATGATGCACTACTGTGGATATTTGGAGAAGGAAATGACAACCCACTCCAGTATTCTTGCCTGGAGAATCCCATATACAGAGGAACCTGGTGGGCTACAGTCCATGGGGTTGCAAAGAGTCGAACATGACTGAAATGACTTAGCATGCAAGCATACACTGTGTATACCTCACTGTTTGAATTTTAGTGTTTTGTCCCAACCAGGTTTTAAACTCCTTCAGAACAAGGATGAAACTATTTATCGTTCTCCTCCTCTGGGCTCATCAGAGTATTGAACAGGAAATTGGTACTCAATGAATCCTGTTGACTGTCATCTTGAATATTAAAAATTCATCAAAAATAATTGTTTTCTGATGCTAAAATATCACTGTCCTGTAACTCAGGAGGATTATGTAAAGTTAGGAAGTAAAATATTAGAAGCAGATGAACTCTGAGAAGGGTATTTCTAAGGTAAACCTTTACCAGATGTTCATGTATTAAAATAGGAAATGCTAATCAGGAAAATAACTTTCAAAGAGTATAGCAGGTGTTGAGATAAACCCCTGAGGGTTGACAATAAGCAGTAAAAAAAATGAAGCACATCTAGCAAGAAAAGCAAAAGATATCACTATAGAATATGCCCAAATTCAGATTAACAAATTAAATTTCTCAAAATAGCACTCTCAACAATCACTTTCTTTAAAAAACGAGCAGGTGTAATATAAGTCAAATTTCCTTTCCCGTATAATTTTATTTAGTTTATGTTTTCTACACAGATTGGGTAATTTATTTAACTAGCTGAAAATGAAGATTTTACTGTAGCCATTCTATAGATTTTTTAAAAATTATATTCCATTAAATAAGACTATTTACCATCATTCATACTTTTTCCTGTCAGTTACTAAATAGGTTGGTATGTTCTTGGAACAGTCTTTACTACCATGCATTACTTTCTATTTCTACAGCCTTAACAATGGCTAAGACTTCTTTCTTATTAATTTAAACTGCTATCATTTCTTTGCAGCCTATGTTACATAATATTTGCTATCGGCGATATTTCCAATTAATCTGCGTACAATAGCATTTTCTTCCTGCTAATGCTGTTAGTACATATGTGACTCTTTCTTACCTACTGCATTGCTGTACTTTGACTTAGCTTGCAAAGATCTTGATAACATGATACTATACCTGACTGTTGCAACTTCATTTTTCAGTGTCCCTAAGGCAGTCCCTATCAGGTAACCAATGGCATTTTTCACAGAATTAGAACAAATTTTTTTTTTTACAGTTTGTATGGAAACACAAAAGACCATGAATAGCCAAAGAAGCAATCTTGAGAAAGAAAAATGGAGCTGATGGAGTCAGACTCCCTGACCTCAAACTATTTACAGTCATCAAAACAGTATGGTACTGGCACAAAAAAACAGAAATATAGATCAATGGAACAGGAGAGAAAGTTCAGCGATAAACTACACACCTATGGACTCACAAGCTAGAATCAAGGTTGCCAGGAGAAATATCAACAACCTCAGATACACAGATAATACCACCCTAATGGCAGAAATAGAAGAGGACCTAAAGAGCCTCTTGATGGGGGTGGAGTGAAAATACTGGCTTAAAACTCACCATTCAAAAAGTGAAAATCTTGGCATCCAGTCCCATCACTTCATGGCAAGTAGATGGGGAAAAAGTGGAAACAATGACAGATTTTACTTTTTAGGGCTCCAAAATCCCTGCAGCCACAAAATTAAAAAGATACTAGAAAAGTGATGACAAACCTCAACAGCATATTAAAAAACAGAGACATCACTTTGCCAGCAAAGGTCCATATGGGTAAAGCTATGGTTTTTCCAGTAGTCATGTATGGATGTGAGAGTTGGATCACAAAGAAGGTTGGGTGCCAAAGAACTGATGCTTTTGAATTGTGGGTTGGAGAAGACACTTGAGAGTCTCTTGGACAGCAAGGAAATCAAACCAGTCAATTCTAAAGGAAATCAACCCTGAATATTCACTGGAAGAACTAATGCTTAAGCTGCAGCTCCCATACTTTGGCCACCTGATGAGAAGAACTGACTCATTGGAAAAGATCTTGATCCTGGGAAAGATTGAAGGTGGGAGGATAAAGGGGTGACAGAGGAAGAGATGGCTGGATGGTGTCACTGACTCAGTGGACATGAGTTTGAGCAAACTCTGTGAGATAGTGAAGAACAGGGAAGCCTGGTGTGCTGTAGTTCGTGGGGTCACAGAATTGGACACAACTCAGAGACTGAACAACAACAATGGTCACCTAATTTATGACAAAGGAGGAAAGAATATACAATGGGGAAAAGACAGTCTCTTCAATAAGTGGTGCTGGGAAAACTGGACAACTAAATGTAAAAGAATGAAATTAGAACACTCCCTAACACCATACACAAAAATAAACTCAAATGGATTAAAGACCTACGTGTACCACTGGATACTATAAAACTCTTAGAGGGAAACATAGGCAGAATACTCTTTAACATAAATTGCAGCAAGCTCTTCTTTGACCTACCTCCTAGAGTAATGGAAATAAAAACAAAAATAAACAAATGGGATCTAACTAAGCTTAAAAGATTTTTCACAGCAAAGAAGATTATTAACAAATGAAAAGACAACCCTCAGAATGAGAGAAAATAATTGTTAGTGAAGCAACTGACAAAGAATTTATCTCCAAAATATGCAAGCAGCTCATGAAGCTCAATATCAGAAAAGTAAACAACCCAATCAAAAAAAAATGGATGGAGGACCTAAACAGAGAATTTTCCAAGAAGACATTCAGATAGCCAACCACACACAAAAAGATGCTCATCATCACTCATTATTAGAGAAATGCAAGTCAAAATTGCAATGACATATCACCTCACATCAGTCATGATGGCCATCATCAAAAAAGCTACAAACGATAAATGCTGGAGAGTGTGTGGAGAGAAGGGAACCCTCCTAGACTGTTGGTGGGAATGTAAAATGGTGCAACCACTATGGAAGACAGGATGGAGATTTTTTATAAAACTAAAAATGGAGCTACCACATGATCCAAGAATCCCACTTCTGGCCATATATCCAAAGAAAACCATAATTTGAAAAGATACATACACTTCAGTGTTCATTGCAGTACTATTTACGATAACCAGGACTATTGGCTAGAATGATGGTAACCATGTAAGCAACCTAAATGTCCATCAACAGAAGAATGGATGAAGAGGTGGTGTGTGTGCGTGTGTGTACAATGGAATATTACTCAGCCATAAAAATGAAATAATGCCATCTATAGAAACACAAATGGACATAGAGATTGCTACACTAAGTGAACTAAGTCAGACATAGGAGGACCAATATCATACGATTTTGCTTATATGTGGAATCTATACAAAGAGTATAGATGAACTTATCTACAAAACAGAAATAGAGTTACATGTGGAGAAAACAAACATGACTACCAGTGAGTAAAGGGCAGTAGGGAAAAATTGAAAGAGTAGAACTGACGTCTTACACACTACCATATGCTTTAAGCCAACTTTTTCACTCTCCTCTTTCACTTTCATCAAGAGGCTCTTTAGTTCTTCTTCACTTTCTGCCATAAGGGTGGTGTCATCTGCATATCTGAGGTTATTGATATTTCTCCTGGCAATCTTTATTCCAGCTTGTGTTTCTTCCAGCCTAGCGTTGCTCATGATGTACTCTGCATAGAAGTTAAATAAGCAGGGTGACAATATACAGCCTTGACATACTCCTTTTCCTATTTGGAACCAGTCTGTTGTTCCATGACCAGTTCTAACTGTTGCTTCCTGACCTGCATACAGGTTTCTCAAGAGGCAGGTCAGATGGTCTAGTATTCCCATCTCTTTCAGAATTTTCCACAGTTTATTGTGATCCACACAGTCAAAGGCTTTGGCATAGTCAATAAAGCAGAAATAGATGTTTTTTCTGGAACTCTCTTGCTTTTTCGATGATCCAATGGATGCTGGCAATTTGATCTCTGGTTCCTCTGCCTTTTCTAAAACCAGCTGGAACATCTGGAAGTTCACGGTTCACGTATTGCTGAAGGCTGGCTTGGAGAATTTTGAGCATTACTTTACTAGCATGTGAGATGAGTGCAATTGTGTGGTAGTTTGAGCATTCTTTGGCATTGCCTTTCTTTGGGATTGGAACAAAAACTGACTTTTTCCAGTCCTGTGGCCACTGCTGAGTTTTCCAAATTTGCTGGCATATCAAGTGCAGCACTTTCACAGCATCATCTTTCAGGATTTGAAGTAGCTCAACTGGAATTCCATCACCTCCACTAGCTTTGTTCGTAGTGATGCTTCCTAAGGCCCACTTGACTTCACATTCCAGGACGTCTGGCTCTAGGTGAGTGATCACACCATCGTGATTATCTGGGTGGTGAAGATCTTTTTTGTACAGTTCTTCTGTGTATTCTTGCCACCTCTTCTTAATATCTTCTGCTTCTGTTAGGTCCATACCATTTCTGTCCTTTATCGAGCCTATCTTTGCATGAAATGTTCCTTTGGTATCTCTAATTTTCTTGAAGAGATCTCTAGTCTTTCCCAATCTGTTGTTTTCCTCTATTTCTTTGCACTGATCACTGAGGAAGGCTTTCTTATCTCTCCTTGCTATTCTTTGGAACTCTGCATTCAGATGGGAATATCTTTCCTTTTCTCCTTTTCTTTTTGCTTCTCTTCTCTTTCCAGCTATCTGTAAGGCCTCCTCAGACAGCCATTTTGCTTTTTTGCATTTCTTTTCCATGGGGATTGTCTTGATCCCTGTCTGCTGTACAATGTCATGAACCTCTGTCCATAGTTCATGAGGCATTCTATCAGGTCTATTCTCTTAAATCTATTTGTCACTTCTACTGTATACTCATAAGGGATTTGATCTAGGTCATACCTGAATGGACTAGTGGTTTTCCCTACTTTCTTCAATTTAAGTCTGAATTTGCAATAAGCAGTTCATGATCTGAGCCACAGTCAGCACCTGGTCTTGTTTTTGCTGACTGTATTGAGCTTCTCCATCTTTGGCTGCAAATAGTATAATCAATCTGATTTTGGTGTTGACCATCTGGTGATGTCCATGTGTAGAGTCTTCTCTTGTGTTGTTGGAATAGGGTGTTTGCTATAACCATGTGTTTTCTTGGCAGAACTCTATTAGCCTTTGCCCTGCTTCATTCGAATAGAGAATAGAGATAACTAATAGAGACATGCTATATGGTACAAAGAAATCGACTTGGTGCTCTGTGATGGCCTATGTGGGAGGGGAATCTGGAAGGGGCTGAATATATGTGTGTGTATGGCTGATTCACTTTGCTGTACACCTGAAGCTGGCACAACATTTTAAGTCAAGTATACTCAAAAAAAATTTAATAACACAGAAAAATCTGTAACTGATATAACCACCAACTTGGATGATAATTACCTGAGCTCTCATGTTCATTTACTTTATTTAATATAGTAGAGAAATCTGTCTCTTGGTAGTTTGAATATTGAAAAAATAGGACTGAATACATATATTCAGATATCATCTATATATTTATATATACATGCACATATACTTGCACATGCATTTACATCAATATGTACATTTTATAGATATCTTTAGTTGAGTATTAATATATCATTGAACTAATATAGTTTTTAGTAAATTTTCATAGTTATGAAACCAATTTTATGTTCCATTTTTTTAAAATACCTTTATTATTCCATATACCTCGTAACAATTTGCAGTAAACCTCTATTTCCATTCTCAGGCAATCACTGATTTAGTTTCTATCTCTATAGATTTTTCTTTTCTGAATATTTCCCGAATATTTTCTAAATGGAATCATACAATATGTGGATTTTGCACCTGAAAATTCATATAAAATAATGTTTTTGAGATTCATAAATGTAATAGCACGTGATAATAAGTGTTGGTGAGTATGCAGAGAAACCAGTACCTTCATGTGTTTCTAGTGGAAATGCAAACTGGTAAAGCCACTTTGAAAAACACATTTTGACACTTTCTTAAAACCTTAAAAACATGAAATTATCATATAAATCAGCAATTTCACTTCTGTGTAACTACTCTAGAGACATATAAACAAAAGTCCATGCAAATACTTATATTTAAATATCCATAGCAGTATTTTTTATAATAATCAAAAGTAGAAAACAAATACCCATCAATGGAGAGTAGAGAAACAAATGTGGTATATTTATAAAATGAAATACTACTCAGCAATAAAATGAATATGTAGTTAAAAATCTACTTTTAAAATCTGCTGCCACAATCAGATCCTAAAAGTAGCATCCTAAAAGACCATGATCCTAAAATCATGCATTATTTATTTTATTGATATTTATCCTGTAATGATACCCTTTTAGTTCTATCGAGTACACATATTTTATAACCACATCCAGATATTTAAAAGACTTTATCAATTTAAAAATGGAAACCTGTAAGTTTAAATTTATCACTAATTTTTCAGTAAGAAAGAATGTACTGGAGATTCATTTAGGCTTCTGTGGGAAAGTAAAGTCCAAAACTTGAAACTTCTCTTATTTCAGATCTTATAGGCATGATAGCTAATATGAAAGTCTACAACCCTGTATTTTGATGTGATGATACCATTATGCTGTTTTTTAGAGGAGAGCCTCTTACACCTGGCCACACATCAGAATCTCCTGGGGTGTTTGTATATAGTATAATTTCCAGGGCCTCACCCCAGAGAATCTGGAGCAAGTTGAACATGGAGGTCAGCAAGCTGTTATGCTAATAATCACCACAGGCGATCCCAGTTTAGGCAGTCTGTGGAATGCGGGAGCCACTGTTCTAAGTGAACAACCAGCAGATATGTGTTTCCAGTGAGGACCGACATCATGTAAAATTCCAACCACAAGACTCAGTCAAATGCTATTTAAAATAGTCTACACAGAGTATGAAGGAAAGCTGATTACCTCCAAAGGGTTTCTAATTATTTTTAAGCATCGTATACAGTGTATACTTGTAGAAGAAAAAGAACTGCATAGCAATTCAGGTTTATGAATTTTCTGCACAATAAGAGCTAATTACAGTTTTCCTGTTTTGGAAGGAAATACACTTGCAGACAAAGCTTCATTTTGAAAAAGTGTACTTTAATCAATGCAATCAGTCAAGTCAACAGATATTAATCGAATACTTTCTTTACACAGGAGATTGTGGAACATGATCAGAATAATATATTTTCATAGACTTTTAGAGAATTTATAGTCCCTTTGTAATTCAAAGGCATATATCCAAATAACTGTAATACTAAATAAATGTAAATTCTGCAGTGTTTTGAATAATGAACACTTATTGAGTTCTTTGCATATGACAGTAATAATCACTGTACCTGGGCATTTTTAACTTAAAAATGATACTGTAGACATCAATTTTATTTTAACTTTATAAGTGAGGAAACAAAGATTTCCAGATAGTAAATGGTGGAGTAAGGTGGGGGCAACTAGGTTTCCCTAGCTTCAGTACTTAAAGCACTCCTCGGTATACAGAATATTTCAAAGTCCAAAGGAAATTCAGATTATAGTTAACTAATTTTCCTTAATAGGGGACAGAGAATAATGGGGAAAGAAGATAGGCTCCCTATGCTGAAATTTGCACTATTTGAAAAAGTTGAAGACATTCAAGAAAAAGAATGTTGAGAGTAAAGACATCCAGATAAGACAACATTGGATGAATTTGACGTGTTGGTTTATAGAATGTTTAGAATAGATTTAGGAGAAAAAAGAACTAAGCAAAGACTTGATTGAACCTTAAATGCTGGGCTAAGTAATTTGAAGTTCAATCTGAACTAAAATTGGAAGTCATTTTCATTTTAACTTGGGGAACAAAATAATATACTTAAATAAAATTACTGGGCTTCTGTAGGCTCCAATCTGGATACTGGATGGATGATGAACTATCAATGGACCAGAGATTAAAAGATGGGCACAATCACTATTCTAATGAACTTGATATTATAAGAAGTAAAAAACAAAAGAGTAAACAAGAAAAATGATCATGAATTACAATTATAAGAAAGACAAAGTGTTGATATAGAAAGTAACTTAGAGAAGAAGAACAGGACATGCATTTCATTTTATTTGTATTGGAATATAGTTGTTTTACAATGTTGTGATAATTTTTGGTGTATAGTAAATGATTCAATCATATATTTTTTCAGATTATTTTCTGTTATAAGTTATTAGAAGATATTGAATGATATTGAATATAGTTTCCTGTGCTATACACCAGGACCCTGTTTATCTATTTTATATATAGTAGTGTATATCCCAAACTACTAATATATCCCTCCCCTCTGCCTTTCTCCTTTGGTAATGATAAGTTTACCATAAGTTTTCTATGTCTACATAGAATAATAGTAGAAGCTATAGTACAGACCTTTTTTGAGGATTAAGTAGAATAATACACATTTGACAAATTGCCTATTGCTTTAGTAAAAGATTGGTAGTAAATGTTAGCTAAGGCTCAATGCTATGTATTGATAATAGGAAGATAAATAAAACACGGATAAGTTTTATTTGTTTTATGGATAAAATAATTATATATGCTTACCTTTTGAGATTATCAGGGTATTGAGTACTTTTTCTTTTTCTTAGCAAAGTATGTGTCATGGTGTATAGTCCCAAATGGCTTTCTAGTCCCATTCTGAGAAACTCCAAACTGATTGTGTCTTATATAAAAAGTGATCTGACAAGTATTTTCAAATCCAAATCTCAAAAGTTTTCTGAAATACTATCCCTGATGTTAAAATTTGAAGCTCACTTAATCATATTTTTATTGCTTTAAGGAAATGTTAGTTTTATTTCTAGAAAAACTGAAGAAGAGAACATATTCTCTGTATAAGCAAGATAGTGGTATAGACAAGCAAGAGTCTTTGCTCTAGATTTGCAGCCTCTGTTTCCTAATCTTATCATAGATCGGTGTCTCTTCTTTCTGTAAGACAGAACCATCAGAGCCAGAGAGAAGGATACAGAATCATCACCATTAAATAGAGAGAATTTCCATTTTATTTTTTGACTTTCTAACTCATGATCACAATTAGCACAAAATGAACATCTTGTGGCCTAGGGCTCTGGGGAGGGACTAGGAACTGTGCTGTATCAGATGTGGTTATCATTTGGGGGAGTTGGAAGCAACAAGTTCCAGAAGCTGATATTAGAAGAATAGTAACTGATGTCCACAGCTGTTGTAATGCAACAGAAGTCCAGATATGGAGACATAGGGTCAGGAAAAATAAACTGCTTGAGATAAGGTGGAGGGTTTAACCCTCCATGGAGAAGTACCTAGGAGAGAGGAAGAATTCAGTCTATTTTTCTTGGTGTAGGTTGAAAGTCTTAGACAAAAGTTAGCTGATTGAAAAGTATAAGACTCAGGCTAACTTCACTTATTTTCCTTTTCAATACTGCTGTCTAACTCTTTTTTCTTAGAGCAATCCCATTTATGAGGATCTACCCTCAAGACCTCATGTCTAGTTAGAGTTGCCAAATTCTCCATAACTTTGATTTTCTTGGTTGTTTAAACCGACAAAAGAAAGTAAAAAGCTATATGACTAGCACTGTTCTAGATTTGAGTGTTATTACAGAAGTAAAAATTAAAAAAAATTCTTATCCTAATCAAAATTACATGCAAAGAAGGAACAGTACAGACAATTAACAGGATAAATCTTTAAAATATATAATGTGAGTTAAAGAATAAGCAGGGGGGATCCATGAAGTTTGTAGGTAGTTACTGGGTTTTTTTTTTTTTTTTTTTTTTTTGCAATTTAGATAGGGAGATCAGAAACAGCCTCATTGAGAAGACTTTGAATTAAAACTTGAAAGGGAAGAGGGGACAAGGACAATTGAGGCAGAGGAAACAGTGAGTACAAAAATCTTGCAGAGGGAGTTTTCATTGTGTGGCCAGTCTGTGTGATTGGGGCAGAGTGAAGGGAAGACATTTTAGGAGAAAGGTCAGAGTGGTAAGTGACATGAAGGAGCACACTTGTTTGAAAGCTTTGTAGGTCACTTGTCTTAGTCTGTCTGGGCTGCTATAACAAAATATCACAGATTGGGTGGCTTAGAAACAACAGAAATTTATTTCTCACAGTTCTGTAGGCTGGAAGTCCAAGATCAGTGTGCCAACATGAAGGGATTCTGGCGAAGGTCCTCTTTCAGGTTGCAGATTGCTGACTTCTCACTGTATACTCACTGAGTGAAAGGGGGAAGCTAGCTTTCTGGGGTCTCTTTTATAAGGCAGAAATCCCATTTATGGAGGATCTACTCTCATAACTTAAGCATCTTTCAAAGGCCCTGCCTCCTATTATCATCATCTTGAGGGTTATGATGATGCATTTTGATGGGACACAATAATGCCATAAAAAGTTTGGCTTTTCCTTATGAGTCATTTGAAACTATCATTCCTGATTCCCATAGGGAAACAGATAAAACAGTAAAAATAGCAAATCTTTCAGAATCATCCCTTAATTGTCACTGTCCTTGTCAATTTCCTGATTCCTAGAAGGTCTCCTCTTGTCCTATTTCCTGCTGAAGGATATGAAATCAAAACAAATCAGTAAATGTCAGTTCCTATTCATTTAGGTATTCATGGCTCAGATGTGAAATATGTAATATTAAAGTCCCTTGGATTAAGTGATTCCAATGCTGTCAATGTGTGTCCAATGACAACATGTTTTCTTATACTGTATATTTTGTTCTGTGGTATGGAAGCTGAAGCTTGAATTTCTTCATTGACTCTGACCCAGTTTTAGCTTTCCTCTACTGCCAGGCCTTTAGATGTGTTATATAGTGGACAGATATAGGTGATAATTTCTTTAAGGTAGTGTATTGTGATTAGTATATTTCAGGTGGTTATTACATATTGATCTTCTGTCTGAAATTTTTTAACAGGCATAAGCTCTTTGCCAAGATATAATCTTTACACAAGACCTTCATGCTAATTAAGGGCAGTTCAAGTTTAAATACTGTATCTCTGTGAACTCTACCTTTGTGAGGCAATCAAATGCAACAAAACAGCTGCTCACAACAGCAGCATTTCCAAAGGTTTATGAGAGCCTTAATTTATGGAATTTTATTTTAAAAATTGCATTGTGTATGGAGGCTGTAAAGTCTGTTTCCAATATCCCAGTGGAAACATATAGTCACTGAGGTTTGAAATATCTTAATCTCAAAGAGCCATAAAATGCCTACAGCCCAGGGACCTCCTGAAACAATACAGAGGCAAGAATTTCTGATATAGTGAAAGTCATAATATTGACTTCAATAGAAAGTTTGAAAGAAGAACATAACAATTTTATGTCCTAGTTACTAGAACACCAAATTCAATGGGAAATCTTAGGTAATGCAGCCACAATTAAAATACAAATAAGATTTTCTTAAAGAAAATATACTTTTGAAAGAGTTTAATTTGGAAATATGAATTTTGTGGGAAAACTAAGCTATGCTGTATATTGAATTCGCTAAATAGGCATTTTTTCACTATTGAATTCACTAGATAGGTAATGTTTTCAAGAGAAGATAGGGCATAGTAAAAGAACTGACATTCTTATAGTATTTATTTTTATTCATAACTACAACAGGATGGTAAATTAGCTAAAGGCAAATGAAACTCCGTAGCTGAAGGTAAAATCATAGGATCTAAGATATGGCACCCCACTCCAGTACTATTGCATGGAAAATCCCATGGATGGAGGAGCCTGATGGGCTGCAGTCCATGGGGTCACGAAGAGTCGGACATGACTGAGCGACTTCACTTTCACTTTTCCCTTTCATTCACTGGAGAAGGAAATGGCAACCCACTCCAGTATTCTTGCCTGGAGAATCCCAGGGACGGTGGAGCCTGGTGGGCTGCCATCTATGGGGTCGCACAGAGTCGGACACGACTGACGCGACTTAGCAGCAGCATAACGTGGGTAGAGAACTCCTCAATTTATGAACTCCCTATGATTATGTCCTCATCTTTAAAAATAGGAAAAGATGAGTAAATGCATAAAACATTGGTGAGAAAATCAATTCATGTATTCAAGGTACCTGGAAAACTGTCTAGTAAATGTGGTATAAGTAGATATTAATTATTATTGTGATTATAGTGTTCATTTTGCAGTTAGTAAATGAATTTTATACTATTTATAGGTTCCAGAGAAAGAGATTATCAGTAATCTTTCTTTGGCAGGCAGTATTTTATTATGTCTGATCCAAAGATTTCCAAACCTGAATGAAAATGAGAAACATGTAGGGCAATATTAAAATACACTGATGCCTAGATTCACCCCAAGCCATTTGAAACAGAATCTTGGGGGCAAAAATTAGTGTCAGATTTTCCCAGTTGAATGTTAGGCAGTGAGGATTGAGAATCATTGGCCTAAACTATGTTGTTCTTCCTCCTGATTAAGTCCACTTTTTCCACTTCTGTCATCAGTGGGTGTTGTGAATATTAATGGTTTGTCAACTTTTATAGAATACCCTTATACATATTTAAAACCCACCATATGAGTAGTCTCTCAGTTACCCCTGTATTCCTAATTGATATCATACTAAAATCTGATACCTGCATGAGAACTATGAGATGATTTTCTAAATATTTTCATGTGACAAATGAGTACACCAGGGCTAAGGGACATGAAATGACTTGATTGTGGCCTCTGTGAACCAGTTACCTTGCTGTTACCTCAGGGGCACACCTGCCTTCACTATCTGCTGTTCTTTTCACTGTGCTGTAGCACCTGAACTTGTTTATCATTTCCTAAATGTTCTATTTTCTAATCCTTTTCAAAATTCAGCATCTGTGCTGAGCTTTAGATGAATAGTATAGTTAGAGAATTACCATGCAGTTTCTCTAATCCATGCAGTACATTTCTTTTCTTATCAGTCTTGCTGATTCAGATGACAGTTTGGAGTGATCATCACATCTCTATCATGTAGTCTTCATTTTGTGTATAATTTCCTCTTCTTTCTACTTTAAATGATGTTACATTTCATTTTACCTTGCTGTATTTTTTGTACACATTGCTCTAGGGAACTCAAACCAAGTGTTATTTGATATCATAATCAATGATCTCTATATTTCCTATGCTAAACAATAAAGATCAGTTAATATTTTTGATATCTAACTTTATGAACTCATATCATATGAAATATATGAGGTTTTAGCTTCTTATTTAAATCAATGGTCTTTCTATAAATCAGAGATTTAATTTAATAAAAGTCTCTACTCACCATGGACTTGGAAGTACACGTGAGATTTAACTTCTTTTACAATTTAAAATCCCTGTTTTTTTTAATGGAAAATTTATATTGTGTCACACTGTAATTTCAGTAATACTATATAAGCTACCTCTGGTGAACAAAAGAGTACCTGAAAATCCTATGTTTATTAAATCAAAGATACCAGAAGTACCTACCTAGTTGTATAGCTGTTTCAGTGAAATTAAATACTCATAACTCTTTTATAGAAATATGTTCACAACTTACATAAGTCAAAAGAATCTAACATGTTTGCATGATAATACTGGGTTTTTTGGCCGAATACTTTTAGGTAAATAAAATACAACTTAAGGAATTAAAATTAATATTTAAAAAATATAATTACTTCAGGTTACTACTTCTGTAATTTAGAAGACAAAGTTTTTGACTTTATTATTCAGAAGAATGAATGTCAGGATGAAGAGCAAACTCAACTATAAATCTCTGGTTTAGATTTGTGTACAAAAGTTGAGTGTCAGAAAAGAATTTATCAGTACTGATAGGCCTTGCTAATTAAAGGAGTAAAGAAGCCCTACCTCAAGGACAGGTTCTTCTGAGATCCACAAAACACAGAGGATAGAGAGAAGAGAACTTCTAGGAAAATCAAAAAATGAGAAGGCCAGGAAAAAGTGATCATTCCCATCAAAATCACAAGACTGTAAAATACAAGAATGAAATGTGAAGTACAGAGCCTGTCAAAGAAGGCAGGGAGAGAAATCAGGAGATGAAGGCAAAAAGAACTTTGAGGAAATCCTAGACAGCCTAGGTAAAAGTCATTCGCTCATTCACATAAAGTACTGTATGATCATGTGTAAAAAAAAAAAAAAAAAGCATCAGTGTAAGAGGTATTATGACTCTGAAATATGAAGCATTGAATGGATTGTATTGCTTTAATTTTTTTATTAAGTATATTCCATGTTCAGAAGAATATATAAACATGAGTGTAAATCTTGATGGAGTTTCACAAATGGAACAAACCTATGTAACAGGGCCCTGCTAAAAAAATGAGACACTACGAGTATTCTAGAATGCCTCCTTTTGCCCCCTTTTAGTTACTCCCCATCGCCAAGCTAACCACTCTTCAGCTTCTCACATCATGATTTAGTTCTGTTTGAACTTTATGTAAATGGAATAATATCATTCTCCTTTGTGTTTTTCTTCTGATTCTTAATATTATGAGATTTGCTTATATTATCTGAATACTTTGTATTGTATGAATAGTTCTGTTTTGAACATTCTAGATATTTTGTTAGGGGGGATATATATATGAAGCGAAGTGAAGTGTAAATCACTCAGTTTTTTCTGACTCTTCACGGCCCCATGGACTGTAGCCTGCCAGGCTCCTCTGTCCATGGAATTCTTCAGACAAGAATTCTGGAGTGGGTTGCCATATCCTTCTCCAGGGGATCTTCCAGACTCAGAGATCAAACCTGGGCCTCCTGCATTGCAGGCGGATTCTTTACCATCTGAGTCACCAGGAAGCTGATCTTATATGTTTATGTATGTATATGTATCTTTCCACATATCTATATATATATATATATATATCTATAAGAAAATTATCAGCTCGTAGTGATGAATATATTTGGATTTAATAGATAATGATAGTTCTAGTTGCTCCATATCTTCAGCAATAATATCAGTACTGTCAGTATTCATTCATTCATTATTCATTCACTAATCTTTGAAATTTTAGTCGTTCTGTTGGTAGTGGTAACCCATTATGGAGTTAATTTGCATTTTTCTGATGACTAATGAAATTGGGTTCTGCTTTGTTTTGTTTCTGGTAAATTTACTAATCATTCAATTCTCATTTTTAGATTGTATTTTCAACTTTTCTATTGATTATGAGTTGTTGTTTTTTTTTTTTTAATGTATTCTGGAAACAACTCTTTTCTCGCAAAGTTTTATTTTACACTATGAACTGTCTTTTTACCCTCTTGGTGATATATTTTGATGAACAGAAGTTCTTAATCTTAATATAGTCAACTATATCCATGATACTAGTTTTTGTGTCCTGTCTTAAAAATCTTTGCCTTATTTGCTCTTACGATAGTCACTTATGTTTTTTTCCAAAAATTTTATTTTTATTTTTTTGCCTTTCATATATTCCTTTCTGTCCCTTTGGATTTGAGTGTGCAAATAGCATGTGGTAGGAGTTTTAGGATTCAGTTTCTCTGCATGGATATCTAATTGAACTAATAACTATTTATTGAAGATATCATCAATTCCCCACTTCATTGCAGTGTACACATGTCCTAAATCCTTGAATTGTTTCTGAACTTCATATTCTGTGCCATTGGCCTTTTTGTTTGTCCTTGTAATGATTCCACATTGGTATAATTACTGTAGTTTTACAGTTGGTATAGATATTTGATGCTGTAAGTCCTTCAGTTTTATTTTTTCTTTCTTAAGATTAACTCATCTATTATCTTCTTAACCTTTTGTATTTTCACAAAAACTGTGTGAAATTTTCACTAAATTAACTTGCTGGGATTTTTAATTACAATTGCGCTGATTCCAAAGATTGTTTTGGACATAATTAATTATGTCCAAATCAATCTTTGGAATCAGCGCAATTGTATTTAAAAAATGGAGATAATTAACATACTTAATGGGCTTCCCAGATGGCGCTAGTAGTAAAGAACCCACCTACCAATGCAGGAGACATAAGAGACTCAAGTTTGATCCCTGGGTCAGGATGATCCCCTGGAGTAGGAAATGGCAACCCACTCTCGTATTCTCACCTGGAGAATCCCAATGAATAGAGGAACCTGGCAGGCTACAGTCCATAGGATTGCAAAGAGTCCGACACAATTGAAGCTATTTAGCATGCATGCACAACATACTTAATATTGAGTCTTCCAATTTACAAACATGACATCTCTCTCCATTTATTTATTTAGCTGCTGGCCCCATCAGATAGGGGAATTACCCCTACTGCAGAGAGTTGCCTTGCGCAAGGTTATCATATCCTTTGCAGAGGAGGTGTATATCTAATAAGTGGTCATTGTGGGACTATAAAGGCCTGTTCACATCAGCCATCTCTGGGGTAATATCAGCTCCCTATGGAGTCAGTCGAGGCTGTCACTGTATTTACATTATAGCTGGACTTCTTTCTTTGCTTAATCCTGCTTCCCTCCTTGGGCATTATTGCAGGGCATCATGTTGTATGGAGTTTTGGCAGCCACTTTGTGATTGTAAAAAAGAGAGGGACAAACAGGAGATGGGGTAGGGGAAGGAAGACAAGAGGAGGAGGAGGAGACAGAGAGACTAAGAATGAACATGAATGAGAACGGCAGAGTCCTAACACACTGAGCCACTGAGTTAATCACTGGTGCACTCTACTCCAGAAAACCTGGTAGGTAAGATCCAATAATTAACCCCTACTGTTTAAGCCACTTTAGTCATTCTATTACTTGTACTGGAAAACTGTCTAAATGAGCACTAACTTCTATGTCAGTCTGATTTCCAGCTTCTACCTTTAGGTCTTAAGGGGGAAGCTTCCGTAATTCTAACTGAAATTGTTCTTCCAGTTGAGTTTGCTTTTAAATAAAATTGAAATACTATGGTTTATTTTTTATTGAATTATTGACTGTGATTCCATGTCTACAATTGTTTAGCTTTTATTTGTGTATAAATTTAAGGAGTCATTTTAACAGAATTTTCTTTTAAATGTTAGTGTATTACCTTTTATTTTCAATAAGAGAAAGTTCCTTAACATTCAGATCTGAAATTTATTAAGCATATACTCCTCTCTTTTTCACTAGGCCAGACTGCAAAACATTTGTCCAAGTTTGAAGGACAGTGATAATAGCAATTAGATCTTTGCTTATTTTGCTACTCTACAAGCAATGTGAAAGATATACAGGAAGTCAAGATTTCTATCACAGCAAGGCTCTCTATTGCTTCCTTTATGCCTCTTGGAAGCTAGTCTCAAAACAATGGGCTTCGAGTGAGGAATCTCTCATGTTAAGAGAGGGTAACACTTGGGCTTAATTCATTTTTCCATTTACACATTTGTTAGCAGGAATGGAGTACAGGAAAGCTACCAATATTCAGTGGTCTACTATCTTACTGTATAAAGTTTTTTCTGCCACTTAAAGACA
This sequence comes from Okapia johnstoni, assembly GCA_024291935.2. Lineage (NCBI taxonomy): Eukaryota > Metazoa > Chordata > Mammalia > Artiodactyla > Giraffidae > Okapia > Okapia johnstoni. The sequence continues at coordinate 66,466,334 of CM044317.1, read as the reverse complement.
TACTTCATTTTATTTCTTACTGCATCGTCGCTTAGCACTCCAGGTTTAATGCAGTTAATGTCCTGGAGTGTGGCCAATGATATTTCCTCTGTTAGGGACAAATCCAGTAAGAAAAAGAAAATGTAACTTCTGCTTCCTAAAATGTAAGCTGGTGTCAATTGAAGATAATTTTGAGTGTCAGCCCCTCTGGTCTTTCCTATGCTGTTGTCCTTTGTGTATGAACCATCTCTTAAAATGTCATAGGCCATTGAAGAACCAGGTTAAGAAAGCATTCTAGTTTTGCTTTTTGTTTTTCAGTATGCTTAGTTTTCTTCTACTATGAACTTTAAATGATATAGTCTTTTCTTTCCCCCTACTTTCATTTCACTAACAGATCCTTTCTTTTTGATCAGAGTATCGCAGGGTGATAACATTATAAACAATTTAAGAATGTATTATATCACTTATTTTAACTAATATTCAAGATGATTTCTAAATGTTTAGACATTGCTAAGCAATGTTCTAGTCTCAGGAATTTAAATAGTAAAAATCAAATAGCTACTTTTAATAATGCTCACATGTAATATGCTATGGTTATGGTATAACAATGGGGGGTGGGAAACAATTATGGGAATACACTTCCAGAGAAAATAAACAACCAAAATTGAAAAATTAAAACAAAGTAGGAAAAAAAATCAACAAATATCACTAAAGTACAGAATCCATCTATATTTTTATAAACACAAATGTGAAATTAGAATTGCTATCTATGGAGTATCTTTTAAGAGCATTCGGAATATCATGATGTCACTTTTGAGCTGTTTACAGAAGCTGAATCTATTTGAAATATTGATTATCTCAATAGTGTCAAATTTATCTATAAGATAGACCATAATTATTGAATAAACAAAGTGGAAAGCAGTGAACAAGTAGTTAATATAGTTGAATAATGCCACATTTATTTGACATCAAGGTGTGATTATATTGTGGCAGGCTATACACAGGCTTGTGGGTGCACTTGAGAGGCCTCTGTGAAGGGGAAGAGCATTGAGAGGGGTAGAAATATGATGCAGGATGGTTCAACAAGGAGAGAGAACGCCCTGGCCTACAACCCTTTAAAGGGGAAAGTTAAAGTGAGACAGTCTCTTGAGGCAGAACACTTAAAAGTTACACACTTGCCTCCCTAAAGAGATCTGAGGAAGACTTTGTTTTTTGATAGAAAGAGCATAATAACAACAGGCATTCTAGTAGCTGAGAAGTATACTAGTTAACACATGTTTTGGTTTTCTGAGTTTATAGGACCCATCTTAAAGTCTGTAAAGACTTTGATTTTCTTCATGACTTGGAAATCTAGCACAAAAACAATTTTTTAAAAACCCATAAAATCAACCATATGTGTATGCTTGTGCATGCAATAGAAATTTTTGATATAAGTATTTATCTCTCCTCAGAATTTTTGAGGGAGAACACTTAAACACAGCAATTGTAAATATCTCATTTCCATGTGAAACCCACACCAATACTCTTCCCTTCTAGTTACTACTGTGATCGTCAGTTGTTCAGTTCCTTTTGCTGTGCTGCTGTGCTGTGCTTAGTCGCTCAGTCATGTCCGACTCTTTGCAGATCCATGGACTGAAGACCCCCAAGCTCTTCTCAGTTCCTTTTTAAGTAATACTAATTACAGAGCAAAACCTGCAAATAACAATGTTAGAGGGTTTTTTTTCTGGAATTTAATAACTAGAGTTCTAAAATTTAATAATTATTAAAAGTTTTATTTTCTTTTATGATTGAAAAATATATAATGGTTTTATTTTGCAGTGACAATGGGAAATTACCGTTCAGAAAGAGAAGCTATAAATATTCCCACTGGCAAAATTTCCTTAGACTTTACAACTGTATTCATCTGTATACCTGTGATTGAGATTAAGTTAGAATGGTAGTTTGTCTAAGTCCTGATGATTTGCGTCAAGGGCCTCATGCAGCAGGGAATTTCAACTGGTTTTGTTACTCCCACAGTTGTATTTTTGGTTGTTTCTCCCAGATTGTAGTTTCCTGGGACCTTCAATTAATGTGATAGGTTTGGGGGCTGCAAACACATAGGGCATATGAATAAGGAATTTGCCCTTTTATTTTAGGCTATTTCATACCTTTTTGTTGAACCTCAGCTCACATTATTTCATCTCTCTCACCCCTAGCTGAAGATCTTGAGCGCCCTTATCTTTTGACTACAAACTAGTCAATCCAGCAATATCTGGATCTTTAGTCTTTTGTCCGTTCTCCTTTTATGAGTGGATGTTCCCGTCCCTTACAAAGACAGCCTATATATTTGCGCTCTGAGTCTGAATCTCTTTAATCTTTTGGAAAACTTAGTTTCTGCATAGTTCACCTTCTCTCTGTTCTCTCGTGAGTTTCTCTGTCCTACGCAAACATGAAAGCATGTTATTCTCTCATTTTGTGTAAAAAAAACTATTAATCTCTGCCTGCCTCTTGTTCTTCTTATTTCACTGTATTCTCCTTTATGGTTAGTCAAGATTACAAATTAGAATGTTAATAACATTACCCTAGTAATTACAAATGTACTATTTCTCACATCCATTCCTTGGTCTCCCTACCACTGGGACAGCAGGAAAGGAAACTATCAGGAAACCCCTTGCTATTTCTTGAGTCCACAAATCACTATCTAGATAACAGATGAACCTGATGATCACTGACCATTCACATCACTTCTTTCAAAATCTGTCAGTGATTGGTTATTGATATGTATTATTCAAATCATAGACAGCGAAGCATGCAGTTGTATTACCTCCTTTTCTCTCAATGAAACATTTCTCTCAATGTGACATTTTACAAAAATGGATGATTAAGAGAAGAAATTAGCCAACAAAGATGAAGGTGCAGCAGAAAAGAAAAACTGATAATGCTCAAAATATAATTTGAATAGAACATAAATAGAATGATAGAAGAAAAAGCTGACTCTAGGAATACTGGCATTACTTCCACTCAATGGACTCTAGATATAAAGCCATATCTTAGTGAAGGTGAACTTACTGACATAAACTGTTTTGAAAAGTATGAAGATGTCCCAGAGCAAGTGAAGCTGAAAAAACTTCACATTAATAAATCTTACAGAAATAAAATTGAGATGAAATTAAGTTAAATTGTATTACCTTTCACAACCTGTAAAAATGGCGTGAGTCATAGTTATTATTATATTTAGTACATTTTACTTGCCTTATAAAGAATTTAAACCTACTGACAATTGTTAAATTTAATATATCTTATTCTCGTCAGAGGAAAATTAAGAAATTATAAAAATACAAAATAACTAGAAAACATAATGCACAGGCTTTTACATTTTTAGCCCTTTTTATCAAAACAATTATTTATATTTTTTATATAATACACCAAGAAAAAAGAAAAAATTTCTAAAATGAAAAAGTTATGATTAATATTTTACATATGTAGTAAATATGGGCACATATGTTACCTGTGTTGTTATAATTGTCAAATGCAAATGACCATATGTTTATAACTAGGCAAAGTGAAAGACATAGGCTTATTACAGTGACAATGACATTGTCTATATAATATTAATATAATCAGTTAAGACACTTCAATCAAACATACATTTAAGATAAATTGAGTAGTGTCTTTAGTTGATTTCAGCTCTTTCTTTGCTAATAGGAGTCACTGCTTTCAGCTTTATTAAGCCTCCATTTATGAATGGTCAACTGGAAGAGAGTCTGTGTTATTTTCAGAAAGCATTATAAATAAGTAAATTATGTGATGATTTAAATACTTTCTACAGACATTTATTCATTTTGGATTAATTTACTACTGGCAATGTAGAAATTCAGAATGAAAATTTCCTCTTGAATGTTTTCAGTGGGTTGCTCTACAATTATCCATAATCTGCTACACAAATTGTTATAATGCAAAAATAAAACTGATATAAATACATCTCTTATTAAATGTAACAGTCATGATACTTCCTAAATATATCTCAGCACCCCATCTCATATAACACCTTTATAGATACTTAGTTTCAAGCTAAAAACATAACAACCCCTTCTTTTTTTTTCTTCTCTCTCTAAAGTCATTCCATATAGAACTCATTGCAGTAGCTACTATGCCACATGTTTCTATGCAGAGAGTGCAATGGCTCAAACAAATATTTAAAAGCACAGCTGTTATTAGTGTCTTTGGAATGCTTAATTTAGATCTGTTAATTTGACAACTTATAAACAGCTTCTGTTTTTCTGTAAACTAGGCCACCATATTTAGCAACACAACAAATGTGCCCAGAATTATGAGCCAACAGTGCAAAACATTTATATTTTTATCTACTTTCATAACAGACAGACATACTAGTTTAAAGAATCACTGAGGACCAAAGGAGAGATCCTCAAGGATTTTCACTGATCCAGTATAAACACAATGCATTCTGTTTCACTTTGTATTTTTAATCAAATGTGGTAAAGATTTTATTCAGCTATAGGGAGGGATTTTTTAAAATTGTATAGTGATTAAATACTAGTACTATTAGTAGAACTACTAACTAGTACTAATTACAAGTTGTTTTTTCAGGAATAGGAAAATCTAATGAGTCAACACTATGATTCTACTAATTTTTTGAATTTTGTTAAAGATTCATTTAGCCTTTGAAGGCCATCACTTAAACAATTTTCACTCAAGAATTGTGCTAGGAGTTGCAAACAGTGTAAAAATCTTATTTTATTGAATAACAATTATGTTCAGAAAGTAAAATTAAAAAATGAATAATAGCCACCTATATAATTTGCTTATCTCGTATGTTGGTACTATATAAGTGGAAATAATTTTTGTCGTTAAGGAAACTATCAGTATAGAAAGGAATAGAAGAGCTTAAAAACAGCTAAAGTAATTGTGAAACCCCTATAATTATTAGTATAAGCACAACTATGTAAAATGCTATGTGAGAGAAGCTATGGAGTCACTGAATAGCATAGACTAATGGAAGCATGAACTAGAAATTCAAACAAAATTAAACATCTAAGTCATGGGGGAAACACATTAAAACAACGATGATATATCCATATATACCATTAGAATGACTAAAATTTAAAAGATTGGTCATACCAAGTGTTGGTGGTGTAGAGGAGCTGACACCCTCACACACTGTCGGTGGGAATGTAGACTAGTACAACCACTTTAACAGATATACAACCACCATACCATCTAGCCATTTCACTTCTCATTTTCTACTCAAGGAAAAATGAAACGTTATACTGAATTAAAGAAGTCAGACTAAAATTGGTTTATACTATATAATTCCATTTACATAAAGTTCTACAAAATAAAATCTATTTTTCTGTTGATACATAATACATTACCACAAACTTAGTAGCTTAAAACAACATATTAATACATTTGTTATCTCAGTTTCCATGTGTCAGGAGTTCTAACATGGGTTAACTTGATCCTCTGCCGAGGGTATCACAAGGTTGTACACAAGGTATCAGTGTAGTCAGTGGCTCCTCTGGGGTTAGGGATCCTCTTCCAAGCTCACATGTTTGATGGCCAAATTTATTTCCTTATAGATGTGAGACTCAAACTCTTCTTCTATTTGGCCACTCTCAGATCTTAGAGCTCTCATCCTCTCCACCCTACCCTACCCCAAGTTTCTCATCATGTGGCCCTCTTAAAACACAACAGGAAACAGCTCACTTCTTCAAAGCTAGCAAAAGAATCACTCTAGTCTGCTCAGATGGATAGTCTTACAAAACACAATGTAATCAAGGGAGTGATTATCTTATTATCTTTTCTATATGCTATGGACTAGAAGCAAGTCACAGGTTATGCTCCCGTGTCAGGAGACAAGAAGGTCACTCAGTAACTGTCATTTTAGTATCCTGTCCATGACATCTATAATGAAAAAGAAAGTAAATCAGCTGTTGCCTTATGATGGTTGGTAAATGGGAAAGGTCAAAAGGGAGGCATTCTAAAGTCACATGAGGAAACTTTTGGAGGCAATGAACATATGTGTTATCTTGATCATGGTGATGATTTCATAAGTCAGGGCACCAAATACATCAAATTTATGTTAAGCCAAACTTACCAAATTTAAGCATGCTGTTTGTTGTATGTGAGTTATACTTGCCAATTATACCCCAAACTGTTCACAAATAAATATGTACATTTTCTTATTTTTAGAAAAAGAAAATAATAAACCAGAACTAATTCAAAGTTCACACTATGCAGGATAGATGGGAATAGGGTAGAAGACATTGAGATGACAGTGAGACTTCTCTGTGCACAAATTTCCATACATTTTTTTCTTTTATATTAAAATGATATTTTAAATAGTTAAAAGTAAAATTAAATAAGATAAAATTATTTGCAAGCAGAAATAAATATGAACTAATTCAAATATCTTTTCAGCCTGGTATTTTGATTGGATACACTATTTTATAGAACAAAAATGTACAAAAGTAATGAGCTTAATTTAGTAGATTAGTTTTTATTTGTACTAGAGATATAATTTCAAAACACATTTTGGTATCATAGGATGTGGCAGTGTTTAAAATTATTGATATTTAACCATTTTTTAGTGTAAAGCTCAGTGCATCAAGTACATTCACATTGTTGTGCAACCATCACAATCATCCATCTCCAGAACTTTTTCATCTTCCCAAACTAAAACTCCATTGTTGTTGTTCAGTCACTAAGTCATGGCTGACTCTTTGCGACCCCGTGAACAGCAGTGTGCCAGGCTTCCCTGTCCTTTATTTCTCCTAGAGTTTGCTTAAACTCATGTCCATTGAGTCAGTAATGCTATCTAGCCAAGTCTTTAATGCTATCAAAGAGCCAAGTCATTGGAAAAGACCCTGATGCAGGGGAAGATTGAGGGTGAGAGGAGAAGAGAGTGGCAGAGGATGAGATGAAACTCCATACTCATTGAGTAACTACTCTTCATTCTACACTATCACCATCCACTGGCAACACTATTATGCTATATATCTCTATGAATTTAACTAACTCTAGGTGCCTCATATAAGTGGAATCATACAGAGTCTGTCCTTTTGTGAACAGCTTGTTTTATTTAGCACAACGACTTCGAGGTTCATCCTCATATTGTAGAATGTGTCAGAATTTTCTTTCTTGTTAAGGCTGAATAATATTTGCACATATATATATATATGCACACTAAGTCACTTCAGCTGTGTTCGACTCTGTGAGAACTTATGGACTGTAACCCAATATATAAATATATTGAGTTGGCCAAAAAGTTCATTCAGGTTTTTCTGTAACATCATATGGAAAAACTTGAATGAACTTTTTGGCCACCTTAATATATAACTTTTTAAAATCCATTCATTAATTGATTGATACTTGGGTTGCTTCCACATTTTGACTATTGTGAATAATGCTGCTGTGAACACAGGTGTTCAAGTCTCTACTTTCTGTTCATTTGAGTATTTTCCAGAAGTGGAATGGCTGCATCATATCATAATCCTCTCTTTAATTTTTGATGAACCACCATCCCATTTTCCACAGTGGCTGTTCCATTTTACATTCCTATCAGGAGCAGAACAAGAGTTTCAGTTTCTCAGCATCCTTGTCAGCACTTGTTCACTGGTTCGTACTTTGTCTCTTTGATAATAGTCACACTAATGGGTGTGAGGTAATATCTCATTTTGGTTTTGATTGCATTGCAGGTGGATTCTTTACTGTCTGAGCCACCAGGGATGCCCCAATGATTAGTGATGGTTAGCTTCTTTTCATGTACTTATTTTGGAGAAGGAAATGGCAACCCACTCTAGTATTCTTGCCTGGAAAACCATATGGAGAGAGGAGTGTGGTAGGCTACAGTCCATGGGGTGCTAGAGAGTCAGACACAACTTAGCAACTGAACAACAACATGTACTTATTTGTCATTTCTGTATCTTCTTTGGAGAAATGACTATTGTTAATTTTGATGTTGTCCAATTTATCTATCTTTGATTTTGTTGCCTGTGCTTTTGGTATTATATCCAGGAATGCGTTGCCAAATCTAATATCATGAATCTTTCCCCCTATGCTTTCTTATAAGTGTTTCATTGTGGCATTGAATTTTTATTGTAGATATCATTATGAATCTGTGACTATGTGTGTCACATTGATTAATCACAAAGAAATGATACCTTAGAACAGTGTAGCTTTAATACTAAAATTTAATTAGCAAATAACATTCTCCACTGCAGGGATACTGAAACTTGGTCAACTGGCTAATTATGGATTTGGGTGAGGAAAGTCAATGGTGATCCATGGCCATCTTATTCTAGAAACAAAGGACTTCTAAAGCAAATCGTCCCATAAAAAAGGGACAAAGGATTCAGCTTGAAGGGGCCACCTCAAGGACAGTGAGTCTATGAAGATGAAGGAAGTATAAAAGAAAAAAAAGTTGTAAGGAAATAATGTACAGAAAAATATTAGTTAATATATGTAGAAGTAAAGATCAAATTTGAAATTCATCATTTTGCAACCCCCAAATAATAATTGCTTAATGAAGTGTTTATCAATATTTATTAACATCTTGAGTAGGAAACAAAGCAGTCATGCAAAATATTGACATTTAATTACAAATGGTTACACAAACAGTGATACTTCCTGATGTATTACAGTAAGAAGTATAGGTCATCATCTGAATAGTATTCTCTCTACTAATGTTGGAATGATGCTTCCCTGGGGTCTCAGAGAGTAAAGACTCTGCCTGCAATGCAGCAAACCCGGGTTCGATCCCTGAGTCAGGAAGATCCACTGGAGAAGGAAATGGCAACCCATTCAAGTATTCTTGCCTGGAAAATCCCATGAACAGGGGAACCTGTTGGGCTACTGTCCATGGGGTCACAAAGAGTCAGACACGACTGAGTGACCAACAGTTTTGGAATGTTGGAATGAGGAAAAATTGGACAAGGTAAAATATAAGGCATTATAAAAAATAAATTATCAAAAATATAATAGTATAGAAAAAATGAAAAGAACATGATTATTCAAGATTAAAAGAAATTAAATATACTAACAACTAAATTCAACGAATGAAGTTTCATCCATCATGGATCTAAGGAAAAGATACTTACAAAAGAGATTTTTGGAAGAATAACTGGAGAAATTTAAATATGAGCTACATAGTAGATATTATTGAATGAATGTTAATTTTCTTAGGTGTAAAAATGACAATATATCAAGTGAGAGAATGTCCTTATTTTTATGTGTTGCACACTGAAGTATTATATTTTGCACAACTTTTGGATAGCTACTCAAAAACAAAGAGGTTATATAGATAAGGCAAATGTTATGAGTACAAAAGTGTTTTGTGCTATTCTTCCAAGTTTTTTGACATTGTTTCATTCTTTTTTTTTTCCATTGAAGTAAGTTGATTTACAATGTTGTGTTCATTTCTGGTATGCAGCAGAGTGATTCAGTTATACGTATATATGCATTTTTTTTAATATTCTTTTCCATTAAGGTTTATCAAAGGATGTTGAATAAATGAATATAGTTCTCTTTGGATATTTTAAAACTGATCCAAAGTTGAAGAAAAAGAAAGGGTGCAGACTAATTCTAGCCCACCAGACCTGTTACTCCATTGGTGTGAGAACTTGGGAAAGCTATTGAACCTCTTTAGGCCTCTGGACATCTCTAAAATACAGATAATAATCAAACTTACCCCAACAGGTGTTGGTAGAGATATAAATGACATACTACATTAAAACACATGGAATACTGCTTGGCACATAGTGAGTTCTCAGTAAATGTCCATTCATATTGTTATACTTACTAATAATATTATTTGCAGATTGGGTTTTATTAGTGGAGAATTTATGGGTAATGAGGCTTGAAAGTTACTGTTCTGAAATCATCTTTTCATACTATAAATATGGATGGCTACCAATAGCACAGCTACAGAAGAAAATATAACAGCACAGAATTGATTTTACATATAAGTCTATAAATAAGTGACTGTATCTCATATAAGATTGCCAATGAAAGATTAAATCATTTCCAACCAGCCAGCTAAGTACTCCTCATAATCTCAATGTGAAATTTAATAATACAAGTGGCAAAACCATTGCCATCGCCTTATCAGAATCTGTCAAGTATAGAAGACTCCGTCAGCAACGAAGAAACTACTTACAGAAATAACCCCACCAGAGGCCTCAAAGCCAAAGGGTAATTAAAGTTGGGCTCTGAGCCACCTGTGAAAAGTCTGTTTCTTTTAATTAATGGCTGCATTACTACTTTATCCTGCCATGGCATGGGACCTCAGCAGAATTAGCACTGCTGTAAACCGCGTTAAGATACATTTCCATCATCACTATGGCTAACACATAGTTAGTTTAACTTTACGAGGCAGTAAATACGCACCATAATATTGTTGTGTATCAACATCGACATTTTCACTGTATAGCAAGGAAGCAGTTCACAAAACAAGTATTTACAACAGGCTTGGAGGAACTTCATTTTCAAAGATGTTGATCATCAAGGAAGCCTCATGCTATGTACACCACCTATTTTTTCAATTGCACAGATTCCAGGCAATTTAAATTTATGTTGCTGTAAAATTTGCCTATGCAAAATAAGGTTTTCTTTAGTATTGAAGGGTAAGATAGGTAATCTGGGATTTCTCTGTACATTTCATTTTTAGTGGTTCCATTTGATTGAAAACCATTCATTTGAGCACAGAAGTCTTCAGCATTATCTCTATGTATATAATTTAGGATTATGTTTGTCTGAAGATATTTTTGTTGTTTTTTATTTGTTATTTGGTTGTTTGTTGTTTGACTTGGTTTTCTTTTTTTTTTGCTCCTTTCAAGCACATTTTATCCAACCAGTTCATGCAAATCTGGAATATATCTCTATCATCCTAGTTTGATTAAACTCAAAATTATTTTTGAATTTCAAGTTTAACTGACATTTAAGATCTAATGTTTTATTTGAAACTAAAGCTTAGAATGGTGTTCCATAAAAGAAAAATTACAATGTACAGTCAGTTCATGATTGTCTTGAACGTGTGAATTTGTTCCTTCAGACTTGATATATTATAAATCAGTTTAAGCATTACTAAATTTTCTTTTGTTTATATGCCATTTCATTCAGGAAAAAAAAAACTGGATGAATATAGAAACCTTAATACACATGAGCCAAGCTTCACATGAGTGCACAAAATGCGCAACATGCACCTCAAACAGCTTTCAGATACCTGTTTGCACCAAAAAGATGGGTGTGTATGTGTGTGTCTGTGTGTTGCTTGTTTAAGATGGAAAAGATTAGAGCATGTATGGATGCTTGTTTGACAACAGTAAAGATTAAAAAGAAGTTGGAGAAAGAGAAGAGACATCCAGTAGGGCGTAGAAATTCAGAAAAATGACAAGGTACAGGATTCAGATCATTCACACTGGAGTAATTAATCTATTGGAGGAAGGCGTTCTGTTCATTGTAATAAGAGAAGAGGTTGGGTAGGATTCCAGATGACTTGTCAGCTTGGTGGGAAATGTGGTGGTATAGCTTGTTTTACATTTTTGACTATCTTTGTGGAACAGAAGTCAAATTTGTCTGTTAAAAAAAGTGACAAAGGGAGGAATCCGACTTTTGAAGATAGTGGAACAGATCTTAAACATTAAAAATGATGGTTAGTAAGGGCGTATAAACATACATGTTAGATATATAATTGTATATCATTTTGAATGACACATATGTATGTAAAATTCTAAATGATATATATTTATAAAAATTTTCCATGTCATTAAATATTATCTTCTAACATTATTTTAAGGGCTGCATAAAATTCATTTAACTGAAACTTTATCATTGATGTAAGTTTCCCTCCAGATTTTCCTGTTATAGACAGTTGAACATATCTACCTTTATTCTCTCCTGGATTCTCCAGGCAAGAATACTGGAGTGGGTTGCCATTTCCTTCTCCAGGGGATCTTCCTGACCCAGGGATTGAACCCTGGTCTCACACACTTCAGGCAGACTCTACCATCTGAGCCACCAAGGAAGGCCAAACCTTTATTCTCATTTGAAATGATCTATCTAGAATAAATTTCTAAAGTGAAATGCTGAGTCAAATATAATATTAAAATTTGTATTTCTAAGTAAATATTATGTGTGCTTATTTTTTAATAGCATTCTAAAAGTATATTAAGACAGTATTTTAGGGTTTATAATGAAAACCAGAAATTCATTGCCCTCATACTCTCTATCTGAACTCACACTTCCTAAGCCATAAAAAGACCTTCCCTCTTTTTATTTTATTATTTTTTTCTCCCTTGCTATATTATATTATACTTCTCTGTATTGATCTGTATTGACATTGCAGTTTGGACATTACTTTTAGTTTCTTATAGAGAATAACCATCTGGCTTTCTCACTGGCTTTCTGCCAGTCCACATGTACTCATATATACATATATATGTATACAACATCTTAAATCAATATTTAGTGTTTATGCTGTTAATACAATAGCATATTGCTTTTAGTAACATATATTGTATACTATGTTTACATTTTCTGTAGTCAACTTTTTTCCCTTTAATTAATTGAATGACTTCAATGCTAATTTTCCCATCAAACCTTAAAGATTCCCAATATGATCAAATATGTCATCTCAGTTTGCTCACCACCTCCTTTTTCTTAATTTTCTCCTTTTTCTTTCCTTCTTGGAGGTTTTCCTTTCAGCAGCTCCCCATCCTGGTTTGTTCTTCAGTGGATGATCTCTTAAGACTGCTTCACAACTAAAGACATGGGACTTAGCATTCCATAGATTTCCTTTGTCTTTTTCTTCAATTCGGAAAAAAGTCTAGTTGCTTCCAGAGAAATGGTGCATGGGAAGAAACTATTTTGAGTCCTTTCATATATATATAAAGATACAGATTTGGTTGACAGTTTGATTGACCCTTAGATGTGATTGACAGTTTATCTTGTCAACATACTGCTTCATTTAAAAAAAATAGATTTTGGTGTTGCTGTGGTGAAATCTGATACCTTTCTGAATACTAATACTTTGCATGTTACCTTTTTGTCTCTACACTTTTTCTCTGGCAGATTTTTGGATACTTATTTCACCTGAAATTTGTTTTCTTTTTTATTGAAATTTCATGTTCTTATCTTGAGTTGTGAATCTTTTTACATATATTGGGCTAAATCACAGTAATTCCTTATAATGTGATTACTTGTTCCTTTAATTCCTACAATTGTAAAATTATGGGCATTGCATTGCTTTCGAACAATTTCCTCCCTTAATTTTCACAATGTCTCCTCATTATGAAATGTGTATGTGTGTTTATCTCCTTAGATTCTGCTTTTCATGAGAGTTTTCAACTTTATCTTTCAAATCTTTGAATATAATTTTTATTTTAGCCTCTTGAATTTTCCTTTTTCTGTCCTGAATGCAGTTTCTATTATTTATTTTTCTTCTTACATTTTCTGAATTTCCTCCGAAATTCTTCCTTTCTTTGTTGTAATCATTTTGATTTTTTTAACTATTTATTTTACTTTGGAGTATAGCCAAATAACAATGTTGTGATGGATTCAGGTACACAGCAAATCTACTCAACCATTGTTGCTGAATCTATCTATTTGTGACCCCAAGGACTGCAGCATGCCATACTTCCCTGTCCTTCACCATCTCCCAGAGTTTGCTCATACTCATGTTCATCGAGTTGGTGATGCCATCCAACCGTCTTGTCTTCTGTTGTCCCCTTCTCCTCCTGCCTTCAGTCTTTCCCAGCATCAGGGTCTTTTCTAATGCATCAGCTCTTTGCGTCAGGTGGCCAAAATGTTGGAGCTACAGCTTCAGCATTAGTCCTTCCAATGAATATTCAGGGTTGATTTCCTTGCAGTCCAAGGGACTCTCAAGAATCTTCTCCAACACCACAGATCAAAAGCATAGATTTTTCATTGCTCAGCTTTCCTTATGGTCCAACTCTCACATCCATATATAATTACTGGAAAAACCACAGCTTTGACTAGATGGACCTTTGTTGGCAAAGTAATGTCTCTGCTTTTTAATATGCTGTCTAGGTTGGTGGTCATAGCTTTTCTTCCAAGGAGCAAATGTCTTTTGATTTCATGGCTGCAGTCACCATCTGCAGTGATCTGGAGCCTAAGAAAATAGTCTGTCAGTGTTTCCATTGTTCCCCATCTATTTGCCATGAAGTAATGGGACCAGATGCCATGATCTTAGTGTATTGAATGTTGAGTTTTAAACCAGCTTTTTCACTCTCTTCTTTCACCTTCATCAAGAGGTTCTTTAGTTCCTCTTCACTTTCTGCCATAAGGGTGGTGTCATGTGCATATCTGAGGTTATTGATATTTCTCCAAGCAATCTTGATTCTGGCTTGTGCTTCATCTAGCCTGGCATTTCGCGTGATGTACTCTGCATATAAATTGAATAAGCAGGGTGACAATATGCAGCCTTGACGTACTCCTTTCCCAATTTGGAACCAATCTCTTGTTCCATGTCTGGTTCTAATTGTTGCTTCTTGACCTGCATACAGATTTCTCAGGAGGCAGGTCAGGTGATCTGGTATTCCCATCTCTTGAAGAATTTTCCACAGTTTATTGTGATCCACACAAAGGCTTTAGTACAGTCAATGAAGCAGAAGTAGATGTTTTTCTGGAATTCCCTTGCTTTTTCTATGATCCAACGGATGCTGGCAATTTGATCTCTGGTTCCTCTGCCTTTTCTAAATCCAGCTTGAATATCTGGAAGTTCTCGGCTCATGTACTTTGAAGCCTAACCTGGAGAATTTTGAGCATTACTTTACTAGCGTGTGAAATGCGTGCATTTGTGCAGTAGTTTGAACATTCTTTGGGATTGAAATGAAAACTGATGTTTTCCAGTCCTGTGGCCCCTGCTGAGTTTTCCAAAATGCTGGCCCAACTATATACATGCATATATCTATTCTCCCCCAAATTCCCCTCCCATCCAGGCTGCCACATACCATTAAGCAAAGTTCTTTGTGCTATACAGTAAGACATTGTTAGTAATCCATTTTAAATATAGCAATGTGTACGTGTCTATCACAAACTCCATATGTACCCATTTCCCCAATCCTTCCCCACTTGGCAACCTTAAGTTCATTCTCTAAGTCTGTGAGTCTGTTTCTGTTTTGTAAATAAATTCCTTTGTATCATTTCTTTTTATATTACATGTGTAATGTTTGGTTTTGATTACTATCTTTAAAATTATAAGTTTCCTATAGTATCAAGTCATTTTTAGTTGTCTGTCACATTTGAGTACAAGGCCCTAGCAACATGACTGGGGTTTGTTGACTGAAAATATCTCAACATGCAGTCTCTTGTTCAGTTGATGCAAATTTGGTGTCTGTTTCCTGATATTCAGTTATTGAGTAGATTCTACTTAATTGCATCATTTCGTTCTGTGTTTTCTTTTTAATCATCCCATATTTTTGCTCTTCTGTTTTTATTTTTATTATTTTGGGGAGCTAATTGAAGACTTTTTAGCATTTAATTTCCCTATCAGCTTTTAACTTATATTTATTTGTATTACTTTTACTGGCTGCTCTATTAATCAAAATATGCTTTCATATCTTTCCCGAGTTATAAGTTAGATTTAATTTTGTACTACTTCATATAAAATTTAAGAAAATTATGACTTTACATATTGTCCTTAAAAACATCTTTTAGGCTGAAGTATTATTACTATAAACCTCATACCGTAAGACTATACATTTTTCTTAAATTTATAGATTTTTTTAAAGAAATCAAGAAGTAATTGTTTCTATCTCTGTATCCGTTTACCATTTCTGGTGCTCTCCATTCCTTCCTAAGGATCTGAGTTTTCATTTGGTCTTATTTCATTTTGGCCTAAAAATTTCCTTTCAAATTTCTTATGACACAGCTCTGCTGACAACAAATTCTATTGGGCTTTGTTTGTATTCCCTCATTTTAATTTTTTTAGCTTTTTGGCCATGCTGGGTAGCATGGAGTATCTTAGCGGCCCAACCACAGATCAAACCTATGTCTCTTGCAGTGCAAGCTTGAAGTCTTAATCCCTGGACCACCAGATAAGTTCCTTTGTAGCCTCGGTTTTGAGGATGCCTTCTCTGAATATAGAATTCAATATTGACAGTTTGTTTTTGTTTTAAATTCAGCACTTTTAAGTAATTATTCCATAGCAGTCTGAAGTTCTTTGTATCATTCTTTTCACCTGATGTAACATCATTTTCTTTTGGACTGCTTTCAAGCTTTTCACTTTGTCTTTGTTTTTTGGTATGATGTCACTCAGTATGCCTTCCTTTCTATTTATCCATTCTTGGTACTTGTATATTAATGGTACTTTAATTTTCTTTCACCGAGTTTGGGAAACTATCTGCTATCGTTCTTCTAAATATTTTTTTCTTCCTTTCTCTTTTATCATCCCCAGAGTTCTAATGTTGAAGTTAAAATAATTGATATTTTTAATGAGCTACCAAGACTCTGTTCATTTATTCTGTTTTTTTCTTTTTTCACATTTTAAAATTTCTATTGATTTCTTATCAAAGTATGTGACTTTCTTCTATCTCCAATGTTTTGTTAAACCCATTCAGTATTTTTATGTATTATATATATTTTTATCCATCCTAGAATTCCTATTTAGTCCTTTTTGTAGTTTCTCGAAGGTGATTCCTCTTGGATTCCCTATCTACTCACTTGTTATGCATGTGGTTTCCTTTATGTTCCTGTGCATGCTTACAATAGCATCATTAAAACCACTCTAATACTTCAAAACTCTCATCTTAATCATCTCTAAGTCTCCATAAATTTTACTTTTTTCCTTTAAGACACATATTTCTTTCTTCTCTTTAATTGTCTCTTTTGGATTTTTATCTCAGACATTGTGAATTATACTATAAAGATCCTATATTCTCTTGTGTTTCTCTAAATATCGTTACGATTTAAAATTTTTGTTTGGTTGGCAGTTAAGTTAGTTGAAGTCAAACTCTAAATTCTCTCTCTCTCTTGGCATCAGCTGAAACTTCTCTTGGCTCCTCTAGCTTTAGTGGGATGCTTTGAGTTCACCTCATTAACATTTAATTCAGGAATTTGATATACATTTTTTTTCAGAACTCATAAACAGTCTGTGAGGTTCTCTCTTTGTGGCTATCTCTTTTTATGGATTTCCTGATCCCCAGCTTCTCAGTTGTCCTGAAACTGTGTTTTCTGATTCCTCAACCAATAGCTTCATGGTATTCTCTGAGCTTGGGCTGCTGCATAAGATACTGACTGGGGAGTATCTCCAAAAAGCCATGAAATTAGAAAAACATTCTGTTCCATTTCTTCCAATTATCAATTTCCTTATACTTTTTTCTTTGATTTTGTTCATGTTCCAGTACTTTCACATATTTGATTTTTAAAATTTTATCCAGAGTTATAATTATTTTCTAAAGGAGGGTTGACATGATATGAACTACTTCACCATTATCAGGAGTGAAACTTTCCCATCTTATGTGTGGCATCATCTCTATTCAATAGATCGATCTCCAAACCTAAAAACTGTGCTTTAATTTTCTCTTTGGGTCTCATATAATCTGCTAGAAAATTATGTAGTCTCTGTCTCCAAAGTACGTGTCAACTTTGGCAATATTAGGGCTTCCCTGGTAGCTCAGCTGGTAAAGAATCCACCTGCAATGCAGGAGACCCTGGTTCAATTCCTGGGTCAGGAAGATCCCCTGGAGAAGGGATAGGCTACTCATTCCAGTGTTCTTGGGCTTCCCTGGTGACTCAGCTGGTAAAGAATCTGCCTGCAATATCGGAGACCTGGGTTTGTTCCCTGGGTTGGGAAGATTCCCTGGAGAAGGGAATGGATACCCACTGCAGTATTCTGGCCTAGAGAATTCCATGGACTGTATAGTCCATGAGGTCACAAAGAGTCAGACATGACTGAGCATCTTTCACTTTGACACTATTATTTTCCTATCGTCTCTCCAGGCCAAACTACTATTATCTCTTCTTTTGACTGACACAACAGATTCTTAATTGGTTTCATTGATGCCCAATACAGTTGTGTCATGTCTGTTAGCCAGAATAAAATTTTAAAAATCAAAAATTATATCGTCTTTCTGCTAAACCCTGCGTTAATTTGCCATTGGCATTTGAATAAAGCCCAGTTTCTACATCATACCTTTCAAGTCTTTATAGAATCAGCACCTAGCCATGTCTTTAATCAAAAGCCTTCTCTCCCCAACCTTCATTTTTGTTCCTCACATTAAGCCAATTTACACCTTCCCAGGACCTTTGTTTTTTTGTCTCCTGTACCTGGAACACTCTTCCACCAGATCCTTACATAGCTGTCTATCATTATTCCTGTCTTTGATTTCGGAGAACACCTGAGCATGTTGGGGAAGTAGTTTTCTCCCACTTCCCTGTTTTATTTTTTCCTTCAAAGCAGAAATAATTTTCTGCCTTTATTTATTCACTTGTTTGTTTTTGTAGATATGCTTATATTTACATATTAATTATTGCTTTTGCACAACTGTATCACCAACACATCACAGCTTTGACACATGATTGGTACTTAACAGAGATTTGCTTAATTAGTTATCAGTCACAAAACTGGTTTTAAGGCAATTCATAATTCTCATGAATTTTATTTAAACTGTAATTATCTTGGCATTTCTCCTTGAGAAAATCATGAGGGAATAAATTCTACAGGGTAAATAAAGAATCCAAAGACACATCAATCCTTTTTCCAAATGGAAAAAGATAATTAGGCATAATCTAATTGCCTTACTTGGCTGGTAGTCTGAAAGCAAATCATCAATATTAAATAAATTGATTATTTTATTTGTTCTTCATAGAGATTAGTGTGTTCCCAAGATTGGTCTCATCAGACATTAAAATGTGTTGAGAGTACTTTACAATGACTGTGAAAAAAGTAGTTACATTTCTTCCTTGGTGATTTGATAGTGGTACTTACATGAACACATTCACATATGTTTTTGTAATACAAAAAGATCAGTTGCATTTATTGTGCTACCTTGTTGGGAATACTTCTTCTTGAGAATATTTCCTTTATACTATTTTCATGTTATGAGTAGTAGAGAAACTTATTTTTCCTGGTTTTTAAATTTTTTAAGTTTTTTTTCTTTTTTGTACTTTAGAGAAAACTAAGTGTAATGGAAGTTTGACAGCTTTTCTCCCGGTGACAAAATGAAATTGATCACATGTACACCAGAGCTTTTAGACTCTGAAACATTCAGTGAAGCTACAGGGAATTCTGCCTGAATACTATACGATTTATCAAAACTACTGCATGTAACAGCCAGATTGTTCGTACTAAAACTCCTAGCTTCCTGGATGACACATTTCTTCTTATTTTTCCAAAATGGATTATAATGCCTCCAATGTGAAGTTTTTGTCTCTTGAGTATTTGTTTATATTATTCTCTGTGCAGATGCCAAAAGGACTGAAGGCAGGATCTTCAGACTCAGAAATCAGGTGGTTCAGTTTCACATAGTTCAGGTCTCGTGGTAATTTCTCTTAGACTATGATAATGACAGACATACACAGTTGTTACCCAGAGAGACAGAGGTAAAGAAAAACTATCCAGTTATATCTGGTGATTTGCATTTGGCAATATTACTAGAGGATTGTATAAACTTACTTCATAATTTACAAATGACCTGTTTCATTAATGTAAGCTTTCCAGTTTTAGCATAATTATGTATTTCATATTTCAATAATAAAAAGAGAAAGTGCAAACTGGATTAGAAACACTTTTGTCATTAGATACTCTTAACATCATTTTTAAACACTGTAGTTTCTGTGAAATTTTTGTGAACAAAGTATTGATGTGAAGTTGACAACAGTGTAGAGACAACAGTGTAGAGAGTTTTACAGGGTGTCTTAATGACTTTATTGTTGTTATTCAGTCAAGTTGTGTCTGACTCTTTGCGACCTCATGGACTGTAGCACACCAGGCTCCTCTGTCCTCTGCTGTCTCCTGGAGTTTGCTGAGATTCATGTGCACTGAGTTGGTGATGCTATCTAACCATCTCATCCTCTGCCACCCCCTTCTCCCTTTTGCCATCAGTCTTTCCCAGCATCTCAGGATCTTTTCCAATGCGTTGGCTCTTCGCATCAGGTGGCCAAAGTATTGGGGCTTCATCTTCAGCAACAGTCTTTCTGATGCTTATTCAGTGTTGATTTCCTATGGATTGACGAGTTTGATCTCATTGCCGTCCAAGGGACTCTCAAGAGTCTTCTCCAGCACCACAATTGGAAAGCATCGTTTTTTCAGCATTCAGCCTTCTTTATGGTCCAACTCTCACATCCTTACATGACTACTGGAAAAACCATAGCTTTGACTACACACAACTTTGTCAGCAATGTGATATCTCTGCTTTTTAATATTCTGTCTAGGTTTGTCATAGCTTTTCTTCCAAGGAGCAAGCATCTTTTAATTTCATGATTGCACTCATACTCTGCAGTGATTTTAGAGACCAATAAAGTAAAATCTGTCACTGCTTCCACTTGTTCCCATGTATTTGCCATGATGTGATGGGGCCAGATGCCATAATCTTAGTTTTTTGAGCTTTAAACCAGCTTTTTCATTCTCCTCTTTCACCCTCACCAAGAGGCTCTTTAATTCCTCTTTACTTTCTGCCATAAGAGTGGTATTTTCTACATATATGAGGTTGTTGATGTTTCTCCTGGAAATCTTGATTCCAGCTTGTCCTTTATCCAGCCCAGAATTTTGCATGATGTACACTGCATATAAGTTGAATAATCAGGGTGACAATATACAGCCTTGATGTACTCCTTTCCCAATTTGAACCAGTCCGGTGTTCCATATCCAGTTCTAGCTATTGCATCTTGACCTGCATACAAGTTTCTTAGGAGACAGGTAAGGTGGTCTGGTACTCCCATCTCTTTAAGACTTTTACCTTTCTAATAAACACAGCATTTGAAAGAGAAGGAAGATCTATTAGTTATGAAGATTTCCTCCATTTACACTGTCATCTTAGTATTTTCCCTTCCCATTATGCTGACAGAATTACCACATTAACAGTATAGTCTGCATTATGGGGACACAATTATGGCATTTTATCAGTAGACCATAAATAAATCCTTCTATTGGTAAAAATATTTACTTACAAATTGAATTTCTTTACTATCTTATGTATAAAAAATCCATTACATTAAAACAGTGCAAATTACTTCTAAATCTAATTTTCTTTACTGGTTTTTCACTGGGTGACTGTTCCCATCACAAGAATAATGATAACGTCACTTCATTATTTATAACTTTATAGTGCCATTTGTATACAGTTTAAAGATGATACATCAATTGTCACATCATCAAAAAGACGTATTGTTCTATTTTTTCCTCACCAATATCTCCTACTCTCCTCTAGAGAAATATTTAGTCACACTAGAATACAATAATCATGGATTTTATTGCACTGTGGTCCTTAGAGAAAGTATTGAAAGTATCTGGTTAAAAAAAAAATGATCCAGAGGGAGACCGATTGAGCATTCCAATTTGAAAGTAAATAAAAAAGTGTCTCTCTTTTTTTTTTTTCCCAAAAAGATAATCCATAGTCATTAAACTGTGGTTTGTACAGTTAGGGTGCAACAATTCTTAAAAATCCAGATACACCACCTAGAGTGAAGACAGGTTAAGAGAGACTTCTTTCCTGTGATGCATGCATGCTAAGTCACTTCAGTCATGTCTGACTCTGTGAGACCCCATGGACAGCAGGCCACCAAGCTCCTCTGTCCACAGGATTCTCCAGGCAAGAATACTGCAGTGGGTTGCCATTTCCTTCTCCAATGATTACAGTCTAATATCTGCTATTTGCTTCTCCTTCCATAAACATCTAATCTGTAAAATAAATTTGGCTCAGTATAAACTTTCTTTTAGCAGTGAAGTGAAGTCGCTCAGTCGTGTCCGACTCTTTGCGACCCCATGGACACCAGGCTCCTCCGTCCATGGGATTTTCTAGGCAAGAGTACCGGAGTGGGGTGCCATTTCCTTCTCCATCTTTCCTGTGATAGTGGTAGCTTAATTTATTCAGTTGTCTATGTGTAAAACTGCACTGAAAATGCTCTCTGTAGATGTTTTGGGTTGAAAGAATTTCAGAGAAAAATAAATTTGAAAACATTTCACAATTCATTAGGTGCCTATACTGGAAATTTCTCTCTTACTTTGGTCAGCCATCATGCAGCCCATGATCTGGTAGATCAAACCGTGATCTAAACACAGGTAAAACCAAGCATGGTGACTTAACTATTACTCTTGATTTTTTTCTCATGTTGTTGGTATGGTGCTGATCAATTAATAATGCAATGTACTACTTAAGATTGTGGATTTTCAAGTAAAAATTCACATAATTGGAAAATTACTTAGGAGTAAATGTGATTTGGGAAAACAAGGTTTTATTGTAATGCAATTGGGTGGACTTAGGGAATTGGTGATGGACAGGGAGGCCTGGTGTGCTGCGGTTCATGGGGTCACAAAGAGTCGGACACGACTGAGCGACAGAGCTGAACTGAATATCTTTACAGTCAAAACTAAGTAATATGATTTTTAAAAAATATTTTTAATTTTATTAAGATGCAATGAACATGCTAAAGACATGCACATATATAGCATTTTAAAGACATGCACGTATTATAAATTCCTTTACTAATATTGACAGTTGCACACTCTAGAATTTTCAAATCTGAATGTATTTGTTGTGGTCTAAGTTGCTTCTAAATTATTCTATCCATTTCCAGGGCCTCTTATTAAAAAAAGTGTTTTTCTTGTTCTGAGAGCAGTGGATGAGCAGAAACAGGATACTGCTGAATCTAGCCTAGTTTTCTTTGTAATTGCATTTACCACAAATATATGTAGTGTTTAATATTTAACTAAGTATAATATTGGGTATATGGGTATATGGAGGTTCAAAAGACAAGACTCTTAAACTAGGAATTATAATTCAATGAGAGAGATACACATTTTTAAAAATTAATTTTAACATTATAATAATGGCCCTTACATAATATATGTGAAGGAAACACTTATTTCAGCAGAGAAAATGTACAAAAATTTATTCAAGAATAACAGCTGAACTCTGAACTGGAAATTTAGGGAATAATAGATTGGAGGTATGGATAGCTTATCTGGAGAATACAATTTGGGTGAAGATTCCATGCATAAGAGATATTCAGGCAATCCATGCAGAAGAGATGTGACTAATGAATACATCTAATAAGCAAGGTGTTATAGGAAACCAAGTTGGAAGGATAAATATGAATTTATGAAAGGCTTTAAATGCCATGCATTCCCTTTACATTGAAGACTACCTGAAGTTTTCAGCGGCAGAGATTAATGATGTGATCACATATCTCTTTTAGAATACTAATATTGCTATAGTTGGTCAAAGGAATTGTAGAGGGGAGAAACCATACATAAGAAGACAACGCTATGGATATATTCTAAAACTCTGCTACAGTAGTAGAAATATGGGGCAGTATATAAATCAGGAGAGTTTGATGATATAGGTGGAAGAATTTGGTGTCTAAGAGAATCTAGCAGTGAAGGAAAGAGGGAAGAAAACAAAATAAGGATTATTTTTGAGCCAATGTACCTGGAAGGAAGAACATATTTACTGTGGTGAGAAATGGAAGTTGGGTGTTATTCCTGAGAGCAGGGCCAGGGAAAAATACATCCTTGCCCGGAGAGACCTTTTTCTTTTTTCCTAAAGGTGATCTTTGAAAAATATACACCATACAACATGTACACAGACAACTCCAAATATAGGTTATCTGAGTCCTGATTTGAGGTTTATATATGAATCTTGCTCATTGGGTTCTTTATATAGTCTAGATACAAATTCTCTAAGATATAGTTTTCAATTTTCTTTCCTCAGTCTGTGGCATCTTTTAAGAAATTTACCTGTCCATATATGTGCAATTCTCCTTCTGGACCCTCTATCCTGTATGACTGATCTGTTTCTCAATCTTTACAGGTACTGCATTCCTTCAAATAAGTAACCTTATAAATAGTCTTGAAATCAGCCACTGTGAGCCATTCAAGTTTTTTTTCAAGATTATTTTGGCTCTTCTAGGACTTTTGAATTTCCAGATAAATTTTAGAAGCAGCCTGGCAATTTCTACAAAAAGCTTGCTGAGTTTTATTGTTGTTTTTGTTAACTAGGAGAAGGTTCTTATTGGGTACCACCACAGATTATACATTTTTGACAAGAATGCTTCTTTGTGACACTGTGATCAGTAGGACCTCATAAAGGCTGGTTGTCCGATGCCTAGTGATCCATTGAGATAGAGCTCAAAGTTCAGTGGTTATCAGCCCTGTTCCTCCAATGTAAAGTTATATTTTCCTCTTTCAAACATTAAGTAATAAAGAGATAAGACCTCAGTACAAGGAAAAATGTCATTTCCCATCAGTGCTTCCTTTATTGGTTTAACCTTTAACAATGTTATTTCAAGTCAACAAAGAAGGCTAAAATTAACAGGTTAGTCTCATTTTGCTTTTTGTTTATTTTTGACCTTCATCTTTCCCTCGTCAGGACTACAATTCCATGTTAAAGTCAAAAATAATAAGAGATTTGAAGTTATACTTATGAGGCTTGCACGCTGACTTCATCACTCTCCCAATAGTGTTATATTGAACAAGTTACTTGGTATACCTAATCTTTAGTGTCTATATCAGGAGGATATACAAGAATATCATCTGATTAGGAGAATATCATTTGATTCCTTTTGTCGTTAGTGGACTAATTAAATGATCACTTTAAATTAATAATAATAGTCTCATTCAAAACAAATATACAAAAATAAGTATGCCTTCTTAAATCCTTACCAAAATCCTGTGAAGGCAGGCCTTAATAAGCCTATTTTGCCAAACAGAGGCTCAAAGAGATTGAACAATTTGCTGAACAATACATAGCTGCTAAAGGGCTGTGCTGGAGTTCAAGGCAAATTCAGTGACAAAGAGAATGCTATTTCCATTTTTTAATGTTGTTTATAATGGCCACTTTTGAGGCTGAGCTTCCCTCACAGGGTCCAGAGTTTGGACCTAAAATATGGTCACGTAGTCTATTGCCTTAGTTGTTTCTGGGAAATTTGGGCTGGAGGAGAAGAAAGGTCATGGTACCTGGACAGTGCTACACTGGTGTTTGTCACTGATTTATATTTTATTATAAAATCACTTGAAGTTTCCAGATTTCTTTCTATTGAAGGAGTAATAATTTTGCCCTTTCTACTTCTGCTGCTAAGTCACTTCAGTCATGTCCGACTCTGTGCGACCCCATAGACGGCAGCCCACCAGGCTCCCCCGTCCCTGGGATTCTCCAGGCAAGAACACTGGAGTGGGTTGCCATTTCCTTCTCCAATGCATGAAAGTGAAAAGGGAAAGTGAAGTCGCTCAGTTGTGTCCAACTCTTAGCGACCCCATGGACTGCAGCCCACCAGGCTCCTCCGTCCATGGGATTCTCCAGGCAAGAGTACTGGAGTGGGTTGCCATTTCCAGGACCTGTAAGTGTTCAGTATGTAATACACTATAATGTAGGGCTTCCCTGGTAGTTCTTTGCAAATTTATGAGCATGTCATTTTAATTCATATACCTACTTTAAAACTTCTGTCCTTGCAAAATTCAGGTGATATCTGTAATAATGGGAGACTGCAGCTATACTCATGTAATATGTTCCATATGACACTTGCAGTAATAGCGTCATCAAATATCATATGACCTTGACATCATGATTTATCAGTTAATGGGAAATTGTAATTATTGTTATTTCTTTAGTACAGGTCATCCTGACTCCTTTACATTTCCATGTGACCTCAGAATATGCAGGATATACTTGTTCACTTAGCCATTTTTGTTTTGATATTTCCTTTTAGGTATCTTTTCTTGGAGAGATTTCTTTATTTGTAATTCTCAAGTTTTGTTTGTGAAGTTTTCATTCACAGTTACTAAACAACATAAGGTAAATAGAAAATGACTAGATATTTAAAGTTTAAATATAAGTCACCATTGATAATTTGGTCTCTTGAATAGATAGCCACATCTTCTCGACAGGTATGTGTGGCCTGACTGCCCTTCCTGAGTAGTACAGAAGAAAGAATGAGGAGAGGGAAGAAGAAAGAAAGGCTGCTGGTGTGCCTAAGCTATTTAATTTGTGACTTGTAAGAGGGTTCATGTTATATTACAATGTACTTAATATTTTACAGGTGAATAATAAAATGTTACCATAAATCTTACCACCTACCCAGACCGCCTCTTAAAATAGAATTGCAGCCCCCATCTTTTCCTATTTGTAATTTACTTTCTATGTTTTCTAAAAAAAATTGGATTTGTGATTCAGTTCTTTCTTACTCATGTGTGGAATAAAAGGCAGTCAACCTAATCATACACGCCAAATCAAACTTTTAATTTTGGATTAGGTTCAAGATAGAGATAGCTAGTCTGAAGATGACGTGCCTTTCAAATAGATCAATTGTGTAGTAGCTTTAGTTGCTCAGTTGTGTGCAACTCTTTGCGACCCCATGAACTGTAACCTGTCAGGCTCCTCTGCCCATGGGATTCTCCAGGCAAGAATACTGGAGTGGCTTGCCATTTCCTT
The DNA here is from genome assembly GCA_024291935.2 of Okapia johnstoni. Lineage (NCBI taxonomy): Eukaryota > Metazoa > Chordata > Mammalia > Artiodactyla > Giraffidae > Okapia > Okapia johnstoni. The sequence continues at coordinate 66,439,752 of CM044317.1, read as the reverse complement.
CTCCAGGGGATCTTCCTGACCCAGGGATTGAAGGCGAGTCTCTCACATTGCAATCATAGGGCAGAATATACATCTGAAAACCAAATAATATGTAAATTTGGCAAAGTACAGATAATAGAAAATACAAGAAATAGTAAAATGAAAAAGTGTTATTTAATCATCAAGTTCGAAAATTTGAGGAAACCACTGAGAAAGTGAAAGGTAGCTTTAGGAGAAAAAAGGAAACATTTGGTAAACGGCAATGTGTTAATCCCAGGACAAATACTGGGACTTGCTTCATTTCAAAAGTATTTATCAACTATATGAATTGAAAAGGAAGTTTTTCTATTATTAGAACTCCGCTAAGCTCCAGCACTGTCGGGGAAAAAGAAAAACACACAGATAAGAATAAATAAGAGAAAAAGAATTTTTTTTTCAGACGCAAATAGTTCTAGACACAGAGATCAACAGCTTGTAAAGAAAATCTTGGGCTCTCAGTGAGTCACAGATTTGCTTCAGACACTTTCCTTTTATGCATATATGGCTCATCTTCTAACATTTATATAGTCCATACAAATAGAAAGTAAATTATCTCCTTTCCTCCAAGAACGTTTTATAAGAAAGAGTGAAACACAGAAAATGCTATCTCAAAGAAATCCATGAACAAACTCTTCTAATATTACACGGTTTGATTGATTGACTTTGTAAATGGTTTGAGCAAATATCCTAAAATTTCTTCTGTATTTCTGCACTTCGGTAATTCTATAATTATGGAAAATTGATAAGAATAATACAATAGCTTATTGTAGTTATGGTTTATCCAAATAATAAAAATAGTGAAGGAAGCATACTTTATATGTTCATATTCTGTGAGGTAGCATGTTGCCTTCACTATTTTATTACTTGGATAAAAGTGAAGTTGCTCAGTCATGTCCAACTCTTTGCGACCCTGTGGACTGTGCCCATGGGATTTTCCAAGCAAGAGTATTGGAGTGGGTTGCAATTTCCTTCTCCAGGGTATCTTCCCAACCCAGGGATCGAACCTGGGTTTCCCGCATTGTAGGCAAAAGCTTTACCATCTGAGCCACCAGGAAAGTCTTACTTGGATAAACCTTACTTTAATAAGTCAGTATATGAACATATTACTCACTTATGTATTATCACGTACACATGTGGTTTCTTGACAGAAGCTTCGTGTTTGGAATCCTCCCAGATTCTAGCCTATGAATTTCTTCCAATGTCTGATTCCAATTTATATCTTTTTCCTGTGATCAATGTTTCTTTAATTCTCAATTTGGCAAACTACAGGTAATTTCTGTAACAACAGAGCATCTCTAAATTTTAAAGATAGAAGATTTTATCATTTGTTCCCCCAATTCTGCTCATTTCTTAGGACCTTGTTCTATGATTTATCTGTTGATACACACACATGTCCATCTCACTAAACTATGAGTCCTTTAAAGCAAATGATAGTTTCATGTTCATTTCCTTATCAAATGCCTAACTCAAAGTGGGGTAAATAAATGTTTACTAAAATGAATGAATTATCGAATATCTTAAATGGTACAATTTTAAATCAACTTACTCAAGATTGCTGCACTTAGGCTCTATCATTAGTGTAGGATATTGAGATCTTGTGAATTTCACTCCCAAAATGCTCTCTCTTAAGTAAATAAAATTATGTAATACTACTATAGGGATAATTATCTTTTAATTAAGAGGACACTGATTTGGGATTTAGAATAATAGGGAATATACTGAGCTCTGCTTAGCTGTACAGCTCTGAGGAAATCACTTTTCTCATTTAAATTCTTGTTTCCTTATCTGGAGAAAGAGGAATTAAGCTTTAGTTTCCTCTTGTTATAATATATAATCTTTTTAAAATTTGAGAGATATTAATATTCCATTTCATTATATGCATTAATGTACATCTTTAATGTACATATGTATGTACAAAGATTTAATGCATATGCATTTATACAAAAATAATTTATTTCTCGTGTGTGTTCAGTTGCTCAATCATGTTCTACTCTTTGGGGCTCCATGGACTGTAGCCAGCCAGGCTCCTCTGTCTTTGGGATTTCCCAGTCAAGAATACTGGAGTGAGTTTCCATTTCCTCCTCCAGGGATCTTCCCAACCCAGGGATTGAACCCTGGTCTTCCGTGTTTCCTACTTTGGCAGGCAGGTTCTTTACCACTGAGCTAAGAAGCCCCATTTTACTTATTGGTGTTGTTTAAACACTGTAGTGAGGGTAGGTAATGGGTAGAATATTTATCAGATCTGATCAAGGGTGATTGAACATAACGTTTTCTGACGACCTCTTTAAAAAGTGTGTGAAACTTGAGGGAAAATTTCTCCATCCAAAAACAAATATGACTAAGCCTTTTTATTAAAGATAAATTAAATTAAATTCAGCTGTAGATGAATTATAATTCCTAGTAATGTAAACTTTGAATATATTTGAGAGCACAACATCTAGTTTCTATTCCCATGGATTATAATACCTATTCATTTATTCACTTACTCATTCATACATTTATTTATTCGTACATTCAACAAAAATATATCAAGCATCAGTTGTACCTCACATGTTATGCTAGGTAGTGAGGTTACAGAGATAAATTAGATGGTCTCTAGCTTCAGGAAGTAACCAAGTTGCAGCTCACTTTGTTGACTTTTATTATGTTTAGATACATAAGGGATAGCCTGTACAAATGCAAATAAACCCACTTTAGAATCTGCAGCCTCTGTGAGCAGTTTTTGGGAGGAAAGACTGAGGAAATACGCAGAATAACAAAGTTGACTTCCCATTGCAAGACCCAGAAATAGAGTTTCTTTAAGGTTGCTGAAATCTTTAGTCATCAATAAATATTACATATGTGGACAGTATCTGTAGGAGACCAAGTTAAAAATGCAAGTATATTGCTTATGTATGTATAATTCATGAGAGTAGTTCTCCAAGTGACCTTTAGTAAAATCTAATGAATTAAGCTAATTTACCAGCTGAGTTCTTAGACCCTGAATGTGTGCTGTAGGATGTATAATCTCCAGCCAAGGAACAAATAAAGCACAGACAGAGACTAGCTGAAGTAGACATGAGGCAGTGGAGCTGCCGGGGTGGGCATGTGGGAGGGCAACGACCCCCCAAAACATCTACTTCTTTGCCTAAGGCCTCCCTTCGCAACTGATATCAATCTGTATAGTTAGGGAAGTGAATGACACAGCAGAAACAAGTGTGGGCTTTTAATAGCATTAGATTTTTTCATCTTCTCTCTTAGAGATACTTGGATTCCAGTTTCTAAGTTAAATATGTATGACACTTTTTTTAAAAAAACAAACACTATTTGGTCAGTAGTGATGCTCATGTTGCGTGAGTCATGCTAAGTCTCTTCAGTAATGTCCAACTCTTTGTAACCCTATGTATTGAGCCTGCCAGGCTCCTCTGTCCATGGGATTCTCCAGGCAAGAATACTGGAGTGAGCTGCCAGGCTTTTTCACAAGTTGAAAGTCTGTATATGACAAAATGGTTTTTAGAATTTTATATCTATTATAGCACTCCAAGCCCAAAACACATATAGCTAAAGAGTTTGAAAAATATTTGAATTACGTGAAAAGATTTGGCTAACTGGTATTTGAATGGCCATGAAGTCAAATATTAGCAAATTATAAAAAAGATATGGAAAAAAATTTTAAAGAAGGAAAGAAAAGTATAGGGTGTAAAGGGTAACCAGATACATACTTTTAAAAAGCTTTGTGAAAGTTTTAAAGTTGTTATCAAAAGTTCTACAAATTACATTAATGAGAATATATTAATATTTACTAAACTATAAATATGTTTTTATAAGAGGATGACACAAGAAGATAAGCCCTCTTTTATCTCATTTAATATGTAGTATGGGAGCATAAATACCCTGACTTGCTTTGGACTAGGAAATGCTGAAGGGAAAAAAGTCAGTTTCTTCCCTAGCGCAGAAAGGATTTTCACTTGTCTCAACAAGAATCAGCCATCTGTAACTGCTTGGGGGTTAAAGACAGGTTTACCCAAATCCAGAAATATTCACTCCTTGATGAGAGGAAATAATCATGTTTTGGTTGCCTTTACTGAACCAAATATTTAGAAGCAGCTCCATGATCACAGAACATAATTCCTTTTATTTACCACACACAAATATATATGGTATACTGGAGAACGGAATGGCTACCCACTCCAGTATTCTTACCTGAAGAATCCTATGGACAGAGGAGCCTGGTGAGCTACAGTCGGACATGACTGAGCAGCTAACACTCACTTTCATACAAAATAATATGCAAGTCATTAGTCCCTTTTCTTTATAACACAATAAGATTTAAAGTTTGTTGCTTTTGAAATTTTTTAAAAAATATTTATTATTTATTTTTGGCTGTGCTGGGTCTTCACTGCTGCGCAGGCTTTTGTCTAGTTGTGGGAAATAGTTAGAGCTACGCTCTAGTTAATGGTGCATGGGCTTCTCTTTTCAGCGGCTTCTCTTGTAGAACCTGGCTCCAGGGTTCTTGAGCTTCTGTAGTTGCAGGACATGGGTTCAGTAGTTGCAGCTCCTGGGCTCTAGAGCATAGGCTTAATAGTTGTGGTACCAGGGCTTAGTTGCTCTGCAGCACACGGGATCTTCCCAGACCAGAGATCCAACCCATGTCTTCAGCATCGGCAGGCAGATTCTTTACCACTGAGCCACCAGGGAAAGCCTAAAGTTTGTTGCTTTCTAAAACCATGGGTTTTAGAAATTTGACAAAATGGAAACTACTTGATAATTATTTTCATCATCTAGATTCAAGATACACATAATGTATTTTAATAATTTTATTTCTCTAGCTGGACTAATTAAATAAGAAATAAAAAATTTATATAGTCATTGGATTCCATTAGGCTACAAAATAAAAAATTGCAAAAAAACCTGAGAGAACTTGACCTCTCAGATATTTTTGTTGACATGTGTAACATGGTAAATTTTATTCTAAAACCATGTCTTCTGTTTTTGATTTTAATATTGATATTATTATGTGAAATCTAGAGAAACAGGATGTTATCAGATTTCATTACCTGCTATTACTGAGTGAGTTAAGACAAGTCATTTAAACTCTCTGAGTTTCTTTATCTATGAAAATGTCTACCTGACAGGTTTATTATGAGTAGCATAAGAAATAAATAAATGGAAAATAACTTAAAAATATAACAAAACAGAAACAAACTTACATATACAGAGAACAAACTAATGGTCGCCAGAGAGTAGTGGGGATGTACAAAATGGGTAAAGGAGGTTCAGAGGTACAAACTACAAGTTACATATTAATAATAAATAAGTCACAGGGATATGACAGGGAATATAGTCAATAATGTTATAATAACCTTGGTGCATAATCTGTAAATTATTGAACCAGTGTGTTGTACTTTTGAACATAATATAATATTGTATTATACTGAAACTTCAATAAAAAGAAACAAAAAACACCCACTTGAAGAGTTTCTGTAGAAATTAAGCTGGTAAGCTCCAGGCAGGCCATGTTCCTGTTCTAATTTGATGGAAGAATGTTACGTACACACCTGTCTATGCCTGTTGAACAAACGTTAGCTATTTATTCTGTCAGTCAAGATTTGACAAGTTCTGTCTTAGAAAATTCAAGTTTAATCTCTCTGCTGAGCTCCTGTTCACTGACGTATCTCCATAATTTACAGTGCTTTTAATGTTGCTTCCTGCCTGCCTTTTTACTGGAAATGAAATAAATAGAAATGCAATAAATATCTAAAAGGATACGATAAGGAAAAAAGGATAAAATGGTAACATACTATCAGGCATATGCAAAGTCTGAGTCAGCAACTTCTTTTAAGTTGCAGTAACTATGTAAGTGGCTATGAGATTTCCTCTGAAATGGAGGGAGAGGCTGTGGTTTCAGCACATAGTAAAGATCCCAGGCATCCAGGCTGCCAGCTCTTACCCTTCCGCTCACAAGTAGCCTGAGACTCTCCAATGTGTGTTTCATATCCACGGAGGAGTGGAGTCTAAGCAGCTTAGGCAGGGCTGATTGAGCCTTCCTTAGCAGTTCTAACAATTCAAAGACATTTCCAAAAGTACCTTTTGCACGGAACAGGACACTGCCAAGGGCACAGTGGAAAGATGTAAGATATAGATATATATATATATATATATATATATATATATATATATATATATATATATACACACATATACACACACATTTTTTTTCTTTATTTTTTTTTGGTGGGGAAAATTTTAGAGTAGGCTGAGATAAGTTATTAGAATAAAAAATGGATTATTCATTAATTTGCGAGGAAAAAAGACTATGGGAAATCAGAATGTAGGGAAAGGACAACAGTTGGACAAACTGCAGAATCTTCCTGAATCTCTGCCTGTAGAATACAGAATATGCTCATCCATGTACAGAGTAAAAGTACACAGTCTCTGACCACTGTGTCAGATTCCTATATGTTTGAATGTTTACATCAATTTATATCCATGCCCCTATATTCATGTTCCCACCCAGGAGTCCCAGTCCGCTGCCTAGTGATGGTCTTTATAACCAGAAGCTGGAAGGAGCTCTTTCCTGCCCTGAGTGAACTGGATCTGCTGGAACAGGAAAAGCAAAGCTCTACTCAGTCCCAGATCTGAACCCTCCCGCAAGACAAAGCAGACAAACTTCCCAAGGAGCCCAGGTCAGTGTATTTACATCCACTCACTTCTCTTTTTCTAGCTCAGGATTTCTAGGGTGTCCTCTCTCAACTAGACCATCAAAGACGAAGGGGGAGGGGAGTACCACAACTGTCTGATTGTTGGCAGAACCCAGTCTGAGATCCATCATTTGATGATTTTGAGAAACAACTTTATATACGTTTTCCAGTTTTCCAGGGTAGAAAGTTGTGGTTTTTCTCCCCCCACACCCCACCCTAGCCTTCAGGCACTCACATTTGCATTCTTTGGCCTTGGGGCTCACTCTTGGAGTAATCCTCTCAATCTGCTAGCCAGTTACTTAACCAGACACACCATCCTTAAAAAAACAAACAAAACAAAAATCCACTTGTGAGATTGAAAAAAAATGTCTCTAGGTGCCTTGTCTTTGTGATATTCGGGTATTCTGAAGTGAAAGGCACAGAAGGAGTCCTTCTTGTCCAGATCTAAGGTCAGTGGTATTGCAGCAAAGCATGCATCTTAGTTTCATTTTGTTTTTTTGCCTTGTCTTATAATGCTGATTTATTTTCAAGAAGCCTTGTCATGAAAATGAAGAATGTATTTGGTCCCTTGAAAAAAGTTGCTTTATTCTAAACATTCTCTACAAGGCAAGCCTACAGATTTAATGCCCTTGCTTTTTGTTATTTGAGGTCAACAAGAAATCGCTATAAGAAAGTGGGACTAACCAATGTCAAATTGTTATCAAATCCTAATTCCATGTTTGAGTTTGTAGATCTTAGATGACCAATGGTAATAGAAAGGAAAGTATCCTGTCCATTTATATTAGTGAGTATTCTAAATACAGAATTTTAATATCATTGTTCATCTTTTTCCCTTGTATCTACCAGTACTGAAGAAAGACTTATAAAGAAGGAAATATTTGTGGAAACCTACCATAATTTTTATAATAAGTTATAATTAGAGCTTTTACCACTAATTATTTCATAACAGAATTTCTTTCCATAAAACTTACAGTGTTTCACATAAATATAAGGGAAAAAGTAAGTAGAATGCTCTTTCCTGAGATTTTTGTTCCTAAATTCTATTACTTCATGGTGAATTTCACTGTATTTTAGTTTTTACAATTTTGTTTTTTTTTTATTGTGAAAAGGACATTTAACATCAGATCTACTCTCACCAAATTTTTAAATGCACAATACACAATTGTTAAATATACGTACAATGTGGTACAGCAGATTTCTAGAGTTTATTTGTGTTGCAAAAGTGAAACTATACCTTTAGAACAACTCCCCATTTCCTCTTCCCATTTGCCCCTGTAGAGGAATATTATACTCTGTTTCTATGAGTTTGACTATTTAAGATACCTCACGTAAGTAGAACAATGATGTATTTGTTCTTCTGTGATTGGCTTGCTTCATTTAGTGTACGGTCTTCCAGGTTCATCCATGTTGTTGCAAATGGCAGGATCTCCTTTTTTAAAGGCTGAGTAATATTCCATTCTGTATATACATATGTATCATTTTTTATTAATCCATTCATCCATCAAAGGACATTTAGTTAACTTCCAAATCTTGGCACTTGTGAATAATGCTGTAATGAATATGGGTGTGCAGATATCTCTTTGAAATCCTGATTTTGACTCTTTTGTATATATACCCAGAAGTAAGATTTCAGGATGACATGGTAGTTCTGTTTCTCATTTTTGAGTAACTTCTATACTGTTTTCTATAGCAGCTTGATCATTTTATATTCCCACTAAAAATGTACAAGGGTTTCCTTTTCTCCACATCCTTTTCAGTATTTGCTATGCTTAGATTTTTCAATAACAGACATCCTATCAGGTATGAGATGATATATCATTGTAGCTTTGATGTCCATTTCTTTGATGAGTAGTGATGTTTAGCATCTTTCATATACCTCTTGGCTATTTGTGTGTCTTTGGAGGATTATCAGCTTAAATCTTTTGCCTGTTATTAAATTAGTTTTTTAATTTCTTTATATTATTGAGTTTTTGGAGTTCCTTATATGTTCTGCATGGTGATGGTGGTTTAGTCACTTAGTTATATCTGACTCTTGCATCCCATGGACTGTAGCCGCCAGGCTCCTCTGTCCATGGGATTTCTCAGGCAAGAATACTGGATTGGGTTGCCCTTTCCTTCTCTGGGGATCTTCCTGGCCGAGAGATCAAACCCACATCTCCTGCATTGCAGGCAGTCTCCTTCATTACAGGCAGATTCTTTACCTCTGAGCTACCTGGGAAGCCCATGTTTTGCATAGGAAACCCTGGTTAGATATATGATGCACAAATATTTTCTCCCATTCTTTTAATTATGTTGATTATTTCCTTTGTTGTGCAGAAGATTTTGGGTTTGATGTAGTCCTACCTGTCCATATTTGCTTTTATTGCCAGTGCTTTTGTTGTCATAGCCGAAACATCATTGCCAAGATTAATGTCATGAAGTTTTCCTCTCATGTTTTCTTCTGTGAGTCTTACAGTTTCAAGTCTTGAGTTTAATCTTTAACCCATTTTGAATTAATTTTTATGTATGGTGTACAATATGGGTCGAATTTCATCTTTTTCATGTGAATGTCCAGTTTTTCCAGCACCTTTTGTTGTAGAGACTGTCCTTTCCCTGTTGTATATTTTTGGCACCTTGTGGAAGATCAGTTAGCAGTATATGCATGGGCTTGTTTCTGGGTTCTCTATTCTGTTCCATTGGTCTACATGTCTATTTTTATGCAAATGCTATGCTGTTTTAATTACTGTAGCTTTGTAATAAAATTTGAGATTAGGAATAACAAAGTTGGAGGCACCATACTTCCTGATTTCAAAATAAGCTTTATAATTTATGTAGGCAAATAAACAAATTCTCTGGGATTTACTAACACTGAGAAGGTCTACAGAGTTTTGAACTAAATATTGGAAAGACTAGAATAGAATAGCAGTTGTTTTCAATGAAGTCATTCTAAGTTCAGCCTTTTTTCTTATCACCAATTTCTCAAGATTTCCCAAATGTATGATAAAACAAATGGTGGGCTTTATAAATTTACTCTTTAAAGTATATGCTCTTTTCATAGTAAGCTGTGTTTATTGTAAGACTGAGATGTTAGGGACTTCCTTGGTAGTCCCATGGTTAAGACTCTGCTTCCAAGGCAGGGGACATGGGTTCAATCCCTGGGGGGACCTAAAATCCCACATGCTGTGTGGTATGGCCAAAAATTTTAAAAAAAACATAAGCATGTTTAAAGTATCTTTTAAAAAAAGACTAAGGTGTTCCTTTGGGGCAATGCATAAATAAGAAGGCTCTATCCCATATATTGGGTTATGTTAATGGTTTATAGCCACATTAATCTTTGAGTTCTGAATTTAGTCATTTGGAAGTAAATGCTCTCTAGAGAGATCATCATGAGGAAATAACTAAGCAATTGTTAGAACTGAAGGCTGTTTTCTGAAGCAATGAAGCACCTTTCATTATGAACAATCTAAAAATTGCAGACTATTTCATATTTACCTGTTGATACATTTTAATGAGTGTAGTTTGAGCAACAGGAGGCCTTTAAACTTATACATTTACCTGAAATCTTGACCACAATATGCAATGTCAAAATGAATATAGTGTTTTAAATAAATCTTTCTACAACTTAAACCTGTCATTTTCTCAGGTTTATATTTGCTGTTATATAAGTTGCTCCTATCTTGCTAAAATGAGTCAATTCCTCTGCCTGCTAATTTCCAGTATTAGAACTTGAGTGTTTGGGTCTTTTTGTTTGTTTTTTTAAGGCACCAGTTTATGTCATTGTAAAACTAAGTATACATATGTACTATAGTAATGAGAATTTCTTTCTATAAATATGTGCTGTATCTAGGAGATCCTTCCATTTACCCCAAAGTATTCACTTATCTGAGTTGATTACCTTTCTTCCTTTAGAGATCTACCCTACCATCTTCTGCTTTCAAAGTCAGATTATATCTTTTTCAGTTTGCATAATTAGAGACATAAAAATACCTTTAGTTTTCTGTTGCAATTCCACTTTTTCATTTTATTTTTCTGGCAATGACTAACATTCTTTTAAATGTTTATCTGCAGTTCTTTCACTTTCTACTGATAAGAATATATATATATTAAAACCCAGTTATGGAAAACCCACAAATTTTTCTCCTGAGTTTGAAATTTAACTGTTAAACAGCTTATAAGTTAATTAAACATTTTTAAATGTATTGACATGAAGATTCTGTTTAAGTGTTCCTGACATTGTTTTGCTCTCACCTTTCGCCACATCATTCTACTAAAATTCTTCAATGTATCTTTCCTTGTTTCTAAATTTGGTCCAAGCTTTTCACTGAAACCCTCAGATTTCTTTATCAAAACTACATATTAATGCTCTGAATTTTTTTCATAATTTCTGTGGAAAACTTTTTACACTTACTGTAGGTAATCAAAAGTGACCACTGACCATCATGTTCCTATGTGACTCTTTATTTGAGCAACAGTGTTGTCTCGTGAGGATGCTCTTGGTTCCAACAAATAAATTTGAAGATGCACTATTTATGGCTAATTCCTTCTTTTACCCTCATCTTTATCCCACTGAGATTATGGATTATCTTTGCAGAACCACCCATAGACTTTTACTTTCTACCTACATGTGGCATATAGAATTTGTCATAGTCATTTTGCCCGACTCTGAATTCCATTTTGCAGTTATAAACTGATCAGCAATATGCATCTTAGAATTCTGTTGTAAACACATCTAGTGTGACAGAAATTAAATTATGAGGAATGTATTTTTTGTTTCTTTTCTAGGTTCATCATAAGAAATGTAGTAGTTCATAAAATAGAAAAAGCAAGAAAAAGTTCAGCGCTTTGAGCTTAATGTAGTGATTGAAATGGAAAGCCATGTAAAACCTCCAAGGATGTGTTCTTCCAAGAAAGGCAGAGAATTGTGGAGACACTTTACATGATGGGATGTATAAGTAGGGCCCCGGAGGTCCAGATGTGAAAGCAAACTACTGGAGTTAAGCACTTAGCTGAAAATTGCTTTCTGCCATCTGAGCTGGAAGCAATCAGAAGCCAGGCATGAAGGATTAAAGTGAAATACTTTAGGTGTATACTTGGCTTCTAAAAGTTGGAATTCTATTTTTCTTCTTTTAATGCCCAGGCTAACACCTGACTCTCTTCACAATATGCAGAATTAAAGTGTTCCCATGATAACTGACTTTTAAAAATCAGGAAAAAAGAATGTATTAATGCTAAGAAGCAACTCTCCAGAACTTTTTGGGCTGCTGTATAATATATAGTGTAATGCTGGAAAGTTTTTATTTGAAGGCTCAGACCCCTGAAAGATTTCTGGGAATATTTGTTCCCAAATGGTCATGTGATAGATAAGAAAAAAAGAGACTTGGTAAAGGGAATTAACATGCCTGATATCAGAGGCTCTTTCTTCAATCTTCTGTCATTGCCTTTAATTCTGTGGCCATACCTATTCAGATAATATTATTAGGGGAGAAAAACAATCACTGGATCAGATGTCCCAGTTATCATTAAGGTTGTGATTTATAGTTTGAAAACAAGTCATTTTACTCTTAAATAACTGTGACCAGATGATATTGATTTAAATAATTTTACCTTATCAATGATTTGTTGTTGTTCAGTCACTCAGTTGTGTCTGACTCTTTGCGACCCCATGGACTGCAGCACAGCAGGCTTCCCTGTCCTTCACCAACTCCTGGAGTTTGCTCAAACTCATGTCCATCCAGATGGTGATGCCCTCCACCTCTGTTGTCCCCTTCTCCTCCTGCCTTCAATCTTTCCCAGCATCAGAGTCTTTTCTAATGCATTGGCTCTTCGCATTAGATGGCCAAGGTATTGGAGCTACAGCTTCAGCATCAGTCCTTCTAATGAATATTCAGGACTGATTTCCTTTAGGATAGACTGGTTGGATCTCCTTGCATTCCAAGGGCCTCTCAAGAATCTTCTCCAACACAACAGTTCAAAAGCCTCAATTCTTTGGCACTCAGCCTTCTTTATGGTCCAGCTCTCACATCCATACATGACTACTGGAAAAACCATAGCCTTGACTAGACGGACCTTTGTTGGCAAAGTAATGTCTCTGCTTTTTAACATGCTGTCTAGGTTGGTCATAGTTTTTCTTCCAAGGAGCAAGTATCTTTTAATTTCATGGCTGCAGTCACCATCTGCAGTGATTTTGGAGCCCAAGAAAATAAAGTCTGTCACTATTTCCAATGTTTCCCCATCTATTTGCCATGAAGTGATGGGACCAGATGCCATGATCTTCATTTATTGAATGTTGAGTTTTAAGCTGGTTATCATCCTTTTTTATCACTTTTTTAAAATCATTTTTTCACTCTCCTCTTTCATTTTCATCAAAAGGCTCTTTAGTTGCTCTTCACTTTCTGCCATAAGGGTGGTGTCCTCTGTATGTCTAAGGTGTATTGATATTTCTCCTGGCAATCTTGATTCTAGCTTGTGCTTCATTCAGTTCAGCATTTCACATGATGTACTCTGCATATAAGTTAAATAAGTAGGGTGACAATATACAGCCTTGATGTGCTCCTTTCTCAGTTTTGGCCCTATCAACAATAGATTCTTTCTTTCTCCTGAAGTTTTCGATATTTAAGATCCCATTTTCTCTTGTCAATATACAATAAAAAATCTATAATATAACTGGACAGTTGAAATTCTCTTATTAATGCTTTGTTGTATGTATTAGACTTTCCAAAGACATCTGTCACTAATTTATAATAGGAATGGGTATCATTTAGTGGACATTAATGGAAAGCACTTTGCTAACATTTTCTAATTTGTTTCAATAATCAAATAAAGAGGGCGTGATATTTTCCAATTTCCTGGTGCGGACACTGAGGCTTGGAGAGATGATGGACAATAACTTATTTATGGCCACATAGTATTGGTAGCCCTCTATCTTTTGGAAGCCCTGTATTCATTTCTTTTAAGGGATACTATCCTGTTTCATGTGATTTGTATGAAATTGTCATTGAAATGATCCAAGTCTCCCATTGTGGAGCTGTGCACGAGACCCTACCTGGACCATTGGAGCCTTTTGAGGAGAACATACATGCATACATACTAGGAGAGAAAAGTCTCTTTCCTTCCAAAGCTGCTCATGCTAAGAAATATGTGAGCTCTGGGGTTACTGGGATCTCTCTCTCATATATACGACTTGAGGAGAGAAATAGCCAACTGAGAGAGTAGAGCCAAAAACAGGAGAAAAAGAAAATCCTGATAATAGCATTTTAATCCTTGGCATACAGCCCATTTCCATCCCGAGACATGAGTCAAATGTGAATAAAAGCCAAAGTCCTAACAATATCTTATTATAGCTCAGATGAAGTATTATTTTATAGTCACATGAGAGTAAATGCCTAAGTATGGCAGTATTTTACTTCATCTCATACAGTGTGGTTGACTATAAACTCGGCTCTGACCCTCCTCACTTACCCTGTCATACTGATTCTACTGTGCCTCCACTCTACCAGGCCTCCTCTTGACACAGGGACTTCGCACTGCCTATTCACTCTGCATGAGATAGTCTTTTGCAGGAAATCTCATGGCTTACTCTCTTACCATCATCATGTTCAGATATCATCTTCTCTGTTGGCTTTCGTCAATAACCATCCTTAACTCTCTCTAGCCTCTACTGTTAACCCCTTTTCTGTTTTATTTTTCCTCGCAACACTTATCATCATGTCTTAACATAACTATTGATCCCTTCCTCACCACCATCTAGTGCAATGCAAGCTTTAAGAGGGCACAGATTTTTTTCTCTGATCTCAGCATCTGGTACATTGCCTGAAACATAGTGAGTGCTCAGTAAAAAATTGTGGAGTGAATAAATGGTAGTCAGTAAATTCTGTTTTGACTGAGAGTAGGGTAGGTTGGTTAAGATGGCTTGAAAATGGTTCCTGTTGTTTGCAGCTTAAAGATTCCTGACTGTAAATAGGCATTAGTGGTGGATCCAGGATTCAAACAGATGTTTGATTATAAGATTGTATTTTTCTCTACCACTGCTAATAATTTTTGACGATGTATTTTTTAAATGAACTGAACACACTGGGGTTACTAGGAGGCCTTAAAAAGCTAGAGAGCATTTAAATATAATTACATATTTATTATTGCTGATAACATGAGTGCTGTTATACCATAGAGATTACATATAATCTGTATTTATTTATTGACTAAAACACTGCTGAAAAATGAAATAATTGCTTAAAAATACATTAATGTCTTCCTAAAGCAAGTTCTCCTTGAGAGTTCTAAGCTTATGATAAATATACAATATTTGTAGGCATGAGAATATTGGCTCAAGTAAGAGCAAACTGTGAGTTGTTCCTCTTGAAATTATTTAGAGAACTTGTGTGTTGAGAACAGAAAAGGAAACTATTGTGAAGGTTAAGTAATAATTTTTTTCCCCCCATTGGAATTTTGAGGAAGAAGTGATGAAGAAAATAAACCTAGGGGTTAGAAGTATCTCCTAGGGGTCTAAGGAGATACTCGGGTATGGGGCTCCCGGCAGGCATTCTAGGATGAAATTACTCACTAGGGATCATCTAAAGTCTCCATACTTTGAGTGCTGACAAGGAAGACTGTCTTGGTCTGCTGGGGCTGCTGTAAAACAACAGACTTTTATTTCTCAAAAAAAAAAAAAAATCTGGAGCCTGGAAGCCTAAGATCATGGTTCCAGCATAGTCAGGTAAGGACTCTCTTTCAGGGTGCAGGCTTTAGGATAACAGAGAAGCAGGAGTCAATAATTCAAGCAAAATGAAGTTGATATTAACTTTAGTTTGCTAATTTTCTTTTTAAAAAGTTTAGTGGGTATTAAAATATTATAAAAATGCATATGAAAAATTTCACTTCATTTCCCATTCCCATTTGTTCTGAAAAGTCTTAATTATTAAACCTCAGTCTTACTTAACTCTCAGTAGGTTTAAATAAGCAAATCAAGGTGGCTCAAGGGGACAGAGAAGATGGCTATTACTATTGCTACCTGGTTATGCCTTGGAATCCCAGAATCCAGAGGAGGAACATTCCCAGGGCCCAGGATGGAATGGTGAGAGGATCTGGGAAACGATTAGGAACAAGGAGTAGCCAAAATGTTTCTACTTCTTTTCCATATTTTCTCTTTCAACACACTGGCTTTCTCCTCTGCTTTTCATCTTCATAGTACAATATAGCTGTCTTACAGCTCCCCAAACTACATGTTAAAGTTCTAGCCACAAACAAAGAATAAACATCTGTTTGAATCATTTTCCCAAGTTTAATGGAAATTAATCCCCTGTAGCTGAGAAAATGGCATTGCAAAGTACATGAGTGGCTATCAGAAATTCAGAGCAAAGAATGCTTGGGTAGTCATCATGACAAAAGATTTCAGTTCTTCTTCAATAGGGCGTCTCAGCCACCTGATCCTTCCTGGTTGGTCAGGTCTACTTACTGTAGCAATGCTCCTTGGAACAGAAGACACTTATTAGTGACATTTTTTCAACTGAAGCAATAGAAATTTCAATTCATAGAGTGAGTTGAGAAAAGAACGATCAAAATTGAAGTTTTCATTGAGTAATTTATCTTGAAACTACGAGATAAAGATTTTTTTCAAAACAATGGCACATGTGTTAAATACAAATAATATTACTTTTACTTGATGAGGTAATATTTTTATGTGTTAACATGTTAGGCACTCAGTTAAAGAATGTCCATGTGTTTTAACTGAAGTATTTTAAGTACTTATTAGTAATATTGGCTATTTATGTGCAGTATATGGAATTGAAAATGAGTAGAAGTGCTTAACCCATACTCCAGAATGTGAATTTTGAAAGCTGTCTGTCCCTAGCTATGGGAAAAACAATTTACCAGAAGTTAAGGGTCTTTTTAAGTTGCACTAATATACATTACCTATACGTGTCATATATTGAGACACAATTCCCTTACTCACCCATTGGTCTGACTGTGCATTACCATACAGAGTTTAGCACTCTGTTCCCCTCTGATTTTGCATGTTAAAGACCTCTGTTTTTTTTTTTTAATTGTTTTGTTAAGGTAAATCTTAACTTTAGAACTACTACATAATTAATGAAAATATATGTGTGAGAGGCTTCCTGTTTTCTAAAGAAAAATTATGAGTCAATTAAATATTGCATATGCTTCATTAGATCTTGAAATGATCTTATTTAAATATTGAACATCTTTTGAGAATATTGAGATGATAATTTGTCCATGATTAAAAAATGCTCTCTCTGTTCTTAAAACTTTAATTTCAATCATCATGCTGTTAGCTCGTCTCTCTTCAGGGAATAGCGGAAAGTTTATGAACAACTTGTCAGAGAAAGCTGTGAATACATCAGGTCACAGTGCTGCTTTAGTGAGTGTTCATAATTTTCAGTATTTTCTCGCAGGAGAAAATTTTCTGTGAGCAAGAGCTTGAGTACACTGGCAATGTGTACTCAATTCTATCACTGTCAGTGTGCATAAAGAAGGGACTCAGATACAGTTTATTTGTAAATCAAATGGATAATTTCATTCTGACCCCAGGGCATATGGCTTGATAATGATGATGATGAGCAGTGTGTTCCCAGCCTGAGGGTACTTTCAGGTAAGCATGAGATACAAATACAAATATATATATACAAATATATTTTTCATTTTTGCATCTCCTTTGCTTAATCTATTTAGAGGAAGCAAGTTTAACTTAGGGCTTCCCTGGTGGCTCGTTTGGTAAAGGGGCTGCCTGCAATGTGGGAGACTTGGGTTCAATTCCTGGGTTGGGAAGATCCCCTGGAGAAGGAAATGGCAACCCATTCCAGTATTCTTGCCTGAAGAATTCTATGGACAGAGGAGCCTGGTGGACTACAGTCCATGGGGTCACATCGAGTTGGACACGACTGAATGATTTAACACTTTCGCTTTCACAAGGTTAGTTTATTTATTTTTCTAAAAAGACAATTCCTTCTGTCAGTTTATTCCTCCCTAGGTTTTCCCTGAGGGCTCCCACATTGGTGCAACTCCATGTCCTTATGAGCTCGGGCAGACCAGGGGTGATGGAATCTTTCTGAGAATGGAGCCTTTGAGTACCAATGCCCCAAATTTCCATTTCAATCTTCTTTCTACCCCTTGCAAATCCCTTAACAATCAAGGAAGTCTTTTCTTATGCAGTTAGATGCAGTGTTTTAAATCACAGTATCATAAGAGAGTCAACTTTTGAGCCAAGGTATGCATGATTGGTAACAACTTTTTCCTTGGGACTCAGGAACACTGTGTTTACTTGATCAAGGTGCCCTGGCTCTGTTTGAAGGCTAATGAAACTCAGACTCTCTGAAACCATATTTTATATATATTTATATATATATATATATTTTTTTTTTCCCCATTATAGGCAAATAAATGGTTTCTTTGCTTGAAGTCTCTCCAGAAAAATCAGCAACTTCTCATGGGCCATTTGACTGCTTTTAAACTATTGAAATCACCAAACATAGACTAAAAGGCTTTGTTTGGAGAGCAGAAGCACGGGTCACCAATTGAAGTAATCACCACAAGACAGTGCAATTAGCTTCTAGTTGACTGAGAGAAGGGCTTTAAGTAGAGAAACCAAAGAGCACTGCTAGTTCTGGCAATTAGATATGCTCAGCTCCAATCTCTCTGAATCTCAGTATCTTTATTTTAAAACAGAGATAATAACATTCACTCTCTTACCTTATAGATCTGATTGCAATCATTCTATAACATGTGAAGGCAGTGTAAAAAATAAAGTTTATTTAAGGAGGGAAATAGTTAAAGCAGCTGGACAGAAATGAATTCATTCACTTTACTATAGGGATGCCCAGGAGAAAAGAAAAGAAGGCAGGTAACTTGGTCTAATTTTCTTATCTACAAGACCTCTGGGTAAATAGACTAATGACCTTTGCTAGACAGAAGAGGCCTCATCTTTGAAATGCCCATGGCAGAAGTCTCTGGATAAGATTACCCATAGTAAATAGAACGCAAAGACTTCCAGGCATAGCTCCCTGGAGAATGCCATGTAGACTACACAATTCTCTGGGGAGTATAAAACAGAGATGTTACATAAGTTAAATGCTCTCTACTGTGTAAGGAGCCTTACAAACCTCACTGAGAGATTTCATTTGTTCTGGGTCATAGGTGCCAGCTCCTGCAGAAAGGGTCAAGGAGAAGCTTGCAATGTCCCAGATGACTCTCTACTTCTGAGCCATTTGAATACTGGTGTCCATAAAATCAGGCTTCCCAGCTGGTGCTAGTGATAAAGAACCCACCTGCTAATGCAGGGAGTTTCCCTGGTAGCTCAGAAGGTAAAGAACCCTGCAATGCAGGAGATGTAAGAGATGTGAGTTCAATCTCTGGGTCAGGAAGAATCTCCTGGCAGAAGGTACGGCAACCCACTCCACTATTCTTGCCTAGAGAATCCCCGTGGACAGAGGAGCCTGGAATGCTATGATCCATAGGGTCACAAAGAGTTGGACATAACTGAAGTGACTTAGTATGCACATCCTTAAAATCATTTAGTAAAGCTTAATGAGTAAAATCTCTGATTTTTGTGTGAATTCACCCAATACTATTCTGAGTTTGCCAGGTATATGATATTTCTGTAGTAGTAATAATAAATAATACAAACTATGTATATAGGATTTTTCTTTTGTAAATACAATAATTTAAAATTTTATGCAGGTGAAGTATTTAAAATAAGTTGGATTTTGACCTAGAGCTCCAAACTTAGGGTTATTAGTGGGGTTTCTTTTAAGAGAACAGTTTATGGTATCTTCAATCTGTCCTATATCTAATACATTTTACAGAAATTTCTTGAAATTCCTGTATGTAATAGTTGTCCTCTTCTCTAATTCAGTGTTTTGATTCATATTATTTCTACTTTTATAATTTATTTTAATTTTAGTGAACATTCTTGTGAGTGGGAATCTCAAAGGGAAGCATATCTAGTTAGACATGTAATCTCAGTCCACTATTTTGAATAAAATATTTAAATTCCATTTTATTGACCGGAAAAATAAAGCTCAAAAAAACCCAGATATAAGTAGTGGAGTAAGGAATCAAACCCCTATATTGGCTTCAAAATCCATGTTCTTTCTATTATATTACAAGATTTATTTCTAGCTTTAAAGAAATCTAGGGAATTTGTGTGTGTGTGTGTGTGTGTGTTAGTCGCTCAGTCACGTCCAACTCTTGGTGACCCCATGGAATGTAGTCCGCTAGGCTCCTCCATCCATAGGATTTTCCGGGCAAGAAAAGTGGAGTGGGTTGTCATTTCCTTCTTATTCTTAAATGAGTAATAATAGTTAAAATAATAATAATAGTTAAGAGTAATAATAAGTTAAAAGGGAGGAGGCCATGTGAGAATATTTTAGCATATAATACAAATAAAACAATAAACGTAATTATTTGATATTTTCAGAGAAAATATATCAATGTCTATATCGATAGGTGTAGATATAGATATTGACTAAAAACAGTGATTTTTGACTGAATTTTCAATAACATCACACCCATTATCTTGGCATTGGAAAATCTGATGTCACAAAGAACAAATGAACCACAATGAGATTTAGTTTGAGTTTCAGACTCTGCATTCAAGATTTTGCCATTGTAGAACTGTAGGTTATACTTTTAATACATTGATAAATTGAGTAATTAGTAAAATACTATACCCTAAAGAGATCTTTGACTGTTTGTCAGTTACTGTGGGCGTTTTTAGCATGGGAGAAGCAACGTTATCAGAGACATATAGCAGAATGCTCAAATTTAGTCAGTAATATTTGGAGCAATATCTCTGTATACTATCCTTCGGCAAGCACCAATTACTTCGGTCTATCCTGAATGACCTGAGGGGTCTGCAGTGTCCTCAGCTAGTGTGTTCCCAGCCTAATTCCTAGGAGAACAGAATGTAGTTGAATATTTTAAAGCTTGTGGCTTGATTGAGGACAGTAGGTGGAAAGTGCTATTTAAAATGCCTGCTCCACTTGGTCTTCTCCTTCTCCTTTGCCCTAATACTTTGAATCCTGGAAGAACGAGGAGTATCCTTTTCAATCCCCCACAGCATTTTCAAGCCAACTAAACTACTTGAATAATAATTATTATTATACATCATTTACTTATAATTCAGCCTTCCCTGGAGAGTAGTAGGTAGTCCATAAATGAAGTAATAGTGAATAATAGGAGAATATTATATTATTTACAAAGTATAGATTGCCATTGTTTGGTAAATCTCTTATACTTGGAAACAACTTAACACATCTTTGTTAAAATCTGTGCTTGATCTATACATCCTGATATGTCCTAGGTCTAAATATCCTGAAAACTAAGAATCCTGGGTTTTCATGGATTTTCTTTAAAAAGGCTTTGAGATATAATTTACGTATTATAAAGTTCACCCTTTCAAAATGACAATTCAGTGGTTTTTAGTGTATTCAAAAAGTTGGAAAATCTTTACCACTATGTAATTCCAGAATATTTAATCATCAAAAAAGAAACCCTGTACTCATTAACAACTCCCCTGCACTTCCCTTGTTACTCAGACTCTAGCCAACACTAATTTCTATTTCTGTGGATTTTTTTGTTCTGTTGTTGTTGCCATTCCCTTCTTTACCAGACCATGTTTTCTTAGAACCATCCACTATGACCCATCCATCCTGGGTGGCCCTGCACTGAATGGCTCATATCTTCACTGAATTACGCAAGACCTTTCGCCATGACAAGGCCGTGATCCATGAAAGATATATTTATAAACACACATATATTTATTTACTTATATATCATTGTTCAGTCACTAAGTCATGTTCAACTTTTTGCAACCCGATGGACTGTAGCCCGTCAGGCTCCTTTGTCTTCCGCCATCTCCAGGAGTTTTCTCATACTCATGTCCATTGAGTCAGTGATGCCATCCAACCACCTCATCCTCTGTCATCCCCTTCTGCTCCCGCCTTCAATCTTTCCTAGCATCAGGGGCTTTTCCAGTGAGTCAGCTCTTCACATCAGATGGTCAAAGTATTGGAGCTTCAGCAACAGTCCTTCCAATGAATATACAGGGTTGATTTCTTTCAGGATGACTGGTTTTATTTCCTTGCAGTCCAAGGGACTCTGAAGAGTCTTCTCCAGAACTTCTTATGGTCCAAGTCTCACATCCATACATGACTACTGGAAAAAACATAGCTTTGACTAAACAGACCTCTGTCAGCAAAGTGATGTCTGTCTCGGCTTTTTAATATGCTGTCTAGGTTTGTCATATCTTTCCTTCCAAGGAGCAAGCATCTTTCAATTTCACGGCTGCAATTAATGTCTGCAGTGATTTTGGAGACAAGAAAATAAAATTTATCATTGTTCCCACTTTTTCCTCTTCTATTTGCCATGAAATGATGGGCCCAGATGCCATGATATTCATTCTTTTAATGTTGAGTTTCAAGACAGCTTTTTCACTCTCCTCTTTCACCCTCATCAAGAGGCTCTTCAGTTCTTCTTCACTTTCTGCCATTAGAGTGGTTCATCTGCATATCTGTGTTTGTTGATATTTCTCCTGGTAATCTTGATTCCAGTTTGTGATTCATTCAGCCCAGCATCTCACATGATATACTCTGCATAGAAGTTAAGTAAGTAGAGTGGCAATATACAGCCTTGAAATACTCCTTTCCCAATTTTGAACCAATCGGTTCTTCCATATAAGTTCCTAACTGTTGCTTCTTGACCTGCATACAAGTTTCCCAGAAGACAGGTAAGTGCTCTGGTATTCTAATCTCTTTAAAAATTTTCCAGTTTGTTTTGAACCATACAAAGGCTTCAGTGTAGTCAATGAAGCAGATATTTCTCTTGAATTCCCTTGTTTTCTCTATGATCCAGTGAATGTTTTTGCCTCTTCAAAACCCAGTTTATATATCTATAAATTCTCACTTCGCATACCATTGAAGGCTTCCTTGAAGGGTTTTGAGTATAACCTTGCTAGTATGTGAAATGAGTGCAACTGCACAGTAGGTGTGAACATTCTTTGGCATTGCCCTCTTTGGGGATTGGAATGGAGTCATGCCATACATTGTCTTTGTATGTGGCTTCTTTCAAGTAGCACAGTGCTTTCAAGGTTCATTTGTGCTATGGCATGTGTCAGTAATTAATTCATTTTATGGTAAATTATATTCCATTGTGTGTGTGTGTGTGTGTGTGTGTGTGTGTACCATATTTGGTTTATCCATTCATAAGTTTTTGGGAATTTTAGTTGTTTCCATTTTTTGGAAACTATACTGGCTAGAAATACTACTACAAACATTCATATACAGGTTTTTGTGTAGACATATGTTTTTCTCTTAGAATAGATTGATGGAGTTTTTACCTTTGGGATAAAGAGTAATAATATGATACCTGATTTTTTTTGACATGTTTAGAAAAGTACATAATCTTAATATAATTACTTGCAAAAAAAAATGCTAAAACCACAAGTTGATCTTACCTGAACTACATTAATATGGAAGTTTGAAAATATAATCAGAATTTCTACATACTAAGGATATAATGAAAATATATCTTCTTTACTTATATATTTATATAAAATACCAAATTATCCTAAAATATATATAAAGACAAAAAGAGAAATTATAACTAATTTTTCAACATGACATGCTTCCATGTTGGAATCAAGTGGTCATATATCCATTCAGACACTTACTGATTTCATATTATATATAAGACTTATATAGGTGGAGAGTAATTAAAGAGAAACGAGACAATAGTCCTTGATCTCAAGGGGGTTAAGCAGAGATAAATCATCAGTGCAAGTAGTAGCTGTAGATTGTGGTTTAACTATAGAAATTCAGAGGAAGGAGAGAATACTGCAACTTTCAGTGACTGAAGGCAGAATCAAATTTCAATTGTGTTTTCAGTGAGAAGTATCAGTTGTAAGGTGGGAGAAGCAAGTGGCAACCCATTCCAGTACTTCTGCATGGAAAATCCCATGGACAGAGGAGCCTGGCAGGCTACAGTCCGTGGGGTTGGAAAGAGTCGGACATGAATGAGCGACTGAGCACCAGTTGCAAAGTAGTTGGGCGTGTCTGATACATACGCAGGGTAGGAATCAGACTGGGAGTCACAATATAGTGGTCATTTTTGCATAAGTAAATGAGTCATAGTGGATATGATCTTCAGGGAAGAGAACAGAGTAGCAAAGGCACATAAAACCAAAGATGAAGCTTTCTGAATACCTACAAAGAGGCCATAGAAAGAGAAGGAGCAGGAAATAATACAGAAGAATTAGTCTAAGGAAGAATGTGCTCAGTTGCTCAGTCATGTCTGACTCTTTGCGACCGCATGGACTTTAGCCCGCCAGGCTCCTCTGTCTGTGGAGTTTTTCAGGCAAAAATACTGGAGTGGGTTGCCATTTCCTTCTCCACTAAGGAAAAATGAAACATGGCAAAGGACCATGTTATACAAGAATTGTGGTAGAGTTTTGAGTTTAAGGCAAGAAAAGGCAACATAAACCCACACGCCCACACACTTTTTTGGGTATTTTTCCCTAATGTAATGAGCTTCCCCTGAGCCAGCATTGTACAAGGCATAGGGGAAAGCCCAGGGAGGATAAAATAGTGCTTCCACATTCAAACAGATGGCAACTTAGTCCAGGAGATATATAAAAACTAATGCCAGGCTATACAAGTTGCCATATAATTTAATACTAAATTATGTATAGTTACTCCAAGTGCTATGGAAGTATGGAGGAGAAGATTAATGAAGGTTGGTGTACATGGATAATGTCTATTAGTTAAGATTGTTTTCTTCAGTGTCTCATAGAAAACTGACAAACTGGAGAGCTTAAATAATAAAAACATTCATCATAAGGAAAAGTCTATTTAGACAAGCAAGGGGTTGTTAAACAGTGTGGCTTTTTATAAAAATCTTAAAAGTTATGCTTCTCTTCTGGTGGCAAAATGGCTGGAAAATGCATTCATAATGTCCTATATCATCCCTCTATGAAAAAAGGAAAGTCATGAGTGACTTATTTCTTGAGTAAAGACAGAGGAATGAACCTTTCAGAAGATTATCAGAGAAGTTCTTCTGATTTGGCCATGCACATGACATCCTAGGATCAAAGGAGCCTGTGACAGTGAATACCTGGTAAAGAGGATGCCATGCTTCGCTTTCACAAATTATAACCTTCCCCTGAGCAGGAGGACCCTGTTTTCCCAGACATTAGGCAAGATCTACAGGGTTATCTAAATGTAAAATGAGGCATCTATCAGTAATGAAGGAAAGGTGATCTTTGGGAAAGATGTGAATATTGTTTCTATTTTAAAAGCAGCCATTTTTTCGATCACATTCTATAAAAAAGGAATTGAATTTTAATAAGAATCTCAGTAATATTCACAACAAAAATATCTATAACTTTAATCAATATTTACAAAACTATTCATGTTTTATAGTAATTATAAACTTTATAAAAGGGAAACTAACCTATTTTAAGAGAAGATGAACAACTGCTTAGTAAAAAAAACCCAAAAGGTCCAGCAAAATAGAACAGCCGTTACAAATTTGATTTTTGTCAATTAAAGTTAAAAGTAGATTTTATTTTTGAAAAAGACTAAAACTATCAATGACACAGTTTTTCCAATAGAAAAAAAATTAGGCGGACAGGTTGCTAGTCCAAAATGGCAATATTTCAACTGAATAAAAATATGGCACACAATGAAAATCTTCAGTAATTCACAGTAAAGGCGAATCAGTCAAAAAGAATAAAATTTTAAAAAATTTGACTCTTATGGCTTTTACAATAGAAGAGTAAGCATAATATTTTTGTAGACTTTTTAAAAAACTGCTTTCCATTGAGCCATCCTGGTATTTACTGAAAGACTAGCACTGCATTTATTATTAATTTGTCTCCATGGCTCAGGGGGTAAGACTGCAGAGACTGGAACCAAGTCTAGAGAGAGAACAATAAATAATAAATAACAACAATAATAATTTGCATTTCTTCAACATCCTCCAGCTGTGGAAGTCAAAGTGGTTCACAAACATTAATTAAGCTTCACAAGATTCCAGCAAGGGAAGCAAATAATGTTGTCCAGATGGGAGAAATAAAGAACTGGAAAGTTGAGAAACTAGGTGAAGGTCACACACAAGTTAATAACAGATTGAGGAGTATTCCCCATGGTTTCTCACATCCAAAATCCACTTTGCAAGCTCCCTAAAGTTTTTATTGTATCTTTTTTCCCCTCAAATATTGAAGGAAAAAAATTCTCTAAACTTATTTGACGATTGCAATCACTGAGATACAAATTTGGGGACTTATTCTTAAAATTTATGTGTTTATAATGTGCTATGCACCTGTTTCCATGGCTACTGAAATGTGTAATACCATTATTCTCTACTCTGTAGGTGGTTAACTCTAAACTTAGAAGAAAACTAATTTTAGGAAAGGATTGGTTACGTTTGCTATGTTACTATCACCAATAAATTCAGCAGTTGTAAAGGTGCTGAAACAGACAGAAACACAACTAAGTTAACCTTAAATAATCTAAGGAAATATTGAATAATCTGAATATCCACTTATCTGCTGACTCTGCCAGTGTATCAACCAACAACATAGATTTTATGCTTTTTGTACATTTCATATTCAGGCATTAGTCTTCTGAATTGGTTACGTGTCAATCTATTTATTTATTTCAGAATGCCACTTATTTGGAATGGAAGAAGTTCTTATTTGTCAGATTTAAAAAAAAATCTTTAATCTTAAATATTGGGATTTGTCTTTAAATAAGAAATTAGATGTTTCTGTACACTTGTGTATGCTTAAATGTAAGAAACTATGATTCAGGAAGTAAGAAATGTGGATGTCTTTCATTATGCAATCTACGCTTGCAGATACATTAAATGTTAAATAACAACAAATAAAACAAGAAAATCTAAAAACTGCAGATAGTATCTTTTATGTTTTAGTGTTTTATAGATAATCTAGCTAGTGAGCTAACTTAGGCAGAACTGATTACTAAGTTTATACTTAGTAATTGGCCCATGATTACTATATGGGCCAATTCTCTTCTATAACCACGATCCCCATAAGCACATCCATTGATGTGAGACATTTATTGCTGAGAGAGGCTAAGCACATGAGGGGCTTTCATCAGACATTTCCCACAATTGTGTTGAGTCAGCCTGTACATCTCCCTGTGTCTGAAATGTCTCTATATTCTTCAAAGTAGAAAGTTAGGATCACAGATAAAGAAAATGTATACTTTATAAAGATTTATTCCTCCAAGGACAAAGGTTTCAGAATTAAGTGGGCTTTGGGAAAACTGATAATGTTTGTTATCAAGAGCAGAGGTCAACAGAAAGTAAAATCAAGGACAGTGAAATGGATAAGAGAATAGCAGATACAGAAGGAAAAATAAAAGAAGTCAGCAAAAGAAGTTAGACAGAGTTCCATACAGCTCCCATAAACCCTTTCTATTGTTTTCAGCTCTTGTGATAATGCTTGAATCTCAAACTAAATTTCAGAGGAAAAATACCTCTTGAGACTTAAATAACTTTTTCCCTTCAAATATATGCTAAAGAAAGAAAGAAAAAATTAATTTGAATTTGAAAAAGAAGATACGAGTAAATTACAGATTTTTTTTTTTTGCTCAAAAAGTTTGACTGGGGACAGCAGGCCTGAAATTGTGTTTTACTCATTCTTGTTGATGGTGGCAAATACAGGATGGAATTCTCTAGATACTTTCCTGAGACTAAACAAGGAAACAGAACAGTATTCTATTATGCCTACATGTACACACAAAAATATCCTCACAGCTTTAGCAATTAATGCATATCTAATTAAGAAGATTGAAATATAAAAATAAACACCTGTCAAATGAGATTGTGAGATATTTATAAAAACACTTTGTGTTATTCCAAAAGATGTCATAATATTTTCTAAATGGCTTTTAGCACTAATGTGTCTAATAGTTCCCAGAAAATTTGACTGTCTAAATTCTGTAGACATCAGTGAATGCAAGTTATCAAGGAATATTTCATATACCTGGGATGTTTTCCACTAAGTGACAACATATAGTATCATTGATATAACTTAGGCTCCAGTTTGAAAGTTATCATCATTTTCACTCCAGGGCAAACCCTTGCATACCTGTTTCAAAGGTGAAAATCTATGACTTAGTTAGAATGTATTTAGTGATGCATTGTCACACATGTGACATAGAGTGATAAACTAATCAAATGTTGAAATTCAGGAAATGCTGCACAATGAAGCACACTATTATTAATGTACTTACAACATTTGATGATGGAGAATATATAGATAGATAGACACATATATATTATAAATAAATATAAATTAATATAATAAAGATGCAAAAATTTTGAAAAGTAAAAGGGAGATGTAGCCAGAAGAAGTCAGCAGCTCTACAATTCAGTTTTTGGAAAGTATTTGTCTAATTGTAATGCTCAGAAAAGGTTAAGTGCAACACTATATTTTATCTAAAATTTTCATAGTACTCATCAGATATTTTTGCACACCTGTTAATTGAACCCATACAGTGGATTTCACTTCTTTTTCTGTGTTTATGCCTCAAATTCTAAGTGTTGGGGATGTTTTTCTGGCCATTTGAAAGCATGTTTTCTCCCCTGGTCACAGTGGTCTCCCATCGATGACTACAGCAGCTGTCCACTGATGTGATCTCTACTCGGCTATTTTTCTAGTTCACTATGTCCAATTAACAGCACAGAAAGCATGCCAAGTTTTATGCTGGGGTGGTCTCCTCAATATCCATCCCTTTATATATATATAGAATCCAGTTGCCTTAATGTTTATGCATCGTCTTGACAAATCATTGACTGCTTTACTGGATATATACAAATCAACATGTTATCCTAAAATTTTTTATTTTAAAAATAAAAGAATCTCATGATCTTGTTCAGTCACTAAGTCATATCTCACTCTCTGCAAACCTATAGGCTAGAGCACACCAGGCTCCCTGTCCTTCACTATCTCCCAGAGTTTGCTTAAGCTCATGTCGATTGAGTTGATGATGCCATCCAAACATCTCATCCTCTGTTGCACCCTCTCCTCTTGCCTTCATTCTTTCCCAGCATCACGGTCTTTTCCAGAGAGTTTGCTCACGAGAAAAAACCAAAGGATTGGAGCTTCAGCTTCAGCATCAGTCATGCCAATGAATATTCAGGGTTGATTTCCTATAGGCTTGACTGGTTTGATCTCCTTGCTGTCCAGTGAACTCTCAAGAGTCTTCTCCAGCACCAAGTTTGAAAGCATCGATTCTTGGTGCTCAGCCTTCTTTATGGTCCAACTTTCACATCCATACATATATATGGACCTTTGTAGGCAAAGTGATGTCTCTGCTTTTTAATACATTAGGTTTGTCATAGCTTTCTTTCCAAGGAGCAATCGTCTTTTAATTTCATGGCTGTAGTCACCATCTGCAGTGACTTTGGAGCCCAAAAAAATAAAGTCTGTCACTGTTTCCATTTTTTACCCCTATATTTGACATGAAGTATAGGACTGGATGCCATTATCTTAAGTTTTAAGTCATCTTTTCCACTCTCCTCTTTCACCTTCAAGAGACTCTTTAGTTACTCTTCACTTCCTGCCATTAGGGTGGTGTCATATGCATATCTGAGGTTATGGATATTTCTCCCAGCAATCTTGATTCCAGCTTGTGATTCACCCAGCCCAGCATTTCACATGTATAGAAGATAAATAAACAGGGTGACTATATACATCCTTGATATACTCCTTTCCCAATTTGGAACCAGTCTGTCATTCCATGTCCAGTTTTAAGTGTTGCTTCTTGACCTGCATACAGGTTTCTTGGGAGGCAGGTAAGGTGGCCTGGTTTTCCCATCTCTTTAAGAATTTTCCACAGTCTGTTGTGATAGACACAGTCAAAGGTTTTAGTGTAGTCAATGAAGCAGAAGTAGATGTTTTTCTGGAATGTTTTTCTGTTTTTTCCCTTTCTTTTTCTATAATCCAGAGAATGTTGGCAATTTGATCTCTGCTGCCTTTTCTAAATCCAGCTGGTACATCTGGAAGTTCTTGACTCATGTACTGTTGAAACCTAGTTGTAGAATTTTGAGCATTACCTAGCTAGCATTTGAATGGTAGTTTGAACATTCTTTGAGATTAGAATGAAAGCCTTTCTTTGGGATTAGAATGAAAACTGACCTTTTTCAGTCCTGTGGCCACTACTGAGTTTTCCAAATTTGCTGACATATTGAGTGCAGCACTTTAACAGCTTCATCTTTTAGGATTTGAAATAGCTCAGCTTGAATTCTGTCACCTCCACTAGCTTTTTGTTGTGATGCTTCCTAAGGCCCACTTGATTCACAGTCCAGGATGTTTTGCTCTAGGTGAGTGACCATACATCATGGTTATCCAAGTCATTATGACTTTTTTTTGTTCAGTTCTATGTATTCTTGCCACCTCTTCTTAAACTCTTTTGCTTCTGTTAGATCCTCACCATCTCTGGTCTTTATTGTTCCCATCTTTGCATGAAATATTTCCGTGGTACCTCTAATTTTCTTGAAGAGATCTCTGGTTTTTCCCATTCTATTGCTTTCCTCTATTTCTGTGCATTGTTCACTTAAGAAGACTTTATTATCTCTCCTTGCTATTTTTTTGGAACTCGGCATTCAGTTGGGTTTATCTTTCCCTTTCTCCTTTGTCTTTTGCTTTTCTTTTCTCAGCCATTTGTAAGTCTTCCTCAGAAAACATTTTCCTAGTTGCAGTTCTTTTTCTTGGAGATGGTTTTGGTCACTGCCTCCTGTACAATGTTATGAACCTCTGTCCATAATTCTTCAGGCACTCTGTCAAATCTAATCCTTTGAATCTATTTGTCACTTCCACTGTATGATCATAAGGGGTTTGATTAGGTCATACCTGAGTGGCCTAGTGGTTTTCCCTACTTTCTTCAATTTAAGCCTGGATTTTGCAACAAGGAGCTCATTATCTGAGCCACAGTCAGCTCCAAGTCTTGTTTTTACTCAGTGTATAGAGCTTCTTCATCTTCGAATGAAAAGAATATAATCAATCTGATTTTGGTATTGACCATCTGGTGATGTCCATGTGTAGAGTTGTCTCTTGGTTTTGTTGGAACCTTGTGTAGGTTCTTGTTAGGTATCTGTTTTACATATGTTGTTTAGTCGCTAAGTCGTCTCTTACTCTGCAACCCTATGTACTGCTGCACTCCACGTTTCCCTGTCCTTCACTATCTCCCAGAGTTTGCTCAGATTCATGTCCATCGAGTTTGTGATTTTATGTATAGTAGTACGTATATGTCAATACCAATCTCCCAATTTATCCCTCCCCTTATCTCCTGGTAACCATAAGTTTGTTTTCTACATCTGTGACTATTTCTGTTTTGTCAATAAGTTTGTCTGTATACACCCTGCTTTTGTTTTTAGATTCCACAAATAAGTGTTATCATATGGTATTTGTCTTTCTGTATCTAACTTACTTCACTCAGGATGACAGTTTGTAGGTCCATCCATGTTGCGGCAAATGGTATTACTTTGTTCTCTTTTATGGTTGAGTAATGTTCCCCGTATGTGATATATATGTACCATATCTTCTTTTTTGCTCTATTTTTTAAGATTTACCTTTGGCTGCTCCGGGTCTAAGTTGCTATGTTCAGGCCTTCTCTAGGGGTGGCAAGTGGAGGCTGCTCTTCACTGTTACACAGGCTTGTCCTTGTGGTGGTGTGGGCTCTGGGTGCATGGGCTTCACAGGCTTAGCTGCTCCCCAACATGTGGGATCTTCCTGTACCAGGGATCAAACTGTGTCCCCTTCACTGCAACGTGGATTCTCAATCACTGGACCACCAGGGAAGTGTCTATACCACATCTTCTTTGTCTGTTTCTATGGTAATAGACATCTATATTGCTTCCATGTCCTAGCTATTATAAATAGTGCTGCAATGGACATTGGGATGCATGTATTTTTTTGAATTGTGGTTTACTGTGGGTGTATGCCCAAAAGTGGGATTGCTGGGTCATATGGCAGCCTTTTTAAGGTCTTTAATTTTAATTTGCCTCTCTGCCTGAAATGTTCTTTCTCTAGAATTTTCTTAACATTGAATATCAGCTCAAATATTACTTCCTCAGAGAGATCCTCCCTGATCTATTCTAACTGGAGTAGATTCCCTAGAATGAGGTACTCTTTATTTTCTTTATAAAACTTATTAGAATCTGTACTCTTCTCACTAATTTAATAGCTTATTGTTTTTTTCAAGTCATTTCCAAATGGGGACTTTGTCTTATTCATTGCTGAGTCCAGAACCTGAAAATCTCCTTTTTAAGGAAATCACTAAATACTAGAATATAATTAGTGAATATACTGCATTCCATTTCATTAAATAATGACTCTTCCTTTGAATCTGAGAGAGAAATGCTAAGAGAATCAATCGAAGAGGGAAGGCAAGAAAGGGCATGACTATATGGACCTTTGTTAGCAAAGTAACGTCTCTAGTTTTTTAACACGCTCTCTTGGTTTGTCATAGCTTTTCTTTCAAGGAACAAGCATCTTTTAACTTCATGGCTACAGCCACCATCTGCAGTGATTTTGGAGCCCAAGAAAATAAAGTCTGACACTGTTTCCCCATCTACATACCATGAAGTAATGGGATGCCATGATCTTTGTTTTTTTGAATGTTGAATTTTAAGCCAGCTTTTTCACTCTCCTCTTTTACCTTCATCAAGAGGCTCTTTAGTTCCTCTTAACTTTCTGCTATAAGGGTGGTGTCAGCTGCATATCTGAGATCATTGATATTTCTCCCACCAAACTTGATTCAAGCTTGAACTTCATCCAGCCTGGCATTTTGCATTATGTACTCTGCATAGAAATTAAATAAGCAGGAATACGATATACAGCCTTGACGTACTTCTTTCCCAATTTGGAACAAGTCAGTTGTCCCATGTCTGCTTCTAATTTATGGTTCTTGACCTGCATACATGTTTCTCAGGAGACAGGTAAGGTGGTCTGGTATTCCCATAACTTGAAGAATTTTCCACAGGGTTTTTTTTTTTCTGATCCACACAGTCAAAGGCTTTAACATAGTCAATGAAGCAAAATAGATGTTCTTCTGGATTTCTCTTGCTTTTTCTATGATCCGATGGATGTTGGCAATTTGATCTCTGGTTCCTCTACCTTTTCTAAATCCAGTTTGTACATGTGGAAGTACACATACTGTTGTAACCTCACTTGGAGAATTTTGAGCATTACTTTGCTAGCATGTGAAATGAGTGCAATTGTGCAGTAGTTTGAACATTCTTTGGCATTGCCTTTCTTTGGGATTGGAATGAAAACTGGTCTTTTCCAGATCTGTGGCCACTGCTGAGTTTTCTAAATTTGCTGGCATATTGAGTGCAGCACTTTCACAGCAGCATCTTTTAGGATTTGAAATAGCTCAACTGGAATTCCATCACCTCCACCAGCTTTGTTCATAGTGATGCTTCCTAAGACCCACTTGACTTTGCACTGCAAGATGTCTGGCTCTAGGTGAGTAATTCTCCATTGTGGTTACCTGGGTTATTAAGATCTTTTTTTGTACAGTTCTTCTGTGTATTCTTTCCACCTCTTCTTAATATCTTCTGCTTCTGTTAGGTCCATACTGTTTCTCTCCTTTACTGTGCCCATTTTTGCATGAAAAGTTTCCTTGGTATCTCTAATTTTTTGAAGAGATCTTTAGTCTTTCCCATTCTGTTGTTTTCCTCTACTTTTCATTGTTCACTTTGCAATGCTTTCTTATCTCCCCTTGCTATTCTTTGGAACTATGCATTCAGATGGATATATCTTTCCTTTTCTCCCTTGCATTTCACTTCTCTTCTTTTCTCAGCTATTTGTAAGGCCTCCTTAGTCAATAATTTTGCCTTTTTGTATTTCTTCTTCTTGGGGATGATTTTGATCACCGCCTCCTGTACAATGTTACAAACCTCCATCCATAGTTCTTCAGGTACTCTAACTATCATATCTAATCCTTTGAATCTATTTGCCACTTCCACTGTATAATAGTAAAAGATTTGATTAGGTCATACATGAATGGTCTAGTTGTTTTCCCTGCTTTCTTCAATTTAAGTCTGAATTTTGCAATTAGGAGTTCATGATCTGAGCCACAGCCAACTCCCGGTCTTATTTTTGCTGACTGTATAAAGCTTCTCCATCTTTGGCTGCAAAGGATATAATCAATCAGATTTCAGTACTGACCATCTAGTAATGTATAGAGTCGTCTCTTGTGTTGTTGGTAGAGGGTGTTTGCTAAAATGTTGATAGTTTGCTAAAATGTTGATGTTTACTCTTGCTATCTCTTGTTTGACCACTTCCAATTGACCTTGATTCATGGACCTAACGGTCCAGGTTCCTATGCAATATTGTTCTTTACAGTCTTTACTTTCACCACTAAACACATCCACAGCTGGGTGTTGTTTCTGCTTTGGCTCAGCCTCTTCATTCCTTCTGTGGCTATTTGTCTGCTCTCCTCCAGTAGTATATTGGGCACCTACTGACCTGGGGAGTTCATCTTTCAGTGTCATATTATTTTTCCTTTTCATACTGTTCATGCGGGTCTCAAGGCAAGGCTGAAATGGTTTGCCATTCCATTCTCCAGGGGACCACGTTTTGTAAAAACTCTCCACCATGACCTTTTTGTCTTGGGTGGCCCTACAGGGCATAGCACACAGTTTATAGACAAGGCTGTTATCCATGTGGTTTTGTTTTCTGTGATTGTGGTTTTAATTCTGTCTGCCTTCTGATGGATGAGGATAAGAGGCTTGTGGAAGCTTCTTGTTGGGAGGGACTGGCTGTGGGGAAAACTGGGTCTTGCTCTGGTGGGCATGGTAATGCTCAGTAAATCTTTAATCCAATTTTCTGCTGATGGATGGGGCTGTGTTCCCTCCCTGTAGTTTGGCCCTCCTTCAACAGGACTTATGCCAGCTTGCTGAGGCTCCCAGGAGTGTTGTAGTCAGTGCCCTGACCCCATGGCAGGTCATTGTTGACCCACACCTCTACTGGAGACTCCTGGATACTCACAGGCAAGTCTGGCTCAGTCTTTTGTGGGGTCTCTGCTCCTTTCTCCTGGGTCCTGGTACACAAAGATTTTGTTGTGCCCTCCAAGAGACTTTCCCCAGTCCTGTGGAAGTTCTGTAATATCAAATCCCTCTGGCCTTCAAGTCAAATTCCATGGAATTCTCAGTCCTTTTGCCACATCTCCAGGTTGGGAAATCTGTTGTGGGCACTAGAACTTTTGTAACAGTGCGAGAACTTCTCTGATATAATTGTTCTTCAGTTTGTGGGTCGCCTGCTTGGAAGCTGTATAGTGGGGCTGATAGCAACCTCCTCCAAGAGGACTTAGGCCACACTCCGTGCCTCCCAAGTCTGCTGTAGGGAGAGTCTCTGTCCCCACCTCTGGCCACTGCTGACCTGTGCCTCTGCAGGAGACATTCAAACACTCAAAGGCAAGTCTGGCTCAGTCTCTTGTTAAGGTCACTGCTTCTTTCCCTCTGCCCTGGTGCACACAAGGTTTTGTTTGCACCTTCTGAGCATCTCTGGCTTGGTCTGAGATTTGATTTTAAATGTGGTTCGCCCCTCCTACTGTCTTGTTGGGGCTTCTCCTTTGCCCTTGGATGTGGGGTATCTATTTTTGGTGGGATCCAACATTCTCCTGTCGAGAGTAGTTCAGCAACTAGTCGTGATTTTGATGTTCTTACAGGAGAAGATGAGCGCACGTCCTTCTACTCTGCCATCTGGATCTGCCCAATTGCAGGCATTTTCTTTTCTTTCAGAGCCACCAGGGACTCACCATTTATATGAGGAATCTCAATGTAGGCAAGTGGGTACACTCACGCCTTGTCCTGGAAATGTGCATTGAAAGCATACTTTGCAGTAACCTCGCAGGTATTCAGGTAGATATCTGACTTATGTTCATTTGATTTATGTTCAAGGGTGTTCAGGGAAGAATTATTTGTGCTGAGTCGGAGTCCCAGAACCAAAGTTGGTGATCTGTAATCAGTTACTGCAGTGGGCGGCTCCTGAGTCTGGCCATCTGAGGAGATACCATATATTAGGTCCACAAATTTATTCATCTTATAACTAGAAATTTATATACTTTGACCAACATCTCCCTGTTTCTTCAATACCTCAGCCACTGGTAAACACCATTCTACTCTCTATTTCTATGAGTTTGGTTTGGTTTTTTTAGATTCCACATATAAGTGAGAATATTTATCTTTCTGACAACTTACTTCACTTAGTAAGGTGCCTGCAAGGTCTTTCCATGTTGTCAGAATGGGCAGGATTTTCTTCTTTTTATGGCTGAATAATCTTCTGTTGTTTATATGAGTATAATCTCTTACGAATATAACAAATTCTGTTCCTCTGCCTTACTCAGTGTCTCCAGTTTTTCAGTAGACCTGTCAACCTGTCTTAGACATAATTGTACCTATTTTCCCCTCTTTTCATTATCCTCCTCTAGAGAGGAACACAGTTTGATTCTGTGGTAAAACCTCATTTATTATTTTAATCAGCTCAATGATTATATATATTTGGCTTAAATGTCCTGTTCTTCTCAGGGAAAATAATACTAAACTGAACACAGTCCTTCCCTTTAAAATGTGAGACACACCCAATCCTGTTTCTCTGACAATGATTAATAACAACTTTGTAGCATTTCCTTTGAAATATCCAGCCTGGAGGAAATCATTATGAAATATTTAACTATTCAGGACATAATTTTCTTTTTCCATCTCCTGTTCATGAAGTTTCAGTTTCAAATATTTTCCCTAAGGTACAATGTACAACTCCTCTCTGGTTTATTTATCTACTTTCCCATTCTTCTCTTAAATATCCTCTCTTTTAATATTTTCCTCCATTTCTAGCCACTCAAGAATTACTTTTCCTGGTATAACCTCA
The DNA here is from genome assembly GCA_024291935.2 of Okapia johnstoni. Taxonomy (NCBI): domain Eukaryota; kingdom Metazoa; phylum Chordata; class Mammalia; order Artiodactyla; family Giraffidae; genus Okapia; species Okapia johnstoni. The sequence continues at coordinate 66,403,167 of CM044317.1, read as the reverse complement.
TTTTTAGTTAACGTGCATAAGATAGGTTCTGCTTAGAGACAGGAGAAATTTTAACAACTGGGAAATTTTCTTTTTTCATAGAGAAGAATAGTTAAAAGGCCCTGTGTCCATTTGGCATGTAGGTTTATTTGAGTTAGGAGCAGATCATGACATTTTAATATGTTGTGCTCATGTCTTAAAGTCTGATGTCAGAATAAATGCTAGGTCAGTGACAGAGACCTTTGCATCAGGATGCTGACATCCTTTCGTTGATATCTGAACATTTCCAGACCATGCTTTTGTAAAACCATGTTTAGATATCCTGGGATCACATTATGATAATTATGTCAACATTGCACTTTTCAGTTGAATGTGAAATGCCTGGTTATACTCCCACATAGATATTCTTTACAGCAAAACAATACTGTTTAATGAATTTTAGTCCCTGTTCTCAGAAATATCAAATTATAATCAACTAAAATAATATAGAAATATAGCATTTTGAAAATAAAAACAGTTTTTAAACAACTGAGGAAATCTTTAGACACAGTTACTGAATGAATGCTGTGACAAAGTTGGCATTTATCTCAGGGCACAGGTCTTCCAAATACTTTTAAAAAAAATGTTAGTGACTGCTTTCTCTGAATCAGTATTAAATAGTATATTTAAGTATAATGAGAACACAATAAAATACCTTTAATATTTTCTGAATAAAGGTTGAAAAATAAGCAGATGACATAAATAATACTTACCAAGGAGAACTTTCCATCAATAACATCACTATCTGAGTTGTCTACTCATTATCTATGAACTAATATTGACTTCCCAATGAGAAAATGAGAAATAATGATCTCTTAATGCTTAAATCACATAAACCAGACAGAACTTTGTCTTCTAAGTTATGCGTCTTACTATCTTACTATCATTGATCGCTTCTTACACACTAGTATGAGCGCTTAAGAATTTGTGCCATTAAGGTGATTTAACTTACGGAATTCTTCAGTAAGAGAATACTCAGGCTATAACATACTATGCTTTGCACTGTTTTTATACAAACACACAGAAATGTAAATTATGAAGTGATTTCTCTCTTTCTCATGATCCTTTTAATTGATCTGTGAAGTCATGAGATCCTTTCAAAGGATTCTCCTTTTTATGCTAACTCTTTAAATGCAAAATGAATATATTATTGCTCCCTTTTTTTCTCTTCTATTATAATCTCTCTACCATTTTCATCCACAAAAGAGCCTTCAATTACTGCCAATGTATCTATCTTCTTGAACCCTCTTCTGAATAATAGACTTCATTTCTGATCACCTCCAGGCTTTTTCACCGCTGTGGCTGGCTTGTATCTTAAAATTATGAAGTCAGCTTGACCTCATTTTTTCCCTGCCTGCACGACTTAAACTGGCTCCTATTCCCCCCAGTTAATCTATTTTAGTGAATGTCACCAACATTCATCCAGTTATTCAGTTGTCAACCTGGAAGTTATTCTGACTTCTCCTTCAGATTCAGTTAGTGACAAATTTCGTATCTTCTATCTCTCAAATATCTCTAAATCATCTCTCCATTTTCCTGGATTCATCACCATTGTCTTGGTACAGTTTTATTTGCGGGTGGGGGCACAGTTTTTTATTCTCTATCACCTGCATTACTGCAGTTGAAACTAAAATGGAGCCAGTTCATTCATTCATATATATATATATAAATATATATGTATATATATCAAATATTCATGGAATGCCTATGCTGTTTCCGATTAGAACAAAGTCTGAGAATAAAATAAGGACACATCCCTGTACCTATTGTCAATACTAGAGTATTCTATCTGAAAAATAACTAGAATTTACTGTCCATGCAATATATGCCAGTCATATTGCCACTTATTATTATTACTCATCACAGTGAACATACAAGATTGGCATGATTATTAATTCCTTTCTAGGAGGAGATGTTCTGTGTTTCAGAGATAATATTAAAACCTTGTCTGTCTCCAATGCTTTTTACTTTTCCACTATACCACTCAATTCAAATTGCAATGCTTTCTATGGGTTTGAATACATTTAAATAAACCATCCAGGTATCCTGGAATATTTTAATCATATTGGTCACCTGATGAACTGTGATTTGCCTCCAAAGCTCAGCTGATGGGTTATGTGCTCCAATTAGCCTTCCGTTATTGTACCATGAAAATGACACACATTCTTCTAAGTGTGCCCTAGCAACTTGAGCGCATACCTAGAAAAAAACACATTGCAACGCCTTAGAGTTAAGACAACTGAACTAGCTTTCCTCATTGCCTAAATACATTTTTTCTATTTGTGGAGGAAGGGCATATTTTCTTTTTTAATTTTTAATTCAAGTATACTTTACTTACAATGTTTTGGTTATACAGCAAAGTGATTCTGATTTTCAGATTCTTTTCCATTATATATTATTATAAGATATTGAATATAGTTGTGTGTGTGTGCTTAGTTGCTCAATCATGTCTGACTCTCTGTGACCCCATAGACTGTAGCCCTCCAGACTTCACATTCCATGGGCTTCTCCAGGCAAGAATACTGGAGTGGGTAGCGATTCCCTTCTGCAGGGAATATTCCTGTTTTATATAGTAAATCTTTGTTGTTTATCTGTTTTACATGTAGTAGTGTGTATCTGTTAATTCCAAGTTCCTAATATATTCCCTCATTATATCCTACTCATGCCTGTCCCTTTCTCCCTTATCTGGCTGTAATTTTATACCTTCAGCTTATTATCATTTGATATGTGGCATATTTATTTTTTACTTACTCTCTGCCTTTTTAAATGGAATGTAAGCCCCATGAACTAGGGCATTGCCTCTTTGTTGTCCCTCTTACCTCCACAGTGAAGGACAGAGCCTGGCATGTAGTAGCCCATCAGTAATATTTGCTCACTGAACGCTGAATAAACATGCATGATATTCAGACAGTGAACACACATTATATCACACACAGAGTGTATGGAGGGTGCCACTGCCTTCATCAGCTGGCATTATAGTGCCTCCTTGCATGTATCCTGGTTTCATGGATACTTCAGTATCTGCTCTCATTGATTCATGAACTGTGTGACAAGACTCCTCCACGAGATACATATTCAGCTGGGAGGTTCAGGAAAACTTTCCTATAAAACCAAACATGTGCATCATATCATGGTCTATGGGGAAAACATGTACACCCATGGTAGATACATGTCAATGTATGGCAAAACTAATACAATATTGTAAAGTAAAAAATAGATATATAATTTAAAAAGATTACTGAAAAAAAAAACTGATTTAATGGGAATTTCAGAGGAGGTGAAACATTAATAAAAGTCTTTGAGGAAACATCTGAAAGAGAGTAAGTCACACATCTCCATTGTATTAACCAGATATCATACTTCAGTTCAGTCGCTCAGTCATGTCCAACTCTTTGTGACCCCATGAACGGCAGCACACCAGGCCTCCGTGTCTACCACCAACTCCCAGAGTCCACTCAAACCCATGTCCATTGAGTTGATGATGCCATCCAATGATTTCATCCTCTGTCGTCCCCTTCTCCTCCTGCCCTCAATCTTTCCTCAGTCCTACCAATGAATATTCAGGACTGATCTCCTTTAGGATGGACTGGTTGGATCTCCTTGCAGTCCAAGGGACTTTCAAGAGTCTTCTCCAACACCACAGTTCAAACACGTCAATTCTTCGGCACTCAGCTTTCTTTATAGTCCAACTCTCACATCCATACATGACCACTGGAAAAACCATAGCCTTGACTAGATGGACCTTTGTTGACAAAGTAATATCTCTGCTTTTCAATATGCTATCTAAGTTGGTCATAAGTTTCCTTCCAAAGAGTAAGCACCTTTTAATTTCATGGCTGCAATCACCATCAGCAGTGATTTTGGAGCCCAGAAAAATAAAGTCAGCCACTGTTTCCCCATCTATTTGCCATGAAGTGATGAGACTGGATGCCATGATCTTAGGTTTCTGAAAGGTGAGCTTTAAGCCAACTTTTTCACTCTCCTCTTTCACTTTCATCAAGAGGCTCTTTAGTTCTTCTTCACTTTCTGCCATATGGGTGGTATCATCTGCATATCTGAGGTTATTGATATTTCTCCCAGCAATCTTGATTCCAGCTTGTGTTTCTTCCAGCCCAGAATTTCTCATGATGTACTCTGCATATAAGTTAAATCAGCAGGGTGACAATATACAGCCTTGACGTACTCCTTTTCCTATTTGGAACCAGTCTGTTGTTCCATGTCCAGTTCTAACTGTTGCTTCCTGACCTGCATACAGGTTTCTCAAGAGGCAGGTCAGATGGTCTGGTATTCCCATCTCTTTCAGAATTTTCCAGTTTATTGTGATCCACACAGTCAAAGGCTTTGGCATAGTCAATAAAGCAGAAATAGATGTTTTTTCTGGAACTCTCTTGCTTTTTCGATGATCCAGTGGATGTTGGCAATTTGATCTCTGGTTCCTCTGCCTTTCCTAAAACCAGCTTGAACATCTGGAAGTTCATGGTTCACGTATTACTGAAGCCTGGCTTGAAGAATTTTGAGCATTACTTTGCTAGCGTGTGAGATGGGTGCAATTGTGTGGTAGTTTGAGCATTCTTTGGCATTGCCTTTCTTTGGGATTGGGATGAAAACTGACCTTTTCCAGTCCTGTGTCCACTGCTGAGTTTTCCAAATTTGCTGGCATATCGAGTGCAGCACTTTCACAGCATCATCTTTCAGGATTTGAAATAGATTAACTGGAATTCCATCACCTCCACTAGCTTTGTTTGTAGTGATGCTTCCTAAGGCCCATTTGACTTCACATTCCAGGATGTCTGACAGAATGTGGTCCACTGGAGAAGGGAATGGCAAACCACTTCAGTATTCTTGCCTTGAGAAACCCACAAAGAGTACGAAAAGGCAAAAAGATAGGACACGGATAGATGAACTCCGCAGGTCAGTAGGTGCCCAATATGCTACTGGAGATCAGTGGAGAAATAACTCCTGAAAGAATGAAGGGATGGAGCCAAAGTAAAAACAACGCCCAGTTGTGGGTGGGACTGGTGATATCATACTAGAAGTAGCATTTACTTGAGAGAAATTAGATACGGGGGAAGACTCTTGGGTCTTAATGTCACTGTCTGGTCCTTGCTGATCGTCCAATGACACATTGGCCTCAAACTATGGGTCCAAAGACCTTGAAGGTACAAGCATTCTGAGATCTAAAGCAGTGCTTTTTAAATTTTAATTTGAGTTGTGTTAGTTTCAAGTGTATCAGTTCAGTTCAGTTCACTCATTCATTCGTGTCCGACTTTTTGCAACCCCATAGACTGCAGCACGCCAGACCTCCCTGTCCATCACCAACTCCCAGAGTCTACTCATACCCATATCCATTGAGTCGGTGATGCCATTCAACCATCTCATCCTCTGTCATCCCCTTCTCCTCCCGCCTTCAATCTTTCCCAGTATCAAGGTCTTTTCAAATGAGTCAGTTCTTTGCATCAGGTGGCCAAAGTATTGGAGTTTCAGCTTCAGCATCAGTCCTTCCAATTCAGGACTAATTTCCTTTAGGATGGACTTGTTGGATCTCCTTGCAGTCCAAGGAACTCTCAAGAGTCTTCTCCAACACCACAGTTCAAAAGTGTCAATTCTTTGGTGCTCAGCTTTCTTTATTGTCCAACTCTCACATCCATACATGACTACTGCAAAACCATAGCTTTGACTAGATGGACCTTTGTTGACAAAGTAATGGCTCTGCTTTTTAATATGCTGTCTCGGTTGTCATAACTCTTCTTTCAAGGAGCAAGTGTCTTTTAATTTCATGGCTGCAGTCACCATCTGCAGTGATTTTGGAGCCCCCAGAAATCTGTCACTTTTTCAACTGTTTCCCCATCTATTTGCCATGAAGTGATGGGACCAGATTCCATGATCTTGGTTTTCTGAATGTTGAGTTCAAGTGTATAGCAAAGTGATTGTTTTACACACACACATACACACACACACACACACGTATTCATTTTTTATTTCATTTCTTTTTCAGATCCTTTTTTCATTTAAGGTATCACAGAATATTGAGTAGAATTCCCTGTGCTATACAGTAGGCCACTGTTGGTTATCTCTCTTATATATAGTAGTGTGTTTATGGCCATCCCAAGCAAAGCAGTGCTTTTTAAATATATGTATATGACCTAAGGTGATGTTAGTGGTAAAGAACTTGTCTGCAAATGCAGGAGACATAGGAGATGAGGGTTCAATCCCTGTGTCTAGAAGATTCCCTGGAGGAAGGCATCCCCTGGAAGATGGCACAGTAACCCAGTCCAGGATTTTTGCCTGAAGAATCCCATGGTCAGAGGAGCCTGGCAGGTTACAGTCCACAGAGTTGCAGAGAGTTGGACATGATACCACCTGGAGCTTTGATAGCCTTTAAATAAAAATAAGGCCAACAACAGCAAAAAAGGACCTTTCCAATTCTAAATGCTATAGCATATATAGTTCACAATTCCCAAATACAGCTGTTGTACTTTTTTGTTACATTTTTAGCATATGTCTTATTTACTTCACTAAACTCCAGGTGGGGAAAATGTGTGGCTTAAATCTCCTTTCCAGATGCTCTAAATGCCAACAAATGCAGTGATACTCTCTCTCATGTGCCGCTCCCAGTTGCTTTCTAGCTGTACTTCTGGCATAAACGAGTGGGCAGGAGAGTGTATGAATACAACCTAGGACTTACAACATCTTAGTTCTGGAAAAGTCTGTATATTACTGTTTTTAAAGGAAATATTTATAGCAAAACCATAATTAGTTTAGTTACCATTCTTAACAATTATATATAATCCTCATTTAATCCCACATTGTTCAATCTTTTCTTAGTTGGTTGTAACAAAATTTTGCTGATCAATTATTTGTTTAAAATTATTTTTTATATCATTATTTACAGTGGACATAATTGGAGGACACTTCGTCAGTGTCACAGAATAGTTAGCTTTTTCACTGATCTTTCCAGGAAAACAAGGCCTATTCTGAGCTCAAAGTTCAAAGTGAAGTCACTCAGTTGTGTCTGACTCTTTGTGACCCCATGGACTGTAGCACACCAGGGATTTTCTGGGCAAGAATACTGGAGTGGGGTGCCATTTCCTTCTCCAGGGGATCTTCCTGACCCAGGGATCGAACCCATGTCTCCTGTACTGCAGACAGATTCTTTACCATCTGAGCCAGCTAGCCCCCCAAAAATGCCCTGTGGCACAAAATTTTCTTTAGAACCACATCTCACCTTATTCTTATCCAAGTGTAGACCTCTAATAATTATAAAGACTGATCACAGTACATTTCTTCACATCTTAGACAGTATTCTTCATTGCTTACTGCAACAAAAATTGGTTATTAATAATGATTTCCATAGTGCTCTTTCAACTGGCTTTGTTGGAACAACTAAAGAGATGTTACCACTTGGTGATACAGTTTCATTCACCCTATCGAAAGCACTGTGTAGACAGTGTAGAGATCCATTTTCCTCAGCTCTAAAATGCTGAGTGAGATAAAGGAAGCCTGATGGAGCTTTCTTGTAATAAAACAAATGCAACACATACATCCTCCATAATAGATTCAAAGGATCTAATGGATTGAAAGCAAATATGAATAGCCCACATCCGTGTCTCCATCTCAAATATATCTCCCACTACAATGCAGTGCCATGATGGAGAGACTTCAGTTCAGGACAGAAAAATGGTAGAGGAGGCAGTGAAAGCACTGGCCCATTGTCTGTGATAACATCCCCTGGTGTCGAGTGGCACTCATGTGAGGAGTCTTTCCCCTGAAACACAGCACATTCTCTTTACAGCCAGAGGAGAGCACTGATCACGCTAGGTTGAAAGGCATTCACTCTGGCTGCTTTCTTCAAGCTCTTGAATGTGCTATTTGTTTTACTCCACAAGAGAATTCCCTTGACTTGATTTTTAAAGAGAATGTGAGTGGCTAAAAATGCATATGCGTACACACACACAGACACAAAAAGTCGAGTAAGAGTAACTTATCTTCTCTGATTTCAAAATATCTTTTACTTGGCTTTTCTTAGAAAAGCCTTGGAAATCTGTTTCATTTGTCAAGGGTGGATGCAGTTTTTAAATGTTTTGAAACAGCTGTTTCCGTCTTCTTTGTTTAAAAAACAGAAAAGACTTAATCATGGAGGCCTGATGCAACAGAAGCAAACCAGGCGAGAGTTTATCATCACTCCTTGCTTCCTCCCTGCTGTACGTGCACACCTGTGTTTGCTGGGGGAGCTGTTAGAGACTTGACATAAAAGTCTAAGTTGCAAATAACACACATAGACAAACTTCTCTAATCTCTTGTTCACCACTCCTCAGTTCCCCATGATGGATCCAGATATTTACACTTTATGGAACCATTTTTATGGACATTTAGGCAAAAGTTGGGTGATCTGGATATATGGCTTGCACTTTATAGTCTTGCTGACCATGTTTTATATGATAATGAATCATTTTTTAGAAGATATTCTGTACCATAGTGACTATTTTTTATCTACAATAAATATGTATGGGAAAATAGTATTATAAATTAAAAACCATAACAACAAATGTTCTATAAACAATAGTGACATATTAAGAGCGAGATCATGAGGCTGGTCCACCAGAAGCATAAGCAGTAAGGGGATGGATTAAATGTAGAGAATTTTAAAACAATAATAAAATTAATAAAAGCAATATTTTAGCACCATTAGCATTCACAAACAATGCTAAGTAATGTCATTGATAAAATTCTTGTTCTTCCAGAGTTTTGTTGGTGACAGTTGTCTTAGTTCTAAGCAGTTGCCGACACCCAGAATAGACTACTCCTACTGCCCTACTCCACTCTTGAGAAAGCCTGGCTAAACCACTGAAAAAGGATCAAGTTATTAGGGTTACTCTCGCTTTTCAACTTTTGAACTTTGAACAGAGATCTGTGTTTTTCAGATTTTAAAGTGCATATAAGTATATGTTGTTTCAATATTCAGCTTCTGATTTAGTTGGACTGGGTGGCACAAGGGGTTGTATCTCAGACATGCTTATTGTTGCTGCTGCTGCTAGTCCATGGACCACAGTTTGAGTAGTCAGGGTGTAGAAAACATTCACTAGGAACATTAGTGGAGCAACCATTTAAAAATTTCAAAAGATGATGAAAACAACAACAACAAAAAGATACCAATATCCTCACAGTTCATTAACTTTTTGAATGAAAATGTATATTATTACTGGTTCTTTCAAAACCAGTATGATAATTTAATATGCTGCATTCGATTACATGGTATGTGGGATTTTCCTTTATGTAAAAGATAAAGACAGTGACAGAGAAATAGAGAGGCAGACAGAGACTGAAGATTTAATCTCTTATCAAATTCCAAGTATACAACACTATTTTGTTAATTATAGTCTCCATGTTGTACATTAGATTCCCTGGAGGTATTCTTGCTATTACTGAGAGTGTATATCCTTTTTGTGTTATATGTATTTTATGCTGTGGGGCTTCCCTGATAGCTCAGTAGGTATAGAATCCACCTGCAATGCAGGAGACCCTGGTTCAATTCCTGGGTTGGGAAGATCCCTGGAGAAGGGATAGACTACCTACTCCAGTATTCTAGCCTGGAGAATTCCATGGACTTTATAGTTCATGGGCTTGCAAAGAGTCAGACATGACTGAGCAACTTTAACTTTCTTTTCTTTTCTTATGCTGTATTTTTACAATAAAGTGAGCTAGAAAAAGGAGTTAAGAAAATCATAAGAAAGAATACATTTATAGTCTGTATTGTATTTATCAATACCATATTTATGCCATCTGTTTTTAAGAATAGTCTATCAGTACCTATATTTATATTGCCTTATAAGATACAAAATGTAATTATGTGTACTAACACTAGACATCAAAAGGTACAACAATTTATCCATTGATAGTGAAGAAATAGCAATACGATTGCTTTATGGTATGTGCTGTGCTTAGTCACTCAGTTGTGTCTGACTCTTTGTGACTCCATGGACCACAGCCCACAAGGTTCCTCTGTCCATGGGGATTTCTCCAGGTGATAATACTGGAGTGGGTTGCCATGCCCTCCTCCAGGGGATCTTCCCAACCCAGGGATTGAACCCAGGTCTCTCACATTGCAGGTGGGTTCTTTACCGTCTGAGCCACCAGGGAAGCCCAACACTAGACATCAAAAGGTGTAACAATTCATGCATTGATAATGAAGAAATAGCAATATGATTGCCTCATGGTAGCCTAGTGTAATCAATAGGACTGTTTCATGGTAGCCTATTCTGTACACTCATGAATCAATCATAAAATTTTATGGGATTCAGTAGCACATTCACATTCATAATATAGTATTGGAAACTTTTTTTTTTAAATACTTGTGATGACAGGCTGAAACATTTCTCCAGTGATGACAGTGAGGCATATTGTATAATCATGTAATTCATTGAAAGCAAGATTACACTACACTAAGGAAACTAACACATTATTAATTTTAATATCATCCATCTTATGCCTACGTAAGGATAGGCTATCCACCTTAGTATCTTTCACAGGACATTTTACACATATATTTTGTCTCTATTGAAAAGAATCCACAAATAGTGACATGATTGGATACGCGTTTGAGCAGGACCACTCTGGCTGCTCTTTAAGGTGAACTGTTGGGGAGTGGGGAGGTCCGAGAAGAAGTTACTACAATGTTCCTGGCAAAAGAAATCTCTTAAGAGGATTCTGATACCATTGCCATTCTAAGAATGTTTCCTTTGTTACTAATATTTCCAACAGAAAAGATATTTGCAAGCTCTACTTTTTTTTTTTTTGTCACAGTAAGAGATGCAATTGAATGACATCTTTACATGTCTCACCTCTACCAATGAGAAAAGAAAATCAAACTCAGGAATGTTTCTCCAATGGATTTATATAGCAAAAATATGCAAAAATAAAGCTGGAATCCTGGTTTACAATCACTACCACCTATAATATGGAAGCCATGTGTCTTCTCTGTACCTTAGTCTGCTCTTCCACACAGAGAAAAATAACACTTGGGCTTTTATAATTTTGCATGAAGATGTGGTATTATCAAAATGAAATAAGTGCAAATTTACTTCGGGAAATTAATAAGAAGAACTTACATGTAGAATGTTGATATAATTAACTAATAATATATTATCACTAAATCAATCTAAGTTCATTTTTCCATTTAGTGTATTTTTCAACCATTATTGAGAATCTGCTATTTTCTGGCCATTGCACTGTATATATGTATATATGGGAATAAAACTAAATAAGTAATTTATCCAAAGAACTAACTGCTAAAGATAGCAAACAGATATTGTTAATATAGCAATTATGGTAGTAGTAATATTAAGCTTGGGATGCCGATAAATATGTGGTATAATGTCTAACCAAAGAACCCAATTATGGAAGACTTCTCTGACTTGAAAAATATAGGATCTAGTCTGAGCAATAAATAAGGATGAAGTATAGGAGAGTGAAAACCAGGGGATTCTAGGTTGAATTAGCAACATGTATAAGGCATGTGAGGCCACAGTAGCACACTGAAGTAAAGGGTAGAGGAATGTTTTGATGAGTGTGAACCTGGAAATACAGGCAAACGTAGATTTAATGGTCTTTATGTATCATCATAAAGAGCCTTGGGTTTCCTACTGAAAATAGTCCAGAAACATTGGTGATGTGAATGTGGATTGGGTGGTGTGTGAGATTAACTGCAGGGACACCAAGAAGCTCTGTAAGAAATTAAAACAAATAATAGTAGTAGCTTGAACTAAAGTATTAGCATGAAGATAAAGAGCAACTTCACTTTCATTTTTCACTTTCATGCACTGGAGAAGGAAATGGCAACCCACTCCAGTGTTCTTGCCTGGAGAATCCCAGGGATGGGGAGCCTGGTGGCTGCCGTCTGTGGGGTCGCACAGAAGCAGACACGACTGAAGCGACTTAGCAGCAGCAGCAAAGAGCAGTACTGAATTCAAGAGGTGGTAAAACTTATAGGATTTGAGGCGTGGAAAGTAAAGGAGAGGAAACAGAGCATATAGGAATTGTTTTGGTTGCAAATAACAGGAAATACAACTAAAAGTTTCAAAAAGAAATGTTTCTTTTCCTCACATAATATGCCCAGAGAAAAGGACTGTAGAAGCTCAGCCTTGTCATGAGGGATTCGTTGTGTCTAGCTGTCTGCTCCACGGACCTTGATGTGTTTCCTTTTTGCCCTTGCATGTGACCCCATAGTCAGTGCCTACTGTACTCCAGGCCTCACATCTACCTTCCAGGTGGATAAAAGGGATAAGAGGAAAGGTGGCGCTTTGGAAATCCATATCTGATTGGCCAGAACTGTCACATGATCAATCATATTTAACGGGAGGCTGGGAAATCAAGCTTTTTATTTTTATTTTTTTTGGCTGAGCCAGATTTTGTTGTCTTTGTTGTGCATTTGGGATAAGGGATCTTCACTTACAACATGTGGGATTTAGTTCCCTGACGAGGGATCAAACCTGGGCCCCCTGCATTGGGAGTGTGTAGTCTTAACCACTGAGACCACTAGGAAAGTCCCAGAAATCAGGTGTTTTTAAAGCTTCTATACCCTTTAGAGGAGAGACAGATAAGAGAGAAGAGAAAAGGGTAGGTGATGGGATTTATCAACCTATAGCATCTGTTCCAGAGACACACAGGAAAGTGGATAATCACTAAAATGGAGCTGTTGAACAAGTGAGAAGAGACATGGGAAAGATAACCAGAAAAATTTGTTTTATAATGTGGAACATATACTCCATCAATGTATAGGGTGGTAGGTATGTGGGTGGATACAGCCTAAAGCAAAGAAACTATACTATTAGTATAGCACGTTAAGGTAATACAATTTTTCTTCACTTTGTTATACATGTATAGATAATTCTAATGTACAGCATTTGGTTTTCATAAAATCAACTGCGTACAACTTGTTGCATAAAGCACATAAAATGAAGGTAGAGATGTGAGAAATGTTTGCGTTATGAAAGGAAAATAAAGTCAAAAGAATATAAGCTGAATGCACTGTGAATCATGTCCTGTAGTGATGTGTACAACCTGGTGGCTCTGGGCGCAGCACACAAAAGGCTGTGCAGAGGAAAAAGACTCTTGTTTTTAATTTGAAGATTTTCTGTGTTTCGTATTGGTTCAGCTCATATCATTACAGTATTATTTGTGTCATTTGTTTACTGCACAGTAATTAGAACTAGAAACAAAAGATTATATGTCTGTTCAAACACCTAAAAGAAGGCATAATCGTGTTAATGATGCAATGTTTGTGGAGGGCCATGGGTTATTCTAAAGATTCCGAGCTCATGCCAATTTCTGTAGTATAAACATGTAGAGATGGTGCTAGTGCCAGTGTTTAGGTGCTGTGTATTTCTGAAGTTCACATCCCTGAAAATGTCTTTCAGTCACTTTCCTACATAATAAATATTGCTTCATTTTAGGAAACTGGATTGTATTTTAGGCCACAAAGACACTTAAAAAAAATTAAAAACTTAAAAATTAATAAGACATAGTCTCTATACAATGAATTTTTTTAAATGTATATAAAATTTGACCTTACATAAATATCTTACATAAAGTATCTTCAAAGGGGAAATAAAAATACACAATTAAGAGCTGAAAGCATAAGGGGCAATAATTTGAAAAAAGTTTAAGAAAATTAAAGTCAATAGAATCATATTATTTCATTTTTATTTTATATTATTGTTTTTAATGTTCCTGATCTGCCATATACTGTCAGGAGTAAGCAGACATCCAATCTGTTTATAATATGTACATCTAGCTTTATAAACCTTATTTGATCATAGTTCTGAGGCTAGTATAAATTTCATGAGCAATCATCATTGTTAGTTTTCATCATTTATTCATTTAGCAATTTTTTAGCTCTCTTTTGGGTTTGGATTCCTGGAAAATGCTCTGAGATGGAGATTTCTGTGCAGAAAGTTACTGAGGACTCATCGCAGGTACAGTACCTATTGAGGGATGAAGGCCATGAAACTGGACAAAGAAGGAACTTTGGCATGTATTTGCATCTACAACCTCAGTTGATCCTGTGACTGTTCTGTACAGTGGCAGCCTTTCAGTGTTGTCCTGAGCTGAGATGAAGTAATAGAGCCCTAAATTCTCAGCTCACCTGGTTGTCGGTCTGGAATGCCCCAGAGTAGGAAGCAGGACCTTGGATAGAGCAATTCTCTTTGGCTGAAGGCTAGTGTTGGAGAGGAAATCAGTTGTGCTGCCAGTACTCCTAGGGCTTCCCTGGTGGCTAAGAGGGTAAAGCATCTGCCTGCAATGCAGGAGACTTGGGTTTGATCCCTGGGTCGGGAAGATCCCCAGGAGAAGGAAATGGCAACCCACTCCAGTATTCTTACCTGGAAAATCCCATGGATTTAGAAGCCTGATAGGCTACAGTCCACAGGGTCACAAAGAGTCAGACACGACTGAGCGACTTCACTTTCACTTTCATCAGTACTCCCAGCAGCCAGGAGATGAGGACCTAGTCTAGGGTTAGGCTCTGGGATCTGGGGGACACACCACAACACTCAGTGCAGGGCCACTTTTGCGTCAGAAACACTTTTAGGTACTTGGTTAGTCAGTGAACGAAGCCAACATAGATTCCTGCCCTTACGGAGCCTGCACTCATAGGCTTTTCACTTTCATTGGTATAAACTGCCCTTACGTAGTCTTGGGTGCTTTTTTCTTTTTCTTTTGTATATTGACCCCATGGCTTGCTTGCTCAATTAATGCATTAGTTACATTTGTAGGATGTTGCTTTTTTATTTTTCCACTTTTACATTTTGGATTATTTTGTTGCCAGTTTTTTTATAGAGAAAGATGTGGTGAAATTTGATTTCACAAAGTATATTCCATACAGAGTTACTTTTTTTTTTCTTTTACTTTTTGTATTTCAGCCTATATACACTTATACTCAGTATGACTTCCTACTCCTGTTTTAGGAAATTTTATCTAAGCTTTTGGTGGACTCAAATAAGGGTAGACTGAAATTTTCATCTGTTCTTTGCAGAAAAGTAAATTACATAAACATACTTTTTAATGTATCACTATATCATTTTTCTTTATGCTGCACACTTTTTTTGGAGGCTTACAATGTTTTGTTTTGGTTTGGTTTTTGGGCGGAGCTAGTTTGTTTAGTCAGCTTGAATGGAGGGAGATCTATTAAAATTGTATGGCTTTTAATTTACAATGTCTAACAGTCATTTATACACTATATATATGTGTGTGTGTATATATATACACAAATACACACTATGGTCAGTTATTTTCTAGCTAAACTTTAGAGTTGCTAGAGATACAGTTTTATATATCTCTCTATGAAGACAAAGCAATGCTTTTTCTGTATCTATCCTGATTTGCACACATTTCCTTAAGCAAGGTGGCAAGCTAAGATGTAATGTTATGAGTAGTTATGCATTGACTGGAGGTATGTTTAGGGAGAGGAATGATCAAACAGGGCTCTCATCCTTGCTCAATGAGAATAGAGAATCCAGCGATTCCTTTTCTGAGGGTGAAAGAAAGGAATGCCTGTTTTCTAGACATGGATCAAGACACTGGGTGAGTTCAAGTCAATGTTTTGTTTTGTTTTGTTTTCAAGCATTACTTGGCTTGTTCCGATTCAGGACTTCAAGTGTATAGTACATAATCCAGATATGATTCTCTTTGCATCATATCAACAGTGTAATTAATGGAAACTCTATACAGATTTTGCCATAGTGCCTTTAATTTTTATTTAACAGTTTTTCTTTTTAATGCCTCCACATTTGGCTTTTTATATATCTTCAAGAAATTTTTAGTGCTCAGTTTGGATTCTGTGTGGACAGATGCTCTAATTTTGATATACATGTTTGTCTAATGGATGAAATACATTGTTGACTAAACAAATTAAGTAAGTGAAGGAACATTTCTTATGATCCCCTTTGTGTAAACCAAGACATATATTGTAGCTCACTGTCTTAAAATTTTAGAGGAAAAAAAATCTAAGAATGTTATGTATTTCTGTTGATATTAATACATAATATTTTTATAATTTTTTATCTAAAATATTGTGGGAGAGGGCTAGAATATATAACTGTGGTTAACATTCCTGGATAAGGAAATGGTAACCCACTCCAGTATTCTTGCCTGGAGAATCCCATGGACAGAGGAGCCTGGTGGGCTAGGGTCTACAGGGTTACAAAGTCAGACACAACTGAAGTGACTTTGCATGTGGTTAACATTAAGGTGAGTTTGAGAAGTGTTCCTTCATTTATTTAACTTGCTTGGCCAACAGAATGTTTCTCTCATTGGACAGACATTTGTATCAAAATTAGAGTGTCTGTTCTAACAGAATGGAATTTGGGGGGTGGGGGCAGTTACTGCTTAAATAATTGTGTTTAATTGATGGCACTTATATTTTGTAAATGAATGAATGATAATGTCACCAAATAAAACACTTTGAAAATCAAATTATTATGGAAGCATTCCCACATGCATTTACTTGATATTTTGACCTATGAGATCACTTATCATTAATTATGTGCTGGAACCATAGAAACATTTGCAAGCCAGATAGTATTTGACAGCAAAATCTGACTATAGATTTGTAATTATATTGATGGTTTGAAAGATTTAGAGTAATTAAAAAACAAATACAGTTGATTACCAATTTTATATCCAACCCCATCTTGAAGTTCTGTTCCTTTTTCAAAATAATTTGTATTTTAAAAATCGGCTTCTTCTGCATTTTTCCTGCAACTCTTCTTTCAACTCTAGTAACCTTATACCCAGACATTCCTCATAACTTCTCAGCCTTCTTCCTGACTTTGGAGTATCTCCTCTTTATACCCTACCAACAGATTCATCTTTCTAAAAACATTTTGATAATAGCCCATCCTACTCAAAAGGCTACAATAACTCCTTTCTCTTAATGTAAATTTAGTTCCTTGTCCTGATAGGATTTCCTTCTCTCTTTTGTTGATCCATGCTGATATAGTTACTCAATCTCTTCCCAATGTAAGTAATCCAGATTTTTCCCCCATGTAATTAATGAAATCAGTCCACTTGTTCTTCCCCAGGCTACTTTCTATCACCTCTGAGTACTTGTTTCATTTTTCCCAATAGATGTTAAGCATCACCATCTAATTCAATTCCGTGTAAAGATTATCTTCCCATTTCTTTCGTTTCAATTCCCCATTTGAGTTAGCTGACATTTCACCTCTTGCATGAAATTTTCCCCACTATTTATTTATATGTGAGCTGTTCCCTGTCATCCCCAAAATACTTTATTGCCAATAGATTTAATTTAGTGTCACTTACTGTATATTGCTTAATTATGTAACTTTATTTTCTCCCCAAGCAGAGTAATTTCCTAGAAGACAGGGATTGTAGGTAATATTTTTTAAATCCTCCAGTGTTGGGACTTTGGACCTTATAAATAGTACTTTCCTCAATGGATACATATTATATGAAATTGTGCATTATTGTGCTTTTCAGTTTTATTTTATAAATATATAATTTTTAGAAAAAGTAATAATGAGGTGGATGAAACTGGAGTCTTTAACACAGAGTGAAGTCAAAAAGAAAAACACCAATACAGTATATTAATGCACATATATGGAATTTAGAAAGATGGTAATGATGCCCCTATATGTGAGACAGCAAAAGAGACACAGACATAAAGAACAGACTTTTGGACTCTGTGGGAGAAGGCAAGGGTGGGATGATTTGAGAGAATAGCATTGAAACATGTATATTATCATATGTGAAATAGATCTCCAGTCCAGGTTCGATCCATGAGACAGGTGCTCAGGGCTGGTGCACTGGGATGACCCTGAGGGAGGGGATGGGGAGGGAGGTAGGAGAGGGGTTCAGGATGGGGGACACATGTACACCCATGGCTGATTCATGTCAATGTATGGCAAAAACCACCACAATATTGTGAAGTAATTAGCCTCCAATTAAAATAAATAAATTTTAAAAAAGAAAATGTAATAGATTATTTAAACAAGAAAAGAACTTTAATAACATTTCACAAAAAAGAATAACAGATTCTTGAACAATTTTCCAACTATTGTTTTTGGATTTGTTAGCATAGTATTAGCTGCTAAAACAGACGACTCCCAAATTTCAGAGGTCTAACACAATACAATTTTTTTTTTCTTTTTTCCCATTACATTCCAATACAGTGTTGCCCAGAATTGGAATGCAGAAGGACATTTACATGCAGATTTGTAGTGACCCAGAGTGGTAGATACTGCCATTTTCAATGCAGTGTTTCTAGTTTTTATGGGAATTAACTGGTGGTTAGTGGAAGAGGAAAGATATTGGACAAAAGTTAGAGACAATTTTCATGCGTCAAGCCTAGAAGTGGTGTGCAGAAATTCTCTCTATTGCCACAGGCTCAATTACATGGCTACATCTAACTGCAATGGGATCTGAGAAATGTAGTCTCCTTCTGGGGATTCACCTCCACAAAGAAGTCTGCACTTAAGTAACAAGGAACCTGGATTTTTGACAGATAACTCTTTTGTCTGTTATAGCATCCATCCAGAATTTATATTAAAGTAATGTATATTTAAATATCTTGGCAATAATTATTCCATGGTTAGGAATTCTTTTTTAACAATGCCAGAGATGTGACTACATTAACTTTATATTAAGACAAGGGCATTCTTCTGTTCTCATTATTGCAAAAAATTAAAAAAAGAGAGAGCACTTTTTCAGCAGTTTCTCAAGTTACTACTTTATTATAAATCTTTGAGTTACAGGAAATGCTCTAAGATTTTTAATATGCCAAGAAGTATGCAATTAAAAGTCTTTAACCTGTTTCATGGATTTAAAATAAGATAGAACAGTTCTGTGAACTTTGCTAAAACAGATTTATTATCAAGCATATTTGGTTGTCAGAGAGTATAAAATGCATAACCCCTACTTGGGTTTAGCCCGGCTTTCTAGGAATCAGACTGAAAGTGCTGTAAACCGTCAACTCCTTTCTGTACTCAGTGGGGTCTCATTCCTTAGCCCCTCAGGAAATTACTTTTCTTAATCCCTGCTAAACTTAATAGTACATGGTTTCTTTAGAAAAGGAATTTGGAAGTGAAAATGGAGCTAACACCCGAGACATAATTAATCTGCTTTTACAAAAGTCATTTCATATACTTGGCAAATAACATGAGATAAATTTTATTTTATTAGGCTTTTGACTAATTAAAGCTCACCAAGCACAGAGCCTCATTCAACCACAAAGAGAACCTGTTATTTAACATGTGACACTCTAATTGACACACAATTAGATATGTGATAATCTATAAAGCCTTTATACACATGTGACAATAAACACAAGTATAGCTTACACAAATCTTTCAAATAACTGAGACACTCAAATCTTAGGGTATGTCTTCTTGTGAAGAAGTCTGAATTAAACTAAGATTTGATAAGGCAGATTTGTCTGGAGTTTGTCTATAGTTAGAAGAAAAAATAACTATAAATAAGATGCCTTGGGATATTGCTATATACAAATTCTTTGTATAAAATTAAATGCTGACTCATAACATGCTAAAAATTCTAATAGATTTATTAAATTCAGAGCTGAATAATACAATTTTACTTCTTTTACTTTTCACCTTTACATATAAAAACACAAAATGGTCAGGTATGTTGTTCAAATTGACTGTACAAATTACAGGTTGTATGTTTTTAAGCCATTTACCTGAACCTCAGTTTCCTAATCTAGGAAGTTGAAATCACATTTGTACTACATCATAGACTTACTATGTGGATGCAGTTAATTCAGATACATAGAATGTTTAGGCTTGTTTCATCATACATGGTCTATTAATGTTAACTGACACTGGTTCTACAGTAAATTTTCCATAATATAGAATACACTTTATTCCAATTCCCTAGACAGGGAATTACCAGCCCTCCTTTTTGGCAGGATTTATGTTCCTCTTTTTCCTTTAATTTATAGGTGCTGACTCCCAAGTGTGATGTAAATAATTGGACACATATCCAATTTCATCCCTACCTCTATCACTACCCTCAAGTCTCTTTCCTTGAAATATGTAGGCAGAAATAAAAGATTCTCATATAAATCTGAAATAACATTTTAGAAGGGAAGTTTAAAAAAGAACTAAATGGAGTAAATTTTTGCTTTGTATACCAATTGAATACAGAGCCAGGCTTGTTGGGAGAGAAGACTGAAGTAGTTATTCAGGGAGAAGAGATAGGCAAGAGGAGACAGTCTCTGCATTTTGTGTGTGTGTGTGTGTGGTTTTTTCTGTTTGATTTTGACTGTGTGGCATGCAGAATCTTAGCTCCCTGAGCAGGGATCCAACCCTTGCCCCCTGCATTGGAAGCCCAGAGTCTTAACCTCTGGACCACCAGGGAAGCTTGACAGTCCCTGAGTTTTTAAGAGCTTTAATGATGTGATTCCTATTTTATGTGTGCAATCGATTTGCACTTTTTTCCTCATTTTTTTTTCCCACAGAGAATTGGTTCCTGTAATTTTCAAAATAAGAGATCTAACTGTGCTATATCAACCAATAAGGGTGAGGAAATGGGTTAAATAAAGGTATAAATGTTCTCCTCTGAGGATAATGTATTTTATAAATCTCAAAAAAGGGAGTTAGTCTCGTTGCTTATCCCTAACATAATTGTCCATGGACTTTTATTTTCCCCTTCAACAAACATCTCCAAATGGATAATGGTCCTTGGAATGATTGCAGCTAGCATCACTATATGAAGAATATATTTATGATGTTTCTCTTTGATGTAAGTCAGAGAGCCGTCATGGTACCGGACAGACCAAATCTTAGAATGTCTGCCTTGTTTTCTGGGAACATCTGACTCTGATCAGTCCTCTGATACCTAAGCAGTAATGTGCTGTGCCTCAGGGCTCTGACAGAAGGGTTGTCAAATCATAGGGGGACTGGTGATGCACAGCCTGGCCACCTATCAGAAACAAATGTTTTGAAATGGTATCTACTGTCTCTGGAAAAAAAATTTTTTTTTGGCTGTTCCCCACTGCTTGCAGGATCTTCTCCAACTAGGGGTTGAACCCAGGCCACCACAGTGAAAGCCCAGAATCCTAACTGTTGCAGGAAGGAGGACCCCTTCCAGGGCCCAAAACCGGGCTCTTGTCTAACATTCAGAAGTGAATTGTCCGAGGAGACCCATGTGCTGACAAAGAAAGAGATTTTATTGGGAAAGGGCACCCGGGCAGACAGCAGCAGGGTAAGGGAACCCAGGAGAACAGCTCTGCCCTATGGCTCACAGTCTCGGTTTTTATGGTGATGGGATTAGTTTCCAGGTTGTCTTTAGCCAATCATTCTGACTCAGAGTCCTTCCTGGTGGTGCACGCCTTGTTCAGCCAAGATGGATGCCAGAGAGAAGGATTCTGGGAGGTGGTCGGACATGTGGTGTCTCCTTTCGACCTTTCTCGAAAACTTCCGGTTGGTGGAAGCTTATTAGTTCGTGTTCCTTACCAGGACCTCCTGTCGTAAAACAACTCATGCAAATGGTTACTATGGTGCCTGGCCATGGTGGAAGGTTTCAATCAGTGTGCTTCCCCTAACATAATCATTAGGTTTTCAGAGAAGTCCAGCTCTCTCTAAAATTTGAACTGGAAAGTTATCGACTTAATTTTTGCAGGCTGAGAGGTTCAAAGCTGAGGATGCCTGGGGAAAGAGTTGTAAGCCTTGGAGTCATTGTATGTTGATGGC
Organism: Okapia johnstoni; assembly: GCA_024291935.2. Lineage (NCBI taxonomy): Eukaryota > Metazoa > Chordata > Mammalia > Artiodactyla > Giraffidae > Okapia > Okapia johnstoni. Next base: position 66,381,427 of record CM044317.1, on the reverse strand, counting down.
TGTAACCACTGGCTTTTCTGCTCAGTCCATCTCCCCTGTAATTGCTTAACTCTCCTTCCTGATGAGTTTCTAGCAACCTTGTTTCACTGGAAAGCCCTGCTTTGTGACCATATTTGCAATTGAATACTTTCTCCCAAAATGGAATTAGAACTAAGAGAAAGGCAAATTGTTCTTCCATACTATTGAACTCTGAATGTTGGTTTAGGAATTCTGTGTGGACATGTTTCATCATACAAACTAGGTGACAGAGAACACCGGTCTATAGAGAAGGAAAAAGAATAAAGCAAACTTATAATGAGAAGCAGAGATGAGTGTCAAGGTAAAATATTCCTGGTTCCCTTCCTGAAAAGAAAGAACTTGCCCTCAAGGTCATAGCTGTGGATATTTTAATATCCCTTCTCTCCTTAAAATTAAGCTGTCTTTGGTTGGCTCTTTTATTATGAAATCAAGAATCTTAATTAAAAAAAAAATCACCGCTTGAAGGGAACAGAGACTATAAATACAAAAAACTAAGAGATAAAGAACAGAAAGAAAATCTACTCTTATGTAGAAGAGAATGGAGAGTTTGTGCACACAAGTAGAAATAATATGATAAATCTCATGGAGCCAAGGACAAAGAGAGAATCATTTGTTCTCAGAGCTGTCTGATTTTCCTAGCACAATTTCAGTCTACAAGTTTTCTTAAAGTGCTTGCCACCCTTTTCTTGAGTTAATTTTAGGAGCGAACTCTTTTAACCAATACAAAGTGAATCTTGAAAAAGTTATCAACCACAGGGTGTTTAAAGAGGAGAAAAACATGTTCAAGTGCACAAATACCCTTACATTTGCTTAAGTGGGTCAATCAAATTGGTTATACAAACCACAACAGCATGTATACCTGATTAGCAATATCCAAGTACATATTTTGCTTAGACATTCTCTGGGCAAAGCATGTTACAGAATGTGGAGATGTTCTCATGAAAAGAAACTTTCAGATTTAAGATAAAAGAAACATTAAATGTATTATTTCAAATTTTGTTCACTAGAGATTAATTTTATGTATTTCTTCCCAGTTTCAGTCTAGTAGATGCATGAATAGTATTGCCAACTTTGTTCTAATGTTAGATAGAACACAGAATGAAATTTTTCAGAGGAGTCTGAAATCCCTTTCTAAGAGTCTATGTTAATGAATAAGGAAAAAATAGGAATTTTGAAATAGGTATATCTGTTTATCTCATGTAATTTTATCATTGTGAACTGTCAGCTATCTGAAAAAAGAATAATATTTTGTGTCTGAAGGCAAAGATAATTGCATCCAGTTTTGTTAAAGCACAGAGCTGATTAGATTTTAATTGTCATAGTACCTCTCTCTTTCTCTATTTTTCTCCCTCCGTTATCGATTTCAAGTTTGCCAAGGAGGAAACAATTTATTGGTGGAGCTGCTTGAAATGATAGGTATACGTTTAGCTGGACTTGTCTGAGTTAAGATTTTATACAGAAATTTTAAAACTTGTTTTACTGAAGCATAACATACAATTGTCAATTTTTGCAGACTGAGCGTATATGTAACCACAACCTAGATCAAACATAGAACATTACTTCCCAAACTCTGCTAGCGTCTCCTTTTAGACAGATTGACCCCACTCCCAAAGGGATAAGAACTGTTCTGCCTAAACATCATAGGTTAGTTTCGACTGATTTGTAGTTACATAAATGCAGTCATGCAGTATATCCTTGTTGATGTCTGGGTTCTTTCCCTCAATATTATGTTTGTTAAAGTCATCCTCTTTCCTGTATGTAGCTGGTTTATTGTCATTGCAACTACAACGCAACTGCTGTCCATCATGTGAATATCCCACACTTTGTCCATCTACTGATGCTGGGCATCTCTTTTACTCAGGTTTTATTTTTTAATTGGAATATAATTGCTTTACAATTTTGCGTTAGTCGCTGTTGTACAGAGAAGTATATTAGCCATATATATATATATACATATATTCCCTCCCTTGTGGACTTCCCTCCAAAATTCCTCCCATCTCACCCCTCTAGGTCATCCTAGAGCACCAAGCTGAATTCCCTGTGCTTCCTATGAGCTATCTGTTTTACACATGGTAGTGTATATATTGGAGAAGGAAATGGCAACCCACTCCAGTATTCTTGCCTAGAGAATTCCATGGACAGAGGAGCCTAGTGGGCTACAGTCCATGGGGTTACAAAAAAGTTGGACATGACTTAGCAACTAAACAACAGTTGCTATATATATATATATATATATATATATATATATAATGTCACTGATGTGTATATACTCAGGTTTTAAATCTGTGTGGCTCTGCATGAATTTTCATCTAAGCCAGAATCTTGTATTTCAGTTCTAACTAGATATTTTCAAATTTTCTGAGTAGTTAAACAATTGCACACCACCTTGTAGGATACCCGTCAGATCTGGAAGAGAGAGATATATCAATGCACACAGTTCAGGCCTGACTCACCAGCCCCCTTGACATGGCTATCTCTTTAAACCAAACAAAACAAGTTTTGTTTTATTTCCTAAACAAAACAAAAAAAGTTCTCTTCTGGAATTAGAGGTTTGATCTGAAAATGGTTGGTTTTGCACTTAAGAAGTGCTTGTGTACTTTTTTTTTTTTTTTTTTTTAAGAGATTTGGCCTTTCTCTTTTAACAAATGGTTCTCACTTTGTGGGATTAAACATTTGATCCATCTCAAGTTTGTGTACCTGGCTGTGTTTCCTTAGCACGGAGGTCATCTCCTTATTACCTATCTCAATGGGCTGCCCTCCTACTCTGCTGCCCCCTGACGGCCACAGAGTAAAGGACACTCTAAATTGTTGCCACCCCTGCACTGGAACTTGTGAGAAGAAAATCTGCTGAATGTATCCTTTCCTTACTACACTGTTTCTTCAGGCAACTCCATCAGCAAATGAAGTTCTCCTATGATAACAAGCATGACAAGTTCAGAGGAATTTTATAATTTACAAAGGAAATTTATAATTTGAAGAGGAAAGACTGGCTACAAAGTAATTAGGAAAGCAGGGTATAAAAATGCTTGAGTTGGAAACCACACTCAACCTTGAGTAAGTAATTTTACCTCTGTGCCTCAGATTCATTCAGACTGCATTTCCAGTTTACAGAGAAGACAGCTAAAGATTACTCCAACTGGAGAAATTTCTCTTGCAGGCATCATTGCCCTTGATGAGATAGTTCAGTTCAGTCGCTCAGTAGTGTCCAACTCTTTGCAACCCCATGGTCTGCAGCACACCAGGCTTCCCTGTCCATCACCAACTCCCAGACCTTGCTCAAACTCATGTCCATTGAGTTTGTCATGCCATCCAACCATCTCACCCTCTGTCATCCCCTACTTGGAGTGCCTTCAATCTTTCCCAGCATCAGGGTCTTTTCCAATAAGTCAGTTCTTTGCATCAGGTGGCCAAAGTACTGGAGTTTCAGCTTCAACATCAGTCCTTCCAATGAATATTCAGGACTGATTTCCTTTAGGATTGACTGGTTTGAACTCCTTGCAGTCCAAAGGACTCTCAAGAGTCTTCTCCAACACCATAGTTCAAAAGCATCAATTCTTCAGTGCTCAGCTTTCTTTATATGTCAGCCCTTAATTTCCTATTTTCCTTCTTGTGAACGCCTCCTTTCTTCATCAGCTCCTTTCCTGAAAAATATTTTCTCTTAGTAACCCAATGGAAAAACAATACAACTATCAACCAAACTCAACTTTACTGAGAAGGAGGGGCTTATGTGCTGGATCCATTTGACCTTCCCTGATACATTGTGATTCTTTCAATTGTGCTTCATTCAGTCTGAAAGGATTACTTTTAGAAATTACCTGAGGGGGTTGTGATGAGTAGTACCAGGGAAGCAGGTATGGCATCCAGATCTCAGTAACTGGTTCTTGGGTGAAGGGCAGCTGTGACATCTTATTTGACTTCATTACTGTTAGTACCATCAGGATGTACTTCTTTAGCTGGTTGTTCTGTTAAAATGTTCAGTCCCCAAACATGCTTTGCTTTTGGGATACTTGTATAATGCAAATCCATCTAGCAAAAGGAATATGTTCTTTCTTGTTAAAAAACGTTTATTTACTTGGCTTCACTGGGCCTTAGTTGCAGCATGCAGGATCTAGTTCCTTGATCAGGGATTGACCCAGGGCCCCTGCATTGGGAAGATGGAGTCTTAGCCACTGGACCACATGGGAAGTCCTGGGAATATGTTCTCTTTTAACTCGGTGATCTGCACTTCCCATTGAGCTAAGTAATCTTGATTTATTGGAAAAGATAATATTTTCTATTTGGCTTAAGGTATAGGTACCTATGAAAATAATAAAAGCACCAAATTATGTCTCATTTTGTTTCCCCAGGAAGAGCTGTAGGCTCTTATTTTTAAAGTTTTGCAGTCTTCTTTGTTTATCAATTCTTCTCATTGCATTTTAAACTATATTAATATTATTGTTACTACCTCCTCTAATATTTCAAATGTTTATGCCTTAAATATCCATAGAAGTTTTAAGTTGTGTGTATATTGATATTATGTAATTTTTATCTACCATAGACAATGTTGGTACTCAATTCCTACTGGCTGATTGATCTTTAAAATGTATATTTAATTGGCTTTTATTACCAATTTAGTGAAGTTCTGCATAAAAATACACATAGTTCTGTTTCCATGACTTTTAAAAATGCTAAGGGATCAATAATCAAGCTCCTTTAAAATTGTTCCTGGAGAGTATGTTTTGTTTCATCACAGAAAGAATTCAGAGAGAAGGCAAGGAGACCAAATAAGATTTATTGAGTGACGGTACTCTCTCAGGAGATGAGCGGTCAGTCTCAGATGAGCAGATGCCCCAGCTCCATTTCACAAGCTGGCTGGTTGTATGGGATGTGAAAATGATTGGGCAGAATATTCACAGACAAGGAGGGGTTGAGGGGGTACTTTCTTGGTTTTCATTTCAGTTCCACCTCCCTGAGGGAAGGGGAGAATTTTGTCCTTATCTGGTCATGCTAGGATTTGTCATGGTGTCAGATGCATGATGGGTACTGCTCTGGTTGCAATGCTAATTGTATTGTAATGAGTATAATGAGCAAAAAGGTTACATTCAGAAACTGGACGTTCCCTGCCTTTATTTGCCTTTACGACTCTTGTAAGATGTGTGGTTTCCAGTCACATGACCTTTGCCTCCCTTCTCTGCTCAAGGTTGACTGTCTGCTCTAACAAAATGATATAAAATAGTAAATACACAATTTAAACACATCTTTTTATTCTAATATTAATCTCAATTATTGGTTGTTAGGTGGAACTATATACAGGTAAATGATCTCTTTGCATGAATGTTATAGTCTCTCCTTTGGATCTGGAGATAAAAATATTTGCATACAGCATCCTAAACAACTAACATTTCTTTCTTAAACATCTAATTGGAGCTAGCCATTGTAGTAGTTGCAGAGTTATAGAAAGATTAAACAGCTAGTTTCCTGATTTCAACAACATGGGGTATAGCTAGGGGATAAATAATCAGTTTAATTAACTTAGTGAATTTGCATATGTCAGTCTGGTCAATAGAGCACTGGTATTTGTTAGAGTAAAAAAGTCTTAGAATTGTAGGTGGAGATTTAACTAAGAATTGAGAGAGGACAGAGTGATTTGGCTGGTGAACTGGTGAGCAAGAATGCATTCCGGGCAGAAGAAAGAGTCTATAGAAATATGAAGAGTTATGAGACAGTGTGGTGTCCTTAAGGAGCTACATGAAATTCATTAGCACTAGTCATTACTATTCAAGAAGTGATTCCATGATGCTTGTTATTCAGTTCCTTGGTTTTATAAACTCAGAGAGTAAATTCTGGTGAAGCTTTAACTTGGTCTCATTCTTGTTTATATTATTTGCTGTAATATTTGGAAAGTACACTTTTTGGGGATCTAAGTACATTATTTGCATAATTGTTTAAAAATCCTAGCATCTCATTTGGTTAGCCAACTTTGATACATATTCATCATCTATCAGAATTGTGATGAAAAAGGGATTATTGGTAGTATGCAGCATCCTGATTTGAGAAAAAAAGAAAACTAAGTTTGGTTCTAGCACTGAGGGTTAAGGAGTTCGTAAATGTAATTTTCAGGGCCAAATTCAATTTTCTGGTGATAACCAAATGACTCTACCCCATAAGTAGCATTCTTCACAGTTTGGCAGCAAGGCCATAATATCTTGAGTATGTGAGTACCTAATACACTTATCCCAGGTATGGTGGGCTATATTTTGTGCAGCAGATTAAATACTAAGCCCCATCAGATGATAGCATGCTGTGCCAAAGCTTTTAAGTTTAATTAGGTCCCACTTGTTCATTTTTGTGTTTATTTAAGAAGTGGGTCATAGAGGATCTTGGTGTGATTTATGTCAGAATGTTCTGCCTATGTTTTCCTCTATGAGTTTTATAGTTTCTGGTCTCACATTTATCCTTTAATCCATTTTGAGTTTATCTTTGTGTATGGTATTAGGAAGTGTTCTAATTTCATTCTTTTACACATAGCTGTCCAGTTTTCCCAGCACCATTTGTTGGAGAGAATGTCTTTTCCCCATTGTATATTTGCCTCCTTTGTCAAAGATAAGGTGCCAATAGGTGCATGGGTTTATCTCTGAGCCTTTCTATATCAATTGTTGCAACAAAATCTTGAGATAAGATGGTTATTGGATTTTTAACATTTTAAATTCTGTATTATGCTTGCTGAAATTAAAATATTTACAAATTTAACTTCTTCACAAACAATTCCTTCTCATTCTTTTCCATATTTTTCCCACTTAATTGTTGACCAGCTTGGTGTTTTAGAAACATGTTTCATGTGTTGTGATAGTTTGTTCATATATGACATAACATACTTTGGCAAACATACTTTTAACTCATTAGACATTCTTGTGAGTGATCTTAGCCACCAAAAGCACAAAACTCCATCAACGATACCTTTTCCCAAAGGTGCTGAAATTCGTAATCTATCACCTACTCTCATTTGCTGCCCTCAGTAACTTAATTTCCCACTGCAACTTAGAATGGCTTAATTTCTTTCTTTATTGATCCTCTGTTCTTGAAGAGAATGAATTTAACTTCACTGCAAGATAGGTTTTGTATATTTCAGTTGTTATTCATTCTTTACAATTTTAACCTGTTTTTCATTTTGAACTCAAAATAAGCTCTTGTTCTTTCATATCTTGTGTTTTTATGTTAATTTCAAATGTAAACATTTTTAAATTTCATAGAGCTTATTGTTTTAAATTTTCTTCTTCACTTTCCTAGTTGAAGCAAAGTCTATAGCAAATACACATAAGCAGAGTAACATATATGCCGGTTATGCTATAGTTTTGTCCAGCATCTTAACTCTTAATGAAACAAACCATTTTCCCCTTTAAGTTGAAATACCTTTTATTCTTTTTGGCGTATATATTCAGTTTATCAACATTTGACTTTACTTGTCTTCATGGTTGCTGTCTCTAAAGTTATAAGATTTGTTTTGGTGCTAACTAGTTTGCAGTGTTGATTTCTAGATTACTGTATGTCAAATTTAATCATAATGCTGTCAGCCAATAGAATGGCTTAACTCTATTTTTCTCCTTCACTGGTTTTTCCTTCATTCTGGCTTAAGTCATCATTCCCTGTAGGGGATTTGACAGGTGAATTCTAGAAGTAAGCATTTGCCTAAGCCATTATTTCTGTGTGTTTCATTATGTGCCTCAAAAGTTTTAAATTAATATTTAGGTGATTTTTATTACTATTTTTAGGGGTTTTATATATATATATATATATATATTTTAATTTGTTCTAATTGTATTTTGGACAAAATAGAAATTATTTGCTAAACTTGCTAATAAATTTAAAATCCTAATCTGATACATTGTGTTAAGGAAAATGATTTTGGGAGTTATTGAAAAGAAATTGGGCTTTCTAAGTGGTGCAAGTGGTAAAGGAATCTACCTGCTAATGTGAGAGACACAAGAAATATGGGTTCGATCCCTGGGTTGGGAAGATCCCCCTAGAAAAGAAAGTGGTAACCCACTCCAGTATTTTTTGCCTGAAAAATTACATGGACAGAGGAAAAATTACATGGTAGGTTACAGCTCATGGGGTCAAAAAAAGTAGGACAAGACTGAGCATGTATACACACACTCACATCCATACATGACACTAGAAAAAAACAGCTTTGACTATATGGAACTTCATCAGCAAAGTGATGTCTGCTTTTCAATATACTGTCTAGGCTTGTCATAGCTTTCCTTCCAAGGAGCATGAATCTTTGAACTTCATGGTTGCAGTCAAGGTCAACACTGATTTGGTGCCCAACAAATTAAATCTGTCACTGTTTTCCACTTTTTCCCCTTCTACTTACCATGAAGTGATGGGACTAGATGCCACCATGATCTAGTTTTGTATTTTTTTTTTTAATGTTGAATTTCAACCAGCTTTTTCACTTCCCTTTTTCACCCTCATCAAGAGGCTCTTTAGTTCTTCTTCACTTTCTGTCATTAGAGTGGTATCATCTGCATATCTGAGGTTGTTGATATTTCTCTCAGCCATCTTGACTCCAGCTTGTGCTTCATCCAGCCCAGTATTTTGCATGATGTGCTCTGCAAACAAATTAAATAAGCGAGGTGATAGTGTACAGCCTTGTCATATTCCTTTTCCAATTTTGAACCAGTCTGTTGTTCCCTGTCCAGTTCTAACTTGCTTCTTGTCCTGCATACAGGTTTCTCAGGAGATAGGTAAGGTGGTTCGGTATTCCTATCTCTCTAATTTTCTAAACCCAGCTTGTACATCTGGAAATTCTCCATTCCTAGCTTGAAGGATTTTGAGCATAACTTTACTAGCATGTGACATGAGTGTAATTGTATGATAGTATGAACATTCTTTGGCATTCCCTTTCTTTGTGACTGGAATAAAAACTGGCCTTTTCCAGTCCTGTGGTCACTGCTTGGTTGTCCAAATTTGCTAGCATATTGAGTGCAACATTTATTGAAATCATCTTTTAGGATTTTAAACTACTCATCTGGAATTCCATCACCTCCACTATCTTTGTTTGTAGCAATGTTTCCTAAGGCCCACTTGACTTCACACTCCAGGATGTCTGGCTCTATGTGAGTGACCTAGAATGAGTGACCTGGGTGAGTGACCCATCATTGTTATCCAGGTCATTAAGACATTTTAAAATAGTTTGTATATTCTTACCACCTCTTCTTAATCTCTTCTGCTTCTATTAGGTCCTTACCATTTCTGTCCTTTATCATGCCCATCCTTGCTCAAAATGTTCCCTTGGTGTCTCCAGTTTTCTTGAAGAGATCTCTAGTCTTTCTCTTTCTATTGTTTTTCTCTACTTCCTTGTACTGTTCACTTAAGAAGGTATTCTTATATCTCATTGCTATTCTATAGAACTCTACATTCAGTTGGGTATATCTTTCCCTTTCTCCCTTGTTTTTCACTTCTCTTTTCTTCTCAGGTATTTGTAAAGCCTCTTCAGACAACCACTTTGCCTTATGCATTTCTTTTTCTTCGATATGGTTTTGGTCACTGCCTCTTGTACAGTGTTGTGAACCTCCATCCATAGTTCTTCAGGCACTCTGTCTACAAGATCTAATCCCTTGAATGTATTTGTCACTTCCACTTTATAATCAGAAGGGATTTGATTTAGGTCATACCTGAATGAATAGTGGTTTTCCCTACTTTCTTCAATTTAAGTCTGATTTTTGCAATAAGGAATTGATGATCTGAGCCACAGTCAGTTCCTGGTCTTGTTTTGCTGACTGTATAGAGCTTCTCCATCTTTGACTGCAAAGAATATAATCAATCTGATTTTGGTGTTGACCATCTGGGGATGTTCATGTGTAGAGTCATCTCTTGTGTTGTTGAAAGAGGGTGTTTGGTATGATCAGGGCATTCTCCTAGCAAAACTCTGCTAGTCTTTGCCTTACTTCATTTTGTACTCCAAAGCCAATGTTGCCTGTCGCTCCAGGTGTCTCTCGACTTCTGCTTTTGCATTCCAGTCCCCTATGATGGAAAGAACATCTTTTTTGGTGTTAATTCTAAAGGGTCTTGTAGGCTTTCATAGAACCAATCAACTTCAGCTTCTTGGGTATTAGTGATTGGGCATAGACTTGGATTACTGTGATGTTGAGTTTCCCTTGGAAACAAACTAGATCATTGTCATTTTTTAGATTGCACCCAAGTACTACATTTCAGCCTCTTCTGTTGATTACGATGGCTACTCCATTTCTTCTGAGGGATTCTTGCCCAAAGTAGCAGATACGATGGTCATCTGAATTACATTTGCTCATTTCCATCCATTTTAGTTCACTGATTCCTAAGATGTTGATGTTCACTCTTGCCATCTCCTACTTGACCACGTCCAATTTATCTTGATTCATGGATCTAATATTACAGGTTCCTATGCACTAGGAAATTAAAATATTACACAAGAAATGATATTTTTGATACTGATAGCCAAATCAGGGGGTATATGTGACTGTGTGTATGTGTTGTATATAATGAAGAAGCTGAATGGAGACTGATAATTCTCAGTGCCACGACATGTAAAGTACAATCAGATGCTTTGGTATATTCAGATGCTCAGTCAACTGTATGCTCTTACTCAGAGGTATATAGAGATTTTTTACTTAATAGTGCCAACAGGTGAGTCTACCAATCTAGCAGTCTGTGTCTGGTGGTGAAGGTACTGGTGGTGGTGGCGGCTTTTTAGCTACACTGGTCCTGGTCAATAATCTGATGTAAACGAAGCTGTGCAGGCTCTCTGGACTCCTGGCCACTCTCAGCCTTTTGTTGCTTCTGTGAACTACCAAATGCTTTCCAATAAATCCCTTTCCACTTGGATAACCATATTGGTTTTAATTGTTTTACAATCAAACTATGACTAGTAATCCCATTATTCTGCTCCTAAGATGTGTAAACAACCTAAAATGATCCCCTTCTTCCTACTTATGGGCAGGCTGGCAACATTTTTCTGTCCCCGTCTTTCTCTTTTAATTGCCGTTCCAGATGCTCTAAACATACAGTATATCTGTCTTTAGTTGGTTGGTTTTTCATTCTCTCTCTCAGTTGCAGAAACAATGTCTCAGCCAGGTACACTAATATTAATAATAAAGACCAGATTTATTAGATTTTATTACAACTAAGAGTGGTCATGTGTCTAAAGTATGGCCAGTAAGACGTGAGTGGAAGTGTTGAATATAGATTCTAGTCCCTTCTCATAATGGGGAATAACTGCTTCCCTTGCTTCATCTCATCCCCATTTCCCACTCACTGAAATACATGTACAGTAAAGACTCATTTTGGAAATGTGTGTGAGCTCAACATACTACGTATAGTGAAGTAATAAGTCCAGTGTTCTTGGGCCTTGTTGACTTAGCAGAACAGAGTTCCCATTGCTACTCCACTTTCTAAGTGATAGAATAATGCCCTTGAGTTAGAAGGACATATGATTAGTAATGCGGAACCTCACCAATATTTACTTAACCACCATTCTGGTAAAGACTTTTAACCCTCCTCTACAGGTTAATGCCATCTTCTTGGAATTAAAATATACTTTCTCATTTTTTTTTTTCAGACTTTAAACTTCTTTTATTTTGTAGTGGAGTATAGCTGATTAACAATGTTCTGGTAGTTTCAGGTGAACAGTGAAGGGACTCAACCATACATATATGTGTGCATCCATTTTCCCCCATACCCTTCTCCCATCCAGGCTGGCACATAACATTTGGTAGAGTTCCATGTGCTATACAATATGTCCTTGTTGGTTACCCATTTTGAATATAACAGTGTGTACATGACCTTCCCAAACTCCCTAACTATCCCTTCCCCTGCCCCCCACAACCATAAGTTCATTTTCTAAGTCTGTGAGTCTTTTTGTTTTGTGAGTTCATTTATATAATTTCTTTTTAAATTTCACATATAAGGGATGCCATATGATACGTCTCCTCTGTCTGACTTCACTCAGTATGACACTCTTTAGGTCCATTCATTTTGCTGCAAATGGCATTATTTCATTCTTTTTAATGGCTGAGTAGTATTCCATTGTATATATGTACCACTCTTGTGATAAATTTTAAATAATAAGGCTCTAAATGGAAGAGGTCTACAATTTGTAAGGTATCAAACATAAGAACTTGAAGAGTTATGACAGACTTACATATATGCCTGATATTTATTCTCAGACCAATTACATATCTTGAAATCCCATGTAATTCATTTCCTAGGATGACTGTAATAAAAGAAATCTAAATTTCTGTGCAAGGAGAACCTGTCGGACCCATTGATTCTAATAGGTTCCTTACCTGATAAGAATCACTGAGATTGTCTTCTTAGGACCATTAGCACATCTTTTCATAGATGATATGTGTTTTATCCTGTGTTTTTGGCTAGATTGTTAATTAGAACCAACTCCAGACTAAAAAGATTTTAGCACTTAATTATAAGGATCAATCATTGTTATGATAATCTGGTACTGGGAGTTTTCAATATTATGTACACAATTTAAGTGGTTCTGGTTACATGCATATAGATAGAGGAGATGGTATACACAATTGCTTGTGTTCTATTGGAAAAGAAAAGTCACCTTTTAATAAGAGGCAGTCTTGTTCAATTCAGGTAAGACAATTTCCTGAATACTTAAGGAAATGTACTAATGAACATTGAAAAATGAAATGCTGACAGTTAAAAAAAAATCTATAGTTACTTTGGTGACAGTCTCTGATGAAGTTTGAATGTGGCAGAGAGGTTTAATTTTTCAGAATAATGGTTCGCATGGATAATTCATAATAAGTTTAACAATTCAAGGCTCAAAGCTGTTAAATAATTGCAACTGGATTGCCAATTGGCTTTACTCAAATCTAAAAGGGACCTTTAATGTACTTAATATTTTGCTGAAACATAATTCAGTCTCAATGACTTTGAAAGGGACATTAATAGTTTTCTGAAAATATAACCTTGAAAATTAAATCCATTATACATTTCCAAGATTATGGATGAAACTACTCTGTCAAATAAGTCATTACATTAGCATAATGAGGTATGAGGGGGAGATAAACAGCAAGTAAAATGTACTTTGTACCACAATTTGCTTACATTTAACCAAAATGACCTTTAAAAGTAGAGCTGAAGGGTCAGGTTTATCATCACTTTTCTAGCCTTCAAGTAATATAATTCTATTTAGCAGAACAATTTGCTAAAAATTGCTGCAGTAGGAATTATGCTTGGTCCAGCTCTCTGCCTGCAATACACAGGGTTTGAGTACAAGCAAACTCTAAGAACATCTGTTACTCAGCCATCACATCCCTGAAGCAAAACACCTGATGTGTTCTCTGCTATCACTTCTTTTCTAAAAAGCAAGCAAATCAAAAGGCAGACAAGTCATTAAGAACTTTTCCTGGAAAATATATATGCTGAAGAAGAAAACAGCAAAATGTTAAAGTGCTAAAAAAGTATCATGGTGTCTTTGCATCTGTCACACTGAAGCTGGCAAATGTCAACTTGCCTGGTCATTCATCTTTGGATGTGAGGTTTAAGTGTTTGCCTAAAGAAGAGTATGTATGCAAAAATCACATGAAAAAATATTTGATTGAAGGTAATAGAGTGAAGTTTTCAGGTGCATTTCTTCAGTTCCTGTATTCAAATCTGATTTTTTTTTTCCCCTAACCACGTAGATATCCTTGACTTGAGAAATTCTCTTTAGCTCAAAGACAGTTGAGGGAAATAATGTCCAGCAGAGTGTTTGACCCACAGCAGGCATTACTAAGTATTTGTTGAGTGAATATTGAATGTCTGAGTATTGATTAGCTTGAAAAGTAGGGCCTTTATATTTGCATATAAAGCAAATTGGTTAAGCAATTGGCATTGGTTAAGCAAATGACTGGCAGATTCCTTTTGGGCAATGAGTCAAAAATTCTTTTAAGATTTCCTCGTTCTATAGAAATGGTGTTAGTTTTGTCTTTTCCCCTGTTTGATAGCTTTGGTGGGCTGTGGTTGTCAAAACATCAGTTTCTTTGCTGTGTCAATAACTTAAAAGGAGACCAAATTGAAACTGATTCAGCACACCGTAGTGGGGTTGATGATAGGGATAAAAGAGACTGAGTGACACTTTCTCCTTGACCTTTACTGGGAGATTTTTCAGTTGAGATGTAGTCACTATGGGAAGCAATATTATCTGGGTCCACCGAGAGCTCATATACTCCAGGTGGCAGGACACCACACTGTTCACAAACACATTGCAACAATATGGGGTAGGAAGTTCACATTCTAATTTAATTTGTCTAGGAATTCAATATTGGTCCTGAGGAGGTGAATTAAAAGAGCTAGAAGCAGACTTAAAAAAAGTCCAATACAGACTGAGGGTACATGCATCTCAGGATCTAATTGAGTATGTAATTCGAAGGAGCTGTCACTAGATGCCATTCTTTTCACTAGACAGTACATGGCTCACCAGTCTGAATGGCTTCAGGTAAATGAGATGTGATAATTCCATAAGCTATAAAAATGCAGCTATTTAAATACTACAATAAACAATAATGATAAAATGAAATAATACAAATAGTAAGATTTTAAAATTATGTGACACTTAATATGCCTTTACACTCTAAGTAGTTGCACTTAATTCTGTCATTGCACCCCATTGTGGGTTTGATCAAACAATATTTTAATAGTCATTGAACTACATAATTGGTTAATTTTTTTAAAAGTAGAGTACTTCTAAAGTGGCCCATATCATAAACTCCACTTGTTCTCATGCACACTTCTCCGAACATTCTTTGATGGAAGAGGGAAGACACAGAGAATAAGAAAGAAACTGATATAACCTGTGGTCCTTTTTACCTGTTTAACACTTTGTAATCTGGTGAATTCATTGGGCTATTTCATTCATCTGTATAAATATTTGGTATGTGTGTTGTAATAGAAAAAAAAAAAGTTTAAGAACTTCCTAATGCTTTACGTACCCATTGTCTCTAAGCTATTATGTTCAGTTAAATAATGGATAGTGCCAAGTTCACTTTGGAAGAAGTGAAGTGTTAGTCATTCAGTTGTGTCTGATTCTTTGCAACCCCATGTACTGTAGCCTGCCAGGCTCCCCTGTCCATGGAATTCTTCAGGCAAGAATATTGGAGTGGGTAGCCACACCCTTCCCCAGGGGATCTTCCTGATCCAGGGATTGAACCCAGGTCCCACATTGCAAGCAGATTCTTTACTATCTGAGCCACCAGGGAAGCCCCAGGAATACTAAAGTGGGTAGCCATTCCTTTCTTCAGGGGATCTTCCAGGCATTACAGCATTCATTGCACTTAATGACAATTTTGTTAACTACTATTAAACAAAACACAGATGTTATGAATTAACCTGTTGCTTTCTAAAAAATTATTTGCTCCATTTTAGAATGTTCTAGTGTTTTCAATCACTTTTTAAACCAGCATAATGACAACAGGAAGAAAATACTATTACACTAGTTTTTAGCTGAAAAACCTGAGACTTAGATTTGTCGAAGTTCACAAACAACTAATAGACCTGGTATTGAAATATACTTCTATGTGCATTATGGAGGCCAAGCTCATTTCAGTAACCACAATATCAGAAATAAAATGTCATTTGAAATTTTCTGATTACTTCCTTAAAACTATAAAACCAAAAATATAAATCTTGAGCATTTTCTATTCATTAAGAGTAAGTAAAACAGGCAGAAAATCAGGAGTTACCCATGATACATTTGTGTCCCTTCTTTTCTCACATATCTGTAACATCTCCTATGATTTTGTGCTTTATCTGCAAGTCCCAAAATGTGTTATCTATAACGGAGGCTCATCTTTTTTTTTTATCTAGTAGATTGTGGTAACATTTAGACTGACTATAACTGACAACTGTTGAAAACCTAAAAATGTTAAATTATTTTTTCTTAAAGTGTATATACATTTAACTGAACATTATTCAATCTTGCATTATAGAGCAGTCCAAAATGAAAGACTGCTTTGCTAATTTACTTATTTTCACCTGCAACCAAGTGATCAATTATTTTTGCATAACAATTTACAATTATGCTAAGAGAAGAAATAAAGTAGGTTCACATGCTTCAGAAGATCTATAAGCAGAGCTAAAATTATATCTCTTACAACTCCTTCACAGATATTAAGCTGATCCAGTATTATACCCACAAAGGTTCTAAGAGGATATTACTTGCTAGACATCTAGAAAAAATTCACGAAGAGATCAATATAAACTCTTAAAAAAATGATACGGTATTTTCTTTTTATTACACTACAGATATAGATTTAGTAAGGGTTTACTTCTTAGTGGCAGAGAAAAGTAGTGAAAAAAGGCAATTTAAAAAGTCCTCAAACTACATTTGAGCAAATCTTGAACAAATTATAGCTTGCCAACTTAGAAACATTTTATGTTCAGAAATCTGGAAACCATTCTAATAAAATGTAAAAAGTTGTATGCTTACATCTTTAAGAACTTTTTAAAAAATTTTATTTGCATAATTTTTCAAATTCAATTAATTTTAAACTTTATGGATATGTCTAAATATGAATAGTCCAGTTTTGCTTTAGTGATAGGCAATAAATCTGATCACCTAAATCTCTAAGGTTAAATTTATTTAAGTTCCCTTAGAAGCATTTTTCTTAGATTTAATTTATATTTTATTTTGCTTCTATTGCAAATTGAAAAAATCAAAAGAAATATATAGAAAAGAAAAATTATGACACACAAATTGCTTTAAAGTTCTGCTCCTGCTTTTGGTCCGGTTCAACTTTAAAATAAAACCAGCACTCACACACACACACACACACATATGAAAATTTCTTGCTTTTTAAATGTAGATCCTCATTAACAAGGAAAGGAGGAGTTATATTGGGAAACCATTTGAGGTTCCCTTGTCTTTTAAACAGGAATCTTAAAAACAAATGCCATATACATTTCAAACTTTTAAAATATCTTGTTTAAATTTTTAAATTAAAATGTTATTATATCATTAACTAAATTACCTTTTTATTTGCTTAGAACAGCTTCACAGGTGGCACAGTGGTAAAAGAATCTGCCTGCCAGTGCAGGAGATGCAAGAGTTATGGCTTTGATCCCTGAGTCAGAAATAGCCCCTGGAGGAGGAAATGGCAACTCACTGTAGTATTCTTGTTGGGAAAATTCCATGGACAGAGGAGCCTGGCAGGCTACAGTCCATGGGGTTAAAAAGAGCTGGACACAACTGAGCACACACACATACCATACTGCAAGAGTGTTATCAAGAAAATTCAGGAAGAACTAGCACAGATGAACTACTACTAGAAGACTGACTACACCATAATGAGCAACTGTCCCCTTCCCATTATATAACTATGTAACAAAAAGATTGGTTGACTGAAATACACTTGTGAATTATATAATTTCATCTATGAAAACAAGGGAGCAAAGAAGTAGTTGCTCATCCAAACCTATAACATGGATTTATGTTCATTATATGATCCTTGAAAATCTGTGGTAGAAAATGTGTTACTCTGTGTCACAAAGCCCCACCAAACTATTTCAAATGGTTTATATATCTTAATTGACTAGTGTAAAGGTAGGAGAGAATTATTAGATAAGACTTTGTTAACTGAAAGGTGATATACAAAAATATAAATAGAAGTAATAATCACCGATAGAATGTAGCTGAAATATGATAAAATCTTCCAAGAGAGACTTTTCTTGGTTTTCCACTGTATTTTCTTAATTTCATTAGCAGATATATTTTGCAAAAACTTCAAATCAGTCACTCAGTCATGTCTGATTCTTTGCGACCCCATGGACTGCAGCACGCCAGGCTTCCCTGTCCATCACCAAGTCCTGGAGCTTGCTCAAACTCATGTCCATTGAGTCAGTGATGCCACCCAACCATCTAATCCTCTGTCGTCCCCTTCTCCTCCTGCCTTCAATCTTTCCCAGCCTTGGGGTCTTTTCAAATGAATCAGTTCTTAGCATCAGATGGCTAAAGTATTGGAGTTTTAGCTTTAGCATCAGTCCTTTCAATGAATATTCAGGACTGATTTCCTTTAGGATGGACTGGTTGGATCTCCTTGCAGTCCAAGGGACTCTCAAGAGTCTTCTCCAACACCACAGTTCAAAAGCATCAATTCTTCAGCGCTCAGCTTTCTTTATAGTCCAACTCTCACATCCATACATGACTACTAGAAAAAACATAGTTTTGACTAGACAGACATTTGCAAAAACTTAAGTCATATTTAATTTTCTGTGTGTTTGGGTATGTGATAAGATGAAATAAACACATTCTATCCTTTCTCTCCCACCAAAAGCAATTACAAAACCTGGATTGGATACATGTAGTAGCTATTTGAGAACACTGAAAAGTAAATAGTAGCAGGCATGCTGGGAAAATCAGAGTTCAAAGTAACATCAAATCAGCAGCAAGTTCACCATTTTTTTTTTCCCCTTGAGTAGTCTCCAACCTGAACACACTACAGTAGGAAACCCAGAAGTGGCACTCAGGTACAGACGAAGAGCTCTTGGAAAAGCACTCTTATTTTGGTTCAGGATGTGAAAAAAGGAGCTCTTAATACTGAAAAAGGTGAGAAATCCACCTTACCCTTAATTTAATTATTTTCTCCACTTTCTCATGCTCTAATCCCCAAGCAATTTGCTGGGTATGGTTGGAGAACAGTCAGTGGAAAATCAAGGAGCCAAAACTCAGAGGAAGGGGAACTTTCCTCTTTGCTTCTTGCTCAGAAACTGTGAGGACAAACCCATGTGGCTTTTTTCCTCACCCTGTCTTCTAATGGCTTGCTTCAGACATGGTGCAGCCATAGACCTGTGTGACAGAGTAGGTAAACAGAACTCTAGCTCTCTTTCTGAAGGACAGTAAGAGAGATCCCCAGGGAAACGAAAAACATCAAGGATAGTATTAAGAGCGAGGAGGTTGGGCAGTGAATGCCATAACATTGTCTACAAACTCCTGGATGGAGCCTGAATAGATATGATCCTAATCAATAAACCTAAGCTATTAACAATTCTAAATCTGAGTGTATATATTGGCTTCAAACATATATAAAGCAAAAAACTACCAGAATTGAGAGGAGAAATCTTCAATTACAGATGGAAAATTCAACACTCCTTTCTCAGTTATGTATAGAACTAATGGACAAATAATAAGGTTATGGAAGAAATGAGCAACATCATGAACTACCCTGAATTAAGTTGACATTTAAAAAATAATAATACCCAACAACCACAAAATATGCATTCTTTTCAAGTGCAGGAGACAGTAAGATAGACCATATCCAGCATCATAAAAAAAATAACAATTTTAAAAGAATAGAAATCAACATGCATGTCTGTGTTCATAATAAAATTAAACTAGAAAGCAATAACAGAAAAATGATAAGAAAATAGTCAATACTTTGGAAATTCATCAACACAATTATGCATAACTCCTGGGGTTGGAGAGAAAAATCTCAAGCTAAAATAAGGAAGTATTTTGAATTAAACAAAAAATGAAAATGCAACATATCAAAATTTGTGGGATGCAATTAAAGCAATGCATAAAGAGAAATTTATAATAGTAATTGTTTAGAGTAGAAGAGAAGATTTCAAGATTTCAAGTCTGAGCTTCTACTTAGAATAAAGGTGAAAAAGAACCAACTGAATCCAGATTAGCAGGAGAGAGGAAATAACAAAGATAAGAGATCACTGAAATTGAAAATAGATTTACACTAATGAAAAAACAATGAACCAAAGCCTGCTTTCTTTGTAAAGATAATACAAGTAATAAACCTCTAGCAAAGATTAACAAAGAAAGAGACAAATCACCAACGCCAGCAATGAAAGGAGTGTTACACTAGATTGTGGAAATATTTAAAGGATAACAAGGGAATGTGTACAACTTAGGCACATACATTGGGCAACTCAGATCAAATGGATCTTTTCTTACCAAGAGAAATTATATAGCTATTATAGAAATGTAATTTGCAAAATGTTCCTAAAAAAAAATCACCAACTCAGATGATTTCCCTGGCAAAGTCAACCAACTATTTAAGACACTATTTCTACACAACACCATTAATGCTTAGAGGGATACAATTAAGGCCATGATGAGATATACTATGTATCTTTCAGTGTAGATAAAGTAAAAAAAAAAATACTAACCATACCAAATATCAGAATAGATACTGAGCCAATCAGTTTATCACCCATAACTGAAGAGAATGCAAAATGATACAGCTACAGAAAGCAATATGGCGGTTGCTTAAATGTACATTTACTAAATAATTCAGCAGCATCACTACTATTTAATCTAGAGAAACAATAACTTATGATCACTTAAAAAACATAAATGTCTATAGCAGCTCTACCCATAATTACCACACTCAACAACTAAAAACAAAAATCCTCAACTACTGATACAGACAAAACCTGAGTGAATAAAAGGCATGTTGATTGGAAGAAATCCGTTTCAAGTGTTTACGTGATATATGAATACAATTTGATTTACATGCCATAGTGAACAGATAAACTATTTTATAGATAGAGAATCTATAGATAAACAGAGAATCTACCAGTGAGATAACTGTGTGTGTGTGGAGAGGGAGGGTGACCATAAATGGATAATGAAAACTAGCTTTTGGAGTTATGAAGCCGTTTGGTGTCCTAATTTTGGAGTTACACCAAAAAAAGAGTGAACTTTACTATATGAATACTAATATATAAAATTAAAAGAACACCAGTGCCTGCAAGGTACAGTATATTGGAAACACATTCTTGAATAAATCTTAGACTACTCTAGATATATCAGGACTTAAGATACAAAAGAAGTTTATTTTCTGTTTCACATAGGCAGACACGTATGAGATCTGAAATTATGGCAGATAAATCTCAAGTTGATATTTGAACAGTAATACCAATATTTAATCAATCCTAGAGAAAGAGGATTCTATACTGTTGTCTTTCTTTGCCTTTCTTCCTCACATCCTGACTTATAAACCTGAAGCTGAGATATAGATACATTATCAGTTGGCTTCACAAACTGATTCTACCTCTATAGCCTGGGACTGCTCCTTATCAAGGCCTTGGAGCATATTCATATGAACTTTCCTCAAAGGTATGTGTGAATCAGCAGCATTTAAAGAGCTCGTTGGAACATGTAGGAATGGCAAATGTGAGGTTTATCCCTATGACAGAGTTCATTTAATTTTGTATTATATTACTCAATTGTATTAATGTGAAACTATTCTTTTGTCTAAGTCTTGATCCTTAATTATTTTGAGAACAGGAATCATGTAAACTTTTCTTACAACACAATTATACACCATGTAGACATTAAAAAACTTACTGAAAATAAGTAAAGGTGAAATACTTTTCTGAAATGTTGGAGGGGAATTCAGTATGTTTCTTATGCTGGGATCAATATAATGTGGGAATTTCTAGCATAGGTATCTGTGTAGTTGTTTCCTATTTTCATTACAGTAACACTTAAGGATAAAAGACAAATAAAATAGCAGTTGAATTGCTTGTTTTTATGAGTATCATAGTAAAGAATTATGAAGTGAATAAATGTTCCACTCTGGTTCTTTGATGTGAAGCCAACTTGTGTTATTCTAAGAACTCTAAGAAGTCAGAATATATAGTTAATGTGCCAAGGAGCTAAAATCAAAATGGCAGTCTTTGTTTATAATTATCAGAGACATCTTAATATCAATAATCTGAAGAGGAAATAATGTAATTATTAACATAATGTTAATATAATTTCATTTAAATAGAATAGCATAAATGTCTAATGTCTTTTTCCATAAAACTATTTTTTTTCTTCAAACTCTTCTCATCTTGGCAGACCTCTGTTTCTAGACTTCTATTCCAAAAGTGTCAAGGGTCCTGACAAAAAGTATGTGTTGAAATGCAAGGTTCAGTTTCAAAGAAGAAAAACCAAAATGTATGGGTACTGGTTTTGCTTCATATTCCCACAGACATTTTTCTGTTCTTTTCTGCCCTCATTTGAGGTCAGAAATTCTAATTTTGATGCCATCTTTCCCTCTTGCTTCCCATTTGGTTGAGTCAGTGGGATATACCATTAGGAGATCACAGGGAGAAAGGGAAGAACATTTGGTCCTTTTATGCACATTTCCCACCCATTCACTGACCGAGGTTTGGTAGAGGTGTGTTCCTTTACTTGCAGTCAGAGCTCCTATGGCAACAAATTTTTGCTAGTTCTAGTTACATTACTTTGTGTCCTGAGTCATACAAAGCTAGAGATGATCATGGTTTCCCATTCTTTTTTGTCACTGTTCTTCATATCATCTATTGATTATTCTGTCCTTGGCTACACCATGGTAAATAGTTCTTTCTTTACACCCACTCAGTTAACACTTCAAGTGTTTTTATGCCCGAGGTTAGAATGGAGTAGTGTGTCATCTCTACCCTGTTTAATGATTTCTTCCTTCATACTTTAAAACTACATTATCTTAAGTGAAATGTATTTTATTTTGAAGTATGATACATATATAGGTGTGTTGTATATGCTATTGTTTGGTGTTTTGAATCTATTTAATGGGTAAATTATTGCAACAGAACTTGAAGATACTTCTGAGTAGCAATAAATGGCTTTACTTGAATTGCTGGCATTTTCTTTTACACTGGGATAAAACTGACCTTTCCTCAAACCTTTCTCCAATGGATGACATTATGAAGAAAGGCATCTTCAACCTCAAAAGGGCACTGTTTGGTCTGGTCTTCTTTCAAAGAGTATAGAGTCCAAGATGAAAGCAAACCTGGCACTTTTACCTCAGCCAATTGGGGGAAGATGTCATTTAATCTACTGGATAATAGTGGGAATAAGTCCCGGAGTCATTTCCTAGAATTAATGAGAAAATGGCACTCAGGCACAACAAGTTCCTCTCTATTTTATATTGCTTAATTGGCATACATGTTTATCTGGGGGACTTTAAAAAGTAACTTGGCAATAGATATATGACCACATCAAAAGACTGGAGTTTGGATTGCTTACTCTTCTATGAGAATTAAAGCTGGCAAAAGTACGTGGTTTATTTTAATGCAATTAGTTGGAGCTCAACAAAGAAAATAAACCTTCCTTTATATCTTTCCAGTTTTGTGTGTTCTCCTGCTAATGAGCCTCAAAGACTAACCACTACCCTCAGGGTAGGAACATAAATATTTAATTTATGTTATTAATTAAATTGCTTAATTTAAATAACATTTAAATTCTGCATGAAGCATAAAATAATATTCTTCAGAGTATGACCTTAATGTGATTTTTGAACATATTTTATTATCTAAGTGGCATCTATTTACTAAGGAAAATATGTAACATTATTGATGCTCAGCTGGTCAGTAAAAATCAGGTGTAACTTTGCAGAGAAATACATAATATAGCAATATAATATAAATTTATATTCTTATATATGTACAAATATTTAAGGTGGGTGGTTTTTTCTCTTGGCATAAGTATAATTATTTAACTATAAGCATATTCAAAGAAAGCAAGAAAAATTTAAATAATTATCAACAAATTTTCTTTAATGGTCAAAGTTTCTCTGCTATATATCTAACCAAGCTAATTAAACTCATAAATACGAGACTGGAATAGTAATACTACTGGTTGAATCCTGTGCTGAGTTTGATTAAAAGGTTCTGTCAGAGACTAACCTTCACATATTAAGCTGGGGACAGGCTTTCAAAGAAATGATAGCGATAAGGCTTTGAGAGAGAGACAACACTAGAATAAAAGTTCAACATGCCCCAAAGGATTTTTCAGTGCGTGATGACTGGAGGCCTAAAAGCTAATAAAAGATAAACTTTCTACAAAAGTGCTGTCAAAAAAGGAAAAAAAAAGTGACTAAGAAATAGCCCCAAGAAAGAAAACTTGGGCAAGCTCTTTTTACAGCAATTTAGAAAGAAAGATTAGAATGAAGGTACATTTAACTATCATTCAATTTTCTGCTTTTTTAAATGCATTTCCTAGAACTGACCTTTACAAAGTTTATTTCTAGTTTCTGGCAAAAACAGAAGAATGAAAGATCACTGATAGAGCTATCTTAATCCTTCAGTCTTTTGTGAAGGGGAAAATAATGAGGAAAGTTTTTCTATACCATACTTGGAAAACAAATATTTATGACGCCATGGAACAGTAGGGGGGTTGATTTTTCTCTCTCTCAGTACACCCAGGGCTGGTCAGGCCTGAGACTAGGAAGGAAGGGGCTGTTGGCCTGTCTCATCTGTGTACACCTGATAGAAAATCGACATCTAGCTCAGCGTGCAGGAGACCTGAATGGATAGGAAAACATTTCTCTGATTGTGAGTCTGGGAAGTAACTAGTTCCACTGGTAGCTCAGACAGTCAAGAATCTGCCTGCAATACAGGAAGACCTGGGTTCGATCCCTGGGTTGGGAAAATCCTCTGGAGAAGGGAATGGCAACCTACTCCAGAATTCTTGCCTGGAGAATTCTATGGATAGAAGAGCCTGGAAGGCTAGGTCTATAGTCCATGGGGTCACGAAAGAATCAGACACAACTGAGTGACTTTCTCTCACTTTCACTGGAGAAGGATGTGTACTGTGCTATTAGAATGGAGGAACAGACAGGAGATCAGGAAAAGTGAGGAAGCCTGGTCTGCCGTTCTCAGATGAGTGAGAATCAACACTAGAAATGGGAGCGAGTCAGGCCAGGTTCATGGGTGTGTGACCTGTGCAGTCATACAAAGCCCCATGCTTAGAAGATCCCATGCCTGGTTTAATGTTCTACTTGCTCTGTCTTGAAATTCTTAAAGCTCTGAACAAAAGGCTCTGAGTTTTTATTTTGCATTTGGCTCTACAAATTGTGAGGCAGTTCCTGTGAGGGAGGGGTTGTAAACTTTGGGTAGTTTATCATATCTTAAGCATCTCTAACAGTTTAAGAAGCCATTTCTTCTGCCTCTCAAGATACATGCTGCTCTGAACCCCAGGAAATTGAGAGAATATCACCCTAATCACCTACCTATGTCTCTTCCCCCATACTTCACTCAAAGCTCCAGCATATACTTAGTTCTGCACTGGTCAGGGATACATCAGAAGTTATAAGCTTTAGGCATTTCCAACTGAACTGCAAGACCTATGCCATTTGCTTTTTCTTTATCACACTGCAGTGAGCATGTGATGAGAATGTGATAAATCACATCTGCAGTGGAAAGTCACAATCCTTTTAAAGCTAAATGAGAGAAGATGCAGTCAATAAGAAATTCTTGATCCCCAAAGACTGTTCAGTAGTGTAGTAAGTGCTATCTCTACTTGTTTATTCTCCTTTTTACTATAGCCCTTTTCCCATGAAGTTTTTTATAGATCCATAAAGATCCCAATAGGCAATGAGACCATATAGTACATTAGATAAGATGAACTCTAAGCTAGGTGACTTGAGTACAATTCCTCAGGTCAGTACTTCTTGCGTAATTTTAAGGAAATCTCACACCGAGTATCTATGCTTCTTTTCTGCAGATATCAAAGAGAACGAATGCATTAATCCATTGACTGCATTCAAAAATGTGGTTATTTTTACCTGCTTTTATTATTCTCCTTATTATGGCAATTTCAGATAGGAGCTTTGCATGCTCTTGATGCCCAAGAACAAGACAAAATATGCCTACCCATAAAAAAACTCAACCTCTGATGAGAATTAGAATGGGAAACATCACAATTCTTAGCACCTTATTACAATATTAAAGACAACCATATACCTTGAACTTATTAGCAGATTCAGACCCAGAAATTGAAGAGTTATAGTTTGACTGTAAAGTTAATTCATAGGCCTCTGCAAGAGAAAAAAAAATGTCTCTTTCACCACTCTGTGGCCTATAATTGATTGTAATTACCAGTTTGCATAGGACTGTATTGGTAGGAGGGTCAAAGATTACAAAGAACTTTCCCATTGCTCAGAGACTAATGGGACACAGCTGCAAGGGAAATAAAACAGTATAATTAAACTTTAGTCTCTTTTGTTCATTTCTTTAAGCAACATAGTTACAATTTTCATGTCACTAAAGAAGACATCTTCATATGCTATAGGTAGAGTCTTTATGATGTAATCTTATTGATCTTGGATGCTGACTAGTTTCCACCATCTTTTTATTGATTAAAATCTGACTTTAGCTAACTGTTACTTGATTGGGAGATGTTCTTTAAGTACATTAAAATTAAAGAGATTACAAAAAAGATAAAAAAGGAAAATTTCAGCATATTCTCCCTTTTCTTCACTGTTCATGCAAATTGCATCTAGTTTTCACATTTTTGTGATTTACAAAATGAAGGGCAAAAGGCCTATTATTCAGTGGTACTCAGTTTCCTAGTGTTGTCTAAATATCTTCACTTTACAAGTCTAGTGGTTACAGGCAGGCTGATATCTCTGAAGTACAAGACAACACTTTGGTGAAATTTAAGTGGCTTTTGTGACATTTTTATCTGATAATTTAGCCTAGTCTCTCTTTGATTCAGCCCTAATCTCCATTCCTTAGGAATACATGGGTTTTATCATGTCTCTTGCTTTCTTAAAGTCCCAATAAGATCATCTCTGGTTTCCCATTAACTTGCTTTTTCAATACTTTGCAAATTTTTCTCTACCTTTTCTAAATCAAAATGTGTGTGATCCTCTTCTCAGCTAGTTTTCCACTGTACATAATCACATTAAAAATATGCATCTCTTGGAATTAACAAGGTGCTTGGTCAAATGACATGGGGGTTTCATAAGTGAAATAAGCAGAGTCCTCTCTTAGCATAGAAACCACCGCAGAAGAAAGATGCCATCAGGATACTGTTAGTACCCACAGGGCGATAGTTCCCGTACTCCAGGCCTGCACTCCTTCCACTTTTCTCTTCAATGAGCATGCTCTTGACCCTCACTCAACTACTTATTTCATGGTCATCCCTAAAACGTTGTTATTTCCAGTAGTGGCAAGCCCTTCAAAATTTCAATTTTCCAGCTTCCAACACTTCTACCGCGTCTAAACTTTGTCTCATGCTCTCTTGTACTCCCACCCCAGCAATCCTCCTTCACTAGACCCTGCCTGCCATTGCCCCTGTCACTATCATCATCTCTCTCCTGTCTTTAATTCTTCCTTACTCTGCTACGCCAGCTTAAATTCCATGGCCGTTCCTTGTAATCACACCCTTCTCTCTTGTCTCCTTGTACTGCTCTCATTTCCTTGTACTTGCTTGGCAAAACAGAAATGGTATTGAAATCAAATGTTCCTCCTATTCCATACTGAAATACTAAATTAAGTACATAGCAGCTCATTTTGGGGGAAGAACACATAGTCATATAGCCTGATCTCACTCGAAATCTGTGACCGTTCACCTCAAATGTGCTATTAATAAGACTCAGCATTAGACTGCATTTCCCTGGTTGGTTCATTTTCCCTCTCCCCTGATTGCATACACCTTGATCACTCTTCAAATGTCATTTTCTGTCCCTCCATATAAATATAGAGTAAGTGAAAGTGTTAGTTGCTCTATCATGTCTGACTCTTCGTGACTCCATGGACTGTAGTCCACCAGGCTCCTCTGTCCATAGGATTCTCCAGGCAGGAATATTGGAGTGGGTTGCCATGCCCTCCTCCACATAAATATGGTTGCTCTTAAACTCAGAAAATATAGGAGAGAATTTCCACATGCTGTAGGGACTACCAAAATGACCTCTCTACTTAAATCTTAGGTTGTACATTTTCCTTCCTTTCATTAGTATGAATTAATTTATTAATATGAGTTAAGCATTTGTGGCCCTAGCCATGGCCAAATACTTCACTTATTTACAAGATCCCATTTCTTCTCCCCTTTCAGGATGTAGTTCCTTTAATTCAACCCTCTCTTTTCCATATCATCAAATTTTACCTCTGTGAGGAATCATCTTAATTTAATATGCAAACATTCTTCTCCCATAATTAAAACAAATAAACATAGAGAAATAAAACAAAACACCTCTCCTCATTCCAAATCTCCTCCTGTTTCACTTCTTTATTTACAGCAAAGCTCCTAAAATTTTTGCCTGGTCTTGAAGATTCAGTCCTGCAATTGTGTTTTCCACTTACTAAAAAGGAAGGGTGCTGAGATCCACGTCGCTAAATCCTGCAGTTGTTAATCATTCCTCATCTTGTTGGTGTTTCAGTGGCTTTTGCCTTAAATCAGTGCTTTTTTCTTCTTCATCTACACTCATTCTTTTGGTGATATTATCTAGCTGAAGGCTTTAAATGTAATTTATGTAGTCACATCTCCCATATTCACATTTCTAGCCAGGATTTCTACACTGAATTACAGATTTGCATTTTAACTTCTTATCCTACTTTCATCTGAAGGTCTGTTAGATGTCTCATATGTAACATATTCAGAACTAACTTTCAGATATCTCCCTTCATGTCTGTTCTATTTACTATCTTCTAATCTTAACAGAAACTCTGTCCTTCCAGTTGTAAGCCCCAAATCCCTTTCTTTCACGCTTCTCTTTATTCACAAGTCATATCCGATATGACTAAAAACTTACTGATTTTAGATTCAACATCTATGCAGAAGTGGATCCACTCTCAACAGCTCCATTACCCACGCCATTGTTCTCTCACTTGGATCACTTCAGTAGACTCCTAACTTCCCTGCCATCTCCCCTTGCCCTTGTAGATCAATTGCCAGGGCGGTGGCCAGAATGACCTTGTTGGAACTTGAAACAGATTACATCATTCTTCTGCTCAAAACCCTCCAGGGCTTTCTATCTCATCTTGAGTGAAAGCAAATTCTTTACAATGTCCTCCAAGGTTCACATTATCTGTCTGTCATCTCTCAGACCTCATCTCCTATTAGTCTCCCCTATACTCATTCCATCTCAAATCATGAACACCGAAGGCTGCTGGTGCTTGCCTCAGAGCCTTTCCAGTTTGTACTAACTCTTCCCGGCATGTTCTCCTCCAGAATAAACATATGGGCCACTCTCTTACACTCGCAGATTTTTACTCAAATGCCATTTCCTCCAACATGTTTCCCTTATCACTATAATTCCAATTGCCATCACTTACTTTCTTTTCTCATTCCTGGAATTATTTTCCTTGAGAGTAATTAATATCTTTTAACATGCTGGGATAAATGTAAATTATTTAAAAATTATATGTATATATAATAAAATGTGAATATAAACTTATCTCAGAACTATGTCAGATTTGTATCTAGAATTCATACATATAGGAAGATGGTTGGACATGGAAAGTGGTTGAATATAAACTGGAAAAGGGCATTATATCTGGATCAAGGGAAGCTAAAAGGATTTCAGTTCATTTAGGCACTGAGGCTGAATTATGTTTTGGAGGACATAAAGAAGGAAACCTTCACTAATATGTTATTTTAGGAATAAGAACACTTATCTCTGCAAATACATCAATAGCTACAAAATGATGTAATATGTCATCATTCTGGAAATGATTTATAGAAAATATATAGAAATGATGATATTTAAACTATTTTTATAAGCTAGTGTGGAAGAGACAGTTTTAGAAAGAGGCTTTTTTACATCCTTTATATCATACCCTAGGTGAAGAAAATGACACAATAATTTAATTCTGATGGTGTCAGAGACAGGGAAAAGGGTATTCACTTCAGGGTACAGAACAGCCCCACAGAATCAATTATAGCTCATCTTTGCACTTTTTCCTTACACGTGAGTTACTCCACATATTGGGTTGATCAGGCTCCATTGCTTAGAGAAAAGGAAGACTATCAAATTCTGTAAGTATACTGCCATGTTTAGCACTGCCCATTCTTCATGTGGTTGTTCTACACATGTCAGCACAATCAGTTTTCATAACTTGCCTGTATATTTCTGCATGTTCATACAGAATGGCAACTGTTCTTTCGAACCAACTTTTCTGTGTTATTCCGCCAAATTCTAGCCATGATTTCTGCAAAGGCTCAACGTCTCTGAGTAGTTTATATATATAAACTACTCAGAGATGTTGACTCATTATACACACACACACACACACACACACACACACACGTTTCACTGAAGTGAAATTGAGGGAATAGAATAGGTGGCAAGGGGACTGGATTTCCTACAGTTAGCATCCTGCCTGGGACTTGGACTCCATGTTACTCTTATAACAAAAATCAATGCAAGTAATCATAGAATATTGAAATTAAAGGGATTTTACTGGTCATCTTCTCCAGTGTTTGAGTTCCAGAGAGGTGGAACAATATTCAAGGTCAATGATGATTCGTGTTCTCAAAAGGCATAACTCAAAAACAATGGTTTATTTCCACTTAGACCTTATTTTTTGTTTCTGTCCCTAATAGATCTGACCTTGAGAGCCAAAAAGCTTTTTTCTGGAAAGACTTGATATAATTTTCTAGTATCAGAATATATAGTGTGTATAAAAAAGGTAGAGTATTCAGATTTAAGGGACTGATTTGTTGTATTAGTCTGCCATTGGAATCGCAGAAGACACAGCAGATACGAGTTCGATGCTGGGTCATGAAGATCCCCTGGAGAAGAAAATGGCAACCCACTCCAGTATTCTTGCCTGGGAAATCCCATGGACAGAAGGGCCTGGTGGGTCACAGAGTCGGACACGGCTTAGAGATTGAGCATGCACACACACGCTATTGGAATAGCAAACCATCCCAAGTCTTAGTGGCTTGCCACAGCAACCTTTTATTATATGTGCCTCTGTGGGCGAGATGGGGCAAATCTGCTTCAGCAGGGGGCTCAGCTGGGCTTTTGGGGAGATACTTATCTGTTCCATACATCTCTTCATTTGTTTTAGACCAGAAAGTATGAGGTGAAACTGAGCAGTATGAGGCCCACTGGACAAAAAGTCTTTCTTCTCTGCCCCCCATTTATTATTGTAGGAAAAAGGTTTCAGCCTCCTAGACCTTCCCTGAGTTCAAAAGGGCAGATTCAAACAGTTACTATGTAGAGGAGCATTAGTGTTAATTGCTCAGTAGTGTCCCACTCTTTGTGACCCCATGGACTGTAGCCCACTAGGCTCCTCTGTCCTCCAGGCAAGAATACTGGAGTGGGTTGCCAATGCCCTTCTCTAGGGAATCTTCTCAATCCAGGGATCAAACCCGGGTCTCCTGCATTACAGGCAGATTCTTTACTACCTGAACCACCAGGGAACACTCAGTTAGAGGAACAGGGGATGCAGAAACAAAGAAAGACTGTCAAGGAATAATAGTTCGGGGATGGGGCAAGGTCCTGGTTCCTGCTCATGGGATATGGGTAGCAATCTAATATATATCTCTTGAGTTCTAATATAGGAACTAAGGTCCCTGCACAGGTGGAGGACAGTAATTTCAGACTGAGTACAAGCAAGTGGACCCCAGACTAGTTGGAAATAGAAGGCTGGTGACTGAGATTCCTCTTACCTTACCTCCAGCCAGTCAGAGGAAGGTCACATACCATGCAGACCTCCCCTCAAACCATCAGGAAGTTCAGACTAAGCCATCCACTCTCATCCCCCTTGACCAGTCCTTGCAATAAAACTTTCTCTGCTCCAAACTTTGATGTTTCAGTTTGTTTGACCTCACTGTGTGTTAGGCACAGGAACTTGGGTCAGAAAACAGAGGTCCATAGTCATCCTGTGGCCATTCTTGTTTCAATTATATTTTTTTCTCTTTCCCCTGTTATATAATTTAAGTTAATTTTATAGCTAAAATAAATAGATCTATAATGAAATTTTAGAAAATGCATGCCTATCATGTTGCCTACTAGAAGACTAGAGAGTAAATTTTTTGGAAATCTACAAAAGTTTTAATATCATGTTGAAAGGATATTTTAATTTTCTACTAACTGTGTCTTTGTTCAGTATTTAACAAGGAATGATGCCTATTCTCTAAACCCTCATATCTTCCAATTTGATTACTTAATCTTTTTTTTTTTTTCCTGAAGAAAATTACCGCTGGCTTTGCCTACCCTCATTCCTCATCTAGTTTCCTCAGAAAGCCTTTTACTAAATAGGATAGTGCACAGAATTAATGAGGCCATAATTGTATTAAACCTTCACATTGAAGAACAAAAAAAATCTATTCCACAGCTACAGTTTGCATACCAAGACCCCAGCTTTTTGCGCTAATCACCCACACTTTTGCTTGTAAATCATGAATGGCTTAATTTTAACACAAACCCATCAAAACAAGTGCAGAAGCACATATTCCATTTAAAATAGATTAAAACTATTGGCTATAGAACCAACTGACAGTGTATTTGTCATTCCTATGATCATCCCTTGCAACTTGTAATGGAAATTTACCTCACTCTAAATGCAGGAGTAATTTTCTACATGAACCATGGAGCATAATAAAAAGGGTTTTGTGGCTGATACTGTCAGTGTTCTGTACACATACCCTTGAATCCCTAGAACTTTTTTTTATGCACAACACACAATACGGCTTCTGTTTTAAAAGCCAACGTTCATCTTTTTTGGTCAGGCTTCTAGAAATCGCTTTACCTTTTCCCACAGAGAGCTAAATTTGTCTGGAAATTTAAATATTCTTTTTTATTAAAAGAAGCGTTTAACCAATGCCTGAGGGGTATAGGGGTGTAAATAATCCATACCTTCTCCCTCTGAGCAGACAGTTTGGAGATGAGGTCTGCACTGTTTCTACAAGTCATCTCTTGAACTGAGCCAGGGTTAAGTTGAGTAGGACTTTGCTTGATACTGCAATCTTGTCAGCCTCTTTCCTTCCTGGTCCTACTTCCCTATTCCTCTATGAGAAATACACCCTCAGAATCCATTCTAAGGCATTCTCAACAATTCTTTTTGTCATATATCAGGTCCTGTAACTCTTTCAGTCAGTAACCCCTTTATTCCTTTATAGCAAGGCTATCTTTCCCAACTGGTCTTGCTGAAGCTTGACCTACTTACTTAGCTTAATAGCCAGAGGAGGTGGATGGTAGATCTTGAGGAAGAAAAGTATCAGTTTGCAAGGCATTCACCACAGTTGAATCCTTTGTATTGTTCTCAGACATACTCTATCCTTGCTATCCTATAGCAGTTTATTTTAGCAGACCAAGAAGGTTCTTGGGTTCAGTGTTGTTTACTGAATCTTCTCTGATATGCATAGCCCAAACCTCAGAGTTGTACTCTTTCCCTATCTGGCCTGTGACTCCAGCATTGAAGACTTTGCTAAGGTTCCCAATTTGGCCCTTTGTGTAGTTCTGTTTCTCTGACCACCAAGCCTATGCTTGACATTATTGATCCAGTTACAGTAGTTGACTATAATTAGAATGACTCTTTATGGACTCCACTGGTGGTCCAGTGGTTGAGAATCTGCCTTGCAATGCAGGGATATAGGTGCTATCCCAGTTCTATCCCTGGTCGGGTAACTAGGAATCCACAGGCCTTAGTTGTTCCCGAGCAACTAAGCCCAAGTGCCACAACTAGAAAGCCCACGTGCTGCAACTACTGAGCCCACATACCACAACTAGAGAGTCTGTGCTGCAACAAAAGATTCACATGATGCAACAAAGATCCTGCATGCCACAACTGCAATGCATCCAAAGAGAGAAAGAAAAAGAAAGAATGATTTTTCAAAGCTTAGAAAAAGTAATGGCTCATATTAAGAGTGAAGCAATGCTAGGTGGGACTTCCCAGGTGGCTCTAGTGGTAAAGAACCCACCTGTCAATGCAGGAGACAAGACATAAGGGATGCTGGTTCAGCCCCTGGGTCAGGAAAATCCCCTGGAGGGGTCATGGCAACTCACTTCAATATTCTTGCCTGGATAATCCCATGGACAGAGGAACCTGGCAGGCTGTGCTCCAAAGGGTTGCAAAGAATTGGACATGGCTGAAGTGACTTAGCACGCACACAATGTTAGGTGAGGGAAATTAAATGAGAAATAAATATTGATTACAAAATAAATGAGACACAAGTATGAAATGTACAGTGTGGGGAATAGTTAATAATAATGTAATACCTTTGTATGGTGACAGATGGTGACCAGACTTATCATGATCATTTTGTAATTATATAAATACCAAATCAGTATATTTTGCACCAGGAATTAACACAGCATTGTAGGTCAATTACACTTTACAAAGAAACAAACTCATAGAAAAATAGATCAGATTTGTGGTTATCAGAAGTGAGGTGAGGTGGGGGAATTGGACGAAGGTAGTCAAAAAGAGCAAGCTTCCAGCTGTGATAAATAAGTATTAGGGATGTAACGTACAACATAATTAATATAATTAATACTGCTATATGTTATATTTGAAGTTGTTGAGGCAGGAAATCCCAAGCGTTCTTATCACAATGAATTTTGTTTTTTAAAATTTTGTGTCTATATGAGATTATGTATGTTCACTAAACTTATTGTAATCATTTCATGATGTACAGAAGTCAAATTATTGTGCTGTGCATCTTATATATCCTGTATGTCAGTTATATCTCAGTAAAAGTGGAAGAAAAATAATAATAATTAAGCAGAATTGCCAGAAATGCCCTAGCAGAGTGTTTTGGAAGGAATATAAAACTGACCTAAGAGAGGTGGCTCTCCTAACTGGGTCAGTTGAGAAAAACTCAGTAACCTCAACCTCTTCCCTTCGTTCTTATTCTTCTAATCTCAGAAGACACCACCCTCACTAAGGCTGTAACCATCACTTGGATGGGGGAGGGGACAATGGCATTGTAAAGCAGCTCAGTGTGAGCTGTCCTCTACACAGAAAAGTTAATGATAGAGGTTGCATTTATGAAAATGGACTCTCTAATGACAATGAGTATCGTAAGATTCGAGAATAGCAGAGACTAAGCATTAAACATTTAGGAAAAGGGGGCACTGAATGGCTGTAATACAAACATAAGACAGTAAGCTCTATGAAGTTGCAAGAAACAGAGCCCACACAGTGAGAGACAACGTGAATATGGATTGGAAAAGACACTATACTGCAGTGTGTACAGTAGTGATTCCTCCGATCTTTCCCCCAAAGGATTCTATGGCCATTTACCTACACTGCTGTTTTAGATGTAGTGTCCCTGCCAGAACACACCAACAGGCCCTCGGGCACTTGGTATGCAAACTGATCTACAAATGTATGTTCTTTTTAATACATATACTATTTAGGAAAGAAAATCAGAAGCAGTTTGAATTCATATGGAATGGAGAACTACACACACTTATAGACTTTTATTTGACCTCATTCTTTTCCAAGTGCAAATTCTCCTCTTTCTGCTTTTTTTCCCCTTAATAATATTTCACTTTAGTATGAATATTCATCTCAGAATCTGCTTCTGAGAAGCCCAACTTGAGACATGTGCCATTACATTTGTGTCTTTTTATAAACTGACCTGAACCAACTTTGAAAGAAGTTGGGGCAATGATAAATAAGTGAAAAATGGAAAAAAATAAACATTTCCCCATATGTCCTGGAATATTTCTGCTCACACATAATGTATTTGTTGTGGTCTTTTTAAATGGAACATCGAAGCCTTGGCTCTTCTTTTCCCATATAAAATGTCTCTAAATTCAGTCCCAGAGAACCAAGGAATTCTCTCTTAATAGCTTAGAATTGAAGGAAGCTTTCTTTTCCTGCATGGATGCAAACAAAGAAACAGAAAAATTTAAACTGTCTGTGAGTTCCTTTCGGAAGAATAACATTCCCTAATTTAAAAGCGAGGTCACCATTGCTTAATGAGTGAACCAACACTGGACCTATGGGTGCTGGAGAGCCCTTCCAGCTTCACTTGTCAGTGCAGATATTAGCTGAGGATTGTTCCTTCTAAGGTCAAAGACAAAAGGCAAAAACACAAAGGGGGAAGTGGCAACAGCTTTCCTGTGGCCCACGACCATTGTTACTTTATTTGAGCAGGACCTCACCTCTACAGTCCATTAGAAGTCAGCAGAGCGCCTCCAGTAGAATGTTGAGCCAAAGCTACTGGCCAAGAACCCAGTAAATATAAGTGAGGCCACTTTTTCCTCTGCATCATTTCCTTTCTTTGCATTCCCTTCATACAGCCTCAGAGAGACCCTATTTCCTTTCATTTGACCTAGCAAAAGAGAGTCCAAAAGATAAAGGGCTATGTAAAGGGGCTTGCTGAGGAAAATTGTTTGTTGTCTTATTTAGAGGCCTTTATACAAATATAATTATACAAAGTATTTAGTTCCACACTCTCTTCCCTACCTCCCTCAAAATACTAGTATTCTGCATATTATAACTGCTGTTAACTGAAATCATTTAGCTGGGTGTCTGGTAAGTATTAAAATAGGGTAGAAGTTTTACTGTTTTCTAGAAGTTGCAGGAACAAAATGGGGTTGCAGTCACTTTTATAAACTAAAGTGAGTTGTGAAGATTGGGCATTATCACATTGTGCCTGAATGTACTCTCAGTGTTTTGTAATGAATTTTCTAGAATCTAAAGAATATTTTTCAAAGAGAAGGCATGCTTCTTTCCTTGCCTTTTGCTTTTATTAGCTTCTTATGAACCTGTAGACCTGGTGTACTCAGACCTTCATGTCCTTGTTCATAGAATTTGTGGATACATTTCTACCAAATCAGACCTCAAGCTTGTACAAAAGGGATCACTCACTGATTCTGTGACTTGATGATTTCTTTGGGGTTCAAAAGTAAAATGTGAAGATTTACCCAGACAGCAATGGCAGTAGTAAATCCACATTAAAGCCATTTCATCCTTTTTCTTATGAAGAATCATTTTCTCACAGAAAAGAAAATCCCAGTGTATTTCTAGCCTAATGCACAAATGAATTTGGGTCATACTTCATATTTACTTGTGTTCAGAAATATGAAATACTGGTAATTGGGCATGCGGTTTTCTTTGACAGTAGTAATTCTAGCTTCCTGGGAGCTATTTGTAACTATTTTATTCCACTGTAAAACTTAGAAAGGAGAGATTTCATGATTTTATCTATTAGGTTTGAGGATAATAGTTAGCAAAGGAAAAGTAAAAAACAAAGAACCCTTTATCGGTTGCTGATGCAACTTTGGCTACTGCCTTTGTCCAAGTGTTCACTGTGTTGTAACACAAGAAAGCAACCTCTAATATTTAATGAAGGGATATTAAAATATTTGGGTTTTATATCATGCAATGTTTACATTCCTAGTTCAGTTTTTGCTTATGGAAAGGAATATTCTTTGCATGCATTACCTTATTTTCATAACCTTGTATGGAAAGTAGTTACTTCCATATATCAGAAGTGTTCGTGGAAGGCATGCTAATCAAACAAGGAAGACGCAGAGCATGTGACCGGCTCAGCATCCCTCTCCCCAGAGCAATGCCCTGCTTCTCTATGGAGTGGAGCATCTGCCTCCACCACCAAGTGAGTAAAAATATCCAAGCAAAAACTCATCTTTGTTTTCCTTGCAGATTGCACAATTTATCTCCAATAGCACACACATTCATCGTCACCAAAGCTCAGTGGAATAATTATGAATATTTACTGAATAGACCATGCAAAGCCATATGCTGTGGTAGAAAGAATGTGGAAGAGATTCTGAAAACTGGCACCAATAATAAGACTGCAAAATCAGCCACTTTCAGCTGAGCAGTGTTTGGATATTGTATATGCAGTGAGAGTGGCCCACAGCTGTAAATACAGTCCTGGATTTCCATGAGGCAGAATTAGTTTGATAGGGGATCAAAATTTCTGTTACAAGCCATTAGAATTTTTTAAAAAGAAGTTATTATAGGGAAGTGTTAATATAAGCTATGGCACTTTTTATATCACTCTATCTCTAATCTGCAGTGCTGAAGAATTTTTAAAAATCAGGAGTCTGTGGATGCAGTGGAGAAAAGTGAAATGACTCTCACTAAATTGTATTACTGTTAAGAAGTGCTGGCAAGCCACTGCAGGGTAGCATAGTAAAAAATAATAATAATCAATTATATTTGCTTTGAATTTTGCAGTTTACAAAATACTTTTCTACATATATTCTCAATTGACTTTTAACAGTTGTTAGATGCTATTATCCCCTTTCTACAGATAATAAAATAGATTCAGTGTTTACATGATTTGTTCAAGGTTACAAGGATGTAAGTAGCAAAACTGGGCAAGACATATCTCCCAACTTTTGTGCAGATTTGGAAAATGCACAGTAAATGAGATATAAAAAGAAATGAAGACTGTCAGAATCACTGACCTGTATTCAGTGTAAGTCAAGGAGGCTAACCTGGAGGACGTGCAGATGGCTAATGGGCACATGAGAAGATGCTTGGCATCACTTGTTATTGGAGAAGTGCAGATCGAAGCAGCAGTGATGTGTTGTCTTGTACCTAGCAGAGTGGCTATCATCAAGAAGTCTATAGGTAACAGGTGTTAGAGAGCATGGCGGAGGGGCTCCTATACTGTTGGTGGGAATAAGGATTGGTTCAGTCACTCTGGATGACAGTATGAGGGGCTCCTATACTGTTGGTGGGAATAAGGATTGGTTCAGTCACTCTGGATGACAGTATGAGGGGCTCCTATACTGTTGGTGGGAATAAGGATTGGTTCAGTCACTCTGGATGACAGTATGAGGGTTTCTTAAAGGGCTTACCATATGGTCCAGCATTTCTACTCCTCAGTACATATTCAGAAAAAAATGACCTTGTTCAAAAGGATACATACACTTCAGTGTTCTTGGAGCACTGTTTGCAATGGTCAGGATGTAGAGGAAGCCCAAATGCCAATTAGCAGATAGATGGATAAATAACGTGTTGGATATAGAAAGGGGTGGGGGGATAAATTAGGAGTTTGGGGTTAAACTACTATGTATAAAATAGATAACCAATAAAGACTTACTGTATAGCACAGGGAACACTACTCAATATTTTATAACAACTTATAAGGGAAAAGATTCTGAAAAGAATAAATAAATGTATGTGTGTATGTGCATATTAAAAAGCAGAGACATCACTTTGCCAACAAAGGTCCATGTAGTCAAAGCTTTGGTTTTTCCAGCAGTCATGTATGGATGTGAGAGTTGGACCACAAAGAAGGGCTGAACATTAAAGAACTGATGCTTTTGAATTGTGCCGGAGAAGAGTCTTGAGAGTCCCTTGGACAGCAAGGAGATCAAACCAGTCAATGCTAAAGGAAATCAACCCTTAATACTCATTGGAAAGACTGATGATGAAGCTCCAATACTTTGGAATCAGTGGATTAAAATGGACGGGAATAGGCAAATTTAATTCAGATGACCACTATATCTACTACTGTGGGAAAGAATCCACTAGAAGAAATGGAGTAGCCCTCATAGTCAACAAGAGAGTCTGAAATGCAGTACTTAGGTGCAATCTCAAAATGATAAAATGATCTCGGTTTGTTTCCAGGCAAACCATTCAACATCACCGTAATCCAAATCTATGCCCCAAACACTGATGCTAAGAAACTGAAGTTGACCAGTTCTATGAAGACCTACAAGAACTTCTAGAGCTAACACACACACAAAAATTCCTTTTCATCATAAGGGATTGGAATGCAAAATTAGGAAGTCAAGAGATACCTTGAGTAACACGCAAGTTTGGCATTGGAGCACAAAATGAAGCAGGGTAAAGGCTAACAGAGTTTTGTCAAGAGACTACACTGGTCATAGCAAACACCCTCTTCCAACAACACAAGAGATTACTCTACACATGGACATCATGGTCCATGATGTCAATATGGACAGTCAACATTGAAATCAGATTAATTATATTTTTTGTAGCTGAAGATGGAGAAGCTCTACACAGTCAGCAAAAAACAAGCCATGGAGCTGACTGTGGCTCAGATCATCAGATCCTTATTGCAAAATTCAGACTTAAATTGAAGAAAGTAGGGAAAACCATGAGGCCATTCAGATATGACCTTAATCAAATCCATTATGATTATACGGGAGGTGATGAATAAATTCAAGGGATTAGATTTCGTAGAGAGAGTGCCTGAAAAACTATGGATGGAAATATATGCTGTACAGGAGGCAGTGACCAAAATCATTCCAAACAAAAGAAAATGAAAGAGGGCAAAGTGGTTGTGTGACGAGGCTTTATAAATAGTTGAGGAAAGAAGAGAAGCAAAAAGCGAGAGATGAGCAAGGAGAGATAAGACCTTCTTAAAAGAACGATGAAAGAAACAGAGAAAAACAATAGAACAGGAAAGACTTAGAAATCTCTTCAAGAAAATTGGAGATGTCAAGGGAACATTTCATGCAAGGATGGCCATGATAAAGGACAGAAACAGTAAGTAACTAACAGAAGCAGAAGACATTAAGAAGAGGTGGCAAGAATATACCGAAGAACTATACCAAAAAGGTCTTAATGACTCAGATAACCATGATGGTGTGGTCACTCACCTATATCCAGACATCCTGGAGTGTGAAGTCAAGTGGGCCTTAGGAGGCATCACTATGAACAAAGCTAGCAGAGGTGATGGAATTCCAGCTGAGCTATTTCAAATCCTAAAAGATGATGCTGTTAAAGTGCTGCACTCAATATGCCAGCAAATTTGGAAAACTAAACTGTGGCCACAGGACTGGAAAAGGTCAGTTTTCATTCCAGTCCCAAAGAAGAGCAGGGCCAGAAAATGTTCCAACTACTGCACAATTTCTTTCATTTCACATGCTAGTAAGGTTGTCCTCAAAATCCTTCAAGCTAGGTTTCAGCAGTACATGAACCAAGTACTTCCAGATGTTCATGTTCTGGCTTTTCCAGAGGAACCAGAGATCAAATTGGCAACATTCATTATATCTTAGAGAAAGCAAGGGAATTCCATAAAAACATCTACCTCTGCTTAATTGACTATACAAAAGCCTTTGACTGTGTGGATCACAACAAACTGTGGGAAATTCTTAAAGAGATGGGAATAACAGACCACCTTACCTGTCTCCTGAGCAACCTATATATGGGTAAAGAAGCAACAGTTAGAACCGAACTTCAAACAACTAACTGGTTCAAAATTAAGAAAGGAGTATAACAAGGCTCTATATTGTCACCCTGCTTATTTAACTCACATTCAAAGTACATCATGAAAAATGTAGGACTGGATGAATCACAGGCTGGAATCAAGATTGCAGGGAGAAATATGAACAACCTCAGATATGCAGATGATACCACTCTAATGGCAGAAAGTAAAGAAGAACTGGAGCCTCTTGATGAGGGTGAAAGAAGAGAGTGAAAAAACTGGCTTAAAACTCAACATTCAAAAAACTAAGATTATGACATTTGGTCCATGGCAAATAGAAGGGCGGAAAGTGGAAATAGTGACAGATTTTATTTTCTTGGGCTCCAAAATCACTGAGGATGCTGACTGCAGCCACAAAATTAAAAGATGCTTGCTCTTTGGAAGAAAAGCTACAACAAACCTAGACAGCATATTAAAAAGCAGAGACATCACTTTGCTGACAAAGATCCATATAGTCAAAGTTATGGTTTTTCCAGTAGTCATGTATGGTTGTGAGAGTTGGACTATAAGGAAGGCTGAGAGCTGAAGAATTGATGCTTTCAAACTGTGGTGTTGGAGAAGACTCTTGAGAGTCCCTTGGACAGCAAGATCAAGCCAGTTAATCCTAAAGGAAATCAACACAATATTCATTAGAAGGATTGATGCTGAAGCTGAAGCTCTAGCACTTTTGCCACTTAATACAAAGAGCCAACTCATGGGAAGACCCTGATGCTGGGAAAGATTGAAGGCAAAAGGAAAAGAGGGCATCAGAGGATGAGTTGCTTAGATAGCATCACTGACTAAATGGACATGAATTTGAGCAACTCCAGGAAATAGAGAAGGACAAGGGATCCTGGATTGCTGCAGTCCAAGGGATCACAAAGTTGGAGAGAACTTAATAAGTGAACCACCACCACAGCTGAATCACTTTGCTGCACACCTGAAATTGCTGCTACTGCTGCTTAGTTGCTTCAGTCATGTCCAACTCTTTGCAACCCTGTGGACTACAGACTACCAGGCTCCTCTGTCCATGGGATTCTTTTGGCAAGTGTACTAGAGTGGGTTGCCATGCCCTCCTCAGGGGATCTTCCTGAACCAGGGGTCTAACTCTGGTCTCCTGTATTGCAGGCATACTCTTTGCTGCTGAGCCACCAGGGAAACTCACACCTGAAACTAACACACTGTAAATCAACTATGCTTCAAATAATAATAATAATAAGATAGTGTGTATATATTACTTAACCCTTAAGGGGTGTGAAGTTTTGCCACTTGTAGCAATGTGGATGGACCTGGAAAAAAAAATCTTGTGCTTGAAGAAGTGGGTCAGACAGAGTGAGGTAGATACTGTGTGATGTCACTTATCTGTGGAATGTAGAAAAAAAATATGCATGAACACATGTGCAAAACAGAGACAAACTGATGGATGTAGAGGGCAAACTAGTGGTTACCAAAGGGGAGAAGGAAGGTATGGGAACAAATTAGGGGTAATAACTGATGGGGTATAATCTGTAAAAATACTGAATCACAATTCTGTATACCTCAAACTAATATTGTAACTCAACCATACTTCAATTAAAAGAAGAAAATTATCATTAAAAAACCCTTTGAGGAACCAAGCTAAAAGGCGATGGTTGAGGGTGCTACATAATATGCCAGAGAGAAAACACGAAGTTCCAAGATACAGTGTTGGGATTAGTGGCCCAGAGAATCTGATATAATGGAAGGGAACATCCACCATCCGAAGTAGTAAGTTTATTAGTAGGCTCATTCTCCATGATAATTTATTTTTTAAAAAATTACAGTTTTAATTGCCATTGATATTTCTTAGTTTTAAAACAATTTTAATTTCTTTAAAAGTTTTAACCAAAATTATTTTAAACTAAAACAGAGTTCAGGAAATCTCTTAGTTTCTGAGACACTTATGTTTTTTAAAAAACACTACCTCTCCAACATCATCTTTTTCACCGTATAACTTATCTATCCAATCAGTGATGCTGACTGGATGGACGTGAGTTTGAGCAAGCTCTTGAAGCTGGTGATGGACAGGGATCCTGGCATGCTGCAGTCCACTGGGTCGCAAAGAGTCAGACGTGACTGAGCAACTGAATTGAACTGAACTTATCTATGATTATCTATCATCTGTTTCTTCAACCATGATGTAAGTGCCACAAAGGTAAGAAATTTGTCTTTTTATTTTTTTAATTACTGCTCCAGCCTCCGCACCATACCTATAGGTATGCCTGATATGAAGTAGGAACTCATTAAATGTTGAATTTATTAATGAGTGATTAGCTGAATTGTGGTTTTCCCCATCTCTTTTGCTAGCTCTTTCTTCAGCTTCTTTACTATGGATATTCTGTTACACCTAATTGGGTGAACTTTCAGGATTTTATTTCTAATTTTTTTTTTTGGCCAATGTTAATTCATGATTAATTCTACTGCATTTTATTTGCAGTATCCTTTCCTTTCCCAATGCCTTAGTGAAAATGAAAGTCACTCAGTCATGTCCAAGTCTTTGTGACCCCATGGACTAGATAGTCCATGGAATTCTCCAGGCCAGGATACTAAAGTGGGTAGCCATTGCCTTCTCCAGGAGATCTTGCCAACCCAGGGATCAAACCCAGATCTCCCACACTGCAGGTGGATTCTTTACCAGCTGAGCCACCAGGGAAGCCCTGCCAATGCCTACACTTAGTCAATTACATGCCCCATGATAGCAAATGCCATATTTCTTTTCTTAACTTTATCTTCCTGGTTATTCAGTGAAGTCTGCAACTTATTTCCACATCACTATTTCCATGACACCATTTTTATAACACATTTTTTATTTTTTTCAGGAATAACTATTGGCCCCTGACTCTTATCAGATGGATTGATTGGGAAGAAGGGACATGCCATGTTCTAGTTCCCTGCCAACACACAATCTTTAAAACATTAGTTTACTTTATTGATTTATCAACATAAGGATATGTCATTTTATCAATATCAGAGAGGTTCCACTAGCTAGCCAGGGACAGATTCAACATATTCCCCTACAACCTCAAGACTCAATTTTGGTGACATTATCCATCCAATATAGGGCCTTATCAGCACTAGAAATTTCAGTTATCCTGTGATGACATGAAGCTTAAATCATTTAAGGGCTCTTATACTCCCTAAACGAAGATAAGTTCTAGCAATGTCAAATCTGTGGGATTTTCCCAGATTCACTGAATAATATATCTGGCTTCAGCCTTCCTGCTTTCTGGAAATTGTATTTTCCTCTTGCTGCTGCTGCTAAGTTGCTTCAGTCGTGTCCAACTCTGTGGAACCCCATAGATGGCAGCCCACCAGGCTCCTCCGTCCATGGGATTTTCCAGGCAAGAGTACTGGAGTGGGTTGCCATTGTCTTCTCTGATTTTCCTCTTGACCATTCCTCAACTCTGCTATTAACACCCTTAAATCTTAATTGTTCTCATACTGAGTCTGATCCCAATAAATCAATTTCCACAAT
The DNA here is from genome assembly GCA_024291935.2 of Okapia johnstoni. NCBI lineage: Eukaryota > Metazoa > Chordata > Mammalia > Artiodactyla > Giraffidae > Okapia > Okapia johnstoni. The sequence continues at coordinate 66,337,064 of CM044317.1, read as the reverse complement.
GCCTATTCCACTGAAACTTGGTAGGTCATATATCTAGGTATCATAAATCCTGAGGAAAATGGGGCAGCATGGTCTGTTTGTTAAATGTAGACAGACTATTGAGTGACAGTGTTCCACAACTTACTTAATAGCTGTGTGACCTTGGAAACACCTCACAGCCCTCAACCTCATTTCCTCTATCTATAAAATGAGAATGATAATGACATCTATTTTATAACACAGTTGTATTCTTTTTAATTGAGAACTAATCCTTCAGGTTGGTATTAATGAATTCTCTAATACCTTGTGTATTATGCATCCTTGCCATCATCACATGATAGTTCTTTTATAGGACATAAATAATTTCAGTATACCATCATCGTGGAACACTTTCTGACCATGAGGAAGCAATTAAAACTAAAACCATTCCATAAGGATGTTTAAACACCGACCAAACTAAGGACATGCTTGAAACCACAAAAATAGCCAATCATATTTTATTGGCTCACATAAGAGAATTCTCTTATTAGATGCCTTTTTTTAAAAGCCTCTATTTCTTTCACCTCTTAGATTAAAAATAATAACAATAAAGAGAAAGAAAGAGGGCTTCCCTGGTGGCTCATTGGTGAAGAATCTGCCTGCCAATGCAGGAGACATGGGTTCGATCCCTGGTCTAGGAAGATCCCACATGCCACAGAACAATTAAGCCCATGTGCAACAACTGTTGAGCCTGTGCTCCACAACAAGAGAGGCCATCACAATGAAAAGCCTGCTCACCACAACTAGAGAGTAGCCCCTGCTCACTGCAACTAGAGAAAAGCCCCCATAGCAATGAAGACCAGCACAGCCAAATACAAATAAAGGAAAGAAAGAAAAAGCCCAACCATAAAACTTTACCCTCTTTCTAGCACTACCCAGTCCACAAGAAAACCATATTTCACCAAAATACCTGCCATGAACTTCCCCTAAAACACCTAAGTCTAATCCCCATTACAAGCTCCTTCTCATAACCAAACCAAAATGAAACCCTCTTGTTCACATGCCTCAGGTTCCATGTATATGCAGTCATCCTCATTGCAAGAAGTCATAAATCCAACTCAGTTTGACTACAGGTTTGGTTCTGATAGTCTTTGTCTGGTGGGTAGCAACAGAGTTTGAAAAAGAAATACTTTTTGTGTCATGTTATCATCCTATATACCTGGAGAAGGAAATGGCAACCCACTCCAGTATTCTTGCCTGGGAAATCACATGGTCAGAGGAACCCTACAGTTCATGGGGTCGCAAAGAGTCAGATATGACTGAACAACTGAATATGCACAGAGGCATAATCCTATATTAAAAATAAACTCTGATCCCACTGAACACTAATTTTAACCCAATCTCTCTATATTGAAGATTCTTAAGTAGAGAATTATATGAGGGTAAAAATATAGCACATACTTGTTAAAACAGTGTTGTTCTAAGATAAATTAAAAACAACAAAATGAATACACTGGAACCAGGCTCTTCCATGGTGCAAAATCACAGAGGGAAAATTACTTAATGAGAGGGGCACAATTTTCTCAGTTGCACTCATCCACTCTCACAAGTACAACATCCATCAATTTAATATCTGCCTCAAATGTGAAGGACCACCTACATCCTTGTATCTTCAGTTGTCTTTGGATGGCCTTGTTTGTCTAACTGCTTAGGGAGACCCAACCAATAGGGTTAATTATCTACTAATCCAATCAGTCAGAAAGAAGTGAATGGTGCCAAAATCCCACTAATTATAACTCCCTCACAAAACCTTCCTCAAAAACTCAGTGTCCTAAAGTTCTCATCAGCTGGTCTCTTAGACATATTCTTAGCTCAAGATTCTCTCCTATAGCTTTCTGACTCCCTTAAACCCAAACCATAGAAGCCATGGTTGTCTTGCCAAACCCATTTCTGATACCACCTGAAGCATGTCCTGTAATTATGGATTAATAAGTAACAGCAAACTTACTCATACCCTTGATTTTTAGCACCTCATCTGATTAGTATGGTATGGAAAATCTTATCAAATGTGTGGTGGCTATACAAGTCAAGAACATATGCACAGGATCTTAAAAATTCTTCTTGGCCCCTAGAATCTCAGATAAGTTCACACAGTCAAAAGCTAATTCTTATTTGTTACTGCTATTTTATACACATAAGTTACAGCAACAGTCCTGAATTCTCTTATACTAATCACCTTCCATTTTAGGGGAAGTATACAAACATTAGACTCACATTATCATCAAAAAGGCAAAACAAAGAAGGTTCAATAGCCAGGTGACCTTGAAAATAAATTTCTGTTATTTTAAAAATGTATTTGCCTAAGGATCCTTATTGCATAGCACAAATTTGACACTATTCAGCCTCTTGTTTATAACCTTAATTTTATCAATTTAAACAACTGCTGGGCATATAGCAATAGCCAACTTAATAATTCATTGAATAAAGTAACCACATTCTTTTTCTTATGAATTTCAAATATATCTGAATGATTCATTAATCTAAGAATTTTGAGAAAACCTAATTTTAAAAAAACAAGTAAAAATAATTCATTTAACTTCTTTTTTTAAATAACAGGAAGTACATTCTGTTTTATGTATATTGGCATATTAGCTATCCTCTTCTCCTTTAAAAAAAAGACAAAGGAAAACACTTCTAGTTTAAAAAAAGAAAAATCCAAATTTAAAAAAAGTATATTCTTACATTTTTAACTAACTTTCTTAATGGACACTAACTTGCCTAACTAACTATGTGGCAGGAAAGTAAGGGAAATCCTTAGAGACCAAAAATGGACAAGAAAGTACAACTGAAAAGGACTAAATTAAGTTTGAAGTCCACTCTAGCCTTTTGTACATATGATCCTGGATCAGAGGTGTTCACACTGCAGTGGATGCTTCCAGATTACATTAGTACTTTCCTGTCGATGTGGCACAGAAGCTTTACATTAAATTTCACATTGGCTTCCATCTGTATTTTTCCCTAAAATTCACCTGTCTGAGCATATGCCTGTGGTCAAAGTTTGCAGCAGCATTCCCTCCCCTCCTACCCTTCCTAATACTATCTTCTCACCTCCTATACCCCCCCAAAATTAAAACTCAAAATTTTAATCACCTAAATTGTATTGAATTACATTGTTTATGTATAAAAATATCTGATATAAGTGTTAGTCACTCAGTTGTGTCCAACTCTTTGCAACCCCATGGACTCTGGCCTTCCAGGCTCCCCTGTCCATGGAATTCTCCAGACAAGTATACTGGAGTGGGTCACCATTCCCTTCTCCAGGGGATCTCCCTAACCCAGGGATCAAACCTGGGTCTCCTGCATTGCAGGCAGATTCTTTACTGTCTGAGTTACTGGGGAAGCCCTGGTAAAAAAAATCTGAAGTGTTTAAAAAATGAACATAAAAGAAAGAGATGGAAAAATGAAAGTAAAATTTTAAAAGACTAATTCAAAATAATCTTTTCTTTATAGTCTCTGTAATCAAAGAACTGCCTCGGCTGCTTATTTTGCATGTTTTCAAATAGAAGTCATCTTTTGACATATCAAAGTTATATCTTTGATTTCAAAAATGTATATCAGAGATAAATTTAGCTTAAATAATTATTGCAGCTTATAAGAGGACCATTTGCATTAAATTTTGGCAATAATTATTGGACACTGAAAAATTCTTACGCATTATTTTTACTTGGATGCTTAATAGCTATCACTAGGCAACTAATAATATGCCTAATTATTTATGCATTTCATGTACTTATTTGTTTTATGTTAATCTACTTGGAATATGTTGAGAATTCTGTTGTAAACAATGTCCTTAACAATTATTAATGCCTGTTTTGTAAGTCCTAAATTTATTGGTAGACCATCTACTCTCTCTTCATTTGCTGTTAATTTCCATTGAAGCTTATTTTATGCTAGCAATAAGTCACATTCATTCTGTGAGTACATGAATTAATTTTTAAGAGACCTATCCATCTCATTAAGTAATACATTTCCAGTAAAGTTTTATTTTTCATGTTTTAATCAATTGTGTACTATTAATAATTATATAGTAATTTAATACAAAGAAACCTTGTTAACATTTAGAGCTTTATAGGAATTGAAAAATCAATTTCAATTTATAAATATAATTTACTTGAGAAATAAGATAGAGCCACAAAAAAATCTCATGCATAAAATATAGCATTATAGAATAAATGCCTTATGTAGGAAATGCCATGCAAATATGAGTTGATGAAGGAAGGCACTTGGTTGACTGAAAATAATCCAACATACTTAGGGCAGATTGCTTGGTTCATGAGCTAAATTGGATTCTTTCCTTCTCAGAAGGAGTAGATATGTTAAAAACCAGTTTCCAGTGGGACCAGTGGCTTTTACCACTGCAGTGGTCTATAATTTCCTGTTAGCCTCAAGACTTACGGTTAATGAGCACCAGGTATTCCAAATAGTTCTTGTAAAATGCTGATTCAAATTCAGACTTGTAGGTGTGCAAGATATTCATGTGACTCTTCACTCATAAGACATCTCTCATATTTTCCATAGCTTTCAGGAGAAAAATGTAGGAGAATGTCCATTCACTGGAATACAATCCATAAAGCCTGTCCAGCAGTGCACCCTGCTGTCTCACAGGACAACGGGAGCATAGGGGCTCATGCATTTTTGGTCGCTGACCTTAGTCTTGTTGGCTTCCCCCAAATAAAATCCATTGCTAACCTAAACCATAGACTGTAGAATCTTTGTGCAACATGTGGGGCTACACACAGGGCCATGTTAGCATAGGAAACAATGTAAGGTTTCTAAATGTTAAAATATAACATTACAATGTACTTTTATGTGGATAATAGGTATTAACTCACTTAGGTTCTATTGAAAACATTTAAAAGAGTGAAGTAACAGTTTTATTCTGAAATTTCAATATTAAAACACAAGAGGTTGTGTATTTCACAACATTTAAAATTTAGCTTGAAAAATTTTATCAAACTTATCAAATTTCTTTTAAGGGCCATACAAAAAGTAAGCCTTGATGACCAACAACCCAGATATTTAATTTTAACTGATCATGCAAGGCAGGAGGTATGGATATGAGAGGTTTATAAACAGAAATCTGCAGAAAGCCAAAATGGTTAAGGACCACACTTTCAGTAAAATAATGAATCAGAACAAAGGTGCCAAAAAAGAAGACTCCAAGATAACTTTCCTGACTTAGTTTTAATGGTGTGTGTCGAGTTATCTTCTTTTGAATTCATAACCACAAGCCACCTCTCATATAGCTTTGGGACTGAAATCATGCTGCCAATGAAACCCCCAAACCTCCAAGCTGAGTACATTAATGAAAGTGGTTCCAGGTTGACGGTGCTCTAGACACCCAGCAGAAGCACACAGAAATACTCTTTAGACAAGCATATTTTAAAACTAGTCTAAAAGAATTTTCTCTTATAAATCTCCAGGGATATGGGGCTCCAATATGAAAAAACAGCATGAGATTTATATTCTTATAATTGGAGTTTCAGAAAAATAGAAGAAGCATAAGAAGTGGTAATATTTGAAGTGGTAACTCTAAGAATGTTCCTGAATTGACACCAAGCATCTATTGTTAGATTCAGGAAGCCCAAGGTGCAAACTTTTAGGGTATGTAATGTACAGTGTAGGGAATATAATCAATAATAATGCAATACCTTTGTATGGTGACAGACAGTAACTAGACATCACGGTGATTATTTTGTAATGTATACGATATTGAATCACTATGTTGTGTACCATGAACTAACATAATATTGTAGGTCAATTATACTTCAAAAACAAATTCATAGAAAAAGAGTGATATCAGATATGTGGTTATCAGAGGCAGGGAATTCAGGGGGCAGGGAATTGGATGAAAATGGTCAAAAGGTAGTTGTGAGATAAATAAATACTAGGAATGTAATGTACAACATGATTAATACAATAAGGACTGCTGTATGTTATATGTGAACGTTAAAGAGAGTAAATCCTAAGAAGTCTTATCTCAGGGAAAAAATATTTTTTAAATTTCTTTTGTATCTATATGAGGTGAGAGATGCTCACTAAACTTATTAATTATTCTATTAATAATTTCATGATGTATGTAAGTGAAATTATTATGCTGCACACAAACTTATAGTGCTGGCTATTAAATCTCAATAAATCTAGAAGAAAAAAAAGACGTATCTAAGGAATATACTGCATAGGAAAGTGGGAAGAGAAAGAGATCCTAAAAGAAAGGCCTTAGATATGAAAAAGAATGGTGAGCAAATAAAATAATATTCCAGTGACAAGTTTAAACACAACAATGGTTGAGTAAAACAATGATCATTTCTGGTAAAATAACAACAACATAACACTGACAAAAGGGTTTGTCATAGGTTAGATTCACTCATAAAAAGATGCTGGCTGCTATTTGAGTGGAAATTGTTTGGGAGGCAATTTCAGGGGATGTTAGTAGTTGAACAAGGAACTGAGAAAAAGAAGACTATAAAGCTAATATGCAGTATGTTAATTAGCAAGTAAATCCTGTGGTAACTGTGGCTCAGTCCCCCTGGAGACCTTGGGAGACTCCACAAAACATGATTCAGAGTCTGTGCACCTGAAGTATAATTTACTGGTATATCACACATGTAAGGAGAACATCTGAGGCGGAGAAAGTAAAACCTAGAGGTGATCACAGAGTGTTAGGACTAATGCCTTTTACCACCAGCCCAACAGGAAAACTCCATGATTCACAGGGCATTCACAGAATACTAAGAACGGTCTTAACTCAGCACCAGGGACTATACAGGAACATACAGTCCCAGAGTGAATACTGCCTTGGTTCCACCCAACAAATCATAAAAGCAAGACCCAAAAGGATCAAGCTTTTTCTAAGAAATTTAACAACATCTCAGGAACAAAGCCTAAGACCATTCACAGGAATACCATATCAAATAAGACCAAGCTCACATTGTCTGCTATGAAAATTTAACTATTACTTCATGATGAACTATGTGACAAATTCAGTGGCTAAAAAAGGTTTCTGTACTTCAATATTCTAGGCCTGGATTGGCTAGGAATATATTTCAGGGTCTTTCACAGGCTAAGAATTATCTGCCAAGCTCTGCTTATATTGAGGCTCAACTAAGCAACAACTGTTTTCCAGCTTCACATAGTTATCGGCAGGATTCAGCACAGTACCTTGCAGGCAAATGGTGAGCTGGTCCCCTTAGTTCCTCCCTGTCTGTTGGTCAGAAGATTCCCCCAATTTCTTGGGCCGCTACAACATTGCAGTTTGTAGCTGCAAAGATACCAGCTAAGAAGGCAATAGAGCTCAGCTAGCAAGCGTGATGCTGCAATCATACCTTAAGTGGCATTCTATCACTTTTGCATACTCAATGTGTCCAGAAGCTAGTTATATGGCCAGCACACACTCAGCAGTAGGAGATTATGGGAGGATGTGAGTAATGGAGGCAGGGCTTTTTGGGAGTCATCCTACGAGCTGCCTACCACACAAACTAAACTTACCAGACATAAAGGAGCAGAGAAACGTGACCCAAAAAGGAAAGAAATCAATTCACCAAAGCCAACCCAGAACAGACACAGTAGCTGAGAATGACATTAAAACAGTTATTATAACTGTATCATATAGGTTCAGATGTTCAGGTAGTGTGAAGGAAGATATTAAAAAGACCAAATCTAAACTTCGAGAAGAAAAATGCAAAGTCTAAGATGAAAAATAGTTTGAGTATATTAATGACAGACTAGGCAATACAAAATAAATTTAGTTATGTTTAAGACATAGTAATAAGCAGTATGCAGAATGAATTATAGACATAAAAATACTGAAAAAATGAAGAGAGTACCAACGAGCTGTGAGAAAAAAAAAATGGATAGACTGTTTCGAAATGTGCCAATAACTCTATATTCACAAATGTGAGAATCTCAGCAAACTTCAACCAAGCACAAGAAATAATTTATAAAACTACAATAAGGCAAATCACAAATTGTTAAAAAAAAAAGTAAAGATACTGTATGTACAGAGTAAAAAAGATAAGTGTGATGGCAGATTTCTTGTCAAAAGCAAGAAATACAAGGAAAAGACAGTGAGCAAAAAATTTAAATTACTAAAAGAAAGAAAAAACCGATCAATCCTGAACTTTATAACAGAAAGTTATCATAAACTATGCTCATAAATATTTTTACAGATATACAAAGGCTGGACTATCTAACAAATATCTATATTATATATAGATATATAGTAATACAATGTATGGCATAAAAAGCAAAATTGCTGGGAGGAGAGAAAGGAAAGTATACTTTTTGAGATTCTTATACTACATATAAAGTGATATATGATCACTTTAAGGTAGTCTGTTCTTGAGTTTAATATGTATGCTATAACCCAGATTGTGGCATATCCAGTCAATTACCTGATTTTACAAATAAACTTTTGTCAACTTACGGTTATGCTCATTCTTTAGTCACTATCTATGACTTTGTTCATGTTATAGCAGCAGAGCTAAGTAGTTATGAGAGTCTGTAGGACTGTAAAATGAGCATTTATGTACTATTTGGTCCTTTACAGAAAAAGTTTGTAATCACAGCTGTAAACACCCCATCAACCACTATAACAACAACAAAACAACAACAAAGTTAAAACTGATAAATCATCAGAGGAGATAAATAGCTATGGGCATTTTAAATAATGTACCTATTTAATCTAAAGAGAAAAAATATTGAAAGGAAAGAGCAGATTGTTCAAATACCGAACAAGACAGTAAACTGAAATATTAAATAAAGAATGCTATTAAATATAAATGTCGACTCATGCTTCCAACCAAGATGGAGCTACAGAGATCATGCTTATTTTCCTGCTTGAAACAAAAAATGATCAAAATTTATGAAACAATGGATTGTTAGACACTGGATATTAAACAAAGGGCAAGAAACAAAGAAGTGAGTTCTATGGTTGCTTCAGCTTATTGTTTATGATTTTGTTTCTCTTTTTGCTGCACTGCACAGCTGCAGGATCTTAAGTTCCTCAACCAGGGATTGAACCCTCGCCCCCTGTAGTTTTAACCACTGGACTGCCAGGGAACCCCTACAGCTTATATTTAGAGAACTTTCCAGTTTGTGGCCCAAGAAACAGAACCTGGCAGATTCCAGAGCTGAATCTGAAGGCACCAAAATGAAATGAGCTAGCTGGACAGAGTATTAGCTCCTAGAATTAACTGAGTTTGGTAAGGCTGAAGCATCAAAGATCAACTTACAAATGTCAATTGTATTTCTACATTATACTGATGAGCAATCAGAAATTAAATGTATGATGAACATAGATGCAAAAATCCTTAACAAAATTCTAGCAAACAGAATCCAACAACATATTAAAAAGATCATACATCATGACCAAGTGAGCTTTATCCCAGGGATGCAAGGATCCTTCAATACCCATGAATCAATCAATGTAATACACCACATTAACAAATTGAAAGATAAAAACCATATGATTATCTCAATAGATGCAGAGAAAGCCTTTGACAAAATTCAACATCCATTTATGATAAAAACTCTCCAGAAAGCAGGAATAGAAGGAACATACTTCAACATAATAAAAGCTATATATGACAAACCCACAGCAAACATAATCCTCAATGGTGAAAAATTGAAAGTATTTCTCTTAAAGTCAGGAACAAGACAAGGGTGCCCACTCTCACCACTACTATTCAACATAGCTTTGGAAGTTTTGGCCACAGCAATCAGAGAAGAAAAAGAAATTAAAGGAATCCAGACTGGAAAAGAAGAAGTAAAACTCTCACTGTTTGCAGATGACATGATCCTCTACATAGAAAACCCTAAAGACTCCACCAGAAAATTACTAGAGCTAATCAATGAATACAGTAAAGTTGCTGGATATAAAATTAACACACAGAAATCCCTTACATTCCTATACACTAATAATGAGAAAACAGAAAGAGTAATTAAGGAAACAATTCCATTCACCATTGCAACGAAAAGAATAAAATACTTAAGAATATATCTACCTAAAGAAACAAAAGACCTATATATAAAAACTATAAAACACTGATGAAAGAAATCAAAAGGACACAAATAGATGGAGAAATATACCATGTTCATGGATTGGAAGAATCAATATAGTGAAAATGAGTATACTACCCATAGCAATCTATAAATTCAATGCAATCCCTATCAAGCTACCAACGGTATTTTTCACAGAACTAGAACAAATAATTTCACAATTTGTATGGAAATACAAAAACCTCAAATAGCCAAAGCAATCTTGAGAAAGAAGAATGGAACTGGAGGAATCAACCTGCCTGACTTCAGACTATACTACAAAGCTACAGTCATCAAGACAGTATGGTATGGACACAAAGACAGAAATATAGATCAATGGAACAAAATGGAAAGCCCAGAGATAAGTCCACGCACCTATGGACACCTTATCTTCGACAAAGGAGGCGAGAATATACAATGGAGAAAAGACAATCTCTTTAACAAGTGGTGCTGGGAAAACTGGTCAACCACTTGTAAAAGAATGAAACTAGATCACTTTCTAACACCATACACAAAAATAAACTCAAAATGGATTAAAGATCTAAATGTAAGACCAGAAACTATAAAACTCCTAGAGGAAAACATAGGCAAAACACTCTCCAACATAAACCACAGCAGGATCCTCAATGACCCACCTCCCAGAGTAACGGAAATAAAAGCAAAAATAAACAAATGAAACCTCAGTTGAGTTCAGTTGCTCAGTCGTGTCTGACTCTTTGTGACCCCATGAACCGCAGCACACCAGGCCTCCCTGTCCATCACCAACTCCCTGAGTCCACCCAAACCCATGTCCATCGAGTTGGTGATGCCATCCAGCCATCTCATGCTCTATCGTCCCCTTCTCCTCCTGCCCTCAATCTTTCCCAGCATCAAGGTCTTTTCAAATGAGTCAACTCTTCGCATGAGGTGGCCAAAGTATTGGAGTTTCAGCTTCAACATTAGTCCTTCCAATGAACACCCAGGACTGATCTCCTTTAGGATGGACTGGTTGGATCTCCTTGCAGTCCAAGGGACCTAATTAAACTTAAAAGCTTTTGCACAATGAAGGAAACTATAAGCAAGGTGAAAAGACAGCCTTCATAGTGGGATAAAATAATAGTAAACAAAGCAACTGACAAAGAATTAATCTCAAAAATATACAAGCAACTCTTGCAACTCCATTCCAGAAAAATAAACAATCCAATTAAAAAATGGGCCAAAGACCTAAACAGACATTTCTCCAAAGAAGACATACAGATGGCTAACAAACACATGAAAAGATGCTCAACATCACTCATTGTCAGAGAAATGCAAATCAAAACCACAATGAGGTACCATCTCATGCCAGTGAGAATGGCTGCTATTCAAAAGTCTACAAACAATAAATGCTGGAAAGCATGTGGAGAAAAGGGAACTCTCTTATACTATTGGTGGGAATGCAAACTGGCACAGCCACTACGGAGAACAGTGTGGAGATTCCTTAAGAAACTGGAAAAAGAACTGCCATATGACCCAGCAATCCCACCGCTGGGCATACACACCAAGGAAACCAGACCTGAAAGAGACATGTGTACCCCAATGTTCATCACAGCACTATTTATAATAGCCTGGACTTGGAAGCAACCTAGATGTCCATCAGCAGATGAATGGATAAGAAAGCCGTGGTATATATACACAATGGAATATTACTCAGCCATTAAAAAGAATACATTTGAATCAGTTCTAATGAGGTGGATGAAACTGGAGCCTATTATACACAGTGAAGTAAGCCAGAAAGAAAAACACCAATACAGTATACTAACACATATATATGGAATTTAGAAAAATTGTATAAATAACCCTACATGAGAGACAGTAAAAGAGACACAGATGCATAGAACAGTCTTATAGACTCTGTGGGAGAAGGCGAGGGTGGGGTGATTTGAGAGAATAGCATTGAAACATACATATTATCATATGTGAAACAGATCGCCAGTCCAGTTTCAATGCATGAGACAGGGTGCTCAGGGCTGGTACACTGGGATGACCCTGAGGGATGGGATGGGGAAGGAGGTGGGAGGGGGGTTCAGGATGGGGAACACATGTACACCCATGGCTGATTCATGTCAATGTATGACAAAACCACTACAATATTGTAAAGTAATTAGCCTCCAATTAAAATAAATTAAAAAAATAAAACAAAAACAAAAAAAGAAATTAAATGTAAAAAATACTTATAAATGCAAGAAAATATGAAATATATGGGAATAAATTTGACAAAAGTTGTGCAAGTCTTGCTCTTTGAAAACTACAGGCATCACAGAAAGAAATTAAATAAGACCTAAATAAAGGGAAAGATTGGAGGCAAAAAAGAGAAGAGGGCAGCAGAGATGAATTGGTTGGATGGATCACAGATTCAATGGATGAACTCTGGGAGATGGGAGGCGGCGTCCTGTAGTCCATGGGGCTGCAAAGCATCCTACATGACTTAGCAACTGAGCAACAGCAACAAATAAAAGGAGGGATGCGTTCTCAAAGGTCAACCACCCGAGTATTATAATATGTTAATTCTCCCACAGTTGGACTTTCTAATCCTATAATTAGGAGTCAGTGAAATTCTAATCAAATTAGGGTGGACCTTTTTTAAAAATAAATTGACAAACTGACTTTAAATTTTACTTTGAAATGCAACAGTCATAAGTAACTAATACAACTTTGAAAGAAATGAAAAAAACTTTGGAGCACTTTAAAAAAGCTACCTACTTCACCAGTTGTAAATATATAGTAATAAAAATTTTGCAGGTCACATATTAAATGGAACAAAATAGACCTATATATAAATGTCAATTGATTTTTGACAAAGATGTGAAATTGATTCAATGGGAAAGATAATCCAATCAAATGATGTTGGAACTTATAGAAGATCTGTGCAAATACAAAACTTCCACAATTACCTCATTCACACAAAACAGAAACTGACTCATAATGAATCACAGACATATGTAAGATTAAAAACTATAAAACTTCTAATTGAAAATGCAAGAACAAATCTTAGAAAATTTGAGTTTAGAAAAGATCTCTTGAACATATACCAAAAAGGCAGAATTTATAAAACAAAAATTCAAGACTGTTTAAAAAAAAAAAAAAGAATTGTTCTTGCTCTTTAAAAGAGACCACTAAGAGAATAAGAAGACAAGCCATACCATCAAAATATTTGCAAAACTCAGATATGACATAGGACTTGTATCAAGAATACATGAAGAGTTCTTATAACTGAGTAATTAGAAAACAAACTCAAGAAAAATAGGCCCAGAATTTAAACAGGTATTTCGCCAAGCAAATTATATGAAAGTTGCTGTGGTTTGAATTATGTCCCCCACAAAGTTTGAAGCCCTAACTCCCAGTGTGGCTGTATTTGGAATAAAGAAATAACTAAGGTTAAATTAGATCATAAAATGAAACTCTGATCTATTAGAATTAGTGCTCATTTTTAATAAGAAATCAGAGAGCTCACTGTCTCTCCCTGCCATGTGAGGACAGCATAGAGGTGATTTCCTGCAAGCCAAGAAGACAGCTCTCACTGGATACCAAATCAGTTGGCACCTTGATCTTGGATTTCCCAGCCTCCAAAACTATGAAAAATAAATTTCTGTTGGTTAAGCCCCAGAGTGTATGATATCATGCTATGGCAGCCCAAGCAGACTAAGAGAGGGAAAAATAAGCACATCGGGACATGTTTAACATAATTTATCACTAGGGAAATAAAAATTAACACTGCAAAAGATAAGTATGCACACCAAAATGGCTAAAATAAAAACACTGACCTGACCAAGTGTAAAAAAGATCATGCCTTACTGGTGAGAATATAAAATACCACCTTGGAAAACAGCTTGGAAATTGCTAAAATGTTAAATGTATACTTACTATATAATCCTGCCATTCCTCTCTACAATTTACCTCAAAGAAATACAAACATGTGTCCCCATCAAGACTTATACATGAATATTTATAGACATTTAGTTGTAATAATGGGGAGAAGGAAATGGCAACCCACTCCAGTACTCTTGCCTGGAAACTTCCATGGATGGAGGAGCCTGGTGGGCTACAGTCCATGAGGTAGCAAAGAGTCAGACACGACTGAGCGACTTCACTTTCACTTTTCACTTTCATGCATTGGAGAAGGAAATGGCAACCCACTCCAGTGTTCCTGCCTGGAGAATCCCAGGGACAGAGGAGCCTGGTGGGCTAACATCTATGGGGTCGCACAGAGTCGGACACAACTGAAGAGACTTAGCAGCAACAGCAGTTGTAACAATGAAAACCTGGAAACAACACAAATGCTCTAAAGTCAGAGAACTGATAAACAGATTACAAATTTATATAAGGGAATATTACTCAATAGTGAAAAGAAATATCTACAATAGCATGAATGAATCTCAAAATAATTATACTGAGTGAAAGAAGGCAGATAAAAAAATAACACACATGGCAAAAGAAATAATACACATGCATAATTCAACTTATGCACAATTTTGGAAAATGCCGACCAGTGTGGATAAGGGTTGTGAAGCTAGAGGGCAGTAATAAGCCCTTATAAAATGGTAAAAGGAAACTTGGGGGGGGGTGATGTGGGGCTGATTTCAGTGATGTATATATGTTTGTCAAGATCAATAATTTAAGTATGTCTAATTTATTACATAGCACATACATAAAGCTATAAAACCAAACTAAAGAGAGCAAAGAAGAAAGTTTAAAAACCATGACAAAATCTAAATCTTGATACCTCCCAAATAACCTTCAATAACATTTAAAAATATCATTCTAGAAAGCATTCAGTGCATATTATTTAAAATAAATAAATTTTATCTGAGTAAATATTATGCACACAATTCTGATCTGTTTAATATTTATTGTCTTTCTTAACTTCTCAACCAACCCTACACAGAGTTACTAATATTATCCACTAGCAGTGTATTAATAAGGATACAGGAGAAAACAGGTTAATTAATTTGCCAAAGGTTTTTAAGTGACAAATTTTAATCTATGCCAGACATACTCCTTAATTATATTTAATAATTCATAATAGTCTAATAATACCAGATTGAAAACTATGGTACTTGAGCCAACAGCATCAGCTTTATCTAGGGATTTGCTTTAAATCAAATTATCTGACCTCCACCCTAACCTATTGAATTAGAAAATCTAGAATTGGGCCAACACTAGATTTTTTATGTAAAATTTTCTTTACATGAATTTAAAAGTTATTTTATATTTTAAGTATATTTAAGTATATTGTAGAATTTATATTCTATATAAATACAAGAGTTAAAAAAGAATATACATGTGTGTGTATATATATATATATATATATATAAAACTGAATCATTTAGCTGTATCATGAAACTAACACAACATTGTAAATCAACTACATCTCAATAAAAATTTTAAAAGATGTTTTATATTTAAATATAAAATTATGCTTTATATAAATATGATTTATATAAAAATTTTGTATAAATATGTATACTTTTAAATTACTGAGGTTTAATTGACAAATAAAAGTGCAAGATATTTAAAGTATACATATGATTTGATATACACTGTGAATGTGTGTGTGTATATATACATACACATATATATATATATATATTGTAAAAGGATTCCTCCATCAAGTTAATTAATACATCCACTGCTTCATGTATTTTGCTTTTTAAAAATTTTAATGAGAACATTTAAATTTTACTCTCAGCAAATTTCAATTATACAATACAGGGGTATCAGCTATAGTTACCATTATATACATTAAATCAATAAGAGACAGTCTTCTCTTTTGGTATCAGAAATAAAAGTCTTAGGTGATAATTTCCTAACATCATTACTTTAAGCAGTAAGCACTACTACAGCAAAGATCTAAGTCAACTTATCCACTTTTCCTTCTATGTATATGATTTGCTTTTACTATAATATTGTTTTATTTGTGCTGGAAATACAGCTTTGCAATAATAAATTTGGCAGTGTGTTAGGAGAATAGGTTATGAATTTTAAAATTCATCAGTACACTGCCAGCCTCATTCCATCAACTCTACCTCTCCTGCTATTCCAAAAGTGGAATTGATCGTCTTAAGTTCTTACTACTAGAAATGAGGTTCTTGAGTAAATAATGACTGCAGTACCTGGGGACTTCTTAGAGATGCAGAGTATCAAGCCCTACCTCAGCCTTACTGAATCAGAATCTGCATTCTAATTGGATCTCCAGTTGATTCTTATGCACATTAAAGTTTGAGAACCTTTGGCCTCAGTGCACTCTCATTTGCTCTTTTCATTGCTTCCTGAAATCCAAGTTCCCAGGTGCCAACCAGGCAAATCTTAAATAAGAAACCTTTCTCAAGATAGCCATCTCAAGCCTACTACGTTAATTCTTCCTGCACGTAGCACTATACTTATTTTGTACTTATAATGGAATTTTTAGTATTAGTTCTAAAATTTGCAATTTCCAAACAAAATCAGAACTCTTCAAGGACTTTTGAGTCACAAAAATCTTTTTTTCCTATCTTTAAAAAAATTATTTTATTGAAATATAGTTGATCTACAATATTGTGTTAATTTCTACTGTACAGCAAAGTGATTCGGGTATAGACAGATAATAGGTAAATAGATGTTCTTTTTCATATTCTTTTACATTAGTTTATCACAGGATATTGACTGTAATTCCCTGTGTTATTAGGATACTGTTTATCCGTTCTCCACATAATAGTTTGCATCTGCTAATCCCAAGCTCCCAATCCTTCCCTCCCCTATTTCCATTCCCCTTGGCAATCACAAGTCTGTTCTCTATGTGTAACTCACACAAATTTTGATAGTATTCAGCATTCATATCTTGTCCTTCCCAAAACTTTTCTTTCATCTGTATTATTTAATAGAGAATGCATGATTTTGAGTAGGGTTTCCCTGGTGGCTCAGCAGTAAAGAATCCACCTGCAAGCAGGAGACATCGGATCAATTCTTGTGTCGAGAAGGTCCCCTGGGAATGGCAATTCACTCCAGTATTATTCCTGGGAAATCCCATGGACAGAGGAGCCTGGTGGGCTACAGTCCATGGGGTCACATGAGTTGGAGATGGCAGCGACTAAACCACCACCACCATACTTTTGAGGATGAGGCAATTTATGTCTACCTATGAGACCTTCCTTGGAAGGAAGGTTATGACCAACCTAGATAGCATATTTAAAAGCAGAGACATCCTTTGCCAACAAAGTTCTAGTCAAGGCTATGGTTTTTCCAGTGGTCATGTATGGGTGTGAGAGTTGGACAGTGAAGAAAGCTGAGTGCCGAAGAATTGATGCTTTTGAACTGTGGAGTTGGAGAAGACTCTTGAGAGTCCCTTGAACTGCAAGAAGATCCAACCAGTCCATCCTAATGAAGATTAGTCCTGGGTGTTAATTGGAAGGACTGATGTTGAAGCTGAAACTCCAATACTTTGGTCACCTCATGCGAAGAGTTGACTCACTGGAAAAGACCCTAATGCTAGGAAGGATTGGGGGCAGGAGGAGAAGGGGACGGCAGAGGATGAGATGGCTAGATGGCATCACCGACTTAATGGACACAGGTTTGGGTAGACTCTGGGAGTTGGTGATGGACAGGGAGGCCTGGCGTGCTGCGATTCACGAGGTTGCGAAGAGTCGGACATGACTGAGCGACTGAACTGAACTGATGAGAGTGCACCATATGCTTCTTGAAATAATTCTTGCATATGTTTTATAATTTTCCCTAGCAGTTACTAAAATTCTAGACATTTTATTATATTTCCTTTCCCCAGTCTTAGCAACCACACGAAGTAAAAAATGTTTCCATTTTGTTTCTGCAAAGTATGAGTTCATATTAAAGCCTTAAGATGCTTAAATGTCTTCACATGTAATTCTGTCCAGACTTTCTGGTCCAGATGGTCATATCTTCACTTTTAATGAGAAAAATGTTGATGTTTAAGTATTCGTTAATTCAAAGGACTATTTTCTGGAGAGAAATACAATTCCTCTTAAAATGGCAGGTAAAAATGGAAAGCATGGCATATGTCATTCAACCACAATCACTGAACTTTAGAAAATGGAACAAGGGAAAGACAAACCTCTTAAATGAAAACACTTATTTAGAAGTAATTGAACTATGCATGCAAGTGCTTTTGGAATTCAATCAAATACTATTTTTTTAAACAACTGCTATAAGAACTTGAATAACTAGAATTAGGTGGATGTGTGGCAGCCTCTTGGAAGTGTGTAGCATTCAAGCATCCTAAGGTAATTTATTTTTTGAAAAAATTTCACATTGTGGAAGCACGGAAGTATTTATAGCCTTTTAAATCAGGGACTGCTCACTCATTGACAGTAAGTCAACTTCAAAGATTTTTTTCTTTGTCATTAATTACTTTGGGGATGGCTGAAGGCCATTAAAACAGTCAATTTTAAATCCCTAGTAGGCTTTCTAATTACCTCTTCTCTCTCAATTGTTGCAGGTTTAAAACATATTGTAGTTCCCTCACTTTTACAGCACTGTCATGAAACAATGTGTCCACGTCTAAAACGCAGTAATGAGGGGTAGATGTTTTATGTTTCAGTTAAGCTAGGGATTTCACATTCAAAGTACCTGAACCTATCATATAATTTCCAAATAGCTTTGTACGCAGTTTCAGCAAATGTCATGTCATGGGACTATCCGGTTTTGTTTTGTTTTTTAAGTTAAAATAATGCAAATGGCAGGTTGAATGTTAAATGAGAGGAGCTTCTAGTGGCCATAAGCAGTTTGAACTTCCACTGTGCAGTCATATAACTGAGCCACTTGAATTGGATCTTTTGAACTAATGCTACAGCTATATTCTTATATGGTTTCAAATAATGTGACAGGCTATCATTTGTCTCAATAAATTGTTGGAAATTATGACTTATAAGCAGATTAGAATAAAGTCAGAAAAGGAAATATCTAATAAACAAGGACTTATGAATATAATTGTGTAATTTTCAGTTTCCAGTAACTCAAGGATTAGAACAGACATAGGAGCATGGTGAGTAAGAAGTTCATCATAAAAGTTGTCATTTTGTTATTGCATCTGGAGGTACAAGCCAATTTTTTCAAAGACAGTATCACTATGTAATATGAAATGTTGTATAATAAAAATAATACATCGCTCTGTTGTCTTTGTATCACCAGGTCACTTAGCAAGAAATAAAATCAGAGATGCCTAAGTAAAGAGTAGAAAGCATATTGTTCCAAAGGTCAGGATAATTTCCTTCATTCTCTTTTAAATTGCCCATATAAAAATAAAGTTGATTTGTATTATGGTCATAAACTTCCCTTAGAAAGAGATTAAAGTTATGCTGAGGCTTCTTGTTTGAACATATGCAACGCCTTGCTTAATATATAAATATTTCATTTCTTGATTAAATTCACATTTTTCATCATTACCTGTGGTGCTTTCTCCTTCTGAAGATGACTTTGAAAAGGCTAGTAAACTCAAAAATAAGTATCACTTTGTCACTAATAGCTCCTCAAAACATGCTTAGAGCTATTAATCATTTACAGAAAAACTTTTGAAGCCTAAATATCATGTATTTCAAATTTAATAATAGGATATATTAAATATGAATATGTCATATACATATCATGTGAGGCCTAGAAAAGATTAGAAATTAATTTTCAGTGATTATTGGTAAAGCAAATGAGCATGTGTGCATGCTAAGTCATTTCAGTCATGTCCAACTCTGTGACCCTATGGACTGTAGCCCGCCAGAATCCCTCTGTCCATGGGATTCTCCAGGCAAGAATACTGGAGTGGGTTGCCATGCCCTCCTCCAGGGGATCTTCCAGACCCAGGGATTGAACCTGCATCTCTTTTGTCTCCTGCTTTGGTAGGTGGGTTCTTTACCACTAGCACCACCTGGGAAGCCTGCAAGTGAGCATAATAAATAATATGTTTGTGGCACTTATTTTAATAGTTCTCAAATGATATAAGTTGTTTAACATCTACTCTCTGATTAGATTACAAGTTTTATGAGTGCAGAACTGTATGCCCTTTTTCACCACAGTATCCTCATCACTTGACATTGTGTTACAATGTCTGTTATTAGTGCCATCAATGAATACTTATTAAATTACTTAATAAAGAAATAGTTATTCTTTATGAGAGCATTGTTTATGAGTTAAGCTGACCACTCAGTTTCACCTTTTGGTTCTCAGACCACTCACTACACTTTTTGAACAGAGCGTTATAAAATGGTTGTTAATTTACAATGTACAGAAATTACACAGGATCAGATAATTGCTGAAAATTGACAAGGTATACTCGCACAGGCTTCACTAATGGTAAAAGATGTGATACAGTATGAGAAAGAAAGTGCAGGCAAACATAGAAAGATTGAAAATTTCCAAGCCCAGCTCCCTGGGTCCTTTGCACAGAATGCACTTTGTCTTAAGAATTTGAACTACCAAGATACATGCAAATTATTTTGCTCTCAGGAAAGTCAAAGTATTAGTTTACCAAGGGGTGTTTGTACTGCACTGGTTTATGTAGCAAGCCAAATCATGTGCAAACTACCCTTCAGTAAAATGTTATATACAGTGTAAATAAGGTGGTACGGGGTACCTCAGGGGACTTAAGATTTCAAACAGATCATTATAAATTACCAGCTGCTACACTTCATCTTTATTTTCATCATCAGTCAGTGCCATGGTCAGGCATCCTTGGAGATAAAGCATAGACTCAATAAGGACCAGCTGCCTTGCACCAGGTGGACATCACACCCTAAAGGACGGCTTTCCGTGCTGGCAGTGTCTATCTTCAAACTGATACTTCACAGGCACCTTCAGAAGTCTGTTTCATTACTCACAGAGCCTGGCAGCTTCTGGATTGTGTAGTATTTAATAGGACCATCGGGTCCCAAGGTCATGGATGTACTCTCTACTCTATTTGCTGTAAAACAAATGTGTGCTCCTTGGTCCAGATGGTTTGCTGTGGTGCTCCGGTGCTTCGTTTCGGTGAATAAAGTGCTCTGTAAGTTCTCAAATAGTGTGCTTGTTTAACATCCTTTAAACATATCTGACTTGAGTTTTTCTTCTTTTTGAAGTCTGTAGTCACATATGTAGGTAATTTTGGGGTTTTTGTCTACTGACCATTAATCTTACTTGTATGAATTTTATTCATTTTACACCAAGAGAAAATGTTTAATTCTCTTATTTATAGAATTTCACCACGGTGCCCCTTACTGAAGTACATTTTTAAATTCTTTCAGTAAGAGAAGTTGCATTTCCAATATATGACCTATCTTTCTCAGTAGAAATCATTAAAATATATTCTTTCATTTCTTATGTCTTGAGAAGTAACATTTCACAAGTTCTCCTTTGATTTGTCTGTGCCAGACTCTCTCCCTGAGCTGTATCAGACGTCTCTCCACCTCACTCTTTTAGCTTTAGCCACACTGGAAACACCAAGCTATCCCATGAGCTTTGCACTTTCTGTTGCCTCCAGCTAGAACATTCTTCCCTCACATATTCGCCTCACTTAGTCCCTCATTTCATTCAGGCCTCTGCTGGGATGCTCCCTTCTATCTGGAGGAAATCAGATGCAGGTTTCTAAAGTCTGCATAGGTGTTTCTGTCCTGGGTAGCCAGCTTGAGCCTCAGAATCCAACCTTCATACAGAGGGCTGCTCGCATAGGCATATAGCAGTTGTGCAAGCAGCCAGCCATGATTACTGAAATTCCAGACCCAGAGAAAAACAGGTGTCCACCATATATCATACTGTTTCCACAGACAAACTGGTAGAGTATGGTTCAGTGCCACAGGCATTGAAAGCAGCTTTACCAATCAGTGGCACAGGGAGTTTTCCAAAGGCTAAGTTCCCAGAGCCAGCCAAGGGTCACCCACACAATTAAGCCTTCCTGAAGATAGCGGAGGAGTCTGCTGCATTAACTCTAGTGATTAACTTTATCACCACGTGACCTATAGTTTATTGGTTTAAATGTCTGTCTACCTTTCCTACTAGACTGTAAACTCCATAAGGACGGGGACTTTGTCTCTTTTGATCAATACCATATCTCTATGCTTAGGACAGTGACTGGTACAGAGGAGTCATTTCAAAGTATTCATTAAATACAAAAAGGGATGAACACTCATTGGCCTTGGCCTGGTAGTATATATAATATGAAAGATGAAAAGGGGATAAAAGTACTACAGAAGGCTATGTTGGGAATGGAATTTTTATAGGTATTAGAAAAGAGATATGAGTACTTGTGCCTCATTTTTCCCACCCCCCCAAAAAAACTAAAGAGAAAATTCAGTGCCAGAAAGTAAGCTAAACAAAGTAGGTGACAATAATGAAATGCTAGAAAATGTACGGTGATTATAAGAAGAAAAGGGAACAGCTGTTCACCATATTTTCTGAAATATGAAAATGGGCTTTAATTGCAAGTTAAATTCATACGTGACAATTCATACATGACGAAAGATGGTAAGGCATGTCAGGGAGCTAAAGTACTTACAATGAGAGGCTTGAAACCTTTATAGAAATCATCACCAAAAAAAGTCACTTTTATCCTGGGTTCTTTAGCTCTGATTTTGCCACATTATGGAGTAGACTGATGCTTTTCAAGGTCTCATCAGATCAGAGGACTATTGCTGAAATATTCTCATTCCATCTTCCAACAGTAACTGTATATTATAAATATCATTCAGAAATGCATGAGGCATATAAAAGCATAAAATGCATAGTTTCTCATAGCTTGAGATAAAATAATTTTGAAATTTTGCATAGATATTTCTTTGCTTTTCAAACTCTGATGTTAATTTCTGCTTACTGAAACAACTTTATGATGCCTGCTGATCTTGAGTTTAAGGATATGAGGTATAAATAATGGAAGAAACTAAGTGATGTAAAATAAGGATGGGTAAAGACAAGTGATATGCGCCTCACAAAATTTCACATAATTAAAATAAACGATAAATTCCAAACGTTGGAAGAAAATAACTTTTATAATTATTGTAGTTGAAAACTAGGACACATGCTATTATATAGACAATTTACATGTGCTTCATAGACATTATTGATATTGCTATATATCTTTTATTTTGTAAAAGCAGTCTCAGTAAATTTTACTAAGAACTGTCTGATAATAACCTACACTTAAAGAAGATAGCAGTAAAAAGCAGCTTTTAAAGTACCTTAAGAGTGCTGAAATTTTACTATTTACCTCTGTGAATTCTTCTAAAAGGTATTATAAACAAAACAAAAACTGTAAACCTTTGACAAAAATGTGCATTAGAGGCGATAAAAAGCAAAAATCCTTGAGCTGTTTTGAAGACATCCCTAATCTCTAAACACAATGAAGTAGAATAAATGAACTTTCGGTTCTTCCTTGGAAAGAATGAATGATCAGTGTTAAGCAACATTTCACAGGAACACCTTAGTAAGAGATCAGAGAACGTGAGTCTCCTACAGCTCTCAGGGGCTTCCCTTGTGGCTCAGCTTTCACTATAGCCCTCAGACATTCATGCCTCAGCATTTTATATCTCCTGCGTCACTTTAGTTATAAACAGTTTAAACTCTTTTCCTTAAAATATACTCCAGAACTGATTCGAATGTATTCTTTTTAATGGCTGAGTAATATTGTGGATGAAACTGGAGCCTATTATACAGAGTGAAGTAAGCCAGAAAGAAAAACACCAATACAGTATACTAACTCATATATGTGGTATTTAGTTAATCGGTAAAGATAATTCTGTATGCGAGACATCAAAAGAGACACAGATAAGTAGAACAGTAGTATGGACTCTATGGGAGAGGGTGAGGGTGGGAGAATATGGGAGAACGGCATGGAAGCATGTAAATTATCATATGTGAAACTAATCGCCAGTCCAGGTTCGATGCATGATACAGGGTGCTCGGGGCTGGTGCACCGGGATGACCCGGAGGGATAGGATGGGGAGGGAGGTGGGAGGGGGGTTCTGGAAGGGGAACACATGTACACCCATGGTGGATTCATGTCAATGTATGGCAAAACAAATACAATATTGTAAAGTTTAAAAATAGATAAATAAACTAATTAAAAAAAATAGTCCAGAGTCTAGGAACACACAAAGAGAATAAATAAAGATTCCTCAAATGAATAGAATAAAAACTTCCCTTTATCCTGTCCAAAGCTGCATATTTTATAAAGACAGTGGCAATTAAGATTGGTGATGTGTACTTTTTGGGTATGGCAGTCTCTAAAATGTCCATCTGATAGAAAGGTGATGATTTATAAACGCACAACAAGGTGTGATACACATACTATGCTGTCAAACTCATTAAACCAGTCCTGGTCAGTTGGGCAGAAAATGGTCAAGAAAAATAACTAGACTCATCAGACAAAATCACTATGTGTATTTGAATGCTCCTGGGACAGAGATTGCTGTTCTAGGAAAGAAATTGTATAGAGATGATGTGGAAAACCAACATTCCCTTCATTTTGATCATTTAAAAAACACTATTGGGCTTCTCATGAGAATAAAGGTTTGCCTCCTGCCCGATTCTTGTGAGGGTAATTAAATCTGGCATACCTAAAATCACTCTCTAATTCCGGCTTGGAGAAGTCATTTCTTTTCTTTCATGTACTGCTGCTATAGGTTCTCAAGTTGTTCAGCCCAGAGATAACTGCATTTCAGTGGTGGGAAAAGTATTACTATGCCTATATGCTACAAAGTAAAATACTTTCATATGAGAATTTTTTTCATAAATTTGCATAATTATTATAGCTATCTTGATCTATTTTCTAGAATGATGTAGCTGAAACTGTGTATTCACTACATCTTGATGAAATAAAAATCTGCTAAAGTAGCCACATAATAAATATTTGATATAACTAAAATAAGTTACATGAGGACCATATCAAATATGAATCATTTCTCTTAAAATGTAATATATTAATCAATTGTATTATATTTTTTGTTAGGCGTGTTTAATATTACATTCTCACCCTCAAACATCAGTGGTATAGCTTCCAGTTCACAGTGACATCCACATGTTCTTCCCTAATTCAAACCAAGACTGATTTTAAGAGAGAAGCAAGCTTCTTCTCCCAGCAGGTCTCTCTCTCATTTCCACTTAAAGCAGAAACTATCATTCTCAGCAAAGTTAAAGCAAATGAGCAGTGAGAAGAGTCTGGAAAGGCTGTTTCTTTGTGCTTGTATAAAGCAGTTCCTGTTATTAGTGTCTTATCTGCCATTCAGCCTCCTTTTGCTATATGCCAGCATCTAGTTATGATACTTCCCTGCCTGAAATCCAGGGCATTATTGACAACGTAGGTAGGCCTGAACATTCTAGCATCACTCAATTAATTGACCAGGTGCATCTCATTAGAATGACTGGCAGGTGCATGATGGAGCTTTGGTGAGAAGAGTGGTAACAGAGAAGGCCAGCCACCTAAACAGAACCAGTTCTCCTGTCCTCCACCTTTTATCACCCAAGGGAAGCTCTGAGCAGGCCACTGACATGTCTGTCTCCTGCTGGATGGATATGCTGAATATCTTGGTTTAGACTCCAAAAATGGTATAAAGTTTGGTTTACATAAATGTAATTAAATGGAAGGTTTGTGATTATATTAAATACTTGCTATTCTCCCCAAGAGTATTACCCTTATGCTGTTGCAAGTCTGATAAAGTCACCATGGCATGAAATTACACTATGTTCTTAATTCCACAAATGTATGTGTTGTCTGGATTCAATTCCATTTTGCTTTGAAACTCAGTTTCATCTAAATCATAGGTTAAAGAGGGCATTCAAAAGCAGTTTTATTATATTTCTAAGTTTCCAACAAGGTTAATGAAGTTCAACACTTCAGTTCAATCTGAAAATGAAGGAAAAAAGAATGATTATTATAGTTTTATTTTTAAACTGTGGCATAGAGCCAGGAAAAATTATTATAATATCCACATCCTGTGAGTAAACACATACTAATTTTATGAAAGTTCTTCCTTTTAAAACATTTTAATATACTTTTATTTAGTGCCTACCGTCAAGGGACAAAGCAGTCTTGAATTTAAAATGCCTTGTATAATACAATGCATATTCTAAAAACATTATTCAGAATAGCAAATAATTTTATTCTGCTACATTTATTCATATAAATTTCTAAGGGGGTTTCTGGAGATAGCTACTTTCTTACATTTGTGGCAAAAACAAATTTGCACTTAATGTAACCATGATTTTTTAAAAATCGGAAAATTCATGTACATATTGTTAGCTTTTCACAATATGAATTGGAAATAAGAGCAGTCTACACTCAAGTTTCACCACCTCTTTATGGATAACTATAAGCAGTAGAATTCAGAAGGGTATTCATTAAAACTATCCATCACATTCAGAACACTTATGCTGGATTTACACAGTGCTAATTTTAAGAACAACGAAATCACAGAGAGGATCAACACTTCACATGCTCTAGTTATCAGCTGAGTGAGGGCCTTAATTATCATGGTTTTGTCTGTAAAACACAAGCAGATGCTTCCCTATCATGAGTTCTGTTCCTGCTCATCTAGATGTCAACAAGATACTAGAATTTTCATTATGAGTCTCTAACAGCTATTATAAATGAACCAGAATTTGGAATCACAATGGTAAAGTTTTCTCACAAGTTCTACCCAATGTGGTACCAAAATCAACATACATCTATCAAGATAAATGTTATTTTAGTCTCACTGATGTAAGACAACAGAAAGAGACAGGAATCCAAAAGGGTCAACCATATTGTTTCTTGAGTTTTAGAAACTATACTGAGTTTTTGAGTGATTTTGAATGCACAGCAAGTTTTCTCAACTTAGATGATTTATCAGATAAACCATTCGTGGTCAGTTATGTTCAAATGACCTGGGAGAAATATTATTTTTACTGAAACATATTACCATTTCATTTACCCCAGAAACCTCTAATGTAGTCTGAAATACTTACAAAGGATATGATATGATATTGGTGATCTGCCTCTAAACAATACAGTTTGGGAGTATTGGATGGCATTCATGGGATCTGACTAGCCAGATATGTTTGTTGGGCACAAGAAAGTATTGTATACCATTCTGTCCACTTTTATATATGTCTGAAATCCTCCTGAATAAACATTTGTTAAAAACAATCTTCTACCTTAGGAGTAGCAAACTGTTGGTCACATGCTGGATCCAGTCAACCAACATTTGACCCACAAAGTGCTTGAAAACTGCGAAAACCCACAGAATAACCAGAATTTCCAGATTTTTCTTGAAAACTCAGCTGTGGCAACCTTGAGACAGTATTGCCTTGTAATAGACATTTAAATAGTGCAAATAGCCTCCTATTTCTGGAAGAAAGGACATGCATTTGCTGCAGCTTGGAGCACCCTAATATGTTGGGTTTGACTGACTTCACTTATGTACTTTGCCTCCCTGGTTCTTAAAACCATTTGAAATTGTTAACTTAAATTAATCATTTAAAGTTAGGGAAGGATGTTCACTTTCTTGTTGAAAGATGCTTTATGAGAATGATTTAGGTTTTTTTTTTTTAATGAAAAATAGGCTTAATGTTGCAACCTTCTGATTTCCAAGGAAATCTAGAAAATCAGGTTATATAAAATTTCCCAGTTTACAAATGCTGTCTGGGACAGATATTAATCACAAAACTGAAAGAAAAAATACTGAATATCTTCCAATATTCTTAGAGGCATACCCAAATCAATTTGATTGTCTGTTAAAGGGTTAAAAATTAAATGCAATGGAAAGAAGACAAGAAGACATTTTAGATCCTGAAATATAGAAAAGAAAAAACCTTCCTCCTTATCATCAAAGATTTACATGGTGGGCATGTAAGCTTTTATATCAGTTGTTTACTCTTTGAGGATTTGTGGTAATTGAAATGTTTTATTCCTAAACTCAAATGTTAATCTTGCTATGCTCCAGTCAAAATTTAACCAGCTAGTCTGATTACAGTGATATAATCACATACGTATACACATAGCATGCACATACCTCACTGCATATTAAAATATATTTTCCTTTTCAAGAAATTGTAAATTAGGAATATAAAAGTGAAAGCGGAAGAAAGAAATGCGCCAGTGTTGCAGTGAAGAGAAGGAAAAGAAGGAAAATGAGTTATGGATGTCATTATATATCATTTATGTTTAAAAGAACTTTTTGTAACATGAATATTCAATCTACAAAGCCTTGTTATAAATCAGCCATCATCAGTGGGAGATTTATCTTGCTTGCCTGTGTGATATCATAACTCACTGCTTTACAGGAAGAAAACCATAGAGTAAATTGCTAAATTCATTAAAAACTTACATATTACTGTCTAGGAAAAGACCAAATGATTGAAAACCGCTAAACTAGCTAATAATCAATTCTTTCACATAGAAATACATTAGTGAGCCTTTATTGAAATAGGTATTTCAGATGCAGTTACAAGAGACAGAATTATGCCATGTCAGGTTAACAATCTGTTATAGTTCAAAGCATAACTTTTTGGGAGTTCCATATAAATCTAATGTTTTCTAAAATTTGGTGATAATTTTCATTTCATCTAGGCTGAGGGGACTTTTTCCACTGAGGAGATATGTATAGATAGAGAATTTTAGCACCAACACTGAATCCCATGCTTACATTTGGATTAGGACTAATCATTAAGTTTTACTCTCTGGCCACTGGGTTCAGGGAAACTCATGAATATCTTGAACAGGGGCAGAGTGAAAGAGCTACAGGGTAAGTTTCTATGTATTCATTCAGGGAAATGAATGAAATGTCAGCCATGAAAACTTTCCCTTCCAGTTTACATAATTCAAATGGCTTTTATAGGGAGATATGTAACTCCTTTTAATGCCATGCATATCTCTGAACAGATATTTTTAATAGCCATTCACTTCATAATAGCTAGTCTCTTTTCCCAGACTACCAAAGAAAACATTAATAATTTTACTTAGATTTTAGTACATATAATTGTTTAACGTGTGTGCTGTGAGTCACTCAGTCATGTACAACTCTTTGCAACCCCATGGACTGCAGCCCACAGGCTCTGCTTTCAATGGAATTCTCCAGGCAAGAATACGGAAGTGGGTTGCCATGCCCTCCTTCAGGGGACCTTCCCAACCCAGGGATCAAACCCAGGTCTCCCGCATTGCAGGTGGATTCTTTACCAACTGAGCCACCAGGGTTTTACGTTTAGTTGAAATTAAATCACTAATATATATGTGCCATGACTACCTTTGACTCTGCTGAAAGCTAAGTGAAAAGTAAAAGTGTTAGTTGCTTAGTTGTGTATAGCTCTTTGTGATGCAATGGACTGTAGCCCATCAGGCTCCTCTGTCCATCGATTTCCAGGCAAGAATACTGGAGTGGGTTGCCATGTCCTCCTCCAGGGGAATCTTCCTGACCCAGGGATCAAACCTGGGTCTCCTGCATTGCAGGCAGATTCTTTACCATCTGAGCCACCAGGGAAGCCAGAATTTGGGAAAAGGTAAATTTCAGGGTTAAGTTAGTAGAGTTTTGATGTACCAAACACTCTAAGGGTTCTCTTGCTCTTTTCCATCACAAGGTAAGGTTACCTTAGTAGATATGTACAAATCTCTCAAGCACATCTTATGAGATCTACTGGGAAGCAATTAACCTTTCAATATAATGTACTAGTTTCAAAACTGGATTTTCCCCCCTGAACTTACATTTTCCTTTTTCATCCATTCCAGCCCTCGCACTATGAAGATTTTTTATTATCCAGAATCATTAAGAAATGAGCTGCTACTTGAATCTAACAATGTTTATGAATTTTCTCATAGAGTTTACCTGCCCAAGCCAAGGACAGGTACATGAAATATTTTCAGTGGGTATAGGGATCAGAAGATGTGCTCGTGGTTTTTAATTTAACATGAGACAGAACATGTTTAATTCTCCTGGCTTTCTACCACATCCTCAAAAAAGAGCAGCAGACAATTTCAGTGGGCTAAAGATAAGAATCATATTACACTGTGTATAGTCCTCATACATTTTCTGTAACATTGTTTTACAATTTTGCCCCAAGTGATGGTTATATAATTTTTGACCCCATTTCTCATGGAAAACATTGTTTTGAAGGGATTTTTGTTTTTCTAAATTCAGAGCTGATAATAACATTGACAGTAACCTTGCTGGGAAGCCCACAAGCACTGAACTGGGAAGACATTAATTCTGCCACTTACATTTAAATGGATCAGGGTGTTTGATGCATCCTGAGTGTCTGGGACAGCATATGTTAGGTTGTGGACATTTGTATCACCTCATATCCCCCTTGCTTTAAAATATTCCATCTCTTCCTACCATTCATTAATCAGAATATCTTTTGAAAAACCACCAATTTTTCCCACCTTTGATTCCTAAATTTCCTTTTATTGCCCATGCATTGCCCCTTCACAACTTTCTAATCCCTGAACCTAAAACCCCACAGATTCATTTTTTATAGAATATTCTCTCTATGCTCACTCTATATATAATGACATTTCTTCAACTCAATACAGTCATTCACATTAATATAAAATGTGGGGCCCAATACAGGCATATAAACTCCTGTTCCTAGAATCAACTTCTTATCTACCATAACCTGAATAAACAAAGTCCAGAGAAACATTTTTAATTAAAATTTACCAAAAACTTAAATGTATTTATTTGTGAAGGTTTGCTAGACTAGTTATTGGGAAAATGCTTAGAAATGCAACTTGTTTATGGATAAGATATAAATTTCACATGGCCATTTTTGACACTGCCTTCTAGCTTTCAGATGTTTCTGCTTAGGCATCTGAAATGGGGGTGTGGTCAGCATTATCAAGACAGATGATGGTTATCTCATGCTCTCCTGTGGGCTTATTTCTAGACTACAAACTACTTAAGGGCAAGGTCCATGGCTTCATCACTAGCATAATGCTGGGCATCTGTCAAGCACCAATTAAATGTGAGTTGAGCTGATGGATAGAAAAATAATGAATGAATTGAAATAAATGAACTGTCATTGTTTTAAGACTGGAGACTGGGTTTGGTGTTTGCAAAGACTGCGATGTCTATCAAGACATGGAAAAATAATGGCTGTCCAAGTATTGCCATTTCAAAAATTTACTTTAAAAATAAGTATGTTTATATTGTACATCAAGGATATGTTTCTAATAAGGTCTCTTTCACTCCCATATACTCTGGTTTACTCGTGAGATAAACAGAAAGGGCTGGAGTTGAAGCTAGTGAAGAGTGTCCAGTCATGTGTCAGACGTGGTCGTCTGCTGTCCTGGGTATCTCACTGAAAGCCTTGGGACCCCTGCCTAGAGGATGAGCTCTTAGACTAAGACACTCTATTCACCCCTACTAGTCAATAATGGTATAGTGACTTAGAGAGGCAGCTGAGAGCAAGAAAGGGGAGGAAAGAAGGAAGAGAAGGAAATCTCCAACCATGGGTGCTAGAAATATTCCTGAGCTTCACATAATACACCATTAGCTAAAACCCTCTTCCATCCTGTAATAGTAATCAAAGCAGTTGGGGATGCTATTCTAAAGAATATAAAATGATCCTGTTTGATGAGTCACATTTTACTTTTTTATTTTCCAAGTGAATTTCAAGACAGTAATGGTATACAACTCATTTAACTCTGCAATTCTCTTGCTCCTTCCCTTTTACTTCTTGCTATGATTGGACTGGACTTCGTGGTGGCTCAGTGGTAAATAATCCACCTGCCAATGCAGGAAACTTAAGTTCAGTCCCTGGATGGGGAATATCCCCTAGGGAAGGAAATGGTCACCCACTCCAGTATTCTTTCCTGGGAAATCCCGTGAACAAAGGAGCCTGGCAGAGTTCAGTACATGGGGTCACGGAGAGTTTGACATGACTTAGCAACTAAACATTGGTTGGATTGTGTTTGTTGCAAAAAGCTATGCTGAAGACCTAACCTCAAGTACTTAAGAATATGATCTATTGCTAAATAGGGTGTTCACAGAAGTGATCAAGGAAAAACAAGACCATTAAGGCAAGCCTAATTCAATATGACCGGTGTTTTTATGAAAGGGGAAATTTTAGACTTCCCTGGTGGTACAGTGGTAAGAATATGCCTGCCACTGCAGGAGACATGGGTTCCTTCCCTGGCTGGAGAAGATTCCACACGCCATAGAGCAACTAAGCGTATGTGCCACAACTACTGACTCTGCGTTCTAGAGCCCAAAGCTGCAACCACATGAAGCCTGCACACCTAGAGCCCATGGTCCACAACAAGAGAAGCCACCTCAATGAGAAGCCTGTACACCATAACACAGAGTAAGCCCAGCTCCCTGGAACTAGAGAAAGCCTTCTCACAGCAATGAGGACCCAGCACAACCAAATAAATAAGTGTTTTTAAAGGGGAAGAGTATTTGGACCCAGACTTTCACAGAGGGAAGACAGCAGGAAGAACCACAGGGAGACGATGGTCACGTGACTGAAGTGATGCATTCACAAGCCAAGGAATGCGAGGATTGCCTGCAAACACCAGAAGCTAGAAGGGGCAAGGAAGGATTCTCATGGTCCTGCTGACACCTTGATTTCAGACTTCTAGCCTCCAGACTGTGAGCAATACACTTCTGTTATTTTAAGTCATGTTATTTTTGGTACTTTGTTAACAGCAGGCTAGGGAGCTTATGTGCGGTCGCACAGAGTCAGACAACACTGAAGCAACTTAGCAGCAGCAGCAGCAGGGAGCTTATACATTCCAATCTCACCCTAAACACTACATCCTCTGGTAAATATTCCCTGATAGCATTCCCCCAGATAGTATCCTCTAGGTCACCATACTTATACATGGCATATTATAGATGCTCAATAAACATGAATCGAATGAATAAATATACTGTTAAAAAATGGATATTTGGTTAATTCTAAAAGAAACTTGTGGAATAAACATTTGTGTATTGAGGCTTATCCCTACCAATCATTTCCAAGAAGTTAAGGACTATGTAGCACTTGAAGTAAAATGTACATTTACATTAATTATCATTTTAATTGTTACTTCTTATCAGCTATATTTTAATTTAAAATAGAAGTAATTATATTGCTACTATTCAGCATGAAGCCTAATTTTAAGAGGAAGAATTTGGTGTGTGTGTGTATGGGGGTGTGTAACAAGTTTCACTCTAAAATATTTCAAGGAAATAAATCACAAAATGTGGCAAAGATGTCGTCTGAAAACTCAAAATGAAGATATTATTCATATTTTATGGCAGCATATCAAGCAGAATTTCTGGAAATTTTATTTGAATATTAACTTTTAAAGTCAGTTTTCTAAATTACATTCAAATATACTAAAAATTCACCAAGCCCTTCCAGTAAAGATAAGAAATAGTCTCACACTGTGAAACCATGTCAGAACTAGGATTTACTCAAGACTGTCCCAATTTTCCTTATGAGGAATTGAAGAACAAGGAGCTTGAGAGATT
Source organism: Okapia johnstoni (assembly GCA_024291935.2). NCBI lineage: Eukaryota > Metazoa > Chordata > Mammalia > Artiodactyla > Giraffidae > Okapia > Okapia johnstoni. Next base: position 66,303,600 of record CM044317.1, on the reverse strand, counting down.
TACTTAACGGACAAGTCAATGAGGAACTCAGAGTCAGGGCAAGAGTTCTTTGAATTCCAAAGCATTCATGTTTTCCATTTCAAGTTATTTCCTATTCTAAGAGTGCAATGCCCTGTACACATTCTAATAATACTTGGTAATCTCATGTCCTGAACCCTCTATTACATGACACAAATCAGCTACCCCATTCAAAAGAAATTAGGAAACAGATTTCTTTTTTAATTGGGGTAGAGTTGCTTTTCAATATTGTCTTTGTTTCTGCTGTACAACAAAATGAATCAACTAGATGTATACGTATATCTCCTTCCTCTTGGACCTCTCTCCCTCCCTGCCATCCCACCCCTTTAGGTCACCACAGAGAACAGAGCTGACCTCCAATATGCTATACAGCAGGTTTTCATTAACTGTATATTTTATACGCAGTAGTATATATACGTCAATCCTAATCTCCCAGTTCATCCCAATCCCCCTTCTCTATCCCCGCCATGTCCACACATCTGTGTCTGTTCTCTCTGTCTGCGTCTCTATTCCCGTCCTGCAGATTGGTTTTGAAAAAGGCATTTCTTCAAAGGAGGACATACAGGTGGCCAAGAGGCACGTGAAAAGATGCTCAACATTACTAATTATTGAAAAATGCAGATCAAAATGACAGAGGTATCACCTCTCACTGGTTGGAATGGGTATCATCAAAAAATTTACAAACAATAAATTCTAGAGAGGATGCAGAGAAAGGGAACCTTCTTGTAGGAATGTAAATTGGTACAGCCACTATGAACAGCGGAGGAAACTTTTAAAAAAAACTAAAAATAAAACCATATGACCCAATAATACCATTCCTGGGTGTATACCCTGAGAAAACCATAATTCATAAAGGCACATGTTCCCCAATGTTCACTGCAGCACTATTTACATATTTATTTTTGAGGGACCAGAAAGCAATCCTTAATTCCTAATGCATCTTGACAATGTCCACTTGTCTCTCTCTGACTCTCACTGTAGTCTAAGGGGTCATCACTCTTCACCTGGCTTTCTGTACTCAACTTCTGACCTGTCTGCTCTCACTTTTGTTCCCATCCCAGCCATCCTCCACCTCAAGCCCACTAAGATTTCACACAGTAGCTGGCATTCTTTCTAAAATCTAAGTTTGATCATGTGAATGTTTTACTTAAACCTTTAAAATCCTTCCTATTATTTTTGGAATAATGATCAAAATCCTTAACCTGTCTTTGAAAGACAACGATTCCTCAGCCCTCCCTGTATACAAGCTAAACTTATCTTCCACAAATTCCCATTGAGCCAGACTCTGAATTTCTCAAAGAGGCAAGCTCCAACTTACTGCCTCAGAGTGTAGATTTCCCTTCTATTTCAAAGGCTTTTTTGTCACCTAATTTCTTCCTGTGCCTTCTTTACTTAATTAGCTTCTATTCATTTTTATATGGTCTTTTATTTAATGACATTTTTCAGCAAAGCTTTTCTTGGTCTTTGAAAACATTGGTTAGGAGTTTCATTTTCTTTCATAGTACTTATCACTCCATTTAAAATTATATTTGTATTGATATGATCAGTTGGAGTCTGTTACTGCCACAAGACTGTCGACCTAAGGGAGAGCACAAGGGCTCTTTTGTTGACTGATTAAACCCCCAACACTTTGCAAGTTATACACTCCATAAGTATACATTGAATCAGTAAATGCAAGGAAAGTCAGCATGAATCACTTCGTGGTTTTCATATTAGCATTATTCTCAACCATTGGTCCTAAAAGCCATTGCATGAGAATTATCAGATATCTGTATTGAAATACAGATTCTTAGGCCCATGGGTCATCTACTGATTCAGACATTCTAGGCACAGGGCCTTGTAGCAAAGAAGTGATTCTGGTGTGTTGCTTAGTTTATGGAATCACTTAGCTAAGCAATATTTCCCACAGTAACCATATGTAAAACTGTATATAAACTCTGAATTCAATCTCTTTACAGAAGAGTATGTATGTAATTACCCAAGCAACTTCTATAAATAATTGAAGAATTACTAGACTTGGTTTACATGATGTAAACATGAATAATATAGGTCCTATTTGCTTAGAGATCACAAACTATCAAATTAGATAGATTTATAATCACAGAGATTACACAACTTAAAATATACTTTTCAATATGTTGAAATGCAACCTTAAATCCAGGTTAGAAAGTATGAAGGAAAAACTGTGAAGTGTTAGGATCCTAATTTGAATTGAGTCTAAAGATGAGTAGGAATAGAGGAAGGAGATTTCCAGAAGATAAAATAGTTAGAAGTTATAGCATTATGAAAGAGCGTGGCAGCTCTTTCAAACATTGCATCAGAATGCATGAGGGGTTAGTTTGTAAAGGGCATTGTAAGCCAAACCATAAAACTTAGATGAAACTTTTAATCAATATAGTAATATTTACAAAGACAAAGATATTGCCTTTGAACAAACCGATCTCTAAGCTGATTTCACAAGCATATTTTTTTTTCCCTGCCAACTATGAGATAAACTACCATTAAGGTTGAAAAATATATTTGCCAACAAGAACATTTTTATTACTATGTATATGAAACTGAAAGGTTCAGTCTTCTAAATTCTCTTTGTGAAATGTCATGATGGAATTTAAGTTGATATTTAAAAACATTGCTACAAAAGTATGTCTTGTATTCTTCAGAATTATAATATATTTAATTTTATATGAAAGAAAAATTAAAAGTAATAAAAAGCAAAGATTACTCCTTGTACCATTTGCATAATGATTTAACTAGCAAAATTTTAACAAAGAGAACTTAAGTTAAATTACCAGAACCAGAGGAGCTACTTACAAGCAGTTGATCAGAACAAGCTCATCTATGTGACAAAATGCACACTTGGTATCATTGAGATGTAAATGTATCACAATTGTTAACTCAAAAAGGTTTTGTAAACAACAAAATGGGCATCCTTTAATTCAACAGTTCTAAGCCCTAGTTCCACCACCTTAAACTACCTAAAAAGCTTTTTATTTGATAGTAGACACTCAGCATATGTTTATTGCGTTGATTAACAATTCTCTTATTAGTCTAACAGATTAACAAATAATAAAATCTATACTAACTATTATAATCTGCTAACACTGGGGGAGAAAGAAAGAAAAAATTTATAGCAACATTTTCCGAAAACTGTTTGCTCTAAAAGCACACTCCTTGTTGTACGTTCTCAAAGGACTAAAAGAAATGTTTTGGGTATCACCATGATAATGTCTGAATTTCTAGTTCTTATCTTTTAGAGACAAATATTTGGATTATTTTAAGGATTGTAAAGAAAATTATTTTGTAAGCCATATTGGCTCTTGCCAAATTACATTAGTTGTTGGATTAATATCCAATGTTTTTCTTTTTCTATATGGTTATCTGTACAAATGTCACCATTTATTATTACAGTAGAAAAATAAAGAAGAATGAGCATTGTCTGAATGAATTTGTTTCTGTGAGACCTCTAAAGTTGTAGCTTGCCACACGTTAGTGGTTCTGCTTTGATTTGATGTGTGAGCAGATGTGCTGTGTGCTGGATTAGTATCCACCCCTGAAGAAGTCTAGAGAAGCTGTCCAACTAAACCGACCTGCATTTTAAAAGTGATTATAACATATTTAATACTTTGAGATTTATCTCTTTCCAAAATTGCATGCCGTTTTTATGTCTCTGACAGTGCTTGGGCATATTAATTAGAGCATTTAAAAACTATAGTTGTAATGAGAGACACATATTTACTGGTGTAGAAAGCTAGCAAGGAATGGGTTAGAAAGTTTATTTAAATTCTACATAATAACGAGCAGCTAATATATTTCTATATACTTCAGCTCTTGATTTTTCTTCTTCTGCCTAATGGAAGTAATGTTTTGCCTTACTTAATTCAAATAAGAATTCAGGATTCTATACATATACAATTATATTAAATAATATGGTATCCTCCAGTCCCAATTCACTTGGCATCCACTCATTCAGTAAATATTTTTTGAAGATATGCCATGTGGGTATATTTAATGATTAAAATCTTGACTTTGAAGTCAAACCTTGATACCTCTTCCTAGTTATATGACCTTTTGAAATTAATTTTCTCTCTGATTCTCAGTTTTCTCATCAGAAAAGTACAAGAAGAATAGTAATATGTATCAGAGTAGACTGTTGGGAGAATGTAATGGGACAACATGCATTAAAGACAGAATCAAATGGGAACTGAGTGACAGCATAGGAAGATGTTCAGGACAGAGTTAACACACAAGGCTGATCCTTAGAAGGGTGTGACCAGTCTAATAAAACCTTGGGGTCAGGAAGATCCCTGGTGAAGGAATGGCAACCCACTCCAGTGTTTTTGCCTGGGAAATCCCATGGAAAGAGGAGCCTGGCATGCTACAGTCTAAGGGGTCACAAGGAGTCAGACACGACTTAGTGACTAAACAATAACAACAATCCTGTTGTATATTTATTCTCTGTAATATTTCACAGCCATGAGTATAACAGCCTTCAGGTTCCTTGAGTTCTTACAGCAAATCACCAAATACGTGAGTGGACTTGGGACTCCCAATCCAAGTAGTAGCAATGATGGAATTTGTTAAAATGACCTCCATTCACAGAAACATGACTAAAGTGTTGTTTGGGGAAAAGAAACAGGAAGAGATGGGGTTGCTGAAGCCCTGATGCCTGGATGGCTTTGGAATTGCTCTTGTGAAACAGAAGTTGAACTGCGATCTGTTACGAGAGGTAAGAGCTACCAATGAAATTGAAAAGTGATCAATCTAATCCCAGGAAAGTTGGCTCAATGGATCCCTGGGTTTCTTTTTTGCTATGGTAGCTAAGGTGGCAAAAGATGAAACAAGAGAAAGAACAGAAAGGCCCAGAAATGCCCAAGATTATACTTTTTTAAGGTGGGAAGAAGAAATTTACAGTTTCTGAATGGCTATAATGCCTTTATATTTACTGAAATTAAGTTAGTATTTATCTGATCAAGAATTATAATGAAACATATATAATTCACATAGCAGCCAGTAAGAAAAAAAAATATTTAAATGATGTATTAGACATTATTTACTTTATACACATATAAAATTATATACATATATCTGTGTGTGTGTATGTATATATATATATATATATATATAATCTACCTACTTTGTGGGAGATATCACTGGACATGATTGCTCTTCTAAGACTTTGAAAATATAAAAATATTAATATAAAATTGAGTTATATGAATGAAGACAATTTAAATTAAAAATTCAAGTATAATATATAAAGATAATATGAAAGAAATTATTCATTTCTTCAAAGTTTACATCACATTTAAATAAGATTTAAATGTATACCTCTAATATTCAATATTCTTATGAGGTAAGAATATTGAAATTTCTATTTAAAAAATAAAATTCTAATTGTATGACTTGAAGAGAATTTAGCAACAAGATCTTCATTTGTAAATAAGGTCTGTCAGAGACTATCAGGACATCTATAATTAGTCTAAAATCAATTTGTCCCATTCCACCGCTTTTTCCAGAAAAAAAACATGTACCTCTTATTTCACAATAAACAGATCCCTTAAAAGTATATATCTAACTCATTTTTTAAATATTTGAATCGTGTTATAAAATTAATATTTCAGTATTAAAATTCTACTTGCCTTAGGCTTTTTGCCAAATAGTTAATCATCTGCAGACACCTTCACTACTAAAAATCTGCTTTCAAACAACTCTGAAAATTTTTTATATTGAAAGTAATAAAACTTCAATGTACTTCATTTATAAAGTTCATATTTTATGAATTTGAGTGAAATTACCTATATTTAGATCTAAGCAAATGCTAGACACTGGCTGCAATTTGTTAATAAATAAATAACGTTAATATAGACCCCAACAAATTATCTCCAGCAACTTACCGCATTTTTCACCTTTAAGACTTTTTGAGAATGTTAATTAATATTAATTGCCCTTTGCACTATAGCTACATGAGCATTCACAGCTTCAAGTTCGTGAAGCAGGATCATTTGAGGTGTGTGTGAGAGGAACCGTATGTGTGAAGCTGTCCTCGGGCCTAGACTCATGATGAAACACCATTCAGAAAGTGACAATTTCCTTCCTTACAAATCATGCAATTTCCACTGCCATCCTTCAGGTGGATGACACTGCTCTGTTGGATTATCACTCATGCAGCTTCCTGCCAAAAAAAGACTGGCTCTTGAGAGATATAAAGTTCAAGAGGCTGAACAAAATATAAAGGAGGAAAAGAGGAGGAAGAAAAAGTTTTAGAGTGTTGTGAAGCCCTCTTCAGGCTGCTAGATGCAGTAGAAGTGAGAACCATACATTACTCTGTGCCTCAAGGTGAAAGAGGACTTTCCAGAGGTTGCTAGAAAATGTGTGTATGCATGGGGCTGGAGTGCCTCTCAGCCAGGCTCTGGGTACTAGTTCTTTAGCTTGTTTAGTCTTAATTTTTAACAGTAAACAGAGATTATGAATTATGTTTGTATCAAACAGGTTTACTAATATAATCTGTGGAGTCCCATACCAAGGTCACAGGTGCAGAGGCCCTCATCAAGGTCATCTCCAGAAATGACTGACCCCATTTTAACTCTTGCCAAAAGCCCCCTGATCCTTACCAGCCAGGCTCATACCTCCATGTTAGGTAAAAATGCCCACCCTGGTACTCACCCTATATTGACCTAACCAATCATGTAATGCTACCCTTCCAGCAGGAATTTTCTTTGTCTTAAGGCTATAAAAATTGACTATTAGCCTACAAAAGCGTCGACTCTCTCTGGTCTGTCAGGAGGTCAGCATGCTGTGCTTGCAACACCCACATTATCTCTGCTTTTTGTTGTTAATAACCTCACTGCTTTCTGAAATACCCTGTGTCTGGGAATTCTGTTCTAACCCATGCTCAACTGCCATGACAGAATCCACGTTTGAAATCTCTAGAATCTGGTAACATTTCAAAATACCATATAGATAAAGGCATGCAGAGAGAGAAATTTGTGCCTTTTAAAATACTTACTTTAGAAAAGAAATAATCTTTAATCAGTAACCTAAAATTCTCTATTAAAATAAGCATAGAATATAAAAATCACACAAATCTATGCAGTAGTCAAGTGATAGAAAGATAAGGGTAAAATTAAACACTTACTAGGTTTTCCCAAGGCTTCTCAAAAACTTTGTATTCAAATGTATGTGTTTCACTGTGCAGGCTTCCCTGGTGGCTCAGAGGGTAAAGAATCACCCGCAACGAGGAAGACCTGGGTTCAATCTCTGGGTTGGGATGATCCCCTGGAGAAGGGAGTGGCTACCCACTCCAATATTCTGTCCTGGAGAATTACATCCACTGTATAGTCCACCAGGTTGCAAAGAGTCATTACTGTGTGAGTACCATAATGGGAACTCCCTCTCTTACACACTAGATAAATGGAAAGGCATTGCTGAGAAAAAGGAAGTTAAACCACAGTTACACTGCTTGAATTCTATGACTAGGGTCATGATTGGCTCAAAATCCAAAGTTCTTATAAGCTATCAAGAAGTTATTCTCCAAATTTAAAGACATTCCTCATTTCATTAGTTAAAAGTATATTAACCACTAACCCAGGGCTTGATGAATATTATAAGCAACTCAAAGCCAGTCTTAATATTATGTTGATTTTTGCAACCAAGATCTCATCAAATATTGCTTGACTTAAAGAATAAATGGATAGATATATACATTAATAAATTAAAAGGAAGGAGCATTCCTTTGAATGATTTTATTTCCTCTTCATTTATATTCTAATGCTTTTAACAGAAGTTTGAAATTATCTTTTTCTGATTTCATCTCATTAGTTCAAGTGATCTCAATGTCATTCTAAACACATATAGACATACACCTATATATATATATATATATGTTCCTAATAAGCATGCCTCATAATTATTTCTCTATGCATACATTTACGAATTTTTGATTGTACTAGATATTCATATGAAAATGAAAAAAAAAATCTTTCAAAAATTACCAAATTCAAACATAGGCTTGGATTGTTCAAAAATATTAAAATTTAGTACCTTCCAAATATCATAAAATTCACTACTATAGATCAGGATTAATTAAATAGCCAATCATTTAAAATATACATACAAGATATGCATTATGATGCTATTGTGGGAATTTTGTCTGCACTTTAAATAGATCTAAGGCTTCCTTAGTCCTGGTTCCTAAAATAAATCTAAAATAAGTCTGTTCCACAATTATTAAATGCAATTTAATCAAATTTTAAAAATCAAAAAGCTCTAAGACCAACTTTTTATTTATTTTTTTTTTTATTTATTTTTTTTTTTGCTTGACACCAGCTGAAGAAGAATCTTTATTACTTTTATGTACAGAAAACTCAATAGGGTACACTCAGCCCAGCTTGGTGGCCAGTTCTTTAGCCTTCGCCTTTTCCAGCTTGGCGATGCGAGCCACTGACTTCGGCCCCAGGACATTGCCTCCCCAGTGACGACGGATCTCATCGTATCTGTCATTGTAATTGGTCCTGATGGCTTCCACCAGCTTAGCCAGGGCACTCTTGTCCTCCGAGTTGACCTGTGTGAAGGCTACAGTGGTGCACGTCTTCCTATGGACCAGGCGCCCCAGCCGGGCCTTGCCCTTGATGATGCAGTAGGGAACCCCCATCTTGCGGCACAGGGCAGGCAGGAAGACCACGAGCTCGATGGGATCCATGTCGTGAGCGATCACCACCAGCTGAGCCTTCTTGTTCTCCACCAGCGTGGTGACAGTGTTGACCCCTGCTCGAAGGACAGGTGGCCTCTTGGTGGGGACGTCGCCTTTGCCGGCAGCTTTCTTCTCAGCTCGGGCCAGCAGCCTCTGCTTCTTCTCTTGCTTTGTCTCTGGTCTGTACTTGTGGGCCAGCTTAAGCAGCTGAGTAGCTGTTTGTCGGTAAGACCAACTTTTTAAAAAAATTGTGGTAAATGTGACCTCAACTGATGTATAAGTATTAGTTTGAGCAGTTGAATACTCATATATTAAAACTATGGACCACATAACAGCTTTTATTTTGCTCACTGATTTGCAAGTAAATACCCATTTAAATGAACTCAGAAGCCTGACCATAGCTTTGAATTTCTGGGATTATTATGACTGACTTTTTAAATATCAGATCTGATATTTTGGGGTTATACAGACATAGCTTGAAATTTATATATCTAAATCAGCAGGATGATCATAAGAGACTCCAATAGGTTGAGTGGAGATTTGTTGTTTTTATTTCTCTAAAGGTCCAGGGGGAGAATCTGCATAAGATCAACTTATTAGGAGACTGAGTAGTATGTACCAAGCGGGAAAGTTGTCTTTGTTTACAAACCTGATTGCCACTTGACCGAAGGTCATCATATCTAAACTCAACTTCATCCAAACTCCTACATCTTCATGTCCACTTAGCCTTCATACTTATACTGTACACATACCTTGGTGTCTACACCTTGCTCTGTTTAAGTCACATTTATTACGTATTTCTAACACATATTACAAGAAAATAGAATGGGAGGAAGTAAGAGTCCCTCACTAGTCTAAGCCCCAAGCAAGTCTAGTTTCAGCAGCATAGACCTGGCCCTGTTTAATCACTGAACTAGGAATGAGAGCAGCTGGATATTTTTGTCTTGCCTAGAGTGTTCACAGGGGTCCTCATTGAGCATCACAATGGACTACTGATCAGATTTTTTTTTTTTTTACTTCCTTGTGCTGTTTTTTCCTTATCATTGTCCTATTTAGAGATCTAGGGAGAACCAACAGTAAAAGATCTATGTCAGTGCCAACATGTGTTTATAGCTGGCCTAGGGACCTAGTTACAAAATGAACAACAAGAAATTTGCAGATGACCTAGTCAAAGATACTAAATACCTAATAACCATGTGCTTCTCTTTTTACTATATGATTTTCCCCCCAATAAAACCTGTATGATTACAGAACATATATACACAGTACATATACTGATTTGTTAGACTTGTAGGGGCTTAATTATACCAAACCAAGACATTTAGTCCCTTTAGTATTATTCAGTAAATCACAACTTAGTTAATAAATGTACAACTGATGAACAAATCTAATATAATTATAAATGCAAATTTTACCTTAATGAAATTACCATAATATCATCATATCCATATTTTCAAGCAAATGCTAACTTTTCAAGAAATCAAGTTTGGAATTAATTCTGCTCATATACACTTTAAGAAAAAAACTTTTTAAAAGAAATGCCGACAATAGTATTTTATGAACTACAGAACTCTAGTACCATTACTTCACAGTTATGCTTACTTTTGTAACGGTATTATCATGTTTAATGATCATGTTGTGATTCAGTAATTAACTCTGATGAAAAATCAAATTTCCTACAAGGCAAAGGATTTGTCCTTATAAAGAATATACCTAAAATGATCTTACAGACGAAAATTTCAAAGCTAGACCAATACCAGTATTTCTATCATCTGCCTGCAATGTGGGAGACCCAGGTTCAATCCCTGTGTCAGGAAGATCCCCTGGAAAAGAGAAAGGCTAATCACTCCAGTATTCTGGCCTAGAGAATTCCATGGACTACAGTCCATGGGGTCACAAAGAGTCGGAAACAACTGAGAAACTTTCACTTTCAAGTAATCATGAAGTACTTACATACAATGACATGAAAAATATAAATCTAGTCTGCAATGACACTGAGAAGTGACTTTATGGCAATATACTGAGCTCACATGGCAACATTATAACAGTTTCTATGCCAGTCACTGTTCTAAGCATTTTACACATATTACCATATTTAACATTCAGAATGACACTGCATAGAAGATACCAATATACTCAGATGAGAAACCGAAAGAACAAAGAATCTAACTTGCTCAACTTATAGTTAATTAAGTAGGATGTGTGCGCGTGTGTGTGTTAGTTGCTTAGTCGTGTCCAACTCTTTGCAACCACATAGACTGTAGCCCACCAGGCCCCTCCGTCCGTGGGATTCTCCAGGCAAGAACACTGGAGTGGGTTGCCAGTTCCTTCTCCAACAGGAACTATAGAAAGAAAGCAAGTGAAGTCACTCAGTCGTGTCCAATTGTTTGTGACCCCGTGGACTGTAGCCTACGGGGCTCCTGAATCCATGGAATTTTCCAGGCAAGAGTACTGGAGTGGGTTGCTATTTCCTTCTCCAAATTAAGTGGTAGAGTCAGGATTTAAAACTAAGCATTCCTGGTCTAGAATATGCACTTTTAGTCACTACTACTCCATTATAATAGGCATAATAAAACTATTGTAACAAAAACCATAATGAAAACTGTAGTAGCCATTTTGCTGCTCTAAAAGTAATCACAGGTCTATATCTTCCACAAAACATGGTAGCATTGCTTTTTCATGCTCCTTTGTAATTGTTTGGTACTTTCATGTACTTCCAGTAAATAAGTTCTGTATATCATTTTCAGGACTGATATTCAATTGCCTGCATAAGACCCTCTGACACAGAGAGGGAAACATCCAAGATAGTATATATGCCATCTGTCTGTATTTCTTAGTAATTAGTGAGTAACTGTCTTTCTCAATTTGTAAGGAAATATAATTGGACAAAAATAAAATTTTTAATACTTTAAGGCATGTAAATTTGGGGATTGCTTGTTTAAAACAGTAAAATCTAAATATACTTCATGTTTCTGATATGAGTATACCAAAAAATGTGAACAAAACAGGCTAAGCGAAAAATGTAATAATTCTAAAATTTTCATCAAAGTTGAAAGATGACAAATACCTTTAATCATATATTTTATATTTATTATATAATTCATGTGTCTCTGGAAGTTGCTAGTGATTTCTTTTTTCTATTACCATTGTATAAATAAAAATTCAAGTGTACAATGACAAAAGACTAAGAACATATAATAGGTAATATGGTTTATCATCAAAAGACTAGCTCATTTAAAATGCAATAAAATTTTTGGACTGTAATGATTTAACTCAGTCCTTCAAAAAGTGTATATTAGCCCCCTGATGTATGATCATTACTGCTGATCTAGTAATTAAGGCAGATGAAAAAGAATCTTTAGAAAAGTAGCCAGATATTCATAAGATTTGTCAAATCATATTTTATAAATAAAGATTGGATACGATGCCTCTAAGATGGGAATACAGTTTCTGGAGCCAAGAAACTTATCACTAATAACTCAATATGTCACTGTCTTTTGAAATCTATTATCTATTGGTTTTATGTAACTCTAAAGTACAATATGTATTGTTTAATTTTAAAATATTAGTTCTATGTAAATTATAGAACAGATAATTTTTCCATAATGAAGTAAAAATGTAGATTTCCCCTCCTAGAAGAACTATAACTCACAAATGTCTATATTTTATCATTAGAAATGAATAATTAGAAATATGTCAGCATTCATCTGGCTACTTAAACACTTATTTCAAAGGGGAATATCTATGCAGAGTTTTAAAAAATACTGTTGAAAAAATAAATTTCCTCATAATATACAGCTTATATAAATTCATATATCACACCTTCTGAAGGAATCTGTTCAGCTATTGGTTTTTATGTACAGAGATATTTCAAATTACTTCACAGATAAAATTCTGGACAACATATTCATTCAAATAATATAATAACATTCAAGGAAAAACGGTTGGTGGTTGGCAAATAAACATGATATTTATCAGGCTTTCCAATCTCACAGAAAAAACAATTACTGTGTTTGTTGTGCAAATAACACCTCTCCAATTTTCCTACAGCCCTGTTGTCACTTAGAAGCAAGAGCTTTGTGTGTTATTAGCAAAACCATTTCCTTAAATTCTTTGGTAACATTTGCTTTTATAGGCAATGAAATATATTCTACTTTTTCCTTTTTTAAAGACAAACATATGGTAACAAGAGTAAAGTTGATGAAGCTAGAATTAGTGGAATTAGAGAGGCGAGAAGGTCGACTTGAACTAAGTTGTAGAAATGTAAATATTGAGCATCTCTTATTAGTGGAAATGCACATACAGTTAGATAATCATACAAAGAAAAGGAAATTATTTATAAACAATTTTTAAATTAAAGTTTGAGAGAGATGAAATATCTTCCCAAGCCCTGTTTTAGGAAGGCTTTAATTTTATTCTCTTTGTTAATAGTAAGTGGAAAACATCATTTACGTTTGTGTCCCTTGTCTTCCTCTGATCTAATTTTTTTTTTTTTGGTACAAAGTCACTGTAGGGAAGAAGGGGCAGAAAATTATGTTAAAGGTAAAAGGAGGCACATCAGAATTTTCAGCAGTTTACTGGAGCTTACATAGATTTGATCTGGCAGCAACAAACCAAAAGTGGTGGTTGATTGATGTACATACTTTTAGTGTCATATCGAAAGTTTATTAAATTACATATTTAATGAATGAATTTTATTTTGTGAATTATTTATCAATAAAGCTATTCTTTTTTTTTTGGAGGAAAAAAAAAAGTGAAGGAGTGTTCCTGGAAAGGAGCCAGGGCTAAGTTTTTATAGAGAAGACATTGAAGCAAAGCAGGCCAGTTCTTTAGTTATAGCTTAATCAGTTGCCTTATTTGAGAAAGCCAAGTTGTTGTTCTTAAGTTTCATTTTCTTACATCTGCTTCATGGACTCTGGCTCCAAGGTTTGGTTTGCTTAGAGCTACCAAAGCATTAGAGCCTTCTTGGTCTAATGGTCCCCTTGTTTAATTATTTTAACAACTGATACTTGAATTTTGAACAAAGGTCACTTAGGAACAAAAACAAGAGGAAAAAATAATTTCACTATCCATCCTCTTCTTCAATCCTAAAGAAATATTATGTTGGAAATTGCTCTTTGTACAATCTGCGTGTTCATCCACTTCATTTGGATTCTCACACAACTATGTTTTAAAAATACCTGGGGAGATTTATATTTCAAATATTAGAAAAGAAAATTTACCAATGGAACAGACAAAAGCATGCTACTCCACAACTGTGCTAGCCCATTTGTGGCATAAAAGGCGAGTGAAAGTGTTAAACACTCAGTTGTGTCTGTCTCTTTGTGACACCATGGACTGTAGCCTGCCAGGCCCCTCTGTCCATGGAATTCTCCATATAAGAATACTGGAGTGGGTAGCCATTCCCTTCCACAGTGGATCTTCCCAACCCAGGAACCCAATCCAGGTCTCCTGTATCGCAGGCAGATTCTTTACCAGCTGAGCCACCAGGGATAAAGGGAAGGACTCACATTTTCTGCCCTAGAGGAGTTTCATAATTTTGGAGACTTAAAACACCGGAACACAATGGATCAGTGAATACAATGCAGCCGACAGCACATCCTGTGATCCTAGAAGCCTTGTTTTCTTGGGTCATTTTGACACTGTTTCAATCTAATTTTTAAACAATATCCTATATTGATTAAAAGAATTGGCTTTAGACTCACCTAGACCTGAATTTAAGAGTCAATAATATCACTTCCTGGATATATAAACTTGGACAAGTTAATTATCATCCTTAAATTTTAGCTGTCTCATCTAAAAAACTGGAGATAATAATAATGCTCATATTTAGGGTTTTGAAGGTTAAAATATGGTAATTATTAAAGTTTTATACCTCAGAAACTCACATAAAGTAAATATTCAAGTAATTATTAATTTATGCTATCACAAGTAATGATAAGATGACTCTTTCATTTACTGCCAAAAATAAGTCCATAATAGATGACCCTGCACTATGTGTGAAAGGAAATAAAGACATGTTATATGGGATCACCAGAAACTGCAAATGCTTTAGATACCTAAGCTCAAGTCAACAACAGCTCCTCAAGGAACAATTGTTTGTATTCAGTTTTCCTATTATCTCCAGAGATACACTTTCACTTAGCCAATGGTCACCAGCCCATCAGATACATGGTAAAGGGAAACCCTATATTTCCTATTTTCCCTCCTTCTATAATGGAAATTTATTTTTAATAAGAAATAAATCATTTTGAAATAGTCATAGTCATGTTTATTCTACTAATATTATACTCATGTTAAATTCTTCATAATGTTCTACCTGGCATGTCTGTGGGATCTAAATTATGGGCCAGTTATTTTGTATAGCAACATTTAATTGGATGTTTATTTGCACTAGATTTGCTAAGTATCTGTGAAACAGCACATTAGAGATAAAAATGTTAACATTTTAGGAAAAAAAACAAAACAGAGATTTCGGCCATTCTGATTACCTGCAAAGTATTTCACCTTTTCATCTTTCTGGAAAAAAAAAATGATGTGTGCAAAATAATTAGCTTTTTAGTTATAAGATATAAAAAATTTACAGTTAGAATTAGGAATGTGCTCACAATGGATATCAATGGGTGAAAACGTAGCTGATCTGCGATTTGTGGGTTAAATTCAAAAACTTCTTTGCCAAGTAATAGCAATAGTTTACCTCAATTCAAAGTACATGTCTTTTATATATTAACATATGTTTTTAAATTCACACAATTTTAGAGCAGGCCTACAAGGAACGTTAGCAATCTAATTTAACCCTTTCATTTTGCCATAAAATAAGTAAACCCAAGAGATTTATGAGAGATGTCCCTGGTCACACAACCAGTTTTAGGCACAGTCTGAACAGTAGGCTAGATCGCCTGATTTCCAATTCTGTGACACTCAAAAAGAGAGGACAAAGATGGATGCTCTGAATGTTTCAGAAAGGCCAGTGATTCCAAGATAGTTTCACAGTTCTCAGTCATCAACCTCATTTATTGCCAGACTTTTCAGGGGAGCCGGTATTATAGAAGCAGCATTTATACTCATAATTGCCAAGTGTAACCACAATTGCTCGATAGCAGGAATGGAAACAGAGCATACTCCCTACATTATGCAGTCATTACTAAGATTATTCAATATGCTTGTAGTGTTACCAGAACATTTCATGGGTTACCAGAAAAGCCTGAGATTTAAGTAAATTAAGTTTTCTGTTAATCATAGTATTCACCATCTTTTCCTTGTGAGATATTTACCTGAAAGAGTCAAAGCTGTCAATACAGGAGAGGCATTACCTAATTAGAATGTGATCACTCAGACAGCCAGACACTGTAACATTTTCTCTGTGTTCACTAGTTCTGAGCTGAAAATGGTCCACTTTTTAAATCTATTATTTTAGAAAGTCCAAATTAAAATATTTCCTTTTTTGATGCAAAGTATCTATTATTATTCTTTCTGAAGAGCTATTTTGGGTTCATATGTTGCTTTACAAAGAATATATATTAGTAATTCTCATTTTTAATTAAAGTTGATGGTTAAAAAACAATTTTTCATCAGCCAAGTACTATGCTTTTCTAATCCTTATTGTGGTGCACAATACCACATTAATTTAAATATATTTATTAAAATACCATTAATTTAAAAACAAGTATTTTTCTGTCCTATAGTGTTTGTGGAGGAAGAGTCTGATACCTAGAATACTCATCTCTCAAAATTCTTCATATCAGCTAGCCCTTCTTCATTGAATATATACATGGATGCCCACATACTGGAGTTGGTTGCCATTTCCTTCTCCAGGGATCTTCCTGACCCAGGGATCAAACCCAGGTTTCCTGCATTACAGGCAGATTCTTTACCAAATGAGCTACCTGGGAAGCTATATACACAGGCTTGCTTTTTTCTACAATTGTTAGCCTACTTCTTTCAAAATTATCTTTAAAAATCATTCCCTGATATCAAGGCAGGAAAGGCAATATATGGAATAAATGAAAACCGATTTACAGTGGAGTGGTCAAACTTGGGGCTTCCCAGGTGGCACAGTGGTAAAGAATCTGCCTGCCAATATAGGAGATGCCAGAAACATGGGTCCCATCCCTGGGTCAGGAAGATTCCTTGGAGAAGGAAATGGCAACCCACTCCAGTATTCTTGCCTGGGACATCCCATGGACAGAGGAGCCTGGCAGGCTATAGTCTGTGGGGCTGCAAAGAGTTGGACACGACTGAGCATGCACGCATGGTCAAACATGATGTTAAATGATAATAGGGAAAGAAGAAAAGAACAGAATGAACAAAACAGAGATTGTGGCTCAGAAAGAAATCATGGGTTGTTTGTAGCTCAGAAAAACTCAGTCAAGATCTTAAGACATCCCACTAGCACAATTTAGGTCAGGTGATTGTGAAGTCTTTTCTATGTTTCTATTGATAGGAAACCTTTAAAATTTTTATTTCTGATGTCTATCAATCTCTATTATAAGAAAATACATTATTATTAACATAACTCACATGAATTATAATATTCTCTTCTTTTTGAGATTAACAATCACATTGTTAATGTCATAATAGATAGTTGAAAAATCATCTTATGTTTAACTTGCTGAGAGTAAAGAAAACTTTATTAATCCTTATTTACCTCAAACTTACTAAATGCAAGCATCTTTGTGGATAATGATTTTTGTTTATTATAACTAAGAAAATTTTACTATAACTCATGAGAGCCAATGATATTTTTATTCCAAAGTACCAATAAAACAAATATTTGTATAAAAGCTTATTTGATGACTGCAAATAATTGGAGACCTTTATCTGGGTTCATTCATTCACTGCTTTATATAAAAAATGTTTACTGAGGGACTACTATATACAGAACACTGGAAAAATACAGAGGTTGAAAATATGACTTGTTTCTTTGTATACTAGGTTAACAAATTAAGAAAATAATTAAAATATATACGCAAAGAAGGGGCCAGCAGTGATTATAGCAGGAAATAGTGGAAGCTTAGAATTTCTAAAAGTGAAAGTGAAGGTTCTAGTAATATTAGAAAAACTGCATCAAGTTAAATATATAAACAGAAATGATTAAAGTTTATATAGAAAATGACAGGGGACATATGTTATAGGAAAAAAATGGGTTCAGTTATATTTCTATGAAACATTACAGGATTTTCATTGACTATCATCTGTCTAAATGTTATTTTTTGGTGGGGTTCAGTTAGTTCAGTCTTGATGAATTTTTCAATATCAATACTCAGATTTTTCATTAATGCTAGAAATATTGCTTTGATACTTTGAATATTTCCTTTCCTCAGTTTTCTATATTTGTTCCTCCTGAAAATTTTTTTTTAATGAAATTAAAGTTTCTCAGCCTGTTCCTCTTTCAATTTGTAATGCTTGTCATCTCTTTCTCTCAGTTGTTCTCTGAGGTATATCTTCATTTCTGAATTCTAGTAATTAATTTTCTCTTCAGGAGTTTTTACTAGTCTATTATTCCATGCATCGATTTTTTTTTCAGAATTTGCTCTTCATTTTCAAGCTTTCTAAGAAGAAAAGATTACTGTGCTTTGTTTCTACTGTTTTGACTAGAAACTCGTGTTGTAACTTTGCTCCAGAGTGCTACTGTTCCTAGTCGATCACTTCAAATGCCATACAAGTCATCTGGTTGGGCAAGTCACTAGGAATTATTGTCTTGTCTTCTGATCTGTCACCAAACATCTGCTACATTAGTCTCTTTCATATATTGATGAGCTATTTCTGTGTTCCGATTTATTATAAAAAGCTGATTATATTGAGTTATTCATCATATCCTGATCACGTTGAAGCTCACTTTTTTTTTTTTGTCTCTTAGGCATTTTTTAAGAAATTACGTCCATATGTTTTTGTCAAGTTTATATAGAAAATCAAATTGGAAAAGAAAAATAAAATCCAGACCTCCTAATACATACCTCTAGTTCTCAAAAAATATTTTTAAACTGTATAATAGACAGTGAGCTTACAAGCAGAGTTTAAAAGAAAATGACAATCTATAAAACTTGCTTCAGTACAATCATGTTCGGTGATTACACTGTTGTGCCTTCTAACCTCTGCTCTTAAAAACAAGCCCTTAGAAGGTCATTGCAACCTTAAATGATGTTGATTTTCCTCAGATTATGCTGTAACTTGACAGGAGTCATAAAAAGGCCACATTGTAAATGATATATCTTGGTTACTAATGTCCTTTTCTGCTGGCACTCAGACAGCTCTTGTCAAAGCTCTTATACCAGATAATGCTTTCCTCCTCCCTTAAAGGATAATCTGAAAATGTTACCCAGACTGTTATCAATGTCCGAGAATTGCTTTCTGTAGACAGGTAATGTCTTGAAAAGAGGAAAAAAACTACACATAGGCTTCTTTTATGCTCTTTTGTTAATACAATGTATATATACACATGTATAAAAGTTAAGAAATTTTAATTTCATAACACTCTAATGGCAGAAAGTGAAGAGCCTCTTGATGAAAGTGAAAGAAGAGAGTGAAAAAGCTGGCTTAAAATTTAATATTCAACAAAATGAAGATCATGGCATCTGGTTCCGTCACTTCATGGCAAATAGATGGGGAAACAATGTAAACAATGAGAGACTTTATTTTCTTGGGCTCCAAAATCCCTGCAGATGGTGACTGCAGCCATGGATTTAAAGACGCTTGTTCCTTCGAAGATAAGCTATGACAAACCTGGAGAGCATATCAAAAAGCAGAGACATTACTTTGCCAACAAAGGTCGGTCCAGTCAAAGCTATGGTTTTTCCAGTAGTCATGTATGGATATGAGAGTTGGACCATAAAGAAGGCTGAGCAACAAAGACTAGATGTTTTTGAATTATGGTGCTAGAGAAGACTCTTGAGAGCCTCCTGGATGCAAGGAGATCAAATCAGTCAATCCTAAAGAAAATCAACCCTGAATATTCATTGAAAGGGCTTCCCTAGTGTCTCAGATGGCAAAGAATCCACCTGCAATGTGGGAGACCTGGTTTTGATCTCTGGGTTGGGAAGATCCCCTGAAGGAGGCATGGAAACCCACTTTAGTATTCTTGCCTAGAGAATCCCCTTGGACAGAGGAGCATGGTGGGTTACAGTCCATGGGATTGCAAAGAGTCAGACATGATTGAGCGACTAAGCACAGCACATACATTCATTGGAAGGACTGATGCTGAAACTGAAGTACCAATACATTTGCCACCTGATGTGAAGAGACAACTCATTGGAAAAGACCCCGATGCTGGGAAAGACTGAAGGCACAAGAAGATGGGAGTTGCAGAGAATGAGAAAGCATCACTGACTGAATGGATGTGAATCTGAACAAATTCTGGAAGATAGTGAAGGACAGGGGATCCTGGCATGCTTCAGTCCATGGGGTCCCAAGGAGTCAGACATGACTTAGCAACTGAAAAACAACAATGACATCATTGTTTTGGTTGAGAAGTGTTTCTCTGTTTGTTTACTCTCACTTATATATTTTAAAAAGTCAGTTTTCATTCCAATTCCAAAGAAGGGCAATGCCAAAGATGTTCAAACTACCACAAAATTTCACTCATTTCACACGCTAGCAAGGTAATGCTCAAAATCCTTCAAACTAGGCTTCAACAGTATGTAAACCAAGAAACTCCAGATGTACACGGTGGATTTAGAAAAGGCAGAGGACCCAGAGACCAAACTGCCATATCCGTTGGATTATAGAAAAAATAAGAGGATTCCAGAGAAACATCTACTTCTGCTTCATTCACTACACTAAAGCCTTTGACTGTGTGGATCACAACAAACTGTGGAAAATTCTTCAAGAGATGGGAATACCAGACCACCTTACCTGCCTCCTGCAAAACCTGTATGCAGGTCAAGAATCAACAGTTAGTACAGGACATGGAACAACAGACTGGTTCAAAAATGGGTAAGGAGTTCATCAAGGCTGTATATTGTCACCCTGCTGATTTAACTTATATGCAGAGTACATCATGAGAAATGCTGGGCTGGATGAAGCACAAGCTGGAATCAAGATTGCCAGGAGAAATATCAACAACCTCAGATATGCAGATGACACCACCCTTATGGTAGAAAGCGAAGAGGAACTAAAGAGCCTCTTGATGAAAGTGAAAGTAGAGAGTGAAAAGGCTGGCTTAAAATATTCAAAAAATGAAGATCATGGCATCCAGTCCCATCAGTTCATGGCAAACAGATGGGGAAACAATGAAAACCATGACAGACTCTTTATTTTCTTGGGCTCCAAAATCCCTGTGGGTGGTGACTGCAGCCGTGAAATTAAAAGATGCTTGTTCCTTGGAAGAAAAGCTATTACCAACCTGGACAGCATATTAACAAGCAGAGACATTACTTTGCCGACAAAAGTCCATATAGTCAAAACTATGGTTTTTCCAGTAGTCATGTATGGATGTGAGAGTTGGACGATAAGAAAGGCAGAGCACAAAAGAATTGATGTTTTTGAACTGTGGTGTTAGAGAAGACTCTTGAGAGTCCCTTGGACACCAAGGAGATCAAACCAGTCAATCCTAAAGGAAATCAACCTTGAATACTCATTGGATGCTGATGCTGAAGCTAAAGCCCCAATACTTTGGCCACCTGATGAGAACAGCCGACTCATTAGAAAAGACCTGATGCTGGCAATGATTGAAGGCAGGAGGAGAAGGGGACGACAGAGGATGAGATGGCTGGATGGCCTCACCCACTCAATGAACACGAGTTTGAGAAAACTCTGGGAGATGGTGAAGGACAGAGAAGGTTGGTGCACTGTGCTTCATGGGGTGGCAAAGAGTCAGATGTGATTGAGCAACTGAATAGCAACAAAACCCCTTAGACTACACAGTCCATGAAATTCTCCAGCTAGAATACTGGAGGGGGTAGGTGTTTCCTTTTCCAGAGGATCTTCCCAACCCAGGGATTGAACCCAGGTCTCCAGCATCATGGGTGGATTCTTTACCAGCTGAGCCACAAGGGAAACCCTAAACTAAGGTGCTATACCAGATAATGTGGTTCTGGTTATCTTTCTGAAATAATTTTCAGATAAAGTCCATAAAAGAGGGTGGAGGGAGAAAAGTTATTATTTCTCTCTAATCCATGGATTGCATTAAAAAACTGATGTATATATTAATGTGTTGGCTTAATTATCTGTGCTTATTCTTAGTGTATATTGAACTAATCATTCACAGATTGCAATATTTATACCTTTAGATTTTAACAAGCCAAGTTGGAAAGAACAATAATTAATTTTTAAATAAATGATATTTAAAATTTTCTGACTTAAAAAATATCCTTTAAGTTCCAGACCACATCTTTGAGAAATTTTTTATATCAGAGGTAAGAGTTTATGTTATTTAACATTGTAAATTTTTATAATGTCTTTAGCCTTATGAGGGGCTTCCCAGGTGGCGATAGTGGTAGAGAACCCACCTGCCAATTCAGGAGACTTAAGGGATGTGGTTTCTAGTCCCAGGTCAGGGAGATCCCCTGGAGAAGGATATGGCAATCCACTCCAGTATTCTTGCCTGGAGAATCCCATGGACAGAGGAACCTGGCGGGCCAAGGTCCATAGGGTCACAAAGAGTCAGACATGACTGATGTGACTTCACATTTAGCCTTATGAGTATAAAATCTTTGATGATAGTGATATCCATTCATTTTGTGTACCCAGAACAGAGTTAGGTAGAATTGGTGCTAAATAAATTCTATTTGCTGAATTAAATGAGGGAAATAAGTTTCCAGTTCACTCCATTATTCAATGATTAATTTAAAGGTGTTTAACACTAATATGATATTTTTGAAAAGGCAAAAACCCATGTGTATATGTATCATTTTAAGGAATTATGAAAATAGTAATAAAATTAATTGCCACTGAACAGATACAAGTTGAGTTTTTCAGGAGAAATAATTCATAGAAATCTCATAGACATTTTAAAAGTACATGCTACAAAACTGCATGTCAGGATTATAAAAAATGTAATAACAACATTTTATAGACAAATGAGTCTATAAGAAACTTTAGATACCTTCTAGCCCTGTTTCAAGCATCTGGAAGATCTATCTTTAATTCGAGCTGGCACATAAATTGAAAATTGCTGAGAGGTCAAATTACACTTTGGTGAAGACCAAAGGAGTGATGAATAATAATAATGACTGCACTTTACATTTATACAGCCTTATGTCATTTAATCTCTTTTATATCCATAGCTCTAGAGCAGAATTCAAAGATTTCATAATATTAAAATTACGATCCAGCTTTATCTTCCATACATCTACATTATGCAGCTTACATACTTTCCATACTGAGTGTATTTTTTCCCAGAAATGCCTGGAATTCCCAATACTCAGATTAGTGCATGACTCAAAAACCAGATGCACAGTTGTAGATAGTATCATCTCTGTAACTAAATATCACTTCCCAATATAAGCAGTGACCTTCAGATTGAAGTAGTTAGACACATTTGTGTTGATTTGCATAATGATGGAAAACCAAAGCAAAGGGCATTCAAAATTTCACATCAAATGTTACTTTCTAATGTAGCCTCAAAGTATGTATGTTAATATAAAGATAATATTTTGAGGTCTGTCTCTGAAACTAAAAATATAACAGCAACTATGTCAATGCCTCTTTGCTTCTTCCACTGTCAGTATTCAAGCAATGTCTTTATAATTACTGCTTTGGATGCTGTAGTAAAAATTCCAGAAAAGAAAAGGATGAGAGTTGCAAACAATGAAAGATATATAGTACTCTCAAATTTTAAAAATTGTATGAGTCCAGTTATTTTACTTTGCTAATAGGTAGAAAACCATTCCATGTTCTTCACCATAGATAATGTTCCATGATCACACACACAAAAAATCTACTATTTTGCTCTCACTAGACTTTTCTGAATAATTTAAAGCAATGAATATAAGTTTATTACACAAATTCTAAGCAATCATGAATTTATTTTCATTATTATTATTACTAATAACTACATTTCTTTCTATCTAATACACAATGCATTAAGATAGTACATTAAGGCTTTAATAAATATTTTTTATAAAATATTTTCTTCATCAATTTCCAGGATATTCAATAAATCTGGAACAATGATGTTTAAGAAAATTTTTGTGAAAACAGATAAAATCTGAGAAAATAAATGCAGCGCCATTTATGACATAAAATCCATGGCTATTATAAATGTTAGTGAATTGGATGACATGCTTTTTGGGAAATAAGTGACTAGGAAAATGTGTCAGTTTGTATAATTTCCATTTTTCTCAGACAAATCAATCCATGCCTACTTATTCTTGAAGGTGAGGAGAGTGGCAGAGAGGATCATTTTCTAAGTCACTGAGGACAGTTGCTGAGGTTAACGATAGCTGCCTAGTGAGTCTTCATATATCCTCCAAAACAGTATAGAACTACCAGCACAATTAAAACACTACAACTCACCACCACAACCTTAGCATGACTAGAAGCCAACACACACTTAAAAACTACAAATCAAGTGTATTAAAACAAACATCAAGGCCAAAATAATACTTCAAATTTCTGAAAACGAAATTGGAATTGGAACCATAATCCACAAAAGTCTAGGAACATGTGTTAAACCTAACAACGGAATAAAAGAGGTAATGTCAACCCAGAGCCTTCTAACATAAAAGACAAAATGTTAAGAATTAAAAATCACTTGCCATACCAAAATCAAAACAATTATGACTTTAATGAGGAAAGAGAATCAACTGACTCCAACACCAAGATGAATCAGATGTCAGGATTATCTGACAAAGATTTTAATGCAGCTGCCATAAAACATTTTAACAATTGATTACAAATTCTCTTAAATAAATGAAAAACTTAAAAACATCTTAGCAAAGAAGTGGAAATTATCCTTTAAAAGGAACAAAATGAAAATTATAGAGAAGCAAAATATAACAAGTGAAATTTTAAGAGCCCGTTGAATGGACTTAGTAGAGTGAAGATGACAGGGCAGAAGCAGTGAACGTGAGAACAGATCCAGTTTGGCAGTTTCTTACAAAGTTAAGCACACCTTTACCATAAGACTGAGCAAGCCCACTCCCTGGTATTTGCCCTACAAAATGGAAGTTTATGTGTAACAGTAAGACACGCACATCAAAGTTCAGAGCAGCTTTCTTTGTGATGGCCAAAAGACAGAAAAAATGGAAATGTCCTTCAACAAGTCAATGGATAAACAGATTATGGCACAGCCATACAATGAATACTACTTAGAAATAAAGAGGAAAACTATCAGTAAAAGCACATGTCTTAGATGAATTTCAGAGACATTATGCTGAATGATTTTATGTCTCAAGATTACCTACTGCTTGATTTCATTTATTCAACAGTCTTAAAATGACAAACCATAGTCCTGGAAAACAGTTCAGTGGTTAGCAGGTGTATGGGTGGGGATGATGGAATCACTAAGAAGTGAGAGCACAACGACTTCTCTGAGTTCTGGAGCTGCTTTGGATTTTCTTGGTGGTGGTGACTACACAAATGTATACATATATTTAAATGCCTATAACTGTGTACCAGGAGAAAAACATCAATTTTATTGCATGATAGCTACTAAATATAAAGTAAAAAAATAAAAAACAAAGAAATTGTTATCCCAAAAGTCAGGATGGTAATTATTTCTGGGAAAGTATGGAAATGTGAAAGCATGGAGCCCAGAGGAGTTCCTAAGATCCTAATAAAACTCTGCTTCTTAACCTAGATACTTGGCATACAGAAAATTTCTGATTTATAGTCATCCTTTGATATCCATGGAGGACTGGTTCTGGGAACCCTCCCATGCTCCAAGACCAAAATCTGAGGGTGCTCAAGTCCCTGACAAAAAATGGTAGGTGTGGAACAGCCGACCCTCTACTTCCTTGGGAAAGGAGTACAGATTGTATACAGTAACAATTTGGGATGATATTTGGAGACAACTAGGAAGACTGATGATGCATATACCTTATGCCTCAATCATTTCACATATTCTTTTAAATAAAGTTTCATACATTTTTCCAAGGAACTATATATTGCAGTGTTTTTAGAGAGGGTAATATGTAAACATGGCCTGTTTACAGAAAAAAATTGATTCATTAAAGGGTGGTTTACTTATATGATAAAATAGTAATATACATATCACTGAAAATAAATAAGCATGTCATATGTATCAGCATGAGTACATCTCAAAAACCTAATACGAGCAATAAAAGTAGGTTGTGAGATGAAGTGTTTACCATTTATTATTATTACTCAGAAATTAATCTAGTGTATAAGACACACACAAAGTAATAAATATCAAATACATGATTGTGCTTATCTCTTGTGGAAGGAAAAAAATATAAAATTTAAAAAGGAATAGAGGAAATTGTAACTTTGTCTGTAATGTTTTGTTTAAAAGAAGAAAATATCTGAATCAAACATGGCAACATTTATAAAAGCTAGATGGTATGTGAAAAGGTACTGATTAATATTACTAGTATTATTGTCTATGTCTTTGAAAAATTTCACTACTTAATGGTGTGTTGATTATATTTGTCAACTGATTTCTCTTAAGCTTCACTGCCTCAGTCATTTATATTACTTTCCTGTCCTCTGTGCATTTGGATTTGTAATCTCTGCACTTCATTATGAGACTAAAACCATTTCTTAGGTCTCTGACAACTTTTATAAATGCCTGGTGCTTGGCCCTTGACTCCTTTTGCTTCTGTGTTTTGCACACTATGTTTACCACAACCATGATCACCAACACTGCTTCTCTTCTATCACCCCTATGACCTGCTGTTCTAGGTCATCCAGACTCTGGACAGAGCAACTCCTTTCTTTGGGGCTGCTTTACCGATATGCTGCTTCTCTGCAAGTCCCTGAGAAGGAGACTGGGAATGCCATTGCTAGGGCAGGTTGAGGAGGTAAATAGTCTCATCTCTTGTTGCTCTAAATGTTTTCCTACAGATTAGAAAGTTCCATCTCTAGACAGAGGAAAAAAGAAAGTGAAAGTGAAATTGCTCAGTCGTATCTGACTCTTTGTGACCCCATGGACTGTAGCCTACCAGGCTTCTCCGTCCATGGGATTTTCCAGGCAAGAGTACTGGAGTGGGTTGCCATTTCTTTCTCCAGGAGATCTTCCTGACCTAGGGATTGAACCCAGGTTTCCTGCATTGTAAGCAGACACTTTACCGTCTGAGCCACTAGGGAAGTCTCTCAGACAGAGGAAGTTACAGTTGTGTAATTGAGGCTGTTTCTGCTGAACTTGGAAGCCCTACAGGCCCCTATGCATAAAACTATTATTTTTCCTCAGCCATCCCTGGGAAATCTTACCATGATAGGCAAGGCTTGATTTTTCTAAAATTATTTCCAAAAAAAAAAAAGAGCATATTTCTGCTCTGTGGAAAGGAGGTTGGATCTTTACCAAACAAACTGAGAGGATTCTGTCGACATATTCATGTCTGCAGCATCTCTTTTTAACATTTGTGCAAAACAAAAATATATATAAAATCTCCACCTCTGAAGGGCTTGAGGTAAAGTAATTGGTTGTTTAAACAAAGTGAATCTTAGTTCTTGGCTTATGAATCTGAAATGATCAGTTTTCAAAAGTACCCTTCATGTTGTACAAAGTAGGTAGATTTAATGAGTTCATCAATATGAAGTTCACTTAAGTTCACTGTTATTAAAACAACTAAGTAATAGGTACTAAGATTTAGTTAATAGAGTATCAGTGTTTGTTGATAAAATGTAAATCTATTCACTTATGCCAGAAACACTTATGAAAATGTGTTTGAAAGATATTTTAGAATTTGGATGAAGTTAATTAGCATCTAAGCACCACTTAAGGAAATACTTCCTAACAAGAGGCTACTTCTGTATGACAGCTAGAAGAGATTTATGACATGAATGACTTTTACCTCATCAAGTCTAAAAAAAAAAGCTTCTCTCTCTTTCCAAA
This sequence comes from Okapia johnstoni, assembly GCA_024291935.2. Classification (NCBI taxonomy): domain Eukaryota; kingdom Metazoa; phylum Chordata; class Mammalia; order Artiodactyla; family Giraffidae; genus Okapia; species Okapia johnstoni. Next base: position 66,275,938 of record CM044317.1, on the reverse strand, counting down.
AAGGGAGATGGTTTACCACTTAGAAACACTTTTTTTTAAAACTCCTCTGAAAAAGACTCTCTTGTTTCTAAAGTATTTTAAAATAGAGCATGCAAATACTAAAAATTTATCTAATAAAAGATTAACTGCATGTTCTGTAAAATATAAAATTCTGGGGGAAAAGAGGGTTTTGCTTCTTGCTTGTCATATGCTTATGCCTTTATGTATTCATTGTATGGTTCTTCTACATTGTATAGATGTGTGTGTACAGATTTATGTTATCACATTACTGTTACTGACTAAAGAAAGTATGATTTGTGCTAGGTACATAAAGAACTTTTAATAAGACTTAAGGAAAAATTCTGCTTTCTCAGTGAGGATGATTAAAAAATAATACTTTACATGTGCCTGGGGGATTTGTGGTATAGAAAGCCTTTTCCATATGCATTAGCTCAAAGATTATTATTATTCTGATGAAGCAATGGCTAATAATGCAAACTGATTTGAAGATAGGAAGACTTGTTTTCCAATCTCTTCCTCTATTATGCTAGTTCTATGGTCTCAAAGGACTCATAAAACTTCTGCTTTTTTTTTTTGTTTGTGTTCTGTTTTTTAACCATTTCTTGAGGACAAGGAAACTTGGAAAGTGAAAGTGAAAGTGAAGTCGCTCAGTTGTGTCCGATTCTTTGCGACCCCACAGACTGTAGCCTACCAGGCTTCTTCGTCAATGGGATTTTCCAGGCAAGAGTACTGGAGCGGGTTGCCATTTCCTTCTCCAGGAGATCTTCCCGACTCATGGATTGAACCCAGGTCTCCTGCATTGTAAGCAGACTTTTTACCATCCGAGCCACTAGGGAAGTCTCTCAGGAAACTTGGAAGATGGCTATTATAACTGAAGGCAATGCTCCTAAATGGCTAGAGTATACCTAGCATATACTAATAATTAATTTTGACAGTACATTGCTATATAATTTATAGACAAAAGTTTACCTTATTAAAGTGTAATATCAGTGGTGCTGATCTGTATATTCAGCATCATAATCTACTCTTAGAATTATCTCCATCACTCCAAAAGAACCTTGTACCCCTTAGCACTAACTCTCATTTCCCCCACCCTACACTCAAGCCATTGGGAACACTTAATGTACTTTCTATTTATATGAAGGTGAAAGTGAAGTCACTCAGTCATGTCCGACTCTTTACGACCCCAAGGACTGTAGCCTGCCAGGCTCCTCCGTCCATGGGATTTTCCAGGCAAGAGTACTGGAGTGGGTTGCCATTTCCTTCTCCAGGGGATCTTCCCGACCCAGGGATTGAACCCAGGTCTCCTGCATTGCAGGCAAACACCTTACCATCTGAGCCACCAGGGTCTGCTTAATCTGTACATTTCATATAAATGGAATCATGAAATGTTTTGCACAGTATGTTTTTGAGGTTCACTCAAATACATCAGTAATTTGTTCCATTTTATTGCCAAATACTGTTTAATTGAATGAATATACTACAATTTATAATCAGTTATTAGCTGAAGGACATTTGAGTTACTTCTACTTTTGGCTATTATAAATAATGTTGACATGAGCATTCATATAGAAACATTTATGTGTGTATTTGTACATACGTTTTATTTTCTTTGACACTCTTTCTTTAATAGTGGAACTAATGAGTAAACTGACAACTCTGTATTAACATTTTATGGAACTGTCAAATTATTTTCCAAAGTATTACACCATCATACATTCTGAGTGCCAGTGTATGAGAATTCCAGTTTCTACATACTAAGTCACTTCAGTCGTGTCTGACTCTTTGCAACCCTATGGACTGTAACATGCCAGGCTCCTCTGTCCTTGGGATTCTCCAGGCAAGAATCCTGGATTGGGTTGCCATTTCCTTCTCCAGGGGATCTTCCCAACCCAGGAATCGAACCCATGTCTCTTACATCTACTGCATTGGCAGGTGAGTTCTTTACCACTGTTACCACCTAGGAAGCACATCCTTACCAATTCCTTATTTTCTACCTTTTATATTATAGTCATTCTAATTTTTTTATTATGTTAATTCTGTTTTTTCTTATTAGGTTCATCCTTGTTTTTTTATTATTAAAATTCTAGTGAGTGTGAAGTGATTTTGAGTTTTATTTACCTAATTATGGCAGGCATCCTTTCACACGCTTTTCCAATTTGAATTTTTTTTTTGGAGAATTGCCTATTCAAAATCTTTGACCATGGTTTAATTGGATTGTTTGTCTTTCTATTATTGAGTTCTATAAATTTTTTATATATTATTGGAATGGATAATACATAGCCATATATTCTGTTCCAGATTAATGGAACAGAAATGAGTGCCCAGAAATAAACCCATGCATACATGGACAATTCATTTTTAACAAAGGAGCAAATAATATACAATGGGGGAAGAACAGTTTCTTTAATAAATAGTGTTGGGAAAACTTGGTAGCCAAACACTCACAAAAGAATGAAACTAGACCATTATTTTCACCATACACAAAAACTAACTTATTAAAGACTTGAATATAAGACCTGAAATCATACATTTACTGGAAGAAAACACAGGCAGTAATCTCACTGATGTCAGTCTTCTGGCAATGTTTTTGTCAATTTGATTTCAAAGGCAAGGGAACAAAAGCAAAAATGAAGAAATGGGATTACACAAAACTTAAAATCTTCTGCACAGAGAAGAAAATCATCATCAAGATAGAGATTTTTAAGGATCAATATGTGTGAAAGAAATGGGGAGGAACAGTACTGATTAAAAGATCTGAAAATCCTCAGCCTACTTGGTAAATATACCCGGAGTGGATATAGCCCATTAGAATTGTCCTGCATCATAATAGTATGGTCTGCACTTTACACCTCACTTTGCTCAGTAACAAGATCAGTCTGTCTTGGAAAGGTTGACTTCAGGCAGTGCAGTTCTCCACAGCTAAGACAAATACTGAAGAGCTTCTGACTGCCAACTGCATTTTCTACAAGTGGGCAGCAAGACTTATGTCTATATATCACGCACCCAAGTCCACATAGATCTCCTCTAGTTAAGCCAACATATGTGGCACAGCAGCTGTGATTGAAAATACTGTTTGTTTGAGGGTTCAGTAGTCTACCGATAACCATGTTTCAGGAATTACTTGGTTTCTACAGGGACCAGACTGGTAAATTAAACAGAACTATAATGAGAATCACCAACCTGGCATGTTTTATATTTTTAAAAATTTCACTAATCTTCGTCATCACCACCAGCACCCCCTTAACCTCTTCCCAGCATGTGCACAGGATGCAGTATTATTTAATTTATTAATATTGTTATTAGCAAATGGTGGGATAGTTTCAGAGACTTGCACTCAATCTTCCTCTGTATGAAAGCTCTTACCTCACAGATCAATGATCCTATGAGGAGGCTGTATCAAGTGTTAAGCACCTAAATCCAAATTATGAATATAGACCAGGAAAATGATCACCTGATTGGTCTGCAGACCCAGTAGACCACTGTACTGTCAACTTTAGCCAGGACTCCATTGACCACTTGGCCTGATATTATGTTTACTTTCCAACAGAAGTAACCTGGTCTCTAGGTAACAACGTCCACTCGGAATTTTTTTTCACAAGTCCTCAAAAAGTCTAGGCGTTCCTCTTTTCTCAGTACACTGTAGCCCAATTAAATGGTCATAGAATTCTTTGGGGAAGAATTGGGGTATAATCATTACCATATATAATCAGAGTTTTCCAGAGCAGCTCTTCTGTTAAGTAGATTGCAGGTCTAAACTTTAGCTCACATTTAGAAATGGACAAGAGATCCATGAACTTTTTTTTGAGACATTTGCCTTCAGATTCCTTGCTTTGCATTCTGCATTTATTCTTCTTGCAGAAAGTAAGTAACATTCTGCTCTTGTCTATCCATGTGTCTTTTTCTCATGGGATTACTATGTTCTAGGATCCTTCTGTATAACTCTCTGCAGTTCAGATCCCCTTTACTGAAACTGTGACCTCTCTAGTTACACTAATTGTAACATCTAGCTTCTGGCAGCTAGATTTTGCCACTTATCCTCTATTGTTTTAGTGCCTTCTCAGCCCTATGCAGTTAATGAACTAACTTATGTAACAGCCTCTTCTACCATTACCTAGGACCTGCAGAGGAATGCGGAGAAGGCAATGGCACCCCACTCCAGTACTCTTGCCTGGAAACTCCCATGGACAGAGGAGCCTGGTAGGCTGCAGTCCATGGGGTCGCGAAGAGTCGGACAGGACTGAGCGACTTCACTTTCACTTTTCACTTTCATGCATTGGAGAAGGAAATGGCAACCCACTCCAGTGTTCTTGCCTGGAGAATCCCAGGGACGGTGGGGCCTGGTGGGCTGCCGTCTATGGAGTCGCACAGAGTCAGAAACGACTGAAGCGACTTAGCAGCAGCAGCAGCAGCAGCAGCAGAGGAATGCCGTCACCAAATTTTTAGTGTTGCTGGGGCTCCCTCACCATCCATTCCTTATATTTTGGTAAATGGTGTACTCTTTGGGATCTACCATAGAACAGACTCATCTGGAGAATTTCTGATTTCAAGCTGCTCACTGCTATGAGCAATATAATTCCTACCTCCAACATTTGGCACAACAATTATGACATTTCAACTTCTATCAACATGGACAATCACTTTTTCTTACTTCTAGGAACCATTCTAGTAGTGAGTTTGCATTAAGACATATTATTGAAATTGCATTAACTTCATTTTATTGGCACAATAACTTTTCTGATAGTTCTGTTTTTCTTCAAATAGAAGAAAATAGTTCTATTTTTCTTCAAATAGACTAATGACAAGCCTGGTAGATTTAAAGATGTCTTTTCTTTTAGATTTGCCTAGTTTAAAAAAAAATCTGTTATTCAAATTTACCTTAAATTTCACTGACCTATCTTTTACATGTCTTTCAGGATTCTCTGTCACTGTTTTTCTAGTATCAGAGAATAACTGCCTGCCAATTACATTTGCTTAATCAAAGTTTGAGATTACCTATCTTTCTTCTGAATAAAGTTGCTCAAATTGCCCATCCTTCACTACCATTTATTTTCTCGGCTATATGAAGAGATTGTGTATATATACTTCTTGAAAAATAAGTAAAAATTTAAAAATCTTGAAAGGAATAATGGTGATCAGTTTTCAACAGTCTTTCTTCATGTTTATATTGTATCTTATTTTCCTGGTTATTTAAAATATAACAAATAATGTCTTATGTCTTTAATAAGACAAAGAAAAAAAGGGCTGAATAGCTTCTACTTTTATAGTAGATTAAAAACTACCTTCAGTTCAGTTCAGTCGCTCAGCGTATCCGACTCTTTGCAACCCTATGGACTGCAGCATGCCAGGCCTCCCTGTCCATCACCAACTCCCAGAGTTTACTCAAACTCATGTTCATCGAGTCGGAGATGTCATCCAACCATTCTCTTGTCCCCTCCTCCTCCTGCCTTCAATCTTTCCCAGGATCAGGGTCTTTTCAAATGAGTCAGTTCTTTGCAACAAGTGGTCAAAGTATTGGAGTTTCAGCTTCAGCATCAGTGCTTCCAATGAATATTCAGGACTGATTCCCTTTAGGACTGACTGGTTGGATCTCCTTGCAGTCCAAGGGACTTTCAAGAGTCTTCTCCAACACCACAGTTCAAAAGCATCAATTCCTTGGTGCTCAGCTTTTCTTTGTGGTGTCCAACTCTCACATCCATACATGACTACTGGAAAAACCTTAGCTTTGACTATATGGACCTTTGTCAGAAAAGTAACGTCTCTGCTTTTAATATGCTGCCTAGGTTGTCATAGCTTTTCTTTCAAGAATAGGTGTCTTTTAATTTCATGGCTGCAGTCACCATCTGCAGTGATCGTGGAGTCCAAGAAAATAAGGTCTGTCACTGTTTCCATTGTTTCCTCATCTATTTGCCCTGAAGTGATGGGACCGGATACCATGATCTTAGTTTTTTTGAATGTTGAGTTTTAAGCCAGGTTTTCCACTCTCTTCTTTCACTTTCATTAAGAGGCTCCTTAGTTCCTCTTTGTTTTCTGCCATTAGGGTCACGTCATCTGCATGTCTGAGGTTATTGATGTTTCTCCCGGCAATTTTGATTCCAGATTGTGCTTCATCCAGCCTGGCGTTTCGCATGATGTACTCTGCATATAAGTTAAATAAGCAGGGTGACAATATAAAGCCTTGATGTTCTCCTTTTCAATGTGGAACTGCTTCATTGTTCATGTCCGGTCCTAATTGTTGCTTCTTGACCGGCATACAGATTTCTCAGGGGCCAGGTAAGGTGGTCTGGTATTCCCATTTCTTTCAGAATTTTCCAGAGTTTGTTGTGATCTGCATAGTCAAAGGCTTTGGCATAGTCAATAAAACAGAAATAGATGTTATTCTGGAACTCTCATGCTTTTTCTTTGATCTAACGGACATTGGCAATTTGATCTCTGCTTCCTCTGCCTTTTCTAAATCCAGCTTGAACATCTGAAAGTTCTTGGTTCACGTGCTGTTGGAGCCTTGCTTGGAGAATTTTGAGCATTACTTTGTTAGCGTGTGAGATGAGTGCAATTATGCGGTAGTTTGTACATCCTTTGGTATTGCCTTTCTTTGGGATGGAATGAAACCTGACCTTGAACCACCTTGGCAAACGCTAAATATATATAAACTTAAGAAGCACAGTTAGCTTTTCATTTTTTTAAAATGGATTTTTTCCCCAGAATGTACTGAATAGCTATTTGCTGTTGTTTGTCCTCACTACCTCGTTACATTATATTATGTTGTTCTAATTTGTACTCAATAACTACTGGTTGAAGTGAAGTTAATTGAACTATGTCTTTTAAAAGGTAAGTCAAACTGTCTTCTCTTTTTCCTACTCTTCATTTCTTCCATTCTTTACATTCACATTTAAATTTATATTTTCAGAAGTCTTCAGTAATTTACCTACCAGTCAGATTTTTAAAATTCTTCATACCAGTTGAAGAAAAAAAAAATATGTTTCAAGTCTCATTTTATAGAAGGCAATTACATACAATGGTTGCTTTTCTCTATTTGGTATCCTGAGAATACAGTTCAATAGAGTTTTGGAAAATTCTCATTACTCTTCCTGGCAATCATTCTGGTGATTCTTTGTATTTGCTGACTTAATTTTCTCAGTCTTTTCATTGAGTTTATGGCTTTGGCTGCTGTGATGAGATGCAAAATGAATAGGCAAAGACTCAAAAACAGATTTTATAAAGGTTAAAGAAGTCCAGCATTCATTTCAACTTCCAGTAATGTACTATACCCTATCAGGCATGCTAATTCAGAAATCCTTACCCTAGTGCCAGACAGTTAAAATGAATATGTTAGTATGAATATTCATGAGTGCATTGAGAATGGAAAACTGTGTGATGTTCAACTTTTTCTAGTTGCTTTCCAAAAATTCTATTTTCATGGCCCTCCTTAGTTGTCATTACTTGAAAGAAAAAAGTTAATAGTCCATCATCATTTTTTTAAAGGTTAAAACAGAGTTTAGCAGAATGTAGGTAATTTGATATTTCCACTTACAAAAGATGGTTTTCTTCATTTTAACCTTTCAGGATGAAGTCAAAACATAGCTTTGTATAGAGAGACAATAAGTGTCTGACAGTTTTGTAAGTGGAATGAATTAGTCTGTTTTGCTTTACTCTCAGTATTTGCTTTAGGATAGAGCATTTAAGAAAAAGACTTGGGGTAAAGTAAAAATAAATCATTGCTCTTTGGAAGTTTGAAGGAGGTAGGAGAGATCTCATTCTTTTTCCTCCTTAAATACTTTTCTAGGCTAGTGATTGTCAACTATGTAGATTCAAGTAGTACCTTTGAATAACAGGAGGGCCAACACAAAGGGAATTTTAATTGCACCATTTACTTGCTTCCACATGACTCACCCCCATTGTTTGAAGAAACTTGTTTGTTTTCTATGTAGCATAGAATCCATATACCTCATAGGCAACAAGTAAACAAACAAACAAAAATAATCCATTTTTCATATTTCTCTGCTAAATAGACATTTAGTAGGATTAGGCCAACATTGATAGGGCATTGCTAAGGCTATTTATGACAGATTAATGTATTCCAATTTTTTTCCAAAAATGACAGAAGAAAAATTAGTCTATCTGGATAGTTTATTGTTTCCTCTATTAGGTCAAAATACACTATTTGTGAAATAAATTATTAATATAATAGAATGGACAAAGACAAACTCAAGTATAGATTGATGGACTAATATTTTAAAAGTAAATTTTAGATATTAAGGACTATAATAACACAGAGAAAATCATACTATATTCAGTTAGTACATTTAAAATAGAAGTAACAATTGATAATATGTTCTTCTGCAAGCTATTTGTTGTGCAATTTGGAATTTCCTAAACAAAAGTTAAAAGGGCACAATTAAATTTGGATATTAATCATAGATTTATGCCTTAAAACTTGTAAAACTTAATCAAGTCTATTTTAGAACTATATTTTTACATCATTTCCTTCTAGAAGTTCCTTGGTCCTTTCTTCTCAATTCAATATAAACCACTTTGTATAAATTGGTTCAAGTTCACTTCCATGGTCATTAATTAACTAAATATAAAGCCTTTAATGTATGAGTCAGAGCCATTTTCATTTCTACTGACTGTCTAGGAAAAAGGTTTAGTATCTATTGTTTTGAGATTGATTGGATGATTAGATGACTTTTGGAAACTAACAAGAAACTATTTCTTAACAGCAACTTTTTTTTGAGACTAAGTACCACAAAATATTACATTAAAACTTGTGAGACTAGCAAAATAAGAAAGGTAATTTATGAGAACACACTTTTGATGACATCTAAAACTGTGACTTACACAAACACCTTCTTTATCTATTGGCTGAGCACTAATACATTTTCTGAAAGGGTCTAGCTACAGCTTTTCTTCATTGCTATAAGTGTTTACATAGTGAACACAATAGTGAAATATAAATATACATGTGATTTTTCTTTTGCTTATTTTGTATTATATAGTTTCAACATAAGTCTATATAATAGCAGATTTTTAAAAGCCCTGATAATATGCTTGATACTATTGAAAAATGAGTCTTTGTTTTAACTTTACCTTAAATTAGGCTGAATTAACATGTTTGCTTCAGATATTTTGGGCACACAATGTACAAAATATGTATCAAAATCTAAAAATTTAGTCAATTTAATCCTGAAGACAATCTACTAATAATAAAATAACACATATAGTCTTGAAAACTATAGTTTCTTAATTTCTGCCAAATGATTTAATATTGTCTCAAAGGTTAGTGGAGTGCACCCTCCATTTAAGCAACACTTGGCAACAAGAATGAAAGTTGCTTCAGTATATAAGAGATTAAATTTTACTGATATCTTCGGCATCAAAAGGGATTTTAAAATGTTTTACTGATGCTCAAAAATAGCACAGTAGGCAAATTAAGTTTTGATCAAATGTTCGCTGTAACTAAATATTATGTATAACAGTGTATTGAAATGTTATTTTAGAATAAATACTATCTTTATTTTGATTTAGAAATTATCTGCAACAGGTCAAGGAAATATTAATCCAATCAATGTAGTAGGCAAACAGAAAGACTAAATGGATATTAAAGTAATATAGATATTATTTTTAAACTCCTAAATATGCTATTTTAAGCATGTGTACTCCAACAGAGAAAGAACTGAAGAATCTTCCTAATACTATTACAGTTTCTCCTAAAATTTATCTCAACAAAATAAAACATTCAACCCAGTTACCTTTCTATTCAACTTAAATACGAAAAGTTTTCAGTACAAAAGACTAGTACAAAATTAAACAACCAACTTTCTGATCCAAAGCAAATCATCTACAAACTAAGAAATAATTTATTTTATTTTTCCCTCACAAAATACTATCTTTCAAATTATTTTTAAAAATAAGATATATCTTTTAACTAGAGATTATCATACTTTGTGAAGTAGTCAGAAGAAAAAGACAAATACCACATGATATCACTTATATGTGAAATCTAAAATATGGCACAAATGAACCTATGTACAAAACAGAAACAGACTCACAGATATAGAGAACAGATTTGTGATTGCCAAGGAGTTGGGGGTTGGGGGAGAGATGGACTGGGTGTTTGGGATTAGCAGATGCAAACTATTGCATATAAAATATCAACATATAAACAACAAGATCCTACTGTTTAGCACATGGAACTATATATAATTTTTATATCCATTCTGATTATGGTTTATCCTGCATAAACCAGTATGTAAAAGGATATAAAAATGTATACATATGTACAACTGAATCACTTTGTTCTACAGCAGAAAGTAACACCACATTGTAAATCAGTACTTCATTAAGTTAAAATATAAATAAATAAGTCAAAATAAAAATAAGTTAAAAAACAAAGTTTTGCTGGATCAGTCAAAAATATGTGTCATGTGTAAAGAGCCTATATGAAAAATCACATCAGCTATTGTGTTAAGGACTTATTTAAGAACTTTAAAATTATAATCATGCCCTGTACATTTTTAATCTACTAGTATCTTTATAGTTAGATTTTTATTTCATCTTCATGGTAATTTTATAGTTCTTAACTTCAGAGGCCATTCTAAGTTTAAGTTAGTGCTAACCACATCCATAGCCTAATAGAGATTCCTGTGTGTAAAAATCAATGATATAGTTTAAGAAATGTCCGGCAGCCTCTAAGAATTCATTTCAGATACAATTTCATTTAAAATTATATCACAGTGACTTCACCCCAAGTTTTTCTCAAATGCTTGGATCATTAAAATGAATTTAATCCAGTAAAAAAAAATATCCAGTAGTTTTATTCTTATGAATCGTAATTACACTTGTGTTATTGTAAAGAAAAGCAAGCCTCATTTATTATGATGAATAGACTATACATGGGTAATGTATTTTGATTCATAAACTAAAATGCTAAATATAAATACTGCAGAGACTTAAAAGTTTTTATGAAGAGACAAATTCAGCCTTTTAAAAGTTGGTGTAGAAAAACTTTAAATTGTTTAAATTTAGGTTTTTGAGTAATTATAGAATGTTAAATTTGAATAACTAATCATGAGTCATCCTATATCTTCCCTAAATATTGCACAATAGGTGCTGACATTTTTAGATACTGTATTTTAACAATTAGTCATTCAAGTTAGAGAACATTTTTAAAAACATAAAAATTTAGAAAATTTTATAAATATATCTATTTCTAACTTATTTTGATGCTGGTCTTTTTGTTTAGTTGGGTGTGTGATCAGGTCACTTCTTTCATTCATTGCTGTTAACTTTTTCTTTTTTACTTATTTCATATCTATTAGGATTTTCCAGGTAAGAATACTGGAGTGGGTTGCAATTTTCTTCTCCAGGGCATCTTCCTGACCCAGGGATCAAACCCAGGTCTCCCGCATTGCAGGCAGACTACCATTTGAGCCACCAGGTAATCCCATTTTAAGATTGTATAATCTTAAATAAAATTACTTTGTCAGACATATATATATCTGCTATATATACATATAGTAGTAAATTTAATAATAATTGCCTAAAATTCAAATGCAATGGACTATCCTAATCCATATCCTAACGAATTCATGACATGATACTCCAACTCTGAATACTGCCTAGTCACATAATATATCCCTGGGCTTCTGAGAAACTTAAAAATGTTCTGGAAGCCTCACTACCAACCATAATTCCACTCCATGTGAAGTTTTCCTGGATAACCAGACACATAACTACAGAGGAAACTAAGGAAGAGTTTATAATCTTAGTTTATGGATTATAGTTTACAATACATTATAAACTTATAAGTTTATAATAATCAATCTGATCTATCATTAATGTACCTATAAGCAATACATTATTTGTTTATAAGAACACAGTATACAGCCATTATAATGAAGTGTCAGTGGTAGCATTGGGTTGGCTGAAATGACAGACACCTTTATGGCAATTCACATAGCTTACACTCACTTAAAAAATTAAAAGTAAAATCAGTACTGTCAGATTGTCAGCAACATTATCTCACATGAGGCAAGCTACAAAACTGTACAGCTCACTAGGAGAAGAACACGGACCCGTGGATGGGCCTGAGGAGACAATGAAAAAGTAAATTCTCCCTAGAAAGCAGAACTAAGGGCTACCTGACGGACTAATCATGGCATATACGCTAGTAGTGGGATGAAACCTTTCCAGTTTTTATCCAGTAGAATTTTGTCAGGGCTGTGAACTAACTACTGCTGAGTTTATCACATTCTCCCGTTTTCTGAATGGGAATTTTTACTGTATATGTAACATTTTCACTTAACCATTGTACATGGGGAGGTGTTGAGAAAATAGATCATCTGTCAGTTTATGTGTCAATTGAAAAGTCAAACTCTTGACGTATATAGAGGACGGGGCACTACGTGGGATCCTGGACTTGAGGTGGATATAGAATTCCAGATACACCTCTTTAGGCAAATCATCATGTGGCAGTTTCTTGGAATATTTTTTAGGAAGAAACTAGTATGTATGCTTTGATCCTTATCTCTGGACTGTAAATACTGGATTTGAAGCTTGATCTTTCATGAAAATAAAGGACATATTAGGAGACAGTGGAGTAGAATGTCCCAGGTAGATTGTATCTCTGGAGAATTAATGGAGCAGCCTATTCTTATATCAGTCTATTCCTAAACTACTACATGAAAACAAAATAAAATCTTATAAGATTTAAGCCGATGTTATTTTTCTTCCCACAACTCATACTCAAACCTAATCCTGATTGGTAACACTGATCATGTATTAGGCCTGAAGAAGTTATTGAAATTAAAATCAAACAGGAAAAAGTAAAATGTGAATTGCACGGCACAGGAGTGCTGTGATATAAGCTAAGTGTATTCATTTCTTTTTTTTTAATTGATTTTTATTGAAGTATAGCTGCTTTACAACATTATGTTAATTTCTACTGTACACCAGAATGAATCAACTATACATATACATATTTTTCTTGTTTTGTTTAGTCATTGAGTTGTGTCTGAGTGTTTGTGACCAAATGGACTGTAACCTGCCAGGCTCCTCTGTCCATAGGATTTTCCAGGCAAGAATACTGGAATGGATTGCCATTTCCTTCTCCAGGGAATCTTCCTGATCCACAAATCAAACCTTTGTCTCCTACATTGCAGGTAGATTTTTTACCACTGAGCCACCTGGGAAGCCCCACATATAGATATAACCCCACCCTTCTGGACTTCTTTTCATTCAGGTCATCACAGTGCATTAAATAGAGTCCCCTGTGCTATATAGAATATTCTCATTAGTTATCTATTTTATGCACGGTATAAATAGCATATATTTGTCATCCCAATCTCTCAATTCAAGTGAATGATTTCTAAAGTACCCATTGTCTTCTTGTCACAAGACCTAAAGTTAGAGGACTTGTCAAAACAAGAGGATATGGAAATAGCCCCTCATGTACCCCATTCCCAATTTTTGAATCAGCATTAGCATCTAGGATAAAAAGAAACTATGCAATTATATATTTTCTGCCCATACCTTCATGTAGAAGGGTGAAGATGTGGGAAAACAAGATGAGATGCAGAGTGAGCTATAACTCAATTTTATAGTTGTAAAGCAACTATCAAACATAAATAGATAAACACAGAAAAATAAATTTTGATCCACAAAATGAGAACACATAATAAGGTATTTCACTCTAATTCAATCACTCAATTAAATACCTAGGTCACTTAAAACCAGCAACAAAAACAGAAACTCAAATGGAGTTTAAGTTACTGAGCCAGATGAGGACACAACAAACAAAAAAACCCAGGGGATGTGATTTCAGTATATAGTGAAATCAAATAGAAAAAAAGTACACTGGATGCGATGGCCTATACATAGTAATGTATCTCCTTCTAGGAAGACTGAATAACAGAAGCGATCATTTAAACCTTTAATGCCAGAAAAACAAGATTAATTCTAAAGAACAAACTAATAGGCAAATAAGATCTGGACACATTCTCCTCCATCCAAATATCATGAAAAGTATACAGAAAAAATTCAGCAAACACGGATTATATAGAAGTTAATTGTGAGCAGACTTTTACACTGCACATCTGAATAAGTATTTCTACATTTCAATGTATTATCCACTTGTTTATTTCATTCAGTTATTTTACACAAAGTTTTGAGCATATTCTGAAATAGTGATAGGATCTGGTGAGCATTTAAGGAGCGAAAACCGACAAAGACCTTTCCTGAATGAAACTTTCTCTCTAAACAAACATATCAATATAAAGAGCAACTGTGATAAGTGTCATAAAGAAAAGATGCTATTCTAAGTGCACAAAGGAGAATTTAGCCTTTTGAGGGGTAAGATAAAGCTTCCCTATGGTTGAGTTTCAAGTTGAAGGATGAGTAGAACTTAGTTATACAACTAGAGGAATAAACTAAAATTTCAGATAGAAGCAAAAGCATAGAGTGGAGACAGTATAGGGGCCATGAGTAAAAGTAGATATAAGAGTATATAGAAAAGTATATAAAAGAACAGTATAGCTAAAGCTGATTCTGGAAGTCAGCTACTGGTAAGCACATTTAAACAGCAGCTTCAAACTCTTAAGAAAGTATTGAAGATATGAATTCTAATTTTTAGTACAAGGTGGGCTAGTTCACATAGAAGCATCTTCATGTGAGGGAAAAAAATTTTAACATATTTAATTCAATATTCTGGATAAAATGTGAAAATATGATTTTCAAAAATTAATTAACGATCTGAAAGTCAAATTAGCCAGACAAAAAAAAGAGAGGGAAAATCCTGAGATGTAAGCAAGATGCTCAAAAGTAGGTGCTTCACTTGATTAAATCAAACTGTGAAATTGAAGTGTGGTTTTGATGCACTGGAAGAGAAGAGAGTAGGGCTCAGCGTCATATTTATGTTTATCCACATCACCACCACCTTCAGAATAGGAATAAATCAAAAATAAACCACCAGCACTCTCACTTTCTGCAGGGGACTATAGGAGACTTATATTGAGATTGAATAGAATGGTGGGAAATCAATTTTTAAAAAGCTTAAGAGATATAGAGGAGCCTGGTGGGCTACAGACCATGGGGTCATAGAGTCGGACACGACTGAGTGACTAAGCAAAGCACAGCACAGCACAAGAGATGTCACACCTTCAAACTTCTATATGTCCTGAAACATATCCTCCATACATTTAAAACAAAAAACAGTCATACAAAAATTAATAGATAAATCATAGAGTGAGTTTCTAACACATCTTTAGTCGTTAATGAAATTTTAAAAAGACAAAATAGATTAGCAAAGAGTAAAAAAATCTGAACATGATTATCAAATTGACTATAATTTTTATATATTCAAGAATATCTTCCCAAGATATCTCCCCAAGATATTCTGAGCATATTTCTTTTTTCAAACACAATTAATATATTTAAAAATTATACTATGCTGGCTGGCCATAGCAAATGCTAACACATTTGAAATGACTAAAGTCATACAGCGTTTGTTCTCTGAGTGCAATGCAATTAAGCTACAAGTCAACTGTAAAATAAATAAGTAGAACATTCTGAAGGACTTTAGAAAATTGAAGTTGGGGAGCATGAGCAAGATGATGAAATAGAAAGCCCTCTCCTTCTTCTCACAGACACAATAACTCAACAATACAGGAGCCAACTTCTTTTGTGAGAAACCCAGGGACCAGTTGGAAGGCTTCTGTACTCTGGGCAAGCATGAAACCAGGAACACTGGAACTGGTAGGAAAATCTGTGGTATACTTTCTCTGTAACTCCTATTCCAAGCGCAGTGCCACATAATCGCATAATCAGAAGGAAAGTGAACACCCAGCTTCTCTCAAGGGAAGAAGAGAACTAGGTAGTCGATCCAACATTTGACTTTTTCAAGGGACTGGTTAATGTCATGCCTGAATCTATACACTAATAGCAAAGGGCCTCTTAGCTGGGAGCTATTAAGAACAAAGGAGAAGGCAATGGCACCCCACTCCAATACTCTTGCCTGGAAAATCCCATGGACGGAGGAGCCTGGTAGGCTGCAGTCCAAGGGGTCACTAAGAGTCGGACACGACTGAGCGACTTCACTTTCACTTCTCATTTTCATGCATTGGAGAAGGAAATGGCAACCCAATCCAGTATTCTTGCCTCGAGAATCCCAAGGATGGCAGAGCCTGATGGGCTGCCGTATGTGGGGTCTCACAGAGTCGGACACGACTGAAGCGACTTAGCAGCAGCAGCAGCAATAAGAACAAAGGAGATAGTCTGGACTAATACACATTTATTGGCAATAGACCGTCCCTCCAGTTCATCACAGAAACAGCAGGAAACCCTCCCACACAACCCCCACAAATCCCAGCTCCTCCCTAAGAAGGTAACAATTTGGAACACCCATCCAACATTTCAGTTTTTCAGGAGGCTGCCAAAGGGATTCTCAACCATGTATGTTAGAGCACTGAGGGGACCTGACATATTCTTGATGCCTGGGGGCCACTGAGAACAAAAGTTGTGGTTCAGAGTAGTATGCAGTCACCATCAGAGCCCCTGTGATATGGTCAGGAAAGCTCACAGCCTCTGGCATGTCTCTGGGCAGGGAGAGAGAACACTGAAACAGATATCCAACATCTAGAATTTTCAGAGGGCTGCCCAAGAGGCTAGCTTCTGTTTCATCTGTCTCAGAGTGACGGTGGGAAATGAACAAATCTAAATGTCTAGGGCCTGCTGAGAACCAAAAAAAAAAAAAATCAGCTGGGTGGTATGATGGTGCTTCAGAGAACCTACTGTACAGCAGACAGACATGAGAGGCAGCAAGAGAGGATATAATCCTGAATAAGAAACCAGAAGATCCTTCTAAGTATTAATTTACACAGTCTAGCAAATACACATCCAGACAAGCTCTGAGAAGTGCCAGAACTTCTAGCAGAGCTGATTGGCAATGGTCTTCCTTTGTAGGAAGCCAGTCGAGAACTCCTGGGAAAGGAGTCTGCCTTTTTTTTTTTTTTCCAAACTCACAAACATCCACACAGAGTGTCAAGGAAAATGAAGAAACAGGAAAATGTAGCCCAAACAAAGGAATACAGGAAATCTCAAAAAACTGATCCTAAAGATATGGAGATATAGGGGCCTCCTTGGTGGCCCAGTGGTGAACAGTCTGCTTGCCAGTGCAGGGGACATGGGTTTGATCCTTGGTCCAGGAGGATCCCACATGCTGCAGTGAACTGGGCCTGTGTGCCACAACTTCTGAGTCCACCAGCCTAGTCTGTGTTTTGTAACAAGAGAAGCCAATGCAATGAGCAGCCTGTGCAACAAAACTAGAGAGTAGCCCCTGCTTGCCATAGCTAGAGAAAACCCTTGCACAGTGACAAAACCCCAACAGAGCCAAAATGTTAAAATAAATAAATTGAGCACAGTTAACCTTTTGGGGGGAATTTCCTTGTGATCCAGTGGTTAGAACTCTAGTACTTTCATTGTTGAGGGCCCAGATTCAATCCCTGGTTGGGGAACTAAGATCCTGTAAGCCACACAATGTAGCCAAAAGAATAAAGAGAGAGAGAAAATCTATGTTGAAGAAGGAAATGGCAACCCGCTCCATTATTCTTGCCTGGGAAGTCCAATGGACAGAGAAGCCCGGTAGGCTGCAGTCCATTGAGTTGCAAAGTGTCAGACAGACTTAGCGACCTAATCACATAAATTACCTAACAGAATTATAAATACTGCCATAAAATACTCAGTGAAATCAGAAAAATAATATATAAACAAAGTGATTATTTCAATAAGAGAAAATAGTTTTTAAAAGCCAAAGAGAAATTATGGTGTTTAAGAATACAACAAAGGGACTGAAAAATTCACCAGCTTTAAAGAGCAGACAAGATCAAGCAAGAGTTGGTAAACAAAAATGCAGGTCATTTGAAACTGTCTTTCCTGTTCTCTTCAATGCATCTTTCCTCATTTCTGTGCTCACCTGACTGCTATAATCTCTCATCTGGATTCTGGGGCTCCCAAAAAAGGTATTGTTGTGCGTGAGAATTTGTTAAATTGGTGTTTCTTTCTGGGGGATGAGAGCTGAAACCTACTTTTTGGCTACTGATGGAAATCATTCCTCACTACTTTTCTCATCTTTGTCTATATAAGGAAGATGGCAGAATAAAAAAATAATGCACTTAAAGGAAGGTCAGTAAAAGTTATCCAATTCTTCCAAAACAGAGGTAAATTAGAGAGACTGGTTAATGTCATTTCCTTCTCCAGGGATTGATCCTGGGTCTCCTGCATTGCAGGCAGGTTCTTTACCATCAGAGCTACCAGGGAATCCTATCAAATTAAAATACTGAGATAAATAATTTGCAAATTTTGTAGAAGTCTCCTTTGTGAGCATGATACACAATGTATTATATACAGTGCACAGTATATAATATGCATAATTTATACAGTTTTAAATCTCTACTAGAAGAGAAAAAGATTGGATGTGTACATATCTAGTAGCAATGGATATGGACTATATACATACATGTTTGTATGTACTTCAAGCGACAAGACCTTGAAAATTTTAAGCCCTTGAAAATTTTATTCCAGGGATAAATTTTAAAATTTAAAATTTTGCTTGTTCATAACTTATAACACTGTCTAAATGATGATATATTAATATTTTATTAAGAATAATATTTTTAATGTTATATTAATGAGGTCTTGTATAACTGGTTGAAGTTGGAGGATAAAGGAAACCATGAATGGATAAGACAGGAGAAAATGTTCTACAGAAATTTAATTCCAAGGCAAAGGTTTTAGTCTGCAATAATTGGATGCTTCCCTAATTCAGGCTGCTCTGCATTTGCACACTGTTAAAATTAATAATTAACATTCAGAATGAAAGGCAGATGATCTATAAAAAATGACAGGCTGAAACCTCAGAAATCAAGCCAGAGTTGAGAAAATGCTATAGCTCATTTTATTTGTTCCCTTGTTAAGACTTGGACTGCTCCTTTCAGACAAGCATTAGCGAGGATGCACATTGATTCTATTTATGCTCTCACAGAAAATTTTCATCACTTTCAAAGTATTTATCTCCAGAAATCTTAATCTCACAATTATCAACCAGCATTTTTGTTGAACAGAGTTGTTCTAAGAGGACATTTGGGCCATTTATTGAGTAGTTACCAATTTGAGTGGCAGGCATCAAAGATACAATTAGGAAACATATGACCCAATATCTATCTTAAACAATGATCATCTATTTATAGTATTAACATTTGGGAAAAACTTACATAAACAATTTAAGAATAAATAGAGACATGTATACACTAGAAATGACTTCCCTGGTAGCTCAGATGGTAAAGCATCTGCCTACAATGCAAGAGACCCAGGTTCAATCCCTGGGTCGGGAAGATCTCCTGGAGAAGGAAATGGCACCCCACTCCAGTATTCTTGCCTGGAAAATCCCATGGATGGAGGAGCCTGTAGGCTACAGTCCATGGGGTCATAAAGAGTCGGACACGACTGAGCAATTCACTTTATACACTAGAAAACTCTGGGAGCAAGACAGACCTATTCCAATAATGGTAGATGGGAGAGAGTCTAAAAATTTACAAAAATGTGGCTTTTATGATATCTCTTGAAAATGATAAAGCTGAACAAAAAAATTTCTTTATGGGAGAAGAAAGCAACTGTACAAAGTATGCTTCCCTGGTGGCCCAGTCAATAAAGAATCCACCCTCAATGAGGGAGACCTGGGTTCGATTCCTAGGTTGGGAAGATCCTCTAGAGAAGGGCATGCAACCCACTCCAGTATTCTTGCCTGGAGAGTCCCCATGTACAGAGGAGCCTGGTGGGCTGCACTTCATAGGGTCACAAAGGGTTGGGCATGGCTGAGCAACTAAGCACACACAGCACACACAAAATAAGAATGTAGGAGAGATGATGGTTTTAGGATTTGCAAGTTATTGATTTATGGCAATAATTTTGAAGTTGTATAAGCCAGAATTAGCAATAAATTATTTATTAAGAGATCTTTTGTTACATATTTGTATCAATAATGATCCTAAAATATTACTCTATTTCTTTTCCCAATGATAGCTGGAGTTATAACTCAATGGAGAAATTTTAAATGGCCATTTGAAGCCTTGCAGAAGAAAGAAATTAAACTCAAAACAAGAACATATTTGGTTTTGTTGTCTGACTTAATCTTGATTTCCAGGTGTCATCATGACTTCACAAATGAAGTGACAAATAAGCTTGATTAATGGACTACTCATTTAACTTGATTTCTTTTTCTGTGATTTCTATTTAACTGCTTTTATAAGTGGTCACAGGTGCACTAAATACCCACCCTATTTATAAAGAGCTGAATATAGAAGAAGAGCAAAGTTTTATATTAAGATTCTGATATAATGCATGGGTTTGTGGTTCAGAACATTGTTAAACAACTTTACTGAGACTATCTATCTTGAGGGGATATTTTGTATGATCAAGAATAGTAAGTCAGTTCAGCTATAGATATATCAGTGAAGATAAAGTTCAATCACTGCTTGAATATATAACTCCTCATCAATAAAATAATTCATTAGTAAATAACAGCTCTTGTCTGTCTCCTTGATTTCTGACAAGCATTCTGACAGCATTTAGAATAACAAAAAATAGATATGCTTTACATAACTATGTCATTAAAACAGGAGAAGGGAGTGATTTAAATAAAACACTTTAAATATGGAATCTGTATTCACAACCGTGAGTGAGGAGATGTAAAGAACCCCAGAGGTTATCAAGTCAAATCTTGTTTCACAGATGAGAAAAGTAAAGTTCAAGACTTTAAGTGATTTCAACTGAGTAAATCACACTGGACTTCCAGTTTACTGCTGCTTCAATTGTGTTCATCTGTTTCCACATTTGTTTATAAAATGTCTTCCATATGTAAAATAGTACATATAAAAATTCACTCTCTAATTTGATATATAATGTAAAAATATAGACGTATTACCATGATATTTCTGGGAGTCCATGACAATAATGTGTCTAAAGGATAACCATTTTAATCCATCAGTCATCATTGTTTTTGGATGAGATCAAAGGCAGTTCTTCTTTACAGTACCTCAAAAGTCTTAAGTTCATTTTAGCATAAATTATTATATAGTTCATTTTCAATTACAGAGTTACTAGTATGATTTCTATTTCTAGATAAAGGAAGCAAGAGAGAGAAGTTAAATAACTTGCTGAACACTACATAAATTGGAAATGGTATAGCTAGGATTAGAACCAAGGTAGTGCTCTAAATCATCACATTTTGACAAGTCTCTGAAAAAGCCTCCCTAGCCTTGCAACACAGACCTCCAGCTATACATGGAAGATGGCTTCCTGAGCCAACCCTATTTCCTCCTTTTCTCTAATATCTCTTGGCTCCAGACTATATTGTAATTACATCAAGTGATTTTTTTTTGATAAACCTAGGATAGCTATAATTAAAAAGACACACAGTAAAAGCTAATGTTGATGAGGATACGGAGAAGTTGGCATTTGCACTCACTGCAGATGAGAATGTAAAGTGGCATAGTGCTTCAGAAAACAGTTTGGCAGTTTCACAAAATATTAAACAGAGAACTACCACATAACCAAGAAATTCCTCTCCTAGGAATATTTTGCCAAGATAACTGAAAATATATGTCAATATTAAAAAGTATTTACAGCTATTTATAGTAGCATTCTTAATAATAGCCAAAAAATAGAAATGGCACAAATATCCATTAGCTAATAAGTAGATAAGCAAAATGTGGTATAATTGTGCTATTATGGTTAATTTTATATCCATTTGGCTAGGCTCTGATGCCCAGTTTGGTCAAACACTAGTCTAGATGTGGCTGTGAAAGAATTATATAGATACAATTAAGATTTACAACAATTTGGTTGAAAGTAAAAAGAATGGAACAATACTTGATATGCAAACATTAATTTTAAAGGAGGAGGAATGGCTATATTAGAATCTGATACAGTAGATATCAGAGCAAAGAAAATTATGAGAGAGATATATTTCATAATGATAAAAATAGTAAGACATAAAGATCCTAAATGTGTATACACCAAACAGTAAATCTCAAACAATGAATCAAAATGGATAGAGCTGAAAGGAGAGATTAACAAATCCACAATCATAGTTACATATTTCAGAAGTTTCTTCTCAGCAATTGAATGATCTATTAGACTTAAGGAATCAATGATATAGAAATCTTGGGTAACATAATTGACCAAAGAATTAAATGAACATATATAGAACACATTACCCAACAATAGTAGAATACATTTTTTCTAGAATACATTTTTTCTAAGTCCACAGTGAACATTTGCCAAGATAAGCTATATCATGAGCCATATAAAACAAATAAAAATTAACAAATTGAAAATAATTAAAATTATAAAGTGTGTTCTATGATCATAAAAGAATCAATCTAGCAATCAATCACCAGAAAGACAATAAAAAAATTAATCTCCAAATACATGACAATACAAGATACTTCTGAATAAACTATAGATCAATGAAGAAGACCAATTAAATTAAATATATATATAACAGTAAACAAAAGGACCCAAACTGAAAATAACTCAGATGCCCATGAATAGGTAAATGGTTAAACAGATTCTGTTACATACATACCATGAAATACTACTCTAGAATCAAAACTACCTTGTATGCAATAACTTTGTAGAAGCTCCAGAGAATTACTCTGAGTTAAAAGAGATTATCCAAAAGATTATATACTGTATTCTTTCATTCATATAACACTTTTGAAATGAAGAAAAGATTGATTATCAGAATCAGGTCTATGGGAAGGAAAGGACATGGAAAGAGTATTGCTGTGATTATAAAAAGGCAGTAAGAGGTGACATTACTTTTCAGATTCTTAACTCTGTTAGTAGATACAAAAACCCACCTATGTAGTGAAATCATACAGAATAAAATGCAGATACACATAATGAAATATAAGGAAAAGTGTAGAAATCTGAATATTCATAAAATCAGTGGATTGGATCAATACAAACATCTAAGCTGTGGTATTTACTATAGCTTTGCAAATTAAATTGCTTTTGCGGAGAAAATGGATCAAGTATATAAGAGATCTCTTTGTGTTATTTCTTATAACTATATGTCAATCTATAGTTATTTAAATAAACATTTTAGTTTTCAAAGGGAATGAAATACTGCTGCAATATGGATAGATCTTAAAAGCTTTATGCTAAGTGAAAGAAGTAACTTACAAAAAGAGTTCGTAGATATTTATTTGCCGTGTGCTAGGGAAGGAGAGGAAGGGGAAACGACTGCTAATCGCTGTGGCTTTTTTGAGGGATAATTGAAATGTTCTCAAGTTAGACTGTGGTGAATGTACTAAAAACCACTGAATCATACACTTAAAATGGGTGAATTTTTATGATGTTTGAATTATATCTGAATTAAACTGCTAGAAAAACATCAGAGAAAATTATGGCATTTCATTTGTGTCAAAATTTTTTTCTTCTCTCAATTTTGTAGAAGTTTCCCAAATATAGTATCTTGAGATGAGAGTTTTCATTTTATCAGTGGTATTTAGGTGTGTTCTGTATGTTTAAAAAGTATGGAAGAATAATAGAAATGTTTAAAAACAATTGAGAAGTACTGACTGGTAAGTTAAAGGAAAAAGAAATATATGGTATCTTTGAATCAAATCAGAGGCTACTTTTTTCAAGAGAGAGGAATGAAAATTCTGCCAAATGCTGATGACACATAGGGCAAAATGAAGATTAGAATACATACGACCTTCATGCGAGGAATGTGTTGAGAATGTAATCAGTACAAGTAGAGTTTATTGCTATTGTCCTAATTCCTGCTCAGTCACATGCTGTTTTACTCACCACTGGTTTTCGTGTACCATCAATGCAAATGTTAGTACAGTAAAAATGGTGAACATGAAATAATTCCTAGTACTATTTTGAAAAGAATTTTCAAAATATATAGACAGTCCTGAAAAGTCTATGGATTACAATTTAGAAACCACTCCCTCCGTTATATAAGATTCTTCATAAACAGTTGGGCAAATACAAAGGAAATATTTTCAAAGAGCAAATAACAGTTGACTTTTACACCATTAGATTGCTTTTCATATCAGTAAAAATAAACTATAATAAATTCTTGTCCCTAAACTAAATTATAAGGACAAGTTCATTTTTGAATTTTTAAAGGAATAATTTATTTCTGAGCCATGTAAATATAGGGGGCTGTATCTTACTGTTCACTGTGTGCTTTTAAATCCATAAGAATTTAATACTTTGACATAATTCTTCCTAATTTATTGAAAATTAATGAGAGTTTATTTTATTACACATAAAATAAAGTGTAGTAATAATACATGTTGAATTCTTTGAAATAGCGTTATAAAACATGTCTGAAGATTCTTAGTAATTTTGGAAATTTTGTGTAATCTGAGTTTAAGCTCAATGTTTTACTTTTCAAAATTTAATGTTATAAATAAGAAGCATAAAATTAAAAATAGTTTCAGTTATTTAGCTAATTTTAAATTTGTTTCACATCAAATGAAAGACATTTATTAAGCACTTGCCTAATAATGAAAATCTTAACAGTTCTAACTACCCTAAACTCTAGTTATTATGTAGATAAATTCATGGGTTTATATATATATATATATATATATATATATGACAATTTTAATAAACTTAAAAATAAAAGTAAGTTTGAAATTTTGGAAAGAATAATTTGTTTGCTTGCCATGTTTTCAGTTGATTATTTCAAGCAAAGGTAGCTTCTCTTTAGAAGCACAATAAAGCAAGCTCCAGCTAGAAAAAGAGCTGTCTCCTACTGGAACATGAAGAAGATAGAGAGCGAAAGGGTGCTTTCCAGTGGAGATGAAAGTCATAAAGTGTGTGAATTAAAAGGAACAGATTCATTTATCTTTGTCTCTTTACACCTGGACAGAATGCTAAGAGCCATCTGTCAAAACTGCATTCAAAGCAATAAAGGGCATTTTGTTTATCTGTGAATAAATTAAATGGACCTGGATAGGATTTTAATGGAAATATATACAATTGAGATTTCCAAACAAACAAGCTTGGCATGTCCTTCAACAAGTTTTTGATGGGCCTTTTTAGAGGGCAATTCTCAAGGAGAATTCCCCTTTCCTCTTTCTCTTCTTGCAATTCAACAATTGTTTTACTTTTTAATATTTGACATATTTTGGATCAGTAGGAAATTAGAAAAAGAGTTCCAAATGATCTCCATCATGAAAGCTTTGCCTTGGGATGAATACATAAATTAGGTGGCAAAAATATGACTTTATTTAGAATGCTAATAGTGGATTTTCACTAAAATTGGTACAAATAATGTACCTTTCATAAACTGACATATTCTTAAAGAATACATTCAAAACACAATGATACTACACCAATCTCTCTTTATCTTCCTCTCAAAGAATAAAACATTAAAAATGGGGGAAAAAAAGAGAATCACATTTTTTTTCAAATTTTAGTCTCTCTCGTTTTCACTCTGTTATCTTAAAAAAAAAATGAAAATAAATTTGAGGAACATAGAAGGACAAACCTCAAGATAAACAGAATAGAAAAATATATGAGAAAGTGAAATGCAATCAATAAATATTATGTCTGTCCTTGGAAATAGAAGTATAGAATGTTACATGATAGAGCTTATGAAAATCATGTTTGAAAGATTGATGTTAAAATATACAGGTTTTATGTAAGTAACTGTGACAACCCTCGTTGCCAAAACTGAAAATATTCCACTAAAGTAAAGTATTTCTTTGAAATATGTCAATTTTTATACTTACATAGATATGAACTCTTCAAAAAATCAGGTCCCATGATAGTGTAATTTGTAATAAAGGGACCCACACAAAGTAGAGAAGTTCAATATTCAGAATAGTGCTATATTCTGAGATGACTTTTTAAAATCTATAAATGATATAGAATTGAGATATCTCTTATTTCCTTAAGATATCTTTAAACACTAAAAATATTTATGTAAGGGATTTCCCATATGGCATAGTAAGAACTTCAGGAAGCCAACTCTTCCTAAATTCAATGAGAACATTTGCAAACATTGTAAAAATCAACTTTTTCAGGACTCTGGAAAGTAACCATAAATTAATAATGATAAGTTGAATTCACACAAGGATATAAGGACTGCTTGTAAAGAAAATTGCATAGGTAAATGAAAGCCATAATACATGCTTGTTTGTAGCCTTTATCTTCTCTTACCTGATTTAAAATACAACTGCATAAAAAATTATTATAAAACAGTGTTTATGTGCTTACTATGTATAAAGATATAATTTGACAATAGCACAAAGGTAGGGGGTAAAATTAAGCTATACTGAAGAAAAGATTTTGTATACTATTGAAACAAAGTTGGTATTAATCTTGACAGTTTTAAGGTGCTATTTATAATACTTAGGACAATCTCTATAAAAATAACTTAAAATGCTAAAAGAAATAACATGGGAATTAAAATTCTATGCTAGAAAATACCTATTTCACAAAAAAGAGTAATAAAAGAAGAGAGAAAAAAAAAGACATTTTATACAGAAAAGAGGAGGAAATCAGCAGAAATAAATCCTATCTTTACCATGATTACTTTAGACATAAATTGATAAGCTGGCTTAAAACTCAACATTCAGGAAACTAAGATCATGGAATCTGGTCTTATCACTTTAGTCAAATACACAGGGAAAAAATGGAAACAGTGGGAGATTTTATTTTCTTGGGCTCAAAAATCACTATGAACCATAACTGCAGCCACCAAATTAAAAGTCGCTTGCTCCTTGGAAGAAAATCTATGACAAACCTAGGCAGTGTATTAAAAAGCAGAGACATCACTTTGCCAACAAAGGTCTGTATAGTCAAGGCTATGGTTTTTCCAGTAATCACGTATGGATGTGAGAGTTGGACTATAAAGAAGGCTCTTCAGTTCAGTTCAGTAGCTCAGTTGTGCCTGACTCTGTGATCCCATGGACTGCAGCACTCCAGGCCTCCCTGTCCATGACCAACTCCCAGAGTTTACTCAAACTCATGTCCATTGAGTTGGTGATGCCATTCAACCATCTCAACCTCTGTCATCCCCTTCTCTTTCTGCCTTCAATCTTTCCAAGCATCAGGATCTTTTCAAATGAATCAGTTCTTTGCATCAGGTGGCCAAAGTATTGGAGTTTCAGCTTCAATATCAGTCCTTCCAATGAATATTGAGGACTGATTTCCTTTAGGATGGACTGGTTGGATCTCCTTGCATTCCAAGGGACTCTCAAGAGTCTTCTCCAACACCACAGTTCAAAAGCATCAATTCTCCAGTGTTCAGCTTTCTTTATAGTTCAACTCTCACATCCATACATGACTACTGGAAAAACCATAGCTTTGACTTGAAGGACCTTTGTTGGTAAAGTAATGTCTCTGCTTTTTAATATGTTGTCTAGGTTGGTCATAACTTTTCCTCCAAGGAGCAAGCATCTTTTAATTTCATGGCTACAGTCACCATCTGCAGTGATTTTGGAGCCCAAAAGAATAAAGTCTGTCACTGATTCCACTGTTTCCCCATCTATTTCCCATGAAGTGATAGGACCAGATGCCATGATCTTAGTTTTCTGAATGTTTAAGCCAACTTTTTCACTCTCCTCTTTCACTTTCATCAAGGCTGAGTGCCAAAGAATTGGCATTTTCAAATTACAGTGCTGAGAAGACTCTTGAGAGTCTCTTGGACAGCAAGGAGATCAAGCCAGTCAATCCAAAGGAAATCAATCCTGTATATTCATTGGAAGGACTGGTGCTGAAGCTGAAGTTCCAGTCCTTTGGCTACCTGATGTGAACACCTGACTCATCCAAAAAGACCCTGATGCTGGAAAGATTGATAGCAGGAGAAGAGGGCAACAGAGGGTGAGATGGTTGGATGGCATCACCAATTCAATAGACATGAGTTTGATCAAACTCCAGGAGATAGTTAAGGACAGGGAAGCCTGGCATACTGTAATCCATGGGATCTCAAAGAGTCAGACATGACTTAGCCAAAGAGCAACAACAACAAATAAATTGATAAGATACTCGAATCAAAGGCAGAGATTAGAAGAATAGATAAAGAAAACAAAAACTGAAATATGATTCCACTGTAGCTTTCTACAAGAAACACATTTTAGATTCAAAGTCATAACATCTTTATTATATTTTTTTCAAAGACACACATCTGGGATGGAAACAGATGTATCACAGAAACAATAACTAAAAGAGTGCAGGAGTGACTATACTAATATCAGGGGAAAAAAGCTTTAATACAAAAATTCTTATTAGAAGTGATATCTTATAATGCTAAAATAGCAATCCATTATAAAGATAACAGCTAAAAACGTGTAGAGAATCCGAAATGCAGGTGATCATTATCCACAAAGGTCGACTTTAAGAATAGCAAATTAAAAAAAAAAAATGTGCCTAACAACAAAGTCTCAAAAAAAAAAAAAAAGCCAAAACCAATATGAGAGAAATAGACAATTTAACAGTAATAGATGGAATCTTTGATATCTTACTTTCAGTAATGGATGAAATGACTTGGCAGAAGATCAATAAGTAAATATAAGATATCAACCATAAAGAAGGCTGACAGCTGAAGAATTGATGCTTTTGAATTGTGGTGCTGAACAGTAACAAAGCCAGGCATGCTGCAGTCCATGGGGTCGCAAAGAGTTGAACATAACTTAGTGACTGAACAATAACAAAGACATTGATGACACTGTAAATCAACTACATCAGACATCTCTACAAAAGTCCTCCAACAGCAGAATATACCCTCTTTTCAAGTTTACATGGCATGTTCTATATCATAGATCATTGATATACCCTAAAATAATATTGAGGTCATGCCAAGTCTGTTTTCTTATAGACATTGTATGAAATCAATGTAAAATAAAATCAGTTAGAAACTCAATCTTTTACTATACAAATAATGAGCAAAAATAATATGAAATAATCAGCTAGTTTCTATTTTTTAAAGCAAATGCTTTTCATTTTTTTTTCTCTTTAGTGGCATTTTGTGATACAAAATGAATGCATAAATTGTTTACTAGGAAATATTAAGTTTCAATTCTAGACATAAGATTTTATAGAAAGAAAATCCAAACTCTTAGTCAAATTAGAAGAAGAAGATAGATCAGACCAAAAAGTGATCACAAAATATGTGATAATTTAGAAATTAATTTTAAAATGGAGAAACAAGTCACCATCTCACTAGAAATATTTTTTAACATGTAGCTGTCATACAATAAATGAGCAAGGACTCATAATAGATTTTGTTTCAGAGTCAGGTTTAAATAAAACTCATTTCCCTACTGAATGTATTTCCATTTTATGACCTTTTTTGTTGTTAGTCTAGTGAGACCTCATATATGCCATATTACCATCACAGTGCTGGTAAAGACACTGATAAATGCTCATTTTATTTCAAATTCTGTACTCAGAAGAATAGTCATTCTTGCATAATCAATTTGAAAATATTTCAACTGGAAAAGAAGCAGTATGGCTTACTCTCTGTTTTTACCCTGTTAGCATTAAATTTCTGCTATGGAAATAATTATCTTTTAGTCATGCAGCTCTAAAATTAGAATGAATTAAGAGTTTTAAAGTTAGAAGTGGAAAAGTACTATTAAAACGATTTTAGAGCAATAATCAATTTGTGTGTTGTGAACATACTAAATTCTATACAGAAAGGGTATAAATTACTCTTTAATTGCTCAGCTAATTGGTAGCAATCGTCTAATCTTTGTTGTTAAACAAAAATGCTTTATCTTATTCTTCTTGTGTTTCTTTAGGAAAAATTTAACCTAGCTTTAATCTTTAGATAGTCCCTTGACGCCCTGCTGGTTCTTCTAAATGCAGCTTTGATAGTTCTTTTTGCCCCTGATATATTTTGTATTTTTGCAGAACAATAAAAAGAATAGGGATCTAGGACTTTGCCAACCTTACATCTGTAAATGTTACAGACTTTTATCAAAATTATTTTTTACTTTATTATAATCTGATAGGATGTGCTAGGGTAGCTACTCTTTCATCTATTGGACGCTGTACAATATATATTTTTTTAAAGTGCTAATGGTAACAATCTAAGGTTTAGGTGATTTACCTGCACAGAGCTAAGGGGATAAAGAGACGAGGTACTGCACAGAAATGGCCTTAAATTTGTTATCTTCACTGGCAAAGACGTATTAGAAAGTGAATGAAGTGGAAATTCAGAAGGTAGCCTAAGAATAGTTACAGATTTTGCGAGTTAGACACATCAGGTGAGAATACAAAAATTCAGAGTACATTGGAAACGAGGCAAATATAGTTTTAATCTTTAGTAAACGAGACTATGGAAAATTTTTCATGATTTGCACAATTTTCTTTCATTTCTCCTTACAAGACAAGTGCTGACAATATTATGTGAACTATAATTAAAATAACATTTCCTGACACGTTGAAGCTAAATGAAAATGAATTAGCAAAACTCAATATAGAATTTCTTTCTTTGAAATTTATTAACAAAAGGCCTTCTCTCATGGCTAGAAATGGTATGTGTGAGTTTACTTGAAGGCAAGGAGATGGATTAAGTTACTTATTTTATCACATACAAGAAAAGTAATACTATATAAGCATAACTGAAAGGAGTTTAGAGTAGGGGTTTCATATTTCCTAAATTTGAAATGTCAGATATAATTACCATTTATGTTCTCAAGATCTTTATTTCAAGGCTTATTCGAAAGAATGAACTACTATGGGTCATTCCATGCAGGCCGAGGCAAAATTACACATAGTTTGCTTCTATGAGTTTATCAGATGTTAAAACAAACAAACAAACAAACAAACAGGGTTACAGAGTATGGAAACTAAGAAATGAATATTTCTCTTGTGCCAGCTTTCATATGATGGCAAAATGATGAGATGCAGGATGAACACAATCTTTTCATTTTCTAAGATAACTTACAGATATAACCAAAGCTACAGTTTTTCCAGTAGTCATGTATAGATGTGAGAGTTGGACCATAAAGAAGGCTGAGTGCCAAAGAATTGATGCTTTCAAACTGTGGTGCTGGAGAAGACTCTGGAGAATCCCTTAGATTGCAAGGAGATCAAACCAGTCAATCCTAAAGGAAATCAATGCTGAATATTCATTGGAAGGACTGTTGCTGAAGCTCCAGTACTTTGGCCACCTGATGCAAAGGGTCAACTTATTGGAAAAGACCTTGATGCTGAGAAAGATTGAGGGCAGGAGGAGAAGGGGATGACAGAGGATGGGATGGTTGGATAGCATCATCAACTCAATGGACATGCTGCTGCTACTACTGCTGCTGCTAAGTCGCTTCAGTCGTGTCTGACTCTGTGTGATCCCATAGACGGCAGCCCACCAGGCTCTGCCATCCCTGGGATTCTCCAGGCAAGAATACTGGAGTGGGTTGCCATTTTCAATGGACATGAATTCGAGCAAACTCTGAGAAATACTGAAGGACAGCGAAGCCTAGTGTGCTGCAGTCCATGGGGTCACAAAGAGTTGGACATGACTTAGCAACTGAACAACAACAATATCATCAATTATCTGCTTTATATCTTTTGACCATTCAGGGTTAGAACTTCTCTTTTGCTGTTCTACACTTCCATTTCCACATCCCTTACAGGAAGGGCTTCCCTTGTGGCTCAGCTGGTAAAGAATCTGCCAGCAACACGGGAGACCTGGGTTCGATCCCTTGGTTGGGAAGATCCCCTGGAGAAGGGTAAGGCTACCCACTCCAGTATTCTGGCCTGGAGAATTCCATGGACTACAGTCCATGGGGTCCCAAAGAGTCGGACAGGACTGAGCAACTTGCACTTTTTTTACAGGAAGATCACTTTATCTTTGCTATTTCCAATGATTAGAACTACTTCCCTGTCCTCAGTCCATCAGGATGACATTTTCCAATAAATTAAAAATATGTGGTCCCAGTATTTTCTCTTATCTATGTGGTTGTAAACTAGAACAGAAAAGTTGAAGCATAATGTATCTCTCTTTGTACCCATTCTCTTTTAAACAATAACTAAGTTCAGAATTAATATGCTTGTCCTGGAAGGCATGGACTGACAAGCTTAGACCAATGTTACTCTAAACAAAAGTTCATTGCTTTCCCCTTTGACTTGTTTTCTGTTCTTTATATTCCACTTGTATTAATGTTTTAATATGCTTATTTTTTCCTTTTATACTATTTTTAATTAATTTGTTGTTCTCTATTTGGTTGTAAGAGTAAGCCAAATTAATTGTTCAGTTATAGAATAACTGATAATGGAAAAAGAATCTGAAAAAGAAAAGAATATTTCATTTTTCAGAATATATATATATAATATATATATATATCTGAATCACTTTGCTGTACATCTGATACTAATACAGCATTATAGTTAATTGTAAATTAACTATACTTCAATTTAAAAATGGAAAAGAAATTAGTGTTTTCATTATGTGAAGTAGTTAGAGCTGGCCTTATATTTTACAGATCATTTTAGCAGAGCTAGCTTGGATATAAGACCTCTTTGTAAGGTTTATACCAACTCATGAGAATTCTTGAGTGCTTGAGACTTAAGATTAAAGATATAAAATAAATATAATTTTGCTTGTCATTATCTTATGGATGTACCTCTCAGAGGAACTTTAGGCAGAAGGTTATCTGTTATTTACTCGAGATAGCATGTGTAGTGAGGACATGGGCACCAAGTCTGATGAGTAGAGGAATCTATGACGTGGTGGGAAATAAAACATTTAGTCCTTTTCATCATTTAGTTATGAAATGAGAATATATACAGTCATTTTAGGCAATGGTCAATCTTTTAGGAGAAAATAGCTCGATCTCTCTCATATTTTATCCTCTATTTCCTCTTAGGGAGATATGTGATCATCTGACATAATGGCAAAATAAATGAATCTTGATTTCCTCAAGGTGTTCTCTGAGTCCTTTGGACAAATGGCAAAGTAGTCAGTTTGATAAATTGGGTGTGGCTAGTCCAATCCCTAGGCATCCTGTTGTGGCTTGCTGCTGGCCTTCATAGTCAGACTTCTAAAAGTGAAAGTGAAAGTCGCTCAGTCGTGTCCGCCTCTTTGCAACCCCATGGGCTATACAGTCCATGGAATTCTTCAGGCCAGAATACTGGAGTGGGTAGCCTTTCCCTTCTCCAGGGGATCTTCCCAACCTAGGGATTGAACCCAAGTCTCCCACATTGCAGGCAGATTTTTTACCAACTTAGTAATCTTTCTCAAATAAATCATACCTTGGAAACTAAAACCTGCTGATTTATTATCTTTGGCATTAGCCTTTACCTCGCTCCTAAATTAGGAATTGTGCACACAATGCCTGTTCAAGAGTCATCCCAGCCCTTCCTAGGCAGACTTCACGGTCAGCCTATCAGCTCCCAACTCAGTTTCAGTGCTTACAGGGGAGCATCTGGAGTGCAATCTCATCCTCACTGCCTGACCTCCCTTTCTCCGCCTTCTCAACAATGCTGCAAGCCATCACATGAGTCTCTCTCCCTACAGACATCCAGACAAACTCAGAGAGGAGCAAACGTTGAGGCAACAATAACAGCAATGCTGAGTGACTATCTCAAAGAAATATGTATGATGTAAAGGGACTCTATGAATCAGCCGTGGGGGCTGTTTTAATTTTTTTTCTCCTTTCCAGCGGTTAGAGTCTCTTTCTGAATATTAGTAAATTATATA
The DNA here is from genome assembly GCA_024291935.2 of Okapia johnstoni. Taxonomy (NCBI): domain Eukaryota; kingdom Metazoa; phylum Chordata; class Mammalia; order Artiodactyla; family Giraffidae; genus Okapia; species Okapia johnstoni. The sequence continues at coordinate 66,242,208 of CM044317.1, read as the reverse complement.
AAGAGAATGTATTTCTTCTCTATATCTGACTTGCTGAGAGAGTGAATTTGTAACTCTCAGCACAATAACTGTTGTTTACTTCTGTAAAGCTTCAAAATGGCCTTGTTTTTTGAAGCATGTATGAGAGCTAATATTGGGGCTTCCCAAGTGGCTCAGTGGTAAAGAACTGCCTGCCAATGCAAGAACTACAGCAGACACAGACTCTATTCCTTGGTCAGGAAGATCCCCTGGAGGAGGAAATGGCAGCCCACTCCAGTATTCTTGCCTGGAAAATCCCCATGGACCAGAGTCTGACAGACTACAGTTCATGGGGTCACAAAGAGTCGGACATGACTAAGCAACAGAACACCCATGTTAGACTTTAAAAGAAATTGTGAACGTTCATTTTTAGCATAGAAATGAGCACAGACAATATTCACTATTTTCTATTGTGGTTAATTCTATCACCATAATTATAAAAAAATGATACTAAATTAGAACTGCTAGATAAAGGAAAATTCTCATAACATCTGAGTGAATTTAATGTTAAATAACATTTAATATGGAAAATTCCTCTCTTGGGATGGGCCAGCTTTTTACTCTTGGAAATATCGGATTGGAAAATATAACTCAACTCGTTAGATCTATGCTAACATGAGTAAGAATTGGTCCATAGCTCTCCCCAGTATTCATAGCAACAGTTTATAAGACAAAATTTCTTCCAACTCTGTAAAATCATATTTATTGAAACAAAGTTCCAATTATGAATAGCTGAATGACATACACAGATTAATTTGTTTAAAAATATTATATTCTTTAGGAAAAAAACTTAAGTATAGTTCCACTTGATATAATACATTATCACGTTAATCTTGTCCTCTTTACAGATGACTATACAGAATATAGAAATCTATCTCATTATGGGTTTCCATGGGGATTCAAAGAATCAAGTGCCTGGTTGCTCAATAAATGCTAACTGGCAAAGATGATAATGATATATGAACTCATTTCCCAAAGGGCCTTCTTAGTCTCTATTGGCTTCCACATCCCACTATTATAAAATTGAAAGGAAAAAAAAGTCACAATAAATATGAAATATAAAAAATGTAAGAAATATAAAAATTTCCCCAATTTGTGAACTTTAACAAATCTCTCATTACACATGTTAATTGCACACATACACACATGTACACATAAACATACCATTCATTGCAGTTAATTGGCTTATAATTACTACTATGGAAGTCTCTTCTTTCTTGGAACTATAACAGGCACTTCAGAGCTTACTTGACCCTGAAGAAACACTGAAAAAGTCCTGATCTTCTGCTCATTCCCTTGTCATGTTTATTCCTTCTCTTGCATAATACAACTGTATAGGGCTGGCCTTGCCTGGTCCATATACTATTTCTTTGGCTGGAAGTAATGATATAAAGGGAGTCACAGGAACATACTGACAGTGCTAGAGCTTCATGTCTCATCTTCAGTCACATTCATTTTATTTTCAGAGTTATTGCCTCTCTAGTTTATGTTTGCAGGATATTTTCCTCGTCTCTGTTGGGGACCCAAAACGTAACAAAGGGTGCCTATGTTAGGTGGCAGTACAAGGAGGAAGGCAGGGGTGCATTTATGCCATCTTCCTGCTTTCTATCCATTTCCAAACTGGCACCCTCACCTTTTAATCTGTGTTTTGGCTTTGAGAGGTAAAAGGGAAAGCAGGTACTGTCCTTGCTTAATCGTTTTCATGACCTAAATCAGCACTCTGGCTTTCACATCTTCTCATTTCTCCCAGTTTGCTTCCCCAGTAAACAAACACACATGTGAACATGTTAAAGGGTTGTTTTTTTTTTTTTTTAGTTGTTAGAATACTGGTATCTTTTGCCCAGATAGATGATTCTTGGGTGTGTAGGTCATGGGTTGTGGAAAGATTATCACATGCGGTTCTTAAAAATAGCTACATGGCAAAAAGGCTCTGGGTTCGTCATCAGTTCAGTTGCTCAGTCGTGTCCGACTCTTTGCAACCTCATGGACTGCAGCACGTCAGGTTTCCCTGTCCATCACCAACTCCTGGAGCTTGCTCAAATTCATGTCCATTGAGTCAGTGATGCCATCCAACCATCTCATCTTCTGTCGTCCCCTTCTTCTCCTGCCTTCAATCTTTCCCAGCATCAGGGTCTCTTCCAATGAGTCAGTTCTTTGCATCAAGTGACCAAGTATTGGAGCTTCAGCATGAGGGCTCCTCATCAGTTGACACAAATTGATATAAAGTTCTTAGGCTAGATACTTTATGGAGTTCTGGAAAAGAGAAATCTAAGACTCAGACAAAATGAATTAGATAGTTTATCTCCGATGCAAAAGAGTGTTTTGGAAGAAACAAATGACTCTAAATTCTGCATGTCAGAACATGATACTTCATGAATTCGCTTTTTAAAAGTATAAGTTCAGTTGTGCTATTATAAAATATAAAATTATTATTCAATTATATATTTCATATTGTGTGAGGTATCATAATTGCCTTTTGAGGAGGAGTCCATTTCATCTAAATTGCTAAATTTATGTGTGTAAAATTGTTTCCATTTTTCTTTGATTACCCATTTGATGTCTACAAGGTCTATAGTGATATCACTTGTTTCATTCTTAATATTGGTCACTTACAGTGTCTTTTTTATATATTTGTCAGTCTTGCCAGAGATTTGTCTATCTCTTTGATCTTTTCAAAGATTGAACTTTTTGTGTCACTTATTTTATTATTTTTATTTTCAATCTCATTGACTTCTTTTATCTTTATTATTTATTCTGCTTGCTTGGGATTATTTTCTTCTTTTTCACTCTTGAGATTGTACATGATGAATAGCTTTGTAATTTCAATTGTGCACTTGATGCTAAAATTTCTCTTTCAGTATTCCTTCAACTCTGTGTCACAAATTTTTATATACTTTATTGTAGTTTCATTCAGTTAAATATATTTTCTCATTTTCTCTTGGCACCTTGTCTTTGACCCTTGAATTGGTCACGAGTGGGTTACTTAGTTTCCAAGAGTTCGGGTATTTTAATTATTTCTCTGTCATTTATTTACAGTTTGATTACACTGTGGTCAAAGAAAGCACTCTGTGTGGCTTTAATTCTTTAGAAACTGTTAAAGATTTTTTTAAAATCCCTAATATAGTCTATATATATTCTGTGAAGACTAAAATAAAATACAAATTCTACTGTTGGGAGGATTTTTCTATGAATGTTAATTAGAACTTTCTGATTGATGCTTGCATAAGGTCTTCTATATCCTTGCTGTTTTTGTGTCTAGTTTTTTTAAATTAACTTTTGAGAAAGGGGTAGTAAAATCTCCAACTTAAACACTAGTTTATCTATGTTTCCTTTCAGTTCTATCAGTTTTGTTTCATATATTTTGAAATATAATGGTTTGGTGCATATACATTTAGGATTGCCATACTTTCCTAAAAGGTTAGGTGGACTAACCTTTTATCATTATATAGTGCCCTTTTCTGTCACTGATAATTTTTTTTGGCTAATATTATCTGATATTAGTACAGTTAGTCTGGCTTCTTTTTGATAAATATTTGTTTGCTGCATATTTTTCCACCCTTTTACTTTTAGCCTGCTTAATTTATATTTGAAGCAAATTTATTGTAGACAGTCTATACTTTACTTAATTAAAAAATATATTTTTAGAAGTATTTGAAAATAGAATTGTTAAAATTAATGTGAATTATCCAAAGAATTGCTTCCATTTTTCTACATGCTAGGCATCTGTTAAGTATATCACATACATCAATTTTATTTGCCATGATATTTTTTACTTTTGAAAACCTCTCATTTATGGCCCTCACATACAGGTTATCTGTATTGCGCATTGTTCAGTTTTCCTTCTAACACAAGAATTCTATTGTCTTGTGTGATCAAACTATGTGGCAATTTCTATACATCTTTGCTACATCAAGGAATGTGTATGAATCCCTTACAAATTTCCTTCACGTTTGCCTCCATCACCATCTCTCAGGAAGCCTAGAAATGTCAATTTTATTCCTCTATCCTTAATTTGATGCACATTCAGATTGTAAATATTGTTCTAGAAGCAGTCATGTGCCAAAAGACTGCTGTAAGAGAGACATATGTTTGTTCAGGTAGTTACTCCTAAACAGCATAGTCTGTCTCTAATCACATTTGCACTATAGTTGATTTTGCTACACATAGAGAAAGCAGATGTATTTCTTCAGGCAATAACTTATTTTTACTGAAATTAACCAGTATGGGATAACAGTTCTGATATGATATGTTTAGATACATTCTCTAAGTTAATTCTTCAGTATCTAGTATTTTTGTGTTGTTTGCCTATAATTACATAAGTATGTCAGGATCGTGACATTTACTCCATACTTCTAATAACGCAGTCCGCTAAAAATATTGCTGTGCTATTTTGCTTGCGTAGCAACTGAAGCAAAACAAACAAACAAAAAATCCTATATGAAATGACTTTTTTTAAAAGTTACAAATTATATCATTCTAAAATCTTCTACGTGTCTTAATTTCACTTTGTGGGCACAGAAAAAAGAAGCATGGATAAAATGAACTTTCCAAAGGCAAAGCTTCATAATTTCTCAAAAGAAACTGGAATACAGTCACCTTCTGAGGGCTGGAATATCTCCACGAAAAAAAAATAAGGGAACTTTGGGCAGGTTTTAAAGGTATAACTTCAGGAAAGGCCCTATGGAACTAAACATCCTCTGTGCTAAATTTAAAATTACTTTCACATTCCTACTTAAATCTTGAGCAATCATAAGCTGGTCATGAAAAAAATATGTCTTTGTGCCAAGTAAAAATTAGAAAACTGAGAAGAGTATGAATGATTTTAGGAATCTTAAAAAAATTGTGCTATTAATCAGAATCAACAACATAAAACTCTAAAATATTTGCCAAAAAATCCAAGGGCAGAGAATGCTTAAATGAAAAGACTCTATTCTGTAGCTCTCAAAGGAAGACTTGTTAGTCAGTGGAAACAAACTTGGTGTTGATGTGTGACAATTTTGGTAAAGTATATCCAACAGGCCACCAAGATTGTCATATATGTGCAAAATAATTATCAACATGAAAGAGAAAGATAAATAATCCCAATAACCGAACCAAAATAATTCTCAAAAAGCCCCTAGCTAATATGCTTAGAGAAATTCAAGTGATATGAGTCAGAAAATATAAACAGCATAATATGAATAAGAAACATTCACAGAGATATATTGAAAAGGAGATAATGTTGGTAATTCCTTTATGTATAAAATATAAAAATAGCGAAACAAATAAATACAATAAATAGATAACCTGGAGAAATTTCTCAAAATTTTTGTTTCTTCAAAGAGCTAATGAAGACCAAAAACTACAAAAGGCTTGACTAAAGGAAAAACTCAGATACTAGAATAGTGCTTCTCAAAGTGTAATATGTGGGTTACTTTTACTGTAAACAATGAGGATTTTTAATAATCACAAACAATTTCCCAGACCCAGAAAACACCTATTAAATTAGATATTCTGTAAGTATAGCTAAGACATATGCATTTTAATATGGCTGCTGATCTTAAGGTTACTACATTTACTACTAAAATAATTTAAAAGATTCCAAAATTTTTAAATAACTTTCAGGTAGTTTAATAATTTCAGGTATTTTTAACCCTACTTTTAAACCTTTCTGTTCTGAATTTGAAAACCTTTCAAAAACTAATATATATCTATCTTGCCAATGTAAAGGGAAGTGTCCCATATCTCCAAATTACACTTTAAACCTCTATGAAAGTATTTGTTTAATATGGACTGTCTATTAACCTTCCTTCATCACCAAATTCTAAAATTCAGGAAACTGATTTAATTAATCAGGAGTTAACTCAGTGTATGACATAGTGTGCTGATTAAATGTCCTTTGAATTAAGTACACTGTCTTAACACAGCATTTACTAGACACTTGTGATTATTGAGCAATTGAAATGCAGCTAGTCAGAATTTCTAAGTAAAACAATGGCAGAATATCTCACTAGTATATTTCACAATCATTCTATGCTGAAATGACTTGTTGAAAGGTGGCAAATCAATGTAAACAACAAAACCATTTTTAGATGCTAATTATTCTAAATATTTTTAGTGGATTTTCCCATTATCTCTAGGCTTTCTTTTAAAGGCGTATTAGAGGCTATTTCAAAAGTTGTAGATTATATGTTTTTGTTTCCTAATCAAAAAAGCATTCTCATTAAGCCCCTTGAGTTTCACGCAGCAGATTGCCAAGAATCACATGTGAAATGATTAGGGAATGAGAAGCATCCAAAAGTTTACCTCGCATTCATCTTTTCTTGTCTCAAAAGTACAAACAACAAATTGGGAAATCTATTAAGGTTTTAATTAATTCCTATTTATAACCTAGAAAACTGGGACAAGACTTTCTGCCTAGTAGGTTTTTGCCTGTTGGTTTTAAAGTTAAGAAGTATCAGGCTCACGTTATCACATGGAACTATCAGTATTTTTAAAGATTATTTCAAGTAAAATTAGGAAGACATGATTTGCTCAGGAAGAGAACATACTAGGAAAAATGTGTGATGATGATTTGTTTTAGATGTTGATTTTTATTTTTTCAATGAAATACAGTTTCATAAATTTTATGTGGAAAATATAGAAATATTCTTTCATTATAATGACACAATATCAAGTAATCACTCTGTTTACCATATCTATTTAATTCATTTCACTATAATATAAATGCAATCAGCAAACACTGCAAATACATACTGTCTTACCACAGGCATATGTGATTTTAAAATCACATATTTATGAAAAAGCATGATTTTAGAATGTCCAAGATTCAGATTGGTATTGACAGATTTTCATAATGGCATTAACTGTCATAATATATCAGAATAGGAAAAGTGGGTCTAAATTAATAACAATAATAATCTAGATCAATATATTAATTTGATATTAATAGATTAGGAACTGAATTTAAACCCACTTTTTCTATTAATAGATTAATTGGGCTTCCCTGATAGCTCAGATGGTAAAGAATCTGCCTGCAATGCAGGAGATCCCAGTTTGATCCCCTGTAGAAAGGAATGGCTACCCATTCCAGTAGTCTTGGACTTCCCTGGAGGAGACCTGGGTTCAATCCCTGGGTTGGGAAGATCCCCTGGAGAAGGCTACCCACTCCAGTATTCTTGCCTGTTAGTTTTAAAATTAAGAATTCTATGGACAGAGGAGTCTGGCAGGCTGCAGTCCATGGGGTCACAAAGACACAGTCACTCATGGGGTCACTCAGACACAACTGAGTGACTGTCATTACTACTAAAAGATTAATTATTTCACCAATATTGAATTTTATTCATGATCATTTCCTTAATGGACAGGAAAAAATCATCAGGTTACTGAATGGAATTTGCTTTTCCTATATATTTATTGCAACATTTTTTCAATTTATTACTAGAAAATAATTTTATTATATATTCAATCCCCTCTGTTTGGGTGTTTATTTTTAATCAACAAATAAGTTGGACAATTAATTTCTTCCTTATCTGTACTCTGCAAGGTCTTTCGTCACTACTGTTTTCCGTGCTTTAGTAGTTTTGGAAGAAATGCTATTTTAATTATAAATAAAACACAAGCGAAACAATTCAAAGTGTCACTGTTTCACTGTTTCACTTTCACAGACCAGAACTTAGAGAAAATGTGATTGAAGAAACAGAGATGATGTCTGTGGTCCATATATAATCACAGTATTTTTGGAAATCATGTAAAATGTGGAGACACAAATTAAAGTATAATAATGCAATAGGATTAGAAAAGTTGGCTCAAGAAATAAATGTGATGTTACCATTAAAAATTTCCAAGAGTGCAAGAGGGCCTTATATCTATGAGAAATGCTCAGTGTGATTTGTAATTTTTCTTTTGGTTGAATATTTAAGGGAAAACTCCAAAGTCTTCTAATTTTCTTGATTTTATTTCTTAAGTTATTTCATAATGTTTGATGTGATTCATTTTATGGCAAAAATCAGCAATTATATGAAGACCAAATAGAAAGTGGATGCCCAATAGTTATTTGACTAAAGACAAGTTGTTAAAAAAGTGAAGAAATTTAAGTAACACCTTAAGAGTCCCACTCAGAAAACAATAAGAAGAAGCCAATTTGCATTTTAAAACCAATGTCTGATTTGTGATTATGTTTTCAGTAAAAACAAAAACAAAACTTGATTTTGCTTAATAGGCTGTAGAAAGTCTCATGAATTTTATTGTCAACTTTAAATACAAAAACAAACAGACAATAATGTTATTCCATCATGAGAGAGCTGAAGATTCTAATAAACCCAAATTCATTAAAATATAGAGAATGCCAAGAAATTCCTAGGAAGAAGATACCTAAATTTATTTTCATTCCTGACAAAGTGGCAGGAAGAGGAGGGGTTTGCATTAAATATTGGTAAGAAAAAAGTCATATTTTAAATAAACTTTAGCATCTATATGAGGATGGTGTAATAGATAGAAATTACCAGGAGCTTTCAATATAGACAGTGTGTACCCACCATCTGCACTTTCCCAAAGGAAATCTCTGAACAGTTTACTTAAAAGGGAAAACTGAGAGACTATCATATAAGATGGAAGCAGGGCCAAAGAGTTAAAAACATCACCCACATATTCCTGGACTTTACTGAGAGCAAGCCAATCGTTACTGGCTCCTGGTTCTTGAAGGCTGGGTGCACAAGAGGAGACCCCAAAGAAATCATTCCGAAGCTCTCTGAATCTTTGCTGAGTATACAACAAAGGTCCTTCAAATGTTGGAGATAGGACATTAAGGTAGGGAGGTTCAGTGCTGGGATTGAAGTTAGAATCTATAGAAACTCCATTAGACCATCAAAAAACTGGCAACCAGGTGGTAACGAAGAGCAAAATCTACCATGAGTCAGAAAGCTAGCTGCTAGACTAGAGAGAAAAAGTATCTTGAATGTTAGTGTTGCTGGTATTTAGATATCAAACCAGGCTAAACATTAAATACAGATTCCTCTTCAATACTTTGAACCACAGAAGAAACTGGGATAAACTTTGGTTTCAACACAGTATACATTCTGCTCAATTCAGATTAGTGGGCTTGGAGAAGAAGTGATCTTCCCTGCTCTGAGTGTAAATATTATTTACCTTCATTTGCACTATTTACTAGCATAGTTATCTGGCAGGTGAAGAAGCAAGATAAGGTGACTCACGATTAAGAAAGAAATGTTCAATCAAAGCAGACTAAAAATGGATAAAATGCAGGAATCACAAAAAATTTTAAGGTAACTATGAGAAACATGATAAAAGATTAGTTTAAAGAATGGAAAATACGAACATATAGTGAGTGATATCAGTATAGAGAGGAAATTATAAAAAATGAGTCAACTGAAAATGCTAAAAATTAAAAGAAATGTGATACCAAAGATGACAAATTCTATTTAAGATCTTAAAAACTGCATTACCAATAATTATGAGCACAAATATAGATCAATAGGGATTATCCTAAATTAATCAGGAAAAATATAGTAACAAAAGTGACCTGGCACCTGTGACCCATACAAAAATGTCAGTCTATGATACTATCAGGGAAGAGGAAAAAAATGGAGAAGAAATATTTGAATAGATAATACCTGAGAATTTTACAAAACTGATAATAGACATCAACCCAAAGATATATAAATATTAACGTGAACAAGCTGGATTAAAAAAAAAAAATGGAAATACGTGTAAGCACATCAGAGGTGAACTACTGAAAATAAAAACCAAATTACTTTAAAAGCACATTCCATTGAGTGGATAACGGAGTAAAAAAAAAAATAAAAGACACTTGCAATATAGTGGGTAAAGGTTACGAATGACAGCTGTCTTCTCATCAGACATGAAGGCGGAAGAAAATGGGACATTATCTTTAAAGTGCTGGAAGAAAACAATTGTCATCCACGAATTGCTTTGAAAGCAAAATAACTGTCCAGTTGAAGTACTCCTTAGAGAGAAAGTTATAGATTTAAAAGTTTCTGTCATAAAAAAGTATAAAATTAATCATTTTATCTTCCACCTTAGAACACTAGTTAGCGAGGAACACATTAAACCTAGTTATATAGAAGAAACGAGTGAATGAAAATAACTGTGGATCTCAGTGAAATATTAAAAAATAGAGAAAAACCTGGTGATGCGTAGATTTCTGAAAAAAATTAATAAAATTGACTATCTTCCCAGTCAAAGTAGTCAAGAATAAAAATCACAGAAAACAGATTGATAGATATCAGGAAAGAAGGAGAAAAAATTACTACAAACGACCTAGACATTAAATAAGATATATTATGAAAATGTCTTGGCAATAACTTTCTGATTTTGATGAAATTTATATATTTTTGGAGAAACACAACTTACAAAAACTGAGACAAAAAAGGAGTAGATAATTTAAATAGCCTAGTAAGTAATTTAAAAATTATTCTTAGAGAATTATTCTCAGGAAAAAAAGTTATTACAAAGAAAATTACAGCCATATGCCCTCACTAGGAAATTCAATAAAAATTCAGGAAATATATAGAATCATTTTTATATACATTGTTTTATGAGCCCGATACTCAAAAATGATTCTCAAACTATAAATATAGACATAAAAATACATAATATTAATAAATCGAGTACTGAAATATGTAAAAAGGATAACATTTTACAAATTAATTGAATTAAAAGACAATTTAACATTCAAAAATCATTCATTATAACTTATACACACTGCTATATATAAAATAGGTAATTAATAAGGATCTACCGTATACCACAGGGAACTCTACTTAATATTCTGTAATGGCCTATATAGGAAAAGAATCTAAAAAAGAGTAGATATACGTATATGTATAACTGATTCACTTGGCTGCACACCTGAAACTAACACAACATTATAAAACTATACTCAAATAAAAATACTTGTCATTAATTATATAATTCAACATGTTAAATGAATAATAAAGAAATCATATGACTATCTAAATAGTTGCAGGAAAAAAAAAAGCCTTGGAAAAAACTCTCATAATCTCAGTAAACTGAATAAAGCAATGCCAACAATCTGATCAAAGACATCTTGAAAAAACTAGCCGTTACATTTAATCATGAAAATTTTGAGCACTTTAACTCTAAGGTTGAACGAGGCACATATATGCTTTTCCCAAATGACAACTAATTTATTTGTAATTTATCCAGATTATTTACATTATGATATTTAATTCTTTGTAACTAAGTAGATTCTTTACTGTATATCTTAGTATGTGTAAGAAGATCTATTTATTTTTCATATCAAAAGTATAGTGAGCTTTGTTTTCTAACATAAGATTTTTCTGGTTAAGTGGATAATTTTATTTTCTCTTCTGAATAAGAAAACTGAATATTTTTCCACATTCTAAAGTGTAGGCAAACAATATTAGTTTATGATTTATTGAAATAGAAACCTAAAGCCTCATTGAGAACAGATGGAGACTAACAGGAAGTATTGATAAAAGGTTTGCATGTATTCTAAAGTGAAAATTCTCAGTGCAGTATCTCATTTTCACTTTTCTAAGTCTCAGACTATAAACACAGTTATATTTATTTTCCTAAATGGGTGTATAACTGCAGCTTATGTTCCATATGTCAGGTCAACATAAGCCTCAAAGTCTCATGATTGGTGGCAAAATTCTTATATATTAGATGTGTAATTAATTATAATTAATAATAATGTGTACATATAATATTATATGTGTAATATATGTATGCTGCTAAGCTGCTGCTAAGTCGCTTCAGTCGTGTCCGACTCTGTGAGACCCTATAGATGGTAGCCCACCAGGCTCCCCCGTCCCTGGGATTCTCCAGGAAAGAGTACTGGAGTGGGTTGCCATTTCCTCCTCCAGTGCATGAAAGAGAAAAGTGAAAGGGAAGTCGCTCAGTCGTGTCCGACTCTTCGCGACCCCATGGACTGCAGCCCACCAGGCTCCTCCGTCCATGGGATTTTGCAGGCAAGAGTACTGGAGTGGGTTGCCTTTAATTAGAATTCCTAAATATGTTATTTATTTGGATTTTTATATGGCCTGGTAGAATCATTCAGCATTTTAAAATACATTATTCTTGCTTTCAGTAGTAGAGTACACTGAAAAGACTGGCTCACATCAGAGGCAGCAAAACCATAAACCATGTGCTCCAGAGCTTCTATGAATTTATGTCTGATTGCTGCTGCTGCTGCTAAGTCGCTTCAGTCGTGTCCGACTCCGTGCGACCCCATAGACGGCAGCCCACCAGGCTCCGCCATCCCTGGGATTCTCCAGGCAAGAATATCGGAGTGGGTTGCTATGTCCTTCTCCAATGCATGAAAGGGAAAAGTGAAAGTCAAGTCACTCAGTCGTGTCTGACTCTTAGCGACCCCATGGACTGTAGCCTACCAGGCTCCTCCATCCATGGGATTTTCCAGGCAAGAGTACTGGAGTGGGGTGCCACTGATTAGAGGTTGTTTAAAACCACTACATTTTTCTCCTTGTCCACAATATTTTTTATATGTTGCATATCTTTGCTAGCTATAATGGATTTTAATGGTACCTTATTTTTAGCATCTTTAGATTATGACTACTGGTTTCTTTAAGGTAAGTTACACACAGTATGCATTGTCTATGTCTTCCTTTCTTTAATTTATTAACTCATATTTATTGTGCACCTACTCATTTCAGGCTGTAAATTCTGTGTTGAAATGATAAGTACAATTCCTTCTCCCAAGGAGCTTATATGCTAGAGTAGGAAAGATAGATAATAAGTAAATAAATTTGTTATCTAGATGTGGTCGAGAATAACCAGAAGACCACATTTTATAGTATGGTGAGGTAAAAAGTAGATCTGGATGAACATTCTTGAAAATTATCTTCTTTACATGTTATCTTTGAAATCTTATTTGCCTACCAATGAACAATTAATAAGTAAGGAATTGGATGCACATGTTTTGAATTCATGGGGAAGTTCAGCACTTAGAGTGAACAGTTAGGAGTAGAAAGCGCACACACACACATATTGCTTTGCTTTGTTACTAAGTCATGTCTGATTCTTTTGTGACCAGTGGAGTGTAGCCAGCTGGCTCCTCTGTCCATGGAATTTCCCAGGCAAGAATACAGGAAGAGGCTGCCATTTCCTTCTCCAGGATATAGGTGGTTATTAATGTAATACACCTAGATAAAATGTTGAGAGAATATATGTAGATTTTATATGTAGAAGAATATATATATATAGATTTTCTATAACCAAGCCCTAGCATGCCACCTGTTAGAGATCGAGCAGAAAAAGTGAATCAGGCAATAAAGAATAAAACCTCAGAAGAAAGCTGGTAGAGTGGTTCAGGTTAGACCCTATCAAACAGATTCTGAAAAGTCCATCTATCAAATCTTGTATGCAATAATAGAAAGATAGAAATTTAATAGCATTTATTTACATAAGCAGTAAATAACTATGAGAACTTGAAATATTTAATATCTATTCAAAACTGGAGAATAATTTCATTCCTAGAAAATGTGCCATGATTATTTTACACAAAGATGACTTTCAGTTATTAATTTTCAGATCACTACTTTAACCAATAAAGTTTTTCTTAATAGAATGTTCTTGCTTTTGACTTTCTTGTGACCCTAGAACTAGAGGTCAGCAAAGTTCTTTCATTATAACAGTCATGCATATTCAAAATACTCATGCATATTCAAGTGCTACAGATCTTTTTGCTTACACTAAAGAATTTCCAAAATGATAGAGATTGACCTTTCTCTTGTCACCATCTTTGAAAGTCACTTGGTTTCACTTATATTTACATTAACCCTATCAGTTATATAATAAACTTGCAAAGCATATTCATCACAGGTCAATCATGACTGAAAATATACAACAAAAATTCCCTTTTATAATGCTGAGAAATACGTGTTAGCAGAGAAAAGACATTTAGTGGGCTTTAGTTCTCCATTTTATGGGCTTCTCTGGTAGCTCAGCTAGTAAACAATCTGCCTGCAATGCAGGAGACCCTTGTGATTGAGTTAAAAGATATCTTGCTTTATCCCTTCAGAATCCATCTCATATGTTCTGCTGTGTTTTCAGCTTCAGAGTTTATAAGTTAAAGTTTTGAAGATGGAAATCAGTGCCCCCTCATGACGCATTATGGGATCAGCTCCTTCCTATATGTATGTTCAGTTCAATTGCTCAGTCATGTCTGACTATTTGCGACTCCCTGGACTGCAGCACACCAGACCTCCCTGTTCATCACCAACTCCTGGAGTTTACTCAAACTCATGTTCATTGAGTCAGTGATGCCATCCAACCACCTCATCCTCTGTCGCCCCCTTCTCCTCCCACCTTCTATCTTTCTCAGCATCAGGGTCTTTTCCAATGAGTCAGTTCTTTGCCTCAGGTAGACAAATTATTGGAGTTTCAGCTTCAGCATCAGTCCTTTCAATGAATATTCAGGACTGATTTCATTTAGGATGGACTGATTGGATCTCCTTCTCTCAAGAGTCTTCTCCAATGCCACAGTTCAAAAGTGTAAGTATACTTGCTTCCTTTTCTGATACTACATTTATCAGATTTGGCTTTAGAGTATGATATTTGCTGAGAAAATGTTATGGACTGAATTATGCATACCGCCTGACACAAAATTCTTATGCTGAAATCCTAACCCCCAATGTGACTGTATTTTGAGATAAGAGCTTTGAAAGATATAATTACAGTTAAATGAAGTTGCAAGGGTGGGGCCCTAATTCAATAGAACTGGTGTCCTTATATGAAGGGACACCAGTGATTTCTTTCTCTCTGATATGCAGATGAGAAGAAGCGATGTAAAGACCTAGCAGAAGGTGACTGTCTGCAAGCCACTAACAGAGGCCTCACCAGACACATAACCTACTGGCACCTCAATCTGGAACTCCTAGCTTCCAAAACTGGGAAAAAATAAATTTCTATTGCTTATGCTACCCAGTCTGTGGTATTTCATTATGGCAGGCCAAGAAAATGAATACAGGAGAGCATATAGTGACCAGATGACTGGGCTCAATTATGTCTAAGTTTAGGAGGTGCAGATGCTTTGTTTGCTTCAATATTTTTCCAACAAATTCTTTCTCATTCTTAAAATCAAACTATACAAATATACTGAAAAATATTTAATTTCAGTATAAATTATAAAATTACACTGTAAAAAAATTGCTACTTTGTGATTCTTTGTGTTTTTGATGCTAGCATCTTACATGTGTATTCATTTTTCTACTATACTTTGTAGACATCTATGTGGTACCTTCATGAATAAATTAGTGATTTCATTTTCTATAAACTTTGTGTACTTGGTCAAAACTGTTTTATCCAATTTTCTAGTTCACTTTATTTAGCATTGTTGCTTCTACATGATTTTTAGTAATTTTGAAGGGAATACAATTAGTATTTTTAGGAGAAATAATTGGAATATTTGAGAATATGTAAAGCTGTTATTTTTGGCTCTGAAAGTAAATCCAAAAGAGATTTTCTATATATGTCTGGACAATAAGAATATGTTAGAAAAAATGATAAAATTCATGTCTTGGTAATAATTCAATAATTGATAAATTGAGAAACACCTAGGAGTTAGAGAAAGGAAAGTATAAAGTACTTTAACTGGAGGTCAATGCATCAGGACAGGACACAGATAAAGAGTTATTTACCTGATTACAAGAAACTAGCCAAGTAGTAGAGAAGGCAATGGCACCCCACTCCAGTACTCTTGCCTGGAGAATCCCATGGACGGAGGAGCCTGGTAGGCTGCAGTCCATGGGGTCACTAAGAGTCACACATGACTGAGCGACTTCCCTTTCACTTTTCACTTTCATGCCTTGGAGAAGGCAATGACAACCCACTCCAGTGTTCTTGCCTGGAGAATCCCAGGGACGGGGGAGCCTGGTGGCAGGGCTGCCATTTCTGGGGTCGCACAGAGTCAGACACGACTGACGTGACAGCAGCAGCAGCAGCCAAGTAGTAGTGTCACAGTCAGGGGCCAGCATTATAT
This sequence comes from Okapia johnstoni, assembly GCA_024291935.2. Taxonomy (NCBI): domain Eukaryota; kingdom Metazoa; phylum Chordata; class Mammalia; order Artiodactyla; family Giraffidae; genus Okapia; species Okapia johnstoni. The sequence continues at coordinate 66,226,187 of CM044317.1, read as the reverse complement.
TAGTAGAAACAGGATTTGTTAGTTTTGTCTGTTTTTAGTTCCACAGAGTCGAATTCTGTCATATGTTGGGAACTCTTCAGGTATAAAAATTCAAATGAGTGATCCCTATTCATGAATATATCTTTCAGATAAAGATCGAACATTCACTTTTGAATTCCTACTTTTGCATTCCAGTCCCATATGATGAAAAGGACATCTTTTTTTGGTGCTAGTTCTAGGTCCTGTAGGTTTTCATAGGACCGTTCAACTTCAGCTTCTTTGGCATTAGTGGTTGCGGCATAGACTTGGATTACTGTGATACTGAACAGTCCTTTTCACTATAGGGGACTGGAATGCAAAAGTAGGAAGTCAAGAGATACCTGGAATAACAGGCAAGTTTGGCTTTGGAGTACAAAATGAAGCAGGGCAAAGGCTAACAGAATTCTGCCAAGAGAACACACTGATCATAGCAAACACCCTCTTCCAACAACACAAGAGACGATTCTACACATGAACATCACCAGATGGTCAATACTGAAATCAGATTGATTATGTTCTTTGCAGCTGAAGATGGAGAAGCTCTATTCAGTCGGCAAAAACAAGACCAGGAGCTGACTGTGGCTCAGATCATGAACACCTTACAGCAAAATTAAGATTTAAATTGAAGAAGGTAGGGAAAACCTCTAGGTCATTCAAGTATGACCTAAATCAAATCCCTTATGATTATACAGTGGAGGTGACAAATAGATTCAAGGGATCAGATCTGATAGACAGAGTGTCTGACGAGCTATAAGACAGAGGTACATAACATTGTACAGGAGGTGGTGATCAAAACCATTCCTGAGAAAAAGAAATCTGAAATAGCAAAATCGTTGTCTGAGGAGCCCTTAAAAATAGCTGAGAAAAGAGAAAAGAAAGAAAAAGGAGAAAAGGAAAGATATATCCATCTGAATGCAGAGTTCCAGAGAATAGCAAGGAGAGATAAGAACGTCTTTTTAAGTGAACAATGTAAAGAAATAGAGGAAGACAATAGAATGGGAAAGACTAGAGATCTCTCCAAGAAAACTAGACATACCAAGGGAACATTTCATGCAAAGATGGGCACAATATGGACAGAAATGGCATAGATATAACAGAAGCAGATTATATTAAGAAGAGGTGGAAGAATACACAGAACTATACAAAAAAGATCTTAATGACCCAGATAACCATGATGGTGTGATCACTCACCAGGAGCCAGACATCCTGGAGTGTGAAGTCAAGTGGGTCTTCAGAAGAATCATGATGAACAAAGTTAGCAGAGGTGACGGAATCCCAGCTGAGGTATTTCAAATCCTAAAAGATGATGTTGTGAAAGTGCTGCACTCAATACGTCAGCACTTTTGGAAAACTCATTAGTGGCCACAGAACTGGAAAATGTCACTTTTCATTACAATTCCAAAGAAAGGCAATGTCAAAGAATGTTCAAACTACCACACAATTGCACTCTTTTCAGATGCTAGCAAAGTAATATTCAAAAGCCTTCAAGCTAGGCTTCAACAGTATGTGAACTAAGAACTTCCAGATGTACAAGCTAGATTCAGAAAAGGCAGAGGAACCAGAAATCAAATTACCAATATCCATTGGATCATAGAAAAAGCATTTCAGAAAAACACCTACTTCTGCTTCATTGATTATACTAAAGACTTTGCCTTTGTAGATCACAGCAAACTATGGAAAATTCTTCAAGAGGTGGGAATACCAGGCCATGCTATCTGCCTCTTGTGAAACTGTATGCAGGTCAAGAAGTGACTATTAGAAGTGGACATGGAACAATGGACTGGTTCCAATTGGTGAAAGGAGTATGTCTAAGCTGTATACTGTCACGCAGGTTATTTAATTTATATGTAGAGTACATCATGAGAAATGAAAGGCTGGATGAAGCACAGGCTGAAATCAAGATTGTTGGGAGAAATATCAATGACCTCACAAAGGCAGATGACACCACTCTTATGGCAGAAAGAGAAGAGGAATTAAAGAGCCTCTTGATGAAGGTGAAAGAGGAGAGTGAAAACATTGGCTTAAAACTCAACATTCAAAAAAGGTCATGTCATCTGGTCCCATTATTTCATGGTAAATAGATGGGGAAACAATGAAAACAGTGACAGACTTTATTTTCTTGGGCCCCAAAATCACTGTGGACAGTGACTGCAGCCATGAAAAGAAATTTGCTTGTTGGAAGAAAAGCAATGGCAAATCAAGACAGTTCAGTTCAGTCGCTCAGTCGTGTCCGACTCTTTGTGACCCCATGAACCACAGCACGCCAGACCTCCCTGTCAATCACCAACTCCCGGAGTCAACCCAAACCCATGTCCATTGTGTCGGTGATGCCATCCAATCATGATTCATCCTTACAGTCAAGTATCTCATGCTAGTGGAAAAAGCAGATACTTATAATATAGTATGATAGAAGCAAGCAAAGTAATTATGGGACCACAGAGTAACAAGTCAGAAAAAATGTAAGAGAAAATTCCTGAAATGAATGGACACTTTAAGTAAGTTTGTAGATAGATAAATTCAGAAGAATGATTGACTAGTATCCATTATTGAGAGAGTTATCCAAAGAGCCATAAATGCTATTATATCATTAGTTACTTATGGAAGGAAAGTGATATGAAGGACAGTCAGCTTCATACACAAAGACCAGATCAGGGAGGTTGTGTGCCAATATGAGAACTGTCATGGAGAACAACTTGATGATTTTTAGGATACTTCTATGCCAAGTTTTGTGCTTTGTGCAGTTCACTTACATAGCACTCTGGAAGGAGTTAGGAATCTGTAGTAGTGATGCAGTTGCAAATTGAGAAACGTAGACATTTAGCTAACAATAGTGAATCAGGAAAAATAACCGACTGAGAAATATTTCGATGGTCAAATGAACAAGATATCGACACTAAATTTTCTGTTCAAGTGTGTAACAGAAAAAAGTGCTAACTTAAAGATATCCAATGCTGGCAACTAAGACAAAAGCAGTGCCTTACCCACAGATGGAGAATGCACAGAACAGATCTGAATGATGGGATAAGCTGAATTCAAATTTAGATGTGTAGTTTTTCTTTATTTCCTTCTTTCCTTCTTTCTCTCTCTTCCCTCCCTCCCTCTTCCTCTCTTCTTTCCTTCCTTCTTTCTTCACTCTTTCCTTCTCTTTCCCCCTCCCTTCTCTCCTTCACCCTTTTTTCCTTTCACTTTGAGTTACAGATAAGTAAATATATTCAATCCATCTTAGATAAATTATCTGGATTCAAACAAACAAAAAATCTCTACATCAAGAATCAAGAAGAAATAGAAACAGTGATGGATTCCACTTTATGGACAGAACATGGTGAAGAGTGATTTGAAGGGCCATGGTTCTAAACAGAGGAATGTAACAGGTAGAAACTAAGGCAGAAGGCCAGTCATATGAACACAACCAAGTTACAGAAAAAGATGATAGAAGTGTAGAGTTACTACTCTTTGAAGCAACAGAAATTCCTAGATTTATTTGAATGGATATAGCAGTTTTCAATCCTTATAAGCTAAGAGAAAAACAGTGGAAGTGTCATCATTATTTTAAGCCAATGAAGTCTGATACAGTGGGTAGTTTATTCTGTATTGATGATTTATGAAACATTCTCTGTCCTTCTTTGTTCTTCTCTGTGCTCTATGAGGATAATTTATTTTATTGTACTAGTTAGGATTCTTATTCTGTTGATTTCTAGTTAGGTTCAGATAATGCAAAGTATTGGCAGGAGATTGTGGGTTGAAGAAAGTTTGGAGGGAATTATTTTTCTTGGTTGTCTCCCATCAGTTTGTGACTAAATTAGTGGTCAATTTCCACCTGTAGCCATAGCTTCTTTTTGGCCATCCTCTCCCAAATTTAAGCTTTCCTCAGGTTCAATATACCAACTTTTCTTCTCCATTTAGAGCTATGAATAATAATTCACATTGTTTCTAGTTGCTGGGTATATTATCATTCTTTGTTAATTCTGTTAATTTTACCCATAGATTTATACATAATCTCCTTATTAAATTCTGTTTATTTTTCTCTTTGAGTAAGTCATCCTCCTGGGACCAGGACTGGTATAGTAATTAGTACTATGAGTAGGTCCAAGAAAAGCACCCTAAAAATAAGATTCTGGATTTGGTACATCAATCCATTTAATTAATTTATGGACAATTTCTTTGTTGGAGAAAAAATATGAAACAGTAATAATCCAAGGCAGCCATACTATGAATGCTTTAGTTATAAACAATAGTGTCATAGGGTTAAAGAGAGATGGAGAGTTAAACATTGGAATTAAAAGTGGGCTTAGCACTTAGACAAATAGAGTCAATGGCAATTACAGTAAATCTCCTACATGAGTGAGTTCTGTTCTGAGAACATGTTCATAAGTCCAATTTGTTTGTAAGTCCAACAAAGTTAGCCCTAGGTACACAACTAGCACAGTTGGCTATGAAGTACTGTACTATAGTAGGTTTATAATAATTTTTACACAAATAATACATAAAAAGCAAGCACAAAATTAAATAAAACATTTTTAATCTTACAGTGTGCATGCATGCCTTTAAGTTGCTACAGTCCTGTCCTACTCTGTGCAATTCTGTGGACTGTAGTCTACAAGGTTCCTCTGTCCATGGAATGCTCCAGGCAAGAATACTGGAGTGGATTGCCATGCCCTCTTCCAGGTATCTTCCAAACCCAGGGATCAAACCCTTGTCTCTTATGTCTCTTGCATTGGCAGGTAGGTTCTTACCACTAGCTTCACCTGCGAAGTCCAAAGCTCGACTATCTCCCAGCTGTCCTACAGTTGGCATACAGGGCATGGCATCGAGTCAGCAGGCAAGAAGGGTTACTGACTGGAGGAGGGTGAGAAAGTGGGAGATGGTAGAGCTGAAGGATCATCAGCAATAGTAGATGATGGGTAAGCTTCAATTTCTCTAATGCTTGACATTGATGGCACAGGTCCTGTTTCTTTGCTTCATTCAATTCTAGCTATCCTTTTGGAAAAAAAGATCAAGTGATGTCTGAGCAGTAGCTCTTATTTTCATGTCATAGATGACATTGTACTAGATTGCATTCTGAATGGTTGCTGCAACCTTTGTGGACCATTCTATGTTCAGAGCCTGTGCTTGAAATAATGATACCATACTATTGTACTCTATACCGTACTGTACAGTAAAATACAACTTAGTGCACAACCACTTTTAGAGGATACATCCATGTGACAATGTATGCCAGACATGTGAACTGTGAACTAACTAATATGATTGGGTATGCAAACACACATGTGCAACTGGAAGGCTTGTATGTAGGGCACTTACTGTGTAAAGTTTCCTTAGTATTCTGAAAGCTTCTGCTGCCCTAGAGAGTATAAAATACAGTAAAATATAAATTTAATGTCTTAAATTCATAAACTCAATAAACCTGACTAAAAATTAGAAAGATGAGAAAGCCTCCTTGACATTTTTAAAGTAATCCCTTATCTGAAGTAAGTAAAGGGCAGACATAGATGAAGTTAAGTCTGGAACATGAATGCAATGCTTGTAGATTAGAAGCACCAAATAAATACACAGCTCTGCCAGGCATCTTATGTTCAAAAAAGGGCAGTGGTAATGAAGCATGCATTAGAACAATCCTCACTAAACAGAATGTTCAATTAAACACACATAAATTTGGTACTGTTGAACTCTAACATGTCAGGAAAATTTTTGAAAGTAGAAACTTGTCTATATTCTCATACCTATAAGTACTTGAAAGAAAAATCTTTGCAGCAACAAAAAATATTTTTTAAAAGAATAAAATACATTTTTATTGAGAATCTGTTATGTGTCTGGAACTGTACCATAGGTTACAAGAATAAAATTTGACCTGATTCTTTTTTAAAATTTGTTATTGGGGTATAATTGATTTATAGTGTTGTGTTAGTTTCAGGTGTACAGCAAGGTGAACCTGCTATCCAAATACATATATACACTCTTTTTTGGATTCTTTTCTCATACAGGCCATCATAGAGTACTGAGTAGAGTTCTCTGAGCTGTGCAGTAGGTCCTTATCAGTCAGAAACGAAAACTCTTAAGGACTGTACATGTGTCATTCTCTAACAGAGGATGCTTATTTTCCTTGGAATGGTTCGTCAACCCTCATTGCCTCCAGATAAATTTCAGCTTTTCCGAGATAAATCCCTTTATATTCCTGTTTCAGAATTTATCTGGGAGCAGATAGCTTATACAACAAAGATTTGAAGGACCTTCCAGCTTTTCATGGCAGGAATCCCAAGAGCATGAAAGCAAATGGAATCTCAGTGTGAAAGACTAAGAATTGAGTATAAGATTACTATTAACATGAGTATATTCTTAACGAGATGGGAATACCAGATCACCTTACCTGCCTCCTGAGAAACCTGTATGCAGGTCAAGATGCAACACTTATAACCGGACATGGAACAATGGACTGGTTCCAAATTAGGAAAGGAGTACGTCAAGGCTGCATATTGTCACTCTGCTTATTTTACTTATATGCAGAGTACATAATGAGAAATGCCAGGCACGATGAAGTACAAGCTGGAATCAAGATTGCCAGAAGTATAAATAACCTCAGATAAGCAGATGACACCACCCTTCTGGCAGAAAGTGAAGAAGAACTAAAGAGCCTCTTGATGAAAGTAAAAGCGGAGAGTGAAAAAGTAGGCTTAAAACTCAACATTCAGAAAACTAAGATCATGGCATCCAGTCCCATCACTTCATGGCAAATAGATGGGGAAACAATGGTAACAGTCAGAGACTTTATTTTTTGGGCTCCAAAATCACTGCAGATGGTGACTGCACTCATGAAATTAAAAGATGCTTGCTCCTTGGAAGAAAAGCTATGACCAACCTAGACAGCCTATTAAGAAGCAGAGACATTACTATGCCAACAAAGTCTGTCTAGTCAAAGCTATGGTTTTTCCAGGAGTCATGTATGGATGTGAGAGTTGGACTATAAAGAAAGCTGAGTGCCAAAGAATTGATGCTTTTGAACTGTGGTGTTGGAGAAGACTCTTGAGAGTCCCTTGGACTGCAAGGAGATCCAATCAGTCCATCCTAAAGGAGATCAGTCCTGAGTGTTCATTGGAAGGACTGATGTTGAAGCTGAAACTCCAATACTTTGTCCACCTAATGCAAAGAGCTGACTCATTGGAAAAGACCTTGATGCTGGGAAAGATTGAATGCGGGAGGAGAAGGGGACGACAGAGGATAAGATGGTTGGATGGCATCACCGACTCAATGGAGATGAGTTTGAGTAGACTCCGGGAGTTGGTGATGGACAGGGAGGCCTGGTGTGCTATAGTCCATGGGGTCGTGAAGAGTCAGACACTGAGCAACTGAACTGAATTGAACTGAACTGAACCATATATAGAACATATATACAGTTCATTATTCAAATAAACCCCAGAAGATCATCAAACTTTCCAAATTTTATTCTAATATTTTTATATAGATTGATATCAATCAGTTATATAAATTAAATGTTCTAACTGAATTAATATCATGATGAATTGGAAGGGAAAGTAGTGATGTGTTCTTTCAAACATCATGATTCTTTAGGTACAGATGTCTTAACTGTATTATTTGATTCTAAATATAACTTGCAATAGATACGTGCCAAATGTGAAAAGACTCCTTTCTAGGTTTGGTGTACTATTTAATTAACCAAGGAGCTGGAAAATACAGTATACTTGGAACCTATTATATAGGCAAACAACTATTATTCTGCTGCTTCACTGTTCACCAGTTTCAAATTAAAACAATTAGAGACAAAACATTCCAGTATATCACACAATTTTGACCTTTGTAGGATGCATAGGGTTTCATTTATCTATGCACATATGGACTTCTTAAATTTTACAGAGTTTGATACAACTCTTTGGCTCTAGGGAAAGGAATTTTAGGTATTTTTTGTTTTACCATTTTTTGAGGGGAGATAAAATCAGTAATGATGATAGCCAATAAGTACTCCATTTACCTGATTTAAGATGAGTGCAAAGTATGCATCTTTTTTCACCCATTATTAGTGCTATTAACAAGCTCACTGGAAAAATTCTTGACCAGGTTTTCTCAAGTGGAGCTTTGCAATCATAACATCTTCAGTTTATGACAATGAGGTGTAATTTTCTGGTTAATATAAATATGCATTTTGATGCAACTCCCATGAACAAATTAATTTACATTAAAATCTTATCTCCAAATTTCTCCAGTAAATAACATTGAAAATAAATCATATAACATTGAAAATAAATCATACATCATTAATTTGGATTCCTTTAAAAATATTCTGTTTAAAATGAAAATTTAAAAATTTGCATCTGGGGACCTCCCTGAGGGTCCAGGGGTTAAGACTGCACCTTCCAATGTAGGGGTTGTGGGTTTGATCTCTGGTTGGGGAGCTAAGATCCCAGATGTCTTATGGCCAAAAACCCAAGGCATTAAACAGAAGCAATATTATAATAAATTCAATAGGGACTAAAAATGACCCACATCAAAAAAATCTTTAAAAAATAAATAAAATAAAAATTCCTATCTGAATCTAGCACAAGTTTCATGAATTCAGACAAAATAACCTCTGTTTACTCATATAAACTAATTACTCTCAACTCCAGAGATTATGCTATAAGATAAATAATAAAGGAACCTGTAAAGTTACAAATAGGAATTTACTCAATTTGTATAAATTGATCAAAACTTATTTATGTACCTTAGCAATGTTTTGGGTTGCATGACTATATTTGTTGAAAATATTAAATATTTTCTCACTTGGTATCTATTCTTGTACATTTTAGAGTTTCATAAGACTTATTTACATCTCTGGATTTTTTTCTTAGTAATAATTAAGATATAGAATATTGTGTCACATAGTATTACCTTCTGAGCTTTGTAAGCATTATTCAATTTTCAGAAAACCAATGTTGTTAAGTGACACCCATGCCAGGTTGATTTTTTTCCCTACATATTTTGCTAGTATTATTGTTGGATTTCTTCTCTAACCTTGAATTTGAGTATGAAACTTGCTGTTGATTGTTACTTATCAATTTTCCTTGTGCAAAATGACCTATCTTTATTTTTTTATGAGCCCTTAAACAAAAATGAGTCCTTCTTTTATATCTACATTACACTCTCTTAAACACATTCTCCATGGCATCAGTTCATCTCTTCAGTGATGAAACAATAAATTAAAAAGAAGTGAGAATGTACGAGTTCACAACTGAGGAGAAAGAGACAAGGAGCTTTCAAGATGTTGATAAAATTCTATTTTTTGGTGTTTTTGGTGCATAATGAGAATATTATTATTTTTGAAATACACATCATACATATATTCTCATCTATTACATGTTCACAATAAATGCAAATATAAAAAGAGATATGTATGTACATTCCAGCATGTTTCCTGGAAAAATTTAAACTTTGAGGTATTTCTTCCTTCCTTATGTATTTGGGAGTTAAAAGAATATAATTTCTAGGGTACCAGCTCTGACCTTCACTGTATGACTAAGACAAATCACTTTTATCTCCAAGTTTCATGTTCTTTCTATAATTGAAAGATTAGTGTGTGTGATGTTAAAAAAATCCCTTATAGCTGTTGCATCCTTGACTTTAGATGTAAGCAGCTGGCAGCCAGTGCTTCTGTGTCATAACCAGCATGCAGCATTTCTCATTGACTGCATCAGTGATGAAGTAGTTATTATTCTTTAATAAAAATTACAGGGATAGTGGGAATTACAGACAAAGATTATACAGCCTCTTGGTTTTCTGCAAAAAGATTACTTTAGTATGAAATGTTATTGCATGAAAGAAGGAAGTGGAAAGAAGTATTCAAAGATATCCTTGGGTATGAAAATAATGGCCATGTACAATTATTCTGTACAACTGGATTTAAGTAGCATCAATGGATAAATCCTTCATTTTTAAATTATAATATACTAAAATATGTGATAACAATTTGTTAACATCATGTATTTCTATTATTATCATGATGAGCATTTTTTACTTTTTCAGGACTTAAAATTCTTTACAAATACATAACTCTAAATTTCATCTCTATATTTCATTCAATTTATTATTGCATATTGTTGATGCTATTAACCTTGAGAATTTACTTTATTCCAGGTGATGCCGTAATTATTGTGAATAGAGATCTGAATAATTGGTTGATTGTTCTAACCATTTTGAAAGAAGTCTAAATATAGTAAAAAATATATAATTTTGAATGCTAATTTGCACATATATACCATATACCATAAAATAGGAGAGCAATGATCAAATATAACAAAATAATAATGAATGTAAAATAAAATCACTAGCAGGGAACTATTTCTATAAGAGAATTTTGAAAAACAGTAATAAGCAAAATAATTAACATAGAAAGATAGTAAGAGCTAAGGAAAAGTTTGAAAGAATGACATAAATAATCCAAAGAAGAGGAAAAACCAAGATGACTCAATTAGAAATAAGTTCATTATTATGAATAACAGACATTAGATGTCTTCCATAAATTAGCTTTTGTACCAGAAACATGTAACGGAAAAAAATAGAACAGAGAAATCTATCTATATAGTAGACAGCATCCAATAGCTTCCTTTTAAAATTTTGCGGTGTCTTTCCATTCTTGGCTAGAAATAATAGTAAAACTTGCTTCTGAGCTATCCAGCTCCTGATTTCAAAGGCAATGAGATCCCAGACAGAAGTGAGTGAGACTGCTAAACCTTGGGCACAAACTGGGAATAACCGGCATCATAAACTACAGTGATGTTGTATCCAGGTTGCTTCTTTTCTTCAGAAGTCTGTGAGGATACGTAATGCATCTTAGAGCCTCAGGGAATTAAATAGATGGGTATTCTACTAAAGGTTACATGAATCATAGAAGAATTCTGAGTCTACTAGACACGAGAATGATTAGAATTCATATTTGCATATCCAGTTCCCAGATGCAGGGTTGTTAACAGATCCAGAGCCTCTTTTTTTGAAGACATTATGTCAGAGGGGAAAAAAAAGCGAAACATTTAAAAAGTGATAAAAGATAAATGGGTATCCATTCAGTGAAATCAGGACTTCCCTGGTGGCTCAGATGGTAAAGCGTCTGCCTACAATGTGGGAGAACTGGGTTCAATCCCTGAGTCAAGAAGATCCTCTGGAGAAGGAAATTGCAACTCACTCCAGTATTCTTGACTGGAAAATCCCATGGATGGAGGAGCATGGTAGGCTACAATCCATGGGGTCACTAAGAGTCGGACACGACTGAGCCACTTCATATTCAGTGAAATCAGTACAGTTCAGTTGCTCAGTCATGTCTGACTCTTTGCAATCCCATGGATGGCACCAGGCTTCCCTGTCCATCACCAACTCCCAGAGCTTGCTCAAACTCATGTCCATCAAGTCGGTGATGCCATCCAACCATCTCATCCTCTGTCGTCCCTTCTGCTCCTGACTTCAATCTTTCCCAGCATCAGGGTTTTTCCAGTGAGTCAGTTCTTCCCATCAGATGGCCAAAGCACTGAAGTTTCAGCTTCAGCCTCAGTCCTTCCAATGAATATTCAGGACTGATTTCCTTTAGGATTGACTGCTTTGATCTCCTTGCAGCCCAAGGGACTCTCAAGAGTCTTCTCCAACACCACAGTTCAAAAGCATCAATTCTTCAGCGCTCAGCTTTCTTTATGGTCCAACTCTCACATCCGTACATGACTACTGGAAAAACCATAGCCTTGACTAGACAGACCTTTGTCAGAAAAGTAATGTCTCTGCTTTTTAATATTCTGTCTATGTTGCTCATAGCTTGTCTTCCATTGGATCATAGAAAAAGCAAGAAATTCAAGAAAAACATCTACTTCTGCTTTATTGACTATGCTAAAGCCTTTGACTAATGTGGATCACAGCAAACTGGAAAATTCTTCAAGAGATTAGAGTACCAGAGCACCTTACTTGCCTCCTGAAAATCTGAATGCAGGTCCAAAATCAATAGTTAGAACCAGACATGGAAGAACAGACTGGTTCCAAATTGGGAAAGGAGTACATCAAGACTGTATATTGTCACCCTGCTTATTTAACTTATATGAGAGTACATTGTGTGAAATGCTGGGATGGATTAAGCACAAACTGGAATCAAGATTGCCAGGAGAAACATCAACAACCTCAGATATGCAGATGACACTACCCTTATGCCAGAAAGAGAAGAGGAATTAAAAAGCCTCTTAATGAAACTTAAAGAGGAGAGTGAAAAAACTGGCTGAAAACTCAACATTCAGTGAAACACTAGGCATTATTTACATCTAGAGGCACTTCCCAGGGTTATCTGATATTGTAGAGATCTGAATCTTTCATTATCTTTGACTATTTTGTAACTTTGTAGAGAAAAAAATTCTTGTAGAGGGCTGATGGTGGTGCAAATAATTCTGTTTTAAATAATGTAAATGTGCATCTCCCAGTGAAGATGCAATTGGTGTCCACCCAGAGAAGAAGCCAACTTTGCATTTAATTTCAGGTTCATTTCAGCGAGCCCTTCTAATTGCATGTATATGTATGTATTCTTTGAATTCTCCCTTGAATTAGTGTTTATATCTTACTGCTTTCCTCTTAAAGAGAAAATTAAAGTCCTTAGACACATATTAAATTAATATTTGCATGAAAGTTAACTTAAAAATTCTTTCAACAATTTTAGAGTTCATCCACTGATATGCTCAAAGAGAGAATCACCTGATGAAGAGACAAAAAGTGTTACTTATGATAGATTAAGTCTGGGTGTGTGTGTATGTGTATGTTTATATATACACACACATATATATATACAGTGTATACATATACATAGTGTATACATATATATATACACACACATATATATAGTGTATACATATACATATAAAGAATATACATATACATATGTTGAGTTCCCATTCAAAGTATCAAGAAAGTAAAGAGCTACTTTGTTCAGTTCAATTCAGTCACTCAGTCATGTTTGACTCTTTGCAAACCATGAACTGCTGCACACCAGGCTTCCCTGTCAATCACCAAGACCTGGAGCTTGCTCAAACTCATATCCACCGAGTCGGTGATGCCATCCAACCATCTCATGCTCTGTCACCCCCTTCTCCTCCTGTCTTCAATCTTTCCCAGCATCAGGGTCTTTTCAAATGAGTCAGTTCTTCATATCAGGTGGCCAAAGTATTGGAGTTTCAGCTTCAGCATCAGTCCTTCCAATGAATATTCAGGACTGATTTCCTTTATGATTCACTGGTTTGATCTCCTTGCAGTCCAAGGGACTCTCAAGAGTCTTCTCCAACACCACAGTTCAAAAGCATCAATTCTTCAATAGTCAGTTTTCTTTATAGTCCAACTCTCACATCCATACATGACTACTGGAAAAACCATAGGTCTAACTAGCAGCGTCTTTGTCGGCAAAGTCATGTCTCTGCTTTTTAATATGCTGTCTAGGTTGGTCATAGCTTTTCTTCCAAGGAGCAAGTGTCTTTTAACTTCATGGCTGCCGTCACCATCTGCAGTGATTTTGGAGCCCAGGAAAATAAAGTCTGTCACTGTTTCCATTGTTTCCCTATCTATCTGCCATGACGTGATGGGACAGGATGCCATGATCTTAGTTTTTTGACTATTGAGTTTTAAACCAATTTTTTCACTCTTTCTTTCACTTTCATCAACAGGCTCTTCAGTTCCTCTTTACTTTCTGCCATAAGGGTGGTGTCCTCTGTATGTCTAAGGTGTATTGATATTTCTCCTGGCAATCTTGATTCTAGCTTGTGCTTCATCCGGTCCAGCATTTCACATGATGTACTCTGCATATAAGTTAAATAAGAAGGCTGACAATGTACAGCCTTGATGTACTCTTTTCCCTATTTGGAACCAGCCCATTGTTCCATATGTGGTTCTAATTGTTGATTCTTCACCTGAATACAGATTTCCCAGCAGACAGGTAAGGTGGTCTGGTATTCCCATCTCTGATGAATCTTCCACAGCTTGTTGTGATTCACTCAGTCAAAGGGTTTGGCATAGTCAACAAAGCAGAAGTAGATGTTTTCTGGATTTCTGTTCTTTTTTATATGATCCAATGGATGTGCACAATTTGATCTCTGGTTCCTCTGCATTTTCTAAATGGGGCAGCTTGAACATCTGGAAGTTCATGGTCACATACTGTTGAAGCCTGATCTGGAGAATTTTGAGCATTACTTCACTAGCGTGAGATGAGTGTAAATGTGTGGTAGTTTGAACATTCTTAGGCATTGCACTTCTTTGGGATTGGAATGAAAACTGACCTTTCCAGTCCTGTGGCCACTGCTGAGTTTTCCAATTTCGCTGGCATATTGAGTGCAGCACTTTCACAGCATCATTTGAAATAGTTCAACTGGAATTCCATTTCCTCCACTAGCTTTGTTTGCAGTGATACTTCTTAAGGCCCACTTGACCTCATATTCCAGGATGTCTGGCTCTAGGTGAGTGATCACACCATCATGGTTAGCTGAAGAACTTTTTTTGTATAGTTCTTCTGTGTATTCTTGCCACCTCTTCTTAATATATTCTGCTTTTGTTAAGGTTCATACCAATTCTTTCCTTTATTGTACCCATCTTTGCATGAAATGTTCCCTTTGTATCTCTAATTTTCTTGAAGGGTCTCCAGTCTTTCACATTGTATCGTTTCCCTCTATTTATTTGTGATGATCACTTAAGAAGGCTTTCTTATCTCTCCTTGCTATTCTTTGGGACTCTGCATTCAAATGTGTATATCTTTCCTCTTCTTCTTTGTCTTTCCCTTCTCTTCTTTTCTCAGCTATTTCTGAGGCCTTCTCAGACTGTTAGTTCTTTGTATTTGCTTATCTGTTTTAAAATCAAATCAACAAGGAATTTTATGTCTACTGAGAAGAGAAAGCCTCTTTGAAGTCTGGAGGGAGTGATTGAGTTTCTGTTTGTATTCTTGATCTGTTTGCTAAAATTGTAAATTAGAGCTATAAGCTCTCTATGTGTTTAAGTATCCATGTGTTTGTAACTCAGAGACCTCTTGACCACTTATGTGATGATAAAATATTTTCCCTTCTTCAGAGTATATTAATAAATTGGATTATAACATCCCTTAAATGAAAAGGTATCTATTCTGATTAGTTTTAAAAAGTAATTAAGCATTTAAGTATTCCCCCCCCCCCCCAGGAAATAAGAAAAACAAATCTCTAATACTTTAAAAGCTGTGGACTAAAAAAAATTTTTCTGTCATTAAGTGTGAACTCAAAACATTTTAAATAACTAAGGTAAATCTTTAGTAAATGAGACTAGTGTATGTTCAAGCACTTAGTTTGCAAACAGGTCTCTGTTATCCATGTTTCAGTTTTCTCTGTGTAGAAGTAGAAATAGAAATCAGTTGCTTTGGGTGAAGTGAAAGTGTCAGTCTATTAGTCATGTCAGACTCTTTGCGACCCCATGGACTGTGGCCGCCAGGCTCCTCTTGCCCATGGGATTTCCCAGGCAAGAATACTGGAGTAGCTTGCCATTTTCTTCTCAGGGTATCTTACTGACCCAGGGATCAAACCCACACCTCCTGCATTGGCAAGGGGATTCTTCACTTTTGAGCCACCAGGAAAGCCCAGTGAACGCGGAGGTCAGTATAAAGTCTCCTACTATTATTTTGTTGCCGTCAGTTTCTCCTTTTATGTTTGTTAGTGTTTGTCTGACATATTGAGTCACTCCTATGTCAGGTGCATAGATGTTTACAATTGTATGTCTTCCTCTTGGATTGATCCCTTGATCATTACATAGTGTCTGTCTTTATCTCTTGTAATCTTAATTATTTTAAGGTCTACTTTATCTGATATGAGGATTGCTACTCCAGCTTTCTTTTGCTTCCCACTTGCATGGAATATATTTTTCCATCCTCTCACTTTCAGTGTAAATGTGTCTTTAGGCCTGAATTGGGTTTCTTGTAGACAGCATATATACGGGTCTTATTTTTGTATCCATTTAGCCGGTCTGTGTCTTTTGATTGGAACATTTAATCCATTTACACTTAAACTAATTATTGATATATATGTTCCTATTGCCATTTTCTTAATTGTTTGGGATTGATTTTGTAGATCTTTTTTCTTCTGTTGTATTCTTGACTATATAAGTTCCTTTAACATTTGTTATAAGGCTGGTTTGGTGGTACTGAATTCTCTTAACTTGTGCTTGCCTGAAAAGCTTTTTATTTCTCCATCAGTTTTGAATGAGATCCTTGCTGGGTATAGTAATTTTTGGTGTAGATTTTTCCCTTTCAGTACTTTATGTATATCCTGCCACTCCCTTCTGGCCTGCAGAGTTTCTGCTGAAAGATCAGCTGTTAAGCGTATGGGGTTTCCCTTGTATGTTACTTGTTGCTTCTCCCTTGCTGTTTTTAATATTCTTTTTTTTGTGTTTAGTCTTTGTTAGTTTGATTAGTATGTGGCTTGGCATGCTTCTCCTTGGGTTTATCTTGTATAGGACTCTTTGTGCCTCTTGAACCTGATTGACTATTTCCTTTTCCATGTTGGAGAAATTTTCAACTATAATCTCTTCACAAATTTTCTCATACCCTTTCTTTTTCTCTTCTTCTTATGGGACCCTTATAATTCTAATGTTGGTGTGTTTGATATTGTCCCCGAGGTCTCTGAGACTATCCTCAGTTCTTTTCATTCTCTTTACTTTATTCTGCTCTTCAGAAGTTATTTCTACCACTTTGTCTTCCAGCTCACTGATTCGTTTTTCTGCTTCAGATATTCTGCTATTGATTCCTTCTAGAGTATTTTTAATTTCAGTAATTGTGTTGTTTGTCTCTGTGTGGTTATTCTTTAATTCTTCTAGGTCTTTATTAATTGGTCCTTGCATTTTCTCCATTTTGTTTTCAAGGTTTTTGGTCATCTTTATTATCATTATTCTGAATTCTTTTTCAGGTAGTTTGCCTATTTCCTCTTCATTTATTTGGACTTCTGTGTTTCTAATTTGTTCCTTCATTTGTGTAGCATTTCTTTGCATTTTCATTATTTTTTTTTAACTTATTGTTTGTGGTCTCCTTTTCCCAGGCTTGAAGGAAAGTTGAATTCTTTCCTTGAAGAAGGTTGAATTCTTTCTTCCTTTTGGTTTCTGCCCTCCTAAGGTTGGTCCAGTGGTTTGTGTAAGCTTCATATAGGGTGAGATTTGTGCTGAGTTTTGTTTGCTTCTCCTCTGATGGGCAACGTTCAGTGAGGTGGTAATTCTGTCTGCTGATGATTTGGTTTGTATTTCTGTAGTTGTTGTTTAGATGAGGCGTCCTGCACAGGGTGTTACTGATAGTTGGGTGATGCCAGGTCTTGTAGTCAAGTGGTTTGTATTCAAGTGTGAGTTCTCACTACTTGATACTCCCTACAGTGCATACTTTATTTTTCTGGGCTCCAAAATCACTGCTGATGGTGATTGCAGCCATGAAATTAAAAGACGCTTACTCCTTGGAAGGAAGGTTATGGCCAACCTATATAGCATATTTAAAAGCAGAGACATTACTTTGCCAACAAAAGTCCGTCTAGTCAAGGCTATGGTTTTTCCAGTGGTCATGCATGGATGTGAGAGTTGGATGGTGAAGAAAGCTGAGCACCGCAGAGTTGATGCTTTTGAACTGTGGTGTTGGAGAAGACTCTTGAGAGTCCCTTGGACTGCAAGGAGATCCAATCAATCCATCCTAAAGGAGATCAGTCCTGGGTGTTCATTGGAAGGTCTGATGTTGAGGCTGAAACTCCAATACTTTGGCCACCTCATGTGAAGAGCTGACTCATTGGAAAAGATCCTGATGCTGGGTAGGATTGGGGGCAGGAGGAGAAGGGGACGACAGAGGATGAGATGGTTGGATGGCATCACTGACTCGATGGACATGGGTTTGGGTAAACTCCGGGAGTTGGTAATGGACAGGGAGGCCTGGTGTGCTGCAATTCATGGGGTCGCAAAGAGTCGGACACGACTGAGCGACTGAACTGAACTGAAGTGAGGATTAGTTCTCTGGTAGTTTAGGGTCTTGGAGTAAGTGATCCCACTCCAGGGCTCAGGGTTTGATCTCCAGTCAGAAATGAAGATTCCACAAGTAGTCTGTTATGACATGAAACGCGATTAAAACAAATATCCAAAAAACAAGAAACCAAAGATGAACCTCAGACAAATGGCAATTACAAAATCAGGCAAATAATAATTAAAATAATGGAATGTACACATATACATATACACCCATAAGCAAAGTAAAAACAGTCCATCAAAGATAAAGTACAGCAGATTGACCCAGCAAACAAAGGAAATCAAAAATTATATTTACCAGTTAAGAACAAAACTGACTAAAGCACAATCTGGAAAACAAAACTAAAGCAAGGTGCCAATTTGGGAATAAAGGAGTGAAAACAAAACTACCAAATATGTTGAGAGGAAAGGAAAGAAAGGAAAGAAAGAAAGAATAGATATGCAAAGTTAAATAGAGGTAAATGAAGAAGATTTACATACATTAGAGATTAACTGCAAGGGGAAAAGAACAGTAGGAAAAGCAAACAAAGGAATAAATGTAGAAAAAATAAAATAGGTTTTAAAAAATTAAAAATTAGAATTATAAAAAAGAGAAAAGAAAAAAACAAAAGAAGAAAGAAAAAAGGAAAATCAAAGGAAAACTTCACAGAACTGCAAAAGCCCAACGCAGAGGCAGAGGTTTACAACAACAATAAAAAACGTGACTGGAAAAAAAAAAAAAGCTCAAAAGCTTAATTGGATTTCATAGTGCCAATAAAATTGAGAAATACAACAGAGAGGGGGGAAAAAAAGAAAAAAACAAATCCAAAAGAATCTACAGAACAAGTCAAAACTAAGAATAATAAATGTTTTCCTTGAGTCACTGCTGTCAGAGTCCTTTCCCTCGCTAGGAGTCACAGTCCACCTTACCTGCCTAGGATGCCCTCCAACACTGTGCTGATCTCTGGACCTGCTGTGGGGACAACTCAGATTCTAATCTGATCTTACTCCTATGTGTTCTTGTCTTCAATGTCCACAACTATGAGAACTAGTGCGTTTTCTTTTGTGGGAGCTCTCAATGTCCTTTTATATATTCCATAGACACAGAGTCTACCTAGTAGATCATGTGGATTTAATCTGCAGCTTGTATAGCTGATGGGAAGGTTTGGGGTCTTTTTCCTTAGCTACACTGCCCCTGAGTTTCAATTGTGGTTTTATTTCCACCTCTGCATGTGGGTCTTCCACTGGGGTTTGCTCCTGAGGCTGCTCTAGAGGACTTGAGTTTGCCCCTGTGAGGGCCAGGTGTGGAGGTGGTGCAGCTGCTTGGGTCGCAGGAGTTCTGGCAGCATCAGGTACTCAGGGGAGTTGGCTGCTAGGGCAGCAGGAGATATAGTGCTCTAGAAGGGTATGGCAATAAGTATTGGCCAATATGTTCTAGTATTCTTGCCTGGAGACCTCACCCTCCCTGACAGAGAAGCTTGGCAGACCACCGTCTATAGGGTCCTGAAGAGTCAGACATGACTGAAGTGACCCTGCGTGCATAGACACAAGAGGTGTTTTGTTTTTTTTTTCCGCCTGTGGCAGCTCTGCCCCAGTGAGAGTTGAGCATGAAAGTGGTGCAGCTGCTTGGCTTGCAGGGACCCTGGTGGTGCCTAGTGTGCAGGAACACAGACTGCCTCCACTACAGGAGTTATGGCCCTATCATAGTCTTTTTCTAAGCCTCTTATAGCTGGAGATCAGAAGGCCTCTTTGGCCAATCTTTCTCCACAGCTCTGCCCATTCAGGCACTTAGAGGGCTCCCTTGCTTGGGGTCCTTCTCTGTTGTTCAGCGTGTCAGGCACAGAGAGGGTCCCCCTGGCTGGGGTCCTACTCTGTAGATGGAGTGTCAGGCACTTAAAGGGGCACCCTGAGTGGGGTCCTACTCGGTAGTTCCTGCATCAGGCATTTGATGGGCCAGCCTCTCTATTGTTCATCTGCCAATCCACCCCCTACACATGAATCAGCAGTATCACCTTGCTTCCATGGCTGCCTGGCTTTCCTCCACAGCCATTTCCCACCAGATCTCCTCCCTCATATCCCCTTGATCCATCTCTCTGCAGTCAACAGTAGCCCTCACCCTGGGATTGCTCCACAATCTCTAAACTCCAACTCCCTGCCGCTGCACCTTACAGGAGGCCAGCGTCCCTGTCCGGGATATATATGGCTGCGGCAAGGACTGTCTGATTCTCATTCCATTTAGGCTGCCACAGATCAGCTGTTTCACTCTCAGCCTTAAATGTTTCTCCTCTGACTCAGACAGTTGCCCCGATGTGGGGATCAGACCCTTGCTTCAGTTCCCCCACCCGTCAAGTGTGGGTCCAGTCCTACTATCACTCCTGTTTTTTCCCCTAGTTCCTTCATCCTACCAAGTTTTGTGTGGTTCTATGTATTCTTTCCTGCTGGTCAGGTATTCCTGTCCACTCTGTTCTGCATGCACTTCTGTGTCTGAAGGTGTATTCCTGATGTATCCATGGAGAGAGATGTAGTCCACATCCACCTACTCCTCCGCCATCTGGTTCCCCAGTCCCTGTCTTGGTTATTGGTTTTAGTGCTTTTCCAAGTATGGGAAGATGCCAGAACTGGGGTTCACAAAATTTTCTCCTAAAAATATCTAACTATCTGAAGTCCTTTTCAATCTATTTTCCCAGAGCACAGAGTGTTGATTCCTGATCTCCTTGAGTTTTTGTCAGGGTTTGTTGAAAGTCACTGTAGAACTGGATGCAAGAGACATTCCTTACCTGCCAGATTCAAATTATTTAAGGACTAGGAAAAAGTGTTCCATACTAATGAAAAGAACTAAGGTTCTTTACAATTATACTACCTTTTTTTTAATTTTAAAAGGTTTATTAACATCTCAATTAAATACTTAACTAGTTAATCTTTCCCAAGCACCTGCATTTCTTTTTCTCTTGTTTTATTGAGATATAATTGACATATAATACTGTGTAAGTTTAAGGTATAAGTCTAAGGTGTATGATTCTATTTGAAAATGCCTACCATAATTGTTTATTGAACATATCACATTCATTACTTTACATGGTTATATGTATGTATGTGTGTGTGTGGTGAAAACTTTTAAGATTTACCCTCTCAACGAATTTACAATACAATACTATCTAGGGTTACTGTGCTGTACATATTTCCAGAACTTGTGTGTCTTATAACTGGAGGTTTTTACCCTTTGACCAATACCATGCCATTTCCCTAATCCAGCCTATTTGAGTTTTATGAGTTACTGCTATAATTTGGAGATAAGCCCTTTATCAGATAGATGTTTTACAAGTATTTTCTCTCATTTCCTAGATTCCTCTCATTCTGGTCGATCCTTTCTTTTGTTGTACAGAAGCTTTTTACTTGATATAGTACCACTTATTTTTGCTTTAGTTGTTTATACTACTGACGTCATATCTAAAAAAAAAAAAAAAGGACAAATAAAAAAGCAGCTGGACAGAACCTTAACTAGAGCTCCATGGCTGCCCAGGGACTCTGTTCAGGCTCCCTGGTCAGGCAGGGCTGGAGGCTACGTCCAATGGTGAGTGTGGATGAGGGTTTGGCTCCCTGCCCAAGAAGATGGGCTCTGAAGCTGTCAGGGTCTCTGGCTAGGCTCCTTGATCAGGTGGGACTGAAGATTATGCTTCACTCCTGGGTGGAACTGCTGGTTTTGAAAGCAGATTAACCGTCTTAGTCCTCTTGGGCTATTTTCTTTAAAGCTATCTTTCTGCCACTTGAAATATGAATGTATTCATTTATTCAATATATATTTATTTAACACTTACCATATTTTAGGAGTTTTCTAAGAGTAGGACATATAGCAATGAATAAAATACAAAAGATCCTTTTGCTCATGGAATTTTCACATTGGGAGATGAATAGAGAAAAAATAAAGAAGTGAAAGCAAGAGAAAATATGTGTGGCATTTAAATAAGGTGAGCAAAGGTATACTAAGGCACTGAGATTTGAGCAGACTTAAACAAAGTGAGGGACTTATCTGGGGGAGAAAGTTTCAGGCATAGGAAAGGGCTACTGTAGAAGTCTCTGAGTGAGGAGATAACTGATGAGTTATAAGAATTAACAGACCTGTGTGGTAAGAATAGACTAGATGAAAAGACTGTGTGAAGAGTTAAGGATTACCATGTAGGACCTTGTCAGCCATTAGAAGAATTTTTCTCTAAATGAATGAATTGAGAGCCACTCTCATTGTGAAGAGGAATTCCATATCAGTCTATGTTGTTAAAGGCTTCCTCTGCTGTGGGGGCTAGGAGAGAATCAGGAAGTTAGCTTAGACTAGGACAGAAGGCGACAGAGCTGATAAGATGGAACTTTGTGGTCATGGAATAGCAGTGAGAAATGACAGGTTTGGGATATATTTTTGAGGATAGACTCCATAGAATTTTCTGATAAATTAGATGCAGAGCATAAGAGAATGAGTCTAAAAAACCTGAAAGAACAAAATGGCCATTTGCTGAGATGTAAAATGTCATGGAAAAAAACAGTTTCTTTGTTGAGAAAATCTCTGGGAGCTCAGTTTTGGATGTATTAATTTTGAGACTCCTGTTCACATGCAGAGAGAGATGGAAGAAGCAGTTGAATATATGACTCTGGTGGTCAGAGGAACTGCCAGGGTTTGTGATATAAATGTTTAATTCCTTGGGTCAGAATATAGATGTTATTGCACACAAAGTAGTCATTTATTATTTTTATCTTTGCTAAACATACCATGAAATTTACCCTAAAATTCATATTACTTCTATAGTCATCACTAAAGTAACTTTATTTAGAAGTTAACCTATTGGTATGCTAAGTTTACATGTTTTTAGAGTTATTAAAGATATATTTAGGTTAAATTCCACTCCCATAAAGAGAGAGAGATTAATAGAGTGGATGGGAAGAAAGAAGAAAATAGGCAGAAAATAACTAACAATTGTACTTGGAGTTACCTATCCCTTTTACTTATGATAGTTGGGATTAATTTATTCAGCACTTAGCACAAAAATTCTTAAAAGAAAAAAAATCTGCTACTAAGTAAAACCAATGCATTCCTACCTCACAATTATATTCATAGTTATAATTCTGGTTTAGTTTACAATTCCCTTTTCCCCCCTTAAACATATTGCTTATATAAATACATGAGATGTCATTATAATTGCTCATTTTTATAGATGAATTTCAAATCATAGCTGGAGATACAAATGAAAAGAGTAAAAAACAGAAATAATTGGAAACCTTACATAAGAAAAGAATGAAAATTATATGATAATTATTTCATTATATGTAAATATTTAGTAAAATCTTATATAATGACTTCATTTATTCATTTTGCCAATAAATTCTCTATCCATTATCCCAATAAATATAGAGAAAATTATAGTTAAGAAAGTAAGTGAATAGTGTTGACATTTTTCCTTGAAGTTAATAAATATTTTCAGTGGCACTGCTATCTTAAATCAACTATTTGTAACTATCACACTGAATGGAAAAATCTAAATTTTAACATGAAAAAAATTCTCTCACTTTGTTCTCTCATAAAACAAAAGAAAAAGTTGAGTTCTAGAAATTATATTCGGCACTCTTCATATATGTGTTACATATTTAGCAGGAGTTCCCAGAAGTTCTCTTAAATTCAGAAAAAAATAATTCAAAATGGTATGTAAATCTAATAAAATTCACAAATATATAAATAAACCAAAATCCTGAAATATGTTAACATTTTTAATAATATTTAAAATACCTCCACGAAAAAAGTTACAGCTATTCTAATCTGTAATAATATACTACATATATTCTTAAAAAAATATTTATACTGAGGTTGTTAAAGAAAAATAATGTGCTTCCCATAAGATAAAGTCAGTTTATAAGAAATTTTAAAATGGTAGGTATTTGAAAAGAATTTCCTTTTGTATGAATTCAAAAATAAATGACAGAATCTACCTGTTCAAGAAGAAACTCCCACTTCATCATTATTATTTCACATTTTAATATATTTAATTAGATAGTATTAATAATTAACTTCTGTCTGTTCTTCTAGATAATAAGCTAGTTAATGAATGGTGATTTCATGAAAGAACTTCCTTGCCTAAGATTCTATTTTCAAGGCATAGAGTCAATTGAACGTGTAAATTCTGTCACAAAATTTACAGTGTGAATGCCATTATATATGTTGATCAAGACATTTTATCAGTTTTCTCCCAAAACAGTTTATTGCCACTAAAGGTGATTTTTAACATGATTCCCCCAAATTTGGGTAGAACATGCTTTAAATTTTAAATGAAAGCTGAAGGGACAATGTGATTAATTATATCCAAATTACCTTTACTTAAGTCTTTTTAAGATGAACTTTTCATTCTTGAAGAGGTTAAAAAGAAGGATACACTAGTACTTTAGTTTACTTATCACCTTAGGTTGTAAGTAATATACATGAAATTAACTTCAGTGAGAGGAAAACAAGCAGAAAGGAGGAAGAGGCTATCCATAGGGGAGAGTTGCTGATGTTGAGGTGGGATGGACAGAGAGAAAAGAACAAAGACAAGTCTTTCCATTTAATACCTCATTTAAGCCCTTTAATAGAAATACTTCAGCAAAGACAACATTATGTGGATTGGATTATTACTACTATATTTTTAGTAATGAAAGAGCATTCAGTCTTCTAAATATACAAAAATTATTAGTTACCCGCCAAAAAGATCTTCAAGATGAACTGAAAATATACATTGTTTTAAGAAGTATTTTTATGAATATAGATAATTATTTAAATTTACATTAATATTCCCTTTTTGTGACTTTATTTTTTGCCTGTATCAGTTGCACTGAGTGTTTGATTAATTATACACATATTTTTGATCATGTTTTAAAGTGTGATTTAATTTCCTGAAATTATTCCTTGGTTTTTTATTTTATATTAGGGTCATTTTTAATTAAAACCTGAGGAAAAATATGACATTACATTATTTCTCAATAGTAAGTGCATGTAATCAAAGTTGATCACATATAATAAAGTCCTACATGTTCAAGAAAACTTATTAATTTATATTCCAATAAAATACACTTTGAAGTCCACAAATAAAATTATTTGCTTTGGTTCTACCTCCCTTCACTTATTATGTCGTTATCTGTGACATAATAGCTTTTCTTTGAGCATACTAATTATACCTAAAGCAGCCGGCATGACCACTGGTAAGTCACCATAAAAGTTCAAGGGTATTTTACAGTGTTCAGCTGCTCTTTTTTCTTTTTGTCACAGGCATTGATGCATTGTGCCATTTGCCTGCCCACTCACCTCAATTCAAATAGGCTGGTATAGCATAAGCTCTGAAAATGCAAATCACCTAGAATATGCAAATTATAAGTTTGTTTAAAAACGTGGGTGTTTGGTTAAGGATGCTAAATCATCTTTCCATCCAAAGCTATTTTGCTTAATTACAAACTTGAAATGCACATAGAAAACAATCCTACTCCCAAATCACTCATAACCAACATGCACTTCTTTGGCATCCTCTTAATTAAATCTGGCTTCTGAACATTAATTAAGAACTCTACATAGATAGAGTGATTGAGAAAATTTTAAATATATGCATAATGCAGACCATATAACGAGAAAGTTGTTTTCGCAGAAAAGAAATCCCAACTCCTAAGTAACTATTGCAATAAAATCATACAAATTTGCTATTATACAATGTAAGGACTTAAATTGAAGATTGAACTGGCAAGATTATATAATTGCATATAAGAGATAACTAGCTTCAAGCTGAATTTATTATAAAAACTAATTTTAAGCATTATCTAAATGTAATATATTACTAACTCAAGAAAATGTTTTTATTAATTTCTATATGCTTATGTAGTCTTCCCTAATAGCTCAGTTGGTAAAGAATCTGCCTACAGTGCAGGAGATGCCGGTTAAATTCCTGGGTAGGAAAGATCAGCTGGAGAAGGGATAGGCTACCCAGTCCAGTATTGTTGGGCTTCCCTTGTGGCTCAGCTGGTAAAGAATCCCCCCTCAATGTGGGAGACCTGGGTTTGATCCCTGGGTTGGGAAGATCCCCTAGAGAAGGGAAAGGGTACTTACTCCAGTATTCTGGCCTGGAGAATACCATGGACTGTATACTCCATGGGGTCACCAAGAGTCGGACATAACTGAGTGACTTTCACTTGCATATGTCCATGTACTTTGAGCATACAAATGCGTCATGTTCAATTCAGCACTGTAGTGCTGAATCGTTTAGCACATTTCAGCCTTCATGTTTGTATTTTACCTTGGCATCACTTCCTATGTTTGATTGCATTTAAAATGTTGTAGCCTAGAAGCCTCTGGATGCTAATAGTAGGTTAGAAATGACAAACTAGATAAGCAAGCATTTTATAATTGAGTATAAGCAAAATATAAGAAAATAGGACTTGATCAGTTCTAATGAGGTGGATGAGCCTAGAGCCTATTATACAGAGTGAAGTTAGAAACAAGAAAAACAAATACTGCATATTAATGCATGACTGTGGGATCTAGAAAGATGGTACTGATGAACCTATTTGCAGGGCAGCCACAGAGATGCAGACATAGAGGACAGACTTATGGACATGGGCCGGGGGAGGAAGGAGAGGGTGAGGTGAATTGAGACAGTAGCGTGGAAACATATACACTACCATAAGTAAAACAGATAGCCAATGTGCATTTGCTGTATGACTCAGGGAACTCAGACCAGGTCTCTATAACAACCTAGTGGGCTGTAAGGTGGCATGGAGGTTCAAGAGGGAGGAGACATATGTATACCTATGGCTGATTCATGCTGATGTATGATAGAAACCAACATAATATTTAAAGCAATTATCCTTCAATTAAAAATAAATAAATTAAAAAAAAAAAAGAAAATCAGACTTGAGTGAGGGACTAAGAATATCCTATATGATAAAATGTATGTTTTCTTCTCTGCTTACTTTGGGGATATACGTTAGCAGACTGAAACTGTATAATATGTTTAATTTTTCAATTGTGACATGGTCATTTTGGTGACTTGTGGTGAAGTTTTGTGATGATGTTTTAAGTAAAATATTAAAATAGATTTTCTGTAATCCTTAATGCCTTTCCTAAATTCAAATTTATTCTGAAAATTATTAGTGATGGGAAAGATACATATATATATACATATAAATTTATTCAAAATGTATAAACCTAGAAGTTGTATTAAAGTAAAAGAAAAAAACAGAGTTTGAATACACACACACATGGGTATAATAATATTTGTGTGTATAAAATATTCAAGGGGCAGAGCCTTAGGGACATACCATGCCCATCGAATCTCTTAAGTTTTAAAGATAATCTTTAAAAGAAAACTGAAACACAAGAAATTTATTTTTATGTTTCTTGCCATTCTGAATGGTTTCAGACTAGTTTTCTTTGTGTTCCAGAATGCTTCTAGTCTGGTTGAATTGAGTTGTACAAAAGGCAACGGGTATATTTCAACTTACCAACAGATTAATGAGCCCTGGTGTCTATTTTTTTTGATCTTTATATAATCTATACAGGTTTCAATAACCTGTACCATTTACCAGACATTGGAACTAATTAGTTCCTAAAGGTTCAGGATAGAAGGAAAACATTTTTACCCTCTGTGAATCACAGAAGGTTAACACTTCCAAGAGTCTCACTTTATCTTGTTTTCCTCCAGGCTTGCTTTCCAGAGAACCCTGAGAGGAAGGACGGGTGAGGTTACCTCTTTGGAAAGCAAATGTCATTGGGTTGCTTTGCTTCAGGGTTATTTGAAAGTTGAATATCTTCCTGAGGAATTGTTTCTACAGTGATTGCCAATTTTCTGCTTGAAAGGTTTATGATCAAATCATCTCTGGTAGAAAATTTTAGTTGGAATTCTTTCTACTGCTGATGTTTGAGGATACATGCTAGCACATGTTAAAATTTCTTTTTCTATTGTAGTTAACATTTACAATTTTTAGCACCACTAAAATGATTTATCCAAAGCATATGGCTTAGAAACTGATATATTTAATTTCAAGGAGAAATAAATGCAGATAAGATTATAAGATGGAATGTGTGAAGACTGGGTAAAACACTTTAAAAAAATAACAGAAACAATAATCTTCAAAATAACTTTTAAGATGTAAAGATTTTGTTAAAGAATCAGTGATGTCTCCTGGAACTTAACAAACACACAAGTGAAGGTCTAATGTAAGTTGATATTAAAATCAAATTTAAACACTTCAATAAAAAAGTAGCTTAGATAAAAAATATCCTTATTTTCTTTTGTTTATTCTTTTCAAATGTTATCTAAATGAACGTTAACTTTCCTAAACTATTATCATTGTCTTTAGATAGATGTAACATTAATAGCAGTATTTATCATTGGCCTCCAGTTTTCTTAGGGAGTAAATTTTCAGTGAAACACTGAGTAACATTCCTCATGATGACAATGTAATAATAACAATACTACATCCCACATGGAATTAACAGATCTAATGTGACATGTATCGCTCAAGAATAACTCTACAAATTAAAAGTGCTTCCTGTAGCAAAATATTGTATGATAACAAATACAAAGAAAAGTGTACGTCTTTTTCAGAAACTACAATCACGAGTGCTCTCTTTTACATCTGATCTCCAAATTATTCTAGGATGTAGTAAATTAAATATAAAATACTAAATTTTTAAATATCAGAGTCATTTAAAATTTTGGCTCAATAAGCTCCATGTCAGAAATCAATGTTCCTACTTTGACCATCTAAAAGAGAGATATATGAGGAGTACACATAAAAAATATAAACGTAAATCCATTCCAGAGAATTAATTTCAGTCTAATCCACCTAAAATCAAAAGTTGCCAAAGAAGCTGTGGTACATATACACAGTGTAATATTACTCAGCCATAAAAGGAATGCATTTGAATCAGTTCTAATGAGGTGGATGAACCTAGAGCCTATTATACAAAGTCAGAAAGAGAAAGATAAATATCGTATACTAACACATATATATGGAATCTAGAAAGATGGTACTAATGAATTTATACGCAGGGCAGCAATGGAGAAACAGACATAGGTAATGATTTATGGATGTGGGGAGAGGGAAGAAGAGGGGAAGATGTATGGAGACAGTAACATGGAAACTTTCATTACCATATGCAAAATAGATAGCCAATGGGAATTTGCTGTATGACTCAAGGAACTCAAAAAGGGGCTCTGTATCAAGCTACAGAGGTGAGATGGGGAGGGAGATGGAAGGGAGATTCAGGAGGGAGGGGACATATGTATACTTATGGCTGATTCATGTTGATGTATGACGGAAAATGGCAAAATTCTGTGCAGCAATTATCCTTCAGTTAAAAAAAAAGCCAAAAGAAATTGCTAAGTAGTGGAATCATTATTTAAATATTACAATTTACAGATCATTCCTAAAATTAAGAAACACTACATAGGTGACTCGGAGCAGGCACTGGCGACCCACTCCAGTACTCTTGCCTGGAAAATCCCATGGACGGAGGAGCTTGGTAGGCTGCAGTCCATGGGATCGCTGAGAGTCAGACACAACTAAGCGACTTCACTTTCACTTCTCACTTTCATGCTTTGGAGAAGGAAATGGCAACCCACTCCAGTGTTCTTGCCTGGAGAATCCCAGGGACGGCGGAGCCTGGTGGGCTACCGTCTATGGGGTCACACAGAGTCGGACACGACTGAAGCGAGTTAGCAGCAGCAGCAGCAGCACATAGGTTATTACAATGATAGTGAATTTCATAGCAACCTGAAAAATTTTTAATTTGAGATTCATCACCATGTTGAAGGGTATTGAAACTCTGGCATACTTTTGATGAGATGAAATGAGAAGAGGACTGAAAGTGGGACTCTATAGAACATCATGATGATTAGCATGTTCAGAGAAAGAGGAAAGGAGAGAGAGGATTACTGAAAAATGAGATAAAGAAAATCAAAGTATCATTATGTAAATCAAAGAAGTAAAAATTTCAAGGCAAGCGTCCTCAACACACTACCAAACAAATTAAAGATAATTTAGAAACTAAAATTTTCCATTGGATTTTGAAAAATGACCATGCAAGAATACTTGTAATGCTTTTACAAACTAGAGAATCACACTGCACTGAGTTACAGAGTAAATGAGAAGTAAGCAAACACAGTCGATTCAGAGGCTAATTAATGAATTCCTGCTGTGCATAATACTCTATACAAGATGTATGAGGTACAATTATGAAGACAACAGTCATGGTCTCTATCCCATAAATTTTTCAATACACAAGATAAGCCTCAATTACATGTACTATGATAAATCTTATGGCTGTAATTAAAACATTTCTCCTTTTTAAATAAAAATTACCTTAGATGAGAGAATTTTAGAAATTATATATGTACCCACTATATATATATATATATATAAAAAACGTAGAGCCTTTAAATTTATAATTTAAAGTTATACCCTACAGGTAGGGAAGTAAAAACATCACTGGAAATTAATACCCTGTTAGTGAATATTATAGGACAAGGTGATAAAAACTCAGAGTCTTAATTTGAAGGTATGTGGCAGAAGGCTTGAGAAGTAGAGATTAGGTAGGGAGAAGAAAAATCTTTAACTAGTATTAACATTATTTTACAATACTAACAGTAAACAGCACTCAAATTAGCTCTTTATTGCAAGTGGCATTGTCAACAGGTAAACTCTTTAATGGTAAGGGTTGTAATTCTAATTTTACATTAGTTATACTTGATCCAATCCTAGCATCTAAAGCAGTTAGAAGCTCAATGTACTCTCTGCTCATGTCATTAATTACATATGAAGTCAAGCATCAGAACAAAATCCAAATTATTAATCATCTTTCAGAAATAACCTGAATTAAGTATTTATAAATAATATTTTAGTAGTATGAGGATACTTTCCACTATTATCAATGAAAAGTAAAAGATAGCTAGTCCAAAAAGAGGATCTCAGAACTGAATGTGACCTCAGAGATCATCTGGTCCAGAAAAGCTGAAAACTAATTAATGCCAGGCTGGCTCATCTGAGTCAGCCTCTAGGCCTGCTGCAGAATGGGGCTTGCTTTGATACAATTCAATCCCATGATGACTAGTTAGCTTGGGTCTATTCTCATGGCCTTAGGAACATTCTTGTGAGAGTTGACAAGAATTGAGAGCAAAGTCTTTACTACTCTTAGAACATGTAATATGAGTCCTACTTAATGAGAATCTGTGATGTAAATTTCAATTTCATGCAGAATTTTTTTTTAAAAAGGAAAAATTAAGAATTTCTGACTCCAAATCCAGATTTAAGGAATAACTATATATAGTTGCAAAGAGTCAGACACGACTGAGCAACTAAGCATGAACATTGAAAAATTACAGCCTAGTAAGAGAAAATGACTTTCAGAATGAGTAAAGATATTATTTCACAGCCCAAGGATATAGTCCCCGATCTCATTATACTAATATGACAAGCTAAAAGAATTCATCCATAAATGAGTGAATGGTCAACTCTGTACAATGCTTGTATTTGCATTTCTGGAAATGAAAGATAAATGAGATGTTACAGAAGGAAAAATGCTTCCTTGAATTTATCACAGTTTTCACTAGGAAATCAAGGAAAAGAGAGAAAAATATAAGAAAAAAAATAGAAAGACAATCAGATCAACTATCCATTTAAAAAAAAGACATTAAAAATATCCTTGGATATGACAATTCTTGGTAAACTAAGCTTCTTCACTTTCCTTGAGCTGTGATAATAACATAACAGAAAAAATATGCTACTTAAATTTTGTCAAAGGCTTAGGGTATTTTATCTCCTGGAAGTTTATTTTTCACTTATTAAAATTAGTGTTGGGCTTTTCCTGATGGTTCAGTGGTAAAGAATCCACCTGCCAATGCAGGAGACAAGGGTTCAATCCCTGGTCTAGGAAGATCCCACATGCCACGGAGCCCACGTGCCACAACTGTTGAGACTGCGCTCTAGAGCCTAAGAACTGCATGCAACTACTAAGCTCTGGTGTTGTAACTTCTGCAGCCCTCATGCCCTAGAGCCCATGCTCCACAATCAGAAAAGCCATCACAATGAGAAGGCTGCACACTACAACTAGAGAACAGACCCGCTCACTACAACTAGAGAAAGGCCTGTGCAGCAACAAAGACCCAGCACAGTCAAAAGTAAATTTAAAAATAAATAAAACTATTTTTTAAAAGTTAAGAAAAGTAGAGAAGCAAAAAGTACTGAGACCTTCTCTCTGAACATAACACGACAACCTCAATACTATTGACAGGACCTCAAATTTTGAACCTGGAGAGAATATTAGAAATAATTTATTCCATCTTGTTTGCTAGTTATATCTCTGATGGAAAGAGTTAGCAGGACAAAAAATCAAACACTTCCTTCCAATTTATTTCCCAGGGTGTGTACTGTATGTGTATGCATTTGTTTCTACCCAAGTACAGACACAAAATGCACACAAAGGGTGGTCCAGGCCAAAGAACTCCTTATTATAAATGAAGGTTTTGGCTCCATTTTCTCAGCTAATCTCTAACCTTGCATTTTTAGCTTTGACACTCAAAAAAAAAAATGGGGGTCAATGATATAGCACTTTCATCAAAACTGCTCTTTATTATAACCTAAGATCTAAAGATAAATAAGGCTATCCTTCAAATTTTACCTTTGACACCTCAAATATAAATATGGAAAGCAAATTCTGGGGGAATTCCCTGGTAATGCAGTGGTTAGGAATATGTGCTTTCACTGCCAAGGGTGTGGGTACAATCCCTGGTCAGGGAACTAAGCTGACAAGCCTCACGAGAACCCTGAAATACAACCAGTCTGGGACTTTTTCACCAGATCCTGTCTTATACTTTGAGACCACTAGTTCTCAAATTTTAAGATCAGGAGGACCACTTGGAGAGTTGTTTACACACAGAAAGATGAGGGTCCTTGCTCCCAAGTCTATGCTCTAATAGGTCTGGTGTGGAACTCAAGAAACTGCGTTTCTAAGTTTCCACCTGGTACTGATGCTGCTAGACCACACTTTCAAAGCCACTATGCTATGAAAAGATGCTCATCATTGCTAATTATTAAGGAAATGCAAACAAAAACTACAGTGAGGTATCACCTCACACTAGACAGAATGGCCATCATTAAAAAGTATACAGATAACAAATGCTAGAGAAAGGTGTGGAGAAAAGGAAATCCTCCTGTGTTATCAGTGGGAATGTAAGGTGGCACAGAAAACCAGTATGGAGGTTCTACAAACACTTAAAATAGAGATACCATACCACCCAAAATCCCTCTCCTGGGCATATATCCAGACAAAACTATAATTCAAAAAGATACATGCAGCCCCATGTTCATAACAGCACTAATCACAACAGTCAAGACACAGAAACAACCTAAATGTCCATCAATAGATGGAAAAATAAAGAAGATATGTTACATATATACAATGGAGTATTACTCAGCCTTTAAAAAGAAGAAAATAATGTGATTTGCATCAACATGGATGGAACTAGAGATTATCATACTAAGTGAAGTCAGGCAGAGAAAGACAAATACCATATGATTTCACTTATATGCGGAATCTAAAATATAACACAAATGAACCTATGTATGAAACAGAAACAGACTTACAGAGAACAAACTGTGGTTGCCAAGATGGGGTGAGGGAAGGATGGACTGGGAGTTTGGGGTTAGTAGACGAAAGCTATTACATATAGAATAGATAAACAAAGTCCTACTGCATAGCACAGGGAGCTATATTCAACATCCTGAGATAACTATAATGGAGAAGAATATAAAAAATACTGTGTGTATATAATCACTTGCTATTCAGCGGAAATTAACACAGCATTGTAAATCATCTATACCTCAATTTAAAAAAAATTCTATCTATGTCTTCCACTAATGGGGTTCGAGTTGGGATGGGGAAAACAGCAGAAAAGTAAGAGCAATCAAGAAAGAATCAGCCTAATGTTTCTTCCTAAAACAGAAAAGAATGGAAAGGAAAAGAGGAGTAAAGCAAAACATTGTAGAAAGTAATAAAATATTCCCCTTCCAACAAAGTATACTTTATGGAAATTATATTATTTATCCTCTTGTGATTAGCCCAAAGTAGTGAGATGGTCTCCTCACTCAAAATTTTGTTTGCAAGTTACACACACCCAGAGAGTATGAAAAGGTTTGTTACTCACATTATGACGTTTTCTTGGGAGAGCTTAGCTGACTTCCAAAATGGCTCGAGAAAAAATCAAGGAAGGACGACTGTCTTGGGGTTTTGCGGTGAGGAGGAAGTGGTCTGGGATAAACACTCTCACACGTGCACATTCATATTGTATGGTTTGAACTTCCCACTGATGCCAAAGGAGAGCACACTCAGGCTTTCTTATCAGCTTGCCCAGATATAGTACAGCAGGGAAGGAGGAGAGATAGGCTTGAAACCTGCCAAGAGTTTAACATCAAAAATGGAATCAAATTATTACAATTAACTCCCAAAGATTTACTGATAAGTGAAATATATCATATTTAATTGAATTAAATTTGAATTTGTTTACAAACACAATATGGCCTCTAAGACTCCTGTGTCCCGAAGTCAGTAAATTATTTTCTTAGGAATCTAACAATGTTCATTTTCACAAGTGAAATGAGTGCCTTGGTCACTATCAAGAATGTTTGGCATTCCTAAGGCGATAATATTTGAGAAATATATAGAAAAGTCTTTATTTTGCTCATAATTAAACACAAGAGAAACATATATACATAAATATATATATATGAACATGCATACATACACATGAAATATAAATGAGTCTGGAGTAAAACATTTAATCCAGTGCCTCTTTGAAGTAGACACTAATCTCATTTTCTTGTTCATAAACATTTGAAAATTTTGTCTTGGGTTAATTAAATCTGGATCACAATAAACTGTGGAAAATTCTGAAGGTGATGGGAATACCTGACCATCTGACCTGTCTCTTGAGAAACCTGTATGCAGGTCAGGAAGCAACAGTTAGAATTGGACATGGCACAACAGACTGGTCCCAAATAGGAAAAAGAGTACGTCAAGGCTGTATATTGTCACCCTGCTTATTTAACTTATATGCAGAGTACATCATGAGAAACGCTGGGCTGGAGGAAGCACAAGCTGTAATCAAGATTGCCAGGAGAAATATCAATAACCTCAGATATGTAGATGACACCACCCTTATAGCAGAAAGTGAAGAACTAAAGAGCCTCCTGATGAAAGTGAAAGAGGAGAGTGAAAAAGTTGGCTTATAGCTCAACATTCAGAAAACTAAAATCATGGCATCTGGTCCCATCACTTCATGGCAAAGATGGGGAAACAATGGAAACAGTGGTTGAAACTTTATTTTTTTGGGGCTCCAAAATCACTGCTGATGGTGATTGCAGCCATGAAATTAAAAGACGCTTACTCCTTGGAAGGAAAGTTATGACCAACCTAGACAGCATATTGAAAAGCAGAGACATTACTTTGTCAACAAAGGCCCGTCTAGTCAAGGCTATGTTTTTTCCAGTAGTCATTTATGTATGTGAGAGTTAGACTATAAAGAAAGCTGAGCATTGAAGAATTGATGCTTTTGAACTGTGGTGTTGGAGAAGACTCTTGAGAGCCTTGGACTGCAAGGAGATCCAACCAGTTCATCCTAAAGGAGATCCGTCCTGGGTGTTCATTGGAAGGACTGATGTTGAAGCCAAAATGCCAATACTTTGTCCACCTGATGCAATGAGCTGACTCATTTGAAAAGACCCTGATGCTGGGAAAGATTGAGGGCAGGAGGAGAAGGGGACGACAGAGGATGAGATGGATGGACTGAGTCACCGACTTAATGGACATAAGCTTATGTAGGCTCCTGGAGTTGGTGATGGACAGGGAGGCCTGTTGTGCTGCGGTTCATGGAGTTGCAAAGAGTTGGACACTACTGAGCAACCGAACTGGACTGAACTGAATTAAATCTGTATCAGAAGCTCCATAAAACTTAGCAAGTCAGCCAACACAGCACAAAGTAGCATAGCAAAAGCACAAGCTTTTCATCAGGCAGCATCTCAAAGCAAATGCTGGCTAGCAGGCAAGAGAGCCAGATAGTAAGTCAAAGCAAGTGAAGAAAGACTCTGGCTGGTAAGGGTCATCACACACACACACACACACTCTGCTCACAGTGTACATTGTTGTGGCAAACTGTAGATATGGGATGGTTTGCTCCGTTCAAAGTCTGGTTTACACAATGAGGTATCATCTCACACCGGTCAGTATGGCCATCATCAAATAGTCTACAAACATTAAATACTGGAGAGAGTGTGGAGAAAACGGGACCCTCTTACACTGTTGTGGGAGCGCAAACTGGTACAACTATTGTAGAGAACAGCATGGAGAGTCCTTAAAAAACTGGGAATATAACTGCCATATGATCCAGCAATCCCACTGCTGGGCATATACCCTGAAGAAACCAGAATTGAAAGAGACACATGCACCCTGATGTTCATTGCAGCACTGTTTACAATAGCTAGGACATGGAAGCAACGTAGACGTCCATCGGCAATTGAATGGATAAGGAAGCTGTGATACATATACATAACGGAATATTACTTAGTTATAAAAGGAAACCATTTGAGTCAGTTCTTATGAGGTGGTTGACCTAGAGCCTACTACACAGTTAAGTAAGTCAGAAAGAAAAAGACAAATACTTTATATTAATGCATATATACAAAATTTAGAAAGATGGTACCAACAATCCTACATGCCGGGCAGCAAAGGAGACACAGACATAACAACCAGACTTCTGGCCACAGTAGGAGAAGAAGAGGGTGGGATGGTTTGAGAGAATATCATTGAAATATGTATATAACATATGTAAAACAGATGACCAGAGCAAGTTTGATGTATGAAGCAGGGCACCCAAAACTGGGACTCTGGGAAAACTTAGAGGGATAGGGTGGGAAGGAGGTGGGAAAGGCGGGGACACATTTATACCTATGGCTAATTAATGTTGATGTATGGCAAAAAAAAAAATCACAATATTGTAAAGTAGTTATCCTCCAATTAAAATAAATAAATTAAAAAAAGAAAAAGAAAAACAAGTATCTGGTTGAGATGTAGGGATTGACAAAGACACATCCACACCAAGAGAGTATGAAAAGGTTTATTACTCATATACTGAGGATTTCTGGGCAAAGCAGAATATGTTCCCAGGTTGCTACAAAAATGGCTTGATAGAGAAAGAGTAAGTAGGAGTAATTGGCTTAGAGTTTAATGGTGGTTAAAGAGTGGGACTGGAATAAGGGTTTCCCACAAGCATGGACTGAAGTTATGTGGTATAAACACCCTTATGGTGTTAAATGAGGAAACAATTAAGATTTCTTATTACTTTGTCCAGATGTGCATAGAGGGAGGGAAAAGCGAAGCTTGAAAGTTATTAGCAATCAAATATCAAAAGTGGATGTTTTATTTCAACTCTTTTCTTATCTCTTCCATTCTCTCACCAGGTTTTACATTATTTTGTTGGGTGGGGCAGCATAAAGGAAATACGAACTCGCTCACATTATTGATTGAAAAAGAAAATAGAAGAATTAGAAAGGAAAAGGAGAGAGGACCTATATTGATTTTGCATCTTCTTTTTGGACATCATTTGTGCTGAATATTTTCTTTTATTTTGCTCATAATTAAACATAATCCAAGAGGAGTGTCTGTAAGTGGTTTTCTCATTGTTACACAGTTGTCAAAGAGTAGAAATGGGTTAGATAGGCTTGGTGCCTGTGTCTAACCACAAATTAATTTTCTCCCCCATACTTCAGTTCAGGTTTGTTTTTGTTTATGTTTTTCCCAATATGCTTTCTCGAATGGTTGTAAAAAAGTCAAAAGTTATGGAAATTAAATAGAAAAACAATACACATTGCATGTTAAAACCAATTTTTTTGTGTAGTCTGTGTCAATGTATCCATGTATCCAGCTAGCTATCATCCACTTTACTTCATTTTATTTATTTGTTTTATCCTTTGTTTATGCTGAGCAGCATGTGGGATCTTATTTCCCTGGCCAAGGATGGAACCCAGGCCTCCTACTGTGGAAGCACAGATCTTAACCACTGGACTGCCAGGGAAGTCCTCTATTCATCTGTATTTTTGAAGAATTTTTAATGGTTAGCATTTTTGTACTCATTTTCAAAGGTTAGTTGCATTCTACTCATGCCTTAGGAAATGATAAACTGGCATTTCATTAAATAAACTTTCATCACTTGAAAATTCTTTATATATAGTCCCATTAGATTTTTTTTCTTGGGGATTGAAAAACTTATTTTGTTAGACTGTATAACTCTTTCACTATAATCACACTAAAATGGATTTTCTGTCATAGTGGAGGAGAAAGTTGGAGGTAAATGTTAGTATTAGTTATTTCACTTTTCTAATTTCTTTGGTAAGGACTTTGCATGTTATAACTTTTTTTAGGGTTTTGTAATTATTTCTTACATTCTAGCTATTTTAATTGTCAAACTAAGACAAATTTGCAAAAATTCTATTTGGCCTAGTTTAAAAAGAGTAATTGGTTTGCATTTCTCCAACATCATAATTTCTACTTTCTCTACAAATATATTTTCAAAAACCAAAATCAAATACATAAACAAGTACACTTAAGTCTTAGTGTATGTTTCAGTAATGATGAACAGACACTGCAAGTGAAAAATTTAAGAATTAAATACATCTATTCCTCTCCCTAGTCTTGAGTATTATCCAACTGATAGTATTCAAGAGAATGGGACCCTAGAGATCATGACCTTAGAAATGTCTCCTTCTCTAGTCTCTACAGTATTTATATTCATGTCCAGACATGGAAGATGATGGAGGCAGGAAAATATCCATGCTAAGCTCAAATTATTCATATAGTCATTGTAGAGATTGGCAGGAGTTGCATTTTATAATTTTAATTGCTAGTTATAACATCTTTGTTCATTCAACAAACATTCATGAAAATTATAATATATTTAGAGTAAATTAGAAATATAGAAATATAGAAATAAGATAGATATATATATATATTTCTATATTTCAATTTACTCTAAATATATTATAATTTTCATGAATGTTTGTTATAGAAATAAGAGAGAGTTCTCAGACTCAGGGTCTTCCAGTTCAGAGGGTACGATGGCAAGGATGATGTATCCATAGTCTGGTAACATTAAGGTACATTAGAAACATTATGAACAGCTGTGTGCTATGGGAACAATGAAATGCTTCTCAAAAGGGGAAAGAGGCTTTATGAGTTATGAAAGATAAGTAGGGGTCCATTATTTAAGAAGGTGTTTAAGTAAAGGGAATAACTGAATGTATATTTGCAAAAGTGTTGGAGGACAAAAGAATGTTCCACATTTGATGAACACCTGGGTTTGACTTGGAAACAAACAGATCATTCTGTCATTTTTTATACTGCACCCAAGTACTGCATTTTGGACCCTTTTGTTGACTATGAGGGCTACTCCATTTCTTCTAAGGTATTCTTGCTCACATTAGTAGATACAATGGTCATCTGTGTTAAATTCATCCATTTCAGTTCATTTTAGTTCACTGATTTCTAAAATGTCAATGTTCACTCTTGTCATCTCCTATTTGATCACTTCCAATTTACCTTGATTCATGGACCTAACATTACAGGTTCCTATACAATACTGTTCTTTATAGCGTTGGACTTTCCTTCCATCACCAGTCACATCCACAACTGGGCATTGTTTTTGCTTTGGCTCCGTCTCTTCATTCTTTCTGGAGTTATTTCTCTACTTTTCTCCAGTAGCATATGGGGCATCTACCAGCCTGGGGAGTTCACTTCTCAGTGTCATATTTTTTCACATTTCATACCATGCATGGGGTTCTCAAGGCAAGAATACTGAAGTGGTTTGCCAATCCATTCTCCAGTTGACCACATTTTGTCAGACCTCTCCATCATGACCCATCCGTCTTGGGTGGCCCTACATAGCATGGCTCATAGTTTCACTGAATTAGACAAGACTGTGGTCCATGTGGTCAGTTTGATGAGTTTTCTAACTGTGATTGTGGATCACAGTAATTCAAGTCTATGCCCCAACCAGTAATGCTAAAGAAGCTGAAGTTGAATGGTTCTATGAAAACCTACAAGACAAGTGATCAAGACCATCCTCAAGAAAAAGAAATGCAAAAAGGTAAAATGGCTGTCTGAGGGGTCCTTACAAATAGCTGAGAAGAGAAGAGAAGAGAAAGGCAAAGGAGAAAAGGAAAGATATACCTATTTGAATGCAGAGTTCCAAAGAATAGCAAGGACAGATAAGAAAGCCTTCCTCAGTGATCAATGCAAAGAATTAGAGGAAAACAATAGAATGGGAAAGACTAGAGATCTCTTCAAGAAAATTATAGATACCAAGGGAACGTTTCCTGCAAAGATGGGCACAATAAAGGACAGAATGGTATGGACCTAACAAGCAGAGATATTAAGAAGATGGGGCAAGAATACACAGAAGAACTGTACAAAAAATATCTTCATACCCAGAAAACCACGATGGTGTGATCACTGACCTAGAGCCAGACATTCTGGAATGTGAAGTTAAGTGGGCCTTAGGAAGCATCACTACGAACAAAGCTAGTGGAGGTGATGGAATTCCAGTTGAGCTATTTCAAATCCTAAAAGATGATGCTGTGAAAGTGCTGAACTCAATATGCCAGCAAATTTGGAAAAGTCAGCAGTGGCAACAGGACTGGAAAAGGTCAGTTTTCATTCCAACCCCAAAGAAAGGCAATGCCAAAGAATGTTCAAACTACCACACAATTGCACTCATATCACATGCTAGTAAAAGAAAAGAAAAGAAAGTGAAGTCGCTCAGTCGTTTCCAACTCTTTGCGACCCCATGGACTGTAGCCTACCAGGTTCCTCCATCCATGGGATTTTCCAGACAAGAGTACTGGAGTGGGTTGCCATTTCCTTCTCCAGGAGATCTTCCCGACCTAGGGATTGAACCCGGGTCTCCTGCATTGTAGGCAGACACTTTACCATCAGAGCCACCAGGGAAGTGCTCAAAATTCTCCAAGGCAGGCTTCAGCAATATGTGAACTGTGAACTTCCAGATGTTCAAAATGGATTTAGAAAAGGCAGAGGAAGCAGAGATCGAGTTTCCAACATCTGTTGGATCATAGAAAAAGCAAGAGAGTTCCAGAAAAACATCTACTTCTTTTTTATTGACTATGCCAAAGCCTTTGACTGTTGGATCACAACAAACTGTGAAAAATTCTTCAAGAGATGGGAATACCAGACCACCTTACATGCCTTCTGAGAAATCTGTATTCAGGTCAAGAAGCAACAGTTAGAACCGGACATGGAACAATGGACTGGTTCCAAATTGGGAAAGGAGTATGTCAAGGCTATTTATTGTCACCCTACTTATTTAACTTACATGCAGAGTACAACATGCAAAATTCCAGGCTGGATGAAGTACCATCTGGAATCAACGTTGCTGGGAGAAATATCAATAACCTCAGATACACAGATGACACCACCCTTATGGCAGAAAGTGAAAAGGAACTAAAGAGCCTCTTGAAGAAATTGAAAGAGGAGAGTGAAAAAGTTGGCTGAAAACTCTACATTCAAAAGATGAAGCTAAAGGCATCCAGTCCCATCACTTCATGGCAAATAGTTGGGGAAACAATGAAAACCATGAGAAACTTTTCTTAGGCTCCAAAATCACTGAAGATGATGACTGCAGCCATGAAATTAAAAGACGCTTGCTCCTTGCAAGAAAAGTTATGACCAAACTAGACAACATATTAAAAAGCACAGACATTACTTTTTGAAAAAGGTCCATACAGTCAAAACTATGGTTTTTCCAGTAGTCTTATATGGATGTGACAGTTGGACTATAAAGAAAGCTGAGCCCTGAAGAATTGATGCTTTTGAACTGTGATGTTGGAGAAGACTCTTGAGACTTCCCTGGACTGCAAGGAGATCAAACCAGTCAATCCTACAGTAAATCAGTCCTGAATATTCATTAGAAGGACTGATGCTGGAACTCCAATACTTTGGCCACCTGTTGAGAAGAACTGATTCACTGGAAAAGACCCTGATGCTGGGAAGGATTGAAGGCAGTAGGAGAAGGGGACGACAGAGGATGAGATGGTCAGATGGCATCACTGACTCGATGGACATGAGTTTGAGCAAGCTCCAGGAGTTGGTGATGGACAGGAAAGCCTGGCGTGCTGTAGTCCATGGGGTCACAAAGAGTCAGACACGACTGAGAGACTGAACTGAACTGAACTGGGTTTACTTTCTTAGGGGGCCTCAGCTTAAAAAATCAAATGGGGTATAAATGAAGCTGAATAGATAGGCATGGTAAAATTATAAAGAGCCATAAATATGATTCTAAGGAATTTGAACTGTATCTTATATTTATGGTGAACCTAATGACTGACATTTACTAGAAGAATGTGTCCAATGCTATGTATTATTCAAATTCAGTCTGAAAGCACAGTAGAATACACAAGAAACATTAGATCTTTGAAGAAACAGAAAGGCCAGTCATAATAAAAGGCAAAAGATATCATTTAGATTAAAGAATTTTTGAAGGACCTGAAATATGGCAGTAGCTGAGAAAATGTGGGCAAGGGAGAAGACAGGAGAAAAAGAGGA
This sequence comes from Okapia johnstoni, assembly GCA_024291935.2. Taxonomy (NCBI): domain Eukaryota; kingdom Metazoa; phylum Chordata; class Mammalia; order Artiodactyla; family Giraffidae; genus Okapia; species Okapia johnstoni. Next base: position 66,183,544 of record CM044317.1, on the reverse strand, counting down.
CAAAGTTACCGTAATTTGGCAATGAATAGATTTGGAAGAAGCAGAGGATGAAGTAAAAGAAACCTATGTTTTGTCAAGATTTCTGGTTACCTGTGATAGTATATTTCACTATATTGAAGAGTATTTTAAAAAAACGAAGCATAAGAGTAAAGCTGAGAAATATTGTTTTATAAACGGTGAGCTAACCTGGCTTAGGGCATCCAAACAGAAATGTTCCATATGCTGTTGGCTATGTAGGGCATCTGACTGTGCTTCAACTTAGAGGATTAGGAACCATTCTCTTGATGTATCCAGGGGAAATGGTGAGCACATGCTCTATGACTGAGTTGGACAAAGTTTTCCTTCCCACTCTTTAGGAATTTCTATCCCTTGTTTGCATAAGAGGGCTCCTGTTGCCATACAGGACTTGGAAACCCAACACTCACTTGTTTTGCAAGTTAGTAAACCAAGACAGATGAGTCTAAGAGCAGGGCTAAGCAGTGAAATTCCTGCAAAATATTTCCTCATTTGGAGGTGATAGAACTAATGGGGTAACTTGTATATAACACATTGAGATTTAAAAAAAATTCTGCTTGCTCTAGCCCTATCATATCACTGATATGAATCATGAACCTATACATGGCACATGAATCATTACATGGAATAAATCTATACACAGAAAAAAATTGCATAGATCTACACACACACACATAGATATGCATATGTGTGTGTGTATATATACACACACAAATACATGAATGCGGTTTTTTAAATGTTGAAAACTGAATAGGTCTAAAGCCTAGTTAATAGTAATGTTTCAAAGATAGTTTCTTGATTTTGATGTTGTACTACATCTGTAAGAAATGTCACAATTGTGGGAAAGTAGGATGAAGGATGTATGGGACTCTTTGTGTTACATTTGTAACTTTCTTTAGCTCTACAATAACTTCAAAGAAAAAAAATAGCCTGAGTCAATTTTGCTGTTTGCATCCCACCCTTATCTATCACTAACTTGACTGTTGAACAAAACAGGTTCTCTTTATTTCAGATATTTTAGTTTTGAGACAATTATTATTTATGCCATTTCAGTCACATCTGATTAACAGTTAAGAGGGAGAATTAATCTGAAAATAAGGCTGCTTTTATTTCTTTATATAATCTTAGTACATCTATTATATGAACTTGAGACAGACACATAATCTTTCTGTTCTTTAAGTTCCCCATAAGTATTGGAAATAATGGTTGCTAACGGTATTCACTGGATTCTAGAAAAAGCAAGGGAATTTCAGGAAACCATTTATCCCTGTTTCATTGACTATGCTAAAGCCTTTGACTGTAGATCATGACAAACTGTGGAAAGCTCTTAGAGAGATTGGAATACCAGACCATCATACCTGTCTTCTGAGAAACCTGTATGTGAGTCAAGAAGCAACAGTTAGAACCCTGTATGGAATAATTGATTGGTTCAAGATCAAGTAAGGAGTATGATAGGGCTGTCTGCTGTCACCCTGATGTTTAATCTATACACTGAGCACATCATGAGATATGTCGGGGCTGGATGAGTTACAAGCCAAAGATAGGTGGGAAAAATACCAACAACCTCAGATATGTGGATCATAACACTTTAATGGAAGAAAGCGAAGAGGAACTAAAGATCCTCTTGATGAGGGTGAAGGAAGAGAGTGAAAGAGCCAGCTTAAAACTAAATATTAAAAAAACCCCAAAAAACTAAGATCATGGCATCCAACCATGGCAAGTAGAAGGGGAAAAGGTGGAAGTAGTGACAGATTTCCTCTTCTTGTACTCTAACATCACTGCGGATGGTGACTGCAGCCACCAAATCAGAAGATGTTTGCTTCTTGGCAGGAAAGTGATGACAAACCTAGACAGTGTGTTGAAAGTAGAGACATTACTCTGCCAATAAAGGTCTATATAGTCAAGGCTATGGTATTACCTGTGGTCACATATGGTTGTGAGAGCTGGACTGTAAAGAAAGCAGTACGCCAAAGAATTGATACCTTCGAACCGTGGTGCTGGAGAAGACTCCTGAAAGTCCCCTGGACAGCAAGGAGATCAAACCAGTCAATCTTAAGGGAGATCAACCCTGAATATTCAGTGGAAGAACTGATGCTGAAGCTGAAGCTCCAGTATTTTGGTCATCTGATGTGAAGAGATGACTCATTGGAAAAGTCCCTGATGCTGGAAAAGATTGAGGGCAGAAGGAGAAGAGGACATTAAAGGATGAGATGGCTGGATGGCATCACTGATGCAATGAACATGAACCTGGGCAAACTCCAGGGGATGGTGAGGGACAGGGAAGCCTGGCATGCTGCAGTCATGGGGTCGCAAAGAGTCGGACACAACTGGGTGACTGAACAACAACAAAAACAACAATGTATAAAGAGGATGAAATGAGTTAGTATAATGAAACACTTGGACCACATTTCTAGAAGGTATTATCTTAATGATCAGTATATGCTAGTAATTTTCAGCAAAATGTCTCACACATATTAAAGGAATATTTTCAATTATATTTATGGCAACTATTTTTAAAATCGTATTATTTAATTGCTTATTTCAGTATGTAGTACTAAGCAAAAATGTTTTAGCTACTTTTGCTGACATTAAAGCTTTTAATGTTTCTAAATTAATAGACATTCTTATAATCATAGATCTCAGAAGGTCCATCACAAATAGCGATTTAATGAAGGCAGTGTACAGTAGCTATCCCTTAAGTATTTATTAGATAGTGATTCATCTGCATTTTGTGAAGGAGGTCTAATTTTCCAAGAAGACATTGACTTTGCAAGAATATATAAATTTTGACCAACTCACACTGTTTTAACCTGACTCATTTTTTTCCCTTAAATATACGCATGGTAAGATAGTATTTGAATTATAATATTATTATCCAGTCAATAATGAAAAAGATGAAAAACGTAGTTAGCTAAGTTTGAGTTAAAGGAAGATGAAGAGGAGAAGGGGAGCAAGGAAATGGGAGTGGATATGGAAGAGGAAGGGGAAAGGTAGAGGTAGGAAAAAAAGGATGGCATCCATGACTGACACTTCAGAAGGAATACAGGTACCTATTGGCCCCAGCAATATACCCTGAAAAGAATATTCTTTCTCATTGAAATGGTCTTGGTACTTTTGTCAAAAATCAATTCATGATAAATATAATAACTTATTTGTGGACTTGCCATATACGTCTTACAATTTTTCATTCTTGCTTTATTATTTTTTAGACCGTTTTGGCTATTTTGGGTCCCTCACATTTCCACGTGAAAATCTGTAGAATATTTTGAAATATTGTTGTATCTCCACAATATTAATTTTCCCATCTGTGAACATGAAATTTCTATTTATTTAGGTCTTCTTTAATTACTTTATTGATTTTTTTAGTACTTACTGTACAAGTCTTGAATATTTCTTGTTAAATGTATTCCTAAATATTTTATTCTTTCTGATGCTGCTGTAATTAGGGTTGATTTCTTAATTTCACCTTTAGATTATTCATTGCCAGTTGTATAGAGATACAGTTGATTTTTGTATTTTGATTTTGTACCCTGAAATACTTCCTGAATTTGTTTATAAAGAACTTTACTGGATTTGTTTATAAGGAATCTTACCGGATTTGTTTGTAAGCTCTAATGATTTACATGTGCATGCGTGTCTGTTGCATGTTCCTCAGGATTCTATATGGACAAGATTGAGTCATCTACAAACCGAGATAGTTTTACTTCTTCCATTCCTATTTGGATATCTTTTATTTCTTCTGATAAACTAATTGTCCTGGCTAGGATCTCTAGAAGTAGTTAGAGAGGTTATCTTTGATTTGCTTTTGCTCTTAGAAGGTTTTTATTTTTTATTTTATCATTCGATATGTTGTCAGTTCTGGTTATTTTGTAGATGTTCTTTTTCAAATCGAGAAGTAGCCTTATCCTTAGTGAATTATTCTGAAAATGTGTTGGTTTTCCCAGATGCTTTTTTTGCATCTACTGAGATAACCCCATGAGTTATCCTTGATTCTACTGATGTGCTGTATTACATTGATCTTCATATGTTGAATGTATATTAATCTTCTATCCATAACGTTGCTAGACACACTTGTGAGTCCTAGTAACTATTTTTTTTTCAGATTTTCTATAAAAAGGTTTAGTCTTTTGTGAATAAAGGGGGTTGTACTTTATCTCTTCCAATCTAGAAATGTTTTTTAAAAATTAATTTGACTTGCTTTATTGCACGGCTGTCAACACTATTGCTTTGTGTTGACAGCGAATATCCTTGCCTTATTCATTCTTTTAGGAAGAAAGCATTCAATCTGTAATCATTAAGCATGATGTGAGTTTTAGGTATGGATGCTCTTTACCAAGTTGAATGAGTTAGTTGTCAATGAGTGTTGATAGTTTGCACAGAGGATTTTTTTAAAATCAGGAATGAACACTGAATTGTGTCAGATGATATGTATTATATCCATGAAGATGATCATACAGCATTTACTTTTTTTAGTTTGTTAATGTGGTGAATTATGTTGACTGAACTTCAAATGTTTATCCTAAAGTAAAATCCACTGAATAATAATGTTGTTGCTGTTTAGTTGCTCAGTCATGTCTGACTCTTAGCAACCGTATGGACTATAGCCCACCAGGCTCCTCTGTCCATGGGATTTTTCCGGCAAGAATAGTGGAGTGGGTTGTCATTTCCTTCTCCAGGGGATCTTCCCAACCAGGGGACATCTTTCCAAGCCACATATACTGCTTGGCAGACAGATTCTTTACCACTGAGCTACCCATTTGTATATGTTGTATTTGATTTGCTAAATCTTTGTTGAAAATTTTTACACTTATACACAAGAGAGGTGCTGATGTGTATAGTTCACTTTTCTTTAACATCTTTATTTGGTTTTGGTATCAAGGTAATTTTGACACCATAGAATAAGCTGTGAAGAAGTAGTCCTGCCTTTTCAATTTTCTGTAAAAACTTATGTAAGAAGTTGGTATTATCTATCTCTTAAATATTTATTTGAATTCACCAGTGAAGCCATATGGCCTACAGGTTTTGTTACAGATAGCGTTTTAACTATAAATTCAATTTGCAGAAAAGATCAATAAAGAAATATTGAAGTTATCTTGATTTTTCTTTAGTGAGTTTCAGTTAATCTCATTCAAGAAATTTGTCCATTTAACCTAAGTTGTTTAATTTATTGGCTAAATTTGCTTTATTCCATTATTATACTTTTCATATATGTAGAATATCAATGGATGCCAGACTTTTGAAACCTGATATCGAAAATGTGTGTCTTCTTTCTTTTTTCGTAATCAATCTAACTATATATTAATCAATTTTACTGATCTCAAAAAAGAGAGTTTTGGTTTCATTGATTTTTCTCTATTTTTCCTACTTCCTATTTTATTGATTTCCTCTCTGATATTTATCATTTCTATGCTCTTGCTTATTTCTGTATCTTTCTTCTTTATTTCTGAAATTAGGAAAAAATGATAACACATTTACAGGAGACTTGGAAAATACAGAACAAAGTTACATATAGTTTCACTATATATTACAATTGTTTAAGAATTTTAGTTGGTGTTTCAATACCAAACTCTCAGCAATTAATAGAATGGATGTACAGAGAAGTAGAAGAATATAGAAAACCTGAAAAGCATTATGAACCAATTCAACATAATTAAGATTTACACAATTTTCATACAACAGTAGGATACAAAATCTATTTAAGTTCCCATAGACTATAAACTAGGAGACACTGGAACATATCCAGAGACATAAGACCAGGTGCATGAATTTCATGATCTAAAGGTAGTGAAATTATACCAAGTCTATTCTCCTATAACTGTGGAATTATGTTAGAGATCAATACCAAAAGTTATTTGAAAATAGCTCACATATTTTCAAGCTTTTTTGTAATATATATGTAAATAGTATGTACAATATATACATAATAGAAAACAAGAATTTTTGCCTAGATAAAAAATTTGTACCATTTTGATTCCACTTGTTGGACTTAATATGAATAGAATACTAGATTTCTAACTTATATTCACTCAAAATTTTTATGTAGTTCTATGTATTTTGGAATCTAGTATTACTGCTAAAGTATAAAAAGTTTCTTATCTTAGTGATTTAACAAAAGATGAAGGAGGCTTGAAACTTCTAATCTAATTTTGAGAATATTAAGAAATATGCTGTGGAAAAAAAAAAGTTAGCATTAACTAAAGTACAGATTTTTGCTTTTGTCCAAATCTCACAAAATTTTATGCTAGCATCCATTATTTGTTTTCATATCTTATGCTTTTGCTTATGTTGGATTCAATGAGCTCTCTTTTTCTTTGTTTAATTTTGGGTTTTATTTTTGAAGCTGACATAACTCATTTGAGAACTTTCTTCCTTTGAACATATGATTTCATTCTCCTTCAGTTCACAATATTTTCTAATTTCCCTTTTTCTATATTACTTGATCTGTGGGTGATTTACAAGTGTTGTATTTAGTTTCCATAAATGTGCAGATTTCTTCAAATAGTTTTTGTTATTTTTAATTTAATATTATTATTAGAGAACATACTTTTGTACTTATGTCTTTTTAAAAGACTTATTATTTAGTGCATTTGTTAAAATCACTGGCTTTGAGCAATTATATTGTAATTTGCTTTCATGATGTTTTTCTCTTATTTTTTAATGTTGAGCCATTATTTGTTCAAGTAATCTTCCTCTACCTCTACTGACCCTCTTCAGACTAACCGTTCACTGATGCTATGATCAGTCTGAGTTTTAGTCAGTGTGTTTCATATTGAATAGTGTTTGCTCTTCTGTATTCAAATTCAATCATCTTATTTTGCCATATACAATACTCCTTTAATTCAATCCACAGTATTTTCAACTTAAATATTGAAATTTTCATCTGCAGAGGTTTAGTTTAAAAAATTTATAGGCTTTATTTTAGAGTAGTTTTAGGTTCACAGAAAAACTGAGAGGGGCCTGTTGAAACTCCCTCAGCCTTGAGGTGTTTGTCTTACCTGATTAGAAACTTGCTAACAGATATAAAACACCTAAAACACCTTGCTAAAAACTAGCAAGTGGGCAGGCATTCTTTCTGCCCACTTCTTATGTCTACGACAGAAGCTTTCTCAATCTCTTTTATACTTTAATAAAATTCTGTTGCACAAAAAGCTCTGAGTGATCAAGCCTGGTCTCTAGGCCCAGATCAAAATCCTCTCCTCAGGAGGTCAAAAATCCTGGCATAGCAAATGTCTCACAGCAGCAACCTTTCAGGCCTATGACCCATTTTCAGTTAATTTTTGTAAAATAAGTAAGGTCTGTGTTTAGATTCATTGTTTTGCATTTGGAATTTTCAAGTTCAATCCTTTTTATAATTAATGTTTCACTTAATGCATTTTTCTTCTAGTTTAACATAAATAATTATAAAAATATATTAATGTATATGCTTGCTGATCCTTACATATGTGTCAATTCTAAGTATGTTCTGATTAATGGATTATTCTCCTAGTTATGAGATGTACTTCCCTGCATCTTTTCACATCTGACTTTTTTATTGGATGATATATACTTTGAATTTTACCATATCCAAATATCTCCATTAGAAACAACACAATTTCAGGATTATGAACTGAAAGTTACCTTTAAAGAGTTTCTATTTATACAAACACAGGAAAAAAAATCCTTGAGAACTCAAAATACAATCCTCTGTCTTCCAAAGATATTAAACACCTTAGTGCTATTTTAGTAGTAGAAAAAATACCTAGTCACTGTTCTGTTGTTTATGCCAGGAGTGTCCCTTGAGAAATCATTTGAAAATAATATAGACACCAACCTGCTGGATATTTGTTCCTAGAAAATAGCTACATTTGTTTTTAAGATTAAAAAGAATGTTTAATTCAGAATGATGAAAAGTAGAAAAAAAATGATATAAAGCAAACCAACCAAAGAGTGAACTTAATAGAAAAGAAAGACAGACTTAAATACTAAAAATGAGTGTAGGTGGTAAGTGTTGAATAGTGCAAGATCAAGTTTTTACATATATACAATTGTAAAAAGGAAGATAATAAAAAACTGATAATTAGAACCAATTTCCAATTGAGAGCAAGTTTCAGTTCTAGAAAGGCAATCTCATAGGTTTTAGGAGTCACTGCACTAAGTTAAGGAAGTTGAATGGCTAGATAGTAAGATGCTTCTACTATTTAAAGCAAGCAATAGGGTATTTCTGATATCACAGTAGCAAATGCCCCTCAGAGAAAATTTTAAGTTAATCAGAAAGGAGACATGGGGCTCTAGTGTGACTCTGCTAGGAAGAGAAACTAGCCTCACACAAAGTAGGCATCGCCTTCTGACACTGTATCAGCTCTGGGAGAACATCCAGTGTTTAGAAGGAATCTTTCGTATCAGTCTCCCCTGGTCTTTTTTAGGGCCACATACAAGCTAAATGTGAAATGAAAAACTTGTCTTTAACATCATCCCTATTCTTTTTTGAATAATCCTTCCTGTTTTTGCTCTATCACATGCTTCATTTAAAAAATAAATGATATTGACCCTATTGATAACTATATATCTCATTCCATACTTTCCTGTTATTTTAAATAAATAATCTGAAATCCCCAAAAAAGACTCTCAAGTCATTGAAAAGAAAATGTTCTATTCTGGAAAATTCTTCAGACTATCATATTTAGCAAGAAAACTCAGATATTATCAGTTCCCGGTAGTAATTCTCTGTGAGTACTATTACTTTCCGAAAATACAGCTTTGAAAAATAGGAAGACAGCAACACATCTCTGTAGCTACCATATTATAAGATATACTCTAATTTTCTGCAATAAATATCACTGTAAAAACAGAACATTGAAGCTATTCACTGTGCATCAGTTTAAATATGATTGAAAAACTTGAAGTATCATTAATACAAATGAATATGAAAAACACTGAAAAAATCACAACCATTGCAGTTTATTTGTTACAAAGTACTATCAGTGTGACATTAGGACCTAAGGTGAACTAACATAATTGATGACAGCATTTATACATACTTATTTAGTGGTGTTTACGTGACTGTTTATGCAGCTCAATAGCATGGCATTAAAATTTCTGAAGAGGCTTTCTCACGGAATAGATGTAAATTCTACAGCTTCTGGGTGCTACTTTCTTTTTATAGCATTCTTATATTGACTACATTTCATTTTAAAGTGATTAGCTAACTCAAAGATTCTCCTGAAGCAATTAATCTTTCTATTTCATATCTGTTCAAGTATTGTTAATTCTCATTAATCTTATCACTTCTGCTTTAATCTGGAGAATTCTGTTATCACTTTTACTAGAGAATTTTGCTTTTTGTACTCCAAAATCCCATACCAATACATCAATTATGCTTCATACACTACATTGTGGTCACTTGTTCATATATCCGCTTCTCCTACTAGAGTAGGAGCTTTTTGAGATCAGGGACCATTATCCTTTCTAATATATGCATTCGGTAATATTCCCTTTGATCCACACAACATCTCTATTTTTAGGTAATAATTATCAGCCAAAGTGTAGTCATTAAATACTTTGAATATGATATATATACTAGATGTGACTAAGTATGTGTGTGTGTGTTTTCTGTGCATAGGTGAGAGTATAATAATAGATCTCAAAAATCTCTCCAAACCTCATACAACTCAATAAGAACAACAAAAATAAATCAATAAAAAATGGACAGAAGACCTAAACAGACATTTCCCCAAAGCAGACATACAAGATCACAAACAAACATATGAAAAGATGCTAAGCATCACTAATTATCAGAGATATGCAAATCAAAATACAAGGAGGTATCAATTCACACCAGAATGGTGATCATCAAAAAGTCTATAATAATAAATGCTGGAAAGGGTGTGAAGAAAAGGAATCCCTTCTACATTGTTGCATGGAACGTAAGTTGGTACAGCCACTATGGAGAACAGCAGGGAGGTTCCACAAAAAACTAGAAGCTGAGTTACCATATATTACAGAAGTTCCATTGTTGGGCATTAGAAAGCATCACTATGAATAAAGCTAGTGGAGGTGATGGAATTCCAGTTGAGCTATTTCAAATCCTGAAAGATGATGCTGTAAAAGTGCTTCACTCAATACGCCAGCAAATTTGGAAAACTCACCAGTGGCCACAGGACTGTAAAAGTCAGTTTTCATTCCAAACCCAAAGAAACGCAATGCCAAAGAATGTTCAAACTACCACACAATTGCACTCATCTCACACGCTAGTAAAGTAAAGCTTAAAATTCTCCAAGCCAGGCTTTAGCAATACGTGAACCGTGAACTTCCAGATGTTCAAGCTCGTTTTAGAAAAGGCAGAGGAACTAGAGATCAAATTGCCAACATCCACTGGATCACTGAAAAAGCAAGAGAGTTCCAGGAAAACATCTGTTTCTGGTTTACTGACTATGCCAAAGCCTTTGACTGCGTGGATCACAATAAACTGTGGAAAATTTCGAAACAGATGGGAATACCACACCACCTGACTTGCCCCTTGAGAAACCTGTATGCGACAGGAAGCAACAGTTAGAACTGGACATGGAACAAAAGATTGGTTCCAAATAGGAAAAGGAGTATGTCAAGGCTGTATACTGTCACCCTTCTTATTTAACTTATATGCAGAGTACATCATGAGAAACACTGGGCTGGAGGAAGCACAAGCTGTAATCAAGACTTGGGAGAAATATCAATAACCTCAGATATGCAGATGACACCACCCTTATGGCAGAAAGCGAAGAAGAACTAAAGAGCCTCTTGATGAAAGTGAAAGAGGAGAGTGGAAAAGTTGGCTTAAAGCTCAACATTCAGAAAACTAAGGTCATGGCATCCGGCCCCATCACTTCATGGCAAATAGATGGGGAAACAGTGGAAACGATGGTTGACTTTATTTTTCTGGGCTCCAAAATCACTGCTGATGGTGATTGCAGCCATGAAATTAAAAGACACTTACTCCTTGGAAGGAAAGTTATGACCAACCTAGACAGCATGTTAAAAAGCAGAGACACATACATCATGACCAAGTAGTCTTTATCCCAGGGATGCAAGCATTCTTCAATATCTGCAAATCAATCAATGTATACACCACATAAACAAATTAAAAAATAAAAACCATATGATTATTTCAATAGATGCAGAGTATGCCTTTGACAAATTCAACATCCATTTATGACAAAAACCTTCCAAAAAGCAGGAATAGAAGGAACATACCTCAACATAATAAAAGCTATATATGACAAACCCACAGCAAACATTATCCTAAATGGTGAAAAACGGAAAGCATTTTCCCTAAAATCAGGAACAAGACAAGGGTGCCCACTCTTACCACTACTATTCAACATAGCTTTGGAAGTTTTAGCCACAGCAATCAGAGCAGAAAAAGAAATAAAAGGAATCCAGATTGGAAAAGAAGAAGTAAAACTCTCCCTGTTTGCAGATGACATGATCCTCTACATAGAAAACCCTAAAGACTCCACCAGAAAATTACTAGAGCTAATTAATGAATATAGTAAAGTTGCAGGATATAAAATTAACACACAGAAATCGCTTGCATTCCTATACACCAACAATGAAAAAACAGAGAAATTAAGGAAACAATTCCATTCACCATTGCACCGAAAAGAATAAAATACTTAGGAATATATCTACCTAAAGAAACAAAATACCTATATATAGAAAACTATAAAACACTGGTGAAAGAAATCAAAGAGGACACAAACAGACTACAAGCAATAAATGCTGGAGAGGCTGTGGAGAAAAGGGAACCCTCTTACACTGTTGGTGGGAATGCAAACTAGTACAGCCACTATGGAGAACAGTGTGGAGATTCCTCAAAAAACTGGGAATAGAACTGCAATATGACCCAGCAATCCCACTGCTGGGCATACACACTGAGGAAACCAGAATGGAAAGAGACACGTGTACCCCAATGTTCATCACAGCACTGTTTATAATAGCCAGGACATGGAAGCAGTCTAGATGCCCATCAGCAGATGAATGGATAAGGAAGCTGTGGTACATATACACAATGGAATATTACTCAGCCATTAAAAAGAATACATTCGAATCAGTTCTAATGAGGTGGATGAAACTGGAGCCTATTATACACAGTGAAGTAAGCCAGAAAGAAAAACACCAATACAGTATACTAACACATATATATGGTATTTAGGCAATCGGTAAAGATAACCTTGTATGTGAGACATCAAAAGAGACACAGATAAATAGAACAGTATTATGGACTCTATGGGAGAGGGCAAGGGCGGGATGATATGGGAGAATGGCATTGAAGCATGTAAATTACCATATGTGAAACAAATTGCCAGTCCAGGTTCAACGCATGATACAGGGTGCTCAGGGCTGGTGCACTGGGATGACTCAGAGGGATGGGATGGGGAGGGAGTTGGGAGGGGGGTTCTCGAAGGGGAAAACATGTATACCCATGGTTGACGCATGTCAATGTATTGGAAAACAAATACAATATTGTAAAGTTAGAAAATAGAAAATAAACTAATTAAAAAAAATGCAGAGACATTACTTTGCCAACAAAGGTCCATCTAGTCAAGGCTATGGTTTTTCCAGTGATCATGTATGGATGTGAGAGTTGGAATATAAAGAAAGCTGAGTGCCGAAGAATTGATGCTTTTGAACTGTGGTGTTAGAGAAGACTCTTGAGAGTCCCTTGGACTGGAAGGTGATCCAACCAGGCCATCCTAAGGGAGATCAGTCCTGGGTGTTCATTGGAAGGACTGATGTTGAAGCTGAAACTCCAATACTCTGGACACCTGATGTGAAGAGCTGACTCATTTGAAAAGACCTTGATGCTGGGAAAGATTGAGGGCAGGAGGAGAAGGGGACGACAGAGGATGAGATGGATGGATGGCATCACCGACTCAGTGGACATGGGTTTGGGTGGACTCCGGGAGTTGGTGATGGACAGGGTGGCCTGGCATGCTGCAGTTCATGGGGTCGCAAAGAGTTGGACACGACTAAGCAACTGAACTGAACTTAGAGTAGAAAAAAAAACAAAAACAAAAAACCTCCCTGCAAAGTACTTAAATTAAAATACCAGTTTAACTGATCCACACAAAACGACTATTTAAAGTGCATAAAAAAGCAATTATATAGAAATTTTTTTATTAACACAGGGCAAAAAATAAGCAAGTAATCATGATCCTATAATTGTTAAGAAAAATTTACCTTGTATTGCATAACTGATCACAGTAAGAGAGATATCAAAGTCCAGTTCAAAACTTGAGAAATGTCTGCCACATATATGAGGGAATCTGAGTAAGTAAGTAAGTTTTGTGTCCACTAAAATAATATTTTTAGGTGCATTATATAGAACCGCCTCAAATTAGAAACAATCCATATGATCACTATCAGTATAATGGAAAAAAATTGGTATTTAAATAATGAAATGAGTTAAATTACTGTTACATATAATGGCATGAGTAAATTAAAAAAATAATGTTGAACAAAAGATGCTATTATTTCCTTGCCCTTTAGGTCACCACAGAACATTTGAGTACAGTTCCCTGTGCTATACAGTAGGTTCTTAGTAATTATCTATTTTATACATAGTAGTGTATGTATGTCAATCCTAATCTCCCAATTCATCCCCCCTTCCCCTCCTACCCCTTGGAGTCCATACATTTGTTCTTCATGTCTGTGTCTCTATTTCTGCTTTGGTACATCTGTATCATTTTTCTATATTTCACATATATGCATTGATATAAAGTATTTTACTTTTTCTGACTTATTTCACTCTGTATGGCAATCTCTAGGCCTACCCATGTCTCTGCAAATGACACAATTTCATTCCTTTTTATGGTTGAGCAATTTTCCACTGTATACATGTGCCACATCTTCTTTATCCATTCCTCTGTTGATGGACATTTAGCTTGCTTCCATTCCCAGGTACACAGGTAGTTGATTCACCTTGCTGTACAGCAGAAACTAATGTAACTTTGTAAAGCAACTATACTCCAATAGATAAATTTTAAGAAATGATGCTATGGACACAAAGTTGTCTAAGTACTTTAATTTACATTTGTGAAAGCTGATTATCTAACTCAGATGGGGTTTTGGGGGGAAACTAGATAAGTTTCTTTGTGAATGTTGTTCCACTGTATTGCAGAGTTGAAAATTTCTGACATAGGAGGTAGAAAACAGCCAAAGTCAAGTTTCACTTACTTGAAAACTTTGCTTAGTTGTGTCCAAAGTATTCCCATAAATGCATTCAATCTTAAAGCAAGACAGCATTCTTATACTACTGTTTTGACTTTTACTATTTTGACATTATTTTTATTAAAAAATATTTTTTGAAGTAAAATATTTTTTCTAAAATAACTTCTACTCTGTGTTTGTTCTAAAATCTAAATACAAGCATATGATTATTAATTCAATATGTTTTTGATAAGTAGATTCTCCAGATCCATGCTATTTCTATAAATGAAATAATAAAATATTTTATATTACCAATAGCAAACATTTACTTTATTGTGTAACATTTTAGGAATTTGTTTATACCTTAAGTTTATAGTTAATTAAGAATATGAGGTGTATATAATGTATGAAGATAGGCAATATCCTGTCATATTTTACCACTTCCATAATAAGATACATTAATGATAAATAACTGCCTGTTATGTCAGGGATACAAAAAGTTATCAATTTGTTTCTCTGAACATATATAATATGACACTAAGTGGTCTCATCGATCTTGCTTTAGTGATAATGTTTCTGAGACAGGTTTAGGAGAGCTTAAAAAGGAGAGCTTAAAACTATGCATGTTTTATAATAGCAATGCCTAATGAAAAAGTAATTCTTATTAAGTATACTCTTTGTTCATCGAGTTGTTGTGCTGCTTGGTGATTCCACTATGGCTATTTACTGAAGATGTTTTCTGAGTACTTTAATAAGTTTTCTTATGACATAAAAATCTTAATAAAAATACAGGTAGCCATAAGAGCGTATCTCAAGATATTTTTGCCAGGCAGTTTGAACTATTTCTAAATGCCATTATGTGGTTAAGCAGTAAGACACAACAGGTTATATTACATTGTGAAGTTCTCTAATAGGTGTTGAAATTGCCTCTCAACATCACACCCAGGAGTGTCTCTGCGATTTTGCATAACAATTTCCAGGGTTATTAAAAAAAAAAAAAAAAGAATAAGTGAAGTCATTAAAAAACACTCTTCTTAGGTAAATTTAAAAGCTTTCAATCACCCAGTGTGCAGACATAAAGTCTAATCCCTTTTCCTTGAAAAATATTTCATATAGATTTTTTTAGCTTCCTGAACTGGTAACTCAAATTTTGTTAAATTTGACTTATTTAAATTTTATTTCTATCTTGAAAAATAATGGAGCCAATTATCTTCAACTCAATTTCCAAGGTGACAGTTTATCAATCACAGTGATAAGTGCTTGGGCTTCTTTGTAACATATTTGATGCCCTGTCTTTTCCCTATTTCCCCACCCCTCAGTTTGCCTCCAGAATTTGTGGAATCTTCTGTCTTAGAAGAGAGTAAGAATGTTATCTCTAGGGAGTGATTGTGGAGGTTTAGGAAACAGAGGCATATTCTCAGGGTAAGAGAACCCGAAGGTATGTAAAATTGAGGACAATAGCCTCATTGTTTAATTATATATAAGAGCACCAGGCTCAAATATTTGAATTTACCCTTTGGTTACACAAAGTGACTCATAAGGTTATTGCTTTTTTATGAAACATCAAGAAGTTATGTCCACATTCACAAAGCTTTTTCTAAATCACTTAGAAGTTAGAGCAATGTAAAGCTTTTGGCTTTTCAATTTAGCTAAATTTTAAGTTCCCTGTTCTAACAGTTGTCCCTTGGTATTCTTGGGCGATTGATTCCAACAGACCTTGCAAACACTAATACTCACAGATGTTCAAGGATGAACCATAGAGATGATTCTGTGCAGTAGATTGTTGCCAGTATGACATGTTAAATGAAGAGCAACTAAAATTCCAGAAGAGAAGATCAGGAATTTAATGATACCCAGCATCAGTTCAGTTCAGTTCAGTCACTCAGTTGTGTCTGACTCTTTCGACCCCATGGATTGCCGCATGCTAGGCCTCCCTGTCCATCGCCAACTCCCGGAGTTTACTCAAACTCATGTCCAGTTGGTGATGCCATCTAACTATCTCATCCTCTGTCATCCCCTTCTCCTCCCGCCTTCAATCTTTTCCAGCCCCAGGGTCTTTTCCAATGAGTCAGTTCTTTGCATCAGGTGGACAAAATGTTGGAGTTTCAGCTTTAGCATCAGTCCTTTCAATGAATATTCAGGACTGATTTCCTTTAGGATGGACTGGTTGGACCTCCTTGCAGTCCAAGGGACTCTCAAGAGTCTTCTCCAACACCACACTTCAAAGGCATCAGTTCTTCAGCACTCAGCTTTCTTTATAGTCCAACTCTCACATCCATACCTGACTACTGGAAAAGCCATAGCTTTGACTAGACGGACCTTTGTTGGCAAAGTAATGTCTCTGCTTTTTAATATGCTATCTAGGTTAGTCATAACCTTCCTTCCAAGGAGTAAGTGTCTTATATAATTTCATGGCTGTAGTCACCATCTGCAGTGATTTTGGAGCCCCCCAAAATAAAGTCTCTCACTGTTTCCACTGTTTCCCCATCTATTGCCATGAAGTGATGGGACCAGATGCCATGATCTTAGTTTTCTGAATGTCAGTTTAAGTCAACTTTTTCACCTTCCTCTTTCACTTTCATCAAGAGGCTCTTTAGTTCTTCTTCACTTTCTGCCATAAGGGTGGTGTCATCTGCCTATCTGAGGTTATTGCTATTTTTCCTGGCAATCTTGATTCCAGCTTGTGCTTCATCCAGCCCAGCATTTCTCATGATGTATACAAGTTATATGTTTATCAGTTATATGTATATATATGTATATAAGTATGTATGTATGTATATATGTATATAAGATTCTCAAGAGGCAGGTCAGGTGGTCTGGTATTTCCATCTCTTTCAGAATTTTACACAGTTTGTTGTATTCCACGCAGTCAAAGGCTTTGACATAGTCAATAAAGCAGAAATAGACGTTTTTCTGGAACTCTCTTGCTTTTCCTATGATCCAATGGATGTTGGTAATTTGATCTCTGGTTCCTCTGCCTTTTCTAAATCCAGCTTGAACATCTGAAGTTCATGGTTCATGTACTGTTGAAGCCTGGCTTGGAGAATTTTAAGCATTACTTTTCTAGTGTGTGAGATGAGTGCAATTGTTCAGTAGTTTGAGCATTCTTTGGCATTGCCTTTCTTTGGGATTGGAATGAAAAACTGACCTTTTCCAGTCCTGTGGCCACTGCTGTGTTTTCCACATTTGCTGGCATATTGAGTGCAGCACTTTCACAGCATCACCTTTTAGGATTTGAAATAGCTCAACTGGAATTTCATCACCTCCACTAGCTTTGTTCATAGTGATGCTTCCTAAAGCCCACTTGACTTCACAACCTAGTATAACACTTACTAAACATTTTTCTATCTGGAAACTACAGGAAAAAAAAAAGGAAACAATAGTTGAAATTTTTTTATTCACTCAGAAGAAAATAATGTGTGTTTTCCTTGTTTCACTTTCTGAACAGGAAGAGAAAACTTAAAATTAGAAATCAAGAAGATGTTACTAGGGTAAAGGCTGCCTAAAAATAGGACCTGAAATCCAGAACATATTTTTCTCTCAGAAATTTTGGTAGTATTTAAAAGGTAACATATCTTTGTACCTTTATACCCGTTTTATTTATTTATTTTGTAAAGCTGTGGGGATTCAGAAGGTAGGCGTAGGGAATACTATCCACTTCTCTAGCTAACTCTTGATGTGACACTCTAGTCCCTTAATCGTATTTAGTGAAGGAGTATCAAATTCAATTTCCCAGCTGTGACAGTCCTGATTCAGTGTCGACACTGCCTTTGCTCAACGGATATCATCATCTACCATTTGCTTACTGTTCGCTATTCACAGCTCAGTTTTAGTCATATGGTGGCGATAGGGAGGCTCAGAGTAATCTTTTATTTCCCACAGCCTAGGTATAAAAAAATGGGTAGAGTTGTTGCTCTGAATCCGTGCACTCCACATCAACCCACCTGACTCAAAAAAAAAGAAAACTTGAATTTGCCCAGTACCACAGAGGCACAGTATCTATTTACTTACTTTTCATACTCTATTCACAACTACTTACATAGCATTGACATTGTATTAAGTATAGTAGAGATGATTTAAAGTATTAATATATGGGTGGATTTGTGTGATTAAATGCAAATACTACACCGTTTTCACATGAGAGACTTCAGCGTCCTCAGATTTTGGTATCTGAAATCCCATGGACAGGTGAGCCTGGTGGAATACAGTCCATGGTCTTAAAGAGTTGGACATGACTTAGTGATTAAACAACAAAAACAAAATCCCAGAAGCAATTCCTTGTGGACACCTAGGAATGAACGTAAATACTTTTTCAAGATACAGTTGCTTTCAGTGGGAAGACATTTTAGAAAACCTAATCTGTCATACAGGCTTCCCTGGTGGCTCAATTGGTAAAGAATCCTCTTGCAATGCTAGAGACCTGGGTTTCATCCCTGGGTTGGAAGATCCCCTGGAGGAGGGTATGGCAACCCATTTCAGTACTCTTGACTGGAGAATCCCCATGGACAGAGGAACCTGGCAGGCTACAGTCCATGGTGTTGCAAAGAGCCAGACACGACTGAATGAGTAAGAACACACAACCTGCCATACAATTGGGACAGAACATATTTTTATACTTTAAACTCTAAATATTTTATAGAGTTTAAAACTAAAGATAATTATAATTAAGATAATATAGAAAACTTAAGCTAATTAAAAATTATTAAACTGAAAGAAAACAAATCTAACATAATTACCCAGCATGACTGATGTAATGAACCATCAACTATTTTAGACATCACAAACTAAGGTACTTGGGAGAATGAATATGTTTATCAGGACCAGTTCAGTTCAGTAGAAACACAAAAAGGAAACTAATATGTAAAAGTTATTATTTCTGACACCATGACCATAGTACCAGAAATAAAACAGACATAAGGAACTGACCTTTTGGTTGACATTAATTTTGAGCATGTAAAACTAAAAGGGGCTTCTATGACTTAAAAGTTGCAGTATGTATTAATATTCTTATTTGACCCATATCTGAAGACACCATTTTGAATATACTAAAAATGACTTATCAAAATTAGATTTTTAAAGACATGAAGTCATCTTCTCATTTTATGTCTTGCCTTTTCAGTTAGTTTGACACTTACCAAAAAATTTGTTATGAATTGGTTGCATTGCCATGCATTGTCTGAGAGTTTTTAATATACTTTTAAGATCTGAAGTCCTAAAACTCTTAGAAAAAAACAGGCAATGTCACTGTAACTCATTCAATTGCTTAAACCATGCATTGCAAACTGTGACCCTTTATAAAAAGTTTGAGGACCTCTGGCTTAAACTAATTTTCAGCTTTCTCTCCCATTCATCTTATGTGTTTAGTTAACTACCAACTTCTATTAAAACTTCCAGTTATATAACACACATCCATCAAATTTGTTTCTCCTCTATCTCCACTCCCACTATTCTATAGTACCTCCTCTTGATTGCTTTAAACATCTTTAAATGTTTTTTGGCTTCTATCCATTCTCTCCTATTCTTGATTCCAGTTGTCATACTGATATTTCAAATGCAAACAAAAATATTACGGCTTGAAATCCTTCATTGTTTTTGAATTGCTAAATTACTTTATTTTCCACTGTTAAGTTATATGGCTCTTTGTATGGTGCTTAAGATTCTTTACAACCAGCCTTTCAACAGTCTCTTTAGCTACCCACTTCACCAATATCCATCCAACCTCTGTCATTTTTCACCCTTACAGAACCTTTTGGTAGCACAATGTTCTGTGATACATAATTTTCTTGGCTTTGCACAGGATGCTTTTTTTTTGGCCTATAACACAGTAAATATGCATGAAAACAGCTAAGACATAAATTAAGATAGCGACAAGGTTAAAAACAAAAATAAAGAAAGCCCATATTTACCTAGGAGACTTGACTAGAAAAATTATAGCAAAATAATTAAATTATATCAATCCCAAGACAAAGAGAATAGGAGAAAAAAATGGCACTAGACAAAAGATGAACACGGTAATATAATGCTAGCTATTTCAGGAGTTAGTGAAATCCTATCTCAAGCAAATTCATCTAAAGAGAATTGAGAAAAGAGGAATTATTGACCATTTGCATCTTGCTTATATCAATAAACAATCAAAGTTTTAATATGTTTCTTTGAATTTAGGCTTTCTCACACACTTAACAAAGAAAAACTGGGGAATAGAAGAAAAGATAGCTTTGGTTTCTCTTCATTATCTCGATTCTATCCTTTTCTCAAGGCTTCTCTAGTGGTCAGCATAGAGTGGATGCTTATTAATTATTCCTGAAATTAACTGCTTTTTGAAGGAAAAGCCATGTCTATGACTCTGATCTCTCTAGACTTTAGATGCTTCCACAGAGCAAAAACTGGGTTTTATTGGCTTCCATAAAGTGGATACTCCCCCAAAATATCCACAAGGACACTGGTTCCAATATTTCTTGACACTTTTCATTGTTCTGTCTCAGCTACATGTAAACCTTTATTAAATCATTTTCCCTTTCAGAATAACTCCACACACTGATGGCAATTAGATTAGAAAAGCACAAGGATTTATTACCTTCAATGGACCTTTTATTTCTTGTAAAAATAGAGAAAAGTTGCCTTTAATGTCATCACTTTGCAGTTTGTTTTCAGAGTAAACGAGTATGGCAGGGACAAAAGGCTTTAGATAATATTCCATGTCATTTTCATCTTTTACAGAGCTACAGTTAGAGGAATGGCTTTGCAGTTAATGCATTACTAAGTACTTTCATGATGAGTTCTAAATGTATTTATGGTGATTTGTACTGGAGTTTACAATTGTATTACATAGGCAACCCTGCATTTTCTGGAAACTATGTCAATGGCAATGGGCTATAAAAACTCTAGTGGAAGGATCAAGATATTAACTTTAAGAGACATTTGTCACTAATATGCAAAACTGTGTGGTAAGAGAATAAGTGTTTTCATTTTATTTATTGTTTGTTATGCCATTTCTTTGTAGTGGTTGTACTCAGTTAAAAAAATAGTTTCTATTATGAATTTATGCGGCAGTTTAGAAATAAAACCCACAATTTCCAAATTTGTATGTGTAGGTGGAATGATAAATGTAGTTAAATAAGATATCAATGTCTTTGATTCGAACAAAGTCTCAAAAGAGAAAAAAGACAAAATCTTAATATTTAGATGTTTTCAAGACTAATAAGATAACTTGAGAGATTAGATTTAGATTTTAATTAGATAATTTATCTCTCTAAATTGAGAGACAGGAGTACTAGAACTCTAGAAGGAGCAGGTATTTCAAGTATACAAGAAGTCAGGCTGTAAAATATAAAGGCCAAGATAACAAAAAGTATGAGAACATTGAGAATTAGCAAAAATATTAAGAAGAAAAACAGAGTTTTAAGTCATCTTAGCCACATAGAACATTAAGATTTTTTGTAGTCAGGATAAAAAAGACAGGAAAAAAAAGACAATTATGTAGTTATGTTCAGAAACTACTTAATTTTAATGACATTTAACCTTTTTTACTATAAATTTATTTTTATGATCTAAATGTCAAAACAAAGTTTAAACTTTGGTAAACAGTAAAGATAATCAAATATATATTTAAAATACACCATCTTTTTAACTAGGAACAATAAGCAAATGTGGTTTTTAAAAGTAATTAGTAGGGAGTTCTCTGGCAGTCTGGTGGTTAGGGTTTGACACTCACTGCTGTGGCCCTGCGTTCAATCCCTGGTCAGGAAACTAAGATCCTGCAAGCCATGTGGTATAACAAACAAACAAACCAAAAAACAGTAATTAGTGAAGATATATATCCTGAATAATTTATTATATTTAATGAGAAGACTGTGTAGAGATGAAAATGACAAGTTGAATATAACATTTTATGCTTCATTCAGTTTAGAGCATTCAGGCTCTTTGATATACAATATTGAAAACACAGTATAAGAAACTATAGGACCTTAAGTATATTCTTGTGAATGAAAGTTAGCAATTTTGCATGATTTTATCATTGAATCACTGAGATGGAGATAGTAAGTCCTAAAAATTTATTCTCTTCTTCCAAGCTAGTGAAGTGGTACTTCCCATTGCCTTAGGAGTTAGGTGTAGCCTAACTTTCTTGGGCATTGTTGAAAACAAATACACCTAAGTGGTATATACTACGTATACCTAGTGGTATATCCATCTAGTCAAAGCTATGGTTTCTCCAGTAGTCATGTATGGATGTGAGAGCTGGACCATAAAGAAGGCTGTGTGCCAAAGAATTTATGCTTTTGAACTGTGGTGTTAGAGAAGATTCTTGAGAGTCCCTCGGACTGCAAGGAGATCAAACCAGTCAATTCTAAAAGAAATCAGTCCTGAATATTCATTGGAAGGACTGATGCTGAAGCTGAAGCTCCAATACTTTAGCCACCTAATGTGAAGAACTGACTCACTGGAAAAGATCTTGATGCAGGAAAAGATTGAAGGTAGGAGAAGAAGGGGACAACAGAGAATGAGATAGTTGGATGGCATTACCGACTCGATGGACATGAGTTTGAGTAAGCTCCAGGAGTTTGTGATGGACAAGGAAAGCTGGCGTGTTGCAGTCCATGGGGTCACAAAGAGTCAGACATAACTGAGCAACTGAACTGAACTGATACTTAAGTAGAAAGATATGCAATATTGATGAGTAGGAAGATTCACTATCATAATATACTATCTCAAAGAAAATTATGTACAGATTCAATACAATCTCAGTCAAAATCCCAAGAATATTTTGTGAAAATTTTGTGACAAACCATATCAGTGAACAGAACAGATATGAGTCAAATGATTTCTAGGACTGGGTCTTAACAATGTGTCCCTCAAAGCCCACTTCCTCTTTCCATTGCCTGAAACCTGGACATGGTGATTCAGTTCAATTATGCAGATGATAACAATACTCTTGCTAAATCACTAAATAGACTCAACCTGGGACCCTAATTTACCATGAGCCAGAGAACTATCCCCCACACACGAATTGCTTAACTTGTAACTGTTATGTAAAGAACTACTCTTTTGTCTAAGTTATTTTTGTTTTGGATTACTCTGTTTCACTAGTCTGGGTTGTAATTCCATGTTTCATTCACATCAGTGTGGCTTGTTCTGACCAAAAAGAGTGAGTAGGGATGAAATACTTCTAGGAATGTTGCTCTAAGAATCAGTTTATTGACTATTATGTCACTTTTCTCGGCATGACAATAACGTCAATGTTTCAAATAGAGGTTTCTCTGTCAGACTAATTTCTGGACCAAAGACAACACGGAGTGATGCCTAAGCCGATCTCTTCTGGATACTTAGTGTGTAAGTAAGACATAAACCTTGGTTATTACAAGCCACTATAACTTAGAAGTTGTTTGTTACTGAACCATGTTGTACTCTATCTTGGTTCATTTAAAAAGCTTAGCCAGAAACATTTTTGGTACAATCTCTCTCAGCCATTTCATAGTTTAATCAGGCTATAATAAGGGAGTACTGTGGTAAAATATGAAGTGGAAAATTCAGTTACAGCTTGTGTATGATGTATAAAAGAAGATATAGCACAAAATGCAAATTCTTTTTCTTTTTTGCAGACATAGAAGAGTATATTTTCTAAAGATTTAATGGAGAAAAGGAAATAAGTAGCTCAATTCTTATTGATAAATTCCAAAGGTACTTTAGTAAAGGAGTAGATATAGTAAGGAGAGCTGAGATTTTTAAGATAAAGCACTGGCGAGATTCTCATTTTAAATTAAAACTATAGAGGAAGAGATATTAAAAAGTACGGAGGAAGAGTTATATTTACACCCAAAAATACGTTTGAAAGAATAGTGAGTAAATATGGAATCTGTGAAAAAGTTTGAAAATTTGAAAGAATGATTCACCATAGTGTTTACAGCACAGATAATAAGGCAGTTTAGAAGAGGGTTTGGAGATGCTTTTGATGATGTCACTGGATGTGTTGCACATATGGCCTCAGACAAAACCATTTTAGTGTGGGGCAAGGGGAAAACAGTGTATAGCAGGAAAAGCCTACCCACTCTAACAATTTAGAATTGAAAAGGAAACCAAATGAGAACAAAAGGAGAGAAGGGTAAACAAGTTAAACAGAAGTATTTCAAGGATCGGTGGAAGTGCTTGAAAGCAGAAAGGTAAGGACGGAAGTTGACTAAATAAAGGAAAAATGATAGTCTGAAATAGCTACTCCACAGGTGAAAAAAGATGGGAGGCCAAAATATGAGTGAAGCAGGGAAAACAAGAATTTCTGCATAAAATATATCATCAGGCAAAAGGGAGCAGGAGATGATATAGAATCAGGGAGCAGTCACCAATTTAGAAAATAGTGGAAAACAAACTGATTTTATAGACAATATATCTCCTGTTACCCTTTAAATCACTTGAGTTGAATACTAATACTTACACATTTAGTTTTCTCTTTATGAAATAATATTATAAACACTTTCATATTATTGTAGTTTGGTTGCAAGTCAGCTAATTTTACATATTTTTTTTCTGCTTCATTTTTAACAACTTTATTGTGAAATGCAACATACACAGAAAAAACACATCTGCATAAAATATTTATGTACAAATCAACAAATAGTTTTAAAGTGGTTTTCCATGGAACCACCAGAATAGTCAAAAGTAGAACATGGGAGGGGTAGATAGGGGGTTTGGGACTGACAATGTACACACTGCTATATTTAAAATGGATAACCAACAAGGACCTACTGTGTAGCACAGGGAACTCTGCTCAATGTTATGTGGCAGCCTGGATGGGAGGTGAGTTTGGGAAAGAATGAATACATGAACATGTATGGCTGAGTTCTTTTGCTATACACCTGAAACCATCACAACATTGTTAATTGGCTGTACTCCAGTAAAAAATTAAAAGTTTGAAAAAAGAAACAGAACCAAACAGAAATTCTGGTTAAAAAGCACAATAACTTAAATAAATTAAAAACATTACTAGAGGGGCTCAATAGCAGATCTGAGCAGACAGAAAAAGAATCATTAACTTGAAAGTTAACCTGAACTGCTAGTTTAAGTGATTTTCCATTTGAGAAATAAAAAAGATGAGAAAAATAGTCCATTACATTCCAAAAACTGTCTTTAAGAATTTATGTTTTATCAGAAACCATGGAGGTCAGAAAACAGTACATGTGACATATTCAAAGAGCAATAAGAAAAAGACTGATGGCCAGGTACTCCATATTCAACAAAATTATCCTTTAAAATGTGAAGGAGAAATTAAAATATTTCAGGAGAAAAACAGAATTCATTGTTAGCAGATTTGCCTTATAAGAGATACTAAACTGTGACTGAAATCCACATGAAGAAATAAAGAGCTCTGGTAAATGCAATTATATAAGCAAATATAGAAGACAGTATAAGTGTATTTTTTGGCAGCTCTTTTCTTCTGTATCTGATTTAATAGACAACTGCAAAAAGCAATTATTATAAAACTGTGAAAAAAAAAACTGTGATGATGGGCTTATAATGTACAAAGTTGTGATTTGATTGACAATAATAGCACAAAGGAGTGGGGAGAGAACAAATTATATTAGTATAAAGTTTCTGAACACTATTGAAATAAAGTTGGTATTATTCCAAACAAGATTATTTTAAGTTAAGATGCTAATTAAAATCCCAGAGCAGTCACTAAGACAAAAAAACCCTACAAAATACAGCAAAAGGTAAAAATAATGATATTAAAATAGTACACAAGAATTGGTCTGCTTAATACCGAAGTGGAAGGAAAGACAGAGAAACAAAAAGACATGGCATATAGAAAACAGCATGAAATCAAACAAATTCTCCCTTATCAGTGACTACATTTAATGTAAAAAATAAATAAATAAATAAACACTGTAATAAAAAAGTAGAAATTGGCAGACTGAATAAAAAACAAAGATGATCCAGCTATATATACAAGAGAGTTTAGAATCAAAGACACGAATTGAAAGTAAAACAGTAAAAGAAACAAAAAGATGCATCATATCAGTATTAACTGAAAGATAACTGAAATAGCCATACTCAAAAAAAAAAGTTTAAAAAAGCTACTATAAGTAAAGAAGGACATTTTATAATGATGAAACTATCTTGTCTTCAGTCTTACAACAAAATAGTCATACAAACTGCTAGTTAATGAGATTTCTTGAACCTATCAGAGAGCTAAGGTAACAGCACAACTAACTAACCTATAATCTATAGATTGGCATCTCTCTGCAGTAGACAGGAGACCTGAGCACTACTCGACATGAGCAGAGACGGATAGACATTTGTTAGAAAAACCCAGCTAGCATCTTGAAATAATTCAGAACCTAAATATGCACTACTAAGTGTGGTGGGGACCTTGAGAGCTACAGATATAAACAGATGCAAACATAGAGTTTGCAACCACTTGACATTTCTTCTCTGTAGACCCCACTGGGCCTCAGTGAACACTCACAAAAGAGATTAGTAAGAATAGAAATAGCTTCTTTGTGGTACAAACCTAAAAGGACACAATAGCTTTTGAAAGAAGGGCAAAGAGCAACTAAGCCATGGTAACCCCATATTATTTTTCTTGGAACTCACTTTTGAGCCTTCCTTATAATCAGTAATGGTCATAAAGTAAGCTATGGTCAATGAAATGGAAGCATCTTGGAAGCTTCCTAAAAAAATTCTCTTCTCCCAATAAAAGGAGTCAGACACTGGAAGAAATATTTACTCCTCAGCCCTCAGACTTCTTATACTGTAGGGTGATCTAATATTTTTGTCACACAGGCTATTATAATTATATGAATTTGGATGCATTTATGAATGATACAATGGTCTCATCTTTCCTAAGTTTTATTGAAATTTTACTATGGTAAAAGTTCATGAATAACAACAGTTTATTTAATAATTAGAATATACTAAACAAATACTTGATGTGAGGAATCTTACTTTCATGAAGCCAAAGTTAAAAAAAAAAAAAAAAGCAGGCTGACTGGGCTCCAAAATCAATGGTGATGGTGACTGCAGCAACAGAATTAAAAGACATGTGCTCCTTGGGAGAAAAGCTATGACAAACCTAGACAGTGTATCAAAATAAAGAGATATCACTTTTCCAACAAAGGTCAGTATAGTCAAAGCTGTGCTCTTTCCAGTAGTCAGGTACAAATGTGAGAGATGGACCATAAAGAAGTACTGAAGAACTGATGCCTTTCAGATTGTGGTGCTGGAGAAGACTCTTGAGAGTTCCCTGGACTGTAAGGAGAACAAGTCATCTATCCTATAGGAAGTCAACCCTGAATGTTCATTGGAAGGACTAATGCTCAAGCTCCAATATTTCGGTCACCTGATTCAAAGAGTTAATTCATTGGAAAAGACCCTGATGCTAGGAAAGATTGAGGGCAAGGGGAAAAGGGGGTTGACAGAGTATGAAATGGTTGGATGGCATCATCCACTCAATAGTATGAGTTTCAGCAAACTCGGGGAGATAGTGAAAGCAGGGAAGCCTGGCATACTGCAGTTCATGTTGTTGCAAAGAGCTAGACATGACTTAGCGATTGAACAACAACAAAGAACTCAGAACCACCTTTGTATTCAGTCTGTACCCATATCTTCATTTTAAGAATGTGCTTAGCTTTATTGCACTACAATTAAATGAAACTTAAATGAATAAAATAGTTATGCATGTGTGCCTTTAAAAAGCAGTGTGAGACTAAAGTAATGACCCATAATTTATGCTTCAGGTATATGCAGAATTTCCAAAATAACTGCAGTGAGTATTCTTTGCTCAATTTTAGACAAGTAACATATGTCAACTACAAAACTGTGTCTGTCTTATAAGCCAGAGACACTTTTCCATCTTTGAAATGAAAACCAACTAGTGACTAATGATGAAATTCCTTCTCCTGTACAAAGTAAAAATAAATCTTAGAGGACCTAATGTATTTTGCTGTTGTTGCCAGATTAAATCTCTACTGATATCCAGTTTATCAGGATCAATCCAATTAAGCTCAATTTTATCTGTGTAGTTTGACTAAGGATTTCCCTGGTGGCTCAGTGGTAAAGAAAATGCCTGCCAAATGTAGATGTGGGTTTGATTCCTGGTTCAAGAAGATCCCCTGGAGAAGGAAATGGCAACGGACTCCAGTATTTTGCCACTGGAAATCCCACTGGACAGAGAAGCCTGGCTGGTTACAGTCCATGGGGTCACAAAAGAGTCACACATAACTTAGCAACTAAATAACAGCAGCAATTTATAGGTTCTTTTCGGTTCCACTTGTCATTCTGTCACTAAGTCATGTCCAACTCTTTGTGACCCCATTAACTGCAGCACACCAGGCCTTCCCTGTCCTTTACTGTCTCCCAGAGTTTGCTCAAATTCATGTCCATTGAGTTGGTGATGCCTTCTAGCTCTCATCCTCTGTCACCCCCTTTCCCTTTCGCTTTCGATCTTTCCCAGCATCAAGATCTTTTTCAATGAGTCAGCTCTTTGTATCAGGTGGCCAAAGTATTGGAGCTTCAGCATCAGCATCAGTCCTTCCAGTAAATATCCAGGGTTGATTTCCTTTAGAATTGACTGGTTTGATCTCCTTGCTGTCCAAAGGACTCTCACGAGTCTTCTCCAATACCACAATTCAAAAGCATCCAGCATCGGTTCCACTGAGTTCTGATAAAAAAAGTGTCCTACGGGGCTTCAGTAAACAGCACATTTCTTCCTCTTCTAAGAGCTAAGTCAGTTGAGAAATAAGCAAAAAGAGTAAGTAGTTACAGGCCTAGATGTCATTTTCATTACTGATAAAACTTATTTGGAGAACATGGCTTTTATCTTGGGAGAGTGAGCTTCACAACCTTGAAGCTCATGCTTAAACCCACAAAGCAGTTCTTGTCCCTATAAATTAGTATAATAGAGTGTTAGGAACAATGCAAGCTTTATTAAGATAGCTTACTTCCTTGGGGAAAACTTTTTTGAACAACTCTTAACTGGATCTCATTCCAAAGTCATTTATCAGAGAAAGTTACATTTTGTACCTCAGGGAGAAGTAGCTCTAAGTGTAAGATAAACCAAGAGTGGATTGTTTAGTGTATAATAAATGACCTTAGTGTATAATGATCAAATGAGTTTTATTCAAGAGACAGATATTTAGTTTAACGTTAAAAATTAATCAATGTGATTCACAACACTAACTGAATAAAGGTGAATATTTATGATCATATCACCAGATAAAGAAAAAGTCTAACAAAATCCCACAAACACTTATCATAAAAAATAATTTCAGTAAAAGAAAAATAATTTCAGTAATAATAAAAATAATACGTAATGAAAAGGAAGTCCATCAATTTGAAAAAGGGATTTGATAAAATCTGCAGTTATCATAAATAATTATGAATGTGTTCTTAAAATTGGGAACAAGATACATAAAGCAAAATCAATAAAGAGGACATAATAATGTTCATTAAGCATGTGAAAAAACACTCAACAACAATAGTTTTTAGAGAGGAGTAAATTAAAATCCCAGTGAGATATGAATTCAGATTCACTAGAATGGATAAAATTTCTAAAAGAGAAAACTGGCATTACCAAAATTTGGTGAGGATGTGGAACAACCATGCTTCTTAATAACCAGAAGGTGAAAAGACAAAATGCCCAACAGCAATAAAACTGGGCTAATTACTTCTTTATTTAATATGACATTGCTGCTGCTGCTAAGTCGCTTCAGGCGTGTCCGACTCTGTGCGACCCCATAGACGGCAGCCCACCAGGCTCTGCCGTCCCTGAGATTCTCCAGGCAAGAATACTGGAGTGGGTTGCCATTTACTTCTCTAGCGCATGAAAGGGAAAAGTGAAAGTGAAGTTGCTCAGTCGTGTCCAACTCTTAGTGACCCCATGGACTGAAGCCTGCCAGGCTCCTCCATCCACGGGATTTTCCAGGCAAAAGAGTACTGGAGTGGGGTGCCATTGCCTTCTCCATAATATGACATTACTACTCAGCAATAAAGAGAAAGCGTATAGTGAACATAAATCTTTTTTTTTTTTGCTTTCATAAATGGAAGTTTATATGGAAATAAATTTCTTATGTTAGAAAATTTCCCTCTATAAAAGTTGCATCATTTTCTTCTGATATTTACTGTTCAAATGGGAAAATTTGAAAGTTGTTAATTCCTAATTTTTTTTCAATATGAATGCTTGTAGGATATTTATGTAGAATTTGAATTTCAAAATCGTGTCAACATGCATATAGCTGTGCATTTCCTTTAATTTTTCCATGAATAATTATGTTCTACATTCTCTGTTCCATTTTAAATACACCTAGTTTACTAGTTTTTCTATTGTCTTCTGTTTCATACTTTCAAATTCATAGTCTTGTTCCTATGAATCCTGGGTAATGTTTTACATTTTTTCTCCATATCTCTAGTTTGCTTTGGTGCACTGTCACTTCTGGTCATTCTACTACCTACTCTTGATTTTATCTTAGTAAATTTTAAGTGGTGAAGAATAGAGATGGAAAAAGATTTATTTTAGTCAAGAATTTTCCTCTGTTCTCACATGTGTGGGCAGCCAATTTTATTTCTCAGAACATTTCTTTTAAAATTGTAGTTTATATTGAGTTCTCTCAGGGTCTGATTATAAGCTGCCTGACATGTACAAAAAGCTAACAAGACAATAATACATGTTATCATTATTATTATTTTAAAGTTTTTAAGATGTTTCCATAGGACAGAATGGAGATTGCTGCTGAGAGTGAAGATATTAGAATAGACCTGAATGTTTTGTTTCTGTTCACCCATTCCCTCCCATTGAATAGCTATTCTAATTCAATTAAGGAGAGTCTGATATCCTCTGATATACATTTCCCACAAGATCCCATACAACAGTACAGCCTATTTCTGGTTGTTTCGTTCTTGCAGTGTCTGCGCTGCTGGCCACTGGATTTCTGAGGCATACAGGATGTACACATGAACTCAAAATCCTCTTCGCAAGTTCAGCTCTCTCCATATTTAATTCCATATTTTGGACCAGAGATAATTTTCACTATAGTCTCTGTACTCCTGTCCAGAAAATGGGGAGTTTCTTTTCTTTGGGGAATACTGAACCATCAATAAAATATACATACATATATATATATACACACACACACACACATATATATATATGAGAGAAGAGCGAGAGGAGGGGGCAGAAGAGGAGGGGACAGCCAAGTACCCGACATCCCTAAAATCCACACTGAGAGATTTGATCTGGGAGAATTACATTCCCTAACATGTTTAGGGATATTTTATGGAAATTATTAAAGTAATGTTTTAACAATAACAACACAATTTTGGGTGTTATTGCACTGCTTCCAATGCCACTTTGAAAGATACTTTTCATTCTGCTTATTATGAAACTAACCCGTGTGTTACTATACTGAACGCAGATGTGTGTTCTCTGTTGTAAGAAGGACTCGGATCATCTAAAAGTTCAAAAGTGAAAATTTCTATTTTGTAATCAGAGGCATCTGCATTATGAAGTATTTTATCTCAATATTACTAAAAGCTCATAGACCAAAGTTAAGAATCTCTGACTTAGAATGTATTGGAAGTCTAAAATTTAATAACATGTCCAGCATTTGAGTAACACAAAAAAGCATTTAAAAATAAAAACACATCCTCAAATGATCACCTAAGGAATAGCAAACTCTAATTTTAGATATTTGTCAAGTTGATCTTTTTATATAGGACAAGTCATTTAATTTCAAGTTACTTCAACTGCAAAAAAAGAATTACATAACTAAGAATAATTGTAATAGTGAATGGTTATACATTAAAAGATTAAGGAGTCAGTACTAGTAGGAAATTTATAGCATAAAATTTGCATATTAGACAAGAACCTCCCTTACAAACAAAAGCCTTCTTTCTCTGTAAAATATTTAGCTCAGGAAGTGGTAAGTGATGATAATTGGCCTATGATTTTCTTTGCTATGTCACTATCATACTATTTTCAAAAGGAGTTAGAAGGCTATTCAAATTTCTTAATTAAAATATTTCCAGGAACAATAACGTTTCCTTAATATAAAACCCACCTGCAGAAGGAAACTGTCATATTTTTACTGTGACCTGTTATGTCAAACCTGAATCAGGACTTTTATGTGTGTCATCTATCACAGGAAACCTTCATCCCTCTTGTCTTTAGAAGACCCTGGTTGATGAAAGAGCCCTTGACTACTCATTCAAATAAAGAGCTTAATTTGTGACTTTATTTTCTGAGGATAGGGCAAATATAGGACGTAGGAGTTTCTAAAATATTCTTTAAAAATTGTAAGTTTAAAAGCATAGTTGATCAGTTTTCATGAACAGCATAGGAAATCTTTCAGGGCAAGTCCAAATTCTTGCTCCTATTATAAATTACTCTGTTTTTGTCCAGAAATAGTTAATTATAGACCAAAGATATACAAGAGGAATATTTGAAAGTGGACTATATAATATTCTTTATAACTTAGATTTATAGGTTTATGAAATTTAAAGGAAAAAAAATGCATGCCGTTTAAAAACTGACCTAAGGTGTGTTCTATAGATTTATTACTGAAAAGGGAGAAATTTATAGTAGGATAAGACAAGAAGAAATTGATTTAGAATAAACACATATGTTAACACATTCAGAAACTATTTATTGATTATATATATTATATACAAAATTCAAGTTTTCTAGAGCAAATTATGACTGTATATATAGGGAAGATATTGTTGAGAATAATGAGGATTCATACCTGAAAGAACATTTTCTCCTACATTATTTGGAGTTCATAATTTCAAAAGGAATGTGGTTCAGATTTTTCACTCATCTTGTAGCATCAAGTTCCGCTATAGGGATGTTTCTTGGAAACTGAGTCAGAATTATTGCTCTTCCACAGAAAAAGTATATTTTTAAAATAAAGGAAATAAAAAAGTGTGGAGAACAAGTATCTAGAGGATTAAATCCCCAACATGGTCATTTTGCCTATGTCTATCTTCTGTGTAGATCAAGCCATGACAACTTTTAATATGAGAGCCAAAGTTCAGCATCTATTGAACCAACTCCTGTCCTAAATTGACAGAACTATACATATAAATATGAGACAAGAGAAGCACATTTTTCTAATACTTGGCTAAATAAGAATTACAACAGTTGCACAATAACTTGAAGAAGAAATCTACAGTATTGTGAAATTCACAGAAACATAATACAGGGGATACTGTGAAAGACTGCAAACCATCAGTCAACTCATTCCTTTTTTTTTTTCTATCACATATGTTTCCCATTTTATGGTATTAGTTTTGATGATTCTGAAAATATTAGCAATCCCAAATTAAATTGGTTTAAAAATAAGAAGAGTCATTGTGATGGTTAATTTTATGTGTCAACTTGGCTAGGCTAAGGTACCCAGTTGTTTAGTCAAACATCAGTCTAGATGTTTGGGCAAAGGTTATTTTTAAAATGTGATTAACATTCAAATCAGTACACGGAATAAGGCTTCCCTTGCACTCAGCTGATGAAGAATCCAACTCTGCCTGCAATGCTGGAGGCCTGGGTTCAATCCCTGGGTTGGGAAGATCCCCTGGAGAAGGAAAAGTATACCCACTCCAGTATTCTGGCCTGGAGAATTCCATGGACTGTATAGTCCATGGGGTTGCAAAGAGGTGGACACAACTGAGTGACTTTCACTCACTCACTCACTCACTCACTCAGACTGAGTAAAGCAGATTACCCTCCGTAATGGGGCCGGACCTCATCCAATCAGCTGAAGGCCTTAAGAGAAAAGACAGTCTATAAGCGAGTAGGGGATTTTGCCTCCATCCCGCCTTTGGCTTCAAGACTGCAGCATAAACTCTCCCTCGGGGCTCTTGTGATCTGAACTGCAGAGTTTGAAATTTCCAGCCCTTATAACTTTCTTAAAATAATTCTCACTCAAGCACTAAAGGAAAAAAAAATGATAATTACTTTGGAAGAAGACTGTTTTCTCAATATCACAACAGAAGAATGGTTTATTTTTGGCAACTGAAAACATGATTTATTTCCTAGACTACATCCCAAATATTAGGATATTAGGATAGGAGTTTCATTCACTTGTAAAAACTTTAGCAGTTGGTGTATTTTTAAAATTTTGAATAGTAAGCAAAATATTTACTCCAATAATTTTTACTTTTTATAAGAATGAAAGAAATAAGTAGAGGAACACTAGACAGTAAGTGGATTCACTTCAAATTTAATCAAGAAGAACAGAAGTCATAGTCCTTAGGGCTTTATATAACGATATTTTTCAGTACTGGATGATTTGTGTAGAAGCAGTCTACTCCTGTTGGTTGTCTTTTAATTTTTCTTTCATTTAACCTTATTTAACCTTAATAGCTAATTTCTTTACATGTTTTCAAATAAGAGTCAGTTGTGAAACGCCAAGTTTTCTTTAGCAGAAAAGTTATTTTCCACCAAGGAAAGAGCTATCTCAATCAAAAAACACCCTAGAGGAAATAGAGATTTTTTTTAAAGTAATATTATTGCATAGTAAGCATAGACTGCATATGTTACTACCCTCAAGGTTTAGCTACTGAACCTTGAAAGTTTCAAATTTGTATTCAGTATAAAGCAACAAAGTTTCCTAAACAAAATTAATTGCACATATTCACAAAGTGCCTTAGAGGATTTAAATTCTAAGCTCCAGTTTCATTATAAATACTTATCTTATTTGGGATAAAGTATAAGATCATATTATATTTTGGCAAACTCTGCTATTTTATTGCTCGAGCAACCATCTAAGTAAGTGTAACACATGTTTAAGGATAAGACTAAAGGATTCTTAAAGCATATTATTTCTAATGGATTAAAAATAAAATACAACTATAGATATATTTGTACAAAAGGACATTGAACTAGACAATATCATACAAGGATTACATTATAATAATAAAGAGTTTTTAAAAGGGACTTTGTATATAAAATAGCCCTTTTTACCTACTATATACAAAATAAGAAAGAAATACTCAAGAATACCAAATAACTTCAAGTGCAAACTCATATGCTAGTCACTGTGAGAGGGAAGCCCAAAAAAATATAATGATAAATATTTACAATAAAATAAGAAAGGTATTAGATGTATTCTATAAAAGTTACTTATTGACTAAACAATAAAACATTTGGAAGCATACACAATGTTACTAGTAGTTGACAAAACATTATTTAAAAAACAGTATTTAAAATTATAAAATTAGAAATATTTAAAATTATAATAAAGCCTGTAAACTTAGTTTGATACAGGGTTGTCACAAACTTTCAATTTGTAAAAAAAAAAAAAATACAGTATCTATGAAGTGCAATAAAACTAGGTAAGTCTGTATATATAATTATTAAAGGGAAAAAGTATCTGCACTCCCATGTTCAATGACAATACTGTTCACTATAGACAAGATATGGAGAGAACCCAAATGCCCATAGACATATATTTGAATAGAAAATTATGATATATATCCATAACAATATGAGCTTCCCTGGTGGCTCAGTAGTTAAGAATCTGCCTACCAATGCTAGAGACAGGGGTTCAATCCCTGGATGGGGAATATCCCCTGGAGGAGAAAATGGCAACCGTGCCAATATTCTTGCCTGGGAAATCCCATGGATAGAGGAGACTGGAGGATAAGAGGGTTTCTATTGTATATCACTAGCCTGGGAAAAGGTCAGATTCAAAACTGTAAGTGTGGTCTCTACTGGATCACAGAACAATGGTGTACACCTAAAAATCTAAGAGGGTAGGCTTCATGTTAAGTGTTACAAAAACAAACAAAAAATACCAAAGTGACATAAGAAACTCTAAGAGGTGTTGGGTGTGTTTCCGTGAGTGAGGTGACAGTATCATGAGTGCTGCAAACTCATCAAATTGTATACCTTAAATACGTACAGCTTTTATATTAATCATACTTAGTTAAAGAGAGAGAGAGAACCCAGAATACATTTTACCATACAACAATAATTTCAAGTGAATTATAGTGGAAAGTGCATAATCATAGATGATTCGGAGGTTTCCAGCTCTCCCCTATAAGACACAGTGACTTATAAGAGATAGGGTAATCAGTTTCTAATTTCAGACTTCCCATTTAAATTCAAATTAAAAAAAAATTTCCACTGCAGCTTTTTAATCTTAACAGATATGTGTAGAGTATACCAAAATTCTTGAGGCTTGAGTTTTAAACTAAGTAGAACATAACTTGTCATAAAATATGTAGATACTTTCAGATGATCCTTGATATTATTTTCATACTTTTGGACTGTATGACACTGAGGTTTGGTTTGAAATTGCTTAGTGCAGGGTTTTGAAAAGTATGCACACTGTACATGATGCAGCTCATGGCCACTTCTCAGCCCATATGTTTTCTATTGATACTGAACCAAAATGAAGTGATATATAAATGTTCAGCTATTTAAGATTATCATCTACATTAAATATGCTCATGAGATTTGCATCCAGTACTACCCACCAGCAGAGAAGGCAATGGCAACCAACTTCAGTACTCTTGCCTGGAAAATCCCCTGGATGGAAGAGGCTGGTAGGCTGCAGTCCATGGGGTCGCTAAGAGTCAGACATGACTGAGTGACTTCACTTTCACTTTTCATTTTCATGCATTGGAGAAGGAAATGGCAACCCACTCCAGTGTTCTTGCCTGGAGAATCCCAGGGACGGGGGAGCCTGGTGGGCTGCCATCTATGGGGTCACACAGAGTTGGACACGACTGAAGCGACTTAGCAGCAGCAGCTACCCATCAGGCTGCTAATTAACTTTCCATAACCTAGACAACTGCATGTGGTATACTTTAACAAGTACAGAGAACTGATCGCAAATTGGCAAGAGGTATCTGTAAGGCATTTCCAGGATGGCACTAACATATGGTATGATATGAGAAATATCACCTTATCTTCAATACCTTCTCTCTCTCTCAACATATGTATCTAAGAATTTAGCAAGTGTATTTTCAGATTCAATGGCAAATGTTTTTAATGGCTTATTTCCTATAAATTTGATTGTTTTGGCCCAAGCCTGGTCAAAATTTAGAGAGAAGTATTTAATCACAAATAGTTTTTCTGTGCATCCTATTCAGTATCACAAACTGTCTCAGCCACTTTTGATTGCAACTGTAATTGCTGTGTAAGACACTAACAACTTTTTTACTGTCAATTTCTACTGAAGACTCGTGTATCTTCTTTATGCCACATTCGGTTGTCCTAATAGTTGCTATGTCATGATTACCTCTTGATAAACAGTGATAAGAGATAGGAATGTGACCAATGTGACATTATGGCAGAGGTATATTTTAGATATAATATCTTTATTAGGATTGGAAAATCCTAGCTATTTATGGAATAGGGAAGAAGATAATCTTTATCGATGGGGTGGGTACTCAGTAGAGAATTGAAAACAATAATGCAAAAAAATATGCAGTCATAGTGTTTTACTCTTCCAGTCCTCAATTATAATATTTAAAATTAAAAATAGGTAATCATGTATAAAATCATATAAAAATAAGTATATTCAGAGTATGAAGAGATCACATGGAATCTAAAAATGTTACATAGAACATATGATTCTATTAGCTGTTATAAGGAAAGTGAAATTTATGTCATGTTATAATGACAATAGAACCTAATAAAAAGTTTAGATAATAAATAAGATCATAAATTTTAAATATCCTGAGCTATTCAGAAAAAGATACTAAGTCAGAGTACCATTTCATTAATGATATAATTCCCAACACCAGAAAAAAAGAATGTGTGTACAGACTGTTAAGTCCTTTTCATAACTCATTAGTTTGTTTAACATTCACAAATTAGATATCCCATTCATTTTCCATGCCCCGTGATCATCTAAGCACATGCACTTATCATTGTACTCAGCTATGTTCCTCCTAGTGAGGATGTTGACAAGAGAAATGAGATCTTAACAGTCTCTTAGAGTGAATCCAATTGACAAACAGATTGAATAATACTTTAAATGGCTAGAATACCCTTACCAAACGTACTGTGAAGATTAAGTATGAGACTTAGAATTGAATGTATTGGCTGTTTGTGCAGATAACTCCTTAACATAAACCGAGAGACTCAATGAAAAGCTCTGATAAAAATGTACCAGGGACACCATATTTTAAATTTCATATAAGTATTTGCCTCATACAGAGTGTCCAAAGTGAAAAGTTTTTTGAAAGTATAGATTTAAGATGTGTCAGTAGAATTCAAAGTAGATACGGCTAAGCAACAATCAATGGTTGTAATATTTCAAGAAATAGGCTAGGGTTGAGGAATATTCTCAGCGACAAAAAAATAACCATGAATATAAATTGTGACACCATTCCAAAAGCATAAGATTGAATAGGGAAAAATATAGTAAGTGTAAGAGTGAGCCAGAAGAAGAAGATAGATAAAAAAAAAAAAAACTGAATAGGATGGCTATCGGATTCCTCCTAACCCTGTCTATTTTAGAAGACAATTTGATAGGAATAAAGATAAGTTGAACAAACTTTTCTTAGCTTAGCAACTAGCTAGAAGCAGGAAAAAATATTTTACTGTTATCCTCATGTTTCCCTTTACAACAATATATTTTGAAAATGTTTTATATGATCTTAATAAGAAAATACTGAAAAAAATATTTGATGTTTTTCACCAGCCTGTATTTATTACATGTGAAATAAAGTCAGCATATTAGAGAGATAAATTTCAAAATATTCACTGTCGTAATTTAAAGATGTACACAACCAGATAATAGCATAGAAAACAGTGTAACGTACATGCTTTCAGATGTTATAAATTAGAGGTTTCATTTGTAATTCCCTGAAATCGCTCAACATTTAACACTGGAATGCATTTAACACTGATGGCATCACTACCCCATTTTGGCAGTTTGATCAGCTTTGTCACTTAGACATCTAGTAGTTTTAATATTGATTCATGCATTAATCAGAGCCATTTTATTTCAAAATTGGCATACCAAAATTGTTCTGAGTTATAGTGATAATATGTCCTACCAAAGACCAAATTAACTTTACTGCTGTTAACCATAGGCAATATCTCATTAAAAAAAAAAAAGAAAAACAACTGCCAAAACTTCACAATCCAATATGTTTAAGTTTCAGGATGTCTGATCAGGCTTCCCAGGAGGCGCTAGTAGTAAAGAACCCTCCACCAATATAGGAGACATGACAGACACCAGTTCAATCCCTGGGTCAGGAAGATCCCCTGGAGGAGAGCATGGCAACCCACTCCAGTATTTTTGGCTGGAGAATTCCATGGACAGAGGAACCTGGCAGGCTACAGTCCACGGGGTCTCCAAGAGTTGGACACAGCTGAAGCGACTTAGCACATATGCACAGTCTATACCTACTGATGAAAAGGAGGAAGCATATCTTTCTTTCCTGCCGTCAAAATGAAATGCAAGTTTTGAATGTCTAATCAAAGTTTTGATATTCCATCGATCTAACTGTGTGTTTACTAGCAATTTATGAAAACCTAACAAGACCATTTAACATCCTTAATAAAAATTTATATAATTAGTGAAGTCATAAATTTAAAGATAAGCAAATGTAAATGCTTATTAATATTATATCATCTTCTAGTATTACTGATTACTTTATGCAACAGGGAAAGTTCATTTCAAATACCTTCTAATTTCATATCCAAAAGATGATAACTGGCTGGAAAGAAAAATAAAACTTTGTTTCTGTGAGCATAATTTGGTAAACTTACTTTAGCAACTCACCTAAGGCAACAGTTATGCATTAGTGTTCATCTGAGAAATTCTGGCTCCTACCCCTTGGGAGTTTACACAGCAAATGTCACATTTTCCATATGTAGATAAATTCATAAATCAATGTGTACAGCTCGTATTGCCTGAATCTTTATAACAAATTTTAATCAGTTAAACACACACAAATTTTGCCACATTTCATCCACTGCTATGATGAGATCAGAATACAGCAGATGTAGCTGCATGACAAAGATATATTGCAACTAATGTCAAGCAGATTCTGGGTAAAATATCTTAGGAAAATGTAACTAACGTTTACTCTCAGTGATTCAATCATGTCTTCACACCATAAAATAGAGAAGATAATCTTGCCATTCATATGCAAACAATTTCAGATATAATAAACAGATATTTTGGCAAGCTTCCCACAAAGTCAAGTTGCATCTGGAACTTGAGGGAGGACACACATACAGTCTATAAGAATGGGAGAAGAGGGTAGAAAAAAGGAGAGACACTAGAGTACACCTCATCCCGTCTTGTGACTTTAAGGATGTGTATCTGGTTATACTCTTTGAGTAGAAGAAACAGTTGAGAAAATATTCTAAACCGGTCAAGGTAATGGATAAAATGAAATGCAAGTTTGCTCTCATGGGAGTTTAGGAGAGAGATACAAGGATGAACATCTCGGAAAGGACACAGAGTGTAAAGACAATCTGGGTTCATAGAAGGGGCCAACAATGAACCCCTGCATGACACTCTTCACTGTGAGAGCGGAGTAAAACTCTACTCAGTGGCAAGGCGATGCTGGCAGGCTGATTATACAAAATGGTGTTGACTTAGCTGGAGTTGAGGCTGCACTCAAGGAAATATATAATTGGAACATGAATATGCTTTTTGCTTCAGTGCATATACTGATTGACATTACCATCTGTGGATCTACAGAATGCCTGAGTCTTTACCACACAATACTGTTGCTGACTAAATGATATATTTTATATGAAGGAAATACATCTATGGGTTGATACTCAAAGTGCTCAACTGTCTTACCAAGTGCCCTTTACTTTAAAGCCTATAGCTTGATAGAATGATGAGACAGACTGGTAGAAGCTCAACTGCAGAACATTCTAGAAGAAAAAAATGTAAGAAGGCTGTAGCACTGTGCTATACGATACATTTTATGCCTTAAATCAGTGGTCAACATACGATGCCATTTCCCACATAGCCAGATTGCACAAGTCCAGGGGTTAAATGTTAGAAGTAGGAATGGCCTTCTCACAATTATAAATAATAATAATACATTCAAGGATTTTTTTTTCTCACAGTCATTAGACACTTAAGATATAAATGTTTCTATCAGGACAACAAGATGCAGGACAAGAGCTGGTTTGAATAAAAGGAAAATTGAGTGAGCCACCTGACAATTTTTCAGATTTTCATCACACTGACCAAAGAGAAGGAGTGAGTGATTCTAACTACCAGTCATGATATAAAATTGGGGCAAGAAGGAACAATGTCAAGAATCAGAATATTGATTACATTGCCACTTAGTATTCCCATGCCTAATAATGCTATCAGTGGAAAACTAGAAACTATAAACACATGACTACTCAGGGCTTCTGTTCCTATATTGAGGGCTTAGTTTTCTTCACTCAAAGGACTAGAGTGGTTACTAAGGGGGACATGTGTATACAGTACACTAATTTGCGTACTGTACTGTTTGTGTATTCTACATTTGTACCTCTAGAGCTAGTCTTCATCCCCTCTGCCTGTCTCTGTGCACAAGACAGCCTGACTTCTAGAACTTCCATTTGAGTTCAGTTAGCGGGAGACTGGTGAGATAGAGGCTGGGTATTCATTCTCTTTGCTTCCTGCCTTTCATTATACGTTCTGATCTTTGCTGCATTCTCCTCCTCAAGCCATAGCTTCTGTCTGATTCCCACTCCTAAGAAACAGCCTTCACTGGGTTGCATGGTGATTATTTACACGGTGAATATTCCCCACTGTTTCTGGGTTCCAGAGGCATCACCGTCTTTCTATTTTTGTTGTTAACACTGCTATAAATTGTGCTTGTTAAAGTCTCTTCAGATATTGCTTTGAATGTTTCAACCGTTCAAGTTTTTGACTAATACGTCATCACATAGAATGAACTTACTCTCAATTTTGATGTAAACCAAAAACTGCTCTAAAAAAAACCCTGCTTTTAAAAAAGGATGGTTATAACATTTTCACATGAAGTGATGAGGCTGAAAGGGGATTATGTATTTTGTGAACAAGGACAATATCTAGTTCATAGTAAACTAGCATTCATAATTGTTAATTCCTTTTCCCAGTCTTTTTTCTCAAATAGGATGAAGAGGCTAACAGTTCTCATTTTTGGTTTACTAGTTCTAAATTCAGGGTATAATGAAATGTATATATGATGAACACTACTGTACACATATTTTTAAAAATGAGTGTAAATTATCTTACAATTAGCATAGTATAAAATGGGTTAATGGGAAAAATACTACAAATAATAAAGCTTTCCTCTAATTTCACTATCTAAAAAAAAGGAAACGTCAAGAGAATTAGAAGATAAGTCACGGACTGTTAGAAAATATTTGTAAAGGACACATCTGATGAAGGACTGTTATTCAAAATATATAAAGACATCAGATGTCATCTCAATTTAAAAAACTCAAGCATCTCAGCAAATAAAGTCCACATTAGGAAAAGCATCAATTCTTCGGTGCTTAGCTTTCTTCATAGTCCAATTCTCACATCCATACATGACTAAGGGAAAAACCATACCCTTAACTAGACGGACCCTTGTTGTCAAAGTAATGTCTCTGCTTTTTCATATGCTGTCATAACTTTTCTTCCCAGGAGTAAGCGTCTTTTAATTTCATGGCTGCAGTCACCATCTGCAGTGATTTTGGAGCCCCCAAAAATAAAGTCAGCCACTGTTTCCAAGCTGATAGAGATGTTTTATTCACAGGACACTGGGCTTCAGTTTCAAGTAGCTTACCCTCCAGGACTACAATATCCATACAATGATTTGGCATTCAGCAAGAAAAAAAAAAAGTGTATCATCTTTTTTCTTTCAAAATAATTATACTCATCCTGGATGCTTAATTAAGAAGAGCCATGTTTATATTTCCTTAAAGTCTCAAGGACTCTGTCTTGAGAAAAAGTCTCAACTCCGTTAAACACAGAAATCATAGCATAAATTTTATTCTGGAAATTGAATAGAAAGCTCTCTGGATCTTCTAGCAAATTAGTTGGAGAATACAGTACAGATAAGTATCTATAGAAGAACTGTGTTTCTCATCAATATTATTAAAAGATATGAAGTAAATATAATATGAATTTATCATGATTTTTCATGGAAGTCTCATTAGATAGTCTGAAAAATTCTGCAAGAGCCTATTTTAACTGATTCCAATTTTCAAATTAAGATTTTTAAATTAAATATTTAATTGTTAAATAATGACTGAGTTTTCCTGAGTTTCTTGCTAGCAATAGAGTTTTAGGTCACATTGGACAGCTTTAATCATGTGTCATAACTGAGAAAAATCAGATTAATTTCATTATGTTCCAAGTTTCAATTCAGCAAAGATTCATCAGTTTACAATTCATTAAACAAATTATATTTTTACAAAATATATAAACAAATACATCAATAATCTGAAATGCAAAACTAATGAGGTCAGAAATATGAATCACAAAATTATCATTTTATTCAAATATTATACAATCTTACACAGTTCCTTAAGATTGCCTATACGACACCTCTCAGGATTTTTGTTGCCATTGTAAAGGTCAATCACATTTAGATCAAGAAAGTTTTGTGCTTTGATTCATAATGTGCAGGATTTATCTAAGTGACATTTTAGAAATGCTTTATGAATAGATCTTTAATAATTCCTTACGGTTTAATAAATGCTCATTTTCTTGTTCTTAGTGGAATTTACACATGAAAATTAAGCATTGATTAATGAGGTTTCTTTTATTAAAGATTGCCAAAATTTTTTCTCTACAAGCATTTCTCAAAGAGTTATTAAATCATCAGATAATCATTATTTAATTGACCACAAACCCAATGATAAAACAATGGTCATGAAAATTCCTAGTAACTTAGCTTTTCAAAATTTTTCCTTTTCCTAGTTTCCTTTTATTAGTTAAACAAACTTAGCCTGCTATACATGTAAAGCCCAAAGATTCAGTTACTTAGGAACAAAAGTTCACCTCTTATTTACATAAGCGTCCATAGCAGGTTGATTGTAGGGGAGTGTGAGTGTATAAGTGTGTTTGTGTATGTGTGTGTATCGCTTCTGTAGTCATTCAGAGGCCCAGGTTCCACTGAACTCACAATATGTGGTGTGAAGGTTTTCTGAGCATGATCCAGCCTGAAGAAGAGCAGAGTAAGGATAAATAGAAAAATAATAAGGAAGACACATCTGCTCTCTACTGTTCCAAAATAAAAGCAACCCAAATCACTTTGCTTAAATTTGTTTGGAGAGAACTATTAATTTAGCGGAGAAGGCAATGGCACCCCACTCCAGTACTCTTGCCTGGAAAATCCCATGGACAGAGGAGCCTGGGAGGCTGCAGTCCATGGGGTCGCTAAGAGTCGGACACGACTGAGTGACTTCACTTTCACTTTTCCCTTTCATGCACTGGAGAAGGAAATGGAAACCCACTCCAGTATTCTTGCGGTTCAAAAGCATCAATTCTTCAGTGCTCAGCTTTCTTTATAGTCCAACTCTCACACCCATACATGACTACTGGAAAAACCATACCTTTGACTAGATGGACCTTTGTTGACAAAATAATGTCTATGCTTTTTAATAAGCTGTCTAGGTTTGTCATAACTTTTCTTCCAAGGAGCAAGCATATTTTAATTTCATGGCTGCAGTCACCATCTGCAGTGATTTTGGAGCCCCCCAAAATAGTCTGTTACTGTTTCTCCATCTATTTGCCATGAAGTGATAGGACCAGATGCCATGATCTTAGGTTTTTTGAATGCTGAGTTTGAAGCCAACTTTTCACT
The DNA here is from genome assembly GCA_024291935.2 of Okapia johnstoni. NCBI lineage: Eukaryota > Metazoa > Chordata > Mammalia > Artiodactyla > Giraffidae > Okapia > Okapia johnstoni. The sequence goes on along the minus strand of CM044317.1, from coordinate 66,138,616 downwards.
CTCCTCTTTCACTTTCATAAAGAGGCTCTTTAGTTCTTCTTCACTTTCTGTCATAAGGGTGGTGTCATCTGCACATTTGAGGTTATTGATATTTCTCCCAGCAATCTTATCTTTAAAGGGTATCATATTTATAAGTCATATACATATATATGTATATAAAATCAAGTTCCTCTAACCGCCTTATAATTAGCCTACAGAGGAAAATTATGCTCGGTTAATACTATAAATTGTAATTGTCACTATTTTGTTACGAACTTTTTTCTTTTCAGATTTTTTTTTATACTGGGTAGTTTATGTTAGCATGTAAGCCTAAACTGCAAAACTGAAAAAAAGCACTCTAAATCATTTTAGTATATGAAACAATTTAAGAAAGGATATCAAAAGCATTGTTACTCCAGCTGCAGATCTCAAACTCCTCAGTGCATCCTAAAATGAATTTAGTGGGCCATAGCAAGCATGTTCACATAAATAAAATAACACAATAGAAGAGAATTGAAAATGACAGAATGTGTCATATATATTATGAGTAAGAGCTTTCAGTTAAATCTTTTATTTAGTGATGCTTGTTCGGGCATGTGTATGTATAATGTATTTATTTCCTAATATCACTGTATTATAAAAAAACCACTTCAAAACTATTTGTATTCTGTAGAAATACATGTAAGATTTCAGATAACTTAAAATAGCAAGTAAATCCATCATTGTAATTTTACTGGAAATTAGTATTCAATCAAGTTTTAAAGAAATATCCCTATTGTATTATATAACAATACATTTTCTAGGATGGAAAGAAAATCTTAAGACCATCTGTTCCTTAGAGTTATATACTATTATTTAGCTTTGTGATCTTTAACAACTTATTTGACCATCTGGCCTCAGTGAGGAAAAAGTGAATTGTTAATCCTAAACTTTCACTCAAAACTCATTTAAAATGATGCTTTTTTTGGCAATATATTAATTTCCTATGGAGCTGTTGAGCTTCAAAGGCCAGCCCACCACCCAAGTTGGCCTTTCAAGTCTTCGTCTTCCAATAATATCTGTACTTCCACCGTTGGTTTTCTATTATACCACAACTAGGGCTGTTAATTCAGAAGACTAAAAGCTCAAAGAATTCAAAATATATTTCCATATTTAATTGGCTTCAAGACTTATAGCAAGAAAAGTTCATGAATATATGATAGCTCTGATATGCATGTCAGGATTATCATCATCATTTTTAAGTCAGATACTATATTTTAAGAATTGTTAGAATTCATGAAAAGATTGACAAGTTGAATACACAGAATGCAGATCTACTGTTTTAACAGGTTTTTTTCTCTTTGTCCTCCATTTTATGCTTTTTCTCTCCTAATTTGCAATATTCCAATACCTTTAGGAGTTTTCTGCTATAAGTTTATAAAGAAATCATTCTTTCATCCTTCTGTTTTTACTCTTGAGATTACATTATCCATGCTTAATGTAAAGAATATAGAAATTCTGTGCCTTTTACACCCCCTTGCATCTTGTGGTATTATTTCTTTGCCTTTAAAATGTAATTCATGTGAATTTGCATGTCAACACTGTTATTTATTTTGATATAATTTATACAACTAGTTGTCATTAAATATATACACACAATGAATAGCTTCACTGCTATTCACTTATGCATTCTTTCATTCACTTTTATATTTGTTTCCAGGATAACCTTCCTTGTCTCTGAGGTAAAGACAAACAAGCAAACAAACAAAACTGAAATCTTTCCTTGTTATTTGTTCTAATAATAGTGTGCTTAGGATCGAATTGCTCAGTCTTTATTTGAAATTGCCTTTGTTTCATATTCACTTCGAGAGTCATTATTATTTGGTTTGCAATTCTAGTTTGGCACTTATTTTTATTCAGCACTTTAAACACCCTATACAATTACCTTCTGCTTTTATTTGTTTTTGTTGTTGGGAAGCCAGCTGTCTTATTGTTGCTCCCTGGTTGATCTTATATATTCCCTTTGCATTTTGTTTTTAGAAATTTTACTATGATGTATCTAATTAGGATATCTTTACATGTATTCTACTAGAGTTCATAGTACTTTTTGTATCTGTGGGTTATCTTTACTCATTCTTGACAAATTCTCAAGTCACTAGCTCTTCAAATACTGCTTTTTGTTTCCTCACCTTCTTATAGAGCCCCAGTTATACAAATTGTAGGCATTTTTGTGTGTCCTATGTGTCTTTTTGCTTTATTCTGTATTATTTTTCTTCCATCTGTTTCAGCCAGAATATTTTATAATGATTTCTTGGTAACTAGTCTCCTTCTGGGTCCAAGTTGATCCTTCTTTAACCATCTATTTAGCACTTGTTTATGTTTTGGTTTGTACCAATGCCAAGACATACAGATCTCCAGATGTCTCTACTGAGAAGTTAGGCTTTCTTGCAGGATCAGAGTATTCTTTCCCCATTATACTCAAACAGTTCTTTCTCTGGTGAATGACATACATTTGTACCTTTTATAAAACTGAAAAGTCCACACATACATTAATCTATTTCTAACTTTGATCCTTTCCCATTTTCTATCCCTATTATGTGATACTGCTTGTTTATTAATGTTTTATAATAAGTTTTGGAATTAGGTTGGGTAAGTCTTCTATCTTTGTCTGTAGTTAGATATTTTTGGAGAACATGGATTACACATTATCATTTTGCCTTCCATGTGTATTAATCTATCCTTCATAATTTCTCTCATTTTCTATCTGAACTGGCTTAACAGAATTTCTTTAGAATTAACTTCCAGTTCACCAGTTTACCCATCATAAAGGTGTATTCTGCTGCTAACCCATTTTTGGGTTCTTACTTCAGTGATTACATGTACTATTTATAGACTTTCTATTTGTTGTTGTTCTTGTTTAATCTTGGTAGTCATTTTGAAAAGTCTGTTGTTTTTCTGTCCCTATTTCTCAATTTATTTCTTTATTATTATATTCTGTGTCTGAAATTTCAAAATGTTGGAGTTATTGCATATCTCAGTCTGCTGTTTGAGTGTCATATTGATAATGCTCGCTCATGGTTCATTAGCTTTTCCTGTGCTTTTTATTATGAATCCATATTAATTTGGATTTTATTTGTAGAAATCCTATGAGATCTAAAATGTGTTTTTATAAGGAGACCTGAGTTTTGCTTCTTCCAAGTATTTCACATGGTTATAATCTATAACCATTTTAATTTAACTCTTGGCCAGCCTTTGCTGTATGATACAGGGAGTGTATATCTGAACCCAAAAGATTTGTGAGGTCAGAAATTGCGTTGAGTTCTCAAAGAAGAGATTTGTTTCCTACTTTGATCTGAGATCAATATCAGACAAGTTTCCCTGAAATAGCTGTTTGCCAGCTGGTGAAATTTATACACAAGCACTATACTAAAGGTACATTTCTGCAAAATCCTATACTTTTGCTATGCTTTCATTTCAACATCTATCTCATGGGATATGGCAAAAGGCACAACCACCCACAGCTTTAGGATCACATCAATGCCTTTTATTTCAACTTCTTCTTAAAAGTGGATATTGAGAATTTTAAAAAAGTACTTCAAACTATGAATTTGAAAGTGTATTAATTTATTATTTATAGATTTCTTTTAAATAGGGATTTTAATGCTACCTATTACCCCCCGTCCTTTTTCTCAAGATTAATTACTTGATTACAGGGGATTTGTCTGCTGGATAAGAAAGGGGAGAAACACAATTCTCCTGAAGAGATTAGAGAAAACTAAAAAGAAAGGTCAGAGAAGGCAATGGCACCCCACTCCAGTCCTCTTGCCTGGAAAATCCCAGGGACGGAGGAGCCTGGTGGGCTGCAGTCCATAGGGTCGCTAGGAGTCAGACACGACTGAGCGACTTCACTTTCACTTTTCACTTTCATGCACTGGAGAAGGAAATGGCAACCCACTCCAGTGTTCTTGCCTGGAGAATCCCAGGGATGGGAGAACCTGGTGGGCTGCCGTCTATGGGGTCGCACAGAGTCAGACACAACTGAAGCGACTTAGCAGCAGCAAAAAGAAAGGTATAAATAGTATGAAGGCAATGCCATATGACATGATAATTTCTAATTTTGTTGAGCTCCTCCCTACATCTCTGATTTGTTATTAAAGACAGTTCGATATCCATATAATGTTCCTTTTGTTAGTCTAGGTAAGTGATCTTAAGTTTCAAAGAACACTGCTAACACCAATTCTAAGCAGTTTTTGTCTGGCTCCCAGATTCCAGCTCCAGACCTTAGTCACAGCTTTGGGTTTTACCAGTTTTTCAGTTTGCTTCTCTCCTCCCTAGGACAAATTAAGTCTGGAGAAATTTGGAACTTCAAAATTTTAGTTCACTTACTTTCTCATTTGCAGAAATCTGTTATTCCATACAGCCCTTCATTTACCCTCACTGATTGCTAAATATTAAACCCTGAATCACCCATAAATATTAAATACAGACATTCTTTACTCTGTCCACTTATTTTTCTTTCATATTTTTTACCCAGTGACTCACACTACAGCTGTTTTTTCCTTTTCTTCTTCTACTTTCTCCCCAACTCCTTCCTTTCATCCTCCTCTTTCCTCTCTCCTCCTCTCTCCTCTTCTCCTCCTCTCCCTACTCCTCTTTCTTCCCCCTTATCTTTTCCCCCTTCTCCTCTCTCCTCTCTCCTCCTCCCCCTCTCCTCTTTTCCTCCTCTCCCTACTCCTCTTTCTTCCCCCTTATCTTTTTCCCCGTCTCCTTCTCCTCTCTCCTCCTCCTCCATCTTCTTTCTCTTCCTCTTCTTCTTTGTCCAATTCTATGTAGTGGAATCTCCACTCCTTGGCCTCGTCCACTTGCTCTCTATCAAATAGAACTCTTTGTCTTTACTTTGTTCCCTGAGGTTAAATGGATCATCATGTTAAGCCCCATCTGGCTAAACATGTCTCACTGTTCCATATTTGTTTACTGTCTCATTTTCCTGACAAATCCAGACCTCTGGATCTATCCAAATGTCCATTTTCACAGAGTTAACCTATAAGCTGTTGAACACTACTAGACACAGTCATATGCTCAAATTGTTTTCACTAAGATTCACACACTTTATAGTAAAGTAAGTCCTCCAAGCTGCCAGAAAATCCTTCTTTGGTTTTCTTCTCATGTCTTTCATTCAAGGTCAGAATAATAGTTTTGTTTTTTTTTTTTTTTTTTCTGGTTTTTGGAATACTGCAGGGAAAACTAGTAAATAGTCAAACACGATAAACCATTCTTCTTGGTTAATTCAGAATGTTGTCACTAGAGGGCACAAGTAGGAAATTTTGCAATTATTATTTCACAATTTAAATAAAAAGCATGGATTTGGCCCTTATCATCTTTGAATATTGTTATTTATCAACTAAAAAATCATCTTCAATGGTGATCACACTACTTGGAAATGCATTTTCTATTTTTTCTGTACTTGAGTCTTTTAACAAAGTAAGTTAAAAATGAGAAGTTCCCAACTCAGACCTAATTTCAATAATGGAAGAAATGAAATGGAGTCCTCCATCTCCCTCACTAACTAGTCTGATTTGACAAAAAAAAAAAAGCACTGAATTCCACATTCAATTGAGAATGTGTGTAGATCAAACAGCTCATATAAAGGAATAACCTACATGGTCCTCAATCACTCAGATGTTGGAGTTGAGAGAGAACCGACTCCAATATTTTGCCTATGTAGCTCTTTTTCTGTTCCTTGGGAGTAACTCCTCAGTCCACAGTTTTCCATGGCTTTGGGTCAGCCTTCTGAGAAGAAGTACATGTCCCATCCTATGCCTTGGATATATCTGTGGGGGGCACTGGAGAATAGAAGATTGAAAAGTGAGCCACTTTCCTGGCCATAGGAAAAGGAAACAGTTCCAGTACATTATTAATATGGTACCAATAACACATTAGTACAAATACATTATCACATTTAATAAAGGATATTTAGTAAATAGTACAGTATACCATACAAAATCACCATAAAACTTTGACCTTCCTTTTCATTTTTAGCTTTTTCATCTTCATTTGAAATTATTACAAGCATATATTCCTACCTCCTTGATAGATTTTTTTCTCTTGTCACTTGTCTATAAACCTAGTTCATGTCTACATACACATCTCAAAAATTCACTACAATATCATCTTTCCAGTTTACTCTGCAAAGAAAATTGCTAAAATGATTTTAATATTTTTTGCATAATCTCCTTTTTGGAACAAAATGATTGTGATAAATGCAAATCACAGAAAATTACTAAAGGAAAACTTAGGCCTGGAAACTGTGTAAGTCAAATATGTTTTCTTGTTTGAGGACACTGAGGAAGAAAGTACATTTAAGATTAAGTGCAAGGATATCAGCAATGTTCTCAAAGAGATGTACATGGGTCCAGGAGTTTATATCTAGGAAGATTCCCTGGAGGAGGGAATGGCAACTCACTCCAGTATTATTGTCTGGAAAATCCCATGGAGTAGAGGAGCCTGGTGGCCTACAGTCTATGGGGTTGGAAAGAATTGAACATGACTGAGCACATACATACCTACACACACACACACACACACACACACACACACACACACACACACACAAATACAGTGTAGAGATAACAGCTGTGAAAATGAGGGCTGACACTTGAACTTTAAGAAACATAACTATACTTCCAGGCCAAAATTTCTTTTCAGACATAAGGCTATGTGAGTTCTCTATACATAGGCTGTATGAATATATGCTGGAGACAAACTTACTGGGGCACGTGTAATGCAAAAATTTCATTTATATAATACATAATATGCATATCAGTATGTATTTCAGAGTAGACTGAAGAATAAACATGATTTCATCCATCTGCCTCTGGGATCCCCAGAGAGGGATTAAGCCCAGGACCCTTTGGACTAACTGTTGCCCCAAACAATTGCTAGTCAGGTATCTCAGGGGAAACCTGACTCTCATTTTATTTTTTTGTTAAGTCAACAATCCCTTTGGCCATTTTCCTCATGGTCTTAGAGGTCACTATGTTACGGGTGGGGTGCTGTCTTTGTAGAGGGTGACAGCAAACGGAATTGCCGTACAGTCCTATGTTGAGTGTTCATTGTGTCTGTTACTAAAAGGAGAATATAATTAGATTAGGAAATCAAAAACAAGTAAAAATCAAGGATGAAGTAGATTAAAATAAAAAATTTAATTCAAGAGAATTTTGGAAGGGTCTGCTTTATAAATATTAATATTTAGTTATCTGACATTTAACTATTTGTTTTGCATGAGTTATAGACAATAGGATGCCACTTGATTAAAATATTGCAAGCCTAGTCATATATATCTGATCATTTCTCCTTAATTTCACTCAGTTATTAGTGACACATTTATCACCATCTAAATTATGAGACAATCTTAACATAAACAGCAGTATACCCTTTGCATAACGGCTTTGATACAATAGCAATATTTCTTGTCATTGCAAATTGGTGCTTATCTAATCTGTATAATTTTAGACTATGAGCCTTCAGCTCTCTTCTACTTACAGAAAATATCTTGTGTCAATTTGATCTCACACAAGTTATGATGCATTACAGAATAAGTGAATTTATTTGGCTACCAGTTTCAAGTGACAAGCTCAATTAAGAATGTTTATTCTTGTATATCATATTTGCCACTTAATCTGTCTTCTTTCAGACTTATTTTCCCTGCAAAATCTTATCAACAGAAGGAAATTCAACTAGACATTGTATAAGGCTATTATGAATATGAGCTATATTTCTGTGTTCTTTGCTTTACTAAACATATGACAGAAAATATTTAACTGATTTAGTATGATTGTATAATTATAGATTGCCAAAGAATCATAATAGAAAAATAAACCAAATGTCTTCTAATAACACCTGATACAATTCAGATAAAAATATTTATTCATAAAAGGAATTAAATTACTTTTAAATATATTAACTTAAAGACCAATATAATGGTGAATACAACTTTTTATGCAATTTTGTTTCTAAATTAATTTTCTATTTCATCTGCTAAAGAAATGGCACATGAAAATGGTTCTAATTTCCACGGGACCATCTTAAGCAGAGAAGGTATATTCAGAGCTGCTTCACCAATAATTTGAAAGATAAAATGTTGCATAAATGATGGGCCTCACTTTTTCTTGAATAAATGAGCACTCAACCCAGTGACCTAGAACTAAACATTTTAACGTTTTTTCCCCTTGTTCTCGTCATCACTTGTTCACCAGAAGTGATGCTTGTTACAAACACCTCTGAAAATTACGTCAACTGTGACCTTATTTATATTTGAAGTAAGACTGTTACTTTGCTTTTGTTTTTCCTTCTGGAAATTTTGCCAAAATGTTTTCTAATTTTCTTTGTATTTCCAGAAAAAAATTATTGCTCATCTAGCTATTTACAGCAAGATTAATAAAGCTGAGATAACACTAAAATTGAGTTAATCATTACTTGCAATTTTAAACTAGCAACATTGATAAATTGCTGTGAAATACTAAAATCACTAATCTTGTATACTTTAGTTTTGTAGCATATTTATTTTTCACTCCCTTAAAATTCCTTACTCTCAAGGTACAATATTGTACTGCTCATTTGTATAATGTGAATCCATATGAGCAATAAAATATCTTCAATATAAAAGCAATTTTTATCACTTCTTGAAACTTAAACCACACAAATTGCTTGTTTTATAAAAGGAGGTACATTAAAAATTGTATCCAATTAACCTAACTTCCTTTTGAAGTAAATTATGTTTAATTTATTTTTAAGAAAAGGTATGAAAAACTAGACAGCATATTAAAAAACAGAGACATTACTTTGCCAGCAAAGGTCCATTTAATCAAAGCTATGAGTTTTTCCAGTAGTCATGCATGGAAGTGACAGTTGGACCATAAAAAAAACCTGAGCACCTGAAGAACTGATACTTTTGACCTGTGGTGTTGAAGACTCTTGAGAGTCCCTTGGACTGCAAGGAGATGAAACTAGTCAATCCTAAAGGAAATCAACCCTGAATATTCATCAGAAGGACTGATGCTGAAGCTGAAGCTCCAATACTTTCATCACCTTATGCAAAGGGCTGACTTATTAGAAAAGACCCTAATGCTGGGAAGATTGAAGGTAGGAGGAGAAGGGGATGATAGAGGATGAAATGGTTGGATGGCATCACCAAGTCGATGGACATGAGTTTGAGCAAGCTCCGGGAGTTGGTGATGGATAGGGAAGCCTGGTGTGCTGCAGTCCATGGAGTTGCAAAGAGTCAGACATGATTGAATGACTGAACACCACAATTAATTTTTAAACAATTCCACCAAACCTTTATATTTTCAAAGTATTTTCCCCCCAGGAGATCATGTGTATAGTTTCTTTTTCTCAGCTGAGTCATATAGAAAAACAGACACTAACTAATACTTTACAAAAGGGAAAAAAATAAAAATAATTAATCTCCAATACACAGGGAGATTGAAGAAAAATGATTGAGATAAATGAAAAATAACTGAATTCTTACAAATAGAAAAGCACATAGGAAACTTATGAACAGGGAGAAAAGTATTCAAGTTTTTTTAGAGCTTTCACAGGACCTTTTATCAGGCAAAGTTAGTTGTATTCTAAAAATTCTCAACACATTCACATGCACTGAATTAAATACCTCTAAACTCTGTCCAAATAAAATGATTTGCTTATACCTCTTTGTATATAATATGTAAACAATGTGAACTTTGTTTTCAGGACATATCCACTAAGAGTCCTTCTGAGCAACATATTATGCTAATTTTCAAAAAGCATGGATAGGTAGACATTGGCCATTTCATATTCTATGTGTTAACTCCTAATTGTCTAAAATGACTTTCCAGAAAACTTTAGGGAACAAGAAGAGTGCATGTGCAACAAAGATTTGTAAATGACTGGGCCTGTCTAGTAAGGGATTCTTCAACAGAGTAGGTTGAATGAAGTTGTTGAGTAGCTCAGAGGCAGAGTGTAACTTTAGTCAGTGTGATATTATCAAAGTGTGCCCGTAACTAAATAGCATTAGAAATACTCCATCTCTGCTCATTACTCTTTTCTTTTAATCTTCTTTTCCTTGCCTTGCCACTTGTGTGGTAAAATCAAGACTTCTGTGCTTGCTTATATCTGCTTAGCCTATTGCAGAGTACTTACTTAAGTCAGTCCAGGGACAAGGCTGAATGGTCCTCTCTGTGGTCAAGCCAGGTTAAAAAGAAACATCAATGACTTTTGAAACATTAAGTCCATAAATAAATACATATATACACACATTAGTGTTTCAAAAGTCATTTTGAAATATATATATACACATATATATATATATTTTTTTTTCCATAAATGATGAGGACAGGTTGTGGAATGAGTAAACAAAGTTAACAATTCTAGGTCCTAACCAAACCCCATTCTTTCAAAAAATAGCTTATAGGAACTCAGATACTCTCTTAGCTGGCTTGGGCTGTGATAGCAAAATGGTGATTTAAACAGTATAAGTTTAGTTTCTCACAGTTCTGGAGTCTAAAAATCTTTTATCAGGGTGGCAAGACCCCTCTTTCTAGCTTGAAGATGACCAGCTTCTATCTACAAGCTCACAGGGCCATTCCTTGATGTGGGGAGGGCAAGAGAGAGGCTGAGGGGGAGAGAGGGAGAGTGAGAGAAGGCTCTTTGGTGTCTGTTATAACCACACTAATCCTATCAGATGAGAGTCCTGCGCTTACAACATCATTTAACCTTAAGTACTTTCTTAGATGACCAGTCTCCAAACACAGCCACTCTAGGGGTTAGGGCTTCAATATAATAACAATCTGTGGGGGGAGCATAAAGATCCAGTCCACTAGTAAGCATTGTTTTCATTTTATGCCAGAAGGAGAAAGTGAACCATACACACTACCTTTTAAAATCCTACCACTCCTTAAGAGACAAAGTAGAAATACAGGTAGAAGTAGTGCAAAAGTACACACTTCCAAACCACTTTCTATTGAGCAAGCATGAGAAAGGTCTGAATGGAGAGAAAAGGGACAATTAGCAAAAAGAAAATCACACCCAGTTAATTAGAATTTTGTCTTCAAAATTAAATATATGCTGAAAAACAAAATAAAATCATAACTGAAATTTTTAAGTGATTTAATTGTTCTATCTTATATAAGCAAGTCTTAATGAAGGAATTTTTCCAGTGACTTCCGATTTTCTTCCAGATTGAACAGCAAGTTGCTACTTCTACTTTTCCCAAGCTGCTCAAAGTTTGAATTTCTGTCAGAGCTGCCACAAAAAGCCAAGGCCTGAACAGACCAAATCAGCACTGTCATTTCACTGCAGCCACATTATGAGGAATTAGTTCTAATGAGGGATGACTTCCTGAAGAAGATGACACAGATGGATGAAGAGACAGCTCATGAGTACTCACCTTGAAAGGAAGCTTCATGCTGAGTTGCGTATAAAGTAGGACTTTTAAAAGTCAATATGGAATAGGATTTAAAGTGTAAGAGTACAGAAGGTCCTTGACATTTACTGACAGAAGATTGCATGCACTCTAAATGATAACACTTTGTCATTGATAGGATTTCAGGAAGGAAAATAATTGGGCCCAAACAGTGAGCATACACAGTAATTGTGAATAAAGCTAAGGAGGAAACTTTAGACAGTAATGACTGAACGAGGGGAAATTTGAGAGCTAGTTAAGTGAAAGTAAGGAAACTATGAGTGTTTTACTCATAAGAAAAGAAAGGGCAAAATCAAGATATGTGAAATGAAAACAACAGGATTTATAAAATCACATGGTTTTAACTGAAATTAGCACAAAGGTAAGCAAAAGACAATACTGATTATACGGATAAAATGTGGCAACGAAGAGGTTTCAGGAAGAGAGACCAGGTGAAACATATATTTTTTTCCATTGAATTTTGGATACTAAAGAAAAGGTTTTGAAAACAGATCATATCAGCAAAGAAGAAAGTTTCATCTGGGATTTATTAGCACAAAAGTCCTATGACATTTTAATAGTTCTAATATAGATTTGATTATATTAATTTAGAAATCAATTGCATTTATTTGAATGCCTTATACTGCAGACATGTTATTTCAGTTCATCAGTTTATCTTAGATAAAATTATAATAATGGTTTTATGAATTTAAGAAACTACTGCAATTTCTACCTGATAGAACCTACTAATATAAAATACAGGTCAATAGAAATCAGACTATTTTGATAGAAATCAAAATGGTAGTTGCTCTTCACCTATATTCTGCAGTGTTTCCCAAATTTTAGTTTTATAGTCGGAACTTACTTTAAAATATTAATATGGAGTTAGAGTATTAGAATGTGAAGATTGTTGAAAAAAAATTATTTCTCCTCCCATTAAAGGAGTAAATCACAGCTGTGTGCTAAGTCCTTCCTCTGTTATTCTTTGCTCACAGTTGTTTTGCAGGAATTTGTCTTTCTACTAGGTGGTAGCTTTCCTTGTTCCCTAATGCTCACTCAGAGTAATAATGTTCAAGCTGTCCTGGGAAATTTCTAGCTAAAATACTGTTATATAACTATTAATATGTTAATCATGTTCCAACTTGAACTTAATATGCATTCACTGCTGGAATGTAAACTCACCTAAAATGTATCAGGAAAGCTTATACAACAGATTAATTCAAGTCGAGGAGCCTCCTGAGCAGGTCACTTCTCAATCTACAGGATAAGGGAGACTGGCAGACAGTGTCAGTCCAATAAGAAAATGGGGATCATACCAAGGAAGGCAGAATCTCTTCCTATTTCTCTTGTCCCACCCACTCCTCTGCCTTATTTGTCGTAGATAACTACCAATCTGCTTCCTCTCACATTAGATTAAATTTGTATTTTGTAATTCATATCAGTACTTGCTAGGCTTCTGGCTTCTTTCAATTAGTCTAATTGTTTTCTGTATCATTCTTTTCTATTGCTGAATACTGCTTCTCTTTCTTTTACTCAGTATAGATCTTTTTTTTACTATTGTGAACAAATTGCATATGAATATTTGTGTACAGACCTTTTTGTATACCTATTTTATTTGGGGTTAAATAGTTAGAAATGGAGCTGCTGGTCATATAGTTCATAGCCATTTTCACACCCAATATTGAGACTTGGCTCTCTATCTCTAGCTTGCTCAAATGTCTAGAAGAAAATTGCCAAATGAAAAAGGAAGCATAAAAACTCCAACATTAGAGATAAAGGGGAGAAAACAGACAAGCATTAACATATCTTCTCCCATGATAAGATAATTTAGACATTTGATCATTGGAAAATCTATACATGTGCACCTCTGATACATTTCACTCATGAGTTTCATGCATTATCTGTGCTAATTCAATTAGAAAAGGGACCAAGAACAAAGGCAGCACCATTGAACCGTGTAATACACACTATGTGCATTAAGAAACACTTTTTCAAGTTGAGTGAAATTGAAGAAGGGATTGGAACTGACTATCAGATAAAAAAGATATCTTTCATATCTTGTCTCCAGGGTATTTCTCCACAATTCTTTTCTCATAAGCAATGTAACCCAAGTGGCGCTAGTGGTAAAGAACACACCTGCCAATGTAGGAGACATGAGAGATGGGGGTTCAATCCCTGGGTTGGGAAGATTCCCTCGAGAAGAGCCTGGCAGCCCACTCGGTATTCTTGCCTGGAGAATCCCATGGACAGAGGACCCTGGCAGGCTGCAGCCTATAGGGTCACACAGAGTTAAACATGACTGAAGCAACTTGGCATGCATGCATTAGCAATGTAAAGGTAAATATGGTTTTACCTTGCATATGTTTATTACTTTTTTTTCTGCCTCAAGGAAAATGCTGAGACTTACACATACTAGAAATCTAAATTTGTAAGAAACAGGTAACTAGTAATAAAGTATTTGCAAAGTTTACCAGACTCTGCCATGGCTCCTCATGGTCTATTTGAAATAAAAGAATGTAGATTCTGCTGTTTCACTTTGCATTATAGAGACAGCACTTTCACACGAGTCTCCTTCATTGGCAGGCAGGTTCTTTACCACTAGTGCCAAATGGGAAGCCCACAAGGAATATCACTAAATGACAATAATTCCATTTATTGGATGCCTGCTCATTCTGTGCCAAGAATACTGATAAACTTACACGTACTATCCCACAGAATTGTCAGAAGGCAACATAACAGAATAAGTACTGTTTACAGATACGGAACAAGTCTAGAGCGGTTAAGTAATCACTCTTAGTCATATTGCTTATTAGTGTGCCTCATGTAATGCCTCCCAAAGCAGGGTAGTTCAAGATAAAGAAAACATTATAAATATTATATACCAATAGTTACAGAAAATATACTATTCAATAGAAGCCATTTATAACTCTATTTTTAAAGTGTAACTAACAGATATATCCTTAACCTAGTAAAGTTTCTCTAGTAACTTCAGGGAACATATTCCTTGCCTTTTAGAGCTGGAGAAACATATATTAAAATATAATTTGATTAAGATGAATTCTATAGTGAAGAAATTGAGAGAAAACATGCATAGTGAGCATAATCGAGTCTGATCTGATTAAGAGAGATGCTTGAATTTAATGCACGGGTAAGAAGACGCTATATGACTATACTGAGTAAAGACTCTACACAGAAGGACCAATACTCCAAAGAACTTGAGAGAGAAAGTTTATGGCAGAGTCAAGGAACCAAAAAGTCCAATGGTTTTTTTTTTTGTTTTGGAATAAAAGAAACAGAAATGGAGGGTAAGAAAAGAATTTTGCAGAAGAATTAAGATCTATACCCTAAGAAAACTAAAGGTCACTTGAAGACTTTATTTCAGAATAATTTCATTCCTTCCTTCTTTCTCCCAGTTACTTAATTATTATTCAGTCCCTCCTTAATTATTATTCAGTCTCTACTAAGGACCAGACTATACTACATATTGAGATATGACAGAGAATATATAACAAAGCTCTTCCATTAACAAGGTATGTTCTTGCAAAGGAAGATAGGCCACAAACAAAATTGAAAGTTAATATATAAAATATGAGAAAGTCATATATACTATTAAAAAGAACAAAAAAGTAAAGAGACAGAATACCAATCAAACTGAAGTGTCCATAAGAATCATCTAGCAAGAGCGTTAAAATGCAAAGACAGACTCAGCAATTCTAGAGTGAGGGCTGAGATTTCCATTTCTAATATACTCCCAGGGGATGCAAATGTTGCTGGAATATTGCTGGAGTGTTCACCATGTTTTGACTAATAGGGAACAGAATGTAAGGAACCTTGTTGTTTGTTCAGGAAACATTTCTTTGTTGGATTACTTTTAAATACATTCATAAATAGAGACCTAAAAATGGAGTCCCTAAAATATATGAAGAGAAAAATTGACAATTATATCAATACAATAATAGTTAGAGACATCAACACACTATTTTTAATAATGGACAGAACAATCAGACAAAACATTAATGAAAAAACAGAAGGTTTGAGCAACACTGGACATCAATTGAAGAGACAACATTCCTCCACCACAATACACATTCTTAGCAAGACCACAAGGAACATTTTACAGAATAGAACATATCTCATGGCACAAGAAAGCAGTAAGAAGTTTAAAAGATTGAAATCATAAAAAGAATATTTTCTGACCATAGTGGAATTAAGCTAGAAATGAGTTACAGAAAGAAAACAGAAAATATATAGAAATTAAACACTCTTAAAACAATGAATGAGTCAAGGAGGAAATCACAAGGGAAATTTTAAAAGACCTTGATATGAATGAAACAAAACATACCAAAATTTGTGGGAAGCAGTGTTCAGAGGGAAATTTAGAGCTATAAATCCCTACATTAGAAAATAAGAAAGATCTCAAATGGATAAACTCATTGTACACTTTAAAGAACTAATTTATGAAAGGGAACTAAACACATAGTAGAAGAAAGAAAATAATACAGTTTATAGATAAATCATATAGAGAGTAGACAACTGCTCATTTAATTCTATCAATATCAAAAATAATGAAATTCAATTATAAGCTCCAGTATAAAAATGCTGATGTATCTATATGAGACAAAAATCTGGCATGATTTTAAGCAAACTGTGGAACTCAAGTAAAGGCAATCCAATACCTGCAACACTGTTGTTCAAGTAGAACAAATATTATGACATTAAATTATGAAGAAGGAAACGTAATTTTAAAAAGCTAATTGTCTCTGTAATAACCAGTAATTATTATATTATAAATTATGAATTATAAATTATTCAATTATAAATATGAATTGTTTATAATGTTTAGCGTTTAGAATGAACCTATAGACAGATGTGAAAGATGCTGATAATTAAAAAATCTAGACAGAGAATGTAAATTGGGCATGCTTGACAACATAAAAGTAAAGGTACCACTCTTAGAAGTAGGCAGAAGTGGAGAGAGAGAGGCTAGGAAAGAGTAGATAAGTTGGCAGACTTCTGTCATAGCAGGGAGAGGCAAGAAACTTGTATGTAGCCCTTGAGAATATCAACGTATAAGGATAAGTGGTGGAAAAGCAAAAAATATACAATGTAGCTCAACAGAGGTGGAATGAAGGAAGTGGTTTTGAGGTGATAATGTCTAAATAAGGTTATAATTCTATTTTTTATTTCAGGGATTTACTTATTTAAAAGTCAAAAATAATAGCGAAATAATATTATTTAGGATCATGAGCCCAAGCACAAATTTAAAAAGCAGAAATGCTTAGTAGGAATAGCTTTCAGACAGATATTCTATGGCTGGAGATGCATGGAACAAGGAATAACTGATTTTTATCATTAATTCTTTAGTACTATTGAGTTTCTCAAAAAATAAATTGATTTGTCAAATGAATAAAAGATAAAAATAAAGAATGTTTCAAAAAGTAAAGGAAGAACGTTATCTCAAGAGGGTGTCTAGATTATTTAAAGTCCCCTGAAAGAACAAGTTGTCAGTGACCTCTCAATGTAGTGATCAGGTAACCAGACAGTGCTCTGTAAAGGGAAGAACTATATTATGCCAAAGGCTTGTAAGACTAATGACTGTAATCAGGAAGTTCAATAATTTCCCTTCCTCACAGGGCAGACAATCAATCAGCTAGTGAGCCAGTTGTCCTGGAGAAACCATTTCTCACTGTCATTCCATATTGTTTTTGAAGTCATAATCAATGCAGTACTTTATCAAATGAAACTAAGAAGATCAAATATTAAAATGTAAGAGTCTATAAAGTCATTTTTTTTTAGATGGCATGATGCATACCTGAAAAAGTGAAAGGAGTTAGAGTTGATAAATTAGCTTAATAATATAGTCAAAATCAGTGCAAATATACCAAATTCAACAGCACTCATTCATATCAGCCATATCTAGTTAATATACATAATGAAGAAAAAATATCTGACATAAACAAATGTGTATGAATTATAGGAAAAACAAGCTGTCAATTTTTGAAACGGTTGCCTATATGAGTTTTCCCAACTTTTATATTTGTTTCCTCTATCATCCATTGACACTGAACTCCCCTTCATTTTCAAAATCAAAATGTACATTTTTCATGGAGTATTCTGCTTAGCCCCTTAGCTAACCATATATCTTTTTTTTTGAAGACTTTTTAATTTTATTCCTGCAATACTATACCTTTCACAATTTCTTCCCATTTCTCTGTCTGATCTTTCTCTATGTATTTCCTTTCTCTCCATCTACTCTATTTTAAACAGTAAACTTCTTAAAGCCCTGCTCTTAGCCCCTTTTCCTTATTACTCTACCAACTCATATCATGTCCTTCTGTAGCTTAAGTTTCTACCTTGATCTAGATGACTACCAAAATACTCATGCCAGCTGACTTCATTCTCCAAAAGGTTAGGGCAATTTCACTTGGGTCTTAATTACATATTCCAAATGTTGGATATTTCTCACATAATTCAAATGTTCTGATTCACACTTGAAATTCATAAGCCCACCAACTTAATGTATTAGTGAGTAACTCCAGCATTAATCCACCTGTACAAGTCAGGATTCTGAATGTAATGTTTGATTCATCTATCTTTTTCCCCTCACTCATCTAATCTATGAACTGTTCTTCCTAAACATACATAATTTATCAGTTCTTACCTTCACTTCTGTAATTCTAGTTACATTACCACTATCTTTCACATGGGTCATTACCCTGGGCTCCAGATTGTTCTCCTCTCTCCTCATTTGATCCTCTTTAATCCATTTCCACAAGCTACCAGGACCACTGTTAAGGATGTTAATCTTATTATGTTACTCTCCTTCTTAAAACATATCAATGGTTCATCATCTCTCCTTAGAATAAAGTCTAAAATGCTGTTAAGACCATCTGGTCACTTTTTTTTTTCACTTTAGCCTTATTTACTTCTCAGCATATTTCATATACTTAGCAATTCAGTCACACTGAGTTTATTTCAATATGGTGAAACTGCCATAAAATTTATCTCCTGGGTTTAAGCATGCTGTTTCCTATGTTTAAAATACATTTCCCTATATACACTGATTTGACAGTTATTCCTATTCATTCTTTAGGTCTCAGTTTAAATCACCATTGACTACGGAAAAATGCATCTGAACATTCCTTTAGCCCCTTTATAATCATTATATCTCCCATTAAACCATAAACTTGTACATGTCAAGAGCTATGTCCATTTTGTTCATTCTTGTCTGCTTTGGGTCACATCAAACTTGGCACTCAAGCTTGACTCCTGTTTCACAGAGACATAATTCTCTCCATTCCTCCACACATTACCTATAAAAATTCACAACTGCAGTAATCCTTTGTAATTTTCTCTATTCTCAAAAAGTAGACTATCCTGTTTGCTTCTCAGTCTACATTGAACAGGTGTCTTCCTATTTTGATAAGCTTCTGACTGGACATAGGCTATTCACTTTCTTATCACATATTTTCAACTTTTCAAAAAATTTCTAGCAGATTCTATACTGTAGAATATAAACTGTTGAAGTTTTCTCAGTTACGAAACTTATCCTGCCGTTGAGCCTCTATGTTTGTTGAGGTACTATTCCCTTTCTTTTCCTTCACCATCAAGACCTCCAACAAAGTTGCTAAATTGTTGATTCCACAGTTCCTTACCTTCTACTCAATGCTAGAAGGGAATAAATTTGCTAAAACAAACATCAACCCTTGTCTCCCCTGATTAGAAACCATTTAATGGCTTTGTGTTACCTCCAAGAAAATAAACCCATCTATAGTAAAACATAAAACCCTCTGTATCTTACTGCTGCCTTATTATAACCATCTTAAACCTTTGTTTCCTTAAATAATCCAGAATTCCCAGTGAGTTACTTGAATCAAAATTTATTCCTAGTGTTATGCTGCCTGGAGCCAATACAACACCAGGTTTTGAGAAAAGAAAAAGCTTTATTGCTAGGTCAACCAACAAAGAGAAAGGAGGCGGGGTTAAATCTGAATCCCCAATATGGGGTTCAGTCAAACTTTTATGAGTTATAGGAGGGTTGGTACGGAGAAGAAGTGGTGGGGTAGGTTTCTCATGAAGGGTTTGGAACTTGACATTTTATGGTGTGAAAGTGAAATTGTTTACTCAGTCATGTCCAACTCTTTGCAACCCCATGAACTATAGCCCACAAGGCTCCTCTGTCCACGGAATTTTCCAAGCAAATATACTGGAGTGGGAAGCAATTCCCTTTTCCAATGGATCTTCCTGACCCAGGGTTCGAACCCAGGTCTGCTACATTGCAGACAGATTTTTTACTGTCTGAACCACCAAGGAAGTGGGGGCTTCAGCACCAGATCTTCCTAGACAATGGACCCTTCCCTTCCAAAAGGGTTCAACATTCAGATTCAGGTCACATTCCTGTCCTTTGGTTCTGTGGTCAGGGGGAAAACTTTGGTTCTAGGTGTTGTTTGAGGTTAAAATTTTCTCCTCTGTGCATGCTTCAGCTGCATGACTTGCTGTTTTGCTCTGTTGACTCTGAAAAACAACTCAGTATCTTTTTATTTTTCTATTTATTTTTATTAATTTTTATTGGAATATAGTCACTTTACAGTGTTGTGTTAATTTCTGTTGCACAGCAAAGTTAATTACCTGTATGTTTACACAGATTCCTTTTTTGATTCTCTTTACATTTAGGTGACCACAGAGCACTGAGTAGAGTTCCCTGTGCTATGGAGTTGGTTCTAATTATTTTCAGTATCTTTTCAGAAATAGAATAGGTTCTGTGATTTCACTAGTAGCTTTACTGTTTCCTCCTACATACCTTGTGCCTTGGGTTGAAGAGTGTACCCTTAAAACTCATGCCTACACTGAATCTATAAATGTGACCTTATTCAGATACTGGGCCTTTACACATATAATCAAAGTGAGGTCATACTTGATTAGTGGTGTGGTGGTGGTTTAGTCGCCAAGTTGTGTCTGACTCTTACAAATCAATGGACTACACAGGCTCCCCTGTCCATGGGATTTTCTAGGCAAGAATACTGGTATGCTAAGTCACTTCTGGATCATTAAAAAAGCAAGAGAGTTCCAGAAAAACATCTATTTTTGCTTTATTGACTATGCCAAAGCCTTTGACTGTGTGGATCACAATAAACTGTGTAAAATTATGAAAGAGATGGGAATACCAGACCATCTGACTTGTCTCTTGAGAAACCTGTATGCAGGTCAGGAAGCAACAGTTAGAACTGGACATGGAACAACAGACTGGTTCCAAATAGGAAAAGGAGTACGTCAAGGCTGTATATTGTCACCCTGCTTATTTAACTTATATGCAGAGTACATCATGAGAAATGCTGGGCTGGAAGAAACACAAGCTGGAATCAAGATTGACAGGAGAAATATCAATAACCTCAGATATGCAGATGACACCACCCTTATGGCAGAAAGCGAAGAAGAACTAAAGAGCCTCTTGATGAAAGTGAAAGAGGAGAGTGAAAAAGTTGGCTTAAAGCTCAACATTCAGAAAACTAAGATCATGGCATCTGGTTCCATCACTTCATGGAAAATAGATGGGGAAACAGGGGAAACAGTGGCTGACTTTATTTTTGGGGGCTCCAAAATCACTGCTGATGGTGACTGCAGCCATGAAATTAAAAGACGCTTACTCCTTGGAAGGAAGGTTATGACCAATCTAGAGAGCATATTTAAAACCAGAGACATTACTTTGCCAACAAAGGTCCGTCTAGTCAAGGCTATGGTTTTTCCAGTGGTCATGTATGGATGTGAGAGTTGGACGGTGAAGAAAGCTGAGCACTGAAGAATTGATGCTTTTGAACTGTTGTGTTGGAGAAGACTCTTGAGAGTCCTTTGGACTGCAAGGGGATCCAACCAGTCCATCCTAAAGGAGATCAGTCCTGGGTGTTCACTGGAAGGACTGATGTTGAAGCTGAAACTCCAATACTTGGGCCACCTGATGCGAAGAGCTGACTCATTGGAAAAGACCCTGATACTGGGAAGGAGTGGGGGCAGGAGGAGAAGGGGACAGAGGATGAGATGGTTGGATGGCATCACCAACTTGATGGACATGGGTTTGGGTAAACTCCGGGAGTTGGTGATGGACAGGGAGGCCTGGCGTGCTGTGATTCATGGAGTCGCAAAGAGTTGGACATGACTGAGCAACTGAACTGAACTGAAGTCACTTCAGTCATCTATGACTCCTTGCGACCCTATGGACCGTAGGCTGCCAGGCTCCTCTCTCCATGGGATCCTCCAGGCAAGAATATTGGAGTGGGTTGCAATTTCCTTCTCCAATGGATCTTCCAGACCCAAGGATTGAACTTGTGTCTCCTGTGTTGGCAGGTAGGTTCTTTACCAATATTGCCACCTGGGAAGCCCATAAGAATACTGTAGTGTGTTGCCATTTCCTTCTCTAGGGGGTCTTCCCGAACCAAGTATCGAACCCGAATCTCCTGCATTCTAGGCAGATTCTTCACTGCTGAGCCACCCAGTGCTATACTTGGTTAAGATAAACCCTAATCCAATACTGGTTCCCTTATAAGAAAGGGGAAATTAGAACACAGAGACATAACAGGAGAAACACAGTGTGACGACATAGAGGAGAATGCCTTGCGAAGGTGGAGGCAGATATTGGAGTGATGCCTCCGCAAATCAAGAAACTCCAAGGATTGCAGGCAACTACCAGACAATCAAAGGACCAAGGAAGGATCTTCCCCTAGGACCTTCAGAGAGCCTACAGCCCTGCTGACGCCTTGACTTCAGACTTCTAGCTTCCAGAACTGAGATAAATTTGTGTTATTCTAAGCCATCTGGTTTGTTGTAATTTGCATAGCAGCCCTGGAAAACTAATGCATCCTAGCAATCAAGCTAAAATATCTTGATAGTTGCTGGTTACATACAACTCAAATCTGACTAGATAATCTTTATAAATTTCAGGGTTTTTTTTAAGTACATGTTGTCTAGTTTTGCCATTTTCTTCATAGTTTTAGAAGCTCTTCTTTACTGTGATTCTATCTAAATTACAGGATATTTGAAAAAACTACATTTGGGATTATGCACAATGTTTAGCAACTGTAATTAACGCAACTGAGAATAATTGGGGTAAACAATTGAGATACATTCTCTCTGTGTAAATGAAATTTCTGATGCAGGCTTTTTATCTTGAGACAGTTTCTGGGAAATCAGAGACAATGGCGCCTTGAGAGACAAACATTAATCTCAATTGTTACAGGTGCTGTTATTCAGTCACTTGGCAAGAACCCTGCCATACTTAGAGGCGCTAACAAGGAGATGGCCAGGTAGTGCATTAAACAATATTCTCAGCTGAGGGAAACCATGTTTGTCAAATTAGGGCTAACATTTGTTTCAGTTACTATTGAACCTTAGGAATCAGCTAAAACGCATAAATTTATTTCACTTCCATGATCTGTTAGGATGACCAATGGATCTGTTTATCTTTAAAGTCATGACTTGCTAACTTCTTTGCTTGTAAATGTTCCTATAACTGTCATTTCTGAATAAAAGCATACACACTTTTACATGCACACATACAAAAAAAAAACACATTTCATCTCATAAATCAAAGAGGACCACCCAGCCAATTATTTTACTGTAGCTGTATCTGCTGAGATTGTGAGTTACTTTAATTTGCATTCAAAAGAGAAGACAGAAAATTCCCAGTGAAATAAAAATGCTTAGTTTTGCTGGTTCAATAAAGCAGAACAATGAGTTAAACACTGCCTTTAAAAACAGTATTTGTACTTTTGAAGGTGAGTGGCATTTGTGCGGGAAAAAAAATCACTCGGTGATATTTTGGCTTGGAGATTTAAAGATAAAAATCAAGAAAACTTGGTGAGAACTGGGCGACTCCCTGACAGTAAAAAGGTAACTGTTCTTGCTTCATCCTCTTCTACAAACACAGAGACCTCTGGAATGCACTTTAGGAAAATCCTGTCAGAAGAAAGAGCACCTGAAGCAACCCTTAATCAGAGCTGTAACTGTAATCATAATAATTGTTCTACTAAAACTAACGAAATTTTATATTGGAATTCATCCTTAAGACATTCATGTAAAGTACCTATTCCTTCCCTGCTGTTAGTCACTAGTCTCTGAAAAAGTATTGTGGGAGTAAATGCCAACTTAGCTCTTTTTTCATTCGATATATCTGCTAGGTTAACAGGGAAAAACCAATCCAGACAGAGAAATTACGTAGATGGGCAAATGAGAAGGGAAACAAGTCTGTCTGATGAAGAGCTATTTCAGGGAATATGTTATTCTAATCCAAGTTATTTTCCTGATTATTTTCTTTAGGGGTAAACTGCTTTATTGCTGTTGCCACTGGAAAGCGAAGTATTGTTTGTGTGCTGGACATCTTGAGCTCTCAAGTTCATTTCCACCTTGAAGCTGACTCCTCCAGGGAATAGGTAATGAACCTGACACATTACCTGGATCCCTGAAGAAGACAATGCTTCAGCTGGGGCATAGTACATATCAATACAGGCGTATCTGTGAGAAGATGATGACCTTACAGCAGCCAATGTCTTTCAAATAACAGACAGATGGCAAAAACAAGTCTAAAAACACCAAGATGAAGCATAGAAAAATCAAGGGGAAACAAAATTGTTTGATTCACAGCGAGATGTACTTTGCTACTGAGCTTTGGAGTTTTGGTGTCAAAGAACTCTAAACGAGATGAAGTTGGCAAGATAAATTATAGGTTATGCCTAGCATAACTTCATGGCATTTTGAAATTTTAACATGTTCGTATTGGGAACTTCTGACATTATCATCAGCAGCTATGGGAAGCTTGACACTGATTCCATCACTTGTGTTTCTCCCTTTCCAAAGAAAGCACAGACGTCTCACATCAAAGCTTATTTGTCTGTTCCCTCTTCTTTCCAGACTTAGAGTAAATAATTACTAAGAAAGTAAGGAGATTTTGCCTTTCCTAAAGACAGTTGAGTCAGTGAAGTAGTCTGAATTTCTCATGAGAAGAATAAAGAAATGCCTCACTGTACCGGTCCTAAGATGGGTGAAATTTTCCCTAGTTATTATTCAGAATATTCTTCTGAAAACTATTGAGAGCTATTTATCATTATGAATAATTATCCTCCTAGAAGTAAAATCATCTTTATATTATTTTCTGACTTATTTATGTTTTATATTTCACTGTGTCTTTTGGACACTCAGATTCTATTTTATACAAAGTGTTTTCCATTTTCCATCTGATTTAAAAAAAAAATTCTTTCACCTTGTCTAACTTTCAGAAAATGAAATCTCTTTTAGTTATAGTCTCTCCTTACTTTACCTCTTTGGTCCTCTTCAACTAGGGCAGAGATCCATAACCAGAGTTCCAAACCACCTTTCTCACTGGCTTATCTCTTTTTAATTCCATTTGATAGTGAAGCTCCAGGAAATGCTCTAATCAAATTGCTCAACACTTAGCTCAGATTTTCTTATAACCCCCTTTCATACCATCATGCTTAAAGGCATGTATTGAAAATCGATAATTTCTCAGCCTTATAGTTACTTAGTCCTCTCAATTACTTCATCTTGAAAAATTTTAACATCATCTACATATAAGGCATTGTGATAAGCCCTTTGGAAGAAAACAAGTGAAATACGGTAATATGAAAATAAAGGAAACCTCATTTAAAGTGGAGTGGGGAGGCTCTGAAGAGGGAACTCTCATGCATCTATCACTCACCACGGCTTACAAACCCCTGCAGGAATAAAGGTTTCCTTCTGTTGCACTACCACCAAGCTGCCTACCACCAGCAGCCAGTGAAGAAACATCATAAGCCCTTTCCAATTTCCTCCTAAGACCTAGTAAGAGCTGACCTTCTCTTTGTCTCCTGTGACTTTCTTATGACTCACCATAGTTTGCATGTCTCTAGTTGCCATTCCCTGCTATCCCCAAATATTTTCCTGGTAAAATAAACAGCTCTTTTGTTAAGGTTAAAAGTAATTTTCTCAAGGCTATCCCAATTTGGAAGGTATAAGTTATAAGTCTTATAACTCAGCTGTCTTTCCCATTATATAGCAGCCTGACCTGATTCACAGAGGTCAGCAGCGACATTTATCTTCCTGAGTGCTTTCTTTTGCAGCAAGGTCCCCCTCCCCACTGCCCAAGCAAGTTGGATGACCCAGAGATGTTTCCTAGAGGTGGCACTCAACTACTGGCTGGTAGAAGTTACTACATCAATATACTGACTCCCATTTCCTT
Source organism: Okapia johnstoni (assembly GCA_024291935.2). NCBI lineage: Eukaryota > Metazoa > Chordata > Mammalia > Artiodactyla > Giraffidae > Okapia > Okapia johnstoni. Next base: position 66,112,997 of record CM044317.1, on the reverse strand, counting down.
TGAGTGGGATGATTCTGAGACTCGTGTTTGGGCTCCCCAAATTCCTTGATGGAAATAAGATCTTATTGCTTAGAGTGATTTCTCAGTATAAATTGCTTTATAGTATCCATTTCATTCAAAGTTTTCCTTTCACATTCTTACTCCCTATCTTAGCTGAGATCCTTTAGAAGCAGAGCTCAATACAAGCATCAAACACATGTAATTTATTCGGGAGGTATAAGGGAACATTGGCAGGGAAATAGAGAAGTGATTAAGAGGAAGAAACCAATCCATTCCAGTGTGCATTACTACGCTAGCAACCATAGGGTCTGCTTAACTCTGGGAGGAAAGGAAAATTCATAATCAGAGATGTGACAGCCAAGGGAAAGGAGACCTGGAACTACACACCAACTCCCACAAAATATAGTGAGTGCTCTAGGGTTTATTTAGTCCCCTGGCACTCCCATCCTGCTCACTGAATCAACAGAGTTGTCTCCGTAGTGGGGAAAGCCCTTATATCTGGAGATGCAGATACCATCCTCTGCATAACAAACATGCTGAAATAAGAGGGTTTCAGGCTATTCAGTGGACTGTTAACATTGTTTGCTACCCTTCCCCACTTGCCTGCCCATCTGGAATCATTTCCAACAAATTGCTTACACTAGAATCTTGATCTCAAGAGTTACTTGTGGAGGATCTCACACTAAGAAAACCATGTTAACTTATGAAAATAGATGAGTATAGATAAGATACTAGAACAAATGTAAAAACAACATGCTTTGGAGGAAAGACAAGGGAACAATCAGGAAATATCTCTTGGGGAAGATAAAGATTGAGGTAAATTTAGGACCAGTAGGAATTGAGTGAATAAAGACAGGGAGAAGGATGCAGATGCGAAGAACATTTCATCAAGTCGTAGGAAAGCGGCAAGGTTGGGGCTGTGGGAGCTGTATGGACCAGATGCAGGCAATAAGACTATGTGTTTGCTGGTACAGAATTTAAACAAATAATAAATACTGGAAAAGGAACCTACACTACTGGTGGGACTATAACTTGATGCAACCACTATGGAGAAAAGTATGGAGACTCCTTAGAAAACTAGAGTTACCATATGAGCCAGAAACACGACTCCTAGACATATATCTGGAGAAAATTCTAATTCAAAAAGATATATGCAACCCACTGGTCATAGCAGCACTATATAAGGTAGCTAAGACATGCAAGAAGCAAGAAGCTTAAATTTCAATCTATGAATGAATGATAAAAATGCAGTGTATATATATACATATATATGTATACACACATACACATGCTTACATGTATTTATATACGCATGTATGTGTGAGCTCAGTTACTCAGTTGTGTCTGACTCTGCAACCCCATGACTGTAGCTCACCAGGCTCTTCTGTCCATGGGATTTCCCAAGCAAGAATACTGAAGTGGGCTGCCATTTTACCCTCCAGGGGATCTTCCCAACCCAGGGATCAAACCCAGTTCTTCTGCATTGGCAGGCGGATTCTTTACCACTGAGCCAGCTGGAAGCCCATATGTGTGTGTATATATATATATAGATATACTAACACACATATATATGCATACATATATATATATATATGTATATATATATATATATAGATACACACACAAACACATATACCTACAATGGACTATTACTCAACCCTCAAAAGGAATGAAATAATGCCATTTGCAGCAACATGGATGGATGCAGAGATTATTATACTGAGTGAAGTAAGTCAGACAGAGAAAGAGAAATATCATATGATACCACCTTTATGTGGAATCTAAAAAACTGATACAAATGAACTTATTTATAAAACAGAAACAGACTCACAAACAGAAAACATACTTATGGTTACCAAAGAGGAAAATGAAGAGAGGGATAAATTAAGAGTTTGGAATTAACATATACAAACTACTATGTATAAAACAAGGTCCTACTGTAAAGCACAATGTACTATATTCAATATCTTATAATAACCCAATATGAGAAAGAATCTATATCTGAATCACCTTGCTGTACACTAGAAACTAACACAACATTGTAAATCAACTATACTTTAATTTTAGAAAGTACCTTTTACAAAGCAAAATGTAATTGCGAAGAAGTCTAACTTATTCATTTCTTAATAAATTGTCCACTTAATTTCACATCAGAACTCTGTCTAATCTTAGGGCAAAAGAACTTCTGTTTTCTTCAACTGTTCTATATTGATTTATACTTAGGTCTCTGATTTGTTTTGAGTTAATTCATATAGGATGTGAGATTTAAAATGAGGGGTTTTTTTCGTATGTAGTTTCCCAGCAGTCTTTGTTGAAGACTATCACTTCTTTATTGAATTGCTTTTGCATCTTTGTCAACACTCCAATAGCCATATTTGTGTGGGTCTATTTCGGGACCTCTCTTCTGTTCTACTGATATATGTGCTTATAACTTTGCCAACAGAGCACTATCTTAATTACTGTATCAACTTTATTTTACTTGTTCAAAATTATTGAGCCTATTGTTAATCATATTTTAACATATAAATGTTAGAAACAGCTTGTCTGTTTTCTCAAAAATGCAGCATGGATTTTAATTGGAATTGAATTAAACACATAGATCAATTTGGGAAACTGATATCTTTACTATATTGATTCTTCCAATTCTTCCCCATAGTATATTTCTCCATTTATATAAGTCTTTGCTTTGTTCATCAGCATTTTGTGGCTAACAGCATTCAAATCCTATACATACTATAATAGATTTATACCTAAATATTAATTTTATAATTTTGTAAATGTTATCTTTTATTTCTAATTTCATTTATTTAATGCTGAATGTGGAGTAATTTCAATAGTAATTCAGTTAAAATGTATGTGCTGAAATTATATTCTAGATAAGATTCTAGAAAAACAATTTTTTTATAGAATCTTGGGGATCTACAAAAAGGTTCATATCACCTGTAAATATGATGTTTTATTATTTCCTTTCCAATTTGTTGGTCTTTTATTTCAGATCCTCTCCTTATTGCAGGAAGTCCCTGACTAGGACTTCCATTTTAAGGTGGAGTACAGAGAGCAGACAATCTTACCTTCTCACAGATTTTAGAAGGAAAGCATTCAATATTTCACCAGTGACTTAATATTATCTGTAAATTTATAGTTCTTGCACTCTATCATTATTGAGCAAATTCCCGCTAATTCCAGCTGGCTAGGAGTTTGTATTATTAACGGGGATTGAGTTCTGTTATAGAATTTTCAGCATCAATTGACATTATCATATACTTTTTATTCCCTTTCTGTTAGTATGATAGATTGCATTGATTGACTTTCACATACTGAACCACCTTGTCATCCTGAGGACAAAATCAACTTGGTCATAATGTATTATTGTTTTGAATATTCCTGAATTTTATTTACTAATATATTTTGGGGATTTTGGTCTATATGAGAATTGGGGGTCTGTAATTCCACTTTTCATGTATTGTCTTTGGTTTAGGTATCAGGGTGAATTAGATTTATAAAGTTGCATAACAGTTCAGTTCAGTTGCTCAGTCGTGTCTGATTCTTTGTGACTCCATGGACTGCAGCACACCAGGCCTCCCTGTCCATCACCAACTCCCAGAGCCTACTCAAACTCATGTCCATCACGACAGTGATGGCACCCAACCATCTCATCCTCTGTCGTCCCCTTCTCCTCCCGCCTTCAATCTTTCCCAGCACCAGAGTCTTTTCCAATGAGTCAGTTCTTAGCATCAAGTGGCCAAAGTATCAGAGTTTCAGCTTCAGCATCAGTCCTTCCAATGAACATTCAGGACTGATTTCCTTTAGGATTGACTGTTTGGATAAAGTTGAATAACACATTACCACAAACTTAGTGGTTTAAATCAGTATTATTTAATATCTTAGAGATTTTGGGTAGAAGATTAAAAGACTGGGCAGAGCATAATTGGTTTCTCTACTAAGTGTCTCAAAAGGCTGAGATCACGGTGTCAGCTGGGCTGTATTCTCATCAGCAGCGTGGACTTCTTTTTTAAATTCAAATGATTATTAGCAAAATCAATTTCGTTTCATCCATATAACTCATGAAGACTGTGTCTTCAAGACCAGCAGAAAAAATATCTGTTTGGTGCCATAACTTTTTAAGACTCATCTGATTGACTCAAGACCACTCTGGCTAAACTCCCTTTTGATCAACCCAAAGTAAAGCGATTAGTAACTTAATTATTGGAATGGTCTTCCATCATATTTACAGACCCCACTTATACTCTAGCAGAGGGTATGAAACAGGTCATGTACCTAAGGAGTCAATAATCATAGAAACCAACAGAATTCTTAGCTTACCACTTAGGTTTAGTCTCATAAATGAACCAAGACTTTTTCACTTTTCTTTACTGAATAGCTTATGTAGAAATGATATCATTTTATGTTAATCCTTTGTAGAGTTTGCTAGTGAAATATCTGAGTTTGAAATTTTCATATTCAGAAGCTTCTTTAGTGTAATTCAGTTTCATTAATAGTTATATATTCCTATGGTTATCTATTTTATCTTGAATGAATTCTGTAGTTTTTAAAAAATTAGGTAACTTTATTATTTTTCATAATTTATGTTCATGTGCTCAGACACTTGTATGGAGTGCTATTAACCTATTCCATTCCTGATAGTGGTAATTTGAATCTTCCCCTTTTAATTTATCAGTTTGAATCAAAGTTATACATTTTATTGAACTCTCCAAAGAAATATTTTAGTTCTCAATATTTTTTCTTCTATTGTTTTCTGTTTTCACTATCATATACTACTGTTCTTTTAAATATCCTTTAGTCCCCGATATTTCACTTTCTGTTCATTTCTTAAGGTAGAATCTTAAATTACTATTTAAGAGTATCCTGCAACTTTTGATATGCAATATTTTCCTATTCTACCAGTTTAAAAATATTCCAAATTTCCTTGCAATTTCCTCATTGATCACTGAGTTATTTCTAAGGGTACAATTTCCAAGTGTTTTATTTTCCTGTTATGATTCCTTTAATTTCAGTTTAATTCTATAATATCAGTATATTTTGTATAATTGCTGTTGTTCAGTCATTAAGCCATGTTCAAATGTATGCAACCCCAAGGACTGTAGCACGCCAGCTCCTCTACCCTCCACTATCTCCTGGAGTTTGCTCAAATTCACGTCCATTGAGTCGGTGATGCTATCTAACCATCTCATTCTCTGCTGTCCCCTTCTCCTTTGCCTTCAATCTTTCCCAGCATCAGGGTAATTGTATAATTACAATTTTTAAAAAATTTGTCAGGATATATGTTATTCCTCAGAATATGGTCCATCCTTGTTCAGTTCAGTCACTCGGTCATGTCCGACTCTTTGCGACCCCATGAATCGCAGCACGCCAGGCCTCCCTGTCCATCACCAACTCCCGGAGTCTACCCAAACCCATGTCCATCGAGTCGGTGATGCCATCCAGCCATATCATCCTCTATAGTCCCCTTCTCCTCCTGCCCCCAATCCTTCCCAGCATTAGGGTTTTTTCCAATGAGTCAACTCTTTGCATGAGGTGGCCAAAGTATTGGAGTTTCAGCTTCAACATCAGTCCTTCTAATGAACACCCAGGACTGATCTCCTTTAGGATGGACTGGTTGGATCTCCTTGCAGTCCAAAGGACTCTCAAGAGTCTTTTCCAACACCACAGTTCAAAAGCATCAATTCTTCGGCGCTCAGCTTTCTTCACCATCCAACTCTCATATCCATACATGACTACTGGAAAAACCATAGCCTTGACTAGATGGACCTTTGTTGGCAAAGTAATGTCTCTGCTTTTAAATACGCTGTCTAGGTTGGTCATAACTTTCCTTCTAAGGAGTAAGCGTCTTTTAATTTCATGGCTGCAATCACCATCTGCAGTGATTTTGGAGCCCCCCCAAAATAAAGTCTGACACTGTTTCCACTGTTTCCCCATCTATTTCCCATGAAGTTATGGGACCAGATGCCATGATCTTAGTTTTTGAGAATGGTCCATATTCACTTAAAAGGATGCATGCTATATTGTTAAGGAAAGGAATACCATGTTAATGTCAACTAGACCCTATCCATTAAAGGTGTTATTCAGGTCTTCTATAAATTTCTGTTTTGTCTATTAGTTATATTCATTACTGAGAGAAAATTTTGATATCTCCAAATATAATTATGGGTTTGTCTATTTCTCCTCTCAGTTTGTATATTTTTTGTTTCAAACATTTTGAAGCTCTGTTAGGCACTGTGTCAGTTTTCCATTGCTGCTATAACTTTACCAAAAACTTAATGAATAACAGAACTTTATTTTTCATGGTTTGGTAATTTAGTTTGGCCTAGCTAGTGTCTCTGATCCAGGTTTTAGATGGCCATAATTAAGATCTTATTCAACTGGAATCTTATTGGGCACTTTGGGAAGAATCTACCTTCAAACTCAATCATGGTGTTGACAGAATTCAGTCTCTTGCAGATATAAAACAGAGGCTGACTATCAGCTTGGGGATGCCCTTAAGTATTAGAGATCTCTTTCCTTTTTGTACATGGTCCTATATATCTCAAGGCAGCAACATAATCTCAAATCATTCTTATGCTAGACTATCTCTAACCACTTCTGTTGCATCTCTTGACTCCAGACAGAAAAAGTTTTTCTCTTTCAAGTGTTCATGTGATTAGATTAAGACTACCTGGATAATTCAGAATAGTTTTCCTGTTCAGTGGCCTATAATCTTAATTACATCTGCAAAATCCCCTTTTCAGTGTAATGTAATATATTCACAGAATTGAGGGATTTGAGCATGGACATTTTTGGGAAGAGTTATTGTGCTGACTACAGATTATACAGATACATGATAATTACATCTTTGTGATGAGTTGGGCTTTTAACTATTAGAAAATGTTCCTTTTATGGCTTTTAATTTTTTTCCCAGGACTACTTTGAAAATAACCAAGTCTGCCTTTCTTTCTTTTGATGGTTTACTATTTTCATTTTCTTACTTTTAACCTACATATATTATGTTATTTGAAGTGAGTTTCCTATATACAAAATATGGTAGAATCATTAGTTTCATCCATTCTGCCAATCTCTGTTATTTAACTGATGTGTTTATATCATTTACGTTTAGTTTAGTTATCAATGTATTTTTATTTAGTCCTGTAATTTTGTTTTTCTGTTTGTTTTTCCTGTTTTTCACACCTCTACTGAAAATATTTAGCATTCCACTTTAATTTACTCATTATGTTTCTATTATATCTCTGTATAGTTTTTGTGGGCCAAGTGGCAGGAAGATGGAGATAAAAACAAAAGCAATGAAGGTTGCCCAGCCTCAGCGTTTTAAGCTCCTGTAGGTCTACAGTGCTGCTAGGGTCAGTGTTACTGTTGCTGCAACTATGACACTATCTGTAGGCTGGGGCATGAGAAAAAAGAAACAAAGAGGAGAACTCCTTTAATTTCTCTGAGCATTATTATTTCTTCTTCCCTTCCCTCAAACCAGAACTGAAACTAACAGTCCTACTTTCTCATTGATGACATCCACCTATCTCGTGTCCCCATTCACTCCCCATTCATCATCAGCAAAATGCCAATCACTCATTCATTCCTCCATGTTCTTTAATCACAATTAAAAAAAAAAATAAGACACACTTTTCATTAGACCTCCATCTCTTTCTTATCTTGCTAATTAAACACTTTTGGTCATTTTCCTCCCTTTAAATTCAGTCCCCTAATTATTGCTGGATATATATATATTTTTAATTTTGTTAATGAGATTCTATAAAAAATTATGCTGCTAAACTTCCGCCCTTTTCAACTTTCTTTATTTCTCCTATGAAAACTTTATCTAATTTACAGAACAATTCTTACAAAATATACTTTACAGAATGTTTTACCAACATTTCCGTAATATTATCAATGACAGTCTTATGACTGAGTCAGTAGTCATTCCTCTGCCTCCATAACTCTTTGTATTTGCAGGATTTTATTATGTGTACCACGTTCTTCTTTAAAAAAAAAAATCTTGGCTTTATTACTCATTATTTTTCTGTTTCTAACTTCAAATTTCCCCTTGGACTGCAATATCAAACCAGTCAATTCTAAAGGAAGTCAATCCTGAATATTCCTTAGAGGACTGATGCTGAAGCTGAAGCTCCAATGATCTGGTCACGCCATGCAAGGAGCCAACTCATTGAAAAAGACCCTGATGCTGGGAGAAACTGAAGTCAGGAGGAGAAAGGGATGACAGAGGATGAGATGGTGGCATAGCATCATGGACTCAATGTACATGAATTTGAGCACACTCCAAGAGATAGAAAGACAGAGGAGCCTGGCATGCTGCAGGCCATGGGGTCACAAAGAGTCAGACATAACTTAGGGACTGAACAACAAAAACTTCAAAGTTGAATCAAAATATTCCTCAGAGTTAGCTTCTTTACTCAAAGTCTACACTTTAAAAAAAATTTTTTTTATTAATTTATTTATTTTAGTTGGAGGCTAATTACTTTACAATATTCTAGTGGTTTTTGCCATACATTGATATGAGAATTTTTTTTAATTCAGTTACACAAGAAATTGTGGGGCAAAATTAATAGCTTTTTATTTTGACCAAACCACTATCTAGCAAGGATTTAAGTTTTATATATATATATATATATTTTTTTTTTTTTTAACGCTGGTTTTGTCAGTTAGCTCAGGACATTTAGATTCACTTGGAAATAGTGTTACAGCAAGTATGACTCAGTAAAAATGAAAGGATTGTACTGTCTTGATACATAATAAAGAAAGTATAATTGTTTGATCACCTATGAAGCCAGAAATTAACAGAGCTAGAAATTATGAGTTGCATGTGTGCAGCTGGGCCTCAAAGTAAAGGATCTGTAAACCACAGGTAGTACTATTATTGATATAAACAAAAAGAAGAGCATTTGAAATAGAGGAAAACAAGAGAATGGGAAAGACTAGAGATCTCGTCAAGAAAATAACAGATTAAGGGAACATTTTATGCAAAGATGGGCACAATAGAGGAGAGAAACGGTATAGACCTAATAGAAGCAGAAGATATTAAAAGGTGGAAAGAACACACAAAAGAACTATACAAAAAAGATCTTAATGACACAATAACCACTATGGGGTGATAACTCACCCCAGAGCCAGACATCCTGGGGTGTGATGTCAAGTGTGCCTTAGGAAGCATCACTATGAACAAATCTAGTGGAGGTGATGGAATTCCAGTTGAGCTATTTCAAATCCTAAAAGATGATGCTGTGGAAGTGCTACACTCAATATGCCAGCGAAACTGGAAAACTTAGCAGTGGCCAGAGGACCGGAAAAGGTCAGTTTTGATCCCAATCCCAAAGAAAGGCAATGCCAATTAATGTTCAACCCACCGCACAATTGCACTCATCTCACACACTAGCAAAGTAATGCTCAAAATTCTCCAAGCCAGGCTTCAACAGTACGTGAACCAAGAACTTCTAGCTGTTCAAGCTGGATTTAGAGAAGGCCAAGGAACCAGAGATCAAATTACCAACATCCATTGGATCACAGAAAAAGCAAGAGAGTTCCACAAAAACATCTAGTTCTGCTTTATTGATTTTGCCAAAGCAAAGCCTTTGACTGTGTGGATCACAACAAACTGTGGAAAATTCTTCAAGAGATGGGAATACCAGACCACCCGACCTGTCTCCTAAGAAATCTGTATGCAGGTCAAGAAGGAACAGTTAGAACCAGACATGGAACAATGGACTGGTTCCAAATTGGGAAAGGAGTACATCAAGGCTGTATATTGTCACCATACTTATTTAACTTATATGCAGAGTACATCATGCGAAATGCCGGGCTGGATGAAACACAAGCTGGAATCAAGATTACTGGAAGAAATATCAATAGGCTCAGAAATGCTGATGACACCACCCTTATGGGAGAAAGCAAAGAGTACTAAAGTGCCTCTTGATGAAAGTGAAAGAGAGTGAAAAAGCTGGCTTAAAACTTAACATTCAAAAAACTAAGATCATGGTGGCATAGTCCCATCACTTCATTGCAAATGGATGGGGAAACCATGGAAACAGTGACAGACTTTACTTTCTTGGGCTCCAAAATCACTGCAGATGTTGACAGCAGCCATGAAATTAAAAGACACTGACTCCTTGGAAGAAAAGTTATGACCAACCTAGACAGCATATTAAAAAGCAGAGACGTTATTTTGCCAATAAAGGTATACCTAGTCAAAGCTATGGTTTTTCCAGTAGTCAGGTATGGATATGAGAGTTGGACTATAGAGAAAGCTGAGCACTGAAGAATTGATGCTTTTGAACTGTGGTGTAGGAGAAGACTCTTGAGAGTCCCTTGGACTTCAAGGAGATCAAACCAGTCAATTCTAAAGGAAAACAGTCCTGAATATTCATTGAAAGGATTGATGCTGAAGCTGAAGCTCCAATACTTTAGTCACCTGATGTGAAGAAGTGACTCATTAGGAAAGACCCTGATGCTGGGAAAGACTGAAGTCAAGAGGAGAAGGAGATGACAAGATGAGCTGGCTGGATGGTACCACCAACTCAGACATGACTTTGAGCAGGTTCCAGGAGTTGGTGAAGAACAGGGAAGCCTGGAGTGCTGTAGTCCACTGGGTCACAAAGAATTTGACATGACTGAGCGACTGAATTGAACAGAACTAATGGCTGTATTAATGTCGGGCAGCAAGGAGACAGGCCATAGTAATTTCATACACATAAAAATTTACTATAAGAATAGAGTAATAAACTAAGCTTAAATCATAAATCAGGATTTGGGCTCAAAATAAGTTAAAAATTCCTCCTCTTTGTAAAAGTCTTTAAGTACTGGGAAGAATTAATTAAGAAAATTTTTTAAAACCTGAGGAGTTTTATTCCTTCAAGGATTTCTAATAAAAGGATTGGCATTAACCTACTGATGTATTACTAGACATACGCACAAGGCAAGTGGTTGAACTAAGCAGGTTCTTGAGAAATTTGTACTGCTATAGGCAAAGAGCAATGACGATTATAATAAACTTGTAACAACACAGTTAGACTACACCAAGAAAATAAGAATAATTATAATATATATATATAGTACACTCTTTAAAGGAAATATTTTCTTTCCTTTTTATATTTTTAGGCATATAGAGAATACATAAAAATTTCTGCACAGATAATTGGCTTATATACACACTTGTAAACCTCACAAAAGAAAACTCAAATTCTTATAAAATTTTTCATTCTTTTATTGGTGAGTTTATGCCCCTTTATTCAATTTTCAGTCACTTTTAGATTATGACCAGTGATCTAATTGGAGAGGTAATCTGTGAGTATTTGTATGTTTATGAGTGTATGATTGGGACCAATATTATTAGTATCTTACTTTTACATCAGTAATACTGTTTTTCCATCGGGAAATATGCAGAGAAAGAACTCTACTTCTCATCTTTGCAAACAGAGAATCATGTCATTGACTTACAGGTGAAAAACCCTGCCTCATATGATCTTAAAGTTTTGATCTGTCCAACTGACTAATAATATTATTTTTGACAGAGATCCAATAAATTTCAAATCTGGTATCTCTAAACCACTTACAGCCATAAGCAATCCTCACAGGCAGCCTATTGTATATTTATAAATCCTTTTGGGACAGATTTCTTACTGTATCTCAGTTTCATCAGAATATGAGAGAGGCTGAATATCAATTTCTTCCAAAGTTTTTTGTCCCTAGATACATGTAATTATATTCAAAGTAAAATTTGCTGGAAAAAGTAAAACTCATTCACAATCAACTGCCCCTTTCTTACCAAGCAAACTCACCAGGGACTGCACTAATGGACATTTGTAGGATGAGGCAGCAAATGCTTTGGCCGAATATTTTGGCTTTTAGCCTGAGTGAGCTTTTTACAGAATACAAATCATAAGAATGCTGAGCAACACAATGCTATAAATAAATTGCTGAGAATTTTTACAAGGAGGAAAACATGCCATTCTGAAGGACAAGTTCTTTTGTTTTTGACATCCCCAGAATCCAGTAACTTTACCAGTAAGAGCTTGCTTTGGAGGATAAAACATTCTGAGTAATGAAATAATAGCTCTAATAGTTCAATGCAGCAGTTTCAGGGAGAGGGAAAGAAATGATCATTGCATATATGCATGCATGTATGTGTGTGTCTGTGTGTATATAAACTTATTCTTGGTTCTTTCATTTATTCACAGATATGTTTAAAAAATTTTGTAGAAAAGTAAAAAATCCGTGGCCTAACAAGAAGCAAGACTATTCTCTTGGTGAGAACTGCCATCTATAATAATCTCATTATTATTTCTAACCTTAGGGGGAAAGCACCAGTGTAAAATTTGCACCTTCAGTTTAGATGGTAGCCTTCAACATTTTCCCTGCATCCAATTGTCATTTTAGCTTTTTATGCTAATAATTATTGAAAAGCACACTGAACAGCTATCATATGTAAAACTGTGCTAGGGATCAACAAGGAGAGCAAATTATCACCTGAAAGAACTTTAAAAAATAATAAAGGATTTTAAGAAAAATGAATGAAGAAAAGGGCTGAATTATAATAAAATAAATAATTATAATAATATAATTAAAAATTATAGCATAATATATAAACAAATATTACATATAACATAAATTATTACAATAAATTATAATAAAAATGTATATATAATTTTATTATATATAAAATATACAATAAAACATATTTTACCTCTATAATAAAATGTAGAGAATTTCTACTATGTTGTACTCAGAAAAGGTATAGTTTCAAGCTCACTAGCAATTTAACTGCAGATTTTTTAAAAATACTGTAGTTTTTCCTGTGTGTATGGAGATATACAGAGAAGGAAATGGCAACCCACTCCAGTATTCTTGCCTGGAGAATCCCACAGACAGAGGAGCCTGGTGGGCTGCTGTCTATCAGCCACGACTGTAGTGACTTAGCAGCAGCAGCAGCAGCAGCATGGAGATATACAATGAATTATTTGTGGTATGACAGCAAAAAATAATTTGAATCACTTGCAGTATTTCAATTATCTGTATCATTGCATTAACACATTTATACCATTCTCATAAAATTTGTATCACTGTGAAACAGCAGGGAAAGGGGCAGGCCATAAATTCTAAAAGAATGACACAGCCATAGGACATAATGAAAACTGCTTAGAACCAACTAGTTCCAAGATGGCAGAAGATTCAACTTCTAGTAGACCTTGAGCCTCATTATATGCTCATTGTAATACATTAGCATACTAAATGGTACACCCACCAGCATCATGATTCTGAGGCCAGCCATAAAAAGTCAGGGCTCCTCTGGTGGCTCAGAAGATAAAGAATCTGCCTGCAGTGCCGGAGACCGAGCATTGAGACCCAATCCTATCCATGGGTTGGGAAGATCCCCTAGAGAAGGGAATGGCTAGCCACTTCAGTATTCTTGATTGGAGATTTCCACGGACAGAGGAGCCTGACAGGCTACAAACCATGGGGTCACAAAGAATTGGACATGATTGAGTGACTTACACTTTCACATTCATAGAAGGTCAAAAAGTGGGCAGTGGCTCAATTTCTGGAACTCTCTGTCCCTTTCCCAACATAGTTGGAATAATTCTCCCACTCATTAGCATATGAAGTTACCCAGTCCTTAAAAATACCATGCCATATTTTGAGGCTCTCTCACTTTCTGAGATGACCCACAACCTGTCTGTGGAGGGTGTTTCTTTATAAATAAATCCACTTCTTACCTGTCACATCACCTCTGAATTCTTTCACAACAAAGCAAGTCACCCACTAGCCAGCCCCAAATCAGCTTCAGGACATGCAAAACTCCACAGCCACCAGGTCAGGAACCAACCTAGCCTGCCAGTGGACAGACACCAGCTCCACGGCCCCCAGGACACCCACTGTGCCCAAGAGCAGTCAGGCATCAGCTCTGAGACACCTTGTACCCTCAACCAGCTGCCACCGGATCTAGCCCCAGCCCCACTGACCAGTAGGTCAACACCAGCCTTGGGACATTCCAGACCCCAGAACTAGCTGTGCCAGGAACTGGTCCTACCCACCAGCAGGCCAACACTAGATCCCAAACCCCTTGGCCCCACAACTGCTCACTCTAGAACCCAGTTTCACCCACTAGTTGGCCAGCACCTCTCTCTCTGGGTCCCCACAGCCACTAGCCTTGTGATCTAGGCCCACTCTCCTGAGGCTAGCAACCTCCACACAAATCGAGGCCTAGTAACCAACCAGATCAGGTGCCAGCCATGCCTAAGAGACCACCCACAGTGGTCAGCCTACCATAACAGAAGGTCCCACGCACCCTATATAGGGGCATCCTTAGAGCATATAACTGGTGACCAGAGGGAAGTGTACTGCTGGGATGTATAGGATGTCTTCTACAAAAGGCCACTTCTCCAAGGTCAGAAATGTAACCAACCAACACACAGAAGTAAAAACATCCAACTAGGCAAAATGAAGTGACATATGAATATGTTTTAAATAATGGAACAAGATAAAAATAACAGAAAATCTAAGTGAAGTGGACATTGGTAATCTCAACATAATGATTTTAAAGATGTTCAAAGAACTCAGGAGAAGATAGGGTAAATAGAGTGTGAAGTTAGAAGTAACTGTTTTTAACAGTTAGAAAATGTAAAGAAGAACCAATCAGAGATGAATAACATAACTCAAGTGAAAAATACACTGGAAGGAATCCAGAGCAGATTAAATGATATAGAAGGACAGATCAAAGAGCTATAAAACAGAGTAATAGAAATCACTGAAACTGAATAGAGAAAATAAATAAATAATAAGAATAAATAAGGACAGTTTACAGGAGATTTTGGGGACAGTATCAAGCATACTAACATTCCTAATATAGATATCCCCTAAAAAGAAGAGAGAAAGGATTAGAGGATATAGCAGGTAAAACCTCACTAACCTAGGAAAAGAAACAGACATGCAAGTCCAAAAAGCAGAGAGTCCCAAACAGAATCAATTCTAGAGGATTATACCAAGAAATGTTATAATTAAAATGGCAAAAATTAAAGAGAGAATATTAAAAGCAACAAGGGGGAAAAAAAAACAAACAAGCTTCATACAAGGAAACTCCCACATGGCTATAAACTGACTTTGCAGACACTGAATGCCAAAAGATGGTGGCATGGTATATTTAAAGTCACTTTTAAAGGAAAAAAAAAAACTACAACCAAGAATACTCTACCTAGCAAGGCTATCATTCAGATTTGAAGGAGAGATCAAAACTTGTACAGACAAGTAAAAGCTAAAATGTTCAGCACCACCATCTACCTTATAAGAAATGTTAAAGAGACTTCTTTGAGTGTGGAAGAAAAGGCCACAACTAGAATCATGAAAGTTATGAAAAGAAAAATCTCACTGGTGAAGACCAATACACAGTAAATGTAGTAAACCAGCCTTGTATAAAGCTAGTAGGAATTTCAAAAGATATAAGTAATAATAAAATCATCTATATCCACAATAAGTAGTTAAAGGATACATAATACAAACAGATGTAAAATATTATGTCAAAAATAGTAAACCTTAGGGAGGGAGTAATTAAAATGCAGGGTGGTTAAAATACTGCATTTGAACTTAAAATATTAGCAATTTAAAATAATTACATATTGCTAGGTACAGGGTGGAGATATAGTTAATAACTATGTAATACTTTTGTATGGCAACATATTGTAACTATACTTATCATGGTAATTATTTTGAAATGTATAGAAACACCAAATCACTATTTTGCACAACAGGAACTAGCATAGTATTATAGTTCAAATATACTTTAAAAACTAACTAACTTAGGAAAGGAGAACAAATTTGTGTTAGTTAGAGATGGGGAGTGAGTGTAGGGGGGAGTGAGTGTAGGGGGGAGTGAGTGTAGGGGGGAGTGAGTGTAGGAGGGATTGGATGAAGGTAGTCACAAGCTACAAATTTAAAAGATAAAAAAGTACTAAGGACGTAATGTACAATATAATAAACGTAATTAACACTGTTAGGTTAATTATAACATATACAATTCTATGTTATGAATGCTGTTAAGAGGTCCAGCTATGAATGCTGTTAAGAGAACAAGTCCTAAGAGTTCTCATCACAGGAAAAATAATTTTTCCATTTCTTTAATTTTGTATCTACATGAGAAAATGGATTTCACTAAACTTGTGGTAATCATTTCACGGCTTATGTAAGTCAAATCATTGTATTGTACACCTTAAACATATACAGTGCTATATCTCAATTATATCTCAATAAAACTGGGGGAAAAAAGCATGTTTAAAGTTTCTGTGTAAAATTAAGATGCTTCCAGTTTAAACAGATACTCACTTAATATTTAGTATACAACTAAAACTGTGAGTCTGTAGGAATTGAGTAATTCTTTTATTCCTTAACTCATTCAATTTATATGTCTCTTATATTTCTAAGTACTTAGGATGGCTTAAAGAGAGGCCAGTGCATTGTAATTGCAATTTATGTAGTTAATCATGTAAACTCAGAAGAAATAACTGGATACATAGATAACAGTTTTTCTTTATTAAAATTTAAATTTGGATTAAGTGTTTTTTATAAAGAAGTTGCATTTCTAATTTAAATTCTGGTTCCTAATCACCTCTACTGGCCCTAACTGAGGGCTCCATTATTTCTCATTAGGACTTTACTAACAGCCTCTGAACAGATCATTTTCATCTCCAGCTCTGCCATCTTAAACCCAGTCAATGCACCACATGACTATGTAATTGTCCTATTCAAAATTTTTCAGTGATTTAATATCACATACAGAATATCCATTCATGGAAGTTCCTTAAAATCTGGTTATTTCTCGGCCTCCAGAAGACTGAAGTATAAAAAATGCAATCAAAGCCTGACATAAAGTGAAAATATAACTTAATTACTGTTAACTTTGGATGTATAATCTAAAGAAATAATATATCAACAAAGAGCTGGGGCAGGGTGCAAATAAATTCAGTAGAATTAAGAGAAAAGTGTTTGGTTGATGAAAGTATAAAAGACTCTTAAGTGTTTCATTAAGAACTGTGAATGAATGGAGATGTTACATCATTTGTGTATGTATATATGTACTATATTTATTTAGCACAAAACCTGCACATCTAGAGCTGAAGGCAAAGCCATAAGAGACAATAAAAACTTTTGGCATGAGTGGTGGGATTCACTCTATACATGAGTCATGGAATGGAGAACAATGGACCTATTTTTATACAGGAAAGAGATAAGTGCTTCCCCGTTCCCTCCCGAAAAGACAGAATCCTCTGGCTCTACCAAATAAGATGTAAAATATCTTAGCATCTTACTCTAACTCTTCAGAACATAATTGTGTTTGTGTTCAGTCACTCAGTCGTGTCCAACTCTTTGAGACCCCGTGGGCCATAGCCTTCCAGGCTCTTCTGTCCATGGGATTTCCCAAGCAAGAATATTAGGAGTGGGTTGCCATTTCCTTCTCCAATGTATCTTCCTGACCCAGGGAGTGAACCCAAGTCTCCTCCTCAGTTCTTTACTGACTGAGCGACCAGAGAAGCTGTCTGTATCTAAGAACCAGATTAAGCCCCAGTGATAAAACAAAGAGATGCCTTCAAGAACTGAGCTTCATCCCATTGACATGGAAATAGAAAAGCTATGATCAACCTTGACAGCATATTAAAAAGCACAGTCATTACTTTGCCAACAAAGGTCCACCTAGTCAAAGCTATGGTTTTTCCAGTAGTCATGTATGAATGTGAGAGTTGGGCTATAAAGAAAGCTCAGCACTGAAGAATTGATGCTTTTGAACTGTGGTGTTGGAGAAGACTCTTGAGAGTCCCTTGGACTGCAAGGAGATCCAACCAGTCCATCCTAAAGGAGATCAGTCCTGAATATTCATTGGAAGGACTGATGTTGAAGCTGAAACTCCAATATTTTGGCCACCTAATGCAAAGAATTGACTCAGGGTCAATGGAAAAGACCCTGATGTTGGGAAAGATTGAAGGCGGGAAGAGAAGGGGACAACAGAGGATGAGGTGGTTGGATGGCATCACCAACTTGATGGACATGAGTTTGAGCAAGCTCGGGAAGGAGCTGGCATGATGGACCGGGAAGCCTGGCATGCTGCAGTTCATGGGATCTCAGAGTCAGACACAACTGAGAAACTGAACTGCAGTCCTTCAGTTTTCCTGGCACCTTGGGAATTTAATTTAGGTACTTAGTCCAGTCTATAACCAATGGCAATCTCAGGTAGATAATAAGTTTTATTATCTTTTTGAATCAGTACAATTAGCTAGATAAATGACTGCAATTCTAATTCTCTGGGTATGTGAGGAGAAAAACGTTTTTAGGAGAAGTGAAAGTAAATATTCCTTCCCTTTATACAGTGTACATTTCCATAACTAAGTTAGTTTAGCTTCCCTGGCAGTTCAGGTGGTAAAGAATCCATTTGCAATGCAGGAGACCAGGGTTCGATCCCTGGGTCAGGAAGACCCCTGCAAGAAAGGGAATGGCTACCCACTCTAGAATTCTTGCCTGGGAAACCCCATGAACAGAGGAGCCTGGCAGTCTACCATCCATGGTATCACAAAGAGTTGGACATGACTGAGCAACTACTTACACGCAAACAAAAATGCATACCATATCTAAAGAATCTAGGGCTTTTCTCAAGAGCACTGAGAAATCTCCACAGTTAGCTTATTCTATTTCAGAGCTAGAATAGCACATTGGTCTTCATTATGGCTTGTATAAAATGTTAATTAAAGTGCAGCATCTCTCTCTGCCAAGAAAAATCTGATTATAATTTAATTTTCTCCAAGCCACAGGAAAAATACACTTATTAGAGTACCTATTTCAAGTCTCTTTAAAGTTATTTTTATCACATTAATGAATAAATGACTGTTACTTGACTATACAGTTGCAAGTTGGTCAGAATAAGACATATCAATGAACACAGTCTTTATGGATATATCTGATAATATGTAGTTTCTGGACCTATAAAAAATGCAAACGCAATTCTAAATTTTGGCTTTCCTCCCATTCTGACTAACCTTCAGTTTTCCCTAAGTAAATAAATGTTCAAATTTCTCCTTGAAATGGTCCATACTTCACAGACTGAAAAGAATTTTTGGAATGGTCACATCAGTCTTTCTGGTTCACTTGAACTTCCTAATCTAGCCACAGTAAAATATTTTCTAGACTTACATTGATAAAGGTCTTGACCAAGTTTCTTTCAAAAGGGGATATATGGATACCTATGGCTGACTCATGTTGAGGTTTGACAGAAAACAACAAAATTCTATAAAGCAATTATCCTTCAATAAAAAAAAACTAATTTAAAAAATGTCAATTCTAAGTATTTTGACTCCATGTTCAAGTGTGCCTGTCTCCTGTCATACCAGCCACTTCTGCAGTATTCGGGCTTATGCTGATCCATAACTCCTCGGGATCATCACTTTCCACTTCCATACTTATATTATCTACCCATAGATATCTGACTCTATTTATCTTCTGTTTTGTTTTGAGGCAAATTACCCAGAGACTGAGACTTGCCAATATTTTATTTAACACCAGTTCACTGTGGAAATTATAATAAATGCACAAGCCTATAGGATACAGAATAATGTATCTTAATAAGTCAATAAAGAAATAACATACTTCAAAGCAATTATATATTAATTGTACTATTTTTCCAGGCAAGGGGGAATGAAAGAAATAAAGTCCAAATTTAGTTTGAGGCATGCCTTTTTGGGAATTGGTTCTCAGGAGAGAGGCTTAACCAATGGAATGAATGAATTCCAGGTTTGCCCAGCCAGAACAACCAAGAAAGTCCTTGTTGCTAGAGCACACTGCTCAGGAACAAAGGTGTCAGTGTTGGCTTGCAAGCTGACCTCCTTCGTGGGGTCACTTTACAGTTTCCACCATGGCCAAGCAAATATTCATGCTAGCATAACAGCAACTAATGCCCCAAGCTCTTTGGAGACCAGAGTTGCCTTGGCCAGGCCCAGCATTCTTAGTCTTCACA
This sequence comes from Okapia johnstoni, assembly GCA_024291935.2. NCBI lineage: Eukaryota > Metazoa > Chordata > Mammalia > Artiodactyla > Giraffidae > Okapia > Okapia johnstoni. The sequence continues at coordinate 66,092,995 of CM044317.1, read as the reverse complement.
AACTCTGGCTATTTGTAAACTAAATGTCCCCTTTTTTTGTTACTTCTTCATGGGTTCTTATTGATAAGCCCCCAGCAGTACTCCTCAGCAGCTGAGCTATTGAGCATATATTAGCCACCAGGAGGTCAACAACAATAACCTCTTGACACAAGTTCACTTTTATATTAAAATGGCTTTACTTATAAACAAGAGGATTTGAACTCATATCAAAAAATTGCACATCTTCCTCTCAAATATTTTTCTGAGTTGTGTCCTTCTTTATCACGTTAACCTAGCTATTCCTGTGGAAACAAGGTACTCATGGCTTTCTGGTAATGGATAGTAATGTGTTCATTGAAAGAACACATGTGTATCTACCATGTCAATTTGAACATCATGCATATGGTTCCTAAAAATATCCAGAATGACGTATGTTTAAACGGAAGATTCTTGATCCTTAATTAGGGGATTATTAGGAGTATTATAAGGCATAGTGTAAATTAGTTTTTTTTATGCACACAAAAGCATTCTTTTATTTCTAGTGAAGGGCTTTCTGGTCAGAATTGGATCTAGCTGAAATTCTAGGCATTGTACACATAAACAGTCATATTAGGATAACTGGAATTTGGTTTTGTTCTTTTTTGCAAAGTATTGCTTCCAAGATATCTTGTTATAAATGTAACACTCTCAAAATTAGAGTTCATTATTTTTGTATTAAATTTCTCCTTTTAAATTATCTACTGTCATTAGTGGTATCATATAGTATTAGTTTTCTATGGTAGGAATTTTTTTCTAATCACAGAAAATGAAAGCTCAATGAAGGAAAAATAGAAAATATCCATGAAGAATAAAAGCTCATGAGCACAGTCACTAATATTTCAGGCTTCATTATTTATCCTAATAGAACTGAAAAGTCTGAAAAAATTTTTTATATTTTTTGTCACGCTAACTGAATTGAATCCCTTGGTCAATTGTTCATACATGAATTGTTTATATATGAATATATTTTTCTTACCAATTTTTATTAACTGGTATATGAAATGCTTTTAGTTGGTGCCACTGTTGAAAATGGGATCTATGAGGCTAATTAAGGAATACTTTTTAAAAATCTTTCCTATCAATATTACAATGAATGGAACTTTAGAAAAATAATTTCATGACTTTTTATATAAAAAAAAACTGGTGATAAAACCAGAATTTTTTAATAAAGGTCTGAATTGAAAATAATGTTCTGCAAGTTTTAACAAGGTATATATTAAAACTTCTATTTGTGATTTTCAATTATTTCAAATATTGCTTTGCTTCTAAATTAAAGATAACTACATCTTTATTTATATCCATGATAAAACATATTTTTAATATTTGCAACAAATGAACTTCAGCATATAACACTTCGTGCTGCTAAGTCGCTTCAGTCGTGTCCAACTCTGTGCGACCCCACAGACGGCAGCCCACCAGGGTCCACCGTCCCTGGGATTCTCCAGGCAAGAACACTGGAGTGGGTGTTTGCCAATCTTATATGGGGCTTATTAAAAATAGTATTTTGCTAAATTGGATGATAGAAGTTTAGAAATGCTGAATGCCTTATCAAAAATATTTTGCTCCTCTCTTACTTGTGAGAGGAAATTCAACTAATTTACACTTTAAAATACATAGTTTCTGACATATCTAACAGATCGCCTTCAATATGAGTTTCCATATTCTGATAAAATGCCTGACATCTTTCGTCTATTTAAATGAGTGTTAACCACCTAGCTTGATATAAAGTTTAACTTATTTATTCAAATATAAAACTAATAAATCAAATGGCATATTAATCAACAAATATTTCCTCTCATGCACAGCTCACCACTACAAAGCGAGTTATCTAGAAAGCTGTATAAAATGAGAAACTACCTGCAGAAACCCTAGGTTTCTCTTTCCTTCAACAGAATAGCATTCTGAATTTTGAAAATACTATTATCTAGACTTCACACAAAATATTTTGAATATGAAGATTTGAAATAAGTCTATATATATAACATATATACTCAAACACACATATATATATGTATGTATATATACACACATAGAGAGAGATTTATTATAAATAAATCTATATATATATACACATGTGTGTGTGTATATATATATATTTTTTAAAGATTTATTATTTCCAATTACTGCCAGAGTTGAAAAAGAAATTGATGAATTTCCATTTCTAATATAAATTTTCATAGAAATTCACCTTTTTGTTGACCACTAAACCTGGATAACAGCAAATATTTTTTCATGATAATTCATATTATTAAGAAAACTGTTTTTATCATAGATTGAGTACAAGTCAAAATGGCCTTGAACACTTCTATTCAGCACTTTACTGGAGAAAGATTACAAACATCATAAACATCACACTAAAATGAATCTAGAATTTCCTCACAAAAACAAAGACAGAATTGTCCTTCCATCTGGAAATTTAGAGACTTCCTATTAAACACATCCAAAGTAAAAGGAGATATAGACACAGGAGGATAAAAATAATAACAAAACCAGCACTTATCAATTTTATGGGTGCAATTTAAGGGGAGGTGAAGAGGTAAATTCATTGCACCAAATGCTTTTATCAATAAAAATAAAATAATGACTGAGAAATAAATTCCTCAAAATATAAGCTAAAAAAATCTTAGAAAGGAACAAACAAGGAAATCGAAATAAAATTATTATGGAGGAAACAAGTTAAAAAGCACTGCTTAACAAGGTAGAAAATAGAAAACAGTAGATTCAACTAATAAATGAAAATGCTGGCTCATTGAAAAAAAATAATGATACAGGCAAACTTCTAACTAACTTGATAAATGGGAAACAGAAGGCACAAATATATAAAAGAAGAAATTAAAGGGGGCAGATAAGCATTAGAACAGAAAAAAATTTTAAATGATACACGCTACTTTGATGACCTCTAAAGAAAAGAAAATCATTTAAATGAGATAGATAATTCCTTATTTGAGTTATAATGCTTAAACAGACCAATTTTTCTTATTCTAGACTCCACATTGTATTTAACTGCATTGAGCATTTTCAGTTGCATGCAACAAATTCTGTTAAATTCTCTCTTCATTTTTAGTCTATTATAAATATTTTCTAATTTTCCCTGTTATGGCTTGTAGATGTACTCATCATTTAAAAATGGACATTTAATTTTCAAATACATGAGATTTTTAAAGTTAAAAAAGGCCATTTTTTCATTTGACAACTTGAGGGAAAAGAAAGAACGTTAGATAATTTATTCTCAGAATACATTTCTTTTATCCCTTCAGATTCACTCACAGTCCTTTTCCACCATAATATCTGCCTAAGGAAGTGGTTCATTACTGATCACATTAATGGTCTCCTTTAACCTCTAATTTCTGATAATGTTCTTGAATCTACTCCCACACTTCTCTATGTCTATGAACATGATCATACAACAAATTTAATGATCTGATGGGTGAAACAAATGGATTTCAAAATATTGAATAACTCTTACATGCCTAATATAAACATCATTTAACATAATAAATGCTTATATTTATTTTTATTGTTATTGGTTTCTAGTTGTCCATACTTTAAGATTGTCAGTCATTTAAAAATATTTTAATCATGAAAAATTCAAACATGTAAAAGGTAAACCCATTCACCCATCACTCTTCTATAAATGTTAATATCCTCAACTTTTACATCATATATAATTCCCCCCACATTGCTGAACCTTTCCCAGGTATTATTATTATTATTATTATATAGTTATTTTGAGGTAAACGTATATATCTTGAAATGCACAAATCACTTATTCTATTTTTAAATATACCATTCCTAGATAATTTCTTATGTCTTATGCTGAAAAAACAAACCAGTCGTAACTCTTATTATTCATGATGCTATAGCTGTTAGCTCAGCAGTGAAGAATCTGCCTGCCAGCGCAAGGGATGTAGGTTCGATCCCTGGGTCAGGAAGATCCCCCAGAAATGGCAACCCACTCCAGTATTCTTGCTTGGAAAATCCCATGGACAGGGGTGCCTGGTGGGCTACAGTCCATTGGGTTTCAAAGAGTTGGATATGACTTAGTAACTAAACAGCAACAACTACAAAGGCTGTCCAATGCTTGCTTGACTGAAACAATATATTTCTTTTCCTAATCCAAGTATACCTCATTTTATTACACTTCACTTTACTATCTTCACAGATATAATATTTTTTATACATTGAAAATTAGTGGCAACCCTGCATTGTGCAAGTCTATCAGCACTGCTTGTTCAACAGAATTTGCTCATTTTGAGTCGTGTGTCACATTTTGGTAAGTTTTGCAATATTTCACGCTTTTTCATTTTTATTATATTTGATATGGTGATAAGTGAACAGTCATCTTTGATGTTACTACAATGACTCACTGAAGGATCAGGTGACAGCATTTTTTAGCAATAAAGTGTTTTTAGTAAGGGTATGTACATTGTTTTTAGACATAATTACTGCCCACTTAATAGACAGTGGTACAAAGCCTAAATACTTCTGAGACACACATCATTTATTTAGTGCTATGAACAATGCTTACATTATTGTTCATGATGCTGAATTATCTATTGGGCCAATTGAGAATATTGGCTTTCAATGATTCTCTCCAAAGTTATTACTGTGCTTCCTTGACCATTGGCACCTGAAAGCTAGTCTTGCTCAGATTATAAAAAAAACACATAAATAATAATTCAATTTCTAGTCATGTTAAATTTACTGTTCAGAATTTTATAGTATTAAGGTAGGATAACACATTTCCTAACTGTGTTTTCTTGAGCCCTCAAGGTCATAATCATTGCATTCCTATAATGTAATCTCTTTCAAAATTGACTAAATCCCTCCCTGTCTTATGCATATTACTATGAGTAGGAAAAATAAGGTAAGAGGATATGGGTAGAGCAAAAAGAGAAGTTTTATTTGCTCAAGGAATACCTGTTCCTGTCTTGGATGGCTTATAACTGGCTTAGAAAAGGAGGGCCTTACCACATTAATCAGAGGAAAGAGAATATAGCAATCTGAAGGACCTTTGATCACTGCCAAACATCAGTCCCTAAAGCTCTTAGGTGACAAAGTCATGGCCACTCTCACAAGAATTCCTGACATACATCATGAAGACTATGGCAGGGATAAGGTGCCCACCTTGGGTGCCAGGGGCAAGCAGCACACAAGGTGAAGGACACCTGCCACCATTCCCACTGCCTCCGGGTGCTGCAGACTGGAGAAGGCACTGCGGTCAGGACACAGACAGACACGCTCTGACAGGGGAGCCCATACACAGGTCTTAGGCCCAAAGACTAACAGTGAACCCTGCCTAGCCCAAAACCCTCAACTCACTCCTGTGTCCAACACGAGGGAGAAACATCCAAATCAACACCATTCTGGTAGTATAAACTTGTGTGATAATTCAAAAGAAGCCCCACAGAAACCAGTGAGAGGAACCCTCTCCTTAGGATGCCCTCTGCAATTCAGGTCAACCACGGGCTCAGACAACTCAAAGACTCAATGTGACAAGTAGTATGGGATCACAAGTTGAACCGATGCTTTAGAATGTGGTCAGAGGGAACAAATTGGGAAATGGAAGACAGCGCTCAAATGATGCTTGACCAGGCTCAGAGCACTGTCCTCAAAGGCTACTGCCAGCACTAGCTGATCCCAAGGCCTGGGAACATGACTTAGAAGAGTTCCCTTGCCAAGGTCTGCATATGGTTCTGCTTTCCAGCATCACTTCAGCAATGAGACTGAAATCCAGATGTAGTAGTAACTTCCAGACTCTAGAGTACCCTGACATATTTAGAACCAACATCATGAGTTTCCGTCCAAGCTGCTGAAGGAAAAGCAGAATTAAACAGTTTTACTTAGTAAAGCTAATTTTTCCACTAAATATATTTTTAAGCATAAGCCACCAAAGAGAGTAAAATTTATCTAAGTTTCAACTTCCAGAATTCACAATAACAGAGTTTATCCTGTTCCAACTTGATCTCTATGTGTAACTAAGGGTTTATCAGAATACGTTTGTACAGTACTCAGTTATGTAAATCCATGTCATAAAGCAAAACCCCACTTCCATGTATGAAAAAGTGTAGGCACTAAATGTTTCAGTTTTATACATCATTATAATAATAACTTGAAATGTAACATATTTTAAGCTTGACCTAATCCATTAGGATGTTTTTAATATTTATGCAATTAGCAGAACAAGTTTACATTCATGATATAAATTATTTCTACCTACTGATCTAGAAGCACTTTGTGAATTAAATATTTAAGTCTAACAAAAGTGTGAGGGAGGAGCTGTACTCTCTATAAAAGTAAACAAATATGTAACATCTTAGGAAGAGTCAAACACTTAACAAAAAGACTAGAATTCTTTACATTTAACACAGAAACAAGATAATATATTACTTATGGAACAATATTAATTGATTTCACTATATAAGTGTCTAGTCACCTTATGCACATATATTCTATGGTATAGACACTCAATTTAAAAAAAAATTCAAAACTTTAGCTTACTTTTATCCCAAACACCCAAAGAAATATCATAGAGAGAGAGAGAGAGAGAAAGAGAGGGAAAAAGATGTCTCAAATTTCAGGAAGCCAGACTCTTTCCACAGGTTTACTAAAGTTGGAACACTAAAATTTTTGTTTAATCCCTGAATCCCTGAAAGTATGCATTTGAGTGGTTACAAGAATGTAAAACCGATATAAATAGAGTTGAGCCTTAAACAACATGCTTTTGAACTATGTGGGTCCACATATATGTAGATTGTTTCAATAAATAAAATCTCTATTTCTATTTTACAGATCTTTAAGTATAGGGAAAAGTGTGCATTCAACTAGAGATCATATGTGTGCAATCTTAGGGTTTGAGAATTAGGGTTTGAGACTGTTTAAACTGTTTCAGCTTTCTGCACTTGGATCAGTTATTTATCAATTTCTTTGTTTTTGAGGCAGAGATAGCAGTACATGAATTTTTGACCTTGCAGAATGTTGGTGCCCCTAACTCCCACATTGCTGATAGGTCAACTGTACGTGTTAACTTTTTGATGCATGATAATATTGTTCTAATCAGTTTCAGTCTATCATGAAAAAAAGTATTACTTAATATACCAAGAAAAAATGCTTATTACATGCCTACAAATATTAACTAGTTAAACTATAGCTGACTCACTGGAAAAGTCTATGATGCTGGGAAAGATTGAGGGCAGAAGGAGAAGAGAGCATCAGAGGATGAGATGGCTTGATGACATCACCAATGCAATGGACATGAACTTGGGCAAACTTTGGGAAATGGTGAGGGACAGAGAAGCCTTGCATGCTGCAGTCCATGGGATTGCAAAGAGTTGGACCCGATTGGACGATTGAACAACAAACTACAGTAAAATGCATCTTTCCATTACCTTAGTTTACCCATGGTTATTTTGTACTAAAAAATTTAAATTAATGTGTTTGACATGTGTGAAGTTAAATAGTAATAAGAGAAACATTGAAAAGAGAAGTACAAGACTAAAGACATCATTATATTGCACAAATATATGTTTTATTTTTAAGGTGAAATACATATATGAATGGATTTTTAGAAGTTTAATCATACTTTTTTTTCTGGTCAAGATGTAGTAGCATGAACTAAATTTATCTGCTTGCCTGAAACAATAAAAAGTCAGACAGAATATATGAAACAGTTGTTTTCAAGACACTGCACATCAAACAATAAAGGAGAATGATTACTGTGAGGTGGGAAACAAATAAGATGACCCTATGATTATTTCAGCTTCTATCTTTGAGAAAGCTTTTAGGCTATAATTCAGGGAGAGGAAACCCAGGAGTATTGAAACAGAAGATTGAGCTGAGAGTCTCGGGAGAACAAGGTGCTATAGTTGCAGAACAGAGTGCTAGAAAAAAGAGCAGCACTGAAAGAAAGCTCCGGGGACCTGCAGAGGGTACCCTTTGAATACTCAGTAGAACACTTTTCAATCAATGCTTGCATGTAAGGAAATTGCCTGAGGCCAGAGAAAGATCCATCTAAAAGGATTAAATAATGCCCATTGGACAAAGAGGGCTTCCCAGATGACTCTAGTGTAAAGACCCCACCTGCCAATGCAGGAGACTTAAGAGATGCAGGTTCAGTCTCTGGGTCAGGAAGATCCCCTGGAGGAGTGCATGGCGACCCACTCCAGTATTCTTGCTTGGAGGATCCCATGGACAGAGGAGCCTGGCGGGCTACAGTCTACAGAGTGGTAAAGAGTCAGACAAGACTGATGTGACTTAGCACACATATTGTACACAAATATAATGCTTGATAGCTTAGAAAAACTCATTATTCAGACTCATCTAGTAGAGCTTTTAGAAGAATCTTGCCTCAGCCTTGAGTTGTCATGTCCCACTCTTTGCAACCACATGGACTGTAGCCTGCCAGGCTCCTCTATCCATGGAATTTCCCCAGGCAAGAAAAATGAAGTGGGTTATCATTTCCTCCCTCAGGGGATCTTCCAGACCCAGGAATCGAACCCGTCTCCTGCAGAGCAGGTGGATTCTTCATCCATTGAGCCATCAGGAAGACCTTGCCTCAGTAGTGAGGAATAATTATTACTAGATTACAAGCTGTTCTAACCACCCCTAACAAAACTTACACATGAGACTCAAAAGAAACAAACTGTTTCCAAGTAAATTTACTTTGTCCCAGAATAAAGCTTAATAAAATCTGTAGGAATACAAAAATATATTCAACAAACAAAATGTAAAAATTAACCATATGAGTTTGGGTAAACTCCAGGAGTTGGTGATGGACAGGGAGGCCTGGTGTGCTGCGATTCATGGGGTCACAAAGAGTCGGACATGACTGAGCAACTCAACTGAACTGAACTGAACCATCTAGTCAAAGCTTCCCATGTGTCAAAATGAGCATAAAAATGTACCACATAACAAGAAAAAATGCCCAACAATTTAAAACAGCCTACAAATGGAGAGAATTGCATTGGTACAATGCCCGTGCTGCCAGAGTTCTGGAAGTGAATTTCATTCTGCAAGTGAAAACAGAATTTCATGCATGATTTGAATGAAAGTCAGTAAAGGTTATCTTTCAGCTTACTCCTGTTTTTCTACACATAAGTCAAGTTATGGGGGCCTGAAAGTCAAAGAGGATGTCACAATTTTCTAAAATCATCACCAGATTCATGACAACTGGGAAGCAACAGTAGCATACAGCTAAGGAAGTATGTTCAAACTCGAGCAGGTCCGGTGGCCCCTGTGGTCCCTTAATTTCCCTTCCACACTCCTCCCAATGAGTCCCTAAGCATCACATTCCCTATATTTAGTCCAGGTCAGCTTAAAATATTAGATGTGGTTTCTTCTTGCCCTGAACCAGGACTGATATGGCAGGAATGATGTACAATAAAAATATTGCAGAAAAGATTTTTTTAAACCTTATTAAAAATCTGAATAAATAAAATTATAACTGAAAATTTTTTAAATGGTGTAAACAAGCTTTCTTTGCAGTGCATATGGAAATACATGTGAAATTATTTTATGTAAAACTTTTTGGAAATAATTAGCAATGAAATGCTATTTTTCCAAAAGTTTGTTTGATTGGTTTTGTGATACTTTTTTTTTCATTTAAGACAGAAGAAAGCAGAACTTATATGCTTCTTGTCTATTCAACATCATCAACAGTAAATCCATTTTTATCCTTTGACTAACCTAAAACATAGAGGATAAGTATTAAATCTGGTTTTTTAAAGGAAGCATTTCATGTAGTTTATTAAGATGACCTTTCTCCATTGGATTGGTATTGAATTAAACTCAGATTATGTTAATAAAATATTAATTTATAATAATAATACTAAACTATCTTGCATGTTTGTGTCATTATAGAGTTTGTGATTTAATGAGTATTTTGAAAAATTTTAAAGTTAAAAGAGCCATTTTTGTCTAACTTGATAAAAATTTTTCTTTAATTTATGACTTTTAAACTATAAGAAAAGCAAAATTCTGTAGTTTAATATTTTTATTATTTTACATATATATATACACATACCACATACACATATAAAGTATATTCACATATATTAACTCATATAACTCTCAATTACCTTGTAGTTAATGCTATCTAACAGAGAAAGAAAAGGAGATCTAGTGAGCTTAAGTGCTTTGACCAAACTAGTTAGTCAAGAAGCAGGGCTAAAATTTCAGGCCAGATGATCTGAACTGTTATTCAAATAGTGCTTTTCAGGAATAGAAGGAACATCCCTCAACATAATAAAAGCTATATATGACAAACCCACAGCAAACATTATCCTCAATGGGGAAAAACTGAAAGCATTTCCCCTAAAGTCAGGAACAAGAGAAGGGTGTCCATTCTGACTACTACTATTCAACATAGCTTTGGAAGTTTTGGCCACAGCAATCAGAGCAGAAAAAGAAATAAAAGGAATCCAGATTAGAAAAGAAGAAGTAAAACTCCCACTGTTTGCAGATGACATGATCCTCTACATAAAAAACCCTAAAGACTCTACCAGAAAATTACTAGAGCTAATGAATTAATATAGTAAAGTTGCAGGATATAAAATTAACACACAGAAATCCCTTGTATTCCTATACACCAACAATGAGAAACAGAAAGAGAAATTAAGGAAACAATTCATTCACCATTGCAACAAAAAGAATAAAATACTTGGGAATATATCTACCTAAGAAACAAAAGACCTATATATAGAAAACTATAAAACACTGATGAAAGAAATCAAAGAGGACACAAATAGATGGAGAAATATACCATGTTCATGGATTGGAAGAATCAATATAGTGAAAATGAGTATACTACCCAAAGCAACCTATAGATTCAGTGCAATCCTTATCAAGCTACAAACAGTATTTTTCACAGAACTAGAACAAATAATTTCACAATTTGTATGGAAATACAAAAAACCTCAAATAGCCAAAGCAATCTTGAGAAAGAAGAATGGAACAGGAAGAATCAACCTGCCTTCAGGGTCTACTACAAAGCCACAGTCATCAAGACAGTATGGTACTGGCACAAAGACAGAAATATAGATCAATGGAACAAAATGGAAAGCCCAGAGATAAATCCACGCACCTATGGACACCTTATCTTCGACAAAGGAGGCAAGAATATACAATGGACAAAAGACAATCTCTTTAACAAGTGGTGCTGGGAAAACTGGTCAACTACTTGTAAAAGAATGAAACTAGAACACTTTCTAACACCATACACAAAAATAAACTCAAAATGGATTAAAGATCTAAACGTAAGACCAGAAACTATAAAACTCCTAGAGGAAAACATAGGCAAAACACTTTCCTACATAAATCACAGCAGGATCCTCTATGACCCACCTCCCAGAATATTGGAAATAAAAGCAAAAATAAACAAATGGGACCTAATTAAACTTAAAAGCTTTTGCACAACAAAGAAACTATAAGCAAGGTGAAAAGACAGCCTTCAGAATGGGAGAAAAATAATAGCAAATGAAGCAACAGAGAAACAATTAATCTCAAAAATATACAAGCAACTCCTGCAGCCCCATTCCAGAAAAATAAACGACCCAATCAAAAAGTGGGGCAAAGAACTAAACAGACATTTCTCCAAAGAAGACTTACAGATGGCTAACAAACACACGAAAAGATGCTCAACATCACTCATTATCAGAGAAATGCAAATCAAAACCACAATGAGGTACCATTTCACGCCCGTCAGAATGGCTGATACCCAAAAGTCTACAAGCAATAAATGCTGGAGAGGGTGTGGAGAAAAGGGAACCCTCTTACACTGTTGGTAGGAATGCAAACTACTACAGCCACTATGGAGAACAATGTGGAGATTTCTCAAAAAACCTGGAAATAGAACTGCCATACGACCCAGCAATCCCACTGCTGGGCATACACACTGAGGAATCCAGAATTGAAAGAGACATGTGTACCCCAGTGTTCATCACAGCACTGTTTATAATAGCCAGGACATGGAAGCAACCTAGATGTCCATCAGCAGACGAATGGATAAGAAAGCTGTGGTACATATGCAGAATGGAATATTACTCAGCCATTAAAAAGAATACATTTGTATCAGTTCTAATGAGGTGGATGAAACTGGAGCCTATTATACAGAGTGAAGCAAGCCAGAAAGAAAAACACCAATACAGTATACTAACACATATATATGGAATTTAGAAAGATGGTAACGATAACCCTTTATGCAAGACAGCATAAGAGACACAGATATATAGAACAGTCTTTTGGACTTTGTGGGAGAGGGCGAGGGAGGGATGAATTGGGAGAATGGCATTGAAGCATGTATATTATCATATGAGAAAAAAAAGTTACAAAAAAATAGTGCTTCTATTGCATTATGATTATTTCTGTATATTCAGCATCTGGTATTTATTACATCCTAACTGTTTGAGATACAATTATAAATAAACATGAAAATAACTACAACACTCAACAAGAAATTAAAAATAATTACTATCTCAGCTCAGATTTAAAGTCTCACTAGATAAAATTCATATTTAAAAGAACAAATTTAACTGAAATATTACATATAAGAAGTGTCCCTCTCTTCCTAAACTCCCATTTCATTAACTAAATTATTTTTCTGGAAAATTTTATGTGATTTCAAATAAGAGTCAAAATCTAAATAGCTGTGTTGCATATTACCTGAAAAAGTAATAAAAGAGAAATAGTTTTCAAGGAAACTAAGGAATTAGTTAAGACTTATTTAATTGTTGTGTTTTGGCTCTGGCCGAAGGAGATCATGATACATCAGAGAATATAAATATCCAATTACGACATTAAAGTCAGAAGAAAAAAACAAAACAAAAAATGAATACCTTGGTGCAACTTGATCATCTAGATTCTTTAAGATCATTTAACTCTGCTTTTTCTAATTATATTTTCACCATTAATTCTAACTTTTCTGTCTATAATGATGATAAAATTAGAAGTCTGTGTTTGAGTCTAGATCTACTACATATCAAACGTGGCACAAATATTCAACTTGTAGTGATTTAATTCCCATATATATAAATGGGAGTATTAATAACATATTATTACATATTCAATAACAGTATTATTGAAATATTGAATGAGTAATACAGGGAAAATCCTTAGAAGACAGTCTGGTATATAAAAAGTAGTTAATAAGTGCTAAATAACACTATATAGTAATTAATATGTATTGAGTTGTCACTATGGATCTGGTAATAAAGCAGATTTCTGTATGCATGATCTTCTTAACCTTATAACTAATTTATGAGATAATGAAATTTATTAGATGAGCAAATCCAGCATAGAAGAGGAGTTAACTGATTATCAATGACAATTAATATTCCAAAATGTTTTGTAGATATACAATTTCTCACTTATGTCTGAGATTCTTTGAATATTAGTCTCTTGTGAATTTTGTCACAAAGATTTAATCCCTAGGAAAGTAATACATTTTAGGAGGTCAGTTGTTAAATTACTTCATATACCTGCAAAGTTGAACATCAAACTTTCAAAAGTGATGACTGACCTTACAAGGTATTTTCTTCTTATGAGGTTTTATTTGACCTGAGATAATAGAGCTCCATTTCGTCACTTTATAAATTTAAGGTTAATTTTCTATCTACTTTTTTTAATGGAGTAATTAAGAAATCAAATTCAGAAATTGTAGCTTGATTTTAATATTTAGAAGGCACATCTATATATTTTATTTTAATATCAAATCACCTGAAAATATTTATGAAAAATTCATGAGCTGTTAAATTCAGTTTAACATTTGTGTTCAATTTTCATGTGACATGATTATAAGTAATATGACACAGAAGGTGGGATAGAGACTTTTTCTGGGTATTGTAATATAGATGAAAGACTAGAATAAGCTTTCTGGCTTATTTATACCCCTATTCTGCTCTTCCTTAAACAAGAGAGAATGACACGGAATGGATATGTGCATGGAGGGTAAGGGGAAAAGGAAACTAGTTCTTTTCTTTCTTTTAATTGATATCTCTCTCTTATCATCATCATTATTATTGCCATCATTACTATCTTAGCCTGTCTGCCTTCTGAGAGGATATATTTTACCCAGCTTTCATGTATGTAATAAATTTAGTGGAGCAGGTTCTACTCTCTGAGGTAGGGTTCAGGAGATCTAGAATTATCCAGAATAGTCTGTAACTGGTTAGATAAGTCCATTTTCTTCCAAGATAAATTATCAATGAGCTATCTTGGTCACAGGTTTAAGTCAAAATTCTCAGTCACCTTTTTTTAGTAATAAAGGTATGATTGAATTATATTGACCTCTTAAGGAGTTCTGAATTTTGGAAGGAGCATAATATTAATTGTCTCCTAAGATTTTCAAAACACAGGACAATCACAATGATCTTCATGTGATCACTATAGAGGCAGAGAAAAAGAAAAATAGTAGACTCTAGTTGTCAAGTCAAACACCTTTCGATATTTCTGTCCCACAGTACTGTTTCTAAGAGTATATTCATTATTTTGAGCATCTTTCAGCTTATCTATTTTCTCACTTATTTTCCCCTGGACATTTCACCACTGGAGGAGGGAATACATATTCAGAAGATGCTTGCCTACAAACTTACTAGGGACTCTCCATACATGAAAATTAAATCACTGAAATACTATGCAGAAAAATGTTAAAATAAAATGCATGTTATGCAAACAAAAATTGTTATAATTTGGTAGAAAACACACAGAAAAATCAAAGCAATCACTGTCAATAATTTTGGAAGAGCAACCAGAGGGAGTGCATTTGTACTGAACTCTCAAGAGGAGAAAGGGTAACCCAATAGGTCGCTTCTGGCTTTCATTTCTATAAGTATTTGGACTCATTAAAAGCATTACTAAGTTCCCTAGAGATATGTTTGCACAAGAATTAATTTGCCTAAAAACCCACACCATTCCTTCACAGAAAAGCACAAAAGATTTTCCATATTCTGTATTCACTAGGGTCAGTAACTTGGTTTCTAGATAAAAGTTTCCAATAAGCCAGAAAATTAGAGGAAACAGGCCAAAGAATGAAAGAAGTGGAAAGATGAAAATGGGATATTTTGAAATATTGCCGTAATGTCTATACATATTCAGTTACCTTCTGGAGGGCGAACTCCTCACCTGGAAGATCTAACTACTGCTAATTGTTAATGGATAAAAGACAGTAAACGCTTCCGAGGGTTCCTACAAGCAGGTTCAAAGGTTATTTGCTAGAACACCTGTTACCAACACTACCCGGAGCTCAGAAAGGTCAGAATGGCAGAATACCTTTATTGGAGGGAACTCCTAAGATTTGAAAGACTTCAAATAAAGTCATGAATTTTAACAGATAATTTTATATGTGGATATTACTAGTGTTAATATTAAACATTTTAAGAAATACCAGGATCCTAAATATTTAGTCACAAAAAGACTAGAAGAACAAAGAAAGATAAAAAGGGGAAAAAAAACGATCATTTTGGTTTTTAGTCTATAAACTAGTGATGGATGACAAGCATTCTATTAGAAATTTGGTTTTATAATGGCTCGAAGATCTTCCTCTGAAATATTTACATATGTAATATGCATGTGAAGAACAGAGTCATACTAAATTGACTTAAGATGGGTAAGGTAAATAGATAAATAGATCTCTTTTTAAAAACATTTGATAATAAAATATTAACAAAAGACCAAAAAAATCAAAGAACTTTCAGAAGAATGAGAACTTACCTGGAATAGATGGGCATACACAATGAGGAAACCAGAATGGAAAGAGACACGTGTAGCCCAGTGTTCATCGCAGCACTGTTTATAATAGCCAGGACATGGAAGCAGCCTAGATGCCCATCAGCAGACAAATGGATAAAGAAGCTGTGGTACATATACACAATGGAGTATTACTCAGCCATTAAAAAGAATGCATTCAAATCAGTTCTAATGAGGTGGATGAAACTGGAGCCTATTATACAGAGTGAAGTAAGCCAGAAAAAAAAACACCAATACAGTATACTAACTCATATATATGGTATTTAGTTAATCGGTAAAGATAACCCTGTATGCGAGACATCAAAAGAGACACAGATAAATAGAACGGTATTGTGGTGTTGGAGAAGACTCTTGTGAGTCCCTTGGACTGCAAGGAGATCCAACCAGTCCATCCTAAAGGAAATCAGTCCTGAATATTCATTGGAAGGACTGATGTTGAAGCTGAAACTCCAATACTTTGGCCACCTGATGCTAAGAACTGACTCATTTGAAAAGACCCTGATGCTGGTAAAGATTGAAGGCAGGAGGAGAAGGGGACAACAGAGGATGAGATTGTTGGATGCATCACCGACTCAACGGATATGAGTTTGAGTAAACTCTGGGAGTTGGTGATGGACAGGGAAGCCTGATGTGCTGCAGTCCATGGGGTTGCAGAGTCGGACCTGACTGAGTGACGGAACTGAACTGATGATCAACACTGACTCAGTATGAGGTTTAGAGGTGTTCTCCTTAAATTTCTCAACAAATTTTAAAGTTTAAAAAGCACAGGCTGTGTGGCCCAAACTGAAAATTCAATTTTGACTGTATGAAAAAATTACTGCTTTTCCCCTTTTTGGCCTCTTTAGAAATATTTGATATGTTTTTCCTCACTATTTAAAAATTATAATTGCTGGATGTCAATACTGAGAGGCATCAGTGGTTCTTGCTGGCATGAAAGAATTTGAATTTTGTTTTTTCATTTCATTTCTCCCCAGGAGAAAACTACAAGAAATAGCCTACCCTTAGTTTTCTATTGATTTTTTTTCTGATATATTAATGAAATACATATAAAATATTATAGTAAATTCTGTACATATTATTCATTCACAGGCAAAGTATGCATTAATTAACTCTTTTCTCCTTGTTCCTAAGGCAACAATTGTATCAAATAAACAGATCTGAAATATTTCATATTGCAATTATATTAATTATAATTCAGTATATCATATTAAAATAATTTTAACAAGGCAATTTTGCACTGATACAAGCTTAAGGGGCAAAATGAACAATTCAGCAAAAAACTAATTACTTCTAATTTTCTAAGCTAATTACCTAAGTTGCATTTGATTTTAAAAAATGTAGTCAAGCTTTCTAAATTTTCCAACCATAGTTTCCCCTCTATTCTTTTCCCAAATATTCCATCAGCTTTACACCTACAACACGTCTTTGGTAGTTTTTTTTTTTTTCCTTTTTAAATTTATCTTCTTCAAAACTATTTTTCATTGCCTCCTGAAGTCTTCAGATCCTATATACCAAGTTTAGGGAAATATTTCTCATGCAGTCTTAATTCACATAGGATCAATATCATTACATATGTTTATAGAGCTGCTTATGGATGAATATTCTAGGTAGTTATTATTAGATATTATATCTCACATAAAATATGCCAAAGGATTATTCAATTCACAAAAAAGACCATATGTAACATTATTTTCATATTTAACCTCCTTTAGAAAAGAGGACTGAGGCTTGCAAATCTATAATTTTCCTTTCTCCTTCCCAGGGTTTATCTTAAAATATAGTCCTCTGACCATATGAATAGATCATTTGAAGAGACTCATATACTTCCTATAATGAATGCAGCCTACTATTTTTTCAAACATAGGTATTTGAGATTTTTAATGACATCAATGACCCGCATAAGTTTTACCTGTAAAGATCTCATATATATTTTCCAGAATTTTATCCAATAGGGAGTTCAGTAAAATAATATCCAAAATATACTTTGACTTGTTGGAGACAATATTGAATCATAAAAATAAAGGTAACTTGATTACTAATGAAAAAAGGGCATTTAATGTCTTGTGGGTTTAATTTTAGTTAGTTTATTAAGTTAAAGACAACATATACTTCAGTGACTTGAAATCCACCCATAGTTATTTGTGTGACCTTCTGGAACTTATTTAATAAATATTGGAAACATTTTCTTTATTCATAATATGAGAAGTTTGGACTAGATAATTTCTATGACACTTTCTAGATTTAAAATTTTATGCCTATAAAGATTCAGCAAAAATATGAATCCTGCATTTTATTTTCTTACTCTATTTTTTTCTTTTTTTCTATTGCTTATTTATTATTCTTAGTGTTGTTGTAAGATAAAGGTATTAATTGAATTATGATTTTGAATACATTTTATCTTGCAAAGCACTATTTGACCTAAATATTTACAGCATTTAATTTTACAGTTTAGGCTCCCCAAATGGCTTTAGTTTCCTTGTGTGTGTGTGTGTGTGTGTGTGTGTGTGTAAGGAAGATTATCATTGAGAGACGATCTTCAATCTATATATTTTACCCTCCAGTGACATATTTAAATGTGGGATTCATTATCTAAAGAGTGCTGTGTACATTGCTTGTATAAATTTCCCATTTCACTTTAACTTACTACATTTGACCTTGATTTCAATAGTTCTGCTTTAACCCAAACTATTTTATTTAAATAAGTATGAATGTCTTAACCAATAAGGCTAACAATATTTTCACAGTTAAAAACAAATGAATAAATAGTTAAGGAGGGAAAATATTGTTTTATTAATTTTCTTAATCCTTTTTGGTTTTCTATATTCTTCACATTCTGAAGATTATTGAAAGCAAGCATTAATTGGTGGTAATTGGTAGTATTTGTCTGGAAGTAGCTTAGTGCATGTGGAACTGAATGAGATCATATGAAAAGCTGCTGCTAAGTCACTTCAGTCGTGTCCAACTCTGTGCGACCCCATAGATGGCAGCCCACCAGGCTCCGCCATCCCTGGGATTCTCCAGGCAAGAACACTGGAGTGGGTTGCCATTCCTTCTCCAATGCATGAAAGTGAAAAGTGAAAGTGAAGTTGCTCAGTCGTGTCCGACTCTTCGCGACCCCATAGACTACAGCCTCCCAGGCTTCTCAGTCCATGGGATTTTCCAGGTAAGAGTACTGGAGTGGGTTGCCATTTCCTTCTCCAATGCATGAAAGTGAAAAGGGTAAGTGAAGCTGCTCAGTCATGTCCGATTCTTAGCGACCCTAAGGACTGCAGCCTACCAGGCCCCTCCGTCCATGAGATTTTCCGGGCAAGAGTACTGGAGTGGGTTGCCACTGCCTTCTCTGTGAAGAGCAAGTAGTATTAATTGCAGTTTTCAGATCTAACTGTGTTAAATAAAAGTCTAACAAGAAACAAGGAGTTTGCCAAAACAGTCATTCCAAAGGGTTTAAACAAAGGTTTTATATCAATTTGATATCCTTATGAGAGGTAATCTACATGCAAACATAATGAAGGCAGACTGGCCTGAAGAGTTAGAGCTATCTCAAGGTCTTAGAGTACATTTACTCATAGAACTTCTGTCTATCCAAGTAGCTAAGCAAGAGGTAGACTGGAGCATGAATAGTTGCAAATATTGATAAGAAACTTTCTTCCAAAATTACCTAGAACCATTATAAAAAGCAATTTGATTTTGATTTTGGATATATGAGTCATTAAATGTTTAATACAATGCTTTAAATTTCTCAGTCTCTATTGCCTTAATCATTAAAGGAGGTCTCTAACAAGCTTTTAGAAATCCTCCAAATATTCCTTCATAGTATTTATTTCTTTCAAATGATCAGGGATGATGAAAAGAGCCTAAATATTCAAAATAAAAATAAATAATAAAGTAAACAGAAGCAGAAGATATTAAGAAGAGGTGGCAAGACTACACAGAAAAACTATACAAAAAAGATTTCCAGACCCAGATAACCATGATGGTGTGATCTCCCACATACAGCCAGACATCCTGGAATGCAATGTCAAGTAGGCCTTAGGAAGCATCACTACAAACAAAGCTAGTGGTGGTGATCGAATTCCAGTTGAGCTATTTCAAATCCTAAAAGATTATGCTGTTAAAATGCTCTACTCAACATGCCAGCAAAACTGGAAAACTCAGCAGTGGCCACAGCACTGGAAAAGGTCAGTTTTCATTCCAATCCCAAAGAAAGGCAATGAATGTTCAATGCAATGGCAATGCAAAGGCCTTTTGCAAAGGCAATGCAAAGAATGTTCAAACTATCACACAACTGCACTCATCTCACACACTAGCAAAGTAATGCTCAAAATTCTCCAGCCAGGCTTAAATAGTATGTGAACCGTGAACTTCCAGATGTTCAAGCTGGATTGAGAAAGGGCAGAGGAACCAGAGATCAAATTGCTAACATCCACTGGATCATCAAAAAAGCAAGAGAGTTACAGAAAAAAAATCTACTTTTGCTTTATTGACTACACCAAAGACTTTCACTATGTGGAACACAACAAACTGTGGAAAATTCTTAAACAGAGAGGAATACCAGACCACCTTACCTGCCTTCTGAGAAATTTGTATGCAGGTCAAGGCACAACAGTTAGAACTGCACATGGAACAACAGACTGGTTCCAAATCGGGAAAGGAGTACATCAAGGGTGTATACTGTCACTCTGCGTATTTAACTTACATGCACAGCATGTCATGCAAAATGCTGGCCTGGATGAAGCACAAGCTGGAATCAAGATTGCCAGGAGAAATATCAGCAACCTCAGATATGCAGATGACACCACCCTTATGGCAGAAAGTGAAGAAGAACTAAAGAGCCTCTTGATGAAAGTGAAAGAGGAGAGTTTAAGAGCTGGCTTAAAACTCAACATTCAGAAAAGTAAGATCACGGCATCTGGTCCTATCACTTCATGGCAAATAGATGGGGAAACAATAGAAACAGTGAGAGACTTTATTTTACTGGGCTCCAAAATCACTGCAGATGGTGATTGCAGCCATGAAAGTAAAAGACATTGCTCCTTGGGAGACAGAGAAATGTGTCAAGTGGAGGAAAAAGAAATTCAAAACTTCACTTCTCTAGGGACAAGTAGGAAATTTAAGTGTTGGGAAAAAGCAGAACGTGGAGAAACTTCAGGCTTGGTATGTTTAAGGCAAGCTTCTAGTGACACTGAGGTGTAACTGTTATTAGATTCTTTGGTAATCTGCTTCTGTTTTCTTTGTCAGAATTGATCACAAAACTGAAAATATTAGAATAAATTATGTTGTAGAAAATTAAAGACCAAAGTTAAAGAGAAAAATGTAATAAAAGAACCTATGCATCTTAGTCAAGGAAAATAATTTGCCCAGAGTCTAAGAAAAACCACAAAGTCAATAGCTATGGCATGTTACCACTCTGAGAAATCACGAAGTCAGTACAAAGATGGGATAAGGGTAAATAATCATCCTCTTTTTGAAACATGGAAAATATGTTCTCCAATCCACAGGCCAGTGATCATGACAGCAAATTAACATTAATAAACAAGGCCAGAAACTTCTATTGTGAATGTTATAGTAGGAAAAACTAAACTCTATACTTTGCCTTGTCTCCCTAAAATCAATTATATAAAGAATATTTATTTTATACTTTTAATGTTTATACAAATGAAGTTAAAATATTAGACATTTAACAAATTCCATATACCTGTTAGTGGCAACTTTTGATCTAGAATCTAATCCTCCTGACTCCAAATTCCATCATCTTTCTATAACATCCCTTCTGACCTTGGAATATTAAGTCTGTAACATTGGAGCTGCAAAGAACTTATGACGTTTCATTTTTCTAAAAATATATTGTAGACCATGAATCAGTTGCATATTGCTACACCCCAGCACAAAAATTAATACTTTAGAATGATGACTATTTATTATTTAGCGATTATTTGGATCTACAATTTAGGCTGGGCTCAACTGTTCAATAGTTTTGGTATCAGCTGGGGCTCTCTTTTAAATCTGTAGTCCTCAACATGTCATCAGAGAGCTCTGCTTCTTATGTTTACTGGTTCATGGCTGGAAAATCAGTGGTGGACTGGGCAAACAGCCATGTAATCCTTGTCATCCAGTTAGCAAGACTGGGCTTCTTCATATTTCTGCTTAGAAGAGTTTTCAAGAGAGAAGAGGAATCATCAGTGATCTGCTCAGGCCAGGCTCAGCACTGCAAAATGTTCCTTGCAATTCTTTTGGCCAAAACATGTCTCAAGTTTAGGCAGTTTTATTCATCTCCTCTTTACTCTGCGAGGGAGAGATTCCTCCCAAAATGAAGTGAAGTGAAAGTCGCTCAGTCGTGTCCGACTCTTTGCAACCCCATAGACATGTACCGTTCATGGAATTCTCCAGGCCAGAATACTGGAGTGGGTAGCCTTTCCCTTCTCCAGGTGATCTTCCCAGCCCAGGGATAGAACCCAGGTCTCCTGCATTGCAGGCAGATTCTTTACCAGTTGAGCTATATGGAAAGCCCAAGAATACTAGAGTGGGTAGCCTATCCCTTCTCCAGCAGATCTTCTCGACCCAGGAATCAAACTCGGGTCTCCTCCCCAAGTTTATTGCCAAATACACAACACCTGAGATTGGACAGATGAGTTTGACAGTAAACTTAGTCACATCCTGGGGAAAGAAAAGACCATGTCACACGGGTCCACACAGTAGTTGCACTTGGGAATAGACAGAAACAGGGACTATGGGAGGACAAATTTGTAGTATTAGGAGGAGAAGTGTCCTGATTCCCACGAGAGGATATGATTGGCTTGCTTGAATAATTTTGCAGACTGGCAGCAACATGAAACCCATTAGGTTGAACACTGAAGTGAAGCTGGTCTGGCCAATAGGGGAAGCAGCTGGGTATAAAGCCTTTCCCATTTGGTAAAAGGCATATCTGGGGAGAGCAGGGGAACTCTTGGTTAGGCCTTTGAGTCTCTGTGTGGTGTAAAGATGTCAAGGCAGAATTCATACTGCATATTATTTTCAAGCCTTATACCACACAGCCCAGACTGAATGGAGCTAGAACTAATTCTCTCTTTAGTGACTGTGCACTCTGCTGACTGAACTAAGCCGCAACCATGCACTCCAGACTTCCCTTTGCTGTGTGGATCTGGGCCAAGATTGGCCTCTGCTGCTGCTGCTGCTGCTGTGTCGCTTCAGTCGTGTCCAACTCTGTGCGACCCCACAGACGGCAGCCCACCAGGCTCCCTCGTCCCTCGGATTCTCCAGGCAAGAACACTGGAGTGGGTTGCCATTTCCTTCTCCAATGCATGAAAGTGAAAAGGGTAAGTGAAGCTGCTCAGTCATGTCCGATTCTTAGCGACCCTAAGGACTGCAGCCTACCAGGCCCCTCCATCCATGGGATTTTCCGGGCAAGAGTACTGGAGTGGGGTGCCATTGTCTTCTCCCAAGATTGGCCTCTAGAGAAATGTATGTGAGACTTGGAGGTGGAAGGAAAGCAGCAGCCATGTTACTGTGTAGAATGTGGGTGTGAGGGAGATGCTATTGCAGCTCATGCATGGTGTCGCAGACCGGCTGGCATGCCTTGTTTGCTGAGCCACGTTTGAAGCCACAGCAGGTCCTGCAGCTCCTCCACTTTCCAGGCATCTTTGTCAAAAGGTATGATGAGTCTGAGTTTACCCAACTTGTGACCTAACAAATTAGGCTGCCTCAGTTTCATGGATGCTGGTAGAAGACACAAAATCCCCAGGTCAGAATCAAAGGACTTTATGACTCACAGCACAAAAGGCAACAGGAACTTCTTGTTTGTGCTTATTCTCTTGTCCTTCAAAGCACACAGGAGCCATGTCAAATGGCCCAGCATGATAATGTACATCAGAATTTACGAGTTCTGACCTGAGGAAAGGCTAATCTTTCAAAGGTGAAATAAGCAAATCTTCCCAAAGTCTATAAATCTTGGTCTCAGAAACTTGTGAGTTCCCTTGAACTTGAAACTCTCCAAGTTTAATTTAGAATAGCATTTGGCAAGGATATCACAGAAAGGAATGAAGCATTTGCTATGTCACATATGTCTCTCTAAATATCAAGTACCAAAGGAGACACACAGGAGTCAGTGTAAGGGAAATGGCAAATAAGCATCAGTTTAAGTTCAAGAAATAAGCAGAAATGATGTCAGGTTGAAACCCATAGCTCTAGGATGAGGGATTGGAGGTAATGGCATAAAAATGGAGTTTTGAAATATGAAGAATCAGCAAAGAAGGAGGAAACAAATAATAGAATGTGCTAAAATAAAGAAGGAAATGCCCACAGAATTTACTTTTAATGCAAGAAAATATAAAAACAAGGTTAACAACTATTCATAAATCTACCACCAGGATATTTTTCCCTGAGACATTTTGCTATATGTTAATATATTTCTTACATATTGAATATGAAAGGTTCCTGTCCTGTTATTGGCACACTATACATATATATGTATAAATATTTCCATGTAAAAAAATCTTAAATTCAAGTGGCCATTATAAATTCATTCATGGCATATGATAATTTAATTGAAGATACTGTGGGATATTTTCATGTTTTACTTCATTGGTTATAAAATTAATATACGATATAACAAAATATGATAAACAATATAAAATATAACATATTCAATTTTATATGTATTCCAATTATTTCTTTTACTTGGTGCTTCAAAGTATGTCAACTATTTAAGAATTTTTCATGTCCATAATTAACATGCTTTTCATGTAGATTGTAATTCTTAATAATCTTATAAAAGGTTTATTATCTTACTGCAAACTCCTCTACAACTTGTGTTTATATTAAATTTTAATATTTGTTAATATGATAGGGAAATTTACACCTTGTGTATTTCATTTCAATTTTTGATAATTCATGAGGAGGATTTTTCATGTTTGTTTAGCAATTATGTTTCTTTTTAATAACATATGTGTGTGAGGTTTATTAGATACAGATTTTCTTTTTAGATAACACTATATGTAAGAAAAATTTGTGAAATCTTGGAAAATGTTTTTGCATGTTCCTATTCATCTTTAGTTTTGCCTGTACTTTTTCTCAAATTTATTTACACTGTTACATAATCTTAAACTGCAAAAGTTTGCTTTTATCTTGAAAAGTTAAATGTTTGCCTATATACTAATAACTTCAAAATTTCAGAAATTTTGTTCATTCTTTAAAGAACTATATAATACACTTGGAATACAGTTTGGAATTGAGACAATTGTTACCAAGATAAATATAACTATATAGACTATCCTGAAAATGATGTATGAGGCTAATTTTATCATGTAACAATTGCATATTGCTAGTTCTATTCAGTGATGCAGTGATAAATGTTTTAAAAATAGCAGTCAGTTTTCATGATGTCAATTACTGGCACCGTGGGCTATTTCAAACTATCAACG
Source organism: Okapia johnstoni (assembly GCA_024291935.2). Taxonomy (NCBI): domain Eukaryota; kingdom Metazoa; phylum Chordata; class Mammalia; order Artiodactyla; family Giraffidae; genus Okapia; species Okapia johnstoni. The sequence goes on along the minus strand of CM044317.1, from coordinate 66,067,823 downwards.
TGATGTCTCTGAAAGCAGAGTTGATAAGAGATGTGCAAAATTGACTCTCATGGATTTTAATCAGGAGGCTCCAGCACACTCTGGTTCTATATTTGGGTTATATTTTCCCCACTTACCCAAATTGTCTGCTCTTCTACCATTTGCATTCATTTTAATGTTTGCAAAGATGTTAGCCTTAATCACCTTTTTCAAAAAATATCTTAAGTATCCTATCATATTTTAGAAAATTTAAAATTATTTTAAAAACCTCCATTGGTATTACATCTAATCTGTAAATTATCTTTGAGGATATGACAGATTTATAATATTTAAAAACTTTCATTAAGAAAAAGAAGTATGTGTTGTAAAAGAAATGTGTTATATGTTGCAGAACATTTTTTCCTGTTCCTCATTTTTTCTACTCATATTCATTACCGATTTTAAGGAACATTTAAATTTTGTTATGTGTGCATTTACTTATTTATTTATGCTATTATGGAAGAATGGTGGTCATTTATTTACCTATATATAACTGATTTTTGCTAAATGATTATTTGTGTTATTACATTAGTGCAGTACTTCAAATCTGTGTTACTGAACTCAGACTGGTTCTGCAATGGGTTTGGCTGATATTCTGAGGCATTCTATATACAGAGGATGGTGCCATGGTTAAGAATCTATGATCACACAATTAGGTCTGAATTATCTGGTTTTGTAATATACTAGCTGTATGTTACCTTGGACCCATACTTACTGTCTTGCTCTATTAATTTTCTCATTCATAATCTAGACTGATAATGTCACCTATATAAAATTTTTGTTTAGAAGGTGAAATTCGCTATTAAAACACTTAGGATAAGTGCAGTGTAAGACCTCAAAAATTTAACTATCTCTACATTTCACATCTTTTGTTCTATGTTGTTACATATGTAATTCCTTGTTTGTAATAATCTAGCAAAAATAACAATCAGCACTTCTCCTCTAATCAAATATTTATTCTAGAGATGGTTTTCATTCCTTTTTTTCCCATTTTCTTTTCTTACAACTATGTGTTTCACTTTATGTGTTTTTTTTTTTTTTTGGTATGCTGGGAAAAGGAAATAAAGCAGTAAAGCAAAATTCTACATTCACTGCATTTATATTTAACAGGTTATAAGTATATATATTTAAATATATCATAATTTACTCTGTATCTCTTAACTTCTTAATTTCCAGTGTAAGTTTTCCTTCATATTACTGTATATAACATTTACCAGAGGTTACATCAGTCTATCATGACTTGACTGTCTTATATATCTTAAGAAACCAGCTCATTAAATAACTGTCTGCTAGTCTCCATTCTCAATTTTCATTAACGTTCTAACTTCTTGAATTATAAACAGAGTCTGGCATTTTCTTTTTTATTAAAAACTTTCATGCTTTGTTTTTTTATAGTTTTAGTGGCATCCCATTTGTCTTGATGTGTCTTTTTTTATTTTCCATTGCTTTTTTAAATTTCTAATTGCACATTTGATATTTTCATGTTTTACTAGTCATTTAGAAGAGTGGTTTCCATTCAGCCAGGCTTTTTATTATTAATTTCCATTTTATGGCCTTACTATTCAATAATGTAGTCTGTTACATTTTCTGACTATAATCTTTTAAAAGTGTTTTTAATTTATTTTTGAATAGATGATATTTAATATATCTCAAATTTTAAAGGTCTAAAAATGTGATAAAGTGAAATATTTCCCTAACACCTCCAATTCCCAATTATTAGATCCTGTCCTCAGCTAAACACTATTATCTATGTCTTCTATATCTTCCAGAATATTTTCCAGATTCTTTACCACCTGAGCCACCAGGGAAGCCCATATTTTATACATGTACCAGTATGTATGTGTATATTTTTTTCTTTTTTCTTTTAGAAATGGCACCAAAGATCTGAATATTATTTAATTAAATGTTTCTTGGGAAATATTCCATATTGATAAATAAGGAATTCCCACCTTATTTTTGTTTCTGACTGCACTGGCAATGTATGGACGTCTCATAATGTAACCAATTATTTTCAAATGCATATTTGCATCCTTCCCAATCTTTTGCAGTTACTAGCAATGATTTGGTCATTAACTGTGCATATACGTCATTTCCCACATGTGTAAGTAAACCTGTAGGACAATTCCTTGACATAGATTGCTAGCCAAAGTATATCTGTAACTAAAATTTGACAGATATTCCCTATTGACCTGCATACATGTACAACAATTTACATACCTACAAGTGTATATGATAACTCTAACTTTTGCAGAAAATTTCCAGTAAGAATCATTGTTAGACTTTTGCCTTTGACCACCTGCTGGTGAAAAGGTGTGTGTATGTATCTACGTATGTATGTATGTATGTGTGTGTGTGTGTGTGTGTGTGTGTGTGTGTGTGTGTACACATAAAGAAAGTTTCATCTTGCCTTTCTCATATTATGAGAGATAAAACATCTTTTCATATTCTTTTTATGAATTGTCTTTCTTCCAATTCTCTATTTTGTTTTCAGTCATTTTCACATTGCTTTCTATGTTTGCATCTGTGAGTAAACTTTACATAATTATTTGATGAACTGAAAATATAATGTCTAAAAAATTTCTAAATTAATATTTATTTTTAAATATTGGCTTAATTTAAAATTTATTGCTTTTTTAAGATACGAAAAGTAGATCCAACTTTCCTTTTTCACAATATGACTTCCAAGTTCCAGTGCAGTTTGCTCAGTAATTCATACTTTGCCCATGAATTTGTATGCCATTTATATAATAGATTTTAATTTGTATTTATAAATGTATTATTACTTTCTCCTGCATTTCACTGATTAACTTTATTCAGTAACTAATATCAGAATGTCAACTGAAAGCTGGTTTAATACCTAATAGGATAAGTTTCTCCTTGTTGATTTTTATCAAAATTCTCTTGGACATATTTACTAGTTTATTGCCTACTTTACATCATGCTGACTAAACAATGTCCTGTTTCCCATGGAAATATTTTCTGGATTGCCTTAAATTTACAGATTACTTTAGGGAGAAGTGACAACTTTAATTCTTCCCAAAGTAAAGAATATTATTACATTTGATCAAAATATATTAATGTATCTTACAAAGTTTTAAAGTTATTTTTATACAAATATTTTACCATCCTTAACATTAGCCACAGGCATTTCTTCTTTTTGTTATTATTGTAATGGGTTAGTCCTTTCATTATATATTTTCAATGGTTTTTGCTTGCACAATATTAGTTATGAATTATTTATTACCCTTCATCCATACATCTTCATGATTTCTTTTACTGTTTGTACAAGTTTTCTCTTAGATCTCATGTGGTATTTCAATTATACAGTTATATAATCTGAATAAAGTGGTGATTTTCTACCTGTGTTTCAGTTACTTCTAATTTATTTTTCCCACTAAGAGTTCAAACCATTGTTTACTGATAGTGGAATTAAGATGTAGCTACTATTCAAATATTTTTTATTTTGTCTGTTCCTATAAATAACTCTTGCCTAATGTTACCCTGAGGTTGAGACAGATGGTTTAGAATGATATGGAAACATGCAAGTATGCCTACTATATAATTTTGTTTCCTCTACAAATAGAATAACTCCAGAAAGAATGAAGGGATGGAGCCAAAGCGAAAACAACACCCACTTGTAAATGGGACAGGTGATAGAAGCAAGATTCGATACTGTAAAGAGCAATATTACATAGGAACCTGGAATGTCAGGTCCATGAATCAAGGCAAATTGGAAGTTGTCAAACAGGACATGACAAGAGTGAACATTGACATTCTAGGAATCAGTGAACTAAGATGGACTGGAATGGGTGAATTTAACTCAGATGACCATTATATCTATTACTGTGGGCAGCAATCACTTAGAAGAAATGGAGTCGTCATCATAGTCAACAAAAGAGTCCGAAATGCAGTACTTGGATGCATTCTCAAAAACGATAGAATGATCTCTGTTTGTTTCCAAGGCAAACCATTCAATATCACGGTAATTCAAGTCTATGCCCTGACCAGTAACGCCGAAGAAACTGAAGTTGAACAGTTCTATGAAGACCTACAAGATCTTTTAGAACTAATACCCCAAAAAAGATGTCCTTTTCATTATAGGGAAATGGAATGCAAAAGTAGGAAGTCAAGAAACACCTGGAATAACAGGCAAATTTGGCCTTGGAGTGCAGAATGAAGCAGGGCAAAGGCTAATAGAGTTCTGCCAAAAGAATGCACAGATCATGGCAAATCAGTTCAGTTCAGTCGCTCAGTCATGTCCGACTCTTTGCGACCCCATGAACCGCAGAACGCCAGGCCTCCCTGTCCATCACCAACTCCCGGAGTCCACCCAAACCCATGTCCATCGAGTCAGTGATGCCGTCCAACCATCTCATCCTCTGTCGTCCCCTTCTCCTCCTGCCCCCAATCCTACCCAGCATTAGAGTCTTTTCCAATGAGTCAACCCTTCGCATGAGGTGGCCAAAGTATTGGAGTTTCAGCTTCAACATCAGACCTTCCAATGAACACCCAGGATTGATCTCCTTTAGGATGGATTGATTGGATCTCCTTGCAGTCCAAGGGACTCTCAGGAGTCTTCTCCAACACCACAGTTCAAAAGCATCAATTCTTCAGCACTCAGCTTTCTTCACCGTCCAACTCTCACATCCATACATGACCACTGGAAAAACCATAGCCTTGACTAGACGGACTTTTGTTGGCAAAGTAATGTCTCTGCTTTTAAATATGCTGTCTAGGTTGGTCATAACCTTCCTTCCAAGGAGTAAGTGCTCAGCATTATTTCTGTATAAAAAAATGATTTTCTGTTTTATGTTTGCCTCTTTACAATAGCTTTCCTTTGTTGAATATATGATTTTCATTATTTTCTTGGATTTCTATTATTTATATTCAAATTTGTCTTTTGGGTGCTGTTAAGTTTCTGCATACTTGAAAATATCTTATTTCAAAAATAAAATATGAAAAAATACTGGGTTCTATGTAAATTTATGAAATGTTTACTATAAAGTTCCCTGTTACCTTCTAGTTTTAAATGTTGGTATTGAGAAATTTAAGACAGAATGACATTTTTCCCATAGTGATGATTTTATTTCTTCACCTAATTGCCCATAAGATATTTTTCCCATTGAATTTCAGTATTTTAAACATTATTCTTGAGAGATGATAATTTTCTATCAATTTATTTCTTGAGTGTATGCCTTTAAAATATTTACATCGAGATCTCTACACCTAGAAGTTGTTATTCTATTATATATGCTTGTTTTGTGTGTTTGTAATTGTATTTTTCTCTTAAGATTCCCAAGTATGTTTATGTTAGAGTTCCTTGGTCTCCCTTTAATATCTATCATGTTTCAAAGCATTTTAATGTTTTTTTAATTTTCTATTTTCTTTTGTGTGACTTCACTATACTTATTTTATTCTTACCTGATTCAATTTTATTTTCTTTTGAATCTACTTTTATTATTTTCATTATATCTCGCATCTCTTATTGTTTTATTTCAATTTCTTTTTTAACTTTACCTTTTATCAATTTCTTTCTTTAAAACTTTCATTCCTCCTATATATCACTCCTTGAGCTCATTTTACAGTATCATTCTGTTTGTCCGTTCTGTTGCACTGTCATTCTGAAACTATAGAGCAAGATTTATTTAACTTCAGGGGATTCTTTAGGCAATTCCTCTTCTGATTTTGTTTACCTATCTTTTGCATAATGCCTTTCCATTTTTTTCTTAAGTTTACATGCTCCAGTTCCATGATAATTTACTTAAGATTAGTATTCTTTGAAAAGCATCAACGCAACAGGGAAAGTGATTAAAAGAGAGAACTATAGAAATTTTATATTTTGGATATAACTTTCTCCCCAGATGATTATTTCCCTGGAAAGAGGTCTAGTGTTAGATTCCAGTAATCAGCAAGTTACTGTGCTTATCATAGGGATTCAGTTGTGATGATTTTGCAGCTGTGTGATCTCTGCTGCTGCCCTTTTCATCTGCCTCATCACAACAATCTGTCATAGATGCTGAAAATAGAAATGCAATATTGATAATGATTTCATCTCTCCTCACGTACACTTTTTCATACCTTAGCCACTACACAGGTTCACTATAATCAAAATTTGTAGATGGAGTCTTCAAGACTTAGGTGTGAAAATGTCAGTCATTCAGTCATGTCTGACTCTTTGTGACCCTATGGACTGTAGCCAAGGGATCTTCCCAGTGAAGGGATCAAACATATTTCTCTCATATCTCCTGCACTGGCAGGCAGATTCTTTACAACTAGCACCGCCTGGGAAGTTCATACGACTTAACAACTGCTTAAGTACTCCTACTGAAGTGTGTACCCACCTGAGTTCTATTGAGCTACATATGTGTTTTCAACAGCCTCTTTGTATATGTCCAAATTCATGGCACTGGGATACTTTTCTTCATAATTTGTAGTCACGAATTCTGAATTTCTCTGCTTTTTTAAAAATATAAACTTCTTTATTTTCATTTTTTTATTGGTTTTAGAAAATGTCAGTCTTTTCTGCCTTCATGCTGCCATTTTATCAGACTGCTTTGCAATGATTTTGATAGCTCAGTGAACTTTATTAGATGTCTGATCATTTCAATATTTGCCTTGGATCTCAAGGTTGGAATCAGAAACAAATGTCTTAACAGATTTTTTTCACTCTCAGTTCTTGAATCTTATCTATATTGAGGTCTTTGACAAGTTTCACTATAACCTTATAATATCAATAAATAGATGTATGTCTATTTTAAATTCTATGACTTGATTTTAGAAGATATACCAGTACTATTTATTAATCACTTACTATAAACAGTAATGGAAAATTCAAGGAGCCTGTCCTTTTGCAAAAACGTTTTCTTAAATCCTCTTTAATAAATTAAACCAAGCATATTTTCTATATAAAACTTCATGTTTTAATTAATAAAAATAAGTTTTATAATTATAATAAAACATAAGTTCAACATAACTAAAATAAAATTTAATTAATTTAAAGTAACTTTTAAAATTAAAGAGAAAACATTATTCCCAACAGAATTATTTACCATTATCAGAAATGATATAGCAAGAAACTAAACATTTATTTCTGCATTTAATTCTACATTAGTGTAATTAAATAGTTAAGATTAAAGTGATGTACTTAAACTTTGCTATCTCACAATGTTTTAAAAATAAAAAGCCTAAAAAATGATTTCTTCTCTATTTAAAACCATTTTCATCCTAATCTACAAGAGCAATGCAAATAAATGTTTTCCTTTAATTTTGTGTACCTTAAGATGCTTCTTAAAATTGCCAGTTTTGCAGTTTATAGGAAGAAGTGCCACTTAAAGTATCAACTTTAAAACAAAATTTAATAAGACCCTTGTCACAACAGCTGGGAAAAGGAACAAACACTTAAGCGACCATGTTAAAAAGTTATCTATTAAACCATTCATTTCCTTAGAAATACAGGAAATGAAATGCAAACAAACTAACTAAATATAGGTTTTTAATCTAGGCCTCAGCAGTCTGTATATTAAGAAGGAAAAATTTTATTGCTACTCCAGTTATGTGAACAAGAATAATAAACTTATGAATAAAGAAATGTGTAAAAGGATGACACTCATTATATTTTCAATATAAAGTGTCATAAAATATAATACAGATAAATATTTTTTAGCTTGGCCAGAACCTAATACATAGCAAAGTCCCTAGGACTAGAGAAGAAATATCCAGATGAAATCTATTTTTTCACTGATATCATAGTCTAGTGCAATTAGTTCAATGACTGTGAAATTCAACTATTTCTAAATTCTTGTTACTTTATTTTCTACTAAATTTCTCAATTTTTGGAGGGAGACTATTATATAAGCACATGTAAATAAACATAACCCTATTTATTTTGAGAATTGGTAAATAGTAAACAAAAATAAATCTAGAAATCAGGTAGTAGGAAATACTTCTTCATTTATTTTCTTCTTTTATTGAATTTGCAACACACTTTATTTAGGAATGAACACTTTCACATTCTTGGTTACTTAGTCAAGATTAACTGAGATAAGGGGCTTCCCTGGTGACTCAGTGGTAAAGAATCCACCTGCCAATGCAGGAGACATGGGTTCAATCCCTGACTCAAGAAGATCCCCTGGAGAAGGAAATGCCAACCCACTCCAATATTCTTGCCTGGGAAATCTCATGGATAGAGGAGCCTGATGGGCTATAGTCCATGGGGTCATAAAAGAGTTGTACACAACTTAGCAAGTAAACAACAGCTAAGACGACAGTGATGACAGGTGAGTAATTAATGCATGTAATCTGTCAGGACAGGTACACAGAACGTATTTTTGAAGATTATTTGAAGTAAGTTATACTGCTGACTACATTCTCAGTATCTATATCTGTGTGTGTATGTACACATAGGTAATATGGAAAACTTAAATACCAGCTCTTCATTTCAAAAGACAATTTTAGCTAAACAATAAGGCTATGACACCACTTTACTGATAAAAGTCCATATAGTCAAAGCTATGGTTTTTTCAGTACCCAGGTAAGGATGTGAGAGCTGGACCATAAAGAAGGCTGAGCACCAAAGAATTGATGCTTTCAAACTGTGGTGCTGGAGAAGATTCTAGAGAGTCCCTTGGACTGCTAGGAAATCAAATCAGTCAATCTTAAAGGAAACTAACCCTGAATATTCATTGGAAGGACTGATGCTGAAGTTCCAATACTTTGGCCACCTGATGCGAAGAGTTGACTCATTGGAAAAGACCCTGATGCTGGGAAAGATTGAAGGTAGGAGGAGAAGGGGACAACAGAGGATGAGGTGCTTGGATGGTATCACTGATTCAGTGGACATGAATTTGAGCCAAATCCGAGAGATTGTGCAGGATAGGAAAATCTGGCGCATTGCAGTTCAGGCAGTCGCAATGAGTTGGACACTACTTAGTGACTGAACAACAACACCTCAAAGTAAAAAGCTATTGAATTTACTAGGTCTTAAGCAGAACTCTCAATAATAAGATGCTTCTTTCATTTTCAAAGTCATGATTAGTTATTTATAAATCATCCAACAATGAACAATAATATATAAATTTATATAGCAGATATTAAAACATAGTTTCTAAAAAAATACAAATATGGCAAAAATGATTTATTAAACTATCATATGTATAAAATATTCACTAATACTTAAATGGAAAGTACAGTCCTTTTGATGAAAGATTTTAAAAACAGGCTTAGGACCTACAAAGTGGGTATCGAAGCTTGAATATTCAAATGAAATCTGAAGAACAGAGCATATGTGCTTTATGGTTATTTCTTATGTTGATTAGGGAAAATCATTAGGGAGACTTTATCTGAACAAGTCCTGAAACATGGATACAATTTTAACAGGCAAAGAAAAATGAAAACTCTATTCCAGGCTGACTAAATAACAAGAGTAGAAGATCTAGAAACAATAAAAACAGGGAATTACAGCAGATACTGAAGGCTAAAGGTCCCCAGATTCCAACTGCAAAAAAACAGCAGCCTGGAGATTAGGGTTACAACCAAAGCAGAGGTCTTAGAGTTGAGATGACTAGAAATTTGTTAAAGTGTTCACTAAGTATCAAAGATGGAATTTTATATAAGACTAAGTAAAAGCTTATTTTCAGACATGTTGAATTTAAGGAGCCAGGAGATCACATACTTAAAAAAGCATATACTTTGCCCATAAACTAATAAAGAACTAAATTTTCACCTGAAATAAACACCTTCAGCTATTTGCTTCTATTATTTTCATAAACAAATCTCTCTATAAGATTAAAATTTTCAAAACTATGTTTAAGCATTTGTAACATTGAAAAACTAGATTTGATAGTAATGTTCATGAAAATGATGCTTGCTATAGATTTGTGAACTGATGAAACAAATAAAACCATAGATAAATGGTCCTTAAAAAGTGAGGAGACATGGAAATCATCATCAAAGATGGAAAAGAATTGAGACTGCATGTTGCTTTGGAGTAAAAGTGAGAAAATATCTGAGTGAAGTTAATGACTTTCAATGTTGTGAAACATCGATGAATAAGGTAGAAATTGGAGAAAAGTCATCAGTGGCCTGTTAGAAAGTGTGTAATGCAGAAAGAGAAGGTTCATTATGTTTGGAAATGAAATAAATAGAAGTTATAGGATGAAATTCTTCAGAGGAGGTAGCATCAGAACGTTAATTCAATTAGAAAAAATATGAGTGAGAATAATTCATCAGCTATCCTAGTTGGGCAGCACTTCAGTGACATAGAAGTTTACTTCACTTCAACCACCTACCCCAATGGTGACCCACTTTCAATGTTAATTAATATGATTTCCCAGGTCTATTGGATTAGAAAATGACATTCTGAAGATTAACTTTTAATTAACTTATTGCATGAAGTCAAGTTTTGGAAATTCATTGTACTTGATTTTGGAACAGTTACTGTTTATATATGATTACACTGTATATATATATACATATACTGTATATATATCATATAGATAACTGTGTGCTCATGTTTGGTTTTATCTATGTGTAAAATGTTTTAAGTCAACTAATACAAGCAGAAGAACAGACACACAAAGCATTTAGAAAATATTTTCTTATGCATTTATTTAATTGGTAACACAAATGTGTTATCCTGGAGACTTGTTTTAAAATAATATATGTATTTGTAAGGCCTACTCAGACATCCCTTGTGTCTTTTTGCATTTCTTTTTCTTAGGGATGGTCTCGATCACTGTCTGTTGTATAATGTCACGAACCTCCATCCAAAGTTCTTCAGGCACTCTGTCTATCAGATCTAATCCCTTGCATCTATTTGTCACTTCCACTGCATAATTGTAAGGGATTTGATTTAGGTCATACCTGAATGATCTAGTGGTTTTTTCTACTCTCTTCAATTTAAGTCTGAAATGGTAACCCACTCCAGTACTATTGCCTGGAAAATCCCATGAATGGAGGAGCCTGGTAGGCTACATTTCATGGGGTTGCAAAGAGTCGGACATGACTAAGCAACTTCCCTTTTTGGCAATAAGGAGTTCATGATGTGAGCCACAGTCAGCTTCCAGACTTCTTTTTGCTGACTGTATAGAGCTTCTCCATCTTTGGCTGCAAAGAATGTAATCAATTTGCTTTTGGTATTGACCATCTGGTGATGCCCATGTGTAGAGTCTTCTCTTGTGTTGTTGGAAGAGGGTGTTGGCTATGACCAGTGTGTTCTCTTGGCAAAACTCTATCAGCCTTTGCACTGCTTCATTCTGTTCTCCAAGGCCAGATTTACCTGTTACTACAGGTATGTCTTGACTTCCTATTTTTGCATTCCAGTCCCCTATAATGAAAAAGACATCTTTTTTGGATGTTAGTTCTAAGAAGGTCTTATAGGTCTTTATAGAACCATTCCACTTCAGCTTCTTCAGCATTACTGGTTGGGGCATAGACTTGGATTACTGTGATATTGAATGGCTTGCCTTGGAAACGCCATCAAGGCTGCATATTGTCACCCTGCTTATTTAACTTATATGCAGAGTACATCATGAGAAATGTTGGGCCGGATGAAGCACAAGCTGTAATCAAGATTGCCAGGAGAAATATCAATAACCTCAGATATGCAGATGATACCACCCTTATGGCAGAAAGCAAGGAAGAACTAAAAAGTGTCTTGATGAACATGAAAGAGGAGAGTGAAAAGGTTGGCTTAAAACTCAACATTCAGAAAAGTAAGATCGTGGCATCCAGTCCCATGACTTCATGGCAAATAGATGGGGAAACAATGGAAAGAGTGACAGACTTTATTTTGGGGGGCTCCAAAATCACTGCAGGTGGTGACTGTAGCCATGAAATTAAAAGATGCTTGTTCCTTAGAAGGAAAGGTATGACCAACCTAGACAGCATATTAAAAAGCAGAAGCATTACTTTTCCAATGAGGTTTATCTAGTCAAAGCTATGGCTTTTCCAGTAGTCATGTATGGATGTGAGAGTTCAACTATAAAGAAAGCTGACTGCCCAAGAATTGATGCTTTTGAACTGTGGTTTGGAGAAGACTCTTGAGAGTCCCTTGGACTGCAAGGAGATCCTACCAGTCAATCCTAAAGGAAATCAGTCCTGAATATTCATTGGAAGGACTCATGCTGAAGGTGAAACTCTAATACTTTGGCCACCTGATGCAAAGACTCTGATACTAGGAAAGATTGAAGGCGGGAGGAGAAGGGGATGACAGAGAATGAGATGGTTAGATGGCATCACCAACTCGATGGGCATGAGTTTGAGCAAATCTGGGAGTTGGTGATGGACAGGGAAGCCTGACGCCCTGCAGTCCACAGGGTCATAAAGAATCGGACACGACTGAGCAACTGAACTGAATTGATTGAATATATGTATATATAATAAATATAGGATTTACATATTCAGAATCAGAAAACACAAAATGTTATAATAAACATATATACACACACAACTTTGGATAGGGTCTCATTATTCTACCTATATTTGGCTAAGCAAAACATTTATATCTTTTAAAATTATAGACACATATTACTTAATATCCAATATAAACTTTCTCATTTTTATTTTATCATATTAACAAATATTATTTTTAACTGTGTTCTGATTTTTTATATGCATTATTGTTTATCTCATGGGTATACCATGAGTGTAGCTTATATTAACTATTCTCAGGCTTTTATTCTGAACAAGAACCATTTAATATAATAGCTTATTCTTGTCAATATTTAAGAATAGAATTTATCTGACAATACCACCATGAAAATCAAATTAATTTATAATGTTACTATAAAAGATCTTATAATAACTTAGAAAATTTAAACTATTGTGTACTATTGCTACCTTTATATCTTAATGAAATGATATTGCTTTTAGATGATTTAAAGGTATTTTCTCTTGTTAAATATAAGAGAAAAAGACAGCAAGGATCAGAGATGCAGATGGTAAGGTCATAGAGATCACATTAACTGATCAAATGTGTGGCTTTTTTTTCTCTTGAACTTTCTGATACTTCCATCAATATTCTGAAAATAAATAAATGTGCCATTTATCCTGGAGAGACAAATATTTTCTTGACAATCTTGGTTTAAGTCAAACTCTTGCATTTGTCTTAATCCAAGTCATTGTTCAAAAGTTAACCTTTCTGACAAAACTTCCATGAATCTACCATACAAGATAATAAGCCTCCCACTCCATCATTCTCTATCTCCTTATTCTGCTTAACTTTTCTCCTTAAATATTTCACTTCCTCTTGAAGTTAAACTGACACCAGAGAAACAGCAACAACAAAAAGATCCTAAGACATCATTACAAACAACTATAGATCAATAAAATGGAAAAATTCTTAGAAAGGTACAATATTCCAAGACTGAACAAGGAAGAAATAGAAAATATGAACAGATCAATTACCAGCAATGAAACTGAATCAGTACTTTAGAAAAGTCCTAACAAACAATAGTCGAGGACCAGATGGCTTTACAGGTAAATTCTACCAAATGTTTGGAGAATAATTAACACCTGTCCTTAAATTATTTCAAAAATTTCAGAAGAAGGAACGCTTATGGACCTATTCTACAAGATCAGAATCACCCAGACAAAGATATCGCAGATAAAAATTATAGGCCAGTATCATTGATATACATAGATGCAAAAATCTTCAACAGAATATTAGCAAACCGAATCCAACAATGCCTTTAAGGATCATACATCTGATCAAGTGGGATTTATCTGCAAATCAATCAGTATGACATATCACATTAACAAACTGAAGAATTAAAAAAATGATAATTTCAAATAGAGGCAGAAAAAGATTTTGACAGAATTCAACACAAATTTATGATAAACACTTTCCAGAAAGTAGGCATAGGAGGAACATACCTCACCATAATAAAGCCCATACATGACAAAATCAAAGCTAACATAATACTCAATGGTGAAAAGCAGAGAACATTTCCCCTAAGATCAGGAACAAGACAAGGATGTCCACTCTCACCATTTTTATCCAACAAAGTATTGAAAGTCCTAGCAACAGCAATCAGACTTAAGAAAAAGAAATAAAAAGAATCCAAATTGGAAAACAAGTAAAATTGTCACTGTTCACAGATAACAAGATACTATACATTGGAAATCTTAAACGCACCACCAGAAAACTACTAGAGCTCATTGATGAATTTGGTAATGTTGCAGGATGCAAAATTAATATACAGAAATCTGTTGCACATTTATACAATAACAACAAGGTCAGAAAGAGAACTTAAGGAAACAATCCCACTAACAATCACATCAAAAAGAATAAAATACTAGGAATGAATTTACCTAAGGAAGCAAAAGACCTGAAAAATGATAATACACTGATGAATGAAAGAAAGTAAAGATGACATAAACAGATGGAAAAATATACTGTGTTCATGGATTGGAAGAATTAATATTGTTACAATGACCAGACTACTCAAGGCAATTTGCAGATTCAATACAATCTTTATCAAAAGAAGGGCATTATTTTCATAGAATTAAAACAAATAATTTTAAAATATGTATGGAAACACGAAAGATCCCGAATAGTCAACACAATCTTGATAAATAAGAACAGAGCTGGAGGAATCATGCTCCCTGACTTCAGACTATACTAAAAAGCTACCATAATCAAAACAGTGTGATGATAACACAAAAGCAGGCATATAGATCCATGAAACAGAATAGAGTCCAGAAGTTACCACATGTGCTTCTGGCCAATTAACTTACGACAAAAATGGCAAGAAAGTAAAATGGAGAAAATACAGTCTCTTTAATAAACTGTGCTGGGAAAACTTGATAGCTACATGTAAAAGAGTGAAATTTGAATATTTTCTAATGTCATATACAAAAATAAGCTCAAAATGGATTAAAAACCAAAATGTAAGTCCAGAAACCATAAAACTGCTAGAGAGAAACATAGGCAGAACACTCTTTGACATAAATCATAGCAATATTTTTTGGATCTATCTCCTAGAGTAATAAAAATAAAAACAAAAATAAACAAATGATACCCAATTTAATAACAACTTGAAAGGTTTTTTAAAGCAAAGGAAACCTTTAAAAAAAAAAGGTAAAAGACATCCTAAAAAACGAGACAAAATATTTGCAAATGACGCTTCCAACAAGGGATTATTTTCCAAAATATACAGACAGCTCATACAGTTCAATATCAAAAATAAACAACCCAGTCAAAAAATGACTATTTGTGTTTGGGGAACCAGAGTAGAGCTCTCAAGAGTTGTAAGAGTCAGCACATACATAGAATTGAATTTTCAGAAAGAAAAAAAAAGAGAGAAGCAAAAGACACGTTTAAGAAAATAATGGTCTTTTGCTTCACTGGTGGCCCAGGGGTAAAAAAATACACCTGCCAATGCAGAAGACACAGGTTCTACCCCTGGTCTGGGAAGATCTCACATGCTACCTGGCAACTAGCTCATGTGCTGCATTTACTGAGCCTGTGCTTTAGAGTTTGGGAGCCACAACCACTCACTCAAGTGCCACAACTACTGAAGCCCCAGTGCACTGGAGCTCATGCTCTGTAACAGGAGAAACCACCACACTGGGAAGCATGCAAACCACAATGAACGGCAGCCCCTGTTCACACAACTAGAGAAAGCCCACACACAGCAACGAAGACTCAATATAGCCAACGATAAATAAATAAAAAAAAATTAAAAGGAAAATAGTGATGCAGAATGTTTCAAAATTAATGAAAGACAACAAACCACAACATCCAAGTAGGTCAGAAATACTCACACAGGAAAGACACAAAAAACAACTATGAAGAATGAGGGAAGCCTGACTGACTACAAAAACCATGAGGAAAATTCCAAGTATGGTAGAAATATCCTGTCAATTGATTGGCACTATTTTCAAGAATAATTTGACCATATATATGGTCAAATGTATACCTCTACTTTTAAGAGATAAAATTGAAAATAAGAGAGAGAGAAAGAGAATCATCACAGTGATTAAATATAATCCACTGTCTGTATTTGTCAAAGACATTTCAGGGAAATATATCCACAGTCATTTGTATATAGTAGTTACAATAGACAATATGATCCACACAACCTAAAATATTTACTATCCTGCTCTTTATATAAAAGGTTTGCTAAAATCTACTGAAGGGAATAAAACTATTTTTAATACAAATATTGGCTTAAATAAAGAAAGAATTTCTTTGTCTCACATCCACAAAGTCTTACTTTTGACTATTCAAATCTCATAAGGTAGCAGTCATCGTCCTCTGGACTCACTCCATCCCACATTCTGCTTACTTCTCCAGAACTGGTTCACATGACTGTTTCAAACTGCAAGTGAGTCTGTGATGTAGCATATTCTGAGCTGGGTGTTTACTGCTGCAAACATCTTTTATGTCAAAAATTAGAAAAGGGAGAAAAGATATTTTGCAGTAGCTTGCAGAATATACTATAGTTTCATATCACATTGCATTCTTCAAATATCATGGATTATGTAGTAACATCCGAGTATATGTAAGGGATAAAAATTAAAATCTCAAAATGAAAATTTGCCAAATGTTTTGTTTGATGTCGTTGCCATAAAATATAACAAAGGCCCAACTTAAAAAACCTACAAATACTTGTAAATTAGACAAACTAATCTTTAAAACTTGGGTCAACAGAAATGACAGTACTGCATCCCATGACCAATTAAGGGAAAAAATCTAACACATTTCAAACATGACATTAAAGTTGTATTCAGATGAACAAATCTGTAAATGCTTTATTAACATATGTAAAAGATTATGTAATAAAACATGCTATAAAAGCAAATGAATCTTGGACTTCCTTGGTGGTGTAGTGGATAAGAATCTGCCTGCCAATGCAGGGGACATAGGTTTGATCCCTGGTGTGGGAAGATTCCACATGCCACAGAGCAACTAAGCTTGTACGCCATAACTACGGAAGCTGCACGCTCTACAGCCCATGAGGCACAACTAATGAGCCCTTGTGCCGCAAACTGAAGCCCGCATGCCCTAAAGCCAGCAAGTCACAATTACTGAGCCAGTGTGTTGCAACTACTGAAGCCCATGTGCCTAGAGTCTGTGCTCTACAGAAAGAGAAGCTATGACAATGACAAGCCTGTACATCACAACTAGAGAGTAACTTCCTCTCCCCCCAGTTAGAGAAAGCCTGTGGGCAGCAACAAAGACCCAGCACAGCCAAAAGAATAAGTAAGTAAGTAAAAACATAGCAGTGGCTTCCCTGGTGGCTCAGATGGTAAAGAATCGAAATCTGCCTGCAATACCAGACACCCAGGTTCGATCCCTGGGTTGGGAAGATCCCCTGGAGAAGGGAATGGCTACCCACTCTAGTATTCTTGCCTAGAGAACTCCATGGACCAGAGGTGCCTGGTGGGCTACAGTCCATGGGGTCGCAGAGTCAGACACAACTGAGTGACTAACACTTTTTTTATAGCAGTGTATACATGTAAAAAGAAGAAAAAGATAGACAATGAGTCTATCCAGTCAAATAAACTGGAAAAGTAAACTGGAAAATGAGCAAAGGAAAACAAAAATTGATATAGGTAAACATAAAAATATTGATTCAGAAAACACAAAGCAATAGAATTTATTAAATACAATGAGTTTCTTAGTGGGTTTGTTAGTGTTGTCCTTATGTTTCAATGATGATTTTTCAGACAGTGTGCACCAACACAGTCTACTGATTGCTTGTAGCCAGCATCTACTTTGACTACTTTGTGCTATGGGGGTTATTTGAATATTATGAGTAGCTCTTATGTGAATACCCAAATGCTAACTAGATTTAATATGTGATATTCATTGTTAACATAAAGGTAACCTAATTGTTAAATATAATTGAAGCAAACTCCATTGGATCAGAAATGTTCACACTATTTTCCTTTACCTGACAGCAACCCACATGTCTTCCTGAGCTATCATGTTCAGGAAGTTAGAGGGCAAGGGATTTATTCTTTAAGTAAATTCTTTAAAAGACTTTCTGCCTATCTACCTACTATCCTCCATTTTTCCCTCCCTTTTTTTCCCTCCATCCTTGCTTTCTTTCCTTCCTTCCTTTCTGTGACTCTTCATGATAAGCATTTGTTTCTTCCCTGTTTGGAATAAAAAATTGCTATTTCTTACATTTTTGGCTCATGCTTGCTGGACATTGAGATACTGTGAATGAATTTTAAATACTACTGACATTGCCAAAGTTTCTGGGAAGAATAAGAGTATTGGGGTCATGTTGTACATCATATGCTGTCAGAAAAGGTCAAAACTTAAAGACAAAGACCAGAGAATGTTGTTTTGCCAAAATACAGGGGGTGAAATTGGGAAGAAGTAATATAATGTTAGACTGCTGTTTGCATTAAAAAAGAATGATTTCATAAAGATTTCCTTCTTTGATTTAGCCTTGGGCAAATCTAATACCAGACTCCCAGACTGAAAGCAATTGAACATCATAACATCAACAAACAACTAGTATTTTGCAAACCAATCAGTCTCTGCTTCCTGTAAGTTAAACAGGGGTCATAGAGGGACAGAACTACTCTAGAAATATCTAATATGGGTAATCAGGAAAAATGGAGAAACAACAGTGCAAAACATTTGGAACAAACAGGAGTTAGTGCTGCAGTTATGTGAGATATCACAGTACAGTAATTATGAGAGAATACTAAGTGAGATACTGTGCTCATGCATTTGAAAATCTCCATAAAGTGGGTCATTTTCCAGGAAAACCTAGAGAATGCAATTATCCCCATAAAGAAGAAAAGCCAATAATGTATTAAATTGGAGAAATAAGTTGAAGAACAATTATTTAAAACAAAGACTCATCCATATTAATTTATGATTCATATCTTCCAAGTTCTTACTATAACAAAACTTTATTAAAAGCTAAAGACAGACCTTTAAACATACATTTTAATACATTTTATATAGGTCCCACTCATTCCGTGTTAATATATTTTGTTATGAGCATTAACAGGATTTGTTTTCCCATTGCTGTTACAAATTGGCTACTGTTTTCTCTGAAGCTATATGCCAACTAGCCACATTAATGAACTTTTTTATTAATTTTTGTATAACAACACATTTAGCTGCAAATAAGTGAACACCCAACTAAACCAAGTTAAGCAAAATGTGAAATTAATTAGTTCACATAACTAAACACACCAGGCCTGATGCGATATTTTTCAGATTAAGCTTGATTAAATGCTTAAACAGTATTTAAGATCAGGATCCATCTCTTGGTCTTCTTCCTTCATTTGAGTTAGCTCCATTATCAGACAGTCTTTGCTCTTCTGGAAATCTGAGGCTGTTAGTAGCCCCCAGGGCTATATTCCATGTAGGTTGCAAAAAGTGATACAACTGAGCAACTGAACAACAAGGGCTATATTCTCCCAAGACCACATATTGCAGTTAAGAGAGAATCTGTATCCGAGTATTGCCAGATCAGATCTTCAAAGTGAAACTCCGAGAGTGGCGTAAGCTACTTGCCCATCTCTGAAACCACCACTGTCGATAAACAGATGAAGCAAATTAGTTTCAGATACTCAGAACCCATTTCTGATGCTTGATATAATATAAAGACATCCACAGTTAAATCATTTTGGGGACATTTCCCAGGGGTAGAAGTGTTGCTGGGAAATGACGTCCCAGCAATGCACCACCTTTCCGAGTTCCTCAACTCCTGTGAAAATAAATGGAGTCACAGGGTCAACTCTTACAAACAGAAGGAGAGAGAACCAATTTTGAGTTCCTGAACATTAATAAACTTTTTAAGATTGGATTATTCTTGCATTAAAAATAAATGCTCATATTTTCTAGAACTAATTGTTCTAATTGTTGTTGTTCAGTTGCTAACTCATGTCTGACTCTTTGAGACCCCATAAACCGCAGCACGTCAGGCTTCCCTGTCCTTCAATCTCCCAGAATTTGTTTAGCTTCATGTCCATTGAGTTGGTGATGCTATCTAACCATCTCATCCTCTGATGCTGTCTTCTCCTTTTGCCTTCAATCCTTCCCAGCAATCAGGGTCTTTTCCAATGAGTCGGCTCTTCGCGTCAAGTGGCTAAAGTATTGGAGCTTCAGTCATCAGTCCTTCCAAAGAATATTAGGTTGATTTCCTTAAGAATTAAGTGTTTTGACCTCCTTGCAGACCAAGGTACTTTCAAGAGTCTTCTCTAGCACCACAATTCAAAGACATCAATTCTGCACTCAGCCTTCATTATGATCCAACTCTCACATCCATACTTAACCACTGGAAAAAACATAGCTTTGACTAAACAGACCTTTGTCTGCAAAGTGATGTCTCTGCTTTTTAATATGCTCTCTGGGTTTGTCATAGTTTTTATTTCAAGGAGTATGTGACTTTTAATTTCTTGGCTGCAGTCACCATCTGCAGTGATTTTGGAATCCAAGAAAAGAAAATCTGTCACTGCTTCCACTTTTCTCCCTTCTGTTTTCTGTGAAGTGATGGGACCACATGCCAAGATATTAGGTATTTGAATATTGAGTTTAAACCAGCTTTTTCATTTTCCTCTTTATAGCAGAACTTTTAACATCAATTCATTTTTTCCACAATTGATCTCCATTCCAATTCTGATACGTATGCTGTGGTTTGTGATATTTTCTTGTATTGATATATTTCTCTAACTCTGGTCCTGTCTTAAACACAACATCTTTTCAATACAAAACATAGTAAAGAATAGAAAACCATGTAAATTTTTAAAAATTGAGAAATAATTGACATAAAACATTGTGTAAGTTTAAGATGTACAACATGTTAATTTGACATTTATACATCATAACATGATTATCACTGTACTTCAAGCTAACATGTCCACCACTTCACATAATTATTTTTTTTCTTTTTTGTGGTGAGAATATTTAATATCTACACTTTTAACAATGTAAAGCATATAATACAGTAATATTGACTATAATATTAGATTTCCAGAACCTATTCATCTTCTAATTGCACGCTAGTACCCTTTAACAACATCTTCCCAATTCCCCTACCCCTCAGCCACTAGTAATCATCAATCTACCTTTTGCTTCTATCTCCACATATATTGTCAACTGATATTTGACAAAGTAGTCAAAAACACTCAATGAGGAAAGGACAGCCTTATCAACAGATGATATTGGGAAGATGGGGTAGCAACATGCAGAAAAATGAAATCAGATTCCTATCTTATACCATTTACGTAAGACATGATGAGGTAAAATGACGAAAACATAAGGAAGAAATATACATTGGTTTTGGCAATGATTTTTTGCATATGATACTAAAAGCACAAGCAATGAAAGTAAAAATCAACAAAAATCAAACCACACACTGAATAATGGCTTAATATCCAAAATATATTAAAAATTCATACAACTCAATCGCAAAACCCTTCCAATCTGATTTAAAATAGGCAAAAGAATTAACCAGACATTTTCACAAAGAAGATATAGAGATGGACAACAGGTACATGAAAAGATGCTCAACATCAAAAGATACTCAACATTACTAATCAAGAAAATGCAAATCACAACCAAAATGAGGTGTTATCTCACATCTTTTAGAAGACAAGAGACAACAACTGTTTGCAAGGATATAGAGAAAAGGAAAAATTTTGTGAGCTAATGGGATGTACGCTGGCTCAGACACTTTGGAAAACAGTATTGGGTTTCTCAAAAATTAAAAATACAACTACCATATGATTTGCAATCCCACTCCTGGGTATATAGCTATAGGAAACAAAGCCAGGAAATCAAAAATAGATTTGTCCTTTCATGTTCACTGCAGCATTATTAACAACAGCTAAGATATGGAAAACAATCTAAATGTCCATCAATGGATGAATGGATAAAGAACTTTTAGTACATATATGCACTAAAATATTATTCTGCCATGATAAAGAAGGAAATTCTGCCACTTGCAACAATATGGGTGTATCATGTAGGCATTATACTAAGTAAAATAAGTCAGAGAGAGATAGACAAATACTGTATGATATTACTTACATGTGGAATCTAAAAATGCCAAACTTATAAACAATGTGAATTTAAATCTAATCTTTACAACTTGTCAGCTATCTGATTTTAAATATGCTATTTAGTTTGAGATATAATTTTAGAATTTAGCAAGGATTAATTTAGCTTATATATGTTTAAAAAATAGAAAATTGCATATGTAGCTAAATGTATTATGATAATAATGACATTGTCTTTGTATTAAGTAGGACTTGTATGCCCCTGCTTGATATTCTTCTGAGGAAAAAATTTTTAATTATTCTTGACCCTTGTTATTCTTATGTTTTAGAATGTAATTTTTGCAAACTAGATAATTAATGAGTAAAAAATAAAGTCTATGGACAAAAAGGAAATAGTATCTTCTCATCTAGTCTGTCTTTCAATAAGAATATTTCACAATATTTTACAAAAGGATATTAAAAATATATTTGCCCTAGAACATCCCATTCTGCTAAAATTATACATAAAAGTATTTTTTTCTGTGCAAATGTTTGCATGCCAAATTTACTTATTACAGTCATTGAACAAATTTCAAAGGCATAAGAGTATATACAATTTGATGAGGAGGATATTGATTATGTGAAAATGAAGATGTTCATTGGTTAATTATTCTAATTGATATTTGGTACCACACAGGCAGTGAATCCAGTAAAATCATCTTTTTATGTATTATCTGGAACCACCATGTTCCTGCTCTACCAAGGAGGTGATGATTATGCGTCAAGTCCCCAGGTTTCAAAAGTGTCAACTCCCTACCTGTGTCAAACAGTATTCAAAATATTCAGATATTTTCCTTTCCAAATAATGAGCTGGAGATCCCTTTGGGGGAAAAAAAAAAAAAAGATGTTGTACAGTACTTGCTCCTGGACACCTGACCTACTGTCAAGATAGGAGTCAGGACCTGGAAACGGGGCAAGGTACATAATGTTTTATTGTAGTGACTGCCTGCAGCTTTCTGAAAAGCCATCTTTGACTTTTTAAGATTATAAAAATTTAATCACCTGTTTTACACCGACAAACACTTTATTCAATCAGCAATCTCTAGAATTTGGTTGCCACTCTACCTTTACCAAATCCACTAAAATTATATCCATTTGGCTTTGGGCAGTTACTTATTGCCACCTAGCTTCTGCAGCTCCACTGTTCTATCATCCTTCTCGTTGCATCTAATTCTAGGGTCTTTCCTACTATTCACTGATCTACAAAGGAAAAAGAGATTCTTGTGCTTTCTTACCAGTGCATTCCTTTACAGCTTTGGTAACTGATGTATCACTTGGGCCTGGCTTTGGAACACAATTCTCTTCAGGCCTTCTGGCTTAGCATAAATATATTTACTCTCAGCAACCCACTTTCCTGAACCTTTCAACCCCTTCTTTCATCATCTGCCCTGACAGTTTCAATATTTTGACCTTACTTACTATGGGTCATTACTTGTTTCATGCTTCTAGGAAACATCCTCATAGGAAGTATGTACAATCTCTTAGAAATCTTCCCGGGCATTAAATCTTATATCTCAGGAAATCACTCACAAAGCAATAAATCTTCTTTATAGCCTGGTTCCCTTGAACAAGCAATTCTGCTGTTCATGAAAGCAACAGTTCTGTTCTGACTCCATGTGAAGTTCTAAATTCTTAGTATTTGCTTTTCTTTGGCCCAGTGCCTCATATCTAGACCCTGATGCTAACCTTAAATTTCAACATCTAGGTTACCAAAGACCACCAGTGTTGGCATGTCTCCACTGGCATTCTCAGACTTATTTAAAGAGCTTTTGGCTTGACAAGTCTCATTCTATTGTTCCTACTGGTGGGCTCTTGAAGAAGTCCTTTTAATCTGAGTTATATGTCATCCTGAATTATATATTGTACCTTCTTTTTATTTTAGAGTAGGTTTATTAGCTCAATGTAATTTTCTGAAAGACATTATAATCAATTTTATATGTTTTCTAGAGCAGTGATGCAAACTACAACCAAAAAAAAAAAAAAAAAAAAGGAAAAATTTCGGTTTTGTAAGTTCAGAAATAATACCAAATACCAGATCCTCAGCCTTGTTTGTGGTTGTACAAATCTATCCCTGTAGTATTTTATTGACTTCTAGAATCAGAACCCAAACCCACATTTTTTCTGGTACAGACACTCATTCCAATTGGTCTCTTCTAGTTTCCAGTGGCAAAGAGGCTATATCAGTGGTTCCAAAAAAAAATTTTTTTAATACTTTTTCTCTGCCAGCCAAAACTTCAGTGACCCTTATCAGCTAGGAAAGTTGAAGAATGACTTAAATATGTAAAAGTTTAGTAACTGCTTAATATCTTCGTTAAGAAAGTTCAAATGCCTATAAAATGTTGAATAAAATTGATCTATAGTTTACAACTTTATGAAAAAGAGCTATTGAAAATTGATTTTGCTCATGTTAGAGAAAGCACATAATCTTGCCTACCTCTGTTCTTATACTAAGTCCGTAATAGTTTCCTCTTTCAAACATTATGATTCTGGTCACAAACCAGTCACTACTGGATGACTTTGACTTTGCAAGTGTGTGCCAAAACCCATCGTGGTTTCATTGGTCGAGTTGTTTTTTCTTTGTATAAGGTCTGGTTGTTTTTTGGAGAAGTGTGATATTTTCTGGTTTAGGATAAGAATTTTAATGGTCGTTGTCACCAGTACTTTCACAGTACTCTGGTATTTATAAAAAGATAAATAAAAAGACATTTAGTAAAGATTCACTTCTGTAAAGAGCCAGAATTTTTATGAGTCTTCTCAGGAAAATTCACTACAATTATATTTTGATTATTCCTTTCACATAAAGCACAACTCTCCCCAAACACTTTCTGCAAGTTTCTAAACTACCTTGCATCCAAATGACCCTCACCTCACCTTTCCTTCCGGATATATTTCATTCTCTTTAGAGAGCATTCCTTTGTAGTTTTACAGTATAAATCAATCTAGCATTTCTGGCCTCATTTTTGTGGTTTTACTCGTTACTGTGATCTACTTAAAAAAACAAAAGATGTATTTAGCAAAAACAAATGTTGTGCTAGTGTGTTGGGAAGTTCAAGAAACTCTAATCACCAATCTATAGTATCATACACACACACAGACAACACAAACATTCTGATTTTTAAACTCAGATTAAAACTTACTCTGCTCAATTTTTTCTTATATGTTGTAGAAAAAAAAAACTTTCAGTCCCAAATGAATTGCTGAATTCATGCCAGTAAAATGTTTGCCTGGAATTTCACACTTATATTTTAAATCAATATCATGGTTACAAAAGACATTTATTAATAAAATGCTTAGATAATTACTTTATCACCAAGTATTTACAAGCATGTCATGAGTATAAGAATCAAAGGCAATTAATTTACAAAAATGAACATCTTCTTCTTGACCCAGAAACATGGTTAAAAATGAAGTTAACGTCATTCTTTCAACCAGATGGTCAAGTATGAATTTTGAGGCCATTAAAATGTTTTTAAGAGCATATATTTCATTTTCAGCTTAATTTTAACTTCTTGATTGAGAACGATTTTGTACACAACTACTTTGTAGATTTCCTAATATGTTTATCTATCATGGAAGCCTTCTTATCCACAGTAATTCTAGGGCAATAAAAGACTGAAGTATTTGGCATGTTTTACTTCCTTTTTTATTGTGACTCTTATGTTCAAGTCAAACTATTTATCAATTAAAAACTATTTTTCTTTAAAATGTTCCTAATTTTATTTTAAATATCTATATTTTGCTTATAGCCTCATGCTACACTTACACGTTTCTTTTCAAAGATATACAATGTTTAGTCTCACTTATAGTTAATCAGTAATAAAGCACATATTTGACTACCTGACAAGTTTTAGATTGATTTTGCTTACTCAGTATTACAAAACAGGAAGTTGTATTTAGAATGTTATTTTTAAAGAAAATTAACAATGAGGGTTTATTATACCACAGAGAATATAGTAGTTTATGGCAGGCTGAGAATCCCATTGCCAACAACTAGAAAAGCCAGAGTAAATATATTTTTATAAGTATCAGAGAAATGGAAAATAACTTGGATTCGACAGTCTAAAATACCAGAACGGCGGCAGCATTTGAGCATGGATAGTCACTTCTCCCTCTGGATCCCAAAGGTGGTTTGTTTGATCGGATCATGTCAGGAAGAGACACTGCAGGAGAGGGAGCACTTTCGCTTGAGTTCAGTTTACCGAGTGTTCTGTTTCTTAATTTAGGTGTCTATTACATGCTTGCCTTCAGCTTTCGAAAATTCACTGAGCTCTACACATGTGTTTGCATTTTTTATATGCATAGTATACTTCAATTAAAGAATTTGAAAAGTAAATGAAGAATATCATTAAAATAAACTCAAAATTTAGTAATTTTATCAAATATGGAAACTCACAGAATTGAGAAATGGAACAAAGTATAAATGGTGTTTGTAAATAACATTTGATTAAGTATAATTGTGACACAATTTGAATGCATTCATGAGTGTCATTGTTTAATTTTCTGTAATAAAAAAAAACGCTCTTTAAGTACTGTTTGCATAGTGACAAGTTCAACAATTTATAAAAGCTAGCTGCTTGGACCTTTTCAGATTTACTGATGAATCTAACATTGCAGTTGGCTGAATCCAGCAGACTAGTACTTCTCACTAAGCATATTATACAAAGAGCAATCTGCCATCTTTTCTCTGATTGTACTCTCTGTTTAACATAGGCATATTTCCTTCTAGACAGAATTTTTATTTCTCTTAACTTTTTATTTTGTATTGGGGAATAGCCGATTAACAATATTGTGATAGCTTCAGGTGAACACCAAAGGGACTCAGCCATGCATATACATGGATCCATTCTCCCCCAAACTCCCCTTTCATCCTAGCTGCCACATATCACTGAGCCGAGTTCCCTGTTTCTTAATAGTATATTGACGTTTCCTCACTAGGCTTTCACCACATACTACAAAATTGGAGATATTAGACTTATTTGTTTTCTTTGTGTGCATTTGAAAATAAAGTTAAGGCATTGCAAAGACTAGAATTACATTGAAGAGATGGTATTTCACAGAAAAAAAACATAAGAAGGAAGCCCAGGAGTCACATGAAGTCAAGAAATTATGAGGGTTACACACAGTGCGCTGATACATACAGCTTCTAGGACAATTCTTGGGAAAAACAGGTACTCAATAAATCTTTTTTAATTGAATGCATATATTTTTCAGTGAAAGATTTCCCTTAATTATTGAGTTAAATTAAACTTCATGAAAACACAACGTAAGTATTCTGTGTCTTTGAGATCATCTTGGCACATCACCGTGTTCCCACAATTACTCATCCCAAATTGAGAGGCCCAGACATAAAGACATCGTTAGGGATATGTTAAAAGCTTAAGCCACGGGTTTGTTCATTATAGCATTCATTATAAAAATAGAAGAATCTTACACATCAACAAATGGGTGTTAATTAAATCTGCTCATTGAAATCTGTATACTTGAATGATTATGAGGATGTATTTCCAGGAAGTAAGTGCTTTTAATTCTAATATAGTCACTTATTTACACTATCTGGAAACACTGCAGCACACTAGCTAAAAGCTTAGGGTTTAAGAAAAATAATTAGGTAATACAAATGCCTCATTTACATCTGGCACAGAATGCAATATAAATATTACTATTTTAATATTTCTCTCTTTTTAGCAACATATTGATATTGTTTCAGGCAAACATAGTGGTTATTATGGGCTTCCCTGCCTGCCAATGCAGGAGACATGGGTTCGATCCCTGGGTCGGGAAGATCCCCAGGAGAAGGAAATAGCAACCCACTCCAATATTCTTGGCTGGGAAATTCCATGGACAGAGGAGCCTGGTGGGCTTGCAAAAGTGGGGTTGCAAAAGTGTTGGACATGAATCAGCAACTAAACAACAACAATGCCCTATTATAATAAAAGCCATTTTGTGTATGTTTTCATGAAAGTGTTTCTGATATGATGTTTAGTGAAAATGTATGTTTAGGAAAATATTCATCACATGATTTTTAACTGCATATAAAATATAGAAATAGAGACTAAGAATAAAGAAAATGTTCATCCTGGGTTCTTTTTAAATTACAAACTATGTTTACACTTTTTTATTCTTCTCTTTTGATATTTTACCAATGAATGCCATATTAATGGATTTAATTGATCAAAAAATACGGGTAACACCTTTTTTGAAAAAAAAAGTAAATTTAAAAACGTGGATTTTTTTTTTTTTTATGTGAACAATTTTTAAGGTCTTGCTTTATGTTTTGGCCTCTTGGCTACAAGGTGTGTGGCATCCTAGATCCCTGAACAGGGATGGAACCTGCATACCACACATTGGAAGGCAAAGTCTTAACCACTGGACCGTCAGGAAATTCCTGAAAAAAACTGTAAATATTGAGACAGATTATGACAGTTTTAGAATAGCTCTAACATTTTATCATCTAGGCCCAGATCTCAGCGTTATCACTTTGATTCTTCTTTTATCATGTCCTTTAAAGCTATGGTCTAAAATTCTGAATGTAAGAAAATTTTATGCAAATGAATGATCTCTCCAATTGGGACGGGTATGAGAAATATAATTTGAATGATATAATTTGTAAATCAAGTTACTTTTCTCTGACTTATGCTGATTTACAAAGCTCAGATTTCAAATTAGAAGCTCTGGTTGTCCAAGAAATGCATCAATTATTTAGTGCTCAGCCTTCTTTAGGTCCAGTGCTCACATCTGTACATCAGTTCAGTTCAGTTCAATCACTCAGTCGTGTCCGACTCTTTGCAACCCCATGAATTGCAGCACGCCAGGCCTCTCTGTCCATCACCAACTTCCAGAGTCTACCCAAACCCATGTCCATCGAGTCGGTGATGCCGTCCAACCATCTCATCCTCTGTCGTCCCCTTCTCCTCCTGCCCCCAATCCTACCCAGCATTAGGGTCTTTTCCAATAAGTCAACTCTTCGCATGAGGTGGCCAAGGTATTGGAGTTTCAGCTTCAACATCAGTCCTTCCAATGAACACCCAGGATGATCTCTTTTAGGATGGATTGATTGGATCTCCTTACAGTCCAAGGGACTCTCAAGAGTCTTCTCCAACACCATAGTTCAAAAGCATCAATTCTACGATGCTCAGCTTTCTTCACCGTCCAAATCTCACATCCATACATGACCACTGGAAAAACCATAGCCTTGACTAGACGGACTTTTGTTGGCAAAGTAATGTCTCTGCTTTTAAATATGCTATCTAGGTTGGCCATAACCTTCCTTCCAAGGAGTAAGCATCTTCTAATTTCATGGCTGCAATCACCATCTGCAGTGATTCTGGAGCCCCAAAAAATAAAGTCTGACACTGTTTCCACTGTTTCCCCAGCTATTTCCCATGAAGTGATGGGACCAGATGCCATGATCTTAGTTTTCTGAACATTGAGCTTTAAGCCAACTTTTTCACTCTCCTCTTTCACTTTCATCAAGAGGCTCTTTAGTTCTTCTTCGCTTTCTGCCATAAGGGTGGTGTCATCTGCATATCTGAGGTTATTGGTATTTCTCCCGGCAATCTTGATTCCAGCCTGTGTTTCTTCCAGCCCAGCGTTTCTCATGATGTACTCTGCATAGAAGTTAAATAAGAAGGGTGACAATATACAGCCTTGACGTACTCCTTTTCCTATTTGGAACCAGTCTGTTGTTCCATGTCCAGTTCTAACTGTTGCTTCCTGACCTAAATACAGGTTTCTCAAGAGGCAGGTCAGATGGTCTGGTATTCCCATCTCTTTCAGAATTTTTCACAGTTTATTGTGATCCACACAGTCCAAGGCTTTGGCATCATCAATAAGAAGAAATAGATGTTTTTCTGGAATTCTCTTGCTTTTTCGATGATCCAGCGGATATTGGCAATTTGATCTCTGGTTCCTCTGCCTTTTCTAAAACCAGCTTGAACATCTGGAAGTTCATGGTTCACGTATTGCTGAAGCCTGGCTTGGAGAATTTTGAGCATTACTTTACTAGCATGTGAGATGAGTGCAATTGTGCGGTAGTTTGAGCATCCTTTGGCATTGCCTTTCTTTGGGATTGGAACGAAAACTGACCTTTTCCAGTCCTGTGGCCACTGCTGAGTTTTCCAAATTTGCTGGCATATCGAGTGCAGCACTTTCATAGCATCATCTTTCAGGATTTGAAATAGCTCAACTGGAATTCCATCACCTCCACTAGCTTTGTTCGTAGTGATGCTTTCTAAGGCCCACTTGACTTCACATTCCAGGATGTCTGGCTCTAGGTGAGTGATCACACCATCGTGATTATCTGGGTCATGAAAATCTTTTTTGTACAGTTCTTCTGTGTATTCTTGCCACCTCTTCTTAATATCTTCTGCTTCTGTTAGGTCCATACCATTTCTGTCCTTTATCGAGCCTATCTTTGCATGAAATGTTCCTTTGGTATCTCTAATTTTCTTGGGAAGATCTCTAGTATTTCCCAATCTGTGGTTTTCCTCTATTTCTTTGCACTGATCTCTGAGGAAGGCTTTCTTATCTCTCCTTGCTATTCTTTGGAAATCTGTACATGACTACTAGAAAAACCATAGTTTGACTCTATGTACCTTTGTCAGTAAAGTGATGTCTCTTCTTTTTAATATGCTGTCTAGATTTGTTGTAGCTTTCCTTCCAAATGAACTTTCAGGTGTTCAAGCTGGATTTAGAAAAGCCAGAGGAACCAGAGATCAGATTGCCAATGTACGCTGGATCATCGAAAAAGCAAGAGAGTTCCAGAAAAACATCTACTGCTTTATTGACTACGTCAAAGCCTTTGATTGTATGGATCACAACAAACTGGAAAATTCTTCAAGAGATGGGAATACCAGACCACGTTATCTGACTCCTGAGAACTCTGTTTACAGGTCAAGAAGCAACAGAACTGGACATGGAAAAACAGACTGGTTCCAAATCGGGAAAGGAGCACATCAAGACTGTATATTGTCACCCTGCTTATTTAACTTATATTCAGAGTACATCATGCAATATGTCAGGCTGGATGAAGCACAAGCTGGAACCAAGATTGCAGGGAGAAATATCAACCACCTCAGGTATGCAGATGACACCACCCTTGGCTATGGTTTTTCCAGTGGTCATGTATGAGAGTTGGACGGTGAAGAAAGCTGAGCGCCGTAAAATTGATGCTTTTGAACTGTGGTGTTGGATAAGACTCTTGAGAGCCCCTTGGACTGCAAGGAGATCCAATCAATCCATCCTAAAAGAGATCAATCCTGGGTGTTCATTGGAAGGACTGATGTTGAAGCTGAAACTCCAACACTTTGGCCACCTCATGCGAAGAGTTGATTCATTGGAAAAGACCCTAATGCTGGGTAGGATTGGGGGCGGGAGGAGAAGGGGACAACAGAGGATGAGATGGTTGGATGGCATCACTGACTCGATGGACATGGGTTTGGGTAGACTCCGGGAGTTGGTGATGGACAGAGAGGCCTGGCGTGCTGCAGTTCATGGGGTTGCAAAGAGTCGGACATGACTGAGAGACTGAACTGAACTGAACTATGGCAGAAAGTGAAAAGGAACTAAGGAGCCTCTTGATGAAAGTGAAAGAGGACAGTGAAAAAATTGGCTTAAAACTCAACATTCAACAACTAAGATCATGGCATCTGGTCCCATCACTTCACGGCAAATAAATGGGGAAACAATGGAAATAGTGACAGACTTTATTTTGGGGGGCTCTAAAAATCACTACAGATTATAACTGAAGCCATGAAATTATAAGATGCTTGCTCCTTAGAAGAAAAGCTATGACCAACCTAGACACCATATTAAAAAGCAGACACATTACTTTGCCAACAAAGGTCCGTCTAGTCAAATCTATGGCATTTCCATACTAGGAAAATGTATGGATAGTACGTTTATCCATAGTAGTCATGTATGGATGTGAGAGTTGAATGGTGAATAAAGCAGAGCATGAAAGAATTGATGCTTTTGAACTGTGGTGTTGGAGAAGACTCTTGAGAGTCTCTTGGACTGCAAAGAGATCCAACCAGTCCATCCTAAAGGAAATCAGTCCTGAATATTCATTGGAAGGACTGATGCTGAAGCTGAAACTCCAATACTTTGGCCACATGATGTGAATAACTGACTCATTTGAAAAGACCCTGATGCTGGGAAAGATTGAAGGCAGGAGGAGAAGGGGATGACAGAGGATGAGATGGTTGGATGGCATCACCAACTCGATGGACATGAGTTTGAGCAAGTTCCAGGAGTTGGTGATGGATAGGGAGGCCTGGCGTGCTGCAACCCATGGGGTTGCAAAGAGTGGGACACATCTGAGCAACTGAACTGAACTGAACTGAACTTCCAAGTATCAATTGTCTTTTAATTTCATGGCTGCAATAACTGTCTGCAGTGATTTTGGCTAGTCAGAATGGCCATTGTCATAAAAATCTACAATGAATGAATGCTGGAGAGGATTTGGAGAAAAGGGAATCCTCTTGCACTGTTGGTAGAAATGTAAGTTGACACAGCCACTATGGAGAACAGTATGGAGATTCCTTAAAAAAATAAGAATAAAACTATCACATGACCCAGTAATCTGGAGAAAGATATGACAACCCACTCCAGTATTCTTGCCAGGGAAATTCCACAGACAGAGGAGTCTGGCCTCAGACCATGGGATTGCAAAGTGTAGGACACGACTTAGCAGCTGAGCTCACAGTCTTATGAAAGAATTAAGTTCACTCCAAAACATAAACTCTCTTTGATGGACTACAGTGTGGCTGGTTTATTTTGGGAAGCAAAGGTGACAGTATTAATGAGAAGTGTTCGGAACAATGAAACTGCAATCAAGCATTAGCAGGTCTTTATTCCTACAGCATTATTCATACTCATTCTGGATGCCTTGGGAGTTGGAGAAACAGGCAGATTGTCCCTGTTATATAGCCATATACGTGCACATCTACTTACTACTGCTAAAAAGTCACATGAAGATTTCATGAGTATAATGGAATTGTTTGATCTGATGTATATTGTTTGTGTATCAGAAGAGAAACTGACATCTGAAAGAAAATCTATTTAAACTCCTCCTGACTTAATCAGGCCCTGAATGTACTAATTCAGTCCATGGTCTTCATTTACATTCTAATGAGCTATGGCAATAACCGGAATACTTATGTACTAATGTAACAGTGAGTGAGTAATTGAAAGTTTCAGTCAGAAGAAAAGTTCATTAGGTTTAAGGTTATTTAATAGTGTCAGCTTCACAGAATACACAGGTACATAATTAACCCAGTAATCATCTGTTCTCGTGTGCCCATTTACTTTTGCTTTAAACCAGAGGTCATAGAATAAAGCAATCTTTCAAAGTAAAGAAAATATACCTGAGAAAATGTTCTTAAACAACAGAAACATCCTCTAAAGAGTTTACAGAGGCTTAAAATCTTAATTGACTGTGAAAGATAAGCAAAAGAAAAGCAGTAATGAAGAAAATTAATAATTCAAATAGACCCTTAGGAGAATCACTTCTTTCATTAAGAAAGACATTTCTTCTTTCTAAATGAGATAAAACTCCCATCTATCCTTTTCACTTTTTTTTCAGATCTTGATTTTGAAAGCACCATGTTGAAACTGATACCCTTTTGATCGTTTCATCAGCGACATATCTTTTCAATAAAGATACGATTTATGCACCAAGAAATGTCTGCTACACTTGTGAGACACTGTCCTTTCATTTTTATACTATCTTAAATAGACACTGTGTATCACTTGCTGTGATGGGAATAATTTATGACATACAGGGAATGCACACAACACTAAATGTAGGAGATACTGCTACAAAAAAAATTCCACATTAATTTAGTGTAATTCAATAACTGAGAAAATAAATATGCATTGGTCTATTTCTGCATATCCATTAGCAATAAACTTGCAATAAATGAGGAAAACTAGAACTTCCATTTTACTTCCATTAATTCTGGACAAACTAATGAATTAATCCACATTAAATCACCTGCAGTAACAAGCCACTGGAGCTCAAAAGATATGCAACACTATGTGAGCGAGAACATCCTTCAGATCATGTATCATTTCTTTGAAGAAAGAGAGCCAAATTCTCACATCTGGTGAAATAATTTGGGGCATTCTGCAGGGGCTACATTGGCAGATTCTTTACCAACTGAGCTATCAGGGAAGCCTGATTGCTGGATAAAACAGCACATAAATATTGGTAAATGTTTATAACAATCTTTAAAAGCATCACAAAAACTGACCATACATTTCAGTTAAATTTTAAACAGACTACTGACTTTACACTGATTTCTATTATGCTGTGCTCTTCAACTGACTGCATTTCAAAATCACTAGAAAGTTAATCTGTAATACTGACTCCTAAATTGTCACAGAGATTTTCATTTAATTGACCTGGAATTAGGCCCAAGAAACAGATTTTTACAAGTTCCCCAGATGATTCTAAAACTCATCACGTCAATAATCTGTTTTTAAAAAACACATTGACAGTTTACAATAGCCAGGACATGGAAGCAACCTAGATGTCCATCGGCAGACGAATGGATAAGGAAGCTGTGGTACATATACACAATGGAATATTACTCAGCCATTAAAAAGAATACATTTGAATCCGTTCTATTGAGATGGATGAAACTGGAGCCCATTATACAGAGTGAAGTGAGCCAGAAAGAAAAGCACCAATACAGTATACTAATGCATGTATATGGAATTTGAAATATGGTAATGGTAACCCTATATGTGAGACAGAATAAGAGACACAGATGCATAGAACAGTCCTGTGGACTCTGAGGGAGAAGGTGAGGGTTGGACGTTCTGGGACAATAACATTGAAACATGTATATTGTCATATGTGAAGCAGAACACCATTCCATGTTCTATGCATGGGACGGATGCTCAGGGATGGAGCGTTGGGATGACACAGAGGGATGGGAGGGGGAGAGAGGTGGGAGGAGGGTTTGGGAGGGGGAGCACATGTGAATCCATGGCTGATTCATGTCGATGTATGGCAAAAAAACTACTACAATATTGTAAAGTAATTAGCCCCCAACTAAAATAAAAAATAAATAAATAAATAAATAAATAAAAATTAAAAAAAAAAAAAAAGAACAAAACCTGTCAAATCATATCATATTATGTCAATGTTGTCTGTTTTCCTTATTAAACTGTGAGAATGGGTATTTATGCATCCACCTCAAGCCAAACCCAGACATAGTGGGCCCTGATGACTTTTCTGAGTAGAAATAAAATTGAATTATGAGGGAAAAAAAAAAAAAAAAAACACATTGACCAAATCATAAGTCTAGAGTATATGCCCAAGAAGAGAAGCAGCAACTGCTTCTATTCTTCACCCTGTTCAAGCCCACTTTCTCTTCCTCAGGTTTTAAGGTCAAAAGTGTGTTGTGTAATTTGATATAGACATACCTCTCTATAAAAGGATGGCATCATTGCAGTAGTAGAAACCATAATGTTCTGGAGAAGAGTCTTGTGAAATTTAAATATTAGATAAGCCCCTTGACACATAAACTTCCAACCTTGTAAAGTTTGACTGCATGATTCTAAGAGTAGCAAAATTTTACTTGCTCTAAATAGTCACCAGTGAAAAACTAACTCCTGTAGAAAAGTAGTAATGAGTAGGTGCTGACAGTAGCATCCAGAATATAATTTTGTTTCATATGTAAGCCTTAGTATAAATCTCTGTAGTCACAGTTAAGCAAGTTTTAGAACATTTTCTATATTCATAATTCAACATGATTGGAGCATCTAGTAGTAACTATCATGAAAATATAAACAATCAAGTTTGAAATTGCTGAAATATAGGTTTGAAGTGAGCTTGCAAATGAAATTCTCAGAATCCAGGTAATATTTCCTGAGAATAGTCTTCCAAAAGTAAAGTCATGGGATTTATGAAAGCAGTATTTAGCGGAAGATTTATATCATTGGATGCATATATTAGAAAACTCTGGAGTCAATAGGCAAAGTTTGCGCATCAGGAAACTAAACCCAAAGTAATCAAAAGAAAAATAACAACAAAAGTTAAAATAGAAATCAATGAATTTAAAATATAAAATCAATAGAGAAAAACCAACAAAACTTAGCAACTGAGAAAAATCAACAAAACTAGCAAACTTAGCAACTGGGAAAAAGAGGGAAGACAAAAATGATTAATACCAGAAATGCTATAGGGGGCATCACCACCGATTCCCATGGACATCAAAAGGATAATAAATAATTACTGTAACAACTCATTTATATAAAACAGTCCAATCCTTGAAAGAAAATCTGCCAAACCTTACACAAGAAGAAATAAACACTCCGAGTAGACCTATATCTAATAAAGGAATTGACTCAATAAATAATAACCATCCATCCTGGGCATATATCTGTAGAAAACTATAATTCAAAAAGATACATGAATCCCACTGTTTACTGCAGCACTGTTTACAACAGCCAGGACATGGAAGCAAACTAAATATCCATCAACATAGGAATGGATAAAGATGTAGTACATATATACAGTGGAATATTACTCATCAATAAACAAGAATGAAATCATGCAATTTGCAGCAACTTGATTAGACCTAGAGATTGTCATACTAGGAGAAACTAGACAGAGAAAAACAAATATCATATGATATCACTTATATGTAGAATCTAAAACAAAGGTACAAATGAATTCATTTACAAAACAGAAATAGAGCCATGGATGTAGAAAACAAAATTATGGTTACCAAGGGGTAAAGGAGTTGAAGGGATAAATTGGGAAACTGAGACTGATATACACACACTACTATATATATAATAGATAACTGATAAGAACCTACAGTATAACACAGGAAACTCTACACAGTACTTTGTAATGACCTGTATGGGAAAAGAATCTGAAGAGTGGATATATGTATATATCTAACTGATTCACTTTGCTATATTTTGGTAGAAACTAACACAATATTGTGAATCCACTATACTCCAGTAAAGGTTAAAATATGTAAATTTTTAAAAAATAAATTAAAACAACAACAACAACAAACAATAATAATCTTTCAAAACAGAAAGCACCAGGTCCAGATGAGTTAACTGGTGAATTCTACTAAACTTTTCAGAAAAACAAAAAAGTTATACAAATTTCTACAATCTCTTTCAGAAAATATAAGCAGTGGTACTACTTCTTAACTCATTAACAAGATGCTCACTATTCTAATATCTAAACAGGAAAAATATGTTACATGGAAAGAAAACTACAGACCAATATCACTTATAAATACATAAAAAATATCTTCAGCAAAATGTTAGCAAATCAAATCCAAAAAAGTATAAGTATACTGCATGATTAAGTTCAATTTGTCCCAGGTATGGAAGGCTGGTTCAACATTCAAGACTCAATCGATGAAATCCATCACATCAACAGAGAAAATTAAAAAAAAAATCACATAATCAAGCTTCCCTGGTAGTTCAGTGGTAAGGAGTCTGCCTGCTAATCCAGGAGACACAGGTTTAATCCCTGATCCAGGAAGATTCCACATGCTGCAGTGCAACTGAGTACATGTGCCACAACTATTAAGCCTGTGCTCTAGAGCCCAGGAGATGCAACTACTGAGCCCATGTGCTGCAACTACTGAAGCCCCTGTGCCCTAGAGCCCATGCTCTGCAACAAGAGGAGCCAAAGCAATGAGAAGTCCACGTACTGCAAATAAACAGTAGCCCCGATTGCCATCACTATACAAAAAGCCACACAGCAGTGAAGATCCAGCACAGCCAAAAATAAATAAAATCATTTTTAAAATCACATAATCATATCAATAGGTTCAGAAAAAGCATTTAACAAAATTCTGTGTGTATACATGATAAAAATTCTCCATAAACTAGTAGTAGAAGGAAAATTCCTCAACTTGATAAATAGCCACAAAAAAAATCTACAGTTAATATCATACTTAATGGTAAAACAACTAGTTGCTTTTCCACTAAAATAAGGAACAAGGCAAGGATGTCCCTTCTCATCACTCCTTTTCAATATCATACTTAAGTGTTAGTTGCTCAGTCATGTCTAGCTGTTTGCAATCCAATGGACCATAGCCTGCCAGGCTCCTTTGTCCATGGAATTCTCCAGGCAAGAATACTGGAGTGGGTTGCTATTTCCTCCTCAGAGAATTCCCCAATCCAGGGATCGAACCCACAAGTCCGCATTGCAGGCAGATTTGTCACCACTGAACCATCAGGGGAGCCCACTATTTACATCAGCACCACAACAATAAAATACTTAGTTATAAATTTAACAAGATAAGATCTGTATGAGAAAAAAAACCCTACAAAACTATAATGAACAAAATCAAAGAAGAACTAAACAAATGGAAATATATTCTATGTTCATGGATAGAAACTCAATATTGTCAAAATGTCAGTTCTTTCCAACTGGGGCTACAGATTCAATGCAGTCTCAGCCAATATCCCAGCAAGTTATTTTATTGATATTGATAAACTGATTTTAAAGTCTATATGGAGAGGCAAAAGACCCAGAATAATAAACACACTATTGAAAGAGAACAAAGTCAGAAGACTCACACTACCCAACTTCAAGATCTACTATAAAACTATAGTAATCAAAGAGAGTGTGGCATTGGTGAAAGGACAGATAAAAAGATTAATGAAACAGAATAGACAGCCCAGAAATAGACTCATGTAAATATAGTAAACTGATCATTGAGAGAGAAGCAAAGACAACACAATGGAGCAAAAGTGTTCTTTTCAACAAATGGTGCTGGAACAGCTGAATATCCATATGAAAAAAAAAATTAATCTAGCTGCAGAATTTAACACTTTTCACAAAAATTAACTTAACGTATCACCAACCTATATATAAAACACAAAACTGTAAGAATCCTAGAATACAACATAGGAGAAAACCTGGATGACCTTGAGTACAGCAACAACATTTTCAATACAACATAAAAGGTGAGATCCGTGAAAGAAACAATTGGATTGGACTTTATTAAATTTAAAAACTTCTCTGTAAAAGACAATTTGCAAGAGGATAAGAACACAAACGTGGAGAAAATAGTTGCAGAAAACACATTTGACAAAATACTGTTATCTAAAATTTAGAAATCACTCACATCTCAACAATAAGAAAAATAATTCCACTTTAAATGGCCCATAGAACTGAACAGATAAATAACAAGGATGATAGAAACTTGGCAAACTGTCATGAAAAATATTCTGTCATATTCTGTTGGAGAATCACAAGTTAAAACAACAATTGATATCACAATGCATCTACTAGAATGGCCAATATCTGTAACACTAACATCAAATGCTGGTAAGGACATAGAGCAAGAGAAATGCTCATCAATTGTTGCTGAGAATGTGAAAAGGCACAGTCACTTTGGGAGGCAGTATGGCTACGTGTTACAACTCAACACTCACCTACTATACAATCCAGCAATCATGCTCCTTAGTATTTACTCAGGAGTTGAAACTTTAAGTGCACACAGAAACCTTCACATGGATGTTTAAAGCAGCTTAATTCATAATTATCAAAGCTTGAAACCAACCAGGATGTCTTTGGTGATTAAACAGATAAACCAAAGTACGTGTAGGTGACAATATTATTCAGTGCTACAAAGAAATGAACTATCAAGCAATGAATAGACATGGAAGAATTCTAAATTCATTTTAATAAGTACAAGAAGCCAATATGAAAAGACTTCACACTGATTCCAAATACATTACTTTTTAGAAAGGGAAAAAACTAGAGAAACAGTTAAAAGATGAGTTGTTGCCAAAAATGTAAGAAGGATGAATAGGCAGAACACAGAGGGGTTTTAGGGTAGTGAGACTATTCTGTTTGATGCTACAGTGGTGGATACATGTCAGTAAACTTGTCAAAACTCATAGAAGGTACACTAAGACTGAACCCTAATGTAAACTATGGACTGTGAGTGATAATGATATGTCAAAACTCATCATTTGTTACAAATGCACCACTGTGTACAGTATGTTTCATAGTGGGGGAGGTTGTACATGTGTGAGAACAAGAAATATATGGAAATTCTCTACTTTCTGCTCAATTTTGCTTTGAAAATTAAAACTTCTCTAAAAAATAAAATTTATTAAAAAAAGACAAACCATGTTAGATAGTAATCATCAATGGTAAAAACAAAGAAACAAACTAAAAAAACCCTGTATACTAAGGCCAGATCTGTATTTTTTTATATAATTAATTTTTTACTGAAGGATAATTGCTTTACAGAATTTTGTTGTTTTCTGGCAAACCTCAACATGAATCAGCCATAGGTATATATATCCCCTCCTTTTAACTTCCCTCCCCTCTCCATCCCCATCTCACCCCTCTAGTTTGATACAGAGCCCCTGTTTGAGTTTCTTTAGCCATACAGCAAATTCCCATTGGCTATCTATTTTACATATGGTAATGTAAGTTTTCATGTTACTCTTTCCATACATCTCACTGTCTCCTTCCCTCTCCCCATGTCCACAAGTCTATTCTCTATGTCTGTTTCTCCATTGCTGCCCTGTAAGTAAATTCTTCAGTACCATTTTTCTAGATTCCATATATATATGCATTAGAATACAATATTTAACTTTCTCTTTCTGACTTACTTCACTCTGTATAATAGGTTCTAGGTTCATCCACCTCATTAGAACTGACTCAAAGGCATTCCTTTTTATGGCTGAGTAATATTCCATCGTGTATATGAACCATAACTTCTTTATCCATTCATCTGTTGATGGACATCTAGGTTGCTTCTATGTTCTAGCTACTGTAAATAGTGCTGAAATGAACAATGGGATACATTTGTCTTTTTCAATTTTGGTTTCCTCATGGTATATGCCAGATCTGTATTAAATACATTCCATTATTTATAAACACAAGAGTGATTCATATGGCTCACAATATTCTTTTAAAAAATAAAGCCAAATTCTACCAAAGCTTCTTAATCAAAGCTCCTAAAAAAACAAAAGGCTTTGGCTGGGAGGCTCATGCTATCATTTTCATGGTAAATAGAATAGCAAAAAGTTTTCTGGCCACTAGACACATACCCTAGCAAAGAAGTTCATATGAACAAAAATTTGACCTGCTGCAGATGAAGTAACTACTATAACATGATAGTCACTTTGGAGTAAAATTAAAAGCAATGATTTATACTCATCGCATTTCACCAGTTCTCATTCAGAAATGCAGAATTATATTAGGAAGATATCTTCACACTGGAAAATACAACTTTCATTAAATATACCTCAAATCATTCCACCTTCTAAAGTACAAACATTGAAACTGCTATTGGTTGGCCTGGAATATATTTTTAAAGCTTTCTAAATTAAAAAATAACAAAACAAGCAATAATTTCCTGGAATATCTTAGGTTCTGGTGCACTCATATATGATTCCAGATGATTCCCTTTTTGGAGAAAAAACACAGAAAAATTAACACATCCCAGTGACACAGTTCAGGAAGGCCAACTGTAGCTCTATGTGGGAGTAGTATAACAGTTTGGTTAGTTACTATTATTCTAAAAAGAGAGGAAAATAATTTTAAATATTGCTTGTTAACCACAAGTGTTGCTATGAATCAGACTTTCTTTTCAAGATACAGTGTATCTCTTCAAATAAAGCTTATAAAGTTTATAAAGCTAAGTTACAACTGCCAGATGGACATGTAAAGGCATGTTAGGACACAGACACATGTGATACTCAACAGAGATTTCTATTCTGATAACTAACAACGTGAAACAACAAATAAATTACATGGAAGAGATGGAGGGGAAAAAGCGCTGGACCAAAAAATAAGTAAGTATTGCTTTACCCTAGTAATAGATGCTACCATGGAGTTCAAGAAGTCAGAGAAATAATTCAAGGAAAAATGAGCAGTACTAGAGAATTCTTAAAACAAGAAACCCCAACTTTATTTCTTAGTCATTTTATTAGCCATGTCCTCCCATTCCATTTCCAAGGTTGCTTATGTTTGCAAAGTTGTTTATAACAGTTAGAAATAAAGGAAACGAAATATGCCTCCTCCTATGAAACAGACCATTTAACCCAGCTTTGCTTCAGAAATACTGATTTTTCTTCTTAACTACAAAAGTTACATTTGTCATCCACATGTAAGAAGAAATTTAAACAGCTGTGACCAGCATCTTGGTCAACTGGGTCCTCTGTGTGCCTTCCCAGTACAGATATGGGAAAAACATACTATTTGATTTACTCTTCATTCTTTCTGCCAACACAGACCTTTATTCTGGGACTACTTTTCTTTACATATATATATCCTAGAAAATTACCTCACCACGGGCTTTTCTGATGGAATTTTAATTCATGATTTTTCTTGAACGGCAATATTTCTGAAAGTTAAAAAGCTGACAGTTGGAATTTTTCACAATGATTTAAAGGTATTATTCTGCCATCTCTACCTTCCATTGTTGCAAATGAGAATTCCATTATTATCTGTCATTCTTTCTTCTGGATGCATAAAATATTATATTTTTCCTTTGTATTCTACAGTTTTACTTTGATATGTTTGAATTTAGATTTATTTTTGTTTATTATGTTACAAATTGTGGATCTGTGAATCTTTATTTTCTTGGCTCTTTTAAAACTATAGCCATTTTCTTCAAATATTGCTTCATTTTTTTCTGTGTGTTTCTATTCTGACACATAGTAAATCTTTGCATTCTCTCAAATAGCTCTTACATTCTCTCATGCATATTTTTTCTGTCTCTGTACAGCACATTGAGTGATTTTTTTAGATATATCTATCAGCTTATGACACTTTATTCAGCTATGTTTTTATTATTTAAGCCATCCAATGCATTTTTATTGTATATT
Organism: Okapia johnstoni; assembly: GCA_024291935.2. Taxonomy (NCBI): domain Eukaryota; kingdom Metazoa; phylum Chordata; class Mammalia; order Artiodactyla; family Giraffidae; genus Okapia; species Okapia johnstoni. The sequence continues at coordinate 66,024,941 of CM044317.1, read as the reverse complement.
TATATATTATTTATATATTATATATATTGTAAATTTATATTTTATTGTATATTTTCAATTTCTAGAACTTCAATTATTTTTTTTATCTTTTTCAAACTTATTTGTTCATTCCTGGCAATTCCTTTATCTATAGTTCTTGGAAGACTTGCATTGTTTGCCTTGCCTTCTACTCTGGCTATGAATCCAGACAAATATTGTATTAAGGAGACTGATGGTGACACTGATCAAGGTGATGATGAAGTAGGAATAGCTGCTCTATCAAGTTATGTATTCAAGCTGCGGTAATTGTAACAGTGTGGAGTTGGACAGGACTAAACAAATAGACTGAAGAGAATAGAGGTCTTAGAAAACAAGCTGTACATAAATGGTTACTTGATACCTGGACAAAGGTGGTCCTGCACAGCAGTGGAAAAAGAAGAAATTATAAAATGACTCTGGAATGGTTAGTTATATTTGTGGCAAACAAAAACGTGATAGTGTATTAGTTTGCTAAGGCAGTCTCAACAGTTGCCAGAGACAAGGTGGTTTAAAAAAATTAATTTATTGTTTTTAGTTTTGGCAAATTGCCTGTGACAAGGGGGCTTATAAAACAGAAATTGGCTTCCCTGGTGGCTTAGATGGTAGAGAATCTGCCTACAATGCAGGAGACCCGGGTTCGATCCCTGAGATGGGAAGATCCCCTGGAGAAGGGAGTGGCTACCTACTCCAGTATTCTTGCCTGGAGAATTTCATGGACAGAGGGGCCTGGTGGACTACAGTCCATGGGGTTGCAAAGACCTGACAGAGTGATTGACAACATAATCTAAAGTCAAGGTATGGGCCAGCTTGGCTTCACCTGAAGCTTCTCTCCTTAATTTGCAGATGGCCACCTTCTCCTGTGCTTTCAGGTTTTTCCTCTGCTGCGTGTGCATTTCTGGTATTCCATTGTTCAAATTTTTTCTTCCTATAAGGACACTAGTCATATTGGGTTAAGGCCCATCCTAACCAACTAATTTTAACTCAATTACATTTTTAAGGACCTAATCCCCAAATCCAGCCACATTCTGAGGTCCTGGAGTTTATGGCTTCAATTTATGAATTTGTGGGGGTACATTTAAGCCCCAAACATGCCTTACATAAAAATTAACTACAAATTGATGATGAACTTAAGTGTTAAAATCAAATTTTTATCTGATTAAAGGTGTAAAATGTATTTTTCACATGGAGTAGAGATGTATATATTAAATGAGACTGATGAAATTGACTACACTGACAATTTCTGAATTCTCTTTTTCAAAAGATACCATAAGGAAAATTTTTAAAAACCCACAAACTTGGAGAAGATATTTTTAATATTTATAACCTATAAGAAACTAAGATAAAGAATACATCTAGTAGAAATTAAAATAAGCTACCAAGGAAGTATAATGAAATTTCCCCATTGCGCTGATAATCTGAAATTTCTTTTAAAATAAGGATAGAAAATTCAATGGTACTATAAAAGCAATTGATATGCCTGAAAATTTTGCCACTTTAAGATTATAGAAACATTCTGCAATTAGCATTTCAATTAATCCAGAAAGACTTACAGAATTAATTACTGAGGATAAGAGATATATCACTAAGATGATTAAAGAGGAAGATGTCTCTGGATTTCATTTGTAATACAAAAGTCCCTTTGGGTTGATGAGTTGATCAATATGCCATCTCAAGCCTTCCATGCCCATTAGCATGTCAGTGACTCTTGATTTCCATTATGATAATAATATACTATTATAATACTTAAGTTTAATTTTAGAATGGTTTGGATGATAACCATTACTTAGTATGCAATTTCAATGCTTAACATTATGTTCTCATGTATATTTGTCTCGGTGCCTTTACCACTTTAATTGTAGTAGGCTAATAAGAGCAACAGAGAATAATATGCATATTCCCATCACTGTTATGTGAGAGCCAAATGATGTGTATGAATAAATGTCCTCCAATAGTTTAAAAGAGGAAAATGGTGGACTAAATTATTTATCAGATTTTATATGGCAGCATAGATATTCCAAACTCCAAAGCACCTGTGCAATATTGTCAATATGCAAGTCACACTATGAAAAACAATTTAGTTTTTCAACAAAATGTCAACTCATACAACAAATCAATCCTTTTGATTAAAATGTTATTGATTTTCTAGTCTTGTTTGCATTAACTTACAAATTTGTTTTTGATTTATCATTTATGGCTATAAGAATTTATTGTTTATATGTGTACATATTTAAGAATCAGTACAATAAAAATAATTTAAATAACCATATGGATATATTAACAGCTTTCTTAATAGTATTCATAAACTACCTTTGAGAAATATACTTTTATATTTTCTTTCCTTTTATATCCTCATTTTCTTTCCAAGAATTGAAGCAATCTAAGGAATAAGATGTTCTTCCTACACAGAGGCAAAATTAATAAGAAATATCTAGATTTATTCATACTTCATAGTTTTCACTCCGATAATGGACCAAGAAGTATCCCGATATTCAGACATTCTATTCTACCATCATTTTAAACTCAGAAGAAATTTTAATGTATCAGTTTTCTATTTTTTGGACTTAATATTGGACTTCAGATGACCCTATATTTGTCATAATTTAGAAAGTATTATGAATGAATAAATAAATACATTTATGACACAACATGAGACATAAACATACTCGAGAGAGGGACTTCCTTCATAGTTCAGTGGTTAAGACTCTACACTTCCAATGAAGGGGGCATGGTTTCAATCCCTGGTCAGGGAACTAAGATGCCAGATATTATGTGGCATTACCAAAAACCATTTTAAAAATAAATAAAAAATAAACAAACATATACCAGAGATACTTTAGGAATGATATCTCACCAGAAGAACCAATCTCTTTAACTACAGCAGGTTGTGATTGCTGCAAGGTCTCATCTAAAATAATGTTTCCCACTAGAGGTATAATTTTCCTTTAGACAAACTTTGAATGAGTTTCTTGAACCCTCGAGGTAAATTGAAAGATTTACTGACCATTGCAAGTAAATGGAATCCGAAATAAATTCACTTTAACCTATCAAGTGGTTCTCATTATTCAAGTCCTAACATTGCCATTAGAAATAGTTAGAATCTGATTTGGCTATAAATTGTACATATATAAGTAGAAATAGAAAAGCACTGTTCTTTGAAAAATGTACTAGCACATTTTAGTACAGAATGGAATATGTGCCTAAAAACAAAATTATTGTTTTGACTATTGAATAAAAATATGCTGTAACATAGCCACTTAATCAAGGATTTATTAGGATATAATAGCAATAATAGCAATATTAATTTTGTAAAGATACTAACATTTTCTGAGTCCCAATGCATGGATATTTATATGGCAACCTTTGAACTTAGAGAACTGATTCTCAATTAGATGTTCATTATATACTTATACAGCACTGTAACATAAGTACTTTTAAATTTATTTAAAAAGTCATATGGTGTATAATGGAGAAATTTGGAGCATTAAAGTGAGAAAAGCAGAGACTCTAATGTCAGCCCCTGGGCTTACTCTATGTTTAACTTTTGGTTAGCCATAAAGAGCATCTGAGCATTAATTTTTTCATCTTAAAATACATAAAATAGACTTTTCATCATAAGTGACTGTAAGAATCAAGTGATATACTATAGGTGAAAATCCCAGCCTAAGCAAATTTCATAGTTATATCTTGGCATAGGAAACCCTTAATTGTTGGAAAGAAGAGAAACAGTTTTTATTTTTTGCCAGAAATTTTAGAGGAATTGCTGTTTAATGCTAAGAGTATATTATAGAAGTTTCCTATTTGACCTTATAAATTTGTATTTTACCTAATAGATTAATATGTTAAGAGTAGAGCTTCATTAATTGCATCTTCCAATAAGTTTCATGGCTATAAGAGATCCAACTTAAATCAAATTAGTTTGACATAATTCTGTAAACATTTTCAACTCAAACATAAAATAAGTTCTATTTTGTAAATAAAAAAGAAAAAATCATCAGGAGGAATAAATATCAGTTTTAGCCCACGTTAGGAAAAAATCTTCTTTGTGGTCAGTACATTTTGAAAGGACTTGAGTAATTTAAGTGACACACGTTTTATCATTTACTTTTCCTTGCGATCTCTTTAAAAACATCGAGTCATTTCTATAGTTTACTTCAATAAAAGTAACATTTCAAGTAAAAACACAGGCATATCAAAAAAGAAAATGTCAACAGTAAAACAGTAAAAATAGAATGAAGATGTAAACATGTCAAAAGATATAATAATTTGGAATTTTATATTTGAAAACTCTTAAAAGGGAAATTCCTTCAATGTTCACATGGAAATCCAATGTGATTTCCATGCAATAAAATCAGCTGAAAACATGTATTTCTTTTTCTTTTTTACCAATTGGTTGGTTGTGCCCACAATTATGACCAATTTGATACAAGCAGAAATTACTGGGTTCCACTTTGGAGAAATTTCTTTGAAAGGAGGCAGAGAGCAAAGAACAGTTACCTTATTATTTAGCAAGTAAAAATTAGAATGATAGCTGATTTTCAAAAAAGAAAACAATAGGTACTTGCAAACACTGAAAAACCTTTAAATTGCTTAAAGAAAATAAGTTTAAACATATAAATTTATACCAATCAAAATTATCTAAGAAAAATAAAAGCAGATGTGCACTGTGGAGTATGATTAAATACCTTACAGAAAATCAGTGTTCCATCCAATAGCTAGGAAAAGGTGCTAAATAACAACCACAATAGTAATAAACATTTATTTAAAGTTACCAGATAAGTAATGAAGCAACCAGAAATAGAAGAGCAAAATTCCAGAAAAGTAGTAGCTGCGAAGAGATGAGCTGACATTTGGCAGCTGCATATTCGCTTTGATATTTTTCTCTTATCAAATGTAGGACAAGAGGTTTAGAACCTTGGCATTTTCTAGACAGAGTAACACTTCTGAGGGACAGAGAAATCAGAAGAAATTTTGTAGCTTTCAGGAGCTGAGGAAAAAAATTAAAAGCTAGGAAGATCAAGATCCTGTTGAGAAAAAAATGACCTTAAATGAAACACATTTTTTCACTGTGTTGTGAACTTAAATGAGAAGTGAACTTAAATTAAACACATTTTTTACTCAATGCCCTGAAAACTTGAAAGCCACATGAGTACAAGAGATAGACAAAACAAAAACCTCTTTCAATGTCTTGATGTTTTAAACAGAAAAAAAAAAATCAGTTCAGGACATACCAGTGGAATGTAAACCCATGAGGACTGGCCTCTCAATTACACAATTAGATATTTTTCTCTAAGAACAGGAGGGTAACAGAAGTATATGGTGTTACATCAAATGTGCAAAAGAGTTTGACTCAGTTGTTTCTGACTGAATTAAGGTAAAGATGCCTATCCTATCTCCCTAATAGAGCGAAAGATGAACTGTATTTGAAGGGAAAATATATAATGTGGACACCTGCAGTTTTAGCCACAATGTCCATAATTTAAACAATGAGTGTGAGAATAGCTTAGATATGGGAAAATATAACTGAAAATCAATAAACTAGAACATTTGTATGTGATTCAGATATTGGAGTATAATCTCAAAAACTTTAAAATATGATTAAATTTTTTAAAAATAGTATAAGATGGAGAAAAAAATTGTTACAGGTGGAGAATTTTACAAAAAAAATTAACTGAATAGTCAAACAAGAAACCTAAAACTGAAAAATTTCAGTAACATAATTATTAATTGGCATAGTAAGAAATTAGACTATGGTAGGAGACAGAATTGGTGAACTGTTAAGACAAGCCAAGAGAAAATATACAAATTAAAACAAAGAGGAAAAAAGAGCAAGAGTCATATGCTATCCAATAAAAAGATTTTATATTTACATGGAGTTTAAATGGCAACCCACTCCAGTATTCTTGCCTGGAAAATCCCATGGACGGAGAAGTCTAGTAGGCTACAGTCCATGGGGTTGCAAAGAGTCGGACACGACTGAGCGACTTCACTTCACTTCACTTCATAAAAAGCAGAGAGAAAATTTGACAGAGTTGATAAAATATATCAAAATATATATTCAAGATGCTCTGAAAACTCTAAGGAGAAAAAGCACAAAGAAAGCCAAATCTAGTTTACTTAGTAAAACAGATGAACTCTTAGACAAAATCTTGAAAGCAGCTAAGAAAACAGATGCATCACCTTCATCAGAGCAGCAATAGAATAAAATAGACAGGAGACTCCCAACTTAAACAAAGACATCTTGAATGTGCTCAAAAATAATTACCAACCTAAATCTGATCTAAAGAAAATCAGAGTATTCTTCATGCAGAATGATAATTTCAGATGGAAATAAGAAAAAGAAGAAAGCTATGAAAAACAGGAGAACAGTAGCCATGCGGGAATGTATGTGTGTGTGAAAGCAAAACAGAGAGCTCAAACTGATATTGTCTATGCAGTTTCAATTATATATAAACTAAAATGCATGAAAATAGGAAATCCCCTGGTGGTCCAGTGATTAGAACTCTGTGCTTCCATTGCAAGGGAAATGGGTTTGACTCCTGGTCAGGGAAATAAGATTTTACAAGCTGTGCAGATGCAGCCCCAAAAATAAATAAATAACTTTCATTTTTTAAAAAGCATGAAAACAGCAAAAGAGATACAGATATATAGAACAGTATTATGGACTCTATGGGAGAGGGTGAGGGCGGGATGATATGGGAGAATGGCATTGAAGCATGTAAATTATCATATGTGAAATGAATCGCCAGTCCAGGTTCGATGCATGATAAAGGGTGCTCGGGGCTGGTGCACCGGGATGACCTGAAGGGATGGGATGGGGAGGGAGGTGGGAGGAGGGTTCTGGAAGGGGAATATGTGTATGCCCATGGTGGATTCATGTCAATGTATGGCAAAACCAATACAATATTGTAAAGTTAAAAAATAGATGAATAAACTAATTTAATAAAATAAAAAAGAAAGCATGAAAACAACAAAACAAAAAGCAAAAATTAGTTATATGGGAATAGGAATAAGTTGTTTAAAGTCTTAACTCTATTAAAATTATTAGGAGATAGATAAAAGTGTTCACTTTATTAAACTGCAATAAATCTGATACATGTGAATCCTATAGTAGTCATTAAAAAATAAAGAAATAATATATAGCTATATTATATATGCTAATAACGAGAAAATGCAATGTATACTAGATTAATTAAAATAGTTAAGATAAAGAAAGATATAGGTGATTCAAATAGAAAACACATAGTAAAATATAGACATAAACCAAAAGCATAAATGCAATAAGTAACCCTTATGAACATAGATACTTAAGTTTCTTACACAATATCAGAGAATCAAATCCAGATAATATTTTGCAGCCAAGTGTTATAACCAAATTTTATTCTAGAAATTGAGAGATGGTTTAACATTTGAAAATAATTCATCACTTAACAAAAAGAGACCTCAACACGATTTAAAAAAAAAGAAAAAACTAACATGATTATCAAAAAAAAAAAAAATGCTAAGCAAAATAAGTGTGCTACAAGTCCACATTGATTTCTTAGCTATGCATGCATGCTAAGTCACTTCAATCGGGTCTGACTCTTTGTGACTCTATAGACCATAGCCTGCCTGGCTCCTCTGTCCATAGGATTCTCCAAGCAAGAATACTGGAGTGGGTTGCCATGCCCTCTTCCACAGGATCTTCCCAACTCAGGGACTGAACGTACGTCTCATATCACCTTCAGGCAGGTTTTTTATCACTAGCACCACCTGGGAAGCCCTTCTTAGGTATAAAGTTCCACAACAAGGAAAACTAATCTATGAAGCTAGTAATAAAAATAGTAGATATTTTTGGATGGCTGTGGGAAATGACTGTGAACAGGCACAAGACTATAATTTACTACATAACTTTCTTTTTTTTAATCTGGGTGGTTGTTACAGGCATATGTTCACTTTGGAAAATTCTTAATTCTGTCCATTTGTATTTGTGCAATTTTCTATTTGTATGTTACACTTTAAGAAAAGAGTTTACTTAAAATGATCGTAGACTATTCTACAGGGCTATGATAGAATAACTCCAACAGTCAAATCTACCATGTAAAAACATGGAAATACCCAGATAAAATTTAAAACAAACAGCAACCATCACCACAAAATTGGTGGAGAATTCAGAGAGGAAATAATAGTCAAGAAGCCAATATCCTAAAGAGAAAGGGAACTATAGACAACTGAACAAACTCTGCAGGCTCTTATCTGTCAGGTCAATTGATAATTCTTGGCATATATCTTAAAAGATACTCCATGTAGGGACTACCACTACTAAAAGGCAAAGAATCCAGCAGATATGCTTCTGATTTCATGGAACTAGAGGAAACAAAGTAAAGATTAGGAGTACAAAAACAGAACTTGGGAGAGAGGGAAGCTGGCCAAGCAGTTATAGTCCTATGAGACTGTGGCACAGGGAAGTAAGCCTAATGTTAAACTGGTTTTTAGCTTAAGGCAACTCCCAAATTCTTGAATTGCACACGGCAGAATATAAGAAGCTAGACAGAAAGTTCCTGATGGCCAAACAGATATTTTCTTCAGTTTTCAGTACTAGACAAAATTCAAGTTCAAGACCCCGACAAGGAGAGGCACCCTGGTAAACACCTCATCATCTCAGTTGCAAACCCTAGAGTACTATATCTTATTAGAGGGGACAAAGCAGAAGTAGAGAGGGAAAAAAATGTTATAGTCACGTAGTTGAACACTAAATAGCAGTAAGAATGAATGACCCATTGCTATGCAGACTAAAAAAAGATGCACAATTTGAGAGTTGTGAGTTAAATTTTATTTGCGGCAAAATGAGGACTGCAGTTTGGGAGGCAGCATCTCAGATAGCTCTAAGAGTCTGCTCCAAAGAGGTAGTGGGGGAAGGTCAAGATGTACATTTTTGGTGAAGGGGGACTACAATGCAATCAAGCACTAACATTAGAAGAGGTTTTCTCCTAGTCACAAGGATCTGATGGCACCATGAAGGAATTTAGTGCTTTTCTACATATGAGGAGGTGCAGGAATTAGGATCATAAAATCTGTTCCTAAAAACATCCAAGTATCTATGAGAAAGAAAGTGAAAGTTGCTCAGTCTCCAACTTTTGTGACCCCATAGACTGTACAGTCCATGGAATTCTCCAAGTCAAAATACTGAAGTGGGTAGCCTTTCCCTTCTCCAGGGGATCTTCCCAATCCAGGGATGGAACCCAGGTCTCCCACATTGCAGGCAGATTCTTTACCAGCCTTACTGCCAAATTCAGACTTAAATTGAATAAAGTAGGGAACACCACTAGATCATTCAGGTATGGTCGGATCTCTAAATCAAATCCCTTACGATTATACAGTGAAAGTGACAAACAAATTCAAAGGGCTGAATCTGATAGACAGAGTGCCTGAAGAACCATGGGCGGAACTTGTGACATTGCAAAAGAGGCAGTGATCAAGACCATCCCCAAGAAAAAGAACTGCAAATAGTCAAAATGGTTGTCTGAGGAGGCCTTACAAATAGCTGAGAAAAGAAGAGAAGTTAAAGGGAAAGAAGAGGAAAGATATATCTGTCTGAATGCAGAGTTCCAAAGGATAGCAAAGAGAGATAAGAAAGCATTCTTCAGTGATCGAAGCAAAGAAACACAGAAAAAAACAACAGAACTGGAAGGAATAGAGATGTCTTCAAGAAAATTACAGATACCAAGGGAACATTTCATGCAAAGATGGCCACAAAAAAAGGACAGAAACGGTATGGACCTAAAAGAAGCAGAAGATATTAAGAAGTGGTGGCAAGAATACACAGAACAAATATACAAAAAGACTGCAATGACCCAGATAATCACAATGGTGTGATCATTCACTTAGAGCCAGACATCCTAGAGTCCGAAGTCAGGTGGGCCTTAGGAAGCATCACTACGAACAAAGCTAGTGGAGGTGATGGAATCCCAGCTGAGCCATTTCAAATCCTAAAAGATGATGCTGTGAAAGTACTCAATATGCCAGCAAATTTGGAAAACTCAGCAGTGGCCACAGGACTGGAAAAGGTCAATTTTCATTCCAATCTCAAAGAAAGGCAATGCCAAAAAATGTTCAAACTACTGCACAATTGCATTCATTGCACATGCTAGCAAGTAATGTTCAAAATTCTCAAAGTAAGACTTCAACAGTCCATGAACCAAGAACTTCCAGATGTTCAAGCTGGATTTAGAAAAGGCAGAGGAAGCCGAGATCAAATTGCCAATATCTGCTGGATCATCGAAAAAGCAAGAGAGTTACAGAAAAAAAAAAAAATATATATATATATATATACTTCTGCTAACAAAGGTCCGTCTAGTCAAGGCTATGGTTTTTCCAGTGGTCATGTATGGATGTGGGAGTTGGACAGTGAAGAAAGCTGAGCATGGAAGAATTGATGCTTTTGAACTGTGGTGTTGGAGAAGACTCTTGAGAGTCCCTTGAACTGCAAGGAGATCCAACCAGTCCCTCCTAAAGGAGATCAGTCCTGGGTGTTCATTGGAAGGACCGATGTTGAAGCTGAAACTCCAATACTTTGGCCACCTCATGCAAAGAGTTGACTCATTGGAGAAGACCCTGATGCTGGGAAGGATTGGGGGCAGGAGGAGAAGGGGACGACAGAAGATGAGATGGCTGGATGGCATCACCAACTCGATGGACATGGGTTTGGGTAAACTCCGGGAGTTGGTGACGGACAGGGAGGCCTGGCATGCGGTTCATGGGGTCACAAAGAGTCGGACACGACTGAGCAACTGAACTGAACCAAAAGAGAAAAGTAAAGCCTATTTATTATGGGCTTGCTTTTTCTAGAGAGTCATCCACCATTATATTTATTTTGCCAGAGACTTTAAGGCAGGGAGACGTATAGGACACATCATATCAGGAAAAAGTGAAGACTCTGGTATGCTCTGATTCGAAGCTGTTACCTTGGGAAACAGTAAGTGAGATAACTCGAAGTGGGGCATCTTATGTGATTGGATAGGTATATGTGATTTTCTTGGTTGATGTTAAGTTGAAGACAAGACAAAAATTAGGTAAGCCATCAGTTATTAATCAATCCCTGGGCCTTTTTAGCCCATTGATACAGAAATTATTATTTAGCTTCCTGAATTGTTACTAGTGATACTGATCTAGCTTCTTGTAAGTCTGACTTACAACAGGCTGGCTTCCTGGGTTGTTTACTGTAGATAAGGGAATTGATTTATTGGGCAATTGCCTGCGGGTTATGAGTCAGAGTTCTGTATGGTCCACATATTGTCTGTGTTTATATAAGTCTCTTAACAGTCTATCTCTGACAACATTATTTCATCATTATTGAAATAATACAAAATTTTACTATCCTTTGTATATTCTTATCACCTTCCTTGATTGTTTCTCAATATATTGTTTTTATTTTTTTACCCTTTTTTTGAAAAAGGCAAACAATATTTCAATGAATAACCTTGTGTGTATTGTTTGTTTTTTTAATTGTTGAAAGTGTGTCTTCAGGTTAAATTCCAAGAAGTGGGATTGCTGGGCTGTATTTCTTATAACACTAAGAAATCTTTTTGTTTTTGAGGTTATAAATACACTTACATAAGGACTGTATCTGTTTATTATCAGTTTGTATTGCCAGTAGCAATGGTGTAGAATGTCTGCTTTATCCAATCAATGGAGTGTACTGTCAAAAGTTTTAATAAACTCTATTCATAATATTAATAATAATGTTAATTAAACTCTCTGCTTAATAAAGTCTGCCTTATGAGTGGCAGACACTTTTATCAATATATATTTAAAATGATTTTCATATCTTACTAAATGAATTGCTTGCTTCTTTTACCCATTTCTTTTGAGTCGGCTATGGTCTACTTTTCCTCACTTTTGAATATTTTTTATACCATAGGGAATTTTAGCCTTTTAACTACGACATATGTTGCGTATATTTTTTCAGTTTATCATTGGACTGAATTTACTCGTAGTGTTTTATGTGTTTGTTGTTATTGTTGCCATACCAGTATGGATATGTGTGTGTGTGTATGTTTGCACATGTATGTGCAGTTGAATTTGTCAGTCTTGTCTTCGATTGCAACCAGACTTTGAGTCATTGTTAAAAAAGCCTTGTCCTACATCTCGATTAAAGAATACTTTGCTCATATTTTCTTTTAGCATTTATATCATTTCATTTACTCTGTTCCTATCTCTGATTCATTTGGAATTAATTTTTGTGAGATATAGATTAAATTTTACTTTTGCCCAATAGCTATTAATTTAGTCAGCCAATGACAATATTTAGTAAAAACTCAATCTCTGCCCCAGTGATTCAAGATGCTTCTTTTATGATATACTAAATATGCGTTAAAGAGCATCTCTACTGCTTGCCTGCCAATCACTTGTACTATGAAGTTTTAATTCTAAATTTATACAATTCCCTCCTTCCATATTTGCTTTTTTTTTTTTTACTAACAACTCTTGAATACTTATTTTACCATATGAAATGAGATATCAACTGGTACCTCACAGAAGCTTGCGGATAATTTTTGTGGAATAGCATTACATATTTAATATTTAGAGAGAACTGGAATCTACATGATGTTGAGGCATGTTCTCTGAGAACAAGGGATGTCTTTACAATTGTTCAAATCTATATTAATGTCTTTCAGAAATGTTTTAAAATTTCCTTATATTGATTTTAGATAGTATTTTTTTTACTTTTTTCCCAAGTGTGCTACCTTTGTTTTACTATAGTAAATAGAGCTTCTCAAACATTATATTTCCTACTAACCGGTTATTAGTCATGTATATAAAGGCTATTGATTCTTCCTGTTAAGTTGATATTTTCTACTCTCAGTGAATTCTCTCATTTGAGGTAATTTTGTCAACGATTCTCTAAGAAGTTTAGGTTTACTAACATTTTCTGAAAATAGTGTTTTGCTTCTTCCTTTCTACTTCTTATACTTCTCATTTATTTCTTTTGTTTGATTATATTAGCTAATACTTGCAGTGCACTGTTGGATAAGTAATTGTGAAGATTTCACAAGCATGGGTGGTGTTAAAAGGACTCCTAAGCACCCATGACTCTCTACAACACTATAGCATACCTGTAGCCTGCCGTCTGTTAATTCCTGGACAAAGTCCTCTGTGGATATCTTTCCCTGTGCATCGAATTGTCTTCCACTCATTATTCATCTGGTGAAGTCCTATGACAATATTAAGTTTCATTTCTAATTTTAGATCTTTAAAAAGTCTCCCATGACTTTTATATCCATGCACATCTTCAATGAACTGTACATTTTTCACATCACGAGATTCTTCCATTTATAACAATTTTATTTTACTCTGTACACAATTTTATTTTACTTTGTATAATGTTATATATTTATTAGATTAATGTGAATCCCTATTTCATTCCTATTCACGAAAGTAAGACCCTAACTCTCTCACACACAGGTGACCTACCAGTACCTAATACGTTTATACTTTGATGGTGTGTAACATTTTTAAGCTGCTGAAATGTCCAGACCAGACCTGAGACAGAGTCTCTTATGCTAAGCCCCATGTTAACAAACCAAAACTTAACTAAGTTTCCACGCTCAGTTTTCCAAAAAAAGGAAGACCTAGGTCAACCAATCAGTGCTTGCCTGCTCAACACAAGTTACCTAGCCTGGGTACAACACTTCCTTTTGTTCCATATAAGGAAAGTAATCCACTTTAAACAGTCAGCAAATGCCCAGTATAATTTCTTTGTTCCTACTCATTTCCATCTATAAAACCTTCTCTCTTGTACAACTCTTTGGAGCTCCTTTCTATTTGCTAGGTTGGATGATGCCCAATTCATGAATCACTGAATAAAAGTCCAACAAATCTTTTCAAAACTTAAGATTTTTGGATTTTTCATTTAACAAATAAATTAACGAATTAAAATAAAATTTATATGATCTTTGATATATGCTAAAAATTCAAAAATATTCCTTTAAAAGTTTCAACATATTTGCAGATTAAAGTTATGAGAGTACAGAATTGAAAAGAAGGGATTCTGGAATTTAAAAAAAAAAAAGAGTGAATCTTGTCACTTAATAGTTATAGAAACATAGGGAAGTTATATATGATTTTTCTTCCCTCATTTTTAAATAGCAGTGTCTGTTCCATGTAGTTTGTATACTAATAGATAATGTTGATACATGTGAACACTCAGAATACAATGTAGAAAGAGAATTAAAATCTGTTGAACTTCTTCCATTACAAGCTGAAAAGTTTTTAGAATGATTTTTAACATTAACTCTAGATTTAACTTTCTACTTTCTGAATAGAAGAGATGGATAAATATATTGTTTTAAAAAGCATGCAGTTGCTAACCTTAAGCTTTAGCTTAGTGTTTGATTCTGCTTATCTGTAGTTTCCTCTGTTACATAGGAAAAAAAGATACAGCAAGGTCAATAAAGTAGTTAGATAAAGCAAATAAATTGAAACCTCACAGGATTAAAAGGCAATGGATGTGAGGCTAACCAGGTGTGGATGATTCACTGACAGTATGGTTTGAAAATGCATGCTAATAAATAAAGTAGGATATGAAATTCACTGATGTTTTGCCAACTATCCATCATTCTTATGAATATTATATATATATAATCATTCCATTTTTAGTGATAAATATATCAGATATAATGATAAATATCATCAGAGTTTTTTTCAGTAAACTTATCAGAAACTCCAGTTCAAATAATATTTACATGTATTTGAAAATGTCAAAAATAAGATTTGTACCACTAGGGAATATCTAATTTTATAAAAGTGAATTAAATTCAAATATTTCAAATTATGAACCAGCTTTAAATACTTTATTTTAGAATATAGCATAATTTAATGGAATAAAACTTTCTTTCTGAAGTTATTTTACTCTTGGTAAATATAAGTGCTGCTACTAGTGCCTACACAGCATTCACTGTTCCTTCATCCTTTACTAAAAGACCTCTAATTGGACAGTATGTACCACCAGGAGGAGCAATGTGGGACAGAGCAGCAATAAAGACACCATTCTATGAAAGAAGAGAAGGCAGAAGATTTCTGGCTTCAGTTCCAACATCTAAAGAGTTTGGAAATCCTTATTCCCAATTTTTACAACAAAAACAAAAAATGTGAACAAACAAATAATCATTGACTTTTCTTAAATTCATCAAAGAACTGGGAACACATGGAAAATTGTCAGCTCCCTAAATCTGAAGACAAGGCAAATAGAGAAAATTGCAGCCAAGACCAGCTTACTTGAAGTAAAAGCCACTAAACGCGTAAATTGGCAAGAACACTTAAATAGCTAGAGAACTGCTGAATGTTGAGTGGGCAAACTTGGTGGTGAGAAACTCTTGGGGACCCCATCTTAACAAGAACCCTACACATTCATGTGTTTTATCTCTGGGAAACCCACCAGGTTGTCATGATAAAGATTTGAGAAAAATCCCCTTCTGTTTCTAGCAGGAAGAGAAGTAACAATTTTGAAAATCTCCCATAGCATTTCCCATAATAAAAATCGGCTCTCTAAAAGAAACTGAAGAAGGAAATGGTAACCCACTTCAGTATTCTTGCCTGGAGAATTCCATAGACAGAAGGAGCCTAGTGGACTACAAAGCGTTGGACACAACTGAGTGACTAACACTTTCACTTCTTCTAAAAGAAGCAAGTCTACCAGAGCCTTTTTCCAACTTGAAAATGTTAGTTGCCCAGTCGTATCCAAATCTTTGTGACCACCATGGAGTGTAGCCTGCTAGCCTGCCAGATTCCTCTGTCCATGGAATTCTCCAGGCAAGAATACTCGAGTGGGTAGCCATTCCCTTCTCCAGGGGATCTTCCCGACCCAGGGATCAAACCTGAATCTCCTGCATTGCAGGTGGATTCTTTACCATCTGAGCCACCACAGAAGCCACCTGAAAAAGTGTAATTAGCCAAATTCAGGTTCTTCTAGTTATCCTATCTTATCTGACACTAAAGGGGAACACTTAAGAAACACTTCTAAAGTCAGACCCCAAGGACTAAGGCCCACTAAAAGGCAGATTTAATCATAATATTATAAAATGATTCCTCCTTTCACACATTGCAACTACATCAACAGAGCTCCAGAGTAACAGTGGACGACAACTATAATGAGATGCAAGTCACTGGCTCTATTTAAGGAGAAGTGAGAGAAAACTAAAGACACCAAGGTTCAAAAAAAAAAAAAAAACCAACAATTAAACAAAAACAGAAAACGGATACTTGAGGAAACAACACAGCCAGCACCTAGCCAGATTAGCATAAAGCTGGCATTAATTGCCTATTTACCTCACTTGACAGGGCATAATGCATCGTGATCATCTTTCAACACAAAATGACAAAGCGTGCTAAAAGGCAAGACAAAACACAATTTAGGAAACAAAGCAAGCATCAGAACTGCATTCATATATGAAGAGAATGTGGAACTACAGCAAGTTTCAGCTATTGCTGGCAAGAATACAAAATGGTACACTTTGGAGATAGTTGGCATAAGCTTAACCTAATCTTCCCATATGAACGAATAATCATACTGCTAGGTATGAAAAACCAAGAGAGTTCCAGAAAAACATCTATTTCTGCCTTATTGACTATGCCAAATCCTTTGACTGTGTGGATCACAATAAACTATGGGAAATTCTGAAAGGGATGGGAATACCAGACCACCTGACCTGCCTCTTGAGAAACCTGTATGCAGGTCAGGAAACAACAGTTAGAACTGAACATGGAACAACAGACTGGTTCCAAATAGGAAAAGGAGTACGTCAAGGCTGTATATTGTCACCCTGCTTATTTAACTTATATGCAGAGTACCTCATGAGAAACTCTGGAGGAAGGGCTGGAGGAAGCACAAGCTGCAATCAAGATTGCCGGCAGAAATATCAATAACCTCAGATATGCAGATGACACCAACCTTATGGCAGAAAGTGAAGAAGAACTCAAGAGCCTTTTGATGAAAGAGGAGAGTGAAAAAGTTGGCTTAAAGCTCAACATTCAGAAAACTAAGATCACGGCATCTGGTCCCATCATTTCATGGCAAATAGATGGGGAAACAGTAGAAACACTGGCTGACTTTATTTTTTGGGCTCCAAGATCACTACAGATGGTGATTGCAGCCATGAAATTAAAAGACGCTTACCCCTTGGAAGAAAACTTATGACCAACCTAGACAGCATTTTAAAAAGCAGAGACATTACTTTGTCAACAAAGGTCCATCTAGTCAAGCCTATGGTTTTTCTAGTAGTCATGTATGGATATGAGAGTTGGACTATAAAGAAAGCTGAGCGCCGAAGAATTGATGCTTTTGAACTGTGGTGTTGGAGAAGACTCTTGCGAGTCCCTTGGACTGCAAGGAGATCCAATCAATCCATCCTAAAGGAGATCAATCCTGAGTGTTCATTGGAAGGACTGATGTTGAAGCTGAAACTCCAATACTTTGGCCACCTCATGCGAAAAGCTGACTCGTTGGAAAAGACCCTAATGCTGGGTAGGATTAGGGGCAGGAGGAGAAGGGGACGACAGAGGATGAGATGGTTGGATGGCATCACCGACTCGATGGACATGGGTTTGGGTGGACTCCGGGAGTTAGTGATGGACAGAGAGGCCTGAAGTGCTGCAATTCATGGGGTCGCCAAGAGTCGGACACGACTGAGCAACTGAAGTGAACTGAATATATATTTCAATAAATCTATAATTGTTTCATAAATATTGTGAATATTTGTTGGTTTTTCTATCTACTTTATATTTTGATGGTCTTGTGAATATTATCTTTAAATTACATCTGTAAACTAATTTCTTATGAGTATAAAGAACTCCAATAAATCTTTGTGTATTTCAACTTTGTCTTCTACCTTGCTAGGACTCAAAAATAATTCTAAAAGTTTAACTATAGATTCTTTGGGATTATTTACATAGACAATATTAGAGTGTGTCAACAGCATTCTCTTGTTTCTTCCTTTATTTTGTGGTATTTTATCTTGCTTTGTTTTAGCTAGCACTTTAATAAATTGTTGAGCAGGAGTGGTGATAGCAGGAATCCTTGTGTTGTTGGTGAATTAAAATCACAGACTTTCAATATTTTATCATCAATAATGATTTCTGGTGTTATTTTTACAGACATACCTGATACTCCAGATGTTACATGTTATTATTCAGAACTATCCTTAGGCGAGTACATGCTCAGTCATCTCCAGCTCTTTGTGACCCCATGGACTGCAGCCTGCCAGGCTCCTCTGTCCATGGGATGTTCCAGGCAAGAATACTGGAGTGGGTTGCCATTTCCTCCTCCAGGGGATCTTCCTGACCCAGTAATTAAACCCAGGTCTACTGTGTTTCCCACATGGACAGGTGGATTCTTTACTACTGAGCCACCTGGATGTCAGAAGAGGGACTTGTTGCTGGAGAAACTATCTTTCTCAGATTATCCCCAACTCCTAAGGTACCAAAGAAGGCTACATTTCCCAGACTCTTCTGTGAATAGATTCCCAGATAACCTTCACTATGAGAGACACTACTGAAGGATGAAAGAAAAATAAAACTTGATAGCTGTGAACACGGGATTTTTTAAAACAAGATTTGGGGTATTCTCTTGTGAACTAATCATTTCATTGCTGATGGGAGCTTAGATTATTGATGACAATTTTTCTATCATTATAACACATCCAGATTGTTTTTATAAATGTCCTTGCTGATGATTGCTCCCCAGGTTTCAAAGTGTTGTGTGAGCTTCTAATAGTCTGTACTAAATGTCATTTCATTTTAAATACCTAGAGTGGGGTCAGTTTCCAAACTAATCCTAACCAAATCAACATTCATTACCTGCAGTGATTCTAAAGAAAGAACCTCAGATAGGAGAGTCTGGAATTGGTTTTCTAATCCAGTTAAATTTGAAAGCAGTAATGATTTCATTACTAGGATATGTAAAGACACTAGTATGTGGTGGCAAAAAAAAAAATGGGCTTACAGATTTACATCGTTACTGTTTGAATGTGGTCATACAAACAGGACTTGAATGACCATACCACAGTTGCACTAAAACATAATTGTGGAAATGAGTATAAAGACTATGAACATAGGATGGCTAAGTCATATTGTAATGAAGAGCTTAGAGGAAACTGTACATACACGTTGTGAATTTTCACGTAAAGGTATAACCAACAACCAGAGAGCTCCTATGATTGCCCTGAAATAATATTTTTCCACATAGGTATAGACCAGTTTTACTAAAAATTAGAAAAAAAAAAAAAGAAAAACTGATCTTCTGGGTTACTGAATTGCAATGGAGGGTGAATGTGTGCCTCTATCCTTAATGTAAAGACATTGATTAGAGAAGAATAGTTCCTTGAGAACTGAAATAGTGATACTTGTTTATATCCTTAATAATGCAACCACTTTACTGTCCAAGATTCCCCCGAGCCTATCTTGCCATGATAAGCCTACTTTATTCCCCTCCCTTCACTTTCTGAAGACCCTTTACTGATCCCACTTGAGTGAGGCGGCTTGTAAGCTGATTTCCTCTAGGGATCCATCCAAGCTACTTATTCTCAATACTTACAGATCTATAATTAGTGTCATATCCTAGCAACCCAGGAAGACAAATTAAAGTCTACCCCAGCAGAAGGTACATGAACACCAGACAAATTGCAAACTTCTTCCAATATATATTGGCAGAAACATTTGGAGTATGTGAAAGGATGGACTCAAAAGATATTAGATCAAGGAGGAAGAATCTAATTTTGGATTTGCCCAAATTTACTAATGTGAGCATATTTTCTAGAGATTCTCGATTTAATGTATGAGCTTGGGCACAGAACAGTATCCATAGTCTGCTTGGTTGCTTAGTAAAATGCCAGCAACACAGGAAAGTAATCTGAGATACCAGACCTTCTTTAGTATGATGTAGAAGAAAGACTTCTATTGGTTCAAACATGCACTGGTATTGGGAGAGGGCATAAGTAAGTTTTTGGCAGCAATTTCTAGGCAATTTCCTGAGAAGCCACTCTGCTTATAAGATGTAGGAAGCAGAAAACATAGATATGTGAGATTTTGTGATTCTGATCCTTCTGGTATTCCTGAAAGTCACTTTCTAATCTTTGTTCTGGCTTGCAAAGATTTGATAAGCCTCCACTTCCCTAACATAAACTTCTTCCCATACTGATTGCCTAGGGAAGCTTCTGCTTTCTTTACCTAATTTGGATGATTTCCTTCCAAGATTCATCCTCATTTTAGACCATAGACATCACATTCCTATCAAATGGTTAGCATTCAGATATTGAGTATCTGGCCATGCTTCCTGCCTGAGTAAAAGACAGTCTCAGTAGTATCAGAAAATGGCTTCAACACTACTAACCACAGAATTTCTTTAAGGCACTAAAATCTCTGGATCCAGACATCCCTGCACCACAGCTGCACCCCTGCCCTTGCTCATTTGGTTATATGAGCCCATGCAATCTCATTTCTCCCTGAGTTATTTTGAGTCAGGTTACTATCACTTGCAAACAAAAGCTCCAGTAAAAAGCAAACACACATACACCTAGACACATGAGCAAGACTTCTGGCAAGAAGCTATGTAGTTCAATATGCATAGGAGTAAGGCTGAAAATAAATGAATTTGATCGCGTACTATGAATAGTTGATTCTTACCCTTTGCTCTATAAGCTGTTAACAATGAGAAATACCACTATTAGAAAAAAGTTCTCATAATATAAAAGGTAGAAAAATTCCATAAGACATCATGCTGTTGATGACTCTTTAGTATGGAAATCTCAGAATTTTTATGGGTTTCTGCTAAGAACATGTATACATAGAACTTTTATAAATATATTACAAATGTATTTATAAATTTACATAAATTAGTATATTTTCACAGTATATATACAAAATGTTTATATTAATAGGGTTTATATATAAATATATTTACAAATAACATTATTTGCACATATTTATAAATTCTATTATATATTATGCTTTCAGTCAATCCCTGAGCCATACTTCAGAAATCAACTATCGGGTTCAATAATTGACATATTATTGTAAATATGTTAAATGCATGGTTAACATTATTTAAATACGTTAAATGTATGTTAAATGATCATAAAATACATATATTTGACAAATCATTTGATGTTACAAAATTTTCTGGGAGATTAACAGGAAAAAATTCATACATAATAGACTATTCTGATTTTTTCAGGCATGAGCCCATATACCTTAGTACTAATGCAAAGTCATTGTTTCAGCTATAATGTCTTGTTATCAAAGGTAGGTCTAGAAGTAATAAAGTTACAAAGCTTTGTTATGCCAAGTGATTCTTATTTTACACTATCCAGTCGCCTTTAAAATCTGTATTCATTATCCAAAGGAGAAAGCAAATCACATCAGCATTCTTAATGACTAAAAGTGTGCTTTTAATAGAACTTTAAAGAAGCAGCAGCCATTTGCTCTGTATTTTTTCCTTTATTAAATGAAACAAACTTGCCAGTGCGAGTTTGAAATAAGTGAAACAAACTTGCAGGTAGAGAATCTGATCTTATTTTGAAATTTACTAATCTTTTAGGAACATATATATTTACATAATTAAGCATTAATTATGCATTATATGGACAATAGCTATCTCTGCCCAGTTTAGCATCTTTGCACTTCAATTTCCTGCCCAGGGGATAATGAGCAGGGACTGAATTTCAATAGTGAAATTCAAATCTATATTCAAATATAAAAGTTGAAAGCAATTAATTCAGTGTTTAACAGTCTCTTTAATTTTGAATCAGTCTGTGCTACTAAAAGATCACCTTATCTAGATGCCACAGAAGACCAAATTAGTCTTTCAGGCCATTAATGCATTCTCTTTAAAATTACAGCCACATCTATTCAATGTTCTTGCAGTGACCTGAAAAGTAAATATACTTCCAAATGGCTTAATTTACATTCCATAAATTTGGCAAATTTGTTATCTCTTTACTGCATTATAAAAGGTCCCCTTTTACTCAGCTCTTAGCTATCTTGCCCTCTTTATCAGGATCACTCTCATCAAACTTTATGCTTTATGTTCCTGGAATAAGGCTTACAGTTGGTTGAATAAAACTTGCTGCTTTGACTTTTTCTTGCTCTTTTCTCATTACCCAATCAAATATTTGTCAGCTATTTACTCCCTCTTCTGTGATATATTGTTATGCATGCATTCACACAGACACACACACAGAACACAGTAAATCTTCAACAGATATTGAATATATGTGATAAAAGGGATAATTAAATAACCATATGTGTGAGATGGATTTTCATTTATATATACATTCACATATATGATCTTCCATTAAATACACACTATGTGAAAATATATATATATTATGTACATGGGGGATATAAAAACGAGTAAGAAAATATGACACTACCCTTAAAGGAGTTGGAAACTCAAACTGGTATAGTTTTTAAATAACTATAACATGAGACAATATGAAGTAACTTCCATAAAGCAGGTACATATTGTGTCCATGGATATATAACAGAAGGAACAATTAATTCAACTGAGGAAATAGGAGAAATATCATGAGTGAAACATCTAATCTAAATCACAAAGGAATAAAATTTTAATGGGTATATAAAGAAAGAAAGGGCACTAGATAGCTTTTCTGTTTGTTTTGTTCTGCATTGTAACCATAAATTCAGAGGCATGCAAGAACATAGGATGGTGTGAGAAGGCTTTACTGGCTGGAATTCAAATGCACATAAAAGATGGATGTATTAGTTAGCACGACTGTTTTCAAGTGATAAAAACAAATTAGAGCTAGTTTACAAAATAAAATTGGGATAAGACTAGGATAAATTTTTCCTAAGAAAATAGAACTATCTCATAATTCAATGGCAGAGATCTGCCATGTGAAAGAGAGATTATAACCAGGATGTGGAAAACCATCATGATGATTTTTAAATCTCCCACTTTTTCTTCTCTTTAGATATCTGATTATTCTATTTTTCTCCCTTCTTCCTCAACATTATGGAAGATCTAATACGATTATACCATAATTCTCAAGTTTCTTGTTACAGTTCTTGCCATAAGTAGAGAAAAAATGGCATGTCACTGGTATCCAGGACTAACATTCTGGAAGATTCTGATAATCCTCCCATCATGCGTCAATTGTCCACTGGTATTACAAATGAAGTGCAGCACACACACAGCCACCCCTCATCCTCAGGATGAGGCCTATTATTTTACACATATTAAGAACTGGCAACAGAGATGGCTACTGAGGTTCAGGAGCTACTACAAATTCATCAGGTAAATAACTGGGTCATCGGTACTATCAGGATTTTTACACAGTCTGATCATCAGACTTGGGGGATTATTTTTAGCCATCACACTGCATGTTACTGCGTCACACACTTGGTCATTACCTATCTGAGCAACGACTGTTTCAAAACTGATTGCTGGTATAGCTAGAGCAAGTTTATACCCCTACTCTTTTCATTTATATATATATATACACACACACACACACATATATATATATATATTTAAGATAGCAATTGTTAGCCATGTCATGTCCACTGTTAAGAGTCACAGAAGTTACACAGTGTAGTTTAAGGTGGTAGTTTTCACTGTTTCTTCCAGGATGCACTTTATAAAAAATTTTAATGAAATCAAATAAATAGCAAATTCAGACTGTTTCAGGCTATTACAGAAAAAAAAATTCAATTTATTTCACAGAGTAGTTAATGAGATGTTTCACTATATAAAGAGGCTTACATAGTATGTAAAAATAATTTTTATTCCAGAAATAGGGCTAGAGACTCTACATATTAACTACTACTCCAGGTGGTTAAGAGTAAAGAAGAAATTCCAGCACCCATGTGGAATTACAAAATGCACCTTCTCTTTATAGAAACCTAGGCTTAGTTAGATTTTCATGTGCTCAAGAATGAAAAACAGAATAAATGTGGAGCCCCAAAACTAGTGCATCATAAAAGACAAACAACAAAGGATACAAGAGGGTATAGAAAGAAAACTTTTCAAGCAAAATATTACAGCAAGCATAGGAAAAAGTGGTTCAAAACATTTGTTTTGTAGTTTTAATAAAACTTAGGAAAAAATATAGATCCTGCCTGAAATTATATATGCCTACACATTTCCACTTATATCTGTTTGCATTTAAAGAGGTGTGATGTATCTTTCTTTCTCTTTATAGTTGGCATTTTCTTTATGAGTAAAAGCCAGATTTGCCAAGAAGAAATTACAGGTGGGAGGAATATTCTCCATTCAGGTCTCACTTATGATAAATTCTGCCTCCTCTCCTCTATGGCACTGACTGCCTCTACCAGCTTTGGGTTTTAGTATTATTTACTAAAGTTTCACTTCAGCTTTTATAATTAATTGAGTAATTGAAAAATTACAATCTATACATTAAGAATTCCTGGGTATGCTATATTTTATGATTTCAAAGTTGATGAAAACCTAGATGATGTCAAAGACCAAGGTGTAAACATGGGTATAGGAGGCAGAATTCAGTGGAGATAAAGTTCATGAAATTGAAAAAAGTCAAAGATATGTAGCATAAACGTTAGAAGAATCAACTTCATAGATACTGAAGCCCCATAAATCATTTTACATTCATAGGCATGAGCCATTGATAAATAGTAGATAATTACTAGACAACATTGCAAAAAGGTACATTTATAATCAGATGACATGGCTACAAAGAAAGAAATTTTACATGTGAATGAATATGTAATGGGCTCTAATAAGAGAAGCTGAGAATACGCATTTGCAGAGTGATAATGGTATCTGAAATGGGAAAATGAGCACCATTCACTTAAGGGAGCTTCTTCAAAGAAAAGTCTTTCCTTATAGTAGAGTTTGGTTAAGACAACAACTTAGTTGCTTCATTGAAAAAATCATCTGTACTGATGCTGGACAGAGCCTCCAAAAGACAGGACAGAAGAGTTTGACATGGTGAATACATTTCTTAACATTTAATGAATACCAACTCTACATTAAAAAACCAGAATATGGCAAATTACACTGAGTTCCAAGCATTGGTTTCAATGGTAAACCCTAAGGGCAAAGCACCTGTGCTCATGAAGTTTCATATAAGTCACACATATACCTAAAATTTTGCTTCCTTAGAGAGCATAAAATAAGATGCATTTGTTATCTGTAATATCTCCTTATGATAGTATTTTGAAAGGATTGTGTTAATCTCAGTGATATCTACATCCTTAGTAACTTCTTCCTCAGCCAAAATCGGACCTAAAAAGTGTTTAAATCAGTTTAGCTAAGACAATACACATAAACACCAGGTAAACACCAAGAGTATTAAAGAATCATCAATAATAGATATTAAAAGTCTAAATTCATGACCTCATTGTGAATTCCAATTTTTTCTTTAAAAAGTGCTTCAAGAAGCAATTACAAAAAAGAATATGGGCTCACATTTCTGGATTATACTTTCCCTATTATTACCCTATAGGCATTATCTCCCAAAGAATGGTAAAATAATTATGCTCTTCTCAGAGGTACTACAGTCCAAGGTATTATGCTGAAAGCTGCATATAGCAAATAGCTGAAAAGTCTCTCATGACCAGCAGTGGGAATATGAGCAGTTCACTTCGCCTGTTTTGCAGGTCAGATGTTAAACTTTATATCATCCTTGGATACACACCTCTGGAAAGGGCTATAAGTTTTTGTTGTCGTTTGCTTGTTTGTTTTTGTTTTTAATATACTGGGTGTTTAGGAAAAGAGTACTATAGTTGGCATATAAGAAAACCTGAATTTTGGCAGTGTTTTTTCCTCAACAGTTACTGACTATTTTACCACCGTGAAAAACCACCATTAACCTCTTAGGCTGAATGAAGTAAGCATTACAAAAAATCAGCTATCTACAGATAATTTCTTTATCATCCCATTCTCTTCCCTTTTATTTTTCACTAGCACTTGTTTGCAAGGAAGTTGTGTAGTTGCTTGTTTTGTGCCAGTCTCAGCCTATCAATAACTAATGATATGGCTGGAATGGACCTAGTGGTGCTTATGATTGCAAGATACCTTCAGCAATAACCATCAGGAAACTTAGGAAATGGTTTATTATATATGTGCTCTAAAAATTATATGGTACACCATAGTCTACACAGAAGGCTGGGTAGGGGAAAGTGTGAGCGCAGTTTTGGGGTTGTGCTTTTATCAGGATTAAAAGTGGAGGCCTAAGATTTCTGGAGCTTACTCTTTATTGGTGAATTTAAAACTTAGGAGTGGGCAATTAAAAGCCCAGGAACAGAAAAAACAAAAAACAACAAAAACCAAGCTGCCCAGATAGTCAAAATAATCAGTTATTGAAATCACCCGAGATTTAAAACAAAGGAGCCTGGGGTAGGAGGTCTGGCTCTTTCACATGGCTGGTGCTCTGTTTATTCTAGATAATCGTCACTGACATGCATACTTGGCAATCAAAGCTTAAATCAGGCATCTTCATCAAAAAAAAAAAAAAGAAAGAAAAAGCCATCAGGTTTGATACAACATTGCTACAGAAAGAATTTCTATTTCTTATTTCATTTAGATGAGCATTTGTTGGAGAAGACAAACATGATTAGGAAAGAGTGGGATGGCAAATGGGGACAGGAGAAAGAACCTGAGCCCAGACCTGGGGGTAAAGATGTGCTCACCAGCCATGTCATATATGTCAGGACTACAGGTAGACAAGTCTAACTATAGGGGAATAGCATAATTTTTTTTCTTGAAAAAAAATCAATACTGAGTGTGATAGTATTGTTTCCTATGCCCAAATTATCTCAGTGAGCTCATTGACACTTTTTGGTTAATGTTTCTTATTATTAACCAAAGCATTTATTAATAATTTCTTGATACTTCTATGTTACAGGGAAATGCAAGTTCCACAGGGTAGAAACTAATGCTTAGCACATTCATTTGCAAAACATTCAATATCAGTTCTGCACACCAAACAGAATATGTCTGGATTTGAACGACTGTAGCGCCTACTTGCAACACTGGCAATGCCCATTTATGGAAAATGAGAATCTTAACAACTTGTGTGTAATTGTACTTGTCAGCACCACCTATAACTTGAATGTAAGTTTTGAAGGACTGCGTTTATTATGTCAGAGGAAAATTAGCAGCTGCTCAAACGGGGATGGTGGAATTTTAATATAACATCTGCAAAACAGCTTTACATATCTAGAATCAGCTTTTTCTCACGCCAGAGAGTTTTCAGAGACTTTCATTGATAAACTTCGCACTCCATATGTCTCATGCAGTGTTTCATACTCTCTGTAGTAACAGTTATTTTAACTGGTAGGGCTCGACTCAAAAACCTCTATGTCACTGAGGTTTATCCATCTCCTTTACAACCCCTTCAAATTAACCAACAAGATAAGTGTCATGTTTCTCTAATGGATAACAATGTTCTACATTTCCACCTTAGCAACTTATCAATATAGGCCTTCCCTGGTGACTCAGATGGTAAAGAACATGCCTGCAATGCAGGATACGCAGGTTCCATTACTGGGTCAGGAAGATACCTTAAAGAAGGGAATGACTATCCACTTCAGTCTTCTTGCCTGGGAAATCCCACGAACAGAGGAGCCCGGCGGGCTACACTCCATGGGGCTGCAAAGGTTCAGACACGAATGAACAACTAACACTTTCATTTTCAGATATTTTAATAGGATATGTCTAGTTTTATAGTCTCTATTTAATATAGTTTAATATATACATTTTACATTACGTTCTCTTCGCAGTGACTCTCTTGGAATTTGAAAAAAATGATAGCCCAGTAATAGAAGGTATACAAACTCTGTGACGATCAAACAAAATAAAGTGAGAAGAGAAAACTTAATAAGGAAACTGGTTTGAACATGAATAAAGGAGAGTATTACCCATGTTCCTCAAGGAAATGCAGTTTCTTTCTTATCTCCAAAGTAAAGACGGTCATATTGAGATGCCAGCAAAGGACACAAGCCCGACTGAGATAACTGAGACAAATTTATATCTATTTTGTGCCAAATTGTAAAGAAATTTTTTTAAATAAATGAATGGAAATAGAGGATAGATGAGACACCTGGCCAAGAAAGAGACCACAGATTTTATTTACCTCTTGTTTTTAGCCTTGAGGGAAAGTGTTGCCATATCTGACTGAAATCGCCCAGGAATGTGGGACTGAAGTCCGGCAGATAGTAGTCACAAAGTGGGCTGATATAGTGAAGATATAAGCTGACCCCATTTGAGATGGTGAAAAACTGCATGGACAAATGGGAACAGGCAGAGTTTCCAATAAAACACTTGAAGGCAAAAAATGGGAAAGTAAAGACTAAAGTCCTAGAAAAAAAATCACCTGTTACAGAGTTTGAGGAATTAAGTACACAAAAAGAAATAAATGAAAATCTGAAAAAGAAAAACAATACTTTTGATAAATTCTCAAATAAATAAAAAAGACATCAAAAACATTTCACCAACTCAGACGAGGCAAACTTATATATCCTCCTCACCATAACATTCTAATCTACACTCATTAAAGCATCTAGTTAGGTAAATAGTTAAAATTTAGGTAAATAGTTACAAATTTATTAATATTTGTCCTTGTTAGATACTTTATAGTTAGTAGCTCACAGTTCAACTTTATTTTGAAAACTTTATCAGAAATCCACAGGAAATTGTATGAAAGTAAATTTTAAAAGCTAGAAATATTTTGCAAAAGAAGAGATAAAAATGAATGTGCACTTAGATTTCTTAACTTGATAACAGAAGTTGTTTAAAACTGTAAATCTTGAAATATGATATTTAGTGATATTTATAATTCAAGGCAAAAGCAACCTGACATGGAAAAAGTAAAAGAGAAAATCAGATGCAAAGACATTAAATGATTCCACTGCCTTATTCAAAAATGTTAAGAAATAATCATTTGAAAGTAAGATTTGTGTCAACACATGCATATTCTATGATATGTTGATATTCAGAGATCAGGGATTGAAGTCTGGACAGTTTTTCAAGGATATTGTTAGTTGCCTAAACTTTATACTGATTATTTGATAAATATTATGTTTGGCAACTACATTTTCTGCTTTATGTGATATCTTCAGCTCCATTTGCTAGCTCCTTGACTCATTCTAATGACGGGTCATGTATGAATAAGCTTTAAATATGTAGGCTTTCTTTAGCAACGTATTGGCTCACGTGGTAAACAGTTGGCCTGCCAGTGCAGATAGACCTAGGTTCAATCCCTGAGTTGGGAAGATCCCCTGGAGAAGAAAATGACAACCCATTCCAGTATTCTTGCCTAGTAAATCCCATGGACAGAGGATCCTGGTGAGCTATAGTCCATGGGGTCACAAAGAGTCGGACACGACCGAGTGACTAAACACTTTTCATTAGCAAGCTGCTGAGTTCCAGGTCACACTGCCCTGGTTATTTACATTTACTATTTAATGCTAAAGTTACTGCCACATTTTCAGTGTTTGCCTAAAGAACTCTTAACGTCAACATGTAAAATGTCACTTTCTGTCAGGATGCACCTGCCATGAGCAACATAATTCTTAGATATATCACAACCCAATCTGTGTATTTTTTTAGGAAAAAAAACAAAAACAGCTATCATCTTGCCAAAGGGTATGAGTATGCAGTACATCAAAGTGTTTGACTAGACAATGAGAAAGCAAGGAATTAAGAAGAAGACAAAGGAAGAGAATCCAGGGATTCCAGTGATTTTTCTTTCTTTAAAGAACATAAAAATAAGTTACTAATAAATACACCTAAAGAGAAAATATATATTTTCTTAAAATCTTTATTAAATATATTATATAAAAAGTCCAGCTTTATCCTTGCCATAGTTGAGAAAATAATTCTCCATAAAAAGGGAATTAATCACTTTTTTGCCTTTGGATGCTTGCTAGAAATCAATCTTTAGTGGGAAAAAAATTCAGACTCTAAACTATACTAGGATTATCTTTTCTGAGTAATGTGAGGATCATCGGATATTTATTATAAAAATAAATATTATAACTCTAAATGGGTATTTAGGAATGTCTATTCCATTTTATTCTGAAAGACATACAGAGTAGACTCTGGAGTCAGCCTACCAAGTACTAAACTCTGACACCACAATTAACCAGTATGAGACAAGTAACACAAATTCTCATGTACAAACTGGAAGTAATAACAATATCTACTGCAAAGAGATTGAATGGAAAAATACATATCAGGTACTTAAGGACTATACTAGTCACAAATAAATACTCGGGCAATTATTATTATCTGAATTTAAGATCCAGCTCATAATAAATATTTAATATACAATGGAGGTTTTTTAACTGCTAATGTTGTTGTTGTTAGTCACTCAGTCATGTCCAACTCTTTGCAACCCTATGGACTATAGCCCACCAGACTCCTCTGTCCATGGAATTTCCCAGGCAAGAATACTGGAGTGGGCTGCCATTTCCTCCTCCACGGAATCTTCCTGACCCAGGGATCAAACCTGGGTCTCCAGCATTGCAGGCAGATTCTTTACTGTCTGAGCTACCAGGAAGCCCTAATTGCTAATAGTTAACATTTATACTTGAAAGCTTGGTTTATTTTGCCATGATCTCTTTGTTCTAATAGTCGTCAGTTAGTAACCATTAACTTAATCAGTGGTTTCAGTTTTTATATGGCACAAGGACAATGTACATGTATGTTGCCATTTAATTCAAGTTTCAAGTAGTAAGTTCCCCTTTTAAGAAGCAAATCAATTAGCTGGATAATTATATTCTGTTGTAAAACTCACATGATTACTGTAATATAGCTGTACTTTTGAAGAGTGCAAACACTAAAAAAGTTATATTCTGTTTGAAGTACTTTGTCAACACTTTTTCCCTCTTAATTTACTGGATCAACTTCACTTAATCGATTGGAAAGCTATAAGACCACAAATCAGCTGACTGTGAGTTGATCAGAAGAGAAATTTTCCTAGATGGTCATGATCTAGTTGAATGAGCCATTAAAAGGGACTGGGCCCTTATTAAAAAGAGAAATTCAAAGCAAGGCAGGTTGTCCCATTATCCTAAGGTTTCTAGAAAATTGCTCCATGAAACTTCTATTATCACCCACAATCTTGTCTGACTAATCTTTAGCCACAGAGAACACATCTGGCTAGGATCCAGTCTCAAAGTCCTCTCTTATTTTTTCCACATGAAAACATGAAACTGCATGTACTGTTTGACCTTCCAGAATTCCAAGCACTCAAAGCCTATAGAGAGCCCTTTCTCAGCAGAGAGTGGAGCATTTCCACTCCACACTATTCTATCATGTTGTAGCTCTTTACAAGAAAAGTGAAACTGTGTTTTATACTCAGAACAAAAATTTGTTTTATATATTGATCTACATTATTCTGCCACTTCTAGAGTACACTTGGACAATTTTCACCAAGAGTAGGTATGTCTCTCTTGAATTATTTTAAGTAAAATTAACTTATATGTATGTAGATATATACATGTGTATATAAGTATATATATGCACATACATGGACTAAAGGCTTGCACACTGTGGTAATGAGTCACACCAACAAAAAGAAGCAAGAAAAATTCGGATGCTGTATACCCATGGGCCATGGCCTTTCACAAGGTGTTGCTTTCTGGCATTTCTATTGTCTTCCTTTCCCAATAGGCAGGACTTGATCAATCACACGTGCACATGTATAGAATGAGCCTCTCTCTTCAGTCTCACTGACCTCCAGGCTCAGGCACAGTGAAATCCCAAAAAAGAAGACATTTTACACTTTAATGTAAAGTGGTTTACCTCCTCACTTATTTTAACATTGTCATTTCATAAGAGGATTTTGCCTCAATTTCTACATAATCAAAAGATCATTACAGTATTTTCCCCAAAATAAACATTAGTCTTCTCCAAAGATGAATGTCGGGAGAAATATCAATATAACCTCAGATGCGCAGATGACACCACTCTTATGGCAAAAAGCAAAGAACTAAAGAGCCTCTTGATGAAAGTGAAAGAGGAGAGTGAAAAAAATGGCTTAAAACTCAATATTCAGAAAACTAACATCATGGCATCTGGTCCCATCACTTCATGCAAATAGATGGGGAAACAATGGAAATAGTGACAGACTTGATTTTTTGGGACTCCAAAATCACTGCAGATGGTGACTACAGCCATGAAATTAAAAAACGCTTGCTTCTTGGAAGAAAAGCTGTGACCAACCTAGAGAGCATATTAAAAAGCAGACATTACTTTACCAACAAAGGTCCGTCTAGTCAAAGCTATGGTTTTTCCAGTAGTCATGTATGGATGTGAGAGTTAGACTATAAAGAAAGCTGAGCACCAAAATATTTGATGCTTCTGAACTATGGTGTTGGAGAAGACTCTTGAGAGTCCCTTGGACTGCAAGGAGATTTGACTAGTCAGTCATAAAGGAAATCAGTCCTTAATATTCATTGGAAGGACTGATGCTGAAGCTGAAACTCTAGTACTTTGGCCACCTAATGCAAAGAACCGACTCAATGGAAAAGACCCTGATGCTGGGAAAGATTGAAGGCGGGAGAAGACGGGAATGACAGAGGATGAGATGGTTGGATGGCATCACCACCGTGATGGACATGAGTTTGAGTAAGCTCCAGGAGTTGGTCATGGACAGTGAAGCCTGGTGTGCTCAGTCCATGGGGTCGCAAAGAGTCAGACACAACTGAGTGACTGAACTGAAAGATGAATTAGAAAACAGCTACAGCCAAATTAAAATAATTTTTACCCATTTATACTCTTCCAGATCACAAATATTGAAATATAACCTCACCAACAGCATTCATTGAAAGTCTGATATATCTAAAGAGGTATTTGAGCTCAAAAATTGAGAGTAAGTATTGCAAAAAAATTCTTAATTACAATGCCCCATAATTTCATCATAACTCTCAGGGATAAAGCAACTCTCCATTTATAGAACATAGGTATATGTCTGTCTCTCACTTGGATTACCAAAGTAAAGACTCTGTGTGTGGGTAATTATATTTAATGAGCTCAAATGGATTTGATATATAGCATCAGCTAACACCCAAAAGATTAGCAGAGGTTAGTGCTGATAGTTAAGAGTGGCTAAACTAGCTTTGAGTGTGTAATTACAATGATGATTTCTCAGTTACCTCATTTCACCAACTGATTCATCCCTCTGTCTTAAAACTATTATTTC
Organism: Okapia johnstoni; assembly: GCA_024291935.2. Classification (NCBI taxonomy): domain Eukaryota; kingdom Metazoa; phylum Chordata; class Mammalia; order Artiodactyla; family Giraffidae; genus Okapia; species Okapia johnstoni. Next base: position 65,991,747 of record CM044317.1, on the reverse strand, counting down.
CCTTAGCATGATTTCCTATTCCTGTAAAGAGCATTTCTTTGACCTCTCATCCTCATAGCAGCAAATTGCCCTGCAGTTAGTTACAAAATGAAGTTTCTCTAGAATGAGGCAGGGAACTTTAATGTATATAAGCTGAAGGCCTAGGACCATATTAAATTGGAGAATGCATATTCAGACTAAAAGCATGTAAATGCAAACTCCTCAGGCACATGGTCAAGTTGTGCTTGACCCTTTTGTGACCCCATGGTCTGTAGCCCGCCAGGCTCCTCTGTCAATGGGATTCCTCCAGGCAAGAATACTGGAGTGGGTTGCCATTTCCTACTCCAGAGGCTCTTCCTGAGCTAGAGATCGAACCTGTGTCTCCTGCGTTACAGGCAGAAGTTATCAACGCACATGGTTTAGGAGTCAAATAGTATCAAGAAGATTATACTGAAAATTACCCCTTCTCAAGTTCAATTTTCCCCACCCCTTCATTCCTCTCCTCAGAAACCACCAGCTTTTACTCAGATTCTTATTTTAATTAGCACTTTATTTTAAAATAGTTGTATTGCTAATTAAAATGATCAAAAGCATATTTCTTTATTTACTTTATGCTATGATGGATGAGGATTAAGTAATCTGATAAGAATCCCGGCTGTCCTTCTCTATCTTCTCAAAGTATTATGTCACTATTTTCCATTAAAACTTACAAGAACATTTATGGCAATATGTCTGTGTGTTCACAGCCAAGACAAGTAGAATACTATCACTACATTTCTCTTCTTTCAATGGCAGTACTTCACCTTTTCTTGTGATTCTAATTGTCCTTTTTGGCAATATATTGTACTCACAAATTCCATTATATCAGGTTTTTCATCATTCTTAGAAGAGATATTTTTAATAGACTGTGTTTCTTTCCATGACTTAAAAGACAAAAGAAATACACAATTAAAAAGACACAGACGGGAAAGGCTTCCTGTCTTTCAGTCTTCTGTTTATGTTCTACAACAACCCATCTGTTCCATGCACACATATCAGTTGTCACTGTTTAGTCCCTAAGTCCTGTCCAAATCTTGTGACCCAATGGACTGCAGCCCTCCAGGCTCCTCGGTCCATTGGATTTCCCAGACAAGAATACTGGAATGGATTGACATTTCCTTCTTCAGGGGATCTTCCTGACCCAGGGATCGAATCTGTGTCTTATGCATTACAGGCAGATTCTTTACCACTGAGGGAAGTCCACACATATCAGTAAACAATGTTTATATTGCCACATAACCTTTTAGAGTCAGCCATATATATATAAAGCCAATATATATTCTTATTGATTACTTTTGTATAATTGCAGGAAATCACATATATTTTCTGAACCTTATTTTTTAACGTTATATTATTTTTATTTATATCAGTTCAGTTCAGTCTTTCAGTCATGTCCAACTCTTTGCAACCCCATGGACCGCAGCACACCAGGCTTCCCTGTCTATCATCAACTCCAAAACATGTTCAAACTCAGGTCCATTGAGCCGATGATGCCATCCAGCCATCTCATCCTCCGTCATCCCCTTCTCCTCCTGCCTTCAATCTCTCCCAACACCAGGGTCTTCTCCAATGAGTCAGTTCTTAGCATCAGGTGGCCAAAGTTTTGGAGCTTCAGTTTGAGCATCTGTCCTTCCAATGAATATTCAGGACTGATTTCCGTTAGGATTGACTATTTGGATCTCCTGCAGTTCAAGGGACTCTCAAGAGTTTTCTCCAACACCACCTTCCAAGCATCAATTTTTGACACTCAGCTTTCTTTATAGTGCAACTCTCATATCTATATATGACTACTGTAAAAAAAAAAAAAAAAAAAAAAAAAAAAAACACCAGCTTTGGCTATATGGACTTTGTAGGCAGAGTAATCTCTCTACCTGTTAATATGCTGTCTAGGTTTGTCATAACTTTTTTCCCAAGGAGCAAACATCTTTTAATTTCATGGCTGTACTCACCATCTGAAGTGATTCTGGAGCCAAAGAAAAAAAGTCTGTCACTGTTGCCACTGTTTCCCCATCTATTTGACATGAAATGATGGGACCGGATGCCATGATCTTAATGTTTTGAATGTTTGAGTTTCAAGCCAGCTTTTTCAGTCTCTTCTTTCACTTTCATCAAGAGGCTCTTTAGTTCCTCTCCACTTTCTGCCATAAGGGTGGTAGCATCTTCACATCTAAGGTCATTGATACTTCTCCCAGCAATCTTGATTTCAGCTTGTACTTCATCCAGCCTGGCATTTCACATGATGTGCTCTGCATGTAAGTTAAATAAGCAGGGTGACAATATACAGCCTTGACATACTCCTTTCCCAATTTGGAACCAATCTGTTGTTCCATGTACAGTTCTAACTGTTGCTTCTTGACCTGCATACAGCTTTCTCAGGAGGCAGGTCAGGTGGTCTCGTATTACCAAGTCTTTAAGAATGTTCTGAAGTTTGTTGTGATCCACACAGTCAAAGGCTTTAGGATAGTCAATGAAGCAGAAAATTTTCTGGAATTCTCTTGCTTTTTCTATGATCCAGCGGATATTGGCAATGTGATCTCTGGTTCCTCTGTTTTTTCTAAATCCAGCTTGAACATATGGAAGTTCTTGCTTCATGTACTGTTGAAGCTTTACTTGGAGAATTTTGATTATTACTTTGCTATCATGTGAGATGAGTGCAATTGTGTGGTAGTTTGAATACTTTTTTGGCATTTCCTTTCTTTGGGATTGGAATGAAAACGACCTTTTCCAGTCCGGTGGCCACTGCTGAGTTTTCCAAATTTGCTGGCGTATTGAGTGTAGCACTTTCATAGCATCATCTTTCAGGATTTGAAAGAGCTCAACTGGAATTCCATCACCTCCACTAGCTTTGTTCATAGTGATGCTGCCTAAGGCCCCCTTGACTTCACACTCCAGGATGTCTGGCTCTAGGTGAGTGATCACAGCATCATGGTTATCTGGGTCATGAAGATCTTTTTTGTATATTTCTTGTATATCTTAAGATATATTTTGCCTATCTTTCTGTGTATTCTTGCCACCTCTTCTTAAAATCTTGTTAGGTCCATAACATTTCTGTCCTTTATTGTGCCCATCTTTGCATGAAATTCTCCCTCAGTATCTCTAATTTTCTTGAAGAGATCCCTAGCCTTTCCCATTGTATTGTTTTCCTCTATTTTTTTGCACTGTTAACTTAGGAAAGCTTTCTTATCTCTCCTTGCTATTCTTTGGAACTCTGCATTCAGATGGATATATCTTTCCCTTTCTCCTTTGCCTTTTGCCTCTCTTCTTCTCTCAGATATCGGTAAGGCCTCCTCAGACAACCATTTTGCCTTCTTGCATTTCTTTTTCTTGGGGTTGGTTTTGATCACCACCTACTGTACAATGTTATGAACCTCTGTCCACAGTTCTTCAGGAACTCTATCAGATCTAATCCCTTGAATCTATTTGTTACTTCCACTGTATAATCATAAGAGATATGTTTTAGGTCATACCTAAATGGTCTAGTGGTTGTCCCCACTTTCTTCAGTTTAAGTCTGAATTTGACAATAATTAGACTTAATTCATGATCTGAGGCACAGTCAGCTTGTGGTCTTATTTTGCTGACTGTATAGAGCTTCAGCTGCATCTTCAACTGCAAAGAATATAACCTAGGTTTGTCATAACTTTTCTTCCAAGAAGCAAGTGCCTTTTTATATCATGGCTGCACTCACCATCTGCAGTGATTTTGGAGCCCAAGAAAATAAAGTCTGTCACTGTTTCCATTGTTTCCCATCTATTTGCCATGAAGTGATGGGACCGCATGCCATGATGTTAGTTTTTTTTAACTTTATTTACATACAGAAAAATCAACATTTTTTGTTTGTTTGGGGTGCTACCACCATAATCACTGTACAGAATAGCTCCCTTCTGCTGCTTCTTTCCAGTTCTACCATCCGCGGAAACTACTAATCCTGCTCTGTTGCCCTATCATGTTGCCTTTTTGAAAATGCCAAATAAATGAACTCATATAAATTTTAGCATTTTAAGTCTGATTTTTAAAATTTACTTTTATGTATTTGAGATTCATCCATATTTTTGATGGTATCACATTTTATTCTTTTTATTTGAGTTGTAGTCCACTGTAAGGATGTACCACAGTATGATTCTGCATTCACAAGATATAGCTTGATTTTTCTGTATTGTGATTACAAATACATATGGCTCACTTAAAAATGCTTTACAGTATGGATAAGGATCATTGCCAAGCAACAGAACACAATTTATATTAAATATTTGGTGGGAAGTGAAGTAAAATAACAAATACTGAAGATGTTCCTCAAGAAAATGGGATTAGGTATTAGGTAGAAACATGAATAATTTAAGTATGGTAGCCAACGAGAATGTCAAGTGTGTGAGTACAGAAGGATATTTGAATATAAAGTATGTGGTAATGAGAATGTTCTGTTATGATGGCTTCAATTTTCTCAGTGATACAGGAAGCAAGGTATATGCCTGCTGTGTGTGTGTGTGTGTGTGTCTGTGTGTCTGTGTGTCTGTGTCTGTGTGTGTCTGTGTGTTTATCCCCCCCACAAAGGAAACAAAAGGGATAGATGGTTTCACTTGTGAAGTCAATTGAATAAAATATTTGAGGAAGTAGAAATAGCCATCTTATGCACAATATTTCAGAAAATAGGAGTGTAATCTTTCCAAGTCATGATATAAAGCTAGTATAGTCCAATTACAAAACTTGGCAAAAATATAAAAAGTACATTATAGTCATGTCCCTTAGAACACAAACAAGAAAAATACCAAGATACAAGCAAATCAAAATCAGAAATACTAAAAGAGATATATTATCATGATAAAGTAATATGTATGCCAACAGTGCAAAATTAGTATAATATCTTAAAAATCTATCAATATCACAAAGAATAAAGGAGAGAAAACCTATATGATCATTTCAATAGATGTAGATATTATGGTTGGAATAAAATCAATACTCATTTGTAATGAAAATTATCAGCAAACTGATAAAGAGTATTTATGGAAAACCAACAGTTAGTATCATATATAAAGGTTAAATAGTGAATGCTTCCCATAAAGTTGGGGGAAAAGACAAGAATGCCTCCTCTTGTCACTTGCATCCAATATCATCCTGGAGATACTAGCCATTGTAATTAAAAACAGAAAAGAAATGAAAGTTATTAAAATTTGAAAGAAAGAAGTAAAATTATCTCTATTGGCACTTAATAATGTTTTACTGATACATTAAAATATATGGAATATAAAAAGTGCCTACGCCTATTATTTGAAATAAGAAAGGCTGCAGAATATAAGAATGCTACACAAATTCAATTCTATTCATAGATACTGGCAACAAAAATTTCAGAATAAAAATTTAAATCATTGCTTGATTGAATTCTAGTTAATAATATGTGTGCTAAAATATTTAATGGGAAGCATATTGATGTATCTAATTTGCTGTGCTCAGTGGATGGATAAAGAGAGATAAAAGGATGGTTTTTAACAAATAGAGAATAACATAATATTAATGGTAGAATCTTAGTTGTGGATATGTAAATGAACATTCACTGCAAATTTGTTCAACTTTGCTATATACTTGAAATTTTTCATAAAATTTTGGAAAAACATTGCCATTGCCATCTTGTCTATTAATTCCTTTTTGGCCAATTTCTCAAGAAAACCAATGATTTTATTTTTCTCATTATAGCTTGGCCTATCTTAGACACTTGCATAAATGAAATAATACAAAATGTTTTTCATTGTGTCTTGCTTCCATTACTCAATATGCTGACTTTCATTGGTGAGTAATATTCCACTGTATGAATATATCATAGTAGAATTATCTAATTGATGGTCCTTTACATTGTTCCAATTTCTGATTATTATAATTAAAATCCTGTCATGGTAATTACTCTCCAGGGTTTTTATCATGCAGGCAGTATGGAGGATGACTGGACTATGTGGTTATTAAAACTGTTTTCCATTGGAAAACTCGGTTAATGGCTATCTAGGGAAAGATTCAAAAGAAAATAATCAGTGCTAGTTTCAGCCCTACTTCTGTGACACAGATGTCTCACAATTCACTAATATCTATTTAACTGGTGTACACTGTCTAATTAGAAATGATTAAATTAAGGAAATAAACAGGCTCAAAAGCTCATATGTGTCCGATTTTAACAAGTTCTTGAAACATAGTTGCTTAAAGTAAATGTGAAAAAAATAATGCCTTGCACAATATAAAACATGTAAAATTGCTAATCACATGAAGCTTACACAGAACTAAAATTACAAACAATCCTTATTAAAACATGTCCTGAATTCTGGGAGCAAGTAGTTTTTACTTTAGAGGATGAGAGAGAGAACAGGTACAAGATCTTCAAAGAAGAGGAAAACCACATTATTCAGTGAGTCACCAAAGGACTTGGGTTTCATCTCATTCATAGCTGGAAGAAGGGCCAGTCCTGATCAACCACCAAAATACTCATCACAGCAAATCAAAATCTTCAATTTTCAAACTAATTATAAGTAGAATAGAGGATAAATCCAGTCTGACTTATAAATTAATCTGGATGACTATTAAAGTGTCCACCTATCATAAATTGGCACAATCTTCAAAATGACTGTTGTAACAAGGAGCTTTTCATGTGTTTCTCAGCTCAGTTCAGTCGCTCAGTCATATCCAACTCTTTGCGAGCTCACAGACTGCAGCACGCCAGGTCTCCCTGTCATCACCAACTCCCAGAGTTTACCCAAACTCATGTCCATTGAGTAGGTGATGCCATCCAGCCATCTCATCCTCTGTTGTCACTTTCTCCTCCCGCATTCAATCTTTCCCAGCATCAGGGTCTTTTCTAATGAGTCAGTTCTTCACATCAGGTGGCCAAAGTTTTGGAGTTTCAGCTTCAGCATCATTCCTTCCAATGAACACCCAGGACTGATCTCCTTTAGGATGGACTGGTTGGATCTCCTTGCAGTCCAAGGGACTCTCAAGAGTCTTCTCTAACACCACAGTTCAAAAGCATCAATTCTTCGGCGCTCAGCTTTCTTCATAGTCCAACTCTCACATCCATGCATGACCAGTGGAAAAACCATAGCTTTGACTGGATGGACCTTTGTTGGCAAAAAATGTCTCTGCTTTTTAATATGCTGTCTAGGTTGGTCATAACTTTCCTTCCAAGGAGTAAGTGTCTTTTAATTTCATGGCTGCAATCACCATCTGCAGTGATTTTGGAGCCCCCCAAAATAGTCTCTCACTGTTTCCCCATCTATTTCCCAAGAAGTGATGGGACCGGATGCCATGATTTTAAGTTTCCTGAATTTTGAGTTTTAAGCCAACTTTTTCACTCTCCTCTTTCACTTAGAGGCTCTTTAGTTCTTCACTTTCTGCCATAAGGGTGGTGTCATCTGCATATTTTAGGTTATTGATATTTCTCTCGGCAATCATGATTCCAGCTTGTGCTTCATCCAGCCCAGCATTTCTCATGATGTACTCTGCATATAAGTTAAATAAGCAGTGTGACATTATAGAGCCTTGACGCACTCCTTTTCCTATTTGGAACTAGTCTGTTGTTCCATGTCCAGTTCTAACTGTTGCTTCCTGACCTGCATATAGGTTTCTCAAGAGACAGGTCAGGTGGTGTGGTATTCCCACCTCTTTCAGAATTTTGCACAGTTTATTGTGATCCACAGTCAAAGGCTTTGGCATAGTCAATAAAGCAGAAATAGATGTTTTTCTGGAACTCTCTTGCCTTTTTGATGATCTAGCGGATGTTGGCAATTTGATCTCTGGTTCCTCTGCCTTTTCTAAAACCAGCTTGAACATCTGGAAGTTTATGGTTCATGCACTGTTGAAGCCTGGCTTGGAGAACTTAGAGCATTACTTTGCTGGCATGTGAGATGAGGGCAATTGTGTGGTAGTTTGAGCATTTTTTGGCATTGCCTTTCTTTGAGATTGGAATCAAAGCTGATCTTTTCCAGTCCTGTGGCCACTGCTGAGTTTTCCAAACTTGCTGGCATATTGAGTGCAGCACTTTCACAGAATCATCTTTCAGGATTTGAAAGAGCTCAACTGGAATTCTATCACCTCCACTAGCTTTGTTCGTAGTGATGCTTTCTAAGGCCCACTTGACTTCACATTCCAGGATATCTGGCTCTCAGTGAGTGATCACACCATCATGATTATCTGGGTCATGAAGATCTTTTTTGTACAGTTCTTCTGTGTATTCTTGCCACCTCTTCTTAATATCTTCTGCTTCTGTTAGGTCCATACCATTTCTGTACTTTATTGAGCCCATGTTTGCATGAAATGTTCCTAGTTATTGAATAATAATGCATAAAGATCGATACCTTTTCTAGAGAACCTCATGTTACCCCTTGAGGTGACCCAGCCTTGAGTAGCTAGAGGCAAATTATTGATATGGAAGTTCAGTCCAGTTCAGTCGCTCAGTTGTGTCCAACTCTTTGTGACCCCGTGGACTGCAAACACCAGGCCTCCCTGTCCATCACCAACTCCCTGAGTCCACCCAAACCCATGTCCATTGAGTTGGTGATGCCATCCAGCCATCTCATCCTCTGTCGTCCCTTTTTCCTCCTTCCCTCAATCTTTCCAAGCATCAGGGTCTTTTCCAATGAGTCAGCTCTTCGCATCAGGTGGCCAAAGTACTGGAGTTTCAGCTTCGACATCAGTCCTTCCAATGAACACCCAGGACTGATCTCCTTTAGGATGGACTGGTTGAATCTTCTTGCAGTCCAAGGGACTCTCAAGAGTCTTCTTCAACATTACGATTCTAATGCATCAATTCTTCTGTTCTCAGCTTTCTTTATAGTCCAACTCTCACATCCATACATGACTAAGGGAAAACCAATGTTTTGACAAGACAGATGTTTTTTGGAAAAGTAATGTCTCTGCTTTTTAATATGCTGTCTAGGTTTCTCATAATTTTTCTCCAAGGAGCAAGCATCTTTTAATTTCATGGCTGCAATCACCATCAGCAGTGATTTTGGAGCCCAAAAAAGTAAAGTCTGTCACTGTTGCTACTGTTTCCCCATCTATTTGCCATGAAGTGATGGGACCTGATGCCATGATCTTAATTTTCTGAATATTGAGTTTTAAGCCAACTTTTTCACTCTCCTCTTTCACTTTTATCAAGAGGCTCTTTAGTTCTTCTTTGCTTTCTCCCATAAGGGTGGTGTCATCTGCATATCTGAGGTTATTGATATTTCTCCCAGCAATCTTGATTCTACCTTGTGCTTCATCCATCCCAGCGTTTCTCATGATGTACTCAGTGGAAATATATAGTTAGACAGATATCACTGTCAAGTTATAGCATTCATTTAGGGTAGTGAGTTCATGAATATTAGCATATTACTACCAGTAACTAATAATAAATTTCTACCTAAATAAAAGCTGAGTGCATGAGCACATAATGAGAATGTATCATGAACCAAGAATTTAAATTATCCAATTATGTATACTTGAATTTAGAAATAATTTAAAAAATTAACAAATTATTTCACAGTAATTAAATCTCCTGACCAATTAGAGACCATGTAACCACACATTACTGTGTTGAATGGTGGTGGTTTATTCGCTAAGTTGTGTCCAACTCTTGCGACCCCATGGTCTGTAGCCTGCCAAGCTCCTCTTTCCATGGGATTTTCCAGGCAGGGATACTGTAGTGGCTTGCCATTTCCTTTGTTAAATAGAAGGGGGAAAAAAACTCAAGCCAGAATTTTGAAAAAGTGATTTTTCATACTCAAGTTTTACAAAGAGTTCACAGTTCTAAAAGAACTGAACAGTGCTATACTTAGCAGGAGATATTTTACTTTAAAAGTCAAAGCCAACTCAACATATAATAAGCCTTCAAATACAATTACCCATTAATATTAAGAAAGCATCTGTTATCAAGATAGGTAAAAGACCAATGCCTGAAAAGAAAAGTGAGAAATATGAGTAAGTAAACCACAGTGCAGATCAGTAAAATTATTTTTGATTTGAGGATGCTATTAATACATGTCAGCCATGCATATTTCCCTCTTTAGATTCACTGGGCATGACTTTATATGCATAGCTCAGATGATAATATTCAATTATTCAAATAAGAATTCAGAAAATAAGCTAAAGCAGAGGTTCCATCTTATGAACGTGATGTTTAGCTTACCAAATATCCTATGGGTTGCTAACAAAAAGTGTGAGTAGAGATGAATAAATAGGCAAACATGGTTCAGTAAAAGACCATGGGTTCTTTTTATCCTTAGGCCAGTACAATTCAATCAAGAGTCTGAACTATCTTTGCACATTAGTAAAGGCAGCCACCATAGAATATTAGCTGTGAGATTTTTAGCAGAGGAAAACAGATAAATGAAAATGTGCTATCACTGCTTCTAGCTTAAATGAGCTCTCTCAATTTGGAGGTCATAAAATGATCATTCTATAAGAACAGTACCCATCATTTTCCTACTTCTTATGGCTCAAAGATAAATTGTTAGATGTTTTATTTGATGGAAGAAGGATCCAAAGTAGAATTAATCTTTTACCAAGCTTCAATCTAGGTGAAATTCAACCAGTTTAGTAAATATAAAGTAAATAAGCTCATTTGAGCCAAAACAAACTCTTACCACAGTGATTCTGACTTTACAATTTGAACTAAAAAAACCAACCAGCCACTAGTTTTCAATGCAAGAGTAATGCCTTAATACTGTTTCTAATTCATTTTGCATTTTACAAAAAACAGATTTTTCAAATGGCTGAACTGTCCAGATTAGAATTGTCAGTCCTCAGGTAGAACAGGGCCTTTGAAGAGTCAAAGATATATATTGGAGTTACTAAACTGTATGCAAAGTGACGAGAACAAGAAGGTTCCTAGTTATATTTAGAAAAAACATTAAATATAGAAAATATTAACAAGTTCACCTTTGAAAAGACATATAGGGAGGAGTGGCTGCCTCTTCAACAATAATTAGAACTTTTAGATTAAGCTTTGAATTGAGACAAACTGAAAAGGTTAGATCTAGGAAGAACAAAATAAACAAAACACCAAAACAAACCAAAAAACACTTAACTATGTGCCATTTGATTGTCTTTTCCTTATGGTCAATTTAAAGCAAAAACCAAACTCAGCATCTATCAGTATTCATATGATTACCTTATTGTTGCCCTCATCATAAAGAGATTAGGAGTAAAAGCAAACTATACCACCACTGGATGGCAGCTTTTACCCTGGCACTCTAAGATGGCACTCTTCATATTACTGTCTTCACATCCTTCAAAAGCCAGCACGTGTGTCACTGACCCCAGAAGGCCTCACCTGAGCCCATGGGCCTGCCTAAGTACCTTTCCTACATGTGATTATTACTCCCCGATTTTAGCACTTGTTATTCCACGTTGCTCTAAAATCATTGATGTATGCCTCTCTGGTATAAAACTGAGAGCTATGTGGAATATCTCTCTACTTGAGAATGTCACAGCACATAGTATCTAGTACCTTTTCTGAACATAAAGAATTATGTATGGTGATGGACATTAACTAGATTTCTTGTGGTGATCATTTCATAATATATACAAATACTGAATCATTATGGTGTGCATTTGAAACTATTATACATCTATACCTCAAAAAATAAACATTGCATAGAAAGAAAAAAACCAAATTTCCAAATTTATGTAGTAGAAGATGAGGTGGTTGTATTTATTTGATACAATTCCCTTTGTGAAATCAGAAACATAAATTTATAGTTGCAATTACAATAATAGCTTCAAATCATGGAAAACTTATGCCTCCTCTACAATTCTTAATTTTCTAATCTGTAAAACGTGATAATTCATGAGATTCTAGTTAGGAAGGATTGAGTTCCTTATAGAATTGTGTAAACTTTAAATAAGCATTTAAATATTATTATTAAAACCTATGAGGGTAAGCCTATCAGATGCAAGTTCAATCCTTGGGTCAGGAAGACCCTCTGGAAGAGGGCATGGCCACCCACTCCAGTATTCTTGCCTGGGGAATCCCATGGACAAAGGAGCCTGGCAGACTACAGTCCATAGGGTCACAGAGATTCAGAGGCAACTGAAGTGACTTAGCAAGCATGCAGCATGTGTGAGTGTATATTCTACTTTTGAAACTGGAGCAAAGCATGCCTTTTCTGTCTGTGTTTTGGCAATGAAACACCGGAAAAGATGAAGTACATCACACTTTCTTCAATGTTCTCCTCTATTCGTTATGAAGCCAAGCCAAAATAAGCCAGTAGAAATCATGTAGAACAGAAGTATGAAAAGATGAAGTGGAAGAAATTACACAATGGCTTCTGTTCCATTCAAATAAGTGGGTTTTCCTGATTCTTCAATAAACAATTTGTTTCCTAAATCTTGATATAGTGCTACAGTTTCATAATTTTCAGATTCATTTTGAACACAGAAAAAGTCTAAACTGCAATACTCCAAGTGTATCCATCCCCTTCTGTGACCATTATTTACAAATTTTGCAATGACTTACAAAAGCAACATGTTTCACAATCATTTTGATGTGCCTGCCACTGCAACAAAATCTGAACTACCAAAAGGGATCTCAAATGTTCTCTGAGTCATGGACTGCATTTGGAGACAGAACTTTCCCATAAATAAAGAAGCTACATCATATAATGATTCATTGTGTTGAATTATGAGGGAACCACAGGTTAGCAGTCATATGAAGTAATCAGTTTATCCATAAATTGCCCTTACTTTAAAATTTAATAATCTTGCTATCTCAAGTAAGATCAAGTTTTTTCAAATCATTTATTACATAAAAATTTTGAGTTTCATTATTTTACAGTTATTTTCTTCCTTTTTATCAAAATAAAATACAAAAACATGGTATAAATTTCTTAACGGTGACTTCTTTTGTCAACAATAATAAAGTTTTCCTCTATAGACCATTAGGAAAAAGTACAATGTACCTTCCAATGTCATTTTTCAATGAAATAAAGCTGAACTCAAAATAATAACTCAAAATCTGCCCTATGCCAGACATAGAGATTGATATGCATCCAGAGAACTGGATGAAGCAAAGAAGACTCCTGTGGCTGCATATTTGGGAATGAGCCAGAAAGGTTCATTTTCCCACACAAGAAGGCAAAAATTCTTATTTGCAAACAATTGGACAGGGGTACTCAAAACTACTGGCAAAACTTCCTTGGACCCATCTGGTTCTGTAAGAAACGGAAAAATCAGGAGTAAACATGAAATCAACCAGAAAATAGATGTTTATAGGAAGCAAGCTGTCCCTATGGTACCAAGATCAGGGGACAGGAAAGATGAAAAATGCTGTATTACTTTGATTGGCTGTATCAAATTTTAAGTTTAAGAATCCAGACACAAAATCCAGCTAGCCCAGAATATAACAATGGCTTCTCTCTTGCAGTGGCTTACAAAATTAAAACAAACAAAAAAAAGCTTTCAAAAGTAATATCCTATCCAAGCTATAAGCAGTGCTTGATATATCTGCATCTTTTGACCCAGGAGAGAACTCACTCTCTGAAACATTATATTCACTTGATTCCCAGGATCACAACTGGTTGTCCTTCTTTATTACCAATTGCCAACTTTCTTAGTTTCCTTGGCTGTACTGTTCAAGGGTTAAGTCCTTAGACATATTTTCACATCTAGGGTCACTCACTTCCCACATTCTATTGCATGCATGTTCAATCACTCATATTCTATTATCTACTCCTACAAGGCTTTAGAATATTACATCTATGCTGATGAGTTTGAAATTTACATTTTAAGCTCACAGTTCTCACTATATTTCATATTTAACATGTTTAACAAATTAAAACTTGCTATTTAACATGTCCAAAATCAAATTATTTTTTCTCTTCAAACAGCTTCTTCCCTTAGTCTCCTTCATCTAAATAAGTGGAAACACCAAATTTCCATTGACTCAAAATAAAAATTTAAACATCACGTTAACTCCTCCTTTCAGACTCCAAGTACAATTCACAAACAAATCTTGACAACGCACTTTCCAAATATGTTAAAAATGTAACAATTTAGTATCATTTTAACCATGGCTACCCTGGTCCAAGACAGCACTAGGCTTAACCTGGATCATAGTTTTGCTTCTATGTTTTCCCTACTCTTCATCCTCAAAATAGAGCCACAGTCATGAAGTAAAACTCTTCTCCTCAAAGTTCTCCAACAGTGTGTGATAAAAACATAGTCTTTTCAATGATCTAGCAAAGTCTTTAGGACCCAGGACCTTGACTTTTCTCTCTGATCTCATCTCACACTTCTTTCCCTTTTGCTCATTTTACTCCAACTACATTAGATTCCCTGCTGTTCTTTGAATACACTGAACTGCTGCTGTAATTCCCTCTGCAGGTGATGATTTAATCTCAGATATCCATAGAAGGTCTCATCTTCACTTTCTTTAGATCCTTCCTTAAGTAACACCATATCACAGAGACTTCTGCAGACTACCTTAAATGAACATCCCACTTTCATTCTCCACCCACTCATCCTGCTTAATATACTCTATTGCTTTTCATCATCCATTGTATTACATACCAATTTTTTTTCCTTTGTCTCCCACCCCATTCCTCCTAAAATGTAATGTCCTTTAGGGCAGGGAAAGTATGTTTGCTGTTATATTCCTTGTGCCTAGAATAACACCTGGTATTTACTAGATTCTCAAAGAAAATTTTAATGAATACCAGATGCAAGAAAAAATGATAAACAAAATAATTTCAAATGAGTATGTCAAAATGAAAGAATTATATGTACAATAAACATTAAATGAGGTTTACGTGCAAGTCAGTTTTGTGGATAAACTAATGTACCAGGAACCTGACTGGACTGCCTTTTAAGTGGGAAGAATAATATAAGGATAACCCAAGGTACGGAGAAGGCAATGGCACCCCACTCCTGTACTCTTGCCTGGAAAATCCCATGGATGGAGGGGCCTGGTAGGTTGCAGTCCATGGGGTCGCTAAGAGTCGGACTCAACTGAGCGACTTTACTTTTCACTTTTCACTTTCATGCACTGGAGAAGGAAATGGCAACCCACTCCAGTATTCTTGCCTGGAGAATCCCAGGGACGGCGGAGCCTGGTGGGCTGCCATCTATGGGGTCGTGCAGAGTCGGACACGACTGAAGCGACTTAGCAGCAGCAGCAGCAGCAGCAACCAAGGTAGCAGCCAGTCTGTGATGTCAATGAACTAGTATATATTCAGTTCTAGAGATATTCCTGTAAATCTTATATAAGTGGATAACAATAATATGAATCATTAACTGGAAGTTTATCATTCTTCAGCAACAACAAAAAATTATATGAATTTTGGGCCTATAGAAAACAGTAAGATAATGATTTGTATTTTGAATTCTTTCAACCAAAATACACTAATAAATTCCAGACATAGGGAAAATTTCATACATTCTGATTTGCAGTAATGGAGAAGTGAAAAAGCAATTTATAGCACATATAAACTTTAGCAGCAAGCATTTAAACGATTGATTTAAACTGTACATGAGTATTTGCTTTGCAAATTGATTAAATAAATAATTATTGGAGTTCTGGTTTAAGATGGCTGAGTAGAAGGATGTGCGCTCATCTCCTCCTGCAAGAGCACCAAAATTGCAGCTAGCTTTTGAACAATCATCAACAGGAGGATGCTGGAGCCCACAAAAAAAAAGATACTCTTCATCCAGAGACAAAGAAGAAGCCACAGCAAGATGGTAGGAGGGGCATAATCATGATAAAATCAAATCCCATACCCATCGGGTGGGTGACCAACAGATTGGAGAACAATAATACCAAAGAAGTGTTTTGCACTATTGCGAAGGTTCTGAACCTCACATCAGGCTTCCCAGCCTGGGGATCTGATGAAGGGACTGGAAATCCCAGGGAATCCGGCCTTGAGGGCCAGCAGGATTTGATAATAGGTCTTCCAGAGAGGGAAAGAGACTTCAGTCTTGGAGACACAAAAAACGTTTGCATTCACAAAGACCCAGAGGAGAGGAGCAGTGACCCCACAGGAGACTGAACCAAAACTACCTGCTAGTGTTGGAGGGGCTCCTGTGGAGGCGTGGGTCAGCAGGGGCTCACCACAGAGATGGGGGCACTGGAAGGTCCCCCTTGGCTTAAACCCTCTTGGAGCTCTTCATTAATCCTACCATAGAGCCTATAGGCCCCAGGGCTGGGTTTCTTCAGGCCAAACAACTACCAGGGAGGTAGTGTAACCCCACTCATCAACAGATATCTGGATTAAAGCTTTACTGAGCAAAGCCCTGCCTACCAGTTTTTCCCATGCCAGTGCCTCCCATCAAGAAGCTTATACAAGCCTCTTAGCCTTATCCATCAGAGGGCAGAGAGAAGAAGACAGAAGAAGAACAATCTCACAGTGGCTAAAACACAAACCATATTACAGAAAGTTAATCACAATGAAAAAGCAGAAAGTCATGTCCCAGATGAAGGGACAAGATAAAATCCCAGAAAAACAACTAAGTGAAGTGGACATAGGCGACCTTCCAGAAAAAGAATTCAGAATAATGATAGTGAAGATGACCCAGGATCTTGGTAAAGAATGGAGATAAAGATTGAGAAGATGCAGGAAATGTTTATCAAAGACCCAGAAGAACTAAAGAACAAACTAACAGAGATGAATGATACACTAAAAGGAATCAATAGCAAAATAATTGAGGCAGAATGGATAAATGACCTGGAGGACAGATTGGTGGAAATCACTGCCACAGAACAGAATACAGAAAAAAGGATGAAAAGAAATGAAGACAGCCTAAGAGATCTATTGGACAATATTAAATGCACCAATGTTTTCATTATAGGGGTCCAAGAAGGAGAAGAGAGAGAGGAAGAACCTGAGAAATATTTGAAGAAATAATAGCTGAAAAATTCCTGAACATGGGAAAGAAAATGGTCAAACAAGTCCAGGAAGCACAGAAAGTCCCAGGAAGGATAAACCCAAGGAGGAACACACCAAGACACAGAGTAATCAAACAGACAAAAATTAAAGATGGACATAAAATATTAAAAGCAACAAGGGAAAACAACAAATAACATACACAGGAACTCCCATCAGGCTATCAGCTAATTTTTTAACAGAAACTCTACAAGCCAGAAGGGAAGCCACGATGCATTTAAAGTGATTGAAAGGGAAGACCCTGCAACCAAGAATACTCCATCCAGCAAGACTCTCCTTCAAATTTGATGGAGAAATCAAAAGCTTTCCAGACAAGCAGAAGTTAAGAGAATTCAGCACCACTCAACCAGCTATACAACAAATGCTAAAGGAACTTCTCTAGGCAGGAAACACAAGGGAAGGAAAAGACCTATAGAAAATAAACCCAAATAATTAAGAAAATGGTAACAGGATCATATATATCAATAATTACGTTAAATGTAAATGGATTAAATGCACCAACCCAAAGACATAGACTGGCTGGTAGATGAAAACATGCGCATGTATGCATTTCTACTTACCACATCACGCGGCTTGACCCCTCCCACAAATTGTATGTAATTATTTTTTTTTATTTTTATTGGAGTATAGTTGATTTACAATGTTGGGTCGGTTTCAGGTGTACAAAAGTGAATTGGTTATACATATACATATAGTCACTCTTTTTGAGAGTCTTTTCCCAAATAAGTCATTGCTGAGTATTGAGTACTGTTCCTTGTGCTCTACATAGCTCCTTAATAGCTATCTAGTTTAATAAATTTATTTATTTTAGTTGGGGGCTAATTACTTTACAATATTGTAGTAGTTTTTGCCATACATTGACATGCATCAGCCATGGGTTCACATGTGCTCCCCCTCCCAAACCCTCCTCCCACCTCCCTCCCCATCCCATCCCTCTGGGTCATCCCAATGCTCCAGTCCTGAGCATCCGTCCCATGCATAGAACATGGAATGGTGTTCCGCTTCACATATGACAATATACATGTTTCAATGTTATTGTCCCAGAACGTCCCACCCTCACCTTCTTCCTCAGAGTCCACAGGACTGTTCTATGCATCTGTGTCCCTTATTCTGTCTCACATATAGGGTTACCATTACCATCTTTCAAATTCCATATATATGCATTAGTATACTGTATTGGTGCTTTTCTTTCTGGCTCACTTCACTCTGGATAATGGGCTCCAGTTTCATCCATCTCAATAGCACCAATTCAAATGTATTTTTTTTAATGGCTGAGTAATATTCCATTGTGTATATGTACCACAGCTTCCTTATCCATTCGACTGCTGATGGACATCTAGGTTGCTTCCATGTCCTGGCTATTGTAAACAGTGCTGCGATGAACATTGGGGTACACGCGTCTCTTTCAATTCTGGTTTCCTCGGTGTGTATGCCCACCAGTGGGATTGCTGGGTCATATGGCAGTTCTATTCCCAGTTTTTCAAGGAATCTCCACACTGTTCTCCATAGTGGCTGTACTAGTTTGCATTCCCACCAACAGTGTAAGAGGGTTCCCTTTTCTCCACACCCTCTCCAGCATTTATTGCTTGTAGACTTTTGGATAGCAGCCATTCTGACTGGTGTGAAATGGTACCTCATTGTGGTTTTGATTTGCATTTCTCTAATAAGTAATTATTTTATATTGTTAAGTTAATCATGTTTCCATTATGCCTTGCAGTTGTAATTATCTTTTTTTTTTGGTCTGGCTGTTGATTGTGAAAAGTGATAAATATTTTTTACTATTGTGATTATGTAACTATTACTCACTTAATACCATTGTATCATGATTGGTTAACAGAAAAATAGAACTCTGTATCACCAAAACTAGGATCTAATAGAAAAATCTGTAATCACTTTTTAAAATCCAGATGCATATCAGAATTATCGTGACGTTTTTAAAAATACAATTTCTCAGGTACTGTTTTTCTTTTCCAGAGTTCCAGATATGTTTCTAATGAGCAGTCATGTTTAAAAACAACTGGACTATATGATGATCTTTTACTTTGATTCAGTTTGTTTCACTTTTTCTATTTCATATTCACTGCTCCCAATTCATTTAGTTTATGGTCTCCAATTTCTCCATCTCTTCATTTTTTTTCTGATGTTCTTTCTCAAGCCTTTATCAAGTGCAGTAGAAAAAACACTTGATAAAGGCTTGAGAAATATATATATATATATATATATATATATATAGGGCTTCCCTTGTAGCTCAGCTGGTAAATAATCCACCTGCAATGCGGTAGACCTGGGTTCGATCCCTGGGTTGGGAAGATTCCATGGAGAAGGGAAAGGCTATCCATCCCTGTATTCTGGCCTGGAGAATTCCATGGACTGTATAATCTATGGGGTTGCAAAGGGTTGGACAAGACTGAGTGACTTTCACTTCACTTCATGTGTGTGTGTGTGTGTGTGTGTGTGTGTGTGTGTATATATATATATATATATATATGAAAACTTATGAATTTTTGCCAAACTAAAAAATTATGACACTTTGATTCCACTTGTTTGACTTCATATGAATAGAATGCTAGATTTCTAATTTAAAAAACAGATATGCAACAAGCAACAAAGGTTTACTGTATAGCACAGGGAACTATAGTTAATATCTTGTAATAACCAATGATGGAAAATAATTTCAAAAATAATACGTGTATTTGTGTAACTGAATCACTTTACTGTGCACCTGAAACACTGTAAGTCAACTATATTTTAATAATATATTTAAAATTCCAAAAAAAGCAAAGAATTATTAATTGAGCCTTACCTATGTGTCCTACACCTAAAAATGGAAAGGCATATCCTCCCCCTTAAACCATAGGAAAGTGTAAATTAGTGCTTTAAAAGAAGACTGTGAAATCAATTAATGTAATCTACCACATCAACAGGCTAAAGAAAAGCCACAGACCATGTCAATGAAAACAGAAAAGCTGTTTGACAAACTCCACACACATATTCATTACAAAAACTCTCAGTAAACTAGGCATAGGGAAGAAATTCTCAATTTGTTAAAGACTATCTGCAAATAACTTACAACTAATATAATACTCACCAGAAAAACTAAAAGCTTCCCCACTAAAATCAGGAAAAAAAAAAAAAAACAAGGATATTTCCTTTTACCACTGTTTTTCAGCTTCATAGTGGACATCCTAGCTAATTCAATAAAACAAACAAAAAAAGGTATACTGATTGAGAAGAAAGAAAACTGTCTTTATTCACAGATGACACGTTAATCTATGTTTAAAATCTGAAAGAAAACCATGACAGAAAATTCCTGAAACTGTAAAACAATTATAATAAGGTTGCACGATATATGGTTAATATACAAAAGTCAATCACTTTTCTATATACCAATAATGAACAAGTGGAATATGAAATTAAAAGTACAATACTATTTATATTAGCATCCAAAAAATAAAATATTAAGATATAATTCTAAGAAAATATGTGCTTGGTCTATATGATGAAAATAAAAAAACTCTTGAGGAAAGAAGTCAAATAAAAGTTAAATAAATGGAAACATATTCCATATTCAGGGTTGAAAGTGAAGTGAAGTGAAAGTTAATCACTCAGTTGTGTCCAACTCTTTGATGCCCCATGGACTGTAGCCCACCAGGCTCCTCTGTCCATGGAATTCTTCAGGCAAGAATTCTGGAGTGGGTAGCCAGTCCCTTCTCCAGGGGATCTTCCTGACCCAGGCATGGGACCCAGGTCTTCCACATTGCAGGCAGCTACTTCAGTGTCTGAAGAAATCCCATATTCAGAGTTAGAAATACTCAATGTTGTCAAGATGTCAGTCATCCCAATCTAATATACAGATTCAATAAAGTCCCAATGAAAATGCCAGCAAGTTACTTTACTAATGTCAGTAAAATGATTCTAAAATTTATACAGAGAGTCAAAAGACCCAGGATAATCAACATAATATTGAAGGAGAAGAAAAAAATAGAATACTATTTGACTTCAAGACTCACTAAAAGATACAATAATTAAGACAGTGAGGTATTGGCAGAAGAATAAGCAAACAGATCAATAAAACAGAACAGACCCCAGAAATAGACCCATGTAAATATAGTCAACTGCTCTTTGACAAAGGTGAAAAAGCAGTACAAAAAACCAAATGGTGTTGGAAAAACTGGACATGTACATGCAAAAAATTAATCTATAAACAGATTTTACGCCCTTCACAAAAAATTAACCCAAAATGGAACTTTGACCAAAATGTGAGATTCAAAACTCTAATATTCTCAGAATATGACACAGGAGAAAATCTAGAACTTGGGTTTGGTGATGACTTTTTAGATATAACATCAAAGACATGATTCGTGTAATAAAGAATTACACTTTAGCTGGACTTCATTAAAATTAAAAACTTCTGCCCTGTGAAGGCACTGTCACTAGAGTAAAAAGACAAGCTATTGGGTGGGAGAAAATATTTGCAAAAGACAAATCTGATCAACGCCTGTTATCCAAAAATATGAGGGAAAAAAACCCCAAACTCTTCAGTCTTAACAACAAGAAAACAACTCAATTAAAAAATGGACCAAAGACCTTAAGAGACACTTTACAATGAAAATATATTAATAGCAAATAATCATATGAAAAGACATTCCTTGTCACACATCATCAGGAAATTGCAAATTAAAATAATGAAATACTACAGCACACTTGGAATGATCAAAATCCACTGGCAACACCAAATGCTGGTGAGATTGGGAAGCGACAGAAACTCTCATTGATTGATGATGGGAACACAAAGTGGCAGCCACTGTGGAAGGTAGTTTGGCTATTTCAACAAAATTAAGCATTTGTCTTGCCATATAATCCAATAATTGTGCTCCTTGGTATTTATCCAAAGGAGTTGAAACCTTTTGCCTACAGAAAAATTTGTACACAGAAGTTTATAGCAGCTTTATTCTTAATTACCAAAACTTGGAGGCAACTACACTATTTTTCAGTAGGCAAATGGAAAATAAATGGTAGTACATCCAGACAATGGAATATTGTTCAGAACTAAAAAGAAATGAGCTATCAAGCCATGAAAGGATATTAAGGAAACTAAACGCATATTACTAAATGCATATTACAATCTGGAAAGGCTACATCCTGTATGATTTCAACTATACAGTGTTCTAAAAATGGTGAAACTATGGAAGCACTAAAAATATCAGAGATTTCCAATGATTAGGGATTCAGAAGGGATGCACAAGTGGAGCACAGAGGATTTTTTTATTTTCATAGAAGAGTAAAACTATTTTGCATGATATACATACATATATATGAAAGTGTATGTATGTATATGTGTATGGAAAAAGAGAGTACACTAAGCTAGGGTAATTTGAGATTGGAAAATAATGACCAATGATTTGTGGCTGAGTAATAAAAACAGATTGATTATATTCTTTGCAGCCAAAGATGGAGAAGCTCTATCCAGTCAGCAAAAACAAGACCAGGAGCTGACTGTGGCTCAGATCATGAACTCCTTATGCCAAATTCAAACTGAAATTGAAGAAAGTGGAGAAAACCACTAGACCATTCAGGTACGACCTAAATCAAATCCCTTATGATTATGCAGTAGAAGTGCGAAATAGATTTAAAGGACTAGATCTGATAGACAGAGTGCCTGATGAACTATGCATGGAAGTTCGTGACATTGTACAGGAGACAGGAATCCAGACCATCTCCAAGAAAAAGAAATGCAAAAAAGCAAAATGGCTGTCTGAGGAGGCCTTACAAATAGGTGTGAAAAGAAGAGAAGCAAAAAGCAAAGGAGAAAAGGAAAGATATACCCATTTGAATGAAGAGTTCCAAAGAATAGCAAGGAGAGATAAGAAAGCCTTCCTCAGCAATCAATGCAAATAAATAGAGGAAAACAATAGAATGGGAAAGACTAGAGATTTCCTCAAGAAAATTAGAGATACCAAGGGAACATTTCATGCAAAGATGGGCTCGATAAAGGACAGAAATGGTAGGGACCTAACAGAAGCAGAAGATATTAAGAAGAGGTGGCAAGACTACACAGAAGAATTGTACAAAAAAGTTCTTCATGACCCAGATAACCAAGATGGTGTGATCACTCACCTAGAACCAGACATCCTGGAATGTGAAGTCAAGTGGGCCTTAGAAAGCATCACTATGAACAAAGCTAGTGGAGGTGATGGAATTCCAATTGAGCTATTTCAAATCCTTAAAGATGATGCTATGAAAGTGCTGCACTCAATATGCCAGCAAATCTGGAAAACTCAGCAGTAGCCACAGGACTGGAAAAGGTCAGTTTTCATCCCAATCCCAAAGAAAGGCAATGACAAAGAATGCTCCAACTACCACACAATTGCACTCATCTCACATGCTAGTAAAGTAATGCTGAAAATTCTCCAAGCCAGGCTTCAGCAATACGTGAACTGAGAACTTCCAGATGTTCAAGCTGGTTTTAGAAAAGGCAGAGGAACCAGAGATCAAATTGCCAACATCCGCTAGATCATCAAAAAAGCAAGAGAGTACCAGAAAAACATCTATTTCTGTTTCATTGACTATGCCAAGCCTTTGACTGTGTGGATCACAATAAACTGTGGAAAATTCTGAAAGAAATCGGAATACCAGACCACCTGACCTGCCTCTTGAGAAACCTGTATGCAGGTCAGGAAGCAACAGTTAGAACTGGACATGGAACAACAGACTGGTTCCAAATAGGAAAAGGAGTATGTCAAGGCTGTATATTGTCACTCTGCTTATTTAACTTACATGCAGAGTACATCATGAGAAACACTGGGCTGGATGAAGCACAAGCTAGAATCAAGATTGCCAGGAGAAATATCAATAACCTCAGATATGCAGATGACACTATCATTATGGCACAAAGTGAAGAGGAACTTTTTAAAAAGCCTCTTGATGAAAGTGAAAGAGGAGAGTGAAAAAGTTGGCTTAAAGTTCAACATTCAGAAAACTAAGATCATGGCATCCGGTCCCATCACTTCATGGCAGATAGATGGGGAAACAGTGGCAACAGTGGCTGACTTTATTTTTATGGGCTCCAAAATCACTGCAGATGGTGACTGCAGCCATGAAATTAGAAGACGCTTACTCTTTGGAAGGAAAGTTATGACCAACCTAGACAGCATATTAAAAAGCAGAGACATTACTTTGCCAATAAAGGTCCATCTAGTCAAGGCTATGGTTTTTCCAGTGGTCATGTATGGATGTGCAAGTTGGACTATAAAGAAGGCTGAGCACCGAAGAATTGATGCTTTTGAACTGTGGTGCTGGAGAAGACTCTTGCGAGTCCCTTGGACTGCAAGGAGATCCAACCAGTCCATCCTAAAGGAGATCAGTCCTGGGTGTTCATTGGAAGGACTGATGTTGAAGCTGAAACTCCAGTACTTTTGCTACCTGATGCGAAGAGCTGACTCATTGGAAAAGACCCTGATGCTGGGAAAGGTTGAGGGAAGGAGGAGAAAGGGACGACAGAGGATGAGATGGCTTAATGGCATCACCGACTCGATAGACATAGGTTTGGGTGGACTCAGGGAGTTGGTGATGGACAGGGAGGCCTGGCGTGCTGCGGTTCATGGGGTCACAAAGAGTCGGACACGACTGAGCAACTGAACTGAACCGAATAAAAACAGCATTAAATGATATTAACCATGCATGTATGGAATTGGAATTTAGTTGAGAAGACATGATAGATTCACCACCTAAACATGTTTTCTTCTTCCATGGTTACTTGAATAAGACACTTAGAATATTAGTATGGACTTAATTGTTTCAAAGCCTCAGCCATTAGAAATAAATGATTATCCACTTAGGAGTAAAGAAAAAAAAATTGCAAGAATCTTTAAAGAGCTTAGACTGGAAATTTTAATTATTTTTGTATTCCCAAAGTTTAGTTTACCTAATTGCAAATTGATAATCTATCTTAAATTTTATAATATAAATCAATCATTATGCAACAATCTGACAAAGCCCTGATATATCTTAAAATTTATCCTCAATATTGAACATGTCTTTTTTTTAAAACAATCTCCAACAAAAAATCTACCTGAAATTATTTTTGAGTGAATATATTTTTCTAAAAGAAAAAAAGCAGCTAATTTGGTAAATACTTTAGAGACCATAATATACATAAAAGGACAAAAATGTTTAAACAGACTTATGTAATGTAATATAAAAACAGATTTTGAAAAGCTATGGCTTTTTTCCTTAAAGTTTTCAAAGTCCTAATGGAACTGTTCCTAGTCATATAAAATGCCAAATATGTATTACATCTTACTTTAAATACTTATTAAAAGACACAATATAGGTTTTGCTGGTTTGTTGCTTTTCTGTTCATAAAGGTTTTTTTGAAGTATTAGTGTGAAAAGTGAAAATGTTAGTCACTCAGTCATGCTCGACGCTGTGATCCCATGGACTGTAGCCTGCTAGGCCCCTCTGTCCAAGGAATTCTCCAGACAAGAATTCTGGAGTGAATAGCCATTCCTTTCTCCAAGGGATCCTCCCAACACAAGGATCGAACCTGGCTCTCCCGCACCATAGGTAGATTCTTTACCATCTGAACTACCAGGGAAGCCCATTAATAAATATGTTAACCATAAAAATTAGGGATAAAGTGAGGGATATTTGGTAAGAAAACTAAATTGACAAGTTTTATGTTAGTATGCCTGCACCGTGGCTACAAGTTTACTGAAAGAAATTGAATTTAGGTCAGAAAATACACCTTGCCAATCTCCTGTCTCTTATTTACAAAATGACTCTATAACCACTTTCACTTACTCCTTAATTCAGAAAAGCAGATCACAACTGCATCATTTAAGTGTTGCATAAATTGGCAACAGTGGATATTATTTAATCCCAAATGATGGCAACATGTGTTCCCAGTAAATTACTTTACACCAAGTTCAACTTGCTAATATTTTAGTAGTTCAAGAAGCCACTGGGAGCAGTACAGGGACAAACTGACAATAGCAGCCTAAAAACCAGAAAACAAGCTGATAAGGACAAGAGTTCCACTACTATAAACTAAATGCAATACCCTAAAGAACAACTTCTATAGCTGATTGATATAGGATGTTATCTCAATGTTGTTCCATTTGCATTTTTCCACAAAGTTTCACAGAGATTAATGGGATATTGAATACCTGTAATTCTGCCAAAAACAGACTACTGTATAACTCTTATGTGCAAAAATATACATACACTTTAGACCCAAGGAAATTTCTAGTAAGAGAAACTAAATTAGAATAAACAACTACATTTCTTGAATGAGAGGAAAGAATTCTAAGGAATAGGAGAAAACAAAAAGAGTGCAAAGTGAGAAGACTAAAGAGGATATCTCTCACTATAATTTCCATGTTTCAACAACATTTTGAATCCTTAAAACATAACACCATGACAACATGCCCAAGTAAATAATTTTTGAAAAGTATCATTCCTACCTCAGTTTTGTACTAGTCAAAGGGGAGCATCATCTTGGGATGATTTTCTGTAATCAATGAGTCTTTTATTCTTAATTTTCTCAAATTCATGGAGATATACCTATGGATAAACCAGCAAGCAAAAATACATTATCCAAGTGGCCCCTTTAATTGAGAATCCCTTAGAGATTTCTGTTCTCTAATAGAGAATGTCCAAGTATATTTATATCTTGGCAAGTCACATACTGTGTAGCCAATAAGTTTCCATGATTGTTATATTACTACTATGACATTCACAATAATTGAGATTATTTTTATAAAAGTGATCAACTAATTAATCATAAAGAAAATAAAAGGTATACATTAAAACAAACATACTTCTTAAAAAGCACATCTAAAAACAGTAATTGTAAACTATAAAAAGGATTTAAAGTTGCTCTTCATATAATGTTAGGAAAGTGTATTCTCTAATTCAGTATATAACTATTTTTTTAAAAGTTACTTTGAGTATGTGCTATAATATGCTAGAAAATGTACAAAGGGTGACTAAACAAACAATTCCTTTATAACAGTGTACATAGTACCATAAACACATATATGAACATCAAGTACAAGTATCAAAGCTTTACTTTAATATTTAATATTAATATTTGCTTTATTATTAAATAGTATTTAATATTTTAATCTATATATACTATATATTTAATATTATATATATAAATATACTTAAAGCAACTATATTAGTGGCTTTATTATTAAATAGTATTTAAAGCAAATAATATTAAACTACATTAGGGAGTGGTTTGTGTAGTCAGAAACAAAGGAGTGCAAGTTGTGAGCTACAAGTTCAGGCAAGGTGAAAAGGCAACAAAGTTATGTCCCAGATCCAAGGAAATCTGTAACACTTGAAGATTGCTTTTTCACAAGGTGAATAATTTCTATTTGATTTTGTAATTTCTCTAACACTTCAGAGGATGTGAGGGTCCATAGTCCCTCATGGACATTCTCATTTAGACACCTCACACTTTTTAGCTGTTTCATAGAAATACGCATGCAGAGAAAATGCCTAAAGCCCTGTTAGAATATACCCATCTTATTTCAATCTGTAATGTCATCAAAAGGTTAATTTAAATACTGAATTCATTTTAATTGCTTTAGATATTAGGCCAACCAGTGCTTTGGAGAGTTTTTCTTAAACAACTAATTTATAAGAAATCTCAATTTAAAAATCATGCAAAAGGTAAAACAAATGTCTCTATTGTTTTTTTCCAATCTTTAGTATATTTAAACTAATTAAAAATATCATTCACTTATAAAATTGTCAAACAATACATGGGTATATTAGGTAAAGCTTACATGTCCTGTTTCACCAGTCCCCAATACATTCTTTTCTGTTTCTCAGAGATAATATTTGAATAACCATCTGAGTCTTTTTCCTATGCAGTTGTACACACATTTATACAGTAGCAGTATGGATTTTTAAAATAAAAATGAGATCATACATACTACAGATTATTTTTACAAATTAAAAATTTCTTCATGGAGCAAAAAATCATGATATTTTCACATTATCACAAGTACAGATGTACTAATATTTATACAAACATTTCCTAGAGATGCATGTATATGTTGCTTTTAAAATTTTCTCTTAAAATATTACTCTGGATATTCTTAAACAGAAGGAGCTGAGCACATACACAAGCATTTCTGCAGTTTGAATGTTTCTACAAGGGTTTCTAGTCCAAGGTATGTGCATTTAAAATGTTAATAGTTATTCATAAATAGACCTTTAAAAAGTTTAGCTTATATTTCTTTCATAAATGTATGAAAATATATATTACCACTCACATTCATTACTAGATATCATCCTTTTTTTCAATGTGATATGCAATAAATAGTATTCATAGATGTGAAATATTTTGCCTTTAACTGATTTTCAATGAGTTGGAACATTTTTTCCAGATACTTATTGACTTATTCTACTTAAGTAGAAATAAAAAGACTATCTTGTCACTAATTATGAAACAATTTTCTTATATTCAAATCTAGTGTGTGGACACTTTTACCAAGTTTAAGTTATTTGAATATCTTCAACTTCTAATATAATATTATCCAGAGGTATAACATTATTTTTTGATCCAAATAGACAGTTAGCTTTTCCAAAAGCATTTAATAGTTTATGTTTTGTCTTCTGTTATAATCCCTTTAAAATCTCATTTTTCTTTAGCCTGCTTTGAGTCCATCTTAATAATGTACTTACATTTCCTTCTTAATTGTATTCTTATTTGTGCCTTATTTTGTTAGCCAAGCTATAAGAAAACATTTGTCTAAAATTAAGTATCACTTGTAATAAAGAAAAGGCAACAGACACAACTACACAATCTGTTATTTGCAATTCAGTCCCAGTGATAAAATGTCAAGGAGTTTACATGGCCTAAAACTAGAATGTGCATTTATACCCAATTATATAAATTCAAGATATCTAAACATAAAATATGTTCAATCACTATTGGCCTATAAGACAACTCTAAAAATAACTGTTGATATTTTCCAAAAAGTCAAAGTTAATATTTGTTACTACAGGTCTTTAAACAACAAATTTTAAAAGGAAATGGGGAAAGTAAGCCAGCAATCAATTCAACATGCTTGTGAATCCCACTGCTGTGCAGAGACATTCATCATTCAGGAGTGAATAAACTCTCATCCTGCTTCTACCAGGGGGCATTACTGGCCCAACAGTGAACATTAAAGGAAGAGCGGAGGGAATTGCAGCTAGAGAATTAACAAGAGGAAATGAGAGAGAAGGAAAATATTGTTCTAATCATTCTCTGAGTCCTTATAATTATGAAGTTAAATCACTCCTTGAGGGTTATTATCATGATAGCCTGCCTTATAATAGAGAGGAAGCTGGCAGATTAGGGATATGTTGTTTCTGGGCTTGTATAAAAAGTAAATTTAGAAAAAAGTAGCAAGAAAATGATTTCTTTCATAGAGAAACATCATTTTGACTTTAGCAATTCAGCAGTTGTTTATTAAGAGAAAATTCAGAACTAGAAGCCCTTTCCAAAGCAGTTTTGAGGAGATGTATAGGAAATAGGGACAAACTTTTTGTTTTGGTCATTGTTAATGGAATTGGACTCTTGATGATGTATTCTTCAGATGTTTATTACTATTATTGTTATTATAATTCAAATTAAATGCCTTTGGCATTGTTCTTTATATTTAGAGTGGTTTATCCCATTTTCAAATCCTACAATCACAGTTCCTAAGACTCAGTAACTGGTTGAAAAAATAAACTGACTTAGTCTTATAAATAAGTTTAAGATCTCGAATCCAAACTCTGTCTGCCAACATCCCTCTCCTTAAACTCATTTGCATTTATACATAAATATTTGTCACATTTAGACTTTTTTAAATAACATGGTAGTGAAAGTCACATAACACAAAATTAATCCCTTTAAAGTAACTCAGTGGCATTTAGTACATTTATAATGTTGTACAACTACTACCTTTATCTAGTTTCAAAACATCTCATCATTCCCAAGTAAAATCCATTATCCTTCAGGAAAGTTTCTCCCCATTTCCCTCTTCCTCAGGCAACCACAAATCTGTATTCTCTCTCTATGGACTTATCTTTTCTGGATATTTTATATAAATGGAGTCATATAATATAGGATCTTTTGTGTCAAGTTCTTTCATCTCAGAGGTTTTCTATATTGTAGCGTATATCACTACCTCATCCACTTTTATATCAGAATAACTTCTATTATAAATATATATATATATACACACACCATAATTCATTCATCCATTCATCTGTTGATTGACATTTGGGCTGTTTCCACCTATATGTGCCTGTTTGAATACCTGTTAACAAAATTCTTTTTGGTATATACCTAGGAGTGGAATTGTAGGATATGGTAATCCTATATTGAACTTTTTGAGGAATCACCAATCTCTTTTACATGTAGGCTGAACCCTTCCCAGCAGCTATATATAAGGATTCTAATTCCTCCACATTTCCACCAGCATTTGTTGTTTTTCTTTTTGTTGTTGTTGTTGTTATTGTTGCTGCTCTTTTGTTGCATGTGTGTTTTTAAATATATACCCTAAATCTTAAATATATACCCTAAATCTTAGTGGGTATGAAATGGTACCTCATGGTGAATCTGACTTGGATTTCTCTAATAACTAATGAGGTAGACCATCTTTTCATGTGTTCCCTGGCCATTTTTATGTATTTGAAGAAATGTCTACACATTTGTGTTCCTAGAAAATAAAGTTTTAAAATTTAGTTTCTCTGCTATGATTCTTCTAACATCCATTCTACTTCTTTATCCTAAGAGGAAAAAAAAAAAAAAGACTCTCACTGTTTTAACTTCCACTGAAGAGGAAAAGTTAAAATTTTACATAACCTCCTACTCCTTCTGCCTCTGTAACTCAGCTTGCTCCTTGCAAAGGCTGGATCATGTAGGTCATGTAGTCTCAGAAAGTAGAGACTCACAATACTAGGAACTGGAGTTTATCTCATTCACCCTTGTGCTGCTCTTTGCAGTCACCCAACCCCCACAAACCCACTTAATCATGCCTGTCTGTGTATAAAAACTCTGTAACTCTTTGTTTGTGGCTCAGAACTTGGAGTGTTAACTCCTCTGGGCCTGCCCAGCATAATAAACCTGAGTTCTCCAACTCTCCAAGTGTGGGGCTTGGTTTCTCGGGTACTGGTTTCTACAACATTTCTGGAGGCCCCAGTGAGATTCCAACCAGGCCGGCCCCTTGAGCCACCAGATTGGTGGCTCAGCTGGGTTGGAGTAGAGAAACCCTGAGATGAATGGGGAGGCATGCCACCTGACAGTATTCTTGGTTCTCTTTCGGACTGGCATTCTAACTCTGGATGGATGAGCCCTAACCGGACTCATTGGAGGGATGGACCAACTCACTAGGAATGGCCACAGGATCAGGTAAGGCCCCAGGGCCTGTCCCCAGTCAGATCTACCCCAACAGGTAGAAGAAGAGACTGATCACCTCCTTGGTGCTCCCAGGAAGGGAGCATCAGATAGGACCTAGGGACTTGGGAAAAGGGAGGTATTATAATAACCTCTTAGTGATTGTGTACGCATGATTGTTGATTGAAGGACATGAAAGTGAGTTCCACAGTCCTCAGACTATGGAGCCTGAGAGGGTCCAAAACCTGCAGGCCCCCAAGTTTGGCCAAAAAACATGCCCCCACTATAGTGGACCTGAGGCCTGGAGCTACTCCTATAGACAGAAACAATATCCAGTACCAAGAGAGGTACACCTGGCAATTTGGGACCACATCCAGTGCCTATGAGATGCCGAGATCCTAATCAAATGTCAGTCTCCCTGGAACAGTCTGCTCTCACCAGTCAAAAAGTCTGGAGGGAATGACTACCACCCCACCCAGAACCTCCACGCCATCAACAGTGCAGTGATCACCATCCATCCAGTGATCCCAAATCCCTACACTCTCCTGAGTCTCTTACCCACTCAGGCAAGCTGGTTCACCTGCCTTGATCTCAAGGACGCATTCCTCCAGCTGTCATCAGCCAGCCAGCCTTTGTTTGCCTTTGAATGCAAAGACCCACACACCGGGAGAAAGACACAGCTGACTTGGACCTGACTGGCACAAGGCTTCAAAAACTCATCTACCCCATTTGGTGAAGCCCTGGCTGCAGACCCTGATGCCTTTCCCAGAGAAACTTTCAACTGCACCCTACTCCAGTACATGGATGACCTGTTGCTTAGCCAGTCCCCACCCAATGGGACTGCTGGAGAGGCACCATAGCTCTGTTGGCTTTACTCTCCACCATAGGGTACAAGGTGTCATGGAAAAAGGCTCAGATCTGCAGACAGGAAGTCAAGTACCTCGGGTTTGTCATCTCAAAAGGGCATCGGGCACTTGGACATGAGGGGAAGCAAGCCATCTGTTTGATACCTTGGCCAAACACCAAGAAAGAAGTCTGTGAGTTCCTTGGGGCTGCTGGATTCTGCCAGATCTGGATACCAGGTTTCTGTGAAATTGCCAAGCCTTTGTTTAAAGCCACAGCAGGGTCTGGTAAGGAGCCCCTGGAGTGGGGACCTGAATGGGAAAAGGCCTTCAAAGAGATAAAGAGACTCTTGACCAGCGCTCCAGCATTAGGGCTGCCAGATGTAACACGGGGCTTTAACCTCTTTGTACATGAGAGAAATCACACCGCACTGGGGGTCCTCACTCAAACAGTTGGGCCATGGCAGCGCCTGGTCACATACCTGTCCAAACGACTGGATCCAGAGGCCACAGATGGCCACCATGCCTCTGGGCATTAGCTGCCACTGTGGTTTTCATCAGAGAAGCAGACAAGCTTACTCTAGGACAAAATATAAATGCAAAGGTTCCCCATGTTGTTACTGCCTTGATGAACAGCCAGGGGCATAAGTGGCTGACCAACTCCAGGATGATTCACTATCAAGGACTGCTTTGCAAAAATCCACAGGTCCAACTTGAGACTATGCGGATGCTGAACCCCACCCCCTTTTTACCTACAGAAGCGGGAACCCCAGATTATAACTGTGAGGAGGTCATAGATGAAATTTACTCGAGCAGGCCAGATCTGATGGACATTCCCCTCCAGCACCCAGAATTGGAACTGGTCACTGACAGAAGCAGTTTCATCCAAGATGGGCAGCGCAAAGCAGGCTAAGCCATAACAACAACTGACAAGATAGTGAAGGCTGAGACTTTACCACAAGGGTAGTCAGCATAACAGGCTGAGCTATGGGCACTCGCCCAGGTGCTAAGGCATGCCAAAGGGAAACAAGTCAACATCTATACTGGTTCAAGGTATGCCTTTGCTACTTTACATGTTCATGGAGCCATTTATAAAGAAAGGGGGCTATTGACAGAAGGGGGAAAAGAGATTAAAAACGAAAAAATAAATCCTTCAGCTGTTAGAAGCAGTCTGGAAGCCTTCCCAAGTGGCAGTCATCCATTGTAAAGGCCATCAGGGAGGAACTGATCCAATCAGCTAAGGAAATCAGTTGGCTGACCAGGCAGCCAAGGAGGCGGTGACCCAACCGAGCCCCACAGTGGGCCTTGAGTCAATCATTAAGGTCGTCCTGGCACCAGAATTGCCTCTGTCCCTGAGATATACCAAAGAAAAAGATCAAGGGGCTCTAAATGAGGGAGGAATAAAAGAAAAGGAGGGCTGGTGGAAGCTCCCAAACCAAAGACTCTTTGTCCCCAGCAATATAGCAGTCCAGCTGGTAAAACGACATCATGAGACAGCTCATTTAGGAAAAACTGCACTGGAGAGCTTACTGAGCTGCTACTGTTTCATTCCTAAGCTCCCAAACCTGTGTGCCCAGATCAGTGCTAGATGTGTGACGTGTGCACAAAACAATGCCAGCCAAGGACCAAGACCCAACCCAGGGGTGCAGACAGTTGGGACATTGCCCTTTGGAGATCTGAAGTCAAGCCCTATAGGGGCTGTAAGTATTTACTTGAGGTAGTCTGCACCTACTCGGGATGGACTGAAGCCTACCCCATGTGCACTGAATGGGCATGAGAAGTGACCAAGGCCCTACTAAGAGACATGGGCTGCCTGAGATATGGGCTTCCTCTCTCCATAGGGTCTGACAATGGGCCAGCTTTTGTGTCTGAGATAATCCAAACTTTACTCAGAACACTGGGAATCAAATGGAAGCTTCATACCACTTATAGGTCACAGAGCTCAGGCAAAGTTGAACGCATGAATCAGACCCTCAAGACTTCATTAGCTAAACTCTGTCAGTATACCCAGCCATCTTGGGTCGACATGTTACCCCTAGCCTTACTCCGAGTTCGATGCACCCCGAGGTCCTCAGGCTATTCTCCCTTTGAGATCTTATATGGGAGAATACCCCAGTGATAGGAAAACTCAAGGGAAACCCCTAATAACTAGCAGACCTGGAGATGTTCTGACACCTCCAGGCCCTGGGAAAAGTCTTCCACCATATAGCCTGAGAAACCTTAGAAAGGACACTCATTCCTTTAGGCAACTGGGTTCATCCCTATCAGCCAGGAGATAAGGTATGGGTTAAAGACTGGAAAAAGGAACCACTTCAGCCAGTTTGGACAGGCCCTCACATGGTCGTCCTGGCAACCCCTACTGCTGTTAAAGTTTAGAGGCGTCATCCCTTGGATCCACCACACCAGAGTCAAGAAGGCAGCGGCTTCCTGTGATGAGGACACTTGGAAAACAGTTCGGGACCCCAAAACCCCCCTAAGGTCTGGTTCCAAAATCAACAGCCCTCACCCATGGCAGATGCTGAGCCCTGCTCTAGTCACTCCGGAAGCTGACTAGTCAACATACTGCGGAAGCTTGAGAATTCTTCAGACTTGCTCCAGCCACACTCTGGCAGCTGGCTGGTCAATGCGTGGCAGAAGCTTGAGGATCTGGCTGTCAAAATATCAATGGATTTTTATTGTCAACCCTGATTGGTATTATTGCTGTGCTCTTCGCTATAGGACTAGCTTCAGTCACACCCCAGGACTGGAATTTGGGTCAGAAGCTGTGGTTAGCTGTTATCTCACTGTAGTGGGAAGCCTCATTCTTATTAGATGTCTCTTATGAGAGATTCTCCGTACTAACTAAATAGCTCACAGTATAGCTGACCCCCCCTTCACGATAGGTTCAGTTGCTATAGCCATGACAGCCCAAAGAAGGGGAGAAAACCTTTTGCTAGTGTTCAGTTATCTGTTATGTGTAGGCTGCTTTGCAGGCTTTTGGTGTCCCTTGCTGTTACATATGCTGATGTTCTTATCCATCATGCACCAGTCAACATTACAGCCAACTCTTGGAAAATCACTTACTTAACCATCAGCTAGAACAATGTATAGATAGCCAGTCCTATAGGCCGATCACCTACTGCCTTCATAACCATGCGATGTATATCCAGGGGCCTGGGTACCAAATATGTTTTCAAGTTATGCCCCCCGCTGCTGCTACCTTTCTCCCACCAGAGGATCCAAACCCCAGGCGGTATCCTGACACAAAGGCATTGGCATCATGCCCCTGTGCCTCCATCTACCCCCAAATTCCATGCAGATATTCCAACCCAGAACAGGTGTTTGTCTGCCAAATAAGTGGAAAAACCCACTATACAGTGACAATACAATAATACAGACAAACAAAATCATGGACCAATGCTACCCTAAAAAATCAGGCTCTGCCTATTAGCATTATGACCCAGGTTATAGAGTTAATTCCCTCTTAAACCCTCATGTGTACCAGGTTCTCAGTGCAACTCATCGCCTTAATGACACCAACATCCAGCTGGCCAGGGATTGCTGGCTTTGCTTATCCTTAGGAGCTCCATGGTATTGAGCTACACCGGTATCACTGAATAATGCAACAGCCATGGGAACTCCTATAGATCACCCTTACAAGGGTCAGTCTTAAGGACAATTGAGTTAACTCAAAAGGCTCCAAAATGCTTTACAAATGATGGAGGAACTGAACTTATAGGCAATTTAACCAGGGACGAATATATTCAAACTTTAAAAGGTGAGTGGCCCACTCATCCTCCCACAAACACAATATGGTGCCACCCCCATCAAGGCCTTTTCTTTGTGGGACAGATGCTTACTTATATCTACCAGCCAACTGGATGGGTATCTGCACCTTAGCTTTCCTCATTCCCCAAATGAACATTGTCCCTAACAACCAGACTCTCACCATACCTCCGGCAGCACATACGCAGTCAAAAAGAGTCATCCAATTTATACCCCTACTAGTTGGTCTGGGAATCATGGCTGGGGTAGGTATGGGAATAGGAGGAACTGCTTCATCAACTACCTTCTGTCATACACTATCCAAGGACTTCACAGATGACACTGAGAGGGTAATCAAATCCTTAGTGGCCTTACAGGACCAACTAGATTCCCTGGTTGAGGTGATTTTACAGAAAAGGAAAGGGCTAGACCTACTGACAGCTGAAAAGGGAGGACTCTGCCTCTTCCTGAACAAAGAATGTTGCTTTTATGTAAACCAATCAGGAATAGTCAGGGACATGGCACAACAGCTAAGGGAACAAATCATAAAAAGAGAGAGGAACTAGCAAATTCCTGGGGTAACTGGAACAATATCTGGATCTGGGCATTGTAGCTTCTCCCTTTAACCAGTTCTCTCTTCATGTTCTTTGCAGTGCCCTTGTTTGGCCCTTGTATTCTCAATATTATTACCCAGTTCATAACCTCTTGAATTGAATCCATAAACTCATGAATGGTAATAGCTCGATATAGCCCCCTAAATGATGGGGAGCTCTGAATGTCCTACCAAAACATGAGATGATGTTTTCTACAATGAGTAATAGAATTATCAAGATGGGGGAATGAAGAGGAAAAAATAAAATTTTACAAAACCTCCTGCTCCTCTGCCTCTGTAACTCAGCTTGCTCCTTGCAAAATCTGGATCATGTAGGTCATGTAGTCTCAGAAAGTGGGGACTCACAATACTAGGAACTGGAGTTTCTCTCACTCACCCTTGTCCTGCTCTTTGCAACTGCCCAGCCCCTGCAAACCCACTTAATCATGCCTGTCCATGTATAAAAACTCTGTAACCCTTTGTGGCTCAGGGCTTAGAGTGTTAACTCCTCTGGACCTGCCCAGCGTAATAAACCCGAGTTCTCCAACTCTCCAAGTGTGGGGCTTGGTTTCTCAAGTACTGGTTTCTGCAACACCATGATCTTTCATTTCAATTCAGAAGATGTAGGCAAAATGCCTCAGGAAGACATAATCTGGAAGGCTTTTTAGGCCTCACAATTTGAGAAAGCACCCAACTAAGTTTTTGGAGGCTAATCAGGAAATTGTGTGCACTAAAAATGGTTTTACCCTTTATGCTCATGTGGTGAGATGGAGATGTAATTAAAGGTATTTAAGTCATAAGTGAATGGTAACAACAGCTGAGTGACAACTAATGTGGTATAAAATCTAGCAAACAGCCTTTTCTTTTCTCTGAATTTCAGTTGCCCTAAGGCAAGTCTCACTTCACAGTCAGAGCAGAACATTTGAAAAACAAATCTTGGCTGAAGTCTACCTCCACATGTTCCCAGGAATTTAACACTTATTAGATACACGGAGAAGTTTCTTTTCATTCAGTTCAGTCGCTCAGTCATGTCCGACTCTTTGCAGCCCCATAAACTGCAGCACACCAGGCTTCCCTGTCTGTCACCAACTCCCAGAGCTTGCTCAAATTCATGTCCATCAAGTTGGTGATGCCATCCAGCCATCTCGTCCTCTGTCATCCCCTTCTCTGTCTGCCTTCAACCTATCCCAGCATCAGGGTCTTTTCCAGCAAGTCGGTTCTTCGCATCAAGATGGCCAAAGTATTGGAGTTTCAGCTTCAGCCATCAGTCCTTCCAATGAATATTCAGGATTGATTTCCTTTAGGATTGACTGGTTTGATCTCCTTGCAGTTCAAGGGACTCTCAAAAGAGTCTTCTCCAACACCACAGTTCTTTTCATTAGTAAAGTAATATCTTAAACATATATTGTGTCATATCACAGATCTAAAATGCCTATCAATGTATCAGGGACAAGCCCTTCTTCATATCTCTCTTCCTCCAAAATTGTATGTCTATTATCTAAAAACATTTTGGCTTCCAAGTTGACTTAATCAGTCTTATAATACATGGAGCTCTACTCAATGCTATGTGGCAACTTGGATAGGAGGGGCTTTGGGGGAGAATGGATACAAATATATTTATGGCTAAGTCTCTTGGCTGTTCATCTGAAACTACCACAACATTGTTAATTGGCTATATCCCAATACAAAATAAAAAGTTTAAAGTTTGGAAAAAAAGAAATAATCTTATTGGTTTTGAAAATAACTTCTAATTGACTTTTTTTATTAAAAATATAGTTACACTTACTAGTCTAGATAACACAGAAGGTTTTCAAGATTTGGTTCATCCATTTGTTTATTCACCCAAAAATACTTTCAAATGTCTCATAGAGGCTAGACACCATTCTAGGCTTTGGAGATTTAAAATCGATCCAACACAATCCTGTCCCCTTAGGAAGTTTACAGTTGAGTCAAATAGACAAAACAAGGAAATGGGGAGTTATAGTAGGTTAAATGCTAAGATCATGATAAACTCAAGGTGCTATAAGAGAAAAGGAAGAACAAGTATTCCAGGTAGAAGGACTCAAGACAGTTTTCCAGGAAAAGGGGGAATTTGAGCTAAATCTTACATAACAGCTAAAGCAGAGAAGTGTAATAGAAATTCTCCTTGTGAATACAATGCCTCTGCTGCCTGAAGATGTTTGAGATGCTCTCTCATCATCTATCACAATGCTTAACCTTTTATTGCATATCCTGTCCTCTGCCTTGAGATTCCCATTGATGGCAGCCATAGCACCATGTTTTCACCCAAAGCATACCAGGGTGATAAAATTCATGGTCACAGTTGTTTTTTGTTCTCACCGAATTCAAACATTAATTGAGGGGAAGCTTTAAGAATACATAGACTGCTACCAAAGTACGCATATTGAAAAGAATAGTGTTTGTCACTGTTAATTTATTACTAACGGTTGAAAAGTTAAGACTAACCATGTACCATTTAAGTGGTGCTAGTGGTAAAGAACCCGCCTGCCAATGCAAGAGACATAAGAGATGTGGGTTCTATCCCTGGGTCTGGAAGATCCTGGGAGAAGGAAATGGCAACCCACTCCAGTATTCTTCCCTGGGGAATCCCGTGGACAGAAACCTGGCAGGTTACATTCCATGTGGTTGCAAAGAGTTGCATGTGTCTGAAGCAACGTAGCACAGCATATGGACCCTTAAAGCGGTTATATATTAAGATAAACTCTATCATGCAGAGCAACTTCTTATGGATAAATTCCAAATTTATATAGCAAGTCAGTATTAAAAACTCAATTATTTGCTTCTAATATTAAAACTATTTGACAGAAATCAAAATTTTTGAGTATATAGAGCATATCTTTTTCAAGAAATTTAACATTATCATTACTTTTACCCTGAATTTGGTCCCTATTTTGCCTGAAATCCTTTGAAGAGATCTTTGAGCTTTATAAACATTATTTTCTAGATATTAGTGGATCCATGTGTAATCAATATGGATGATAGAATAACATACTTTTACTCTTCTGGGAAGCATTTGTTTCTTTTCAGAGAATGGTAGCAATGTATTATTCTGCTCAAAAATTCACAATGCTAACACAGACTCACACAAAATAATAACATCTCTTTCGTTCACTCATCTATTGAAAAATCTAACTGTAACCATTAGCAGTCTTCAGGGTAAATAATAGTTTTCCTATATGATTTATCTGAAAACATTCAGTAATTAATAGCTATAGCCAGGCTTGAAGAATTCATGTATATTTGCTCTTTGCTTTACCTCACATTAATGTCATCAATGTATATTTACTACTTGCCCTGAAGCAGTATCAGTGATGATACTTGTTATTTGTTCAGTGGGAAAATCTAATCACTGTCAAAGTACTCCATGTTATAAATTAAGAGTCAGAGAAATATGTTCCCTGAAAGGAAGATTAACTCCACCCAGAAAACTGAAGCAAACTCATAATGCTTATAAGCCCACATGGTTTATTCTATATATCTCAAGCTGCCTAAGGCAATTATAAATGACAAATGAAACACAAAAGTCTTGAGGTAAAAGATGAGAGAATATAATGGGTAATAGGACAAATAGGGAATACATGATTAACATATTTGCTTTTCTTGTCTTGTTTAGAACCAAAAGGGAATCAATGGATTCTAGAAAATACCACCTATACTGTATATTAGTAGCATTCAGTTCAGTTCAGTTGCTCAGGCATGTCCAATTCATTGCGACCCCATGGACTGCAGCACACCAGGCCTCCCTGTCCATCACCAACTCCCGGGGTTTACTCATGGCCATTGAGTCAGTGATACCATCCAACCTTCTCATCCTCTGTCAGGCCCTTCTCCTTCTGCCTTCAATCTTTCCCAGCATCAGGGTCTTTTCAAATGAGTCAGTTCTTCTCAGCAGGTGGTCAAAGTATTGGAGTTTCAGCTTCAGTATCAGTCCTTTCAATGAGTATTCAGGACTTATTTCCTTTAGGATGGACTAATCAGGTCCCTGTAGTCCAAGGGACTCTCAAGAGTCTTCTCCAACAACACAGTTCAAAAGCAACAATTCTTCAGTGCCCAGCTTGCTTTATAGTCCAACTCTCACATCCATACATGACCACTGGAAAAACCGTAACTTTGACTAGACAGACCTTTGCTGGTAAAGTGATGTTTCTGCTTTTTAATATGCTGTCTAGTTGGTCATAACTTTTCTTCCAAGGGGTA
The DNA here is from genome assembly GCA_024291935.2 of Okapia johnstoni. Lineage (NCBI taxonomy): Eukaryota > Metazoa > Chordata > Mammalia > Artiodactyla > Giraffidae > Okapia > Okapia johnstoni. The sequence continues at coordinate 65,951,054 of CM044317.1, read as the reverse complement.
AGTGTCTTTTAATTTCATGGCTGCAGTCACCACCTGCAGTGATTTTTGAGCCCCTCCAAAAATAAAATCTGTCACTGTTTTCATTGTTTCCCCTTCTATTTACCATGAAGTGATGGGACCAGATGCCATGATCTTAGTTTTCTGAATGTTGAGTTTTGAGACATCTTTTTCACTCTCCTCTCTCACTTTCATCAGGAGGCTCTTTAGTTCTTCTCTGCTTTCTGCCATAAGGGTGCTGTTATCTGCATATCTGAGGTTATTGATATTTCTCCCAGCAATCTTGATTCCAGCCTGTGCTTCATCCAGTCCAGCATGATGTACTCTGCATATTAAGTTAAATAAGCACAGTGACAGTATGCAGCCTTGACGTACTCCTTTTCCTATTTGGAACCAGTCTGTTGTTCCATGTCCAGTTCTAACTGTTGCTTCCTGACCTGCATACAGTTTTCTCAAGAGGCAGGTCAGATGGTCTGGTATTCCCATCTCTTTCAGAATTTTCCGGTTTATTGTGACCCACACAGTCAAAGGCTTTGGCATAGTCAATAAAGCAGAAGTAGATGTTTTTCTGGAACTCTCTTGCTTTTTTGATGATCCAAGGGATGTTGGCAATTTTATCTCTGGTTCCTTTGCCTTTTCTAAATCCAGCTTGAACATCTGGAAGCTCACGGTTCACGGACTGCTGAAGCCTGGCTTGGAGAATTTTGAGCATTACTTTACTAGCGTGTGAGATGAGTGCAGTTGTGCGGGAGTTTGATCATTCTTTGAGCATTTCTTCAGGGTTGGAATGAAAACTGACCTTCCAGTCCTGTGGCCAATGCTGAGTTTTCCAGATTTTCTGGCATATTGAGTGCAGCACTTTCACAGCGTCATCTTTCAGGATTTGAAATAGATCAACTGGAATTCCATCACCTCCACTAGCTTTGCTCACAATGATGCTTCCTAAGGCCCACTTGACTTCGCATTCTAGGATGTCTGGCTCTAGGTGAGTATTCACACCATCGTAATTATCTGGGCCATGAAGATCTTTTTCATAAAGTTCTTCTGTGTATTCTTGCCACCTCTTCTTAATATCTTCTGCTCTGTTACGTCCATAACATTTCTGTCCTTTATTTTGCCCATCTTTGCATGAAATGTTCCCTTTGTATCCCTAATTTTTTTAAGAGATCTCTAATCTTTCCCATTCTATTGTTTTCCTACATTTCTTTGCATTGATCACTAAGGAAGGCTTTCTTATCTTTCCTTGCTATTCTTTGCAATATCTGCTATCTGCATTCAGATAGATATATCGTTCCTTTTCTTCTTTGCCTTTTGCTTCTCTTCTTTTCACAGCTATTTGTAAGGCCTCCCAGACAGCCATTTTGCTTTCTTGCATTTTTTTTTCTTGGGTACGGTCTTGATCCATGCCTCCTGTACAATGTCACAAACCTCCATCCATAGTTCTTCAGGAATTCTATCACATCTAACCCCTTGAATATATTTCTCACTTCCACTGTATAATCATAAGGGATTTGATTTAGGTCATACCTGAATGGTCTAGTCATTTTCCCTACTTTCTTCAAGTCTGAATTTGGCAATAAGGAGTTCATTATCTGCGCCACGTCAGCTCTTGGTCTTGTTTTGCTGACTGTATAGAACTTCTCCACCTTTGATTACAAAGAATATAATCAATCTGATTTTGGTTTGACCATCTGGTGATGTCCATGTGTAGAGTCTTCTTTTGTGTTGTTAGAAGAGGGTGTTTGTTATTACCAGTGTGTACTCTTGGCAAACCTCTGTTAGCCTTTGCCTTGCTTCATTCTTTACTCCAAGGCCAAATTTGCCTGTTACTCCAGGTATTTCTTGACTTCCTACTTTTGTATTCTAGTCCCCTATGATGAAAAGGACATATTTTTTAGGTGTTACTTCTAGAAGGTCTTGTAGGTCTTCATAGAACCATTCAGCTTCAGCTTCTTCAGCATTACTGGTCGGGGCATAGACTTGGATTACCGTGATATGGAATGGTTTGCCTTGGAAATGAACAGAGATCATTCTGTTGTTTTTGAGACTGGCTCCAAGTACTGCATTTCTGACTCATTTGTTGACTACGATGGCTACGCCATTTCTTCTAAGGGATTCTTGCCCACAGAGTAGATATATTGGTCATCTGAGTTAAATTCACCCATTCCAGTCCATTTTAGTTTGCTGATTCCTAAAATGCCAACCTTCACCCTTTCCATCTCCTGTTTGACCACTTCCAATTCACCTTGATTCATGGACCTAACATTTCAGGTTCCTGTGCAATATTGCTCTTTACAGCATCTGTCTTTACTTCTATCACCAGTCACATCCACAACTGGGCGCTGTTTTTGCTTTGGCTCCATCTCTTCATTCTTTCTGGAGTTATTTCCCCACTGATCTCCAGTAGCATAATGGGCATCTACCGACCTGGGGAGTTCATCTTTCAGTGTCCTATCTTTTTGTCTTTTCATCCTGTTCATGGGGTTCTCAAGGCAAGAATACCAAAGGGGTTTGCCATTTGTTTCTCCAGTGGACCACGTTTTGTCAGAACTCTCCACCATGACCCATCTGTCCTGGGTGGCCCTATATGGCATGGCTCTTAGTTTTACTGAGTTAGACAAGGCTGTGGTCCATGTGATCAGATTGGTTAGTTTTCTGAGACTGCTGTTTTCAATATGTCTGCCCTCTGATGGAGTAGGATAAGAGGCTTATGGAAGCTTCCTGATGGGAGAGACTGAGGGGGAAACTGGGTCTTAATTAGAAGCATTAAGTACAAATATAGTGTTATCTTACAAAGGCTGGTATTTTACTCATTGATACAATGATAAAGGCAACATATACCTAAAAGTGTTTTTTGTTACCATAAACGATATGATGTGGATAAACCACTTGAACAATACAATTATTATTTTTGATTAAAATCATTGATACATGACTCTTAATGAAGTAAACTAAATTTCATTAATAAATATGTATTTTAATTATAAAAGAGTTACTAGAATAACTATCTGACTGGAGTTTAAAACCTAGAATAAAATATGAATGGTTAAAATTCTTATTTGTAGTCACAGATAAACTATGAGAAAGATCTGATAAATAGGAAAGAGGAAATTGAGTCCTTTCAACAAATTGTGCTGGGACAACTGGATATCAACACATAAAAGGATGAAATTGGACTTATTCCTCACAACCCACAGAAAAATAAACTTAAAATATTTACGAAATCTTAGAAGAATTATAGAAGTACATCTTCATGGCCTTGAATCAATCAAAACACTCTTATTATGATACCAAAACCAAAAGTGACAAATGAAAAAGTCTAAAAATGGGACTTTTTAAAATGAATAACTTCTGTGTTTCAAACAATACCATCAAAAAAGTGAAAAAAATGATTTATTTATCTAATAAGGGATTTTCAACTAGATTCAATAAATCTTAAGTCCAGTGAAAAAAAGATAAATAGTCCAATTTAAAAATGGGGAAAATATTTAAATAGACATTTCTTCACAAAAGATACACAAACGGCCACAAAGCACATGAGGATATGCTCAAAATGATTGGTCATCAGGGAAATGCAAATCAACACTCCAATGAGATACCACTTCATACTCACTAGGATGGATATTATCAAAAAGAGAGACAATGACATGTACTGGGAAGAAATGTGAAGTAATTGGAACCCTGGTACTCTGCTGTAGAATATGAAATGATACAGCCACTTTAGAAAACAGTCCGACAATTTCTCCAAAGTTTGACATGAAGTTAAGGCATGATGAAGCAATTTTACTCTTAGGGACATTACAGCAAATAAATTAAGATATATGTCCATGCAAAAATTTGTACAGGAATGTGTATAGAAGCATTATTGGTAATATCTGAATTGTGGAAACAATACAAAACCCAAGAATGAATAAATGAAATATGATGTATTCACATGATAGAGTATTATTTAGCAATAACAAATCTAAAGTACTGCTACAGACAAAAACAGGAACGAACCTTGAAAGTATTACGTTAATGAAAGAAGTCAGTCAGAGAGAGCCATAAAATGCATTCTTCCATTTAGATGAACTTTTAAGACTATGGAAATAGAGATACAAATAGATTAATGGATGTCTAGAACTTAGGGAAGGGAGCTTTGGAAGAAAATGGGAAAAACTTCTAAAGGTTGCCAAGATTTATTTTTGTAGTGGTGGTGACAATGATGCTAGTATTTACATAACTCTGTGAATAGTAAAAGCTATAGAATTGTACAATTTAAGTGGGTTAATTATAGATATATGTTAATTATATCTCAATAAAGCTGTTCTATTCAGATTTTTTTTTTTAAGAGTGAGTCAGGAGGCACTGTGGAGGAAACTTAGCTACAGATGTTTCAGTGTTATATTTCTCTTGGAATAAGCTGAGACCAGTAAAAATACAAACTTTTAGATATCATTAAAACAACATGAACCAGCTAGTGGGAGCTTGCTGTACAATGCAGGGAGCACAAACCCGGTGCTCTGTGGCAACCTAGAGGGGTGGGATTTTGTGGGAAGCGGGAGAGAGTTTCAAGAGGAAGTGGACATATGTATGCTTATGGCCGATTCACGCTGATGTATGGCAGAAACCAAGAAAGGGATGACAGAGGATGAGATGGTGGGATGGCATCACTGACTCAATGGACATGAGTTTGAGCAAGCACCGGGAGTTGGTGATGAACAGGGAAACCCAGTGTGCTGCAGTCCATGGGGTTGCAAATGACTGAGTCAGACATGACTGAGCAACTGAATACAGTGTTGTAAAGCAATTATCCTCCAATTAAAAATAAATAAATTAAAAAAAAAAACAAGATGAACCAAAGAAGAATATATCATTTATTCTTATTCCTTTACTTTAAAAACATCTCAACCTGAGAAATAATTTTTAACTACAGTCTGAGATGGAAATAGTTCATGAAAACATTAATAAAGACTGCCAGAAATAGGAATGAGAATTGAAAACAGTAGTTCCATTTTATGATAAGAGAATGAAAATATCTGAACTTTTGCATTAGGAAAAAAAATATTGGTTTAGGTGTTACTGAACTCCATGAATTCTTGAATGACATGACTAAAATCAACATAAACTATGTATCTCTAATGTTTGTAGAAGGGGACGAATTTGTAACTCAATCTAGTAATTTAAACATAATATAAAGACATACTGAACTAACAAATGAGCAGCATCCAGAAAAATAATTTCATTCAAAAAGAGTTAAGACTAAATTAATAACTGTAAGTCCTCAGCAGACTTGTCACAACTCAGTGATCTCTAGAGTTTCTTTGGGGGTGCAACAAGCCTCTCTGTTGATAAAAGCCAGCATAAATAAGTTAGGTTTCAGATTCAGAGAGCTAGTTCTAATTTTAAAGTGGATAAATCAAGTACACCATTAGATATACAGGTCTGGGTTTCAAAGAACAGTACTGGGCTAGAGATATACATTTGAGAGGCAATAGAATATAGATAGAATTTAAAACCAAGAGGATGGATGAGACCATGAAGGGAGTATATATAAATATATCAATACAGTGGGTAGAGTATGTATAGATATATTCTGTGTAAGTGGCAGGTAATATGATCAATATAATCTATGATGTACTATAATTATATATTTGAGTATTTCTTACTACTGAGTTTCACAGGAAACAAAGTTCATGGTATTTTAGTTCAGTCTCAGAGTGATTATTGACAATTTACTAAATAGGAAAATTAGGAGGAAGTATCACAATAGAAAATAATATCAAAGCAAAGACTCTGAAAGATTAAGAGTTAACCAACTCAGGATTTATACCTTGCAAGCTGGCCTCCCCTGACCAATTGGCTATTGCTCAGTTACTAAGGCAATCGGTTCTGGTGAACTCCAAGTCTTACCCTACACTAAAAGGCAAGGAGACAGTCTCTACTTCCCCAACAACAAATGCTGATATGAAAAATCCTGATTCCAGTCTCAAATATCACATAGCTGAAATTATAGATCTTGGACCCCAAGCTCAGTACTTCGCTAGGGGAGGAGCTAAAGTGTATCCATCCACCCAACTAAGTGAAGTAAAACTGGAACCAGGTTTTCTTTGGGAGTAAATGGGTACACGAGATTATGAAGGGACTTGCATTACTTGCATTACTTTGGGTAGATTTTTACATTTTGTGCACTGTGGATGTATTATCCAATATTTTGTTAAAAGCGAATAACAGTTTCTGTATCTTTAACAATAAAAAGCATTACTACCACTATGTTTAGATAAAGAGATTTTCTCATGAGATAAGAGCAGCTTGAAACATCAGTTTGTTCACTAATTAAGTATATAGACCACTTAGTATACATTATTAATCCGAGTCTCTCCAACATCTCAACTACTAATTCCCTTAGACGCTCTCTCAAGTAACTTTATCCATTTCTTCTAATAGTTATAAAATCACAGTTTCAACTCTTTGTAGATTAATTTGAAAACTTGGAGCCTGAGTTGAAAAATGAAACCATATTTGTTTATAAGGTTAATATCATCTTTGCTGAGGTGGATTTTGTGGCTTCAGAAGCTCTATACCTTTTAAAAAATATAAATGAGATTTAATAAATGAAAAAGGAAATGTAAATGTTTGTTACACATTACTTGTTTTCTCCTTATAGTATTTTCTTTTTTAACTTTTATATTATAGTTGGTTAACAATGTTGTATTAGTTTCATGTGTACAGCAAAGTGATTGCTATATATATATTTTTTAATTCTTTTTTTAATTTAATTCTTTTTAATTAATTTTTAATTAATTTTTTAAAATTCTCTTCCCATATGGGTTATTACAGAGTATTGAGTAGAGTTCCCTGTGTTATACAGTAGGTTGTTATTGATTATCTATTCTATATACAGTAGTGTGCATCTGTTGATCCTAAACTCCTAATTTATCTCCACCCCAACTTGTTTTGTAAATAAATACATTTTTGTCATTTTTTTTAGATACCACATGTAAGTGATATCATGTGTATTTGTCTTTGTCTAACTTATTTCACTTTGTATTATAATCTCTGTCCATCCATGTTGCTGTAAATGGCTTTCTTTTTTTACAGTATTTTCTAATAATTTATTTGCATTATGTACATTCTGCTTTGATTCACAATTCAATTTGAAAAATTCATTATTCAAGCTAGTTGTATGAGATTATACTATTCATTATTTTTAATCACACTTCCTCCTTCTGGATACTAAGTAAATGATTTTTTTCCTTATCTAAAGTCTATGAAATAGAGTTTTGTCAATCTATAATTAATGCCTACTGTTAACAAATCTGAAAGGTACATAGGCCTTGAGGTTTGTAAATACTGGGCCACCAGTCTCTTGACCAACCAATAGAGGGAGTCCACACTAGCTATATGTACAGCAAATATACCCAAATGTAAAAAGAAAACAATACTATTCTGTCATTGGTATTTCAACAAGTCTGGATGTATGCTAGGGTATAGGGTAGCAGCAATGTGTTTCTTTCCTAGATAAGGAACATCATTGCAACCATTTTCCAGGCACTATCATGCCTCCTCTAACATGGGCTAAATGCTTTACACAACATCTATGAGACAGATTTCATTTTTATCCCCATTCTCTTCTGAAAAAATCCCCAAGGTCATACATAACTAGGTGTTTGACAGAACCAATATTTAAACCCTCCTGTCTGACCTCAGAGGATATGCTTTAAACACTGTCCTAGGCAGCCTCCTATCAAAATATAGGGTTAAGGAAGGTCAGCAGGAATATTCTAGGTCAGCATACTCTGATTTGGAATAGTTCTCTAAACATCCCAATTTATAAATATTTGTAAGGCAAGAAGAGGTGAATGGACATTTTTCCAGGCAGCACCACAATGGCAAGTAGATGTGCACCATAGTTCTTTTAAGGTCAAAATTATTTATATGTGAGCACAGTTCTCACTGATCATAAACAATTACAGATTTTAAAAAATCTATACTGTGCTCTTTTGTTGTATTAGGTATGTGCTCACTATGGTGAGGAAACCAAATGCATAGGATTTATTTCCTCTCCAATGATCTTTGCCCTATCTATATCTTCAGCTGTGAGCAAACAGCTGCATATGAATTTTTATCAGATAGTGTTCATATCCATAAGACATTTCCCCAGCACTTTTATTGACATATCTTGGCTTAATCCACATATATGCTCAGGGAAAAAAATGTGTTCAAATCCCTAAAATAAAATTGTCTAGAAAATAACATTATTTGTAAGCATAGCTTGACAGTTCCACCTTCACATCCCATTAAGGTGTCCATGGTACAATATATTTTAAGATAGCCTTCGAGTTTATCTTTACATTTACAAAATAAATGAAAATTCCAGGAGTTTACTAGTAAAGAAAAGCCGTGAATGTATAATATTTCTGTTTCTGTGGAATTTTCTCACCAGCCATATTTGGTTATACCTCTTTCATTTGCTGTACTAAGTAAACCACTTCCCAAGACAGTTGATTGCTGAATTAAAATCTGAGAAGGGAAAGAAATAAATTTGTGCAGCGTTTGTTCAACGATATATTCAGTAGTGTACCATAAGACATTATGAGTTAAAGTAACACTGTAGAATGCTAGCAACAAAGAATTTAGAGCAGACTCAGAGGGAACTCATAATCATAAAGTCATCCTTAGACAAGAATAATAAAAACACAGTTACTGTAAACAGACTGAGTCCTCAATAACATGGGATAAATCACAAGGTGAAAAATGGAAAAAGCAAACTACAGACATCATTTGAGCATGGTAGGGAGAAATTATCAAACAATGAGATAATAGAAATGTCACAACACTGGAGCCAGTGTTCATTACAACTTCTCTTAGTGCCATTCACTTCCTTTAAAGGTCAAAGAAACTTCAGGAATGATGAAACACCAGTTTCATTTCCTTTTTTCTGCTATTTTTAATTTTATTCTGTAAAAGTCTTACCTGAGATCTGACTTGAAAGCTGAAGTAGCAGACCTTACTTTGGAAACGAAAGTGAATATATTTCTTCCTAAACTGATAAGACTATTTTTTTTAATTGAGGTATAACTGGCATTCAACAGGCTTCCTTGGTGGCTCAGTCAGTAAAGAATCTGCCTGCAGTGCTACAGACTTGGGTTCAATTTCTGGGTTGGGAAGATCCCCTGGAGAAGGAAACGTCAACCCACTCCAGTATTCTTGTATGGAATATTCCATAGACAGTGGAGACTAGTAAGTTATAGTCCATGGGTGAATTCTTTGCCTTCTGAGCCACCATGGAAGCCTTAAAGTAGTTGCAAAGAGTCGGACATGACTGACTGACTAACACTTTCACTTCACTTCACTGACATTCACCATAAGGTGTATAACATAATGACTTAATGTTTGTATATGACCCAGAAACTCTTGAGAGTAGTCCCTTGGACCGCAAAGAGAATCAAACCAGTCAATCCTAAAGGAAATCAGTCCTGAATATTCACTCAGGCACCTGCCTTGAGGTTGCCAGACCCAGAAAAAGCATTCAAACTTTATGTCCATGAAAGAGAGGGAATAGCCTTGGGAGTGTTAACTCAAAGGCTGGGGTCTGAGCCCCAGCCTGTAGCTTACTTATCCAAGAGACTTGATCCAATCGCCTGAGGCTGGCCCTGGCCCCCCTGCCTTCGAAATCTTGATGCTTTAAAACTCTCCTTTGGAGGAAAAAAAAAAACCTCTCCTTTGGGAGCAAACTAACTGTAAGGCAAGTGGTCTCCTCTTGTCCTACTTGCCAATTAAACAACCACCAAGGAGCTCAAAGACCCCAGCTGGCCCAGCCTGTCCAACGACGTGGGACCTATCCAGGAGAGGACTGGCAGATGGACTTCACCCAGATGCCAGTTTCTCGAGGGTATAAATACCTACTAGTCATGATAGATACTTTCACAGGATGGACTGAAGGCTTTCCCACCCAGACTGAGAAGGCTGAGGAGGTGGTAAAAAAACTGCTCCATTAAATCATTTCAAGATTTGGTCTGCCCAGGTCATTACAAAGTGACAATGGGACATCATTTACTTCTAAGATCACCCAAGGGGTCTCTAAAGCATTGGGCATTACTTATTATCTCCATTGTGCCTGGAGGCCTCAGTCTTCAGGAAAAGTAGAAAGAGCCAACCAATTCTTAAAACCAGCAATAAAAAAGATAACCCAGGAGACCTCCCTGGGATGGAAGGAGGCTTTACCAATAGCCCTCCTCTGTACCCGTATTGCCCCTAAGGAACAGGTTGGTCTTAGTCCTTATGAGATGCTATATGGGAGACCTTTTGTTTATGTCAATGACCTCTTCCTAGAGCCAGAGGTTCAGACTCTCCAGTCTTATACCATGGCCATTGGGCAATTCCAACAGGATATATGCTTGCGGAGTATGAACCAGGACCCAAAAGACTCTAAGGAGTCACCACTGTATGCTCCAGGGACACAAGTCCTAATTAAAGTCTGGAAAGATGGGTCCCCAAAGACTCAACTCGAGCCCACATGGAAGGGCCCCTACCCTGTAATACTTTCTACCCCCACAGCAGTCAAGGTACCAGGACACGATTCCTGGATTCACTATGCATGAGTCAAGCCATGGAAGAAAACAGAAGAGGACACTCAGTACACCTGTGAGCCCCTAGGAGATCTCAGATACCCATTCAGAACTACAAATGAGTGCCATTCTAATGAACACCCCCAAAATCTGGTTTCTGGGGATAAGATTTCTCAGGATAGCTCTAAAGAGCCAACACAGCTTGGTAGGGACTGTACTCCAAAACAGGCAGGAGATAAATCTTCTGATCCCTGAACAAGGAGGGACTTGAGCCATCCTGGTGATGGGAATTTTGAATTGGCTAATGCCCCTACTAGTCCTTGTTACACCATACTAATGCTGCTTATGATCGTTCCATGCATTACCAGTTGTCTAACCTGTTTTGTCTCTGCTCAGGTCAAGAAGATACAACATGCAGTATCAGTTCAACAAAGATATAAAACTACAGCCGACCATGGAAGATATCACTCACCCTTAGACGGACACCGCTATGAGGACTCTGAGGCCTGAGACTAGCAAAAGGGGGAGGCCCAATACCCCCTCGCCATCCCAATTCAGCAGGAAGCAGCCAGAAAGACCTCAACACCCCTATTCCCAAAGAATTGGGCCTCTCATCTCTTGACGGGGGAAGGTTAGGTAGTTAGAATATGAGTGTTCAGGAGTCTCCAGCAGAGGTGTGGGTTGACATGGCCTGCTGCAGGGCCAGGGGCACTGAATACAACAGTGCAGGCATAAATCCTTTTGAAGGAGGTCTACCATGGGCTTCCCTGGTGGCTCAGATGGTAAAGTGTCTGCCCGCAGTGCAGGAGACCTGGATTCGATCCCTGGATTGGGAAGATCCCTTGGAGAAGGAAATGGCAACCCACTCCAGTACCCTTGCCTGGAAAATTCCATGGACAAAGGAGCCTGGTAGGCTACAGTCCATGGGGTCACAAAGAGTTGGACAGGACTGAGTGATTTCACTTTTCTTTCTTTCACCATACCATAGTTTGGCCTCAGGCCAAACAACAGGGAAGGAACACAGCCCCACTCTCCAATAGAAAATTGGATTAAAGATTTACTGAGCATGGCCCATCAGAACAAGACCCAGATTCCCCCAAAGTGGTCCCTCCCATCAGGAAGCTTCTACAAGCCTCTTATCCTTATCCATAAGAGGGCAGAAAGAATGAAAACAATCACAGAAAACTAACCAAACTGATTACATGGATCACAGCCTTGTCTAACTCAATGAAACTATGAGCCATGCCGTGTAGGGCCACCCAAGATGGAGAGGTCATGGTGGAGAGTTCTGACAAAACGTGGTCCACTGGAGAAGGGAATGACAAACCACTTCAGTATTCTTGCCTAGAGAACCCATGAAGAGCATGAAAAGGCAAAAAGATATGACACTGAAAGATGAACTCTCCAGGTTGGTTGGGCTTCCCTTGTAGCTCAGTTGGTAAAGAACCTGCCTACAATGCAGGAGACCTGAGTTCAATTTCTGGGTTGGGAAGATCCCCTGGAGAAGGAAATGCCAACCCACTTCAGTATGCTTGCCTGGAGAATCCCATGGACTGTAGCCTGCCAGGCTCCTCTATCCATGGGGTCGCAAGAGTCAGACACGACTTAGTGACTAAACCACCACCACTACCAGGTTGGTTTGTTTCCAATATGCTACTGGAGAAGCGAGGAGAAATAACTCCAGAAACAGTAAAGAGACAGAGCCAACAACACCCAGTTGTTGATGTGACTGGTGATGGAAGCAAAGTCCAATGCTGTAAAGAACAATATTGCTTAGGAACCTGGAATATTAGGTCCATGAATCAAGGTAAATTGGAAGTGGTCAAACAGGAGATGGCAAAAGTGAGCATCAGCATTTTAGGAATCAGTGAACTAAAATGGACTAGAATGGGCAAATCTAATTCAGATGACCATTACATCTATTACTGTGAGCAAGAATCCCTCAGATGCAATGGAGTAGCTATCATAGTCAACAAAAGACTCCAAAATGTAGAACTTGGGTGCAATCTCAAAAACGACAGAATGATCTCAATTCGTTTCCAAGGCAAACAATTCAATATCACAGTAATCCAAAGTCTATGCCCCAACCACTGATGCCAAAGAAGCTGAAGTTGAATGGTTCTGTGAAGACTTACAAGACCTTCTAGAACTAACACCAAAAAAAAGATGTCCTTTTTATCATAGAGGACTGGAATGCAAAAGTAGGAAGTAAGAGATACCTAGAGTAACAGGCAAGTTTGGCCTGGGAGTACAAAATGAAGAAGGGCAAAGGCTACCAGAGTTTTGCCAAGAGAATTCACTGGGTCATAACAAACACCCTCTTCCAACAACACAAGAGAAGACTCTACACATGTACATCACCAGATGGTCAACACCGAAATCAGACTGATTATATTCTTTGCAGTCAAAGATGGAGAAACTCTTCACAGTCAGCAAAAACAAGACTGGGAGCTGACTGTGGCTCAGATCATGAACACCTTATTGTCAAATTCAGACTTAAATTGAAGAAAGTAGGGAAACACTAGACCAATCAGGTATGACCTAAATCAAATCCCTTATGATTATACAGTGGAAGTGAGAAATAGATTCAAGGGATTAGATCTGATAGACAGAGTGCCCGAAGAACTATGGATGGAGATTCGTGACATTGTACAGGAGGTTGTGATAAAACCATCCCCAAGAAAAAGAAACGTATAAAGGAAAATGGCTGTCTGAGGAGTCCTTAGAAAGAGCTGAAAAAAGAAGAGAAGTGAAAGGCAAAAAAGAGGCAAGATGTACTCATTTGAATGCAGAACTCCAAAGAATAGCAAGGAGAGTTAAGAAAGCCTTCCTAAGTGATTAATGTAAAGAAACAGAGCAAAATAATAGAATGGGAAAGACTAGAGATCTCTTCAAGAGAATTAGACACACCAAGGGAACATTTCATGCAAAGATGGGCACAATAAAGGACAGAAATTATATGGATTGTCACCCTGCTTATTTAACTTATATGCAGAGTACATCATGAGAAACGTTGGGCTGGAAGAAACACAAGCTGGAATCAAGATTGCTGGGAGAAATATCAATAACCTCAGATATGCAGATGACACCACCCTTATGGCAGAAAGTGAAGAAGAACTAAAGAGCCTCTTGATGAAAGTGAAAGAGGAGAGTGAAAAAGTTGGCTTAAAGCTCAACATTCAGAAAACTAAGATCATGGCATCTGGTCCCATCACTTCATGGGAAATAGATGAGGAAACAGTGGAAACACTGTCAGACTTTATTTTGGAGGGCTCCAAAATCACTGCTGATGGTGATTGCAGCCATGAAATTAAAAGACGCTTACTCCTTGGAAGGAAGGTTATGATCAAACTAGACACCATATTAAAAAACAGAGACATTACTTTGCCAACAAAGGTCTGTCTAGTCAAGGCTATGGTTTTTCCAGTGGTCATGTATGGATATGAGAGTTAGACAGTGAAGAAAGCTGAGCATCAAAGAATTGATGGTTTTGAACTGTGGTGTTGGAGAAGACTCTTGGGAGTCCCTTGGACTGCAAGGAGATCCAACCAATCCATCCTAAAGGAGATCAGTCCTGGGTGTTCATTGGAAGGACTGATGTTGAAGCTGAAACTCCAATACTTTGGCCACCTCATGCGAAGAGTTGACTCATTGGAAAAGACCCTAATGCTGGGAAGGATTGGGGGCAGGAGGAGAAGGGGACGACAGAGGATGAGATGGTTGGATGACATTACTGACTCGATGGACATGGGTTTGGGTAAACTCCGGGAATTTTTGATGTACAGGGAGGCCTGGCGTGCTGCTATTTATGGGGTCGCAAAGAGTCAGACACAACTGAGCGACTGAACTGAACTGAACAGAAGCAGAATATATTAAGAAGGGATATCAAGAATACACAGAACCATACAAAAAAGGTCCTAATGACCTGGATAACCATGATGGTGTGTTCACTCACCTAGAGCCAGACATCCTGGAATGTGAAATCATGTGGACCTTTGGAAGCATCATGACAAACCTAGACAATGTATTAAATAGCAGAGATATCACTTTGCCAACAGAGGTTCATATAGTCAAAACTGGTTTTTCCAGTATTCTTGTATGGAAATGAGAGTTGGTCATTTTTTAATTTACCAGTTGACAAATATTTCAGTTGTTTAAGACTTTTATATTATAGATGAAACTGCTATTAAAAAATTGTATACTGTGTTTTGTGTGGAAAGTGAAATAACCACACAATGAGTTAGTTCATGGTTAATTTTATATGAAACTGCTGATTTATGTTCCCAAGTGCCTACACCATTCCACATTCCCACCAAAAATATATAATGAGATTTCCACTCGCTCTGCCACCTCAGCAACACCTGTTCACAGTAGTTCCTTAAACTGTGGCCAGTCTAATGGGTATATATAACATTTTAGTGTGGTTTAATTTACATTCTCAGTAAATAATGATGTTAAGCATACTTTTATCAACTTATTTGTCAATGTGATGCAAGTATATTCTTCTCATCTCTGTATTACATTTTCGTATTTCTAACCATGACTTTAGAAAATTTTTTGATTAAGTATAATTTATCTATTTTATGGTTTATGCATGTGTTCTATGCAAAAACTTTTTTCTAAAACAAAACTCTGATTAGTTTCAAGGTGACTATTGTACATCATATGAGATAAATTCGAAAATTGTTTTTATGACAAAATTCTTTTATCACAGAATTCCAAGTATTGCAGCATTTGTTTGAAAGACTATCTTTTCCAAATGATATCTCCATGGCACTTTATTCAAAATCAATTACCATCTGTACATTGGCTTTTTTTTCTGAACTTTATTTCACTGAAGCTTGGCTATTTCTACAAAATAGTCTGCTAAAATTTTTATTAGAAATGTGTTATATCTGTAGATCAGTTTGTTTTGATAGTAAGTGTTCCAATCCATAAACATGGAATGTTTCTACACTTTAAATTTTCCTTAATTTTTATGATCAAATTTTATACTTTTTACTGCATTGGTATTGCACATTTGTTTTTATTTATCTGTAAATGTTTACTGTTTATTGATAATTTTATAAACAATACTTAATTTCAATTTCTAACTATTTATACATAGTATATAATATATATTGACCATGTATTATACAATGTTACTAAACTTACGTATAAATATGAGTTTTAAATAGATTCTTTCATATAGTCCATATAGATTAGCTTGTTATCACTAATCTGCTTTTTAGTATTTATTTTTCTTACATTACCTTATTGCACTGGGTGGAACTTATAGTAAAACGTTGACTCTAACTGATAAGATCAATACTATAGTTTCAGTTTTGATCTTAAAGGAAAAGCATTTTTCTTTCAGTATTTAGTATGATGTTGACTATAGGTTTTTATTATATGAAATGTATCAGGTTTAGAAAATGTCATTTTTTAACCAGGAGGTTTTATTATGAGTGCTCTTTAATATCTGTCTAATGCCTTTTTCTACATCTATTTAAATGATTACATCATTTTCTATTCTGATGAGGTGAATTATGTTAATTAAAATTTTGAATGTTAAGCCAATGTTACACACTTTAGGGATAAACATTACTTGATGCATTATCAATACATTATCTTTTTTGTATATTTTTGGATTTGACATGCTAGTACTTTAATATGGAGTATTTCATCTTTCTGAGGGAAATTTGTTATAGTATTCTTGGCTTGTAATATCTCTGCTTTCAATTTTTGCTCCTTGCCACTTTGTTATTTAAACGTAGAGTACTGTATCTTAATTGAGCCTAGTCTGTATCATACTGCTGCTAAGTTGCTTCAGTCGTGTCCGACTCTGTGCGACCTCATAGACGGCAGCCCACCAGGCTCCGCCGTCCCTGGGATTCTCCAGGCAAGAACACTGGAGTGGGTTGCCATTTCCTTCTCCAGCGCATGAAAGTGAAAAGTGAAAGTGAAGCCGCTCAGTCGTGTCCGACTCTTCGCGATCCCATGGACTGCAGCTTACCAGGCTCCTCCATCCATGGGACTTTCCAGGCAAGAGTACTGGAGTAGGGTGCCATATACCAGGTAGATATATATCATATCCTTTTTTTCTCCAGGATCCCATCTAAATTCCACATGGTATTCATTCACCATGCCTTCTTGACTGTGACAGTTTCTCTGACTTTATTTTTGATGACCTTGATAGTTTTAAGGATTACAAATCAGATATTTTGTTGAAAGAAAAGAAAAATCTCTCAATAGATTTTTTTCTGATATTTTACTGATGATTCAGCTGGGGTTATGTGTTTTGTGAGAAAGACCACAGAAGTAAAGTACCATTTTTCTCCCAAACATAGAGGTTACACACACTACCAACATGATTTATCCTTGCTAGTATTGACCTTAGTCACTTGGCAGATGCAGGGTTTGTCAGATTTCTCCACTGTATTTTTTTTATCCCTTTCCATACTAAACTCTGTGGAAGAAATCCACTTTGTGCAACCAGCACTTAAGAAATGAGGAGTTCCATCTTCTTGAGATGACGTATCTACATAAACTATTTTGAATTCGTCTACAAGGGAAATGTGATATTTATTTACTTATTTATTTACTTAACTTGTTCATTTATTTGTATCAGTGAGAACTCATAAATATTTCGTATTTTGGATTATAATCCTAACCTACACTAGATCAAATTTTTCCTGCTTTGGCCATTGAAATTGCTGTTGGCTGGTTTGAGTATCTGTTTAATAAAACCACATAATTGCTGAATTTTTGTTTTTACCACTTTCTTAACTTTTGACACCATAAAATCCTCTAGGCTCATTGTATATTTCCTGACCCAGTCCTAGAATTAGTCATTCTCCAAGAGCCTTGTACTTGTATCTAAATGTAGCATTTATTTATAGAGTGGGGCAGACCTTGATCTTTTCAATAAAAATCAATAATAATGTGTATAAACTATATTGTATCACTTTTTATTATCTAATTTCAAGTACAATAAATTAAAAAGTATTTCTAACAAACTTTACAAAAGTATTCTTTCAAAGTTCATATTTATGTACTATTGCTAAGAGTTGGACACGACTGAGCGACTTCACTTTCACTTTTCACTTTCATGCATTGGAGAAGGAAATGGCAACCCACTCCAGTGTTCTTGCCTGGAGAATCCCAGGGACAGGGGAGCCTTGTGCACTGCCGTCTATGGGGCCGCACAGATTCGGACACGACTGAAGCGACTTAGCAGCAGCAGCAGCAGCTTTGATGAACTAAAGGCAGTTTGTGCTGTGGCAAGTCACTTCAGTCATGGTCTACTCTTTGTGACCCTCTGGACGACAACCTGCCAGGCTCCTCTGTCCATGGGATTCTCCAGGAGATACTGGAGGGGTTGCCATTGTCTTCTCCAGGGGATCTTCTCAAAGCAGGGATCTAACCTTCTCTTAGGTCTCCTGCATTGGAAGGTGGGTTCTTTACCACTGGTGTCACCTAGACATTTATAAAATGAAACCCACCTGTGAAAATTCAAATTAATTCAAGATGCCAAACATCTAAATTGTTACTTAGTACTTCCCATTCCCTATTACCAGTTCATGGCTCTAGAAAGTTCTTTTACACAAGAAAGCAAGTTCTTTATACATACTATTGTTATAGCTTTTCAGAAGCATATTTTAAATAAATGTATAGGTTTATAGGATTTTTTACATAACATGGTATGACATAATGTGGATATTTTGAAATTTAAAATTCCATTCTATGTTCTCCTCATATCAAGAGAAAATCATGATGTACAAGTTGAAGGATTAAACATGAAAATAACACATTTCAAAGTGAATATTTCTAGAGAAAAATTGTCCGTGTAACAGGCCATAAGTGGAGTCCCTCAAAAATCATTACTTTGTCCTAATACATTTGACTTTCAGATTTTATTTTCTAGCGGTCTCCTCAGCATCTTGGTCATTACTGAGTATGATATATCATTCTTGGAGCTCTTTTGTCAAAGCCAGTAAAAGTTAGAGTCTAAGTAAATATGTCAAATTAAAGCTAATCACTTGAAATTTATCATTAGTAAATGGCCTGTTACACTTTCTATCATTTGTAGGCAATCAGAAAATATTGAAACTAAATAAAATGTATGCACAATGACTCTAGGGAAGAATTTAATGTTTACCAATATAAAAGTTACAAAATATGTAGGGAAGGAAGCTGCATGTGGTGTTTTATATTTCTCAAATTAGCATTATGACATAAGAAAATGAAACTCGTGTGCCTATTTGCAGAACAATCGCAAACATTTTTCTCCCTTTTAGGAGAACTAAAACTTGTGGGGTCTACCCCTGGAAGTCTTTCCCCTTCACCTAGCACTCAAATACTTTTCATCCTTAAACCTAGGCATCATATTCAAAACCTTTTCAGAAGAACTTAGTATGAGGGCTTTTACCTTGCCAACAAAGATAGTTTACTGAGGAATTTTCAATGTAATTTGCCTCTTTCATTAAAAAGAAATCTCTTAAATTCCAATCAGGTCAGAATAAAATACCTTTATTCATCTAATACATATTTGTTCATGTATTTGTTCAAATTCTGCAACAGGATTTCTTGTTGAGGCCTTGACCAAGCCTCTCTTGAAAGTACTTTATTCATCACATTTCAGAATCCAAAGGAAGCTAGTCTGTCAATCTTACTTACACAAAGTATAATTAGACACATTTTGGATTTCCCTTCTTACTTATATTGGGATACTGCATATCTTGCCAAAAAAAAGAGGTTATTATCAGATTTACTTTTCTCTGGCTATGATGAGCAGTTAGACAATGGTTATTAATGGCAACCCACTCCAGTACTCTTGCCTGGAAAATCCCATGGACGGAGGAGCCTGGTAGGCTGCAGTCCATGGGGTCGCTAAGAGTCAGACACAACTGAGCGACTTCACTTTCACTTTTCACTTTCATGCATTGGAGAAGGAAATGGCAACCCACTCCAGTGTTCTTGCCTGGAGAATCCCAGGGACAGGGGAGCCTGGTGGGCTGCCGTCTATGGGGTCACACAGAGTTGGACACGACTGAAGTGACTTAGCAGCAGCAGCAGCATTCTCTTAATTGTGATATAATTTATACATAATTTTATTTCAGAGTGCCTTCTTCTTAATTTGAAACAAGTTTAGACCCTGCCACTTTTTAATCTAAATGTAAGGAGATTATGTATCTTAATTGAGCCTAATATCTATCATGTAAGCATACTTTCAAGTTCATGTCAAAGCCATGCAATACAGTATTTTTTTTTTTGGAATGTCAAAACCATGCAATACAGTTTTTTTTTTTAAAAGAAAAGCTGAATTAGTGAATTGTTTGATACAGTGGCATCAGATTTTCCTAATGCATAAATTCTTCTCCTGGATTACATGTCTCAATTCTGGAATCTGTACTAGTGTATTTCATAAGTCATTTAGTGAACAGAAGCAATGACACTTATTAAGTAATCCAGCAGCAATCAGTAAAATAAAGAACACAGTACTGTGAAGAGGTATCAGAAGACTGCTTAAACATTGAGAGCATCTGCCTAGGGCAGTGAATAATCCCAATGTCGTTTTTCAGCTATGTCTTCCACTGTGAATGATGTGAAATGACCTTCCTAGTAGACTTGCATTCAATTGTACACTTCTAGTTACTTCTAGTGGAAATTCAAAAGTGAAAAGTCAAATTAAGTAGTCATGTTCTTTTCCAAGGCCTACCTTTTCATTTTTAGATTAACAATAAAAGCCCCTATATAACCTATAATTCATAATTATCAATGTATTACAAAATTTCCATATGCTTAATAGTATATAGCATAATGCCTATACTTTAAAGTCATAGAGAAAAAATCCTTTAAAGTCATAGAGAAAAATATAAATTTTAAAGAGGGAAAAGGGAAGGCCATTTAAGAGTTAAACAATAGCCTTCACATGGAAAATCTAACTGAATTGGAATTATTTAAACTAGAGAATAATCAACTGCAAGGTGACTTACTGTTGAATATAGAAAGTATAATTATGAGGAGAATGCCAACTTGCTCTGCATTCACCAATAAAAAATTAGAAATGTGTTAAATATGACAATTCCTCCTTCCATTCTAGCCCCCTCCCCTACTTCCATCCCCATCTTCTCTGTATGGATCAAACAATTTAAATTGAAAATAGGACACCGTCATTTCAGGGTATGTGTATCTAATCTTTCCAACAGGGTAGTGAAAATGTTTGCTTCTATGTTAATACAAGATAGTATGTAGTAAATGTCTTATGTGTATGAAAAGAAAAAACTGGCCATTTTACTTATTCTTCAAATACAGTCCTACATTTTGAAATACAGAATATAAAATGACTGTTAAAAAATGCAACAGTGTTTGGGGAGTGTGAAATGAATAAATCATGTTAAAGAAAGGGAAAGAGAGATAATGAGAGAGAGATTTTTTGAGGTAGATACTTTTTAGATACATTTATTGAGCAAAGAAAGAGACAAAAACACTGGCAAAGCAGTTTCCCAGTTTATTAGTATTAAGATTATTTGTATTCTTATTCCAAATATACCCTGTTATAATCCAAATATACCCCAAAAATGTGTTAAAATGTGATCTCTAATAAATGCCTTCTTAGTCTATTAAAATAGACATGGTCCTGCCACTTGATGCCAGCCTTTGACAAAAGGCTACAACATCAAATATAAGAGCTAATACATTTCTACCCAAATGCCTGGCTCCATTTGAAGGCAATTGACAGAAACTCTTTGACAATGATCAATCTAATCAAAATGTTGCCTGAAGATTGCTTTACAAAATATAATTCTTTATATTTCTGCCAGATTACCCTCAATGCACCCCTTAGTTTTCTCTTACAAATCAATTTTTTCTCATCTTCCCCAAAAAGAATGATGAAAACAGATTACTGACAAAATACCCTGTGGACCTAGTTGAGTCAGTTAATTATTATAGTGCCTGTCAACAAATATTTGGCCTTAACTGTTGTAACAATGGAAACCTACATATGGTCACATAGAAAAGCCATGAACAACCCTAGAGTGAATTCCATGGAGCTTGTCATATTTGCTCAATCCAAAAAACGGAGGAAAGTTTTGTAACTTTAAAATAACGACTTCCACATAAGGAACTTTGCTGTGGAAAAATCCTGCATATATTCATCATATACTCAGAGGCTGTAAAATAAGTGCTTTCCTGATTCAAAATGAGTGACAGTCTTGCTAGAATTTTGGCCAAAATTATTTTCTCCTATCTTTATGAACAACTTCTGCATGACTTCAATTCTCTTAATGAGTAGTGCAAAAAAATGTCAGATATTGAAAGGAAAAGAAACACATTTATGTATTGTTAGTTTGGCAATGAATTCAGATCCTCATGGCAAAAATATTACAACTTAAATCCATCTTACAAAAGCCAAACTAGATATTTCAGAAAAGGAATTGAAATATTTGATTGCACATTCACACAAGCAACCAGCTAGCCAAAGAAAGACAGTAAAAAATACATTTTCTAATGTCCGACAGCATTCTGTTTCCAGGGATGTGTTCCAGGTCTTAGGTCATGATAATCAAGCTGCCTGTGTAGTCCCTGAACTCCTAAATCCATATTACCTCTTCCCTGTCAGTATTTAAGTTGAAAACACACCTGCTTAAATGCCTAAAGCTTAGAGCTAAATGCCTGCACAATACAGCTAAATGGGCTGAATGCAACCCAACACAGAACCTTCCAAACATGTGCGTGAAATGCACTGAGAGAAGCATTTTTGTGCAAAAATGACAGAAAATGTAATCGAAAAGAAAACCTCTAACAAAGCCATAGCCAGATGGTGTCCTTTATTGGGGGCCAGCTCATATTTCTGAGCTTTTGAAAATGTCAAGGCTTATTGCTGCTCAATTCTAGATTTACATCCTAAATTTGAGGAAAACCCTTCTCATGTGAATATTATGATCTCTTTCACATTGGTCTTGTAATTTACCATTTAGGAAATGCTTTAAATTTTTTGAAGCAATTTTTTTACACAATTTTGTGCAGACAATATATGTTCAACATAGAAAAACAGGAAGCAATGTGAAAAACTTAAAGTAAAAATTAAAATTGTATTGAGGATACTGTTGTATTTTGCTTTATAAGTTTTTTTTTTTTTTTACTGTATACCTAAATAAGCTTATGTTAGAGAGTGTACAAAAATTAAGTTTGACTATATGGAGATTTGTAAATCCTCTTGCTAAATTACAGTTGCATTGTGACAACTTTCTTTATCTACCTATCATGCTAGCTATGTTCAAATTAACATTTTAAATAGTTGATTACTATTTCATTTTAAGATCATTATAGATTAAGTACAATAATCTTAAAATGAAATAATGCAGGAGACCTGGGTTTGATCCCTGGGTCAGGAAGATCCCCTGGAGAAGGGTATGGCAACCCACTGCAGTATTTTTGCCTGGAGAATCCCTTGACAGAGGGGCCTGGTGGGCTACAGTCCATGTGGTCGCAAAAGAGAGTCAAACACAACTGAAGTGACTTAGCATACATGCATATGATATCTAGGATAATATTGTGAGTTGTTTTTTGGCTTTCATTTGTTTTTCTATTTCTAGAAATGCTGCAGCAAGTATTCTTAACCTATAATTTGTATTATTAAAATGTTTGCTTAAATTTCTAGAAGTAGATCCACCAGGCCAAAGTATATTTGTAAGTATAATGACACGTTACCAATAATCTAAAAATTCCTCAAAGATCAAAAAAGGTTGTAAAAAGTCTCATGTCCAAGTCTTTCTGACCACAGACTATGGTCACCAGGCTCATCTGTCCATGGAATTCTCCAGGCAAGAATATTTGAGTGGGTAGCCCTTTCCTTCCCCAGGGGATCTTCCTGGAGACCAGGGATCAAACCCAGGTCTCCTGTATTGCAGGCAGTTTCTTTACCATCTGAGCCACCAGGGAAGCCACCTAAGTGCTACAAAACTTCAAAAACATATGATCCAACAATTCCACGAGTGGGTATATATCTGAAGAAATTGAAAACATTATTTTGAAAAGAGGAATGTACCCCAATGTTCGTAAAAGCATTATTTGCAATAGCCAAGATATGGAAGGGCTTCCCTGGTGGCTCAGTGGCAAAGAATCCACCTGCTAATGTAGAAGATGCAGGTTTGACTCCTGGGTCAGGAAGGTCCCTGGAGAAGGAAATGGCTACCCACTTCAATATTCTTGCCTGGAAAATCCCAGTGACTGAGGAGCCTAGGAGGCTACCGTCCATGGGGTCACAAAAGAGTCAGGCAAGACTACAGACTAAACAATAAGATATGGAAGCAACCTAAATGCCCATCAATAGATAAATGAATAATAAATTGTGTCATTCATATATATATAAATATATACACACACACATACATACACATTTATATATACACACACAATGAAATTATTAGCCCTAAAGAGAAAAACAGTCTGCCACTTGCAACTGTGTGGATAGACTTAGAAGGTAATATGCCTAATGGAATAAGTCCAAGAAGACAAATACTGTATGTCATCACTTAAATGCGGAACCTAGAAAATAAAACCAAAAAAAAAATGTAACAAAAAGGATATAGACTCATAGATATAGAGAATAAACTAATGGTTACCAGTGGAAAAGAGTTGGAGAGAGAAGCAAAACAGTGGTATGGTGTTAAGAGATACAAACTACTTATATATAAAATAAATAAGTAACAAGGATACATATTGTATAGAACAGAGAATTATAGCCATTATTTTGTAATACCTTTAATTGGAGTATAATCTATAAAAATATGAAAAACTATGTTATACACAATTGTGTTGTACCTCTTAATCATACACGAATATTATTTTAAAAATAAGTAAATTTATAAAATTTAAAATAAAACAAAAATCTTAACCAGCCAATCAGTAGATCCCATTATAATTAGATAAGCATGCTTAATCTGTAATTCTAAATAAGGATTACTATGAAAGTATTAGCCATCTGCCCACAACACTTCACTGTACCTCTGTAAATCTGCTGTTTCCTTCACCCCATGGTTTCCTGGGAGTTGCAATTTCTGTCTAGGATTAAAACATGATGCACGAGAGAGGAGGAACAGCGTTACACTATACAGACTACCAAAGAGTACTTAATGATATTTTATCCAGTTTGGTAGAGCCCCTGCATCTTGGAATCAAATAGCTGACTATCCAAGGTGTGAAGCTTTATTCTAATTTTTTGTTATAGAAAGTAAGATCAAACTCAAGCCTGGTAATGCTTTTCTCAGTCCAAAACTATCTCATAATTATTTTTTTCTTTTACTGATTATATTTCCTTTTCATTTGATTATGCCATTTTGAAATTTTCTCTTTTAATGTATCTTCAAGAAACTTTTTTGGGGAAATTATAAGCTGTAATCAAAAAACTGCTTTTAATTGAGAGTCCTGTTGCTTCACTATGAAGATATCAAAATTTATCTTGAACATGGAGCAGGGATACACCCTTACTATACAGGTATGAAAACTGAAGGCCAAAGTGGTTCAATGGGTTGTATGAGATGAAACAACTGGAAATTGGTGGAGTGTGATTACAGATCAGGTATTTAGTTTTCATTATAACCATTTTCCAATCTTACAAGTGATAAAAATGTGAAATGATGTATATTATTAGTAACAACTATAATAACATATAGCAAGAGGACAGCAGTAAGGGATTATTGGAATTAAGTGATATTGTAAGGTTCTATAATCCTTCAGAGTGAAGAAATTGACAAAAGTCTGTTATGTAGTCAAGACTGAGATTTGAGATACACAGTCAAAATATAAGAAGCAAACTATTCCACATGTGCCATTAAAAGAGGTAGGGAGTGTGCAAATGAGTACTTCTAAGAAGTAATGCAATTAAATAAAAATTATTTTTCCAGTCAGAGTGGAAACAAATTTACAGTCTCTGATATATTTGTCTCTGAATATTAAAAAAAAAATCAAACACTTTATATTAGCATCTTTGAGTAAGAACACTAGCCACCTTTTTGTTACAGAAGTAAACTTAAGTAATTATAGCATTGATGATGGTAGATTAAGGAAGAGAGCTGGGTTGTAGAGTTTTCTACAATACAAAGCACAGAAATAATCAGGTGGCATCTAAGAACAAGGACTATCTATATGTATTTTAAATGACTATTGTCTTTATAAAACAGAAATAATTTCTTCCATAATCATCGCCATACTACACTACACTCCCCAATTCAAGAGAATCACATTTTGAAGCTATTAGAGTCACATACTGCTACAGAGTGAACTGTAAATTCCAAAAATTTGTATATAGAAGCTCTAAGTTTCAGTGTGATGATGTCTGGAAATGGGGCTTTGAGTGATAAGACAATTAAGTTTTGATAAGATCATGAGGATGAAGCCCTTACGATGAGATCTGTGCCCTTACTGGAAGAGAAAGCCACCAGAGCTCTCACTCTCTACCATGGGAGGACGCAGTGAGTTGGTTGGTGGACATCTGGAAGCCAATAAGAGGGACCCACTGGAACCAAATTGCCTGACACTTTTCTTGGACTTCCCAGTCTCCAAAACTATGAGAAAGTCATACCTGTATTTAAGTCATCCAAGTCTCTGTTACTTTCAGTTACAACAGCTAGAAAAGACTAACACACATAACCATTCTATCAGTTCCTCTTTCCCATCATCCATTTAGATAGCTTCCAGTCTATCAGGCAGAAATAGAAATTAGGATAGCATATGGTGGTACTCGCAGAAAGGATCGGTAGCTTGTGAGAAGAAACTGTTAAAACTCTTGATTGATTTTCATACACTTTTGATTCTCAAGCTGGAATCAAGATTGCCGGGAGAAATATCAATAATCTCAGATAAGCAGATAACACCACCCTTATGAAAGAAAGTGAAGAAGAACTAAAAAGCCTCTTGATGAAAGTGAGAGAGGAGAATGTAAAAGTAGGCTTAAAGCTCAACATTCAGAAAACTAAGATCATGGCATCTGGTCCCATCACTTCATGGCAAATATATGGGGAAAAAGTGGAAACAGTGTCAGACTTTAATTTTGGGGCTCCAAAATCACTGCTGATGGTGATTGCAGCCATGAAATTAAAAGACGCTTACTCCTTGGAAGGAAAGTTATGACCAACCTAGATAGCATATTAAAAACCAGAGACATTACTTTGCCAACAAAGGTCCATCTAGTCAAAGCTATGGTTTTCCCAGTGGTCATGTATGGATGTGAGAGTTGGACTGTGAAGAGAGCTGAGCGCCAAAGAATTGATGCTTTTGAACTGTGGTGTTGGAGAAGACTCTTGCGAGTCCCTTGGACTGCAAGGAGATCCAACTAGTCCATCCTAAATGCGATCAGTCCTGGGTGTTCATTGGAAGGACTGATGTTGAAGTTGAAACTCCAATACCTTGGCCACCTCATGCGAAGAGATGACTCATTGGAAAAGACCCTATACTGGGAAGGATTGGGGACAGGAGGAGAAGGGGACGACAGAGGATGAGATGGCTGGATGACATCACTGAATCAATGGACATGGGTTTGGGTAAACATGAACCATGAACTTCCAGATGTTTAAGCTGGTTTTAGAAAAGGCAGAGGAACCAGAGATCAAATTGCAAATATCCGCTGGATCATCAAAAAAGCAAGAGAGTTCCAGAAAAACATCTATTTCTGCTTTATTGACTATGCCAAAGCCTTTGACTGTGTGGATCACAATAAACTGTGGAAAATTCTGAAAGAGATGGGAATACCAGATCATCTGACCTGTCTCTCGAGAAACCTGTATGCAGGTCAGGAAGCAACAGTTAGAACTGGACATGGAACAACAGACTGGTTCCAAATAGGAAAAGGAGTATGTCAAGGCTGTATATTGTCACCCTGCTTATTTAACTTATATGCAGAGTACATCATGAGAAAGGCTGGACTGGAAGAAACACAAGCTGGAATCAAGATTGCCGGGAGAAATATCAATAACCTCAGATATGCGGATGACACCACCCTTGTGGCAGAAAGTGAAGAAGAACTAAAGAGCCTCTTGATGAAGGTGAAAGAGGAGAGTGAAAAAGTTGGCTTAAAGCTCAACATTCAGAAAACTAAGATCATGGCATCTGGTCCCATCACTTCATGGGAAATAGATGGGGAAACAGTGCAAACAGTGTCAGACTTTATTTTGGGGGGCTCCAGAATCACTGCAGATGGTGACTGCAGCCATGAAATTAAAAGACGCTTACTCCTTGGAAGGAAGGTTATGGCCAACCTAGATAGCATGTTTAAAAGCAGAGACATTACTTTGCCAACAAAGGTCTGTCTAGACAAGGCTATGGTTTTTCCAGTGGTCATGTACAGATATGAGAGTTGGTGAAGACAGCTGAGTGCCACAGAATTGATGCTTTTGAACTGTGGTGTTGGAGAAGACTCTTGAGAGTCCCTTGGACTGTAAGGAGATCCAATCAATCCATTCTAATGGAGATCAATCCTGGGTGTTCATTGGAAGGACTGATGTTGAAGCTGAAACTCCAATACTTTGGCCACCTCATGCCTAAGGGTTGACTCATTGGAAAAGATCCTAATGCTGGGTAGGATTGGGGGCAGGAGGAGAAGGGGATGACAGAGGATGAGATGGTTGGATGGTATCACTGACTCGATGGACATGGGTTTGGGTAGACTCCAGGAATTGCTGATGGATGGCTCATTTGCTTTAACTTAGTCTCAAACATGGAAAGAATCTAAAAGCACTCTATCATTTTTAAGAATTAATTCCTAAAAGATATTTAAAAAGAGAAAGAAACAAGCTAGGCAGAGAAAAAATAAATCACAATTTCAGCATGAAACAATGTAGGATCAAGCCTATAGTTACCAGAAATTAGAGTACATACTATAATTCCATCAACTCAGCTTTACATTTGAGAGTCTTCAGCACTCAAATACAAGAAGAAGGGCTCTAAAAGCAAAGCACTCTATTTTTAGCAGGTACTTGATATAAGAAAAAATATCCTCTTTCATACATGAATGATTAAACTAGGGTGGAAAATATGAAGAGTTTAATGCAAAAGAAAAGAGTAGCATTATTATTTCAGAAGAGAATCAATATTTTGAAAATAATACAAAAAATATATAAGGATTTTTAAAATATCAGCTCCATGTTTTAAAATTTTCATATATAAATGCCTGTATGAACCAACATTAAGATATCATAAAAAGAAGTAGCTCAGATGAAAGCAATTAACTAAGATTAAGGCTGAGATGAATGAGCAAGTTAAGAAAATAATTTTAAGGACACAAAAATGGAACAGATTAATTTAACCTACTGTAAAAAGAACTTAAAGAGCAGAAATGACTAAGAAAATTAACTTTTTAATATGTGATACAGAAACCATCTTCAAAGGTTATTCCAGATTTTTTTCCAGAGGAAGAAAAATAAACACAAAAATACCATTATTAAGAAAATATAATATGGAAAAAGAGAACTTTCTTTAAATATAGAGATGCAAGTTGACAATACAATACCAATAAATTTAGTTAAACCAATAACCAAAATTGTGAAAAGAAAACAGCATAGTTTTAAAACAAAGGAACTAAGCATGAAGCTCAAAATAATTCATAATATACAAAATAGGTGAAAATTAAAACATAGATATATCTTGGTACAGTTTTTGAATTTCAAAAAAATGTGTGTGCTTATGTAACTAATGTATATGGAACAAAAATAAGACTGGCTTAAACACAAATATTTAGGAGTTACTCAAAAAGAATTATAAAATGTTAA
Source organism: Okapia johnstoni (assembly GCA_024291935.2). Classification (NCBI taxonomy): domain Eukaryota; kingdom Metazoa; phylum Chordata; class Mammalia; order Artiodactyla; family Giraffidae; genus Okapia; species Okapia johnstoni. The sequence continues at coordinate 65,921,758 of CM044317.1, read as the reverse complement.
CTGTGAGATGAAAGAAAAAAGAAAAGGCAATAGATCTAAAATGGAAGATAAATAACACTATTTTCCCTAAGCTAATAAATAAATTTAATGAAATTACAAACAATATCTTCAATGAGATGTTCTGAAATTGATCAAGTAATTTGAAATTCCATAAGCAAGTAAATGCTTGAGAATGGCTATGAGATTACTTAAAGAGTAAAACAATATAGCATTCTTGACATATATTCAACATATTTTGAAAATGTAACGATATTTTACAGAAGAATAAACATTCAGACCAAAGATAAAATAAAAGATAATGGGAAACAAATATAATGGTATATGACAAAGTTTAACACAGTGTTTGTAAAGTAACCATAAGTTTATGTTAAGTTTGTTAAATAGAAGGAGCCCGGCACACTACAGTCCATGGGCTTGCAGAGAGTTGCATAAACAAATCTATGAAGTTTAATCTAATCTCACAAAATATCCTAAAATCAATGGATTAAAAAATTAACAGTTAAGAGTGAAAACTAAAAGGAAATGAAATAACTAGATTTAAAACAAGATCACACAATTCAGAGCAATCAGCAAAAAAGGGAAAAAAGCAAAAAACAGCATCATGAAACTGTAAAGTATAAAGAGTAAGAAAAACTCACAAAAAAGCATAAATTAAAAATGCAGAAGTGAGATGAAGTAGGATTTACAATAAATGTAAATGGATTAAAAGTATAGGCTACCATATTTTGGACTGAATAAGGCCAGCTATGGAAAGATATGATATTCCCTTCAAATCTCCAAGTAAAAAGAAGGGCAGAGAAAAGGTAAGTCATTTAAAGTCCCTATGTAGAAAATGTGACTCACAATCCCACTTTCACACTTTTGCACACATGGTCTTTTAACCATGCAAGGAAAAGAGAAAAAAGGAGGAAAAAACCATCCTGGAGAATTTTTCTCCTATGAAATTATAGTATATTTACAGAAAGAATTAGAAAGGCTAAAAGAAGTGCTGTCTCTCTAAGGCAAAGTCCTCCACTATAATATAGGAAATTCTATGTGCATTTTCCATACCTCATCTTAGGAAAACCAAGCTCTGCCGCCCATGGCCCTAAGGCAATAATGAAATAAATTAAACAAACTGGCCTTGTTTCCAAATGGAAGCATGTATGAGATGGGTATTATCCAAATTTGTAACTTCAAACATAGAGATTGACTATTTAAATATTATATTTCTGTAATAAGTTGTTCCTTCTGTATAAACAGGAAAGCTATAATTAAATTTCTTTGCCCAAAATGTCAATAATGAGTTTTGTTTCTTGGAGTATAAATATGTAACAGAGAAATGGGGCTTGAATTCTCACCTAAGAGTAATATTTTCATCACTAATTATCAAAAGCATGAAGAGAATTTTCGTAATAATTTTATAATCACTAATTCTCAAATATTTGCATAATTCTGATATACTGATGCTGTCATATTTGGTACACACTACCACATGGCATCACAATTCAATAGCTTCTATTATTGACTTTATTGAAACTGCCAGTTATAATTAAGAAAGGCAAACTCAATGATGATAGTTGTACTCATAATGATTTAAATCAGATATTCATTTTGTAATTAATAATTCACAAATAGTCTAGTTTTGGAAAAATATTTCAGAAAGTCACGTCCTTAGAAAATAAACATCAACACAGAAGAAAGGACCAAATGAGCTTCTCAAATATACGTTTGGGACAAACAAATCAATTTATACACTTAGGTTAATACATGTGCATACATTTGCAGAGAAATCACATTGTGAATAACACTTAACTATGTGTGTTAATGTCAAGTGAAAAGATAAGTTCCTTAATTCAACATTTGCTGGTGAAAAGAGGTGGGGATTTTGCTCTGGGTGACATAAGTATGTTGACTTCTTCTAATAGTTCAAGAATTTCTAGGTCTCTATATCCTTGCTCAGTCAAATAACTTCCAGACTACATTGTGTGTCCAGTCAATTAAGAAAGATCTTGAGTTGACTAAGTCTTAAGGTCAAAAAATATCCAATTTACTTGGTTCACTTAGTAACACAATAAATAGTTATTGAGCACCTTTTATGTTCCAGCCACTCTTCTAACCTCTGGGAATGAAAAACAAAGAGACAAAAAAAGCCAAAACTTAAGAACAATATACCCTGTCCATGTGGAGATAACCTTCTAAGCATGCATGTGGGTATAAGTGTACTGGGGTAGGGGAATAGAAAATAAAATATATAGGGTATAAGAATGCATGGCTATGGAGAAAAAGCAGAAAAGTGATATTATGCGTGTGTTGTCAGGTGGCAAAAGGCAGGGGATGGAGTGTTACATACTCTGACCAGGCAAGACATTACAGAGAAGGTGACACTGGAGAATAGCCCAAAGAAGTGGAGGAACAAGACCGTAGCTATTTATGGAAGGATTCTGGAGGCAGAAGGAAGAGTAGGTACAAAGGCTCTGAGGCTGAAGTATACCTGACTCTTAAGACTCCTGCAGTGGATTAAGCAAGGAAGGCACTAGGATACAAGGTCTGAGACGTTAGTGTGTGTGAGAATTGTACCAATTATGAAGCTGTAGGCCATGGTGAGAGCTTGGCTTTTATTCTGAGATAAAAAGGATTTTTAAATGTTTAAGAAGAGGAATTTATGCATATCATATATTCAGCTTTTTTTTTTTGACAAAACTATTTCTGAATAATAAAGGAATCCAAAGATGTAAGTTCTATGTCTCTGCAAATGTTAGTGCTTTTAATTAAGTTTATTTAAAAATCTAGCACAGATCACCACTCAAGCTCCATCTATATATACACTTATTTGACCAATTTACATTAAATTTTTTTCAACACAGTAATTTTGTGACCCTTACAGGCATCATCTCCAAATGTTATTCAGTCATACAAAAAGTTTTTACTGGTGATGAATAAATAAATCTAAATAGTTGACATTATATATAGTTGTGATATCAGCTAGAAGAAACAAATCCATAAATGACTTAACTTTTTTTATTCTAACACAGACTGTAAATTTTTAGCCATATCTCCAGTTTGTCTTATGTTTTCAATGCTTGTTTCAGTTCAGGACATATAATTTCTATTGCCTTCAACAGATACTCTTTTATAACCTCTTAGCTGCAATAAAAATGCCATTTGGGCAATTTTTAACCTAATTCATGATAACATATCATGGCAAAATCATTTTCTTTACATCCATGCATTTGTATTCAAAAATAAGCCTGTAGAAAGTTTAGTCCATATTTCAGTTCATTAAGTTTTTCATCATGAATCTTTCCACACGTCTGCCATAACTCTTAGTTTATATACATACATATATGTATACATATATATAGAATGGCACTTTGTATTGTATTTGTTCCACAGACATTTGTTAACACTATAAATATATAGGAAAACTCTTTACTTCTACTAAGAAATACTCCTTCATTTTCTTGAAACTCATTGCAATTTCTTATGCCTACTTTGAAAGATGGACAAATAGAGTCTCTCTCTCTTTCTCCACTTAAATAAAAGAAGCCACAAGATGACGATGCATAGCAGCTGATGCTTGAGCTTGCAATCAGGAGGACAAAGAGGGGCAGAAATGACCAGGACGATCTGGAGTGTGTGCATCCCCTCTAAGAGTGGAGGCTGTTATTTCTTGCCAATTACTTTCATTTAGGAACGAAAGTTCAGTTTGTCAGATCTTCCAATTTGCCAAAAATGCAAGAAATTTGTATACTTAGGTGAAATCTATCAATTTAAAAGTATCTGAATCAATTATTTTCAAAACACTGTTCAGATTAGAGAAACTAGGTTTGTAAGGTGTGTTTATCTTCTTAGTCGCTACTTTGTGATGTCTTCCTTAAAAGTTCCAATATCTACTTGATAAGATTTACAGGACAAGAAAGTAGAAAGAAGATGAGAGAGACAATCTTCAGGAAAAGAAAAAAAAATAAAAGTAAAAACAGCAGACAATTTCTTAGTGAAGAACAATACAACTCTTAAAACTAGAAGGGCCTGCATTTTAGGAGCAAAAAGACAAATAATACAAAAACAAACTCACACTTAAAAACAGAACAAGTATGAAGACAAAATACTAAAAAGCTTCCAGAAAGAATGGGGGAATAAAAGATTACATTTTAAAAATTACAATTATATGGACCACAAACCTGCTATTGACAACAGTGGAAACAGGAAGACAAAGAGCCAAAGCTTAAAATTCTAACAGAAAACAGCTTTTAAAATAGAATTGTATACCCAGAAAAAGCATTATTTTTAGGTAAGAGGACACAGAAAATTTACCACAAATTTATTCTAAACAGCAAAGCTTTTGGACATTTTTCAAGAAGAGAAAGAAGTGAATTATAGGAGGATGGTAAAAGAATTTGGTTAAGATTTGTAACCAATAATCTGATGTGTAAGAATTTATCTTAAAAAGAAAATTTATTTTAATCACAATCTAGTACTTAAAAACAAAACTTGAGATTGACAGACACTAAGGAAACAAACAGATCTTCATATGTTTGAAAAAGAATGTAGTCAAAATTTCCATCATCTTGGTACGAATGCAAAATTTAGCATGTGCATTAAATATTGAAAAATTATTCAAACGAGTGAAGAAAAATAAAATACATAATTTCCCCCAAATGAAAGGATAATAGTTTTGCATTTGAAAAAAATGATAGAGCAGAATAGAACCCTATATAAAAATGTAAGAAATAATCAGTAGAAAAGGATAAGTATTCAAAAACAAGGTTGAGATAATTGCCTATCAATTTCTCTAAAAATTAAAATTAAATCCCTGTGCCATCATTTAGAACAAAAATAATTTCAGTTGAATGAAAAACCAACATATTACAAGACTCTATATACCATAAGTATACTGGAATATATTATCAGAAAATATGCTTATGAATCTGGAATAGGAAAGGATTTTAAAATATGAGTATAAATCAGGTATGCAAAAAGACACTTGTACACAAAGAATCGTAGCAGAAATATTCATGGTAGCCCAAAACTGGAAACTAGCCAAATGCTCATCAATGGATGACGTGAAAAGAAAATGTGATATATTCATGCAATAGAATATTTTTGACCATAAAAGTTTGTGAAGTACTAATATATATACTATAACACATATGAACCTCAAAAGCATGAGGCTAAGAAAAAAAGGCTAGACACAAAAGACAATTATTTTATGATTATGTTATATAAAACAGGTTGAAGAGGTAAATTCATAGAGGCAGAAATCACGTTGGTGATTGCCAGGCACTAGACTGGGGAAGGAAAGTAGAGGCTATAAGAGGTTACAGGATTTTTTTAGGGTAATGAAAATGTTTGGAACTAGATAGGAAGTGTTAGTTGCACAACATTACAAATATACTAAATAACACTAAATTTTACACTCTGAAATGGTTAATTTCATCTTAGTAAATTTCACCTCAATAAATAAAAAACACAAATTAGAAAAAATAATATTTTTATGATAGTATAAAACTGTGAATTATTTAATACAGCTTTGGAATTTTAGACCATAGCAATAAGAAAATCTGAACAAATTAATTACTAGTAAAGAGTCTGAGGACAGGGGTTCTGGCTGCAGCAGACTGGGAGGTGTGGTGTGTGGCGTAAGTCCTCCTGGAGGAGGTCACTATTAGCCACACTGTAGAGCTGCCAAGCAGATAGCCCACACACTGGAGAACAATTATACGAAAGAAGTTCTTACACTGCTGCAAAAGTTTCAGACTGCACCACAGATTTCCCAACCTGAGGATCCAGGAAAGGAACTGAGAACCCCGAGGGAATTTGACTGAAGGCCAGTGGGATTTGATTACAGAACCTTCACAGGACTGGAGAAACAGACTCTTGGAGGGCACAATAAAACATTTTGTGCACCAGGACCCAGGAGAAAGGAACAGTAACAGGCAAATTGGCCTTGGAGTACAAAATGAAGCAGGGCGAAGTATAACCGAGTTTTGCCAAGAGAATGTACCGGTCATAGCAAACACCCTCTACCAACAACACAAGAGAAGACTCTACACATGGACATCACCAGATGGTCAATATCGAAATCAGACTGATTAAATTCTTTGTAGTGGAAGATGGAGAAGCTATACAGTCAGCAAAAACAAGATTGGGAGCTGACTGTGGCTCAGATCATGAACTCCTTATTGCCAAATTCAGACTTAAATTGAAGGAAGTAGGGAAAACCACTGGGCCATACAGGTATGACCTAAATCATTTCCCTCGCAATTATACAGTGGAAGTGAGAAATAGATTCAAGGGATTAGATCTGACAGAGTGCCTGAAGAACTGTGGATGGAGGTTCATAACATTGTATAGGAGGCAGTGATCAAAACCATCCCCAAGAAAAAGAAATGCAAAAAGGCAAAATGGTTTGTCAGAGGAGGCCTTATAAATAGCTAAGAAAAGAAGGGAAGCTAAAGCAAAGGAGGAAAGGAAAGATACACCTATCTGAATGCAAATAGCAGATAGTGCAAAGAATAGCAAGGAGAGATAAGAAAGCCTTTCTAACTTAGCAATGCAAAGATACACAGGAAAACCACAGAATGGGAAAGACTAGAGATCTCTTCAAGAAAATTAGAGATACCAAGGGAACATTTCATGCAATGATGGGCACAATAAAGGATAGAAAATGTATGGACCTAACAGAAGCAGAAGATATTAAGAGATGGCAAAAATACACAGAAGGACTATACAAAAAAGATCTTAATGACCCAGATAACCACAATAGTGTGATCACTCACCTCGACAGGCATCCTGGAGTACGAAGTCAAGTGGGCCTTAGGAAGTATCACTATTAGCAAAACTAGTGAGTGATGGAATTTCAGTTGAGCTATTTCAAACCTTAAAAGATTATTCTGTGAAAGCACTGCACTCAATATGCCAGCAAATTTGGAAAACTCAGTAGTGGCCACAGGACTGGAAAAAGTCAGTTTTCATCCCAATCCCAAAGAAAGGCAGTGAAAGGATGTTTAAACTACCGCACAATTGCACTCATTTCACATGCTAGTAATGTTCAAAATTCTCCAAGCTAGGCTTCAATAGTACGTGAACCAAGAACTTCCAGATATCCAAGTTGGATTTAGAAAAGGCAGAGGAACCAAAGACCAAATTGCCAACATCTGTTGGATCATTGAAAAAGCAAGAGAATCCCAGAAAAACATCTACTTCTGCTTCATTGACTATGCTAAAGCCTTTGACTGTGTGGGTCACAACAAATTGTGGAAAATTCTACAAGAGATGGGTTACCAGACCACCTCATCTGCCTCCTTTATAACCTGTATGAACATCAGGAAGCAACAGTTAGAACATGACATGGAACAACAGGCTGGTTCCAAATTGGGAAAGGAGTACATCAAAGCTGTGTATTGTCACCCTGCTTATTTAATTTATATGCAGTGTACATCATGTGAAATGCTGGACTGGATGAAGCACAAGCTGGAATCAAGATTGCCAGATAAAATATCAATAATATCAGATATGCAGATGATATCACCGTTATGGCAAAAAGAGAAGATGAACTAAAGATCCCCCAGATGAGAGTGAAAGAGGAGAGTGAAAAAAGTGGCTTTAAACTCAGCATTCAAAAAAAAACCAGATCATGGCACCCAGTCCCATCATTTCATGGTAAATAGATGGAGAGACAATGGAAACGGTGAGAGACTTTATTTTCTTGGGCTCTAAAATCAATGCAGATGGTGACTGCAGTCACGAAATTAAAAGACACCTGCTCCTTGGAAGAAAACCTCTGACAAACTAGACAGTGTATTAAAAAGCAGAGACATTACTTTGCCAACAAACATCCATATAGTTAAAGCTATGGTTTTTTCAGTAGTCACATATGGATATGAGAGTTGGACCATAAAGAAAGCTGAACTGTGTTGCTGGAGAAGACTCGTGAGATTCCTTTGGAGTGTAAGGAGATCAAACTAGTCAGTCCTAAAGGAAATCAATCCTGAATATTCATTGGAAGGTCTGATGCTGAAGCTCCAATTCTTTGGCAACCTGATGCAAAGAACTGACTCATTAGAAAAGACCCTGATGCTAGGAAAGATTGAAGGCAGGAGGAGAAGGGAACAACAGAAGAGATGGTTGGGTGGCATCACAAACTCAATGGACATGAGTTTGAGTAAGCTCCGGGAGATGGGGAAGGACAGAGAAGCCTGGCATGCCACAGTCCATGGGATCGCAAAGAGTTGGATATGACTGAGTGACTGAGCAACAACCAAAGAGTTTGAATCAGTAATCAAAACCTCCCAAATAAAAAAAAAGAAATGAATCTAGGAATAGATGGCTTTACTAGTGAATATCATTCTTCCAAATATTAAAAAAATCAATATTAATCCTTTTCAAACTCTTCTCCAAAAAAGAGGAAAGAACATTTCCAAACTTATTTTACACTTGCAGCATTAGCTTGATACCACCATCATACAAGACACTACACAAAAAGAAAATTAAAGGCCAATATTTCAGATAAACATAGAGGCAAAAATCCTCAACCACAATGCATCTATAGAAAGCCTGTGTGCTGCAAGGAATTCCACAACAGCCAAAATTAAAATTAAAAAAATCCTCAACCAAATATTTAACAATAGAGTTAAAGAATCATACACCGTGATGAAGAATATGTCTGATGCTCTCTAATAGTGCTTCCTTTGCTTTTGCACCTAATTCTTGATGAAAATCCTTCTCTAAAATGTGCAGTCTTACCTTATCTTCAAGCCTCAGCTCAAATGTCATCACCTCTTTGAGGCCTAGGGTGCCAGTACACTTCTTTAGTGCCTCTCTTAGCATGTTGGATGCATTTCCATGGCATCTGCTTTGGAAATGTGCCTTTCTCCCTCTCACACACACAGATAAGACACATATACACCACCTGTGCCCACAGTACCCTCCCCCAATGTTCTTGCTAATTTCTTCCTTCAGTGTGAGTGATCCCAATAGTTACAAGGTTCCATTCAAGTTTTTTCTTTTAAGGCACAAACATAATTATTTTACTACAACCACTTGAAACAAATGTGTGTACAGTGCACATATGTGAACTAGACAGAGCTTAGATATGCTTCTCAATCATTAATTCATTTATTCAGTAAACTTACTGAGTGACTACTATACGTCACTTTTCTAGATTGTAGGGATACAGCAATAAAGTTAGTGGAAGAAAGAAAATAAACCTGTATCATAAAATTTCAATGACAGTGAGTGTTATGAAGAATAAGAGGATAAGAGGTTACTATTTGGGTTAAAAGGTCACTGATGCCCTTTCCAAGGAGGTGACAAATGAGCAAAGATTTGATTTCTTCAGGCTGGTACCACTGCCCAGCTTCCAAATCTAGTCTATTTCTTGTCAATTCTTTTTCAGCTTAGTTTTTTGAAATGGTTTATACTTAAATGTTCTAGTCAAAATCAGGCTTACTATTCAATCCTTGTGAAAGGAAAGCTTCCATAAAATTCAATGTCTTCAGCACTTTCAAACCAGATGCCAAGTTTTTTTAAAGTATTTTATTCTTTATATTCAGATTTACCTAGAGTGAACTTTTTGCATCTATTTTTCTATCTCTGAAACCTGAAGCATCTTGGAAACACTCTCAGCCACAATATATTCATGGCTAGATACACATAAGCTCATCATAGGTCTTCACGTTGTCACCATTTTGAGCTATGTGTACTGTTAATGGCTCATGTATTGAACTTAAGTGCCTTTTCAATAACTTCAAAAAAATTACATTCTGTTTCTGCTTTAAAATGAAATCTTCTTTTTAACCTAGAAATGCTCTTAGAAATGAAACAAGCAGGACATAAATGTGAAGCAAATATTTGTCACTGGAGGAATAAAATCTTCTGGTGCACATGAGTCTCTTCTTCCAGGAGACTAGGTGGGGCTTGTTCACATGGTAGTAGCAACTCTCCAAAGAGAAAAGGGAGAAATGCATATATCCTCTTGAAAGCAAGACTCCCAAGTGGATCTGTGGCACTCCACCGCTTTTTGTTAGCCCAAGGCCAAGGCAGGTACAAGGGAGGAACTAGACCCTTTTCCTTTGGAGGCAGGAGGCGCAACATCACACAGTAAAGACTGTGTATATGGGGAGCAGTGGAGGCTTGAGGCTACTTTACAAGTAGCCTACCCAGTATTACACACCACTATCACAATCAAGTGCAAAAAAAAAAAAGCTGCCTCGAAAAACCCTTGAATACATGAATTTCAAAATCCTGAGATTTTAGAATGACTAATTTCTGTGATTCTGGTATTAAATATGACTGTTATTAAATTAACAAATATTGATTTGTGAGACTTCTAACTTTGAGCTGAACCTACATGATGTTCGATAGCAAATGATTTAAGTGATACAAATATGAGGTTGAAGTCTTATCCATAGGAAATTCTGACAAATTCTGACATGCCTCAAAATTATTCCATTAATGGTAAAAGTGCTAAAGGGTTAAAGATCATGAGAATGGATTACATATTTTCTATGTCAGGATGTCTAGAAGTGCTATTCCAATAACTATAAAAAATTTTTATGTAAAAGTAAATATAAAAAAAATTTTGCAATATTTCATTTGTAGTTTTTCTTTTTTAAAGTGGTGCATAAATTGATGACAAAGATTTCAATGAGCGACATACTAGATTTTCTTGGGGGAAAAAAAAACGAAAGTAAAATTATTCATCTGTTTCATCCTAACTATGACTGTGGATATATTTACCACACATTCAAGCCATAAAAGAAGTTTTAGGTATGGAATTAGCTAGCTTACATTCACTTGCCTATGTATTCTCAGATCATGGATTCCTAAATATAGTGAGTGTGAGAATCACCCGAAGAACTTCTCCGGCATTGGGTCCTTAGCTTAAGAGAGTGGGGAGTGGAATATGGCAACTTACGTTTTGAATTAGGTACCCAAGTCACACTGGTGTACCAGGAACCACACTTGGGAAAGTTTGTTCTTAACACTTCATCTTAAATTTTCTGTTAACCTAGGTGGCTCATAATGTTTTAATAATGATCACGTGATAATAAGAGTTACAAACACTACTATAACAATAAAGAGACTTTAGTTATTAATATTAATTGATACAAATAACTAGTTATTTCACTACATTGTCTTTTTAAAAAGGTATAAAACAGTAACAGGAAAGATATATATCAACTTTAGAATTATTTTCCACTTTGGAGAAGGAAGGATAGGATTAAGAAAAAGTAAGAGATGTTTCAAGTCTGTGATGTTTTATTGCTTTTAAAAGAACTAAGTGTTGAGAACATTGCAAGTATAATTCTACCCAGTGCTTACTCCAGGGGGCGCCACCACATAAGGTGTGTACATTGATGGTTCAGCTCAGTTCAGTTGCTCAGTCATGTCCGACTCTTTGCGACCCCATGAACTGCAGCACGCCAGGCCTCCCTGTCCATCAAAAAATCCCGGAGTTTACCCAAACCCATGTCCACTGACTCAGTGATGCTATCCAAACATCTCATCCTCTGTCGTCCCCTTCTCCTCCTGCCCCCAATCATACCCAGCATTAGGGTCTTTTCCAATGAGTCAACTCTTCGCATGAGGTGGCCAAAGTATTGGAGTTTCAGCTTCAACATCAGTCCTTCCAATGAACACCCAGGATTGATCTCCTTTAGGATGGACTGGTTGGATCTCCTTGCAGTCCAAGGGACTCTCAAGAGTCTTCTCCAACACCACAGTTCAAAATCATCAGTTCTGCGGCGCTCAGCTTTCTTCACCGTCCAACTCTCACATCCATACATGACCACTGGAAAAACCATAGCCTTGACTAGATGGACCTTTGTTGGCAAAGTAATGTCTCTGTTTTTAAATATGCTATCTAGGTTGGTCATAACCTTCCTTCCAAGGAGTAAGCGTCTTTTAATTTCATGGCTGCAATCACCATCAGCAGTGATTTTGGAGCCCCCAAAAATAAAGTCTGACACTGTTTGCACTGTTTCCCCATCTATTTCCCATGAAGTGACGGGACCAGATGCCATGATCTTAGTTTTCTGAACATTGAGCTTTAAGCCAACTTTTTCACTCTCCTCTTTCACCTTCATCAAGAGGCTCTTTAGTTCTTCTTCACTTTCTGCCATAAGGGTGGTGTCATCCACATATGTGAGTTGATATTTCTCCCGGCAATCTTGATTCCAGCTTGTGTTTCTTCCAGCCCAGCGTTTCTCATGATGTACTCTGGATATAAGTTAAATAAGCAGGGTGACAATATACAGCCTTGAGTACTCCTTTTCCTATTTGGAACCAGTCTGTTGTTCCATGTCCAGTTCTAACTGTTGCTTCCTGACCTGCATACAGGTTTCTCAAGAGACAGGTCAGATGATCTGGTATTCCCATCTCTTTCAGAATTTTGCACAGTTTATTGTGATCCACACAGTCAAAGGCTTTGGCATAGTCAATAAAGCAGAAATAGATGTTTTTCTGGAACTCTCTTGCTTTTTCGATGATCCAGCAGATATTGGCAATTTGATCTCTGGTTCCTCTGCCTTTTTTCTAAAACCAGCTTGAACATCTGGAAGTTCTCGGTTCACGTATTGCTGAAGCCTGGCTTGGAGAATTTTGAGCATTACTTTACTAGCATGTGAGATGAGTGCAATTGTGTGGTAGAGTTTGAGCATTCTTTGGCATTGCCTTTCTTTAGGATTGGAATGAAAACTGACCTTCTCCAGTCCTGTGGCCACTGCTGAGTTTTCCAAATTTGCTGGCATATCAAGTGCAGCACTTTCACAGCATCATCTTTCAGGATTTGAAATAGCTCAACTGGAATTCCATCACCTCCACTAGCTTTGTTCGTAGTGATGCTTTCTAAGGCCCACTTGACTTCACATTCCAGGATGTCTGGCTCTAGGTGAGTGATCACACCATCGTGGTTATCTGGGTCGTGAAGATCTTTTTTGTACAGTTCTTCTGTGTATTCTTGCCACCTCTTCTTAATATCTTCTGCTTCTGTTAGGTCCCTACCATTTCTGTCCTTTATCGAGCCCATCTTTGCATGAAATGTTCCCTTGGTATCTCCAATTTTCTTGAAGAGATCTCTAGTCTTTCCCAATCTTTTGTTTTCCTATATTTCTTTGCATTGATCGCTGAGGAAGGCTTTCTTATCTCTCCTTGCTATTCTTTGGAACGCTGCATTCAGATGGGAATATCTTTCCCTTTCTCCTTTGCTTTTCGCTTCTCTTCTCTTCCAAGCTATCTGTAAGGCCTCCTCAGACAGCAATTTTGCTTTTTTGCATTTTTTGCATTTCTTTTCCATGGGGATGGTCTTGATCCCTGTCTCCTGTACAATGTCATGAACCTCTTTCCATAGTTCATCAGGCACTCTATCAGATCTAGTCTCTTAAATCTATTTGTCACTTCTACTGTATACTCATCGGAGAAGGCAATGGCACCCCACTCCAATACTCTTGCCTGGTAAATCCCATGGACGGAGGAGCCTGGTAGGCTACAGTCCATGGGGCCGCTAAGAGTTGGACACGACTGAGCGACTTCACTTTCACTTTTCCCTTTCATGCACTGGAGAAAGAAATGGCAACCCACTCCAGTATTCTTGCCTGGAGAATCCTAGGGGTGGCGGAGCCTGGTGAGCTGCCATCTAAGGGTCGCACAGAGTTGGACACGACTAAAGCGACTTAGCAGCAGCAGCAGCAACTGTATACTCATAAGGGATTTGATCAGACTTTATTTTGGGGGGCTCCAAAATCACTACTGATGGTGATTGCAGCCATGAAATTAAAAGACGCTTACTCCTTGGAAGGAAGGTTATGACCAACCTAGATAGCATATTGAAAAGCAGAGACATTACTTTGCCAACAAAAGTCCGTCCAGTCAAGGCTATGGTTTTTCCAGTGGTCATGTATGGATGTGAGAGTTGGATGGTGAAGAAAGCTGAGCACTGAAGAATTGATGCTTTTGAACTGTGGTGTTGGAGAAGACTCTTGAGAGTCCCTTGGACTGCAAGGAGATCCAACCAGTCCATCCTAAAGGAAATCAATCCTGGGTATTCATTGGAAGGACTGATGTTGAAGCTGAAACTCCAATACTTTGGCCACCTCATTCAAAGAGTTGACTCATTGGAAAAGACCCTAATGCTGGGTATGATTGGGGGCAGGAGGAGAAGGGGACGACAGAGGATGAGATGGCTGGATGGCATCACTGACTCAATAGACATGGGTTTGGGTAGACTCCGGGAGTTGGTGATGGACAGAGAGACCTGGCGTGCTGCAATTCATGGGGTCCCAAAGAGTCAGACACAACTGAGCAACTGAACTGAACTGAACTGAACTGATACCTGAATGGACTAGTGCTTTTCCCTACTTTCTTCAATTTAAGTCTGAATTTGGCAATAAGGAGTTCATGATCTGAGCCACAGTCTGCTCTCTGTGACCCTATAGACTGTAGTCCACTAGGCTCCTCTGTCCATGGAATTTTACAGGGAAGAATTCTGGAGTGGGTTGCCATTTCCTAATTCAGGGGATCTTCCTGACCCAGGGATTGAATTTGGCTTTCCTGTGGCTCCTACAATGCAACGTAGATTCTTTACCACTGTGCCACCTGGAAAGCCCAGGAAGCCAAGAGATACCCAGAAGAACAAGGAAGTTTGACCTTGGAATACAAAAAGAAGTATGGTAAATGCTAACAGAATTTTGTCAAGAGAACATACTGGTCATAGCAAACACTCTTTTCCAACAACCCAAGAGATGGCATGGTAATCACCAAATGGTCAATACCAAAATCAGATTGATTATATTCTTCTTAGCAGAAAATGGAGAAGTTCTACACAGTCAGCAGAAACAAGACCTGGAGCAGACTGTGGCTAAGATCATGCATAAGCTTCTTATTGTAAAATTCAGTCTTAAATTGAAGAAAGTAGGGGAAACCACTAGGCCATTCAGGTATGACCTAAAACAAATCCCTTATGATTATAACGTGGAAGTGATGAATATATTCAAGGGATTAGAACTGGTAGACAGAGTGCCTGAAGAGGTATGGATGGAGGTTTGCAACACTGTACAGGAGTCAGTGACCAAAAACATCCCAAAGAAAAAGAAATGCAAGGAGACAAAGTGGTTGTCTGAGGAGGCTTTCCAAATAGCTGAACAAAGAAGAGAAGTGAAAGTCATGGGAGAAAGGGAAAAATATACCCAACTGAATGCAGAAGTATAAAAAATAGCAAGGTGAGACAAGAAGGCCTTCTTAAGAAATAGAGAAAAACAACTGAATGAAAAAGATCAGAGACGTCTTCAAGAAAATTAGAGTTAACAAGGGAAAATTTCATGCAAAGAAAGGCACGATAAAGGACAGAAATGGTAAGGACCTAACAGAAGCAGAAGATATTAAGAAGAAATGGTAAGAATACACAGAAGAATTATACTAAAAAGGTCTTAATGACCCAGACAACCATGATGATGTGGTCACTCCCCTAAAGCCAGACATCCTGTAAAGTCAAGCAGACTTTAGGAAGCATTATATGAACAAAGCTAGAGGAGGTGATAGAATTCTGGCTGAACTATTAAAATCCTAAAAGATGATGCTGTTAAAGTGCTGCACTCAATATGTCAGCAAATTTGGAAAACTCAGCAGTAGCCACCAGACTAGAAAAGGTCAGTTTTCATTCCAATCCCAAAGAATGACAATGCCAAAGAATGTTCAAATTACTATGCAATTATGTTCATTTCACATGCTAACAAGGTTATGTTCAAAATCTTTCAAGCTAGGCTTCAGTAGTAAGTGAGCCAAGAATTTCCAGATGTATAAGCTGCCTTTATAAAACGCAGAGGAGCTAGAGATCAAATAGCCAACATTCATTGGATTTATGGATAAAACAAGGAATTCCAGAAAAACATCTACTTATTCTTCATTGACTGCAGTAAAGCTTTTGACTGTGTAGATCACAACAAACTAGAAAATTATTAAAGAGATGGGCACACCAGACACCTTACCTGTCTCCTGAGAAATCTGTAGACATGTCAAGAAGCAACCATTAGGACTGGACATGAAACAATGGACTGGTTCACAATTGGGAAGTGAGTATGACAAGGCCACATAGTGTCACTCTTCTTGTTTAACTTATATGGAGAGTACATCATGCAAATACCAAGCCGGATGAAGCACACACTGGAATCCAGATTGCTGGGAGAAATATCAAATCTCAGACAGGCAGATGATACCACTCTAATGGCAGAAACTGAAGAGGAACTAAAGAGCCTATTGATGAAGGTGAAAGAGGAGAGTGAAAAAGCTGGCTTGAAACTCAACATTAAAAAATCTAAGATCATGGCATCTGGTCCCATCACTTCATGGCACATAGATGGGGAAACAGTGGAAACAGTGACAGACTTTATTTTCTTGGGCTCCAAAATTACTGCTGATGGTAAATGCAGCTATGAAATTAAAAGACACTTGCTCCTTGGAAGAAAAGCTATGGCAAACCTAGACAGTGTATTAAGAAGCAAAGAAGTCACTTTGCTGACAAAGGTCCATATAGTCAAAGCTATGGTTTTTCCAGTAGTCATGTACAGATGAGAGAACTGGATCATAAAAAAGGCTGAGTGCTGAACAATTGATGCTTTCGAATTATGGTGCTGAAGAAGGCTCCTGAGAGTTCCTTCGACTGCAAGGAGATCAAACCAGTCAATCCTAAAGGAAATCAATCCTGAATATTCATTGGAATGACTGATGCTGAAGCCAGAGCTCCAATACTTTAGCCACCTGATGCAAAGAGCTGACTCATTGGAAAAGACCCTGATGCTGGGAAAGACTGAAGGCAAAGGGAGGAGGGGTTAGCAGAGGATGAGATGGATAGACAGCATTATTGACTCAACAGACATGAATCTAGCAAACTCCAGGAGATAGTGGAGGACAGAGGAGCCTGGCTTTCTACAGCCTATGGGGTTTCAGAGTCAAACCCGACTTAGGGGATTGAACAGCTTCAACCATGTCTAGGTATTATATTCCTAGTCCTGGGGAGTTTATTACATTCTTTACTTGCTGTGTGTACTTTAAT